>CM034146.1:1048537214-1049955711 GCA_019776745.2 Taxus chinensis
GAATTACACCTGCCCCTGCTCCGTAACGGCACCTAGCCCCATCAAAATGGAGAGTCCAATACTTAGCTGGGAGTATAGGTGTTGGGGTATTTGTTGTGCTTGCACACTCTACTTCCACCATGCAGAGGTCCTCTGCTGGAAGAGAGCCAATCCCTAGGGAATATCCTATGCCTACTGAATCAAATGGTAAGAACATTGGTAAATCTTGTTCTATTAATTCAACGATTTTTGTAGTAGTCCCTAATGATACAGTTTCTTTGGGTAATTCTGAGTCTAACTCTACCAATCCAACTCCTTAGGTCACGGTTGACTCCCTAGTTGCAGCACAACTAATGGATTTAGCGAAGTCGAGGCTTCATGGTCATTGTTTCCTATTATTGCACCCTTGTTTGTTCCAGTTGAATTTAGTCTGTTGTTATCATGATTTGGGAGTGGATCGTTAAGGATCTTCAGGGGTGCGTTTTGAGGGGAAATTACCCCCTGAAAAAGTATTTGTCGTTGGTGACGTAGGATCTGCTAAGAACATATCCATAAAAAAAAATTGTTCATTTGGCAAGTGTTGCATGAATTTATTGTAGTCACGGCACGTCCTAGTGTCATGGCCCTGGATTTTGTGGAAGCCACAATACGAATTAGGATTATAATTCATAGTTTGTTGGTTTGGTGAATATCGTGGCCCAGAATTTTGATCAAACCATTGTCTAATTTGGAATAAAGTTTTGCATTTGCTAGTTTTGGCCCTGGTTTTGGTAACCAACTGAGTTTTGGTTTGGACCCTTCGTGGGGTTTTTGCCATTGTTTTTGTTGTTGTTGGTGATTAAAGTCCACTGTATTGATTGTCGGGGTGAAGTTGTTGTTTCTTTGGTTGTTTTTTTTGTGACGGAGTACTAACTATATTTACCTTTTTGGGCTGGTCAGTTACTCCATTCGTTGTTACACCCCGATTTTTGTTAAGGTTTTTAGGTCCTTGGTTGACATTTTTGGGGTAAGTCGTAGTATTTTGGTTAGAGGTGATCAACCTCCCGTTTGCTCCATATGTCTTACAACCGCTATCTATTGCCACCTGATCTATTCGTAGAGCGCTCTCCAGTACTTCGTCATAAGTTCTTAGTGGGAACTGTTAGTGCAAAATCACAGCACCCCTGGTTGTTGATCAGATTTCTAGGTTGATCATACTAACATCCAGTGTGATTGCATAACATTGAATCCTTTCTCCAGGTGTGGGACCTGCAGAATGAGAAAGGAATCTCCAGAGAAGGTTGGTTCCTGCTCCTAAACTACCTGCCACAAGCTATTCCAGTCAGGCAAGCTAATCTAATCCTAATCTAACCATGCCAAGGAGACAGAGAGAGAGAGAGAAGGGAAAAACAGAAAAAGCCTACACTAAAACGGTGATACACCAGAGAAGGAGGATGTTGAACATCTATCAAAACTGCCATGGGACAAAGAGAGGTGAGCAATGGGAAGGATGGACAGAAGCATCACAAACCCAAGGATAGATTTCACACAGAAAATGTCCCAAAACTCCATGAACACAGCTCTAAACCTGTAATGAACATTCGAACATGCACAAATACCTGCAATGAAGAGAGGCAAGAAGAGAACAAGCAAAAACGAGGAAGGATGGATAGATGCATCACAAAACATGTTTTGTTACTCCAGAAGTTTGCACAGAACATCATTCCATTAGTAAAAGGCAAAAATGCCATTACAGAGCAAGGGAGGAGGTTCCAACTCCATTTTCAACCCTAGAGAAGAAAAGAAGGGAGGGCCGAGAAGAGAAGAATGAACAACAACTTTTTTTTGCCACTCCTTACACTATATAGGAAGAATGAGAGAAGGAAGAAAGAGGAAAGTCAGATCTACTCCAACCACCTCCAGGTCGTATTTTAAATCATCTCATTATGGTAAAAGCGGCGGATCCTGGCAAAACAGCGGGCTGTCTGCTGCATTAAAGCTGGTTGTTGAAGCATCACTTCTGCTGTATCACGCGTCAGAGCTGATTATTGATTTTCTCTCTCCAAAATGCAAAAAAACTTGAGATTAACCCCAGAATCATGTAGATAATTTCATGAGCTTTCCGTTGATATAAAGAATGTGGAAATCTGAGCTCTAGATCAAAAGATATGATGATCTGAAGATTTAGGGCACGGAACAGACCAAAACGGATTTTAAAAATATTTCCCGCGCTTTGCCACCTGGATGGCACGTGGCACGTGCTGATTGGATGAGAAATTCTCTCTCCTCCGTCTTTCGCAGGCTCTCCTTTTGAAATTGCTTGTGGGCCCCTTAAACTTGGACACGTGGCGCCATTTCATTGGTTTGATTCAGCGCTCGATAACTCGCCCCTTGACCTTTTGACTTTTCTCCTTGATGACACGTGGCATCTTTTGGTTGGCTTTCGGCTCCTTCGCGTACCTCGCGTCCATTTGTCCCGGATGTCCCATTTGATTTTGGGCCCTTTGTGCTCATTTCGGTCGGTTTCGGGCATTTCGCGCCCATTTGTCCCAGATGTCCCATTTGATTTTGGACCCTCTGGACTCATTTCGGCCGATTCGGCCGGTTCGGGCATTTTTGGCCCGCTAATCCCACTTTGCTTCAGACTGACTTGACTCTTTTCGGCCGGTTCGCGCCTTTTTGGCCCGAATGTCCCATTTGCGTCCCTCTCAGCAGTTAGCCAATTTTTCTCGATCGAACCGGCATTTCGCGCCCGCCGCGTACTTTTGTCCAAGATGTTCCTGTTGCTTTGCGGGCTGTTTGTGCTTACTTCGTCCGAGCCGGCCGGTTCGGGCCTTCCTGTTTTGTCCCAAATGTCTCGACTACCCCTAGGACTAGGACTTAGTCATTTTTATGATTTTTTCCTGGATCAACCTACTTTCCTTTTGCAACCTTTTTCACATTTTCTCAGAGCTTACTCTTTTCCAACTTCGACCAGGGGAGTTACAAAAAAATCTGAGGGGACCCTGGAAACATGAATTTTGGCCCCGAATCAATCGATTTGCTTGGGACCTGAATATTCTAATGCATGTTATCAAAATTACCTAGGGGGAGGTGAAATTTTGACAACAGGAACTTCTGGACTTCTTCCTTCACTGCTCTACTAAGGGAATGAAGGAATAAATCGCATAGTTCCATTTGATCCATGTTTGGAGCACTTGCAGAGGAATAAAGGATGGTACGCCACCTTTGGATGAAGTGGGTGACATACTCGTTATGCTCTTGTTTGATGTGTAAGAACTCCCTGATTCCTGTTCTTAGCAGTTTGTTCATGTTGAAGGCCTTGATGAACTCAGACACAAGTTGTTTGAATGATTGTATGGAAGCTTCAGGTATCCTATAATACCAATCGAGAGCGATGCCCTCCAAATTTTTGGGGAATATTTTAGCAACAACCCCATCCCATGGGAGTAATTCTCGAATGGCTGTAGCATAAGCTTTGATATGTGCATTCGGATATCCCTCTCCTTTGTATTTGGGCAAATTGGGAAGAGGTCTTGGAAGCATGATGCTTCGTATGGTGAAATCTAGGGGCTCTTTCAAATATTCTGAGTAAGTCCCTATCGCATATGTTTCAACCATTGATGGTACCTGTTGAGGAAGTTGCGTTGGAATGGGTTGTTGATATGGTGTAATGTACGCGTTAGCAGGGGCATACGGAAGCCTCTGTGCCTGAGAAAACATGCCGGGAGAGGAGAACATATCCCCCTGTGGTGATTTGGAGTACATGTTTAAGTACGAAGGGGGTACTCTCCAGGAATGGATTGTTCTGCGCTAGACCGGGAGGAATGGTGCTAGAGATGGTGGGTCTAGTTGGCATTTGTTGTGAATACTAAGGAGTCATGCCTAATGTGCCTACTCCTGTGAGGAGATCTACTTGGCTAGTATGGTGTGGAGGATTGGAACTTCCTGTTTGCATGAATTGCGAGTTTCGACTTGCTTGGGCAAGTTCTAATCCTCTAACCTTTTCTATTAGAGTTGAAATGACTTCATTTGGTGAAGTCACGATATTCTTCCTTGGTGGAATTTGTTGTATACTATGGTTTTGCAGAGGTATGTGATATCCTGCTATGAATTGGTTGTTATCTTACCAAGCTTCTTCGAGAGTATTTTCTATATGTAAGGGTATGGAGGTATTTTCTTGAGAAGAGACCTCGGGTTGTAGGTGTAAACCTCCTATAGGTGGATAGATATTCCGAGAGCATTGTTCGTTTCGGGAATAACGTGCTGAACATTCGTCATCTAGAACTAAGTATGGGTCTGATTGTCTACTAATGTTTGGTCTTAGTAGTATCTGAGGAGATGAAATAGATTCTCTGATGAACATCATATTATTTGAGCCTGAAGGCTCTGTTTGTTGTGCTTGAGCAAGTTGTTCCAATCTTTCTGTTTGGAAGGACGAGCTATATCTAGTCCTTGGAATTTGTATTGAAAACTGACTAGGTGAGTAGTTGTCGCCCCACATTGAGAGTGAGGGTGATGATTGTCTATTTTGTTGGGCATAATATGCCTCAAGACCCAGGAGGGGTCTGCCATATGCATCGAATCCTGAAATATTCGGGGGGTATATGAATACCCGCAAAATAATGGGAAGGAGCGAAGGTGATTTGTGAAGTAAAGAAAAGTATTGTATTGTTTCACGTCAGGTTCACCAATTTTGTACGCCAGAAAAGTGACAAGCGAGCATGGGAATCTACTAGTAACTCTTCCACATACCCGACTTCCCGAGGTCGTGCCGAGATAGCCGGTGGGGATGGAATATGTGTGGGATACAGACAAACTAGTTAGGCAGTCTAATGTCTTCGACACGCACTAATGGAATTTGCAAATCCAAGGTAAAGAAAGCCCTTCTAACTTGGACTGGTGTGATATATCGATTAGTAAGGATGACTGCTCGAAGGCTCTAATCAATATCGAGATCTGGCGTGATTCGATCTATGGGTTGTGGAATACGTGGAAAATGACCTGGGATAATTTCGTGTACGTCCCCAGATAAGGTCATATGGTGGACGGTGGAAACAATTGACTCTACGGACGATTCTCTATCCTAATCCAGAATTCTCTAGCTTCGTTAACCGCTATATCTAGTAAGGTTAATTGTTCAATGATAATAGGTGGAAGTGGAGTAGGCTGGAATACCAGTGTGCGTAGGCCAGTGTCTATATCTAATTCTCTAATGGATTTGTTGGGATGTGGGATTTGTGGGTCACAACCGTAGGTTCGAGTTTGTTGTGGGCCAGCTATGGCCATACGTAGAATCAAGTCCTGATCCCTAGTATCCAATAATCATACGCTTTCTCAGCTTTCTACGTTTAGAACCAATAGTTGTGCGATTTTCTCAGAATACCTTACGGGCGTTCTCGCAACCTAGATTCTTAAGCTGGTATCTATGTCTGTGAGGGTGTCTCCTACGTCTGGTTGTGGAGTTAAAGGATCACACCCAAATGTTTGTTCTCTTTCAAATCCTTCTACAGTCATGTGGATGTTTTCCTAGGGTAGTCTGTAGTTTGGCTGACTTGACCAAAATGCATGTGCCTGGTCGTCTTCTATATTTAATCCTCTCAATTGAGATCTGATCCGCTAGAAATTCGTTGTTTGTTTGGAAGACTTGGATTCTAAGATTCTGGTCAATATCAGTTATTGCTGTTATGAGATTAGGCTGAGGCACGATTGGCTCAAAAACGTATTCTCTAGGCTCCCTACATCCCGTAATTGTCATGCAAAAGCGTAATAGTATAAACAAACTGTAATAAAATGAAATCTACGTATATGAAACGTATTTCTAGCATATATGACTTCTTTTTGTATTTTCTGATGATTTATATGAATTTAAGAAGAGCAGCTATTTAAAATATTTAGAATTTGATAACTAAATTAATAACTTAAAACAAACAAAATAGCCAAGTGTAGCTATTTGTCTGTGTAATTTTGTATATCTATTCTAAACAATGAAATAACTAATCTATTTGCGAGATTCTCGATCCTACCTTAGAAGTGAGGAGTGAATCATAGTTTCTCAGAAACTATCAATTCCCAAAGCTTCCTCTGGCAATATCGAGAATAAAATTAACTGAAATAAAGCGATTAACTACTCTTGTTTGATACGATTCTAACTAGAACTTTGAAAGCTAGAACCTGGATTTCACATAACAGTGGCGAATCCAATGATGTGTGTGATCTTGTCCCCTCAGTATGATCTCTTCGTTATTTGTGTTCACGTAGATCCAGAAAATCATGTAATGCTTGCATCAACAGGAATAGGTGTTGGAATAAGGGACGACCTTCAGAATGCAGACAAAATAGAACACGGATAGGAGAGGGATAGCGCTAAGAGTACAGAGCTTGGCTTATGCAATTCCTAGCGGGATCTACTACGAATCGTGCAAAAAAAATGTGTCCAGAACTTGAAAATGTCCTGTATGAAGAGAAAAACCTGCAACTTTAATGGCTTCCTAAGCTATTCTGCTCTAATGGATTAGATAAAACAGCAACACTATTTGCACAAGCTAGATATGTGGCTTACCAACAGCTAGACCAATGCAAACTAAGCATGTAATGGACTAAACTATGGAATCCAAAGAAAACTAATAGACTGAAGTGACTGAAAATGAGAAGACTCTAATTCAAGGAAATGGTGCAGACCCTTTGTTTGAGCACAAGCCATGCATTTATAGGAATTCAATCACCCAAAGATCAAAATCAAACTGAACTCCTAAACAATAAACAAATAAAAAACACTATTCCAAGGGACCAAAAAACATAAATGCAAGCTTAAGTCGGCAAGGAAAAGCTGTTGAAACGTGATATTTCATGTGAGTCGCGTCAAAAGAGCGTTCTGGAAAATGCGTAAAGGACCGCCGCCCTGACTCAGGGTGGTGGTTATAGGACCGCTACCCTGTTCAGGGTGGCGTTCATGAGACCGCCACCCATGTCAGGGCGGCGGTTTCATCACTGAAGAGCAAAAGGCCAAGAAAAGAAGCGGGAAAAGGGGAAGCCCAAGGGCATGCGGGGGCTAGGCGGGGTATGCGGGATGTTAACGCATATTATGAGAGCTTTTCCGGATCCCGAACACCTTGCGAAGAGACCTATATCACCATTGGGGCACTTATTACGCTGTTCCATAGCACAGTACCTTACAATTTTGGGTACGTACAGACACATGCATGCATCTCTATCAAAAATATAAATCACTGCCTCTATTCTCCATGAAACATATAACCTCTACCATAATGGATACAATGTCTAAGAGAATTGTAGCAGATTGATAACGCTTGCAAGAAGGATTTAGTGGTTGCATCATCTAGAAAGAAGAAGATTGGAGGTTTCTAAGTCTCTACAACCTTATCATAATACATCTCAGGAAAATAAATCATGAGGTTTTTTTTAATAACCCTAGGCATTGGAAAAATTGTGTTCCTTCATCATAGGACAAGCAAATGAGTTCAATCCTGAGTTTTGAAAAAATGTCAATACATTCTGGTAAAATCATCATGATGAGAGTGATATGAAAATTCTCAGGTATTATTTGTATCCTTTGAATCAATATTTTGTTCAACTTATTGTGAATATTTCCAATCATGTGCTATATGAGCCTTCCATTAGGAGTTAGATAGGGCTTGAGGACTAAGGGCTTATTTCAAAGAGTTTAAGTCTAAAATTTTAAATAAATGATGTTGAGATGATCCTTTAATATATTTGAAAGGATTTAATCTGTTTCATGGGGAGAAATTTTGATTTACATCTCACAGTATGTCTATACAATGATCATATACAGTAAAGAACTAGTGGAGATGACAACCTTGAAAGGGAAGTGAGTGATATCTAGAGAATCTAAACTTGAAACTTGGGAGAGTGAAAGAGTGGTTTAATGGGTACTTAAGAATGCAATTTTTGCACTTTGGAACAAAGATACAGTGAAGATAATCCTGACAGTACAGTCAAACTGACCTAATTTGGGTTTATTAAGCTTAAAAGGTAAAGGTAGAAAAGAGGGAGTATATGCAAGGTTGGGGTATGATTTTTTGTAAGCACATTAGGTATGGTAAATGATGACCAATGTAGTTTAAATAACCTCCTGAGAAATTATAGAGACCCATATACCTAGTTGTTGCAAGAATTCCCTATCTTAAGAGCGTACAGAGACAAATCTTGACAAGACAAAGGAGCTTGTTGTTTTGGGTGGTTATGAGTCCATTATAGGTTGGATCCAAGTTGTTACAAGTATATGAATAATAAAAAATTAATTAAGGGAACTAAAATGGACTAAGGGAGAAAAATTTACATGCTTGATCTAAAGGTTAACAAAGAGGAGTATAGCGAAATCTTAGCCTAAACAAGTAAGTTTGACATTTTTATTTACTCATGAAAAATGTATGAAGATAACTCAACCTTGGATCAAGGTCATTAATTTCTTGATATGACATTGAAGGTACCATACATGTGGTCATTTGTCAATTTTGCAAGCTCTAAGCCATTTTAGGTTTGTCATGGGATCCCTTAGGTAGAGTAAATGAAGTAATTGTCTTGAATCCCACTAATAGACTAAAGGTATGTTTGAATTATGTAATGCCATTGTATCAATTAGTATTAGAGCTTGGATTTTTTTATGATTTGATTTGAGATTTGACTGGATAGTGATTGTTGATTGCTAATAGTTTGTGGAAGTGTGTGAAGTGGAAGTGAGATTGAAGATGAGTGAGGAGAGAAATGTGAAATTAGTCATGGACCATGGTTACAAGATGCCACCATGGATGAAGAAATCAATATGAGAGAGAGAAGAGGATAGGATAAATCAAGTACAAGAGAGTATAAGGAAACCAGAAAATATGAGAATAATAGCAAGGATGATGGAAACAAGGAAAACATACAGAGAAAGAGAGTTGAAGGTTATTAGGCCTCATAAATAAAATTTGAAAGATGATGAAGAGGAAGAAGAACCAACATCAAAAGTGGTTCAAGGGTTGATAGAGATGATGAGGTATAAGAAGAGAGAAAAATATGAAAGAGAGAGAAAGGAAAGAGGAAATAAGGAAGAAAAGAGAGATGTGGTTTTAGCAGGAGATAACAATGTTGAGGAAAGAGGTAAGAGTACCTAATGATGTTCATAGAAATAGAGAGAGAAGAGCATATACAAGAGATAGGAATGACGATGAAGAAGAAATCCAAATGGTCAGTTAAATTACTTGTAGAAAGAAATCAAAGAAATCAGCTAATAATGGTGATAAAGAAAGAGGAAAGAAGACAAAATAAGATGAAAAAGAGGATCTCTAAGAAAGAAAAAGAAGTGGTTAAAGAAATGGTATTAATAGACAATAAGAGTGAAGATGATGAGATCATAGAAGAATTTTTGGCTTATCTTGAGGTGGATGATTATGATGGAAGCAGTTGGTATGTTGATATGGAAGGAAAAAAGTTCAATAAAGAACAAAATGAAGCGATGTCAAAAAAAAAGGAACCTGAAGGGGCAGTCAAGCCTCAAAATTGTGAATCTAACATTGTGTGTGAGTGTGTGTTTGTAGGTGTGGAAAGTAAACAAGAAATTGTATGTGTTTATGAGATTTGGGAGAAACTACAAGAAGATATAGTACAATTGGATCATGCTTTATAAAAATAAGAATCATGTGGAAGAGAAATATAAATCAGTTCCAAGATAGAGAAATAACAGCAGCAACAAGAGCAAGAGGGAGATTTGAAGAATGACGATGAAAACGAAGCCTATGAAGTACCAGACCTCATGTATAAAGATGAAGAGAAATAATAATACCATGAAAAACACAAGATAGAAGTAATGCAACTAGAGGAAGTTAATGGTGAATATCATATTAGAGCAAGAATGAAGACACTAAGAACCTGGAAGAAGAAGAAAATTTGAGTTGTGATGTGCAATTTTTTTCTACCCCTAGAGTATGATACAGTAGCATCAACTCTATATCTGTAAATAGATGAATATGACATCAATTTTGGATTTCAGGTGTGGCTATAGGTCCTAGGGTTTCATTTGAGTCATTTTGAGGTGTTAGTTGGTGTTTAGGCTCTTAAAAATTCTAATGAGGTATTCCCCTCCAAAATATAAAAGTTGAACTAGGGAGCCATTTTTGGCTTGTACTTGGTGTTGTAATGTGTTCTTGGAATCAATAAACTATGGAAGGGTGAATCAAAGCATTGTAAGGGGGGTTTTAGGTCCTTCTAGGCTCATGAGTCATACAAAATATTAGATAATGTTATAACTCGATACATTTATGTGAGGAAATCTCTTATGGGTGAACTCATGTCCATGAACCATAATTGTAACTGACCTAAGACTCTTAAACCATGGTCAAGGAATGATTAGGAGGATATAAAAATCCAAATGTAATTGCCTCTCTTCATTCTACCTGATTATGAATCCAAATTGTAAGGTTTCAGGAAGGAATTGGAAGTGGAAAACTCTATTTGGTGGCATTTCTTGCATAAAAGTGTGCTTACTCAGTCTTTGTGGCATTACTTGCGGGATTTTTGTGTTTATTGCTTTACTTGGAAGAGATACTTGATCTTAGGAAAGAGATATTTAGCACCTTCATGAGAACTATATGATCATATTAATCCTTGAGCATTATTTTCCCTTATGACTGTGTAAAGGATTTGTGCAAGGTAGTTGAATGCAATTTTGTGCATGTAATAACAAAGAAGCTAATATTTATATGAGGTATTTGTTTTGTCTCACACATTTTTGTACATGGCCTATGGGAGAGGTTGTATCTCTGATTTTTTCAAGAATAGGTCATTGTATCAATATGTGAATGTCATGATAGTGAGAGACTCTGATTAGTAGATGTGGTGTGGCGAGATTTCTTAATGTTGTATTGATGGAACCTTATTGCTTGAGTATCCAAGCTTGTGTGTAAATACTGAGAAGTATAGTAATAGTATTAGGAGTTATTTGGTGTTAGAATCTATGGAAGGATGCAATTCTAACATTTTCATTGAGATCATTGGCATTATTCCTTAGAAACCCCACCTTGGGAGAGACCAATTGTTTGAGTAAAATTGTTCTGTAGCAGAGCATTATTCACAGTCAGGGATACAAGACAATATTTGATTTTGAGAGAAATCTATGAGAAAGGAGTTGTGACCAAGTTAGACTCATGCATCCATCTCTATCAAGATTATAAATCACTACCTATATTTACCATGAAACATATAACCCCTAACATAGTGGATACCCTGTTTAAGAGAACTATAATGGATTGATAAAGCTTGTAAGAAGGATTTAGTGGTTACATCATCTAGAAAGAAGGATATTTTAGGTTTCTAATTCCCCACCACCTTATCATAATCCATCTCAGGGAAATAAAGCACGAGGCTCTTATGTTAAGAACCCCTGACATTGGAGAAAATGTGTTCCTTCAACACAGGATAGAAGCAAACTATTTGAATCCCGAGTTCTAAGAATATCTCAAGACCTTATGGTAAAAGCATCATGGTGAGAGTGACAGGGAAATTCTTAGGTATTATTTGTAGCATTTGAATCAATATTTTACTCAACTTATTGTGAATCTTTCCAATCCTGGGCTATATGAGCCTTCCATTAGGAGCTAGATAGGGCTTGAGGACTAAGGGCTTATTTCAAAGAGTTTTAGTTTGCAATTTAAAAAAAAATTATGCTAAGATGATACTTCAAGATATTTGAAAGTATTTAATTTTTTTTAGGGGGAGAAAATTTGAGTTACATCTGATTGTATGTCTATACAGTGACCAATGTACAATCCAGGACCTAATGGAGATGGAAATCTTGAAAGGGAAGTGAGTGACAGTTAGAGAATTATAAACTTGAAACTTGGGAGAGTGAAAGAGTGGTTTAATGTGTACTTTAGAATGTAATTATTGCACTTTGGAACAAAGAGACAATGAAGATAATCCTGACAGTATAGTCAAATAGACCTAATTTGTGTTTATTAAGCTTCGAAGGTAAAGGTAGAAAAGAAGGAGTATATGCAAGGTTGGGGATCTGATTTTTTGCAAGCACATTGGGTATGGTAAAGGATCACCATTATAGTTTAAATAACCTCTTGATTAATTCTAGAGACCCATATACCTGGTTTTTGCAAGAATACCCTATCTTAAGAGTATAGAGAGAGCAATCTTGACAAGGAAGATGAGCTTGTTGTTTTGGGTGGTTCTGAGTCCATTATAGGTTAGATCCAAGTTATTATAGGTGTATGAATAATACAGAAGGAATTAAGGGCACTGAAGTGGACTAAGGGAGAAATAGTTACATGCTTGATCTAAAGATTAACAAAGAGGAGTACAGCGCAATCTGAGCCTAAACAAGTAAGTTTGACCCTTTTTATTTACTCATGAACCCATGTATGAAGATAACTCGGCCTTGTAGTAAGGTCATTGATTGCAGGATATGACCATGAAGGTACCTTATATGTGGTCCATTGGTCAAGTTTTCAAGCTTTAAGCGATTATAGGCTTGTCATAGGATCTCTTAGGTAGAGTAAATGAAGTAATTGTCTTGAATCCCACTGATAGACTAAAGGTATGTTTTGAATTGTGCAATGTTGTTGCATCAACACATGTATGGGAATCTATAGGAGTTCTACGGTTCATCACATCAAATGGTAATCCTCGTGGGACTTTGTATATTGTTTGATCCCTCTCTCTCTCTCTCTCTCTCTCTCTCTCTCTCTCTCTCTCTCTCTCTCTCTCTCTCTCTCTCTCTCTCTCTCTCTCTCTCTCTCTCTTCTCCTCTCTCTCTCTCTCTCTCTCATTCCTATATGTAACAAGAAACTTTTCCCAAAAGTAGTCCAAAGGTTTTCTAATTATTCGTTGAGAAAAACACTTTTTCAAAATCAATTTAATTCATCTCTTTCCCACTTTTGTAAAAGTACTTTTCTTAAAATAAGGAAAAATATCTTATTCTAGAAAAGAAGGTGAATGGTCATGTAGGAACATGAATATTCACATGATGTAGGCTATTTATTGAGGCTCTCATTTCATTTTAAAGGAGATCTATTTTGGCTCCCCTTTAGAAAATCATTTTCTATTGTTTCTCTCTACTATTTCCTCCATTTTCTCAACTTCATATTCAGCCAAATATACTACAATATGTTGCAGGAATGAAATCTTTGTATTTTATCTCCTTTGGAATGGAATTGTCAATTGAAATTTGTGTTGATTGTGATTTTTATTTCATGAAACTTGTATAGTTCTGTGTATATTTTCATGGATCTTATGATTGAATTGGACTTAATTTGAGTTATTAGTTGATGAAATTTTTGTTACTACCATTAACATAACTCCCCCCCTCTCTCTTTTCCCAATATTTCTCTTGTAGTCTTTCTCCCCCTCCATCTCATACCTTTCTCCCTCTCTCATTTGTAGTTGCAGTTACAACAAGGGTGTTTCTACACTTTCACCAATCTTTGACCACCCCGTAAGATTTAGAAATAGTCCAAATAATCCATATTTCAATAAATGGGATGTGTTCCATATTGAAGCGGAGGGATTCAATCCCGCGAACATTTATGAATCCCATAATTTTTCCTTGACAAAATATTTTACCAACAAGTTTATAATTAAAAAATGTTTTCTTAAAGGAAAAATATACTTGAGTGCACACATGCACGTGCTGCGCAGCGCGCGTGTGCGCCCACACACACACACACACACACACACACACACACACACACACACACACACACTTGCCTTTACTTGAATAGGACTTCATGATATATTGGTGTTTGCATGCTCCCATGATGAAACATGCAACACAAAGTGCAGTCATTATCAATGATAGAAACTGAAATTTAACTCAAAATATAGAGTGTGTTGTAACTTTGAATCATTACAAAAATTATGCAAAAAGAGATGTAAAACATGGAAATAGTACACCTATTTATTTTGCAAATGGAGTAGCTCCAATTGTTTTCGTATCTTGGAGAGTTGGAGTGTGCATTGGAGATGTCAGAATATTGGGGGTTATTAGTCCCCAATGTTGTGCCACATTGATACAAAGGAAGAAGGATTATAATACAAAGGATGCATGTACTTTGATACCTTTTCTATTTGAGAGTGTGAAGAGAGAGGAGGAAAATTCAGTTTACAAAGCTCATAGTTTATTTTCAATGCTTTCCTTTCCCGAGAATATGGTGATATAAAGGGGAAATATTGGTCAACAAAGCTCATAGTTCGCTTTGACACTTTCCATTAAATTGACGAACCACATCATTATATATGGATCTAAGCCCAATTTTTTCTAATAAACTTTAGACATAATAACCATGAAATGCCCCCATAAGGTGCTACTATGTCTAAATTGATTATTAGAACTACGATAATTTTCTTGGTAGATGGAGACCCATGTCCTAAAACCCATTTTGTAATTGTATCTAAAGTACCATTGTGAAGAAGGAATAAAGTACTCATGCCCCCTATAACCTACTATGAAATTTGTAATCTATATTTATACCTTTATAGAAATATTTTAAATTTCTAGTAGAATATTTAAAATATTGATGAGTGAAATTGCCCTCTTTCTAGGAATATATGGAGAAGGTCAGAACTGCATGACCATGTATGAATTCTACCACATTTTAGTATCTATTGAATTTTATAAGTATCTGAGCCCTAAAGAAATTTCTTCTTGTATCTTATAATTTGTAGAAATACTTTTTTGAATGCCCCAATCTTTGAGGCATGTGTGATAAAACATTTGAGTGTGTATCTCAAAAGAATAGATATGTACCCATGTACTCTATGTATGATAATTTTTATGGGGATATAGAAGGTTTAAGTGGTGGCCACCATTGAGATTCTATACTTGTAAAAGGGGTTACACATGGTTGTAATTATGGCATATATAACAAGAAACAAACAAGAATACATATGTAAAACAACAAGTAACAACAAAGAAAAATAATAAATAATTTCGTACTCCATAGTAAAACAAGTGTGTAATCCACATAGAAACCATGTCATAGAAAAAATATGATGCAGGAGAATCACTAGTGCATTTGAAAATTTTGGTTTTCTAGTCATTTTAGGTGTGTTGATTCCACTTGGTTGTCCTTGAGGTGTGTCAAGTCCATTTTGGACTCTCTAAGCATGTAATAAATGGTTTTAAGAGTTTCCCCTCCAAAACCATAGTTTGAATACTTGAATTTTCATGTACTAAGTTAGTAAGCCTTGGAGTTATTAAGTTAGTAAATTAGGTGTTAATATAGGCTTGATATTAATAAAATGAGGTGGACATGTAATGAACTCTCTCACTTCATCCTTACCAAGGTATAAACTCACTCTAGTTTTCCAACCCATGTGTGAATCAAGTTGTGAAAACCTAACTACCTCTAAATTCATCAAAATATTGTGTATTAGAATGAATGAGAGGTTGAAGGTTGGTAGAGAGAGTGAGAAGGGTGGAAAAAATCTGTAATAGATCCCTAATGGCTCTTGAAGCTATGTAAATATGAGATTTAATCAATAAAAGCTTCTTGATTTGAATATGGTTGTGTATGAGTGTTTAATATGATGGTGTGCATTGAATGTTTATGAAATGATTATTTTATTCCATTTAAAATGTGGTATTAGTGTTTCTAATACGGTGTACAAATTCTGATAAATCTTATGAAGGATTTGGAGAAATGATTCAGTTCTTTCTGGAAGAGGTATGTAAATTGTTTGCGGTATTTCCTTAGTGTGTTCGAAATGAAAAAAATAATATCTTGCGTTGTGATTGATATAAATGGATAAAATTTGGTGTGAATGTAGTGTGAGGAATTAAGAAATGTCTCATAAATTTTAAGAGGAAATTAATAAAGTTTTACAGGTCAAAAAGGGAAAACTTCGGTCTCAAACACTCGTTTTGTGTAAGAAACTAGTCACCAAAAATCTTGTGAATCATGTTGATGAAAGCTTAATCACTCAAAACACTCTGAAGATGAAATTTTATGATCATCAAAATAGAACTTCTTGAAGTGTAATGAGGTTATGAAATTATATATAAATCAAGTTATTGATTTTTGAATGCTTGTTGCCCTGTGACTGTCCCTGTTTGGACAAATTTCTAAAAATAGCATGCCTATTGGTCACACACACAACAATGTGCTCATAGGCCCAACAATGTAATAAGTATGCACAATCCAGTGTAGTCCTGTGATTTCACCTGCAGGCCCATAAACCCCTGTATAGCTCCGCCAGATATGCGGGTGCCCATGCGAAAGTCACGCTCCTTTCTATCATTTCCCAAATAATACACATCAATGCTTTTGGAAATCTTCCCCCATCCGCCCTCGGTAATGCATAATACCCCACCGCTATCATTAATACCACTGCCAACCTTGTTGCCTCAGGGTGTGCTGCAAACATTATACCATAAGTAATGTCAAACCTCGCTTGTGTCAAATCTCATGCAGCTGGACCAAATACTGTTGTTTATCATCCCCCCCGCCTATGTTAGGCCCTGCCTGATACACTGGTCTTCCTATAATTGGGAGTCTCAAAATTTGAAACACACATCTTCAACGTCACTGTCATCTCCCCTGTTTGGCAGATAGAAGGTATTCTTTTCTGGATTCCATCTCTCAATCAACACCTGCAACATAGCATGATTGCGTGTGATTCATGAATAATAGCGGATTCCACTTAACCCCACATGGTTTATCAATGCCCACTCAGCTGGTGTTACATCTGCTCGACTCGTGACAACAAAAGCTGGCACCCTATCATTCATCCTCAACCCTGCCTCTACCTGCATACATCAAATCAACAAACAACATTCAATAAATCAAATCCCAAGTGTTTTTTCTCACATTCTGGAATTTCCTACAGTAACCGATATCGGTTATAGATAACCGATACAGTTACCTAACCGATACCAGGTTATCTCTAAATGATATCGGTCACTGTCAATTCTATACATAGCTACTTAAAAACACCACCTACGATAAGTTTTGCTCGTTTTTACCCCTCTCTCTCTACCTACACACATACCTGAAAACCCTGCTTACCTACCCCTAACACTCACCCCATCCCAAACCCTTTGCCTATCACACCTTTCTTTTCATCTTTTACCTTACACATTCTATTTTTAACCATGCAAATATTCATAATTCTAACCAAATTCCAACAAAAATTATACCTCTTGGGATCCAGCAGTTTGAGGTGGAACCTGTCTTCTTTCTCTCTCTCTGCCCGCTGGATGCTTCTCCTTGTTCAGCCATGTTCACCACCCTCTTCAATATAACTTGCCTTTCTGCCTTCTTAATCTCAAGCCCACAATCACTTTACCTATCTCTTTCCTCCTTATCACTCAATTCTCCCATGCAATTACCTGTATAAGTCATCAACAACGTCGCATTCTTGTATTTAACTTGTTGCATGACTCTAAAAATAAGAACTTAAGCCTCCCAAGCTTTTTCTATTTTTAGAAAAACTCGTTTTTAGCATAACCGATATCGGTTACCTAACCGGTATCGGTCATATAGTACTACCGACATCGGTTAGCTAACCGATATCGGTCACATGTCTCCTTTTTGCTTAAACCTAGGCCCTTTTCTTCATTTTTTGCAAATTTTTGGTGGCGGCCCCCTCTTTTCCCTGCATAATGACATCGTTATCAATATTTCATATCAGCAGAACATACCATCAACACATATACAAACATCATCAAAATTTCATCAAACATCATCTATATACATTAAATTTCAATACCATCAACAAACAATAAGACATTAATATATGCATCAAATCAAACATTTTTTTTACACACCATGTGGATCAAACTCATCTATATATATCATCATCAAATCAATGTCAAAATATACAAATTACCCTGCATGGGGCCTCTGTGATATAAAAATACAAAGTCGCACGCAGGCCGCTATGTCTCTGTCAAAATCTCGACTCGGCTCGCAGGCCACTGTCTCTCATGTCAAAAAAAATCGGCTCGACTCAACTATACAAAATGTACTCGGCTCGCAGGCTGGTATATACAACAAAAATGAATAAATAAATCCTATGTGGGCACGCAGGCCTCTATATACATACTCGTTTCACAGACCGGTGTCTATAAAAAATAACAAAAACCCATATCCGCTCCCAGGATGTCTCAACTCTCTCCACCACCCTCGGCCCATCCCCCTGCTGGTCCCTATGTGGGCTCTCACCTCCTCCCTGTAACCGACCCACCGTTGTGGCTGCGCCCCCTGTGATCTCTGACTCTGGGACGTCTTGGCTCTATGTGCCGCATATGGCTGATAGTCAGCCCCAGTACCATCTAGCACGTCCTGATAATAACGGGCCTCCACTCTCACCTCCATATAGCGGGCCCGTGCCACCATGGCTGGTGGGGCTGGTCCCCCGACTCCTAATAGAAGTGGCCCCTGCCCTGCTGGTACACCCTGTGCCTGTGGCGGGTGCCTGTATACCTGTGCTTGTGCCTGAGGTGGCTGTGCCTGTGTTGCAATCCTGGACCCATAAAGGAATTAACCGCCCAAAGTTCTCTTCTCACAAATGAGTCTTCTTACACCACATCCCTGTAAGATTGTGAGCGGATGTTATCTAACTTATCTATTTCCCAAACATCTCCTTCCGTCACTCTTGCTATGAAAGAAGAAGGCTCACCACTTTTTCTGTCATCCTCAGAAGAGAAACCCCTCGAACCAACATCACCAAATTCTTTAATCATGACGGATCCCCTCAAACATGCCCTCCTACATATTAGTTCTTCATCGCCTAAATCTTTTCAGCGACCGGTTGACCTCTTAACGCCCATTGATACAGTGCCTCATTTACCCCCTGTATCACACCCACAGTGGACCGAAATCACAACCCACCTATCTTCCATACAAAAGTTCCTATTCACACGTGAAGATTGTCATCCCTCAGAAGATAGACGAGTCCTATGGGAGTGTTTGAGTACACCATGCTCTACTCAAATGCAGATGACTGATCCAGACACCTCTACCATATACCCGAGGTGTTTACAAAAGCTCAAAATGCCTATGTCCTCATCTTCACCCCCCTCATCTCTACCGAATACCTCATCCACCTCTATTAACCTAACCAAACCTTCCCCTACGCTTTGGACTTCACCAATACCTAGCCTAACACACCCACCTAAACGGTTAGATTTATCCAAAAATAAAGTCGTCCATCCACCTAGGAGATAAATCCAATCCCCTCAAGTCCAATCTATGCCTCTGTTACAACTAAAACCCTCACCGTCACACCTACCTTCTATATTGGGACCTCACCCCTCCACCTTGCCTCAATACATCTTACCTCCTGTGTTTTCTTTAAAACGACCTACACCTTCTACACCCATACAGAGATCCATGGGTGTATCAACACCATCACCCCAAGTATCCTGTCCACCTATTAACCCTAAACAAACTCCATCATCAAAGGATTTGTTTACTGTCACTCCTCTTTCTCTGTGGTTGTTTCCTGCCACCACGTCATCTATGGCCTCATCATCTAACCAACTAAACATAACTTCTGCGCCGAAAAATCCAAGTTTAGTTAAATCTAATTATAAAAACCCTTTGTCTAAACCACCACCCGTACGAACCAACCATACCCAATCATTACCAAAACCCACCCAGTCAATAGCCTCATCTTCCTCTGAATTTGACCCACTCAAAGGATCTTACGCCAAAATCCTTGATATGTTGGTGGAGAATGCATCCATTTCCCTACCCCCACTTAGACCCTATGATCCATCTAAGCCTCGACCTATAGGTTATGATGAGTCTAAAATTTGTGCTTACCACCGCACACCAGGACATGATGTAGAGGGATGTAAAGCTTTGAAAGCCATCCTTCGTCAGTCACCTCTCTCGGATAGAAAGGTTAAGAAAGACAACTTACGAAGGGAAAAACCTTTAGCTTCAATCCCCTCTCATATACCACCTGTCCCCACCTCACCAAGAAATATCATTATTGCAACCCCACCTCTCAAAGACAATGACTTATCCCTACCATCTTCCTCCTCTTGTGTTCACGAGATCAACATGATTAGCATTGCTACTCGAGGGCAGAAAACCAATGGGAAAGCTAAAGAAAGCACACCTGCGGCCTCTCTTTCTCCTTCTGCCATCTCGATCGCACCACCACCTAAAGTGGTTATTCGTGGACCTACCTACCCCGTCTCTGATGGAGTTGCCCACCGTACCATGATCAAACAGCTTCACCAATCACCTGCAAAAATGACACTGTATGATCTCATTCAAACCTCTGAATCTCATCGACAAGCTCTCATTGAAATCCTCTAAGGGATAGAGGTCCTACCTAACAAAACCTTGCCCGTTGCCTCCATTTTAACACCCAATCACGTTGCTTCTCTCACCAAACAACCTACCTCCCCAACCACTTCTGTCCCTGTACAACAAACCGATGTTGTCAGTTTCTCCGAAGATGAAATTGTTGACTTTGGTGCCGAAGATCCTACCCCCGCTCTTTTCATCTCAGCTTACGTCTGGGACATCCGAGTACGGTGTGTTATGATTGACGGGGGCTCTAGCCTAAACATTATCTCTTCCAAAGCCTTCCAACAAATGAATATCCCTTCTAGTTGCATGTGTGCCAACCCCACCATGTTGTGTCCATTCAATGATGCTATTACTTGTACCTTAGGCACCATGATCCTTAACATTCATGTAGGGCCACGTACCTTACCCGAACTCTCCCTGGTCCTAAGGGAGAACTACATCGGTCTGAGGCCCCTCCTTGCTTTGTGTAATGGGCTATGTAGGCAGCACTTAGGAGACATGGGGTCTCCCAAGGTTAGTTCGACCATCCCCTACCATAACCTTTCATGTGTTGTAAATATAAATATTTTTGTGTATTTCTATTTGATAACATTCATCTTTATCCTTTTTCAAAACAAACATTCAAAACACGACCATTCTTATTATTATCATAACTCAAATCAGCATACATATTCAGGTTTTATTTAGATGTTAAATAAATACATCTTCTCTATCATCGACGCGCAGGTCGGCATTCTTATTTATTCTTATACCTCTATGAAATTCACTTAAACCCTTGCACCTCATCCTAAACCAGGTGATGATCGTGATCGTCGACGCCGCTCGCCTGGCCACTCCATCCTCAAAGGTGCCACTGCTATTGGTTCCTCCCACTGATCTACCAATCTTCCTGTCTCACCACGTCGCCTCCCCCGGCTTTGCTAAATAGCATTATTTTGACTTCATTGGCCCAAATCACAACCGCAACAAACCAACCAATCGGCCCGACCCAAGGCCGTAACCAACCAATCAGGCTCGACCCAAGGCCACACCCAACCAATCATGCCCGACCCAAGGCCATAACCAACCAATCTAGCCTGACCCAAGGCCGCACCCAATCAATCAGGCCCGACCCAAGGCCCGCAACCAACCAATCAGGCCTGACCCAAGGCTGCACCCAACCAATCAGGCCCGACCCAAGGCCGCAACCAACCAATTCGGCCCGACCCAAGGCTGCACCCAATCAATCAGGCCTGACCCAAGGCTTGCAAACCAACCAATCCGGACAGACCCAAGGCCGCACCCAATCAATCAAGCCCGACCCAAGGCCACAACCAACCAATCCAGCCCTAACCCATGGCCACACCTAATCAATCGGCCCCCACCCAAGGCCACACCTAACCAATCAGGCCTGACCCAAGGCCCTCACCACTCAATCGGCCCGACCCAAGGCCACATCAATTAAGTACCTCGACCAAGACCCACAAATTACGATTTTATCCACCCAACATGTAGCTTTTTGTTCAATCGCGCTCACCTGTTCGTTGTTTTTTATAATGATTAGGATACTTGACTTGATCAATCGACCAACTTTGCCTAGACTGAGACCGTGACGTTTATCTCAACCAAACCAACCATTTGGTACTACCGAACATGCCTAAACGTTCCTGTACCTTACCCATTATATCCCTTAGAGCTACTTCCTATGCCTTGGATACCAAGATTATATCAACCTTGTTTGGATAAACTATCGACCTTTGCCTATGAATTGTTTGTTTTCTCTTCAAATCATGTACCCTGGTCGCACTACTACATTTCAACGTGCGTCTGCTTCCTTGAACTTACCCCACCATCTTACCATCATCTCAACACCATTCACCCTTTATCAACCCTATCCCTGATTTCACGTCACCTCAATCTGTGATAGATTTGAGGGGGATTACCTATACCCTCAACGGGAGTAACCACTTCTTATTATTGTCAATGCAGCTTCACAAGAAAAGCTACATGACAACAAGGGGCTAATGTAGACACCAAATTTGTGTCTTACGACACCCTGTGCCCCGCATCTCATTTCGTAACCTAACCTCACCACCTAAACCTTACATAATTATTTATTAATTACCTTATAATTAATAAATCCACATATCCAAACCTACCACCTCATCATGACCTAGCCCTAACCCTAAACTAACCTAATTAAGACCTATAACTTGGTCTACATCCACACCCATGACTAATTACTCCTCACCCGCACCAAAACCAACCTAATAATGACTTGACCAAGCCCACAACTAATCCCTCGGGAGAAAAGGAGGGAAAGTTGGATATTTTACTAAAAATAGCCAACTTTGACTTAACCGACATCGGTTCCTACTCGACCACCGTCGGTTACGTAACCGCCATCGGTTCCCTGTAAATGACCTCCCCCAACCAAAAACAAAGGATCGGAATTCATTTGAAAAATATGGAATTCACTTGGCAGAGCAGAGACAAGTGAAGAAAAGAGAAGAGTTTGCAGAGAAGGACATCAAGCCCAAGATTTCAAGTGAGTAACTAGAGCATAGTGACACTCATCTAAGCATTGGGAGAGAAGATGGCTCACTTTTGATTGTCGGATCATCCCACCTGAGCCCTGCCTTCATCATCACAGTCCTTGGACCTGTATCTTCATCAGGAACTAGTAAGTAGTGTCTTGTACATTTTTAAATAACATTTCTTGAACTTCTAATTCATAGTAATTATAAGTTCACTCCTAGATCTACTACCCGGGTAGCACCCTACATCTCACTGTCATTCCTCTACCCTTACATTGCCCCAAGAACAGCTCCCACACTCTCTGAGTCTTCTCCATCACCCTATTGCCTACCCCTAATCATTTTCCAACCTTATAAACACCATAGTAGCCTCACAGCCAACCTTCATTGAAAGCCCCTAAATCACCACCCCTACTGATATCAGTTATCAGCAACCGTTACCGGTGTACAACCGTATTCAGTTATACAGTGACTGGCATCAGTCACTGTGACTCAAACCAAAACTAGCCTTTCTTCTATTACTTTTTAACAAGGTAATTAAAGTGTAATTTTACAATAGCCTCTTTGCTATCATTTGTGTTAATTCGTATTAAAAGGGGAACTGACCACCTTCGAAAGGAAGTCTAATATTTCCTGGGCCCAAGGCAGTTCCCTCATTTATTGTCTAACTAAAATCTGGTGGTCTTGTATTCTTACTTGCAGGTAGTCCTTCCTAGACAAAAAGGAGTTCTTCGCGATCGATCTGATCTCTCTCTACGGTACACACGCACCCTCCCAACATTCAACAGGTATTCCTCCTAGCCCTAACCCTTATCTGTTTCTCAAGAGAATGAAAGGATAGAAGCACCTCTATTCTAAGAACGGAAACATTCTGTGTGAAACAGTAGCCTAAAGAATATACCACTAAAATGATGCAAGGGGAAGTGATGATGTAGCCTACAGTGTATATCACTATTCTTGGAATGTCATATGATGAAAATACTGACTGATGAGTGCATGAATGTGATGTGGTCCATTTATGTTGTATACCCTCAATAGTCCATTATGGACAGTGAGACTAGAGTGCATCATCAGGTAATGAGTGCAATGCGTAAAAGTAATGTGTAGGATGTGTAGTAGATGTAGTGATGATAAAATGTCATGTGATGTGTAATGTGTAATGTCTATCGTGCAGTGTGTGAGGTTAATGTGTATAGGATTCCCTCAACAGTCAAGTGTGAACCGAAGCACATGACTGTGTCATTAGGTAATGAGGTGAGAAAAATTCACCAACCAAAGATTAAGCAGCTACATAGCTATGGAATCAACATCAGCACCATGTGATGGTGGTGGAATTTTAAATGTCTCTTGACCATTAGTAGAAGGATCAGTTTCTTTGAAAAAATGAATTGGAAACAAAAGTGGAGTGGGATGGGGAGCAAGTTTGAATGGTGACAGCTTTTGTGGTATTAATGACACTGTAGAAGACTTGATAGGAGAATAAGGTTAATTGATTTTGAGAGGTGGTTGCATACTTTGAATTGGTGATGTTGTAGATGTCTTGAGAGGAGGAGGTTTTATATTGCTTTTGAGAGGTGGTTGCTTATGTGGTGCTTGGTTTTCTATAGAAAAACGATTAGAAGTGATGGCATGGTTCTCATTAGGCATAGATGAATTAGATTTATGAACCCCTTGAGATTGACATGGAACAAAATGTTGTGCAGTTAATGAGATAAATCCCTGACACTCAAGATGTTGGATTCTCCATTGTAAATTTTAGCAATCATTGTCATTATTGAAGGAGTGAAGGATAAAGACCTGGAAGGGATTCACGTGCATCGAATAGTTACACTTCACCAAAGTGTAAGAGTTGCAAGATTAAAGAAAGCAAGCTTTGTAAAGCAATGTGCATGCATATGAGAGCTCAAGATTCAAAAATGGAGTAGAATGGAATTGCTTGGCTTACCATAGATCAAAAGAGGTGGTGTATATATAGGGGATTAATTGTGTAACTCCCATGTAAGAGAAGATTCATCCACAATGGAGAAGAGGATTTACTTTCCCAAATGGGAATGTAACTCCTATGATGCATACTTACATATACAATAGATTCTATAAGAGAATATGTCTTAACTAAAATGCCACCTAGATCCATGTCTAGCTAAGTGAGATGACTCACCCAGTGAGGTGGAATAACACTAAATAAGTGATGAAAAATACCACCTACACCAACACCCCCCCTTCATCGAAACTAGGATGAGGTGACAGGTTAGAAGCGAGAAATGGGTCCCGGCACAAGGCTTGATGAGGTACCCATGCACAACAAAGAGATCCCAAAAAGTGAAGGAAAACCCAATGGGAAAAACATCAACCACAAGAGAACAACACATTCTCTAATCTAAGAAGGATGCCAAAGATGGTCCTGGCCATAGTCAAGCCTAAAAATGTACCCATGTACAAAAGGAAAATCTCCCGAAAAGATGAAGAAGATAGAAGAAGAGGGAGACAAGAGGGATGCAGAAGATGCCATGGACAGATCTAAACTCTGTAACTCTAAGAAGTCTCCCAAGAGAATGTCAATGAAGAGATCCTCTACCTCTGGTCTAAAGAAGATCCATCCAGACCAAACTGTTTGACTGCCCTTAGGAAGGACAAAAATAACGTGTTGGAAGTCTATCCACTCCGTGAAGGAAACTAAAGGCAGCAACACGAAGAACTCTGAGTATGGTCCAAAAAAGTGTGACATAGGTCTAGCTAATGAGCACCAAGGAACCGAAGGTAATTCCACGTGCATAGAACTGTCAGAGTGAAGAAGGGGAACACATGTAGAAAGGATGTCCAACTAATATGAAGGCAAAAAAACATCCCCCACAATAGAAAATAGATCCACAAGCAAGGGTGGATCAATGAAGGTCTTCAAAAAAGTGGGAGTGGTAAGAGTCCTAGAAGGAGAACTCCCAACAACAGAGATGATGAACTCCTCTAAAATACTTGTAGATAGATGAGGAACATGTAGTACATCATAAGTGTACTCTACAAAAAGATGGCTAAGGTCAAGCAGATACTCATCCCAATGAGGGGGCTCAACAAATAGAAGAGTGATGTCAGATAGGTATGATTCATCCAATGAAGGTAGAGGAGTGAAAGGGGCCTCAAACACTAAAGGTGGAAAAGAGTCAAGTGTGATGATTGTATGAGACTGTATAGGAGACTTCTCAATATCTGATGAGATATGGGATGTTTCAACACTCTCTAGAATCATGAGAGAAGGAGGAGAAGAGTCTTTTGTAGTACTCTTGACATCAGAAGTAGAACCAAGTGAGTCTATTTCATTAGAACTATCATCACACAAAGAAATAGAGGAGACAACTGAATTAGCAGCAACAACAATGGAGGAAGTATGTGAAGGGTCTCCATATAGGGACTGAAGAATGCTCCAAACACTATGGGGTGTATCTGAGTCTTCCATATGAAACTAAAGAGATCTAGAGACATGCATCATCATGTGACCAAAAACATGGTCACAAGTTTCGAGAAAGTCCTTAAGACAACGATGATCAGTGGGTGCAGGAACTGACCCTAGTAAGAAGAGTGAAAGACCCTCGTGAGTGAAGTAATGTTCCATGGAAGCACGCCAAGCTGAATATTTCTCTCGCCTAATAAGAAGTGGTGGAGACTATAAAGTGATCCTACAATGCTCAATTATGGAAAGAGCACCCTCCATGATGCGGAATCAAAAGTGCAAGGTGCATAAATGCAATATATCGAACTCAGCCGATAATGTGTCTACATGTAATACAAGGCCTAAGAGTACTAGTGACCCCCTCGAATGTGGCACTTTATAAAGTAGCGAGTTTACAAAATTTACAATGTCATCATGTAATGTGCAAAAATCATGCAACTTTGACTAAATAAACGCTCAAAACTGAGCAGCGAGTCAAAAGTTATAGCAAAAATATAATTCCTACAACTGATGGAAAATGACAATAAGCTTTGCAAACTGGTTAAAAAAGTGCCCAAAATGGGTGCAAGGGGTGTCATGTGGGTACTCATTTGAAATGGCATCAAATTTTAGGAAGGGTTTGTTTTGCTTTCGAGGGGGGATTAGCCTCCTGCTAACCCCGGACCTCACCCTCCATCTTTGAAACTCAAATGAAGGACATTAAATACAAGAAAAATAGGTCCCAAAAAATATTACACTACCAGGATAAGAATGTTTTTGCCTTAAAACATTAAAAATAGGATTGTTTTAACCACCAAACAAGTTAAAAGGGAGTTTTGTGGATGCACCAAGCTATTGTATTGTTGACCAAACTGGGTCTGCTAGGGCAAGTCGAAGTAAGGTTTAGCACCGAGTCTATTTTGAAAAGGCCACTGAGTGATTGCTTAGTGGTTATAAATGAAGACATGTGCTAAATATAATGCCTAAATGCAAACACACGTGTCGAGGAGCTAAACCCAGAGAGCTATAACCATCAACTAGAGATTAACAGATGGGCTAGAGTATACCAACAAAGGATGAAATGGTCAAACACATGTGGAGACGAGGTTGCAAGGAGCTGAGAGCTTGCAAATATCCTCACGCATACCCACCACAAATGTAACAATGTAGATTTTCACAGCTAGCACATCCTGGATGTAAATGTAGGTTCGTCGAGGAGTGACCAGTAAGCTTGAGTCTTAGAGTCCACCAGGGTCCAAACTAGGATCCTATCGAATGGAGCAGAGCTGAGCCAGAGGAAGCACAAAAAAAGATAGGATTTAAGGCTAGGAAAATGCAAAACACATAAGGCTAGTATAGAATGCCCATGCAGGAGTAAAGAGAAAGGTACTAGCTAGGAAAGTTGGAAGCCAAGATCTTGTTTGAGGTATATTCAATGTAAAGGGAGTATGTAGGAACCAAATGTGAGAGGCTAAGCTAGCACCGAGTGTTAGGGATGAGAAGGTAGGAGCTAAATATGATTCATACAGATGCCAATGGAGCAATGCACAATTCCACACGTCCATACAAAAACTAGTGCATGAGATGAACAACCAAACCACTGTGTTAAACAAAGAAATATCTTGAATGAGTCATGTAAGGTCGAGTTATTCCTTCAGCAGCCTTTCAACCTTTGAACCAAACTCAAAATGCACCTTTTTGAACGTGAACACATGTAAAACTAGCAAGGAGCAAAAAACCAAGCACTGAAAAATCTTGAAATATGCAAGTAAAGCACAAGCAAAAGAGAGAGCTAGCACAAGTAACTACATGGTGGAGCAATAATGGTGAGCAATGCAATTCCAGTCCCCTCAGCTTTGATACCATAAAGGAATGAAGGACGAATACCTGGAAGGAATTCACATGCATCGAATAGTTACACTTCACCAAATTGTAGGAGTTACAAGATTAAAGAAAGCAAGCTTTGTAAAGCAATGTGCATGCATATGAGAGCTCAAGATTAAAAAATGGAGTAGAATGGAATTTCTTGGCTTACCATAGATCAAAAGAGGTGGTGTACATATAGGGGGAGTGATTGTGTAACTCCCATGAAAGAGAATATTCCTCCACAATGGAGAAAAGGAGTTACTTTCCCAAATGGGAATGTAACTCCTATGATGCATACTTACATATATCAAAAATTATGTAAGAGAATCTGGCATAACTAAAATGCCACCTAGATCCATGTCCACCTAAGTGAGATGACTCACCTGATGAGGTGGAATAACACTAAATAAGTGATGAAAAATACCACCTACACCAACAATTATGTCCATTGATCTGATGATAATTTTAATATTGACGACCTTGATATTTTGTTAGCTGATAAGGAGGATAATGATGAGTAGGTGGTAAAGTGATCAATTGATGACTAAGGATCTCAGTAAGAATGTCATGTTACTTATTATTATGATCAAAGGTGAGAGGCTCTGGTAATGGTATGACTTGAGGCTCACTGATATGAGCACATGTAGTGGACCTAAAATGAGGATAAGATGGAGAGGGAGAGCAAACATGATTCTGAGAAGCGTCCTTAAGATGTTGGATTAAAGATTTGAGAGATGTAATTGTGGATTCCATATCCTTAAATTTATCTTGAAATAAATAATGAAGGGTTGGGTTGATTAGATGGAGGATCACGAAGACTAGGTTCGTCAAATAAACGATAAAAAATAGTGCTCACTTGATGCGATAGTGTATCGATAGGGAGATGCATTGTGTTTAGGTTTTTTTTTAAGAACAGATTAGAAATTAGGATGCATCTTAAGCAAATCAAACAAAGAAATTTGAGGAATTTTAGGAGTCATGATAAAAAATATATATATGATATTCCAAAAAAGGATTTCAAAATACCAAACATGAGTGGGGTTCACCAAAATAATTATGTTAAAATTTAGATTATTCTAGCCTAATCTAATGCAAGTTTGCAGTAAATAAATAAGTAATGAAATAACTTAAATACACCCAAGAAATTTAAGCTATGAAAATATGAAACCCTAAGAACAAGGAGGGTTAGGAAAATCCTTAGCTGATTTAAAGATGTCATGGGACTATGTCATAGTGGAGACCAGATGAACATGAGGAAACCATCACATAGGAGCCTAGGAAACTACATATCCGAGATGTCTGGCTAGACTAGGGTGCCTGGAAAAGGGATAGGGGTGCCTAAGGCACCCTGGTCTGAGATATGGGTGCCCTAGTCTACAGAAATGACCAGAGAACCTCTTATGAGGTTTCGTTGAATGTTCTCTTATATTTGTTTCCCATCGCATGAATTTAATTGTATAATCACTGAAGCACTGGTAAAACTGTAATAGAAGAATCACATGCAAAATACCATACAAAGCATTAAAAAACTAAAAAATAAAGATGCATATGAAGGGTTCAGACTATCCTCAGTAGCCATAATGGTGGACTTATCACTGAGTGTTGCACTACATCTCATACCCAATGTAGTTCTTTGTGTGTGTGTGGAATTTTTCCCTAGGCTCTCTTGTGTGTGTTGCACTTTGTGGAGTAGCGAGAAATAACTATATGTAAAAATGTAAACAATGTCTGCATGGAATAGAATAAACTCCCCTCCTATGCAGTTTGATGCAGGAAAACCATCCTTTGTCCCTTGTGATGGATCCAGATGGATGCAAATGGAGTAATAGAAGCCTTTGATAGATGGAACCTTAGGTGGTGATAGCTAGTGCTTAGTGCTTGGTCCCTTATTATGATCACATAACTTTATATTTATATGGTTCCCTCACTTGAATTTCATAATCAACCATGAAAATGTTGACTAACAAAAAGATAAGATACTCAAACATCTAGAAAGGACCAAAAAAATGAGATTAAAGTGTAAAGAGGATAGGGGTGGCCAAAGGGAACAAGGGCACCTAATGTTGGCATCCTGGTTGGGCTCTACTATCCAGAATGAAAAAATATGAAATGAAAAACTAAGAAAGTATGACTGTAAGATCGAAATAAAAACCATAAAGTAAAGTGGTCAAAGACATGGGTTAATTACTAGTTTTTGCACTCAAGAATAATATGAATAGTAGTATGTAACTGAGACTAAATAATTACCCAAAGTGCATGATTTAGTGTCTACAGTAGAAGCTTATCCCTTCACTTTTCTATATTCTAGTGAATTCTTCATCGCAAAAAAATGTCACAAAAAATCCAAAATGGGAAAATAAGGTTTATAATAAAAGAACCTTGGAATTATGGACAATTTATAGTTTACACCAAGGTCTCAAAGTGCTCCTAGGTTTCTCAAAATCTCACTTTTTTAAAATTTCATTGTTATCAATAATAATACAATCATATAGATTAGCATGTAAAATACCCAACTCTTGTATTTATACATATGTTAACTTCCTATAGCCTAATGGGGGTGTATTATTTTGGGAACCACGTGGTTAGGGGGTCAATCCCCCCAAACCTCCACTGAAACCTTATTGCCTAAGTTGGGATTAAATCCAACATTTTATTCATTTTCACTGATGGTTGGGTTTAAATATGCAATGGCTAGTATGTATTGTTGGTGAAGAATAATATGAATAGCAGTATATAACTGAGACTAAATAATTACCCAAAGTGCATGATTTAGTGTCTACAGTAGAAGCTTATCCCTTCACTTTTCTATATTTTGGTGACTTATTCATCACAAAATAATGTCACAAAAACTTCAAAATGGGAAAATAAGGTTTGTAATAAAAGAACCTTGGAATTATGGACAAATTTTATAGTTTACACCAAGGTCTCACTTTTTTCAAAATCTCAAAATCTCACTTTTTCAAAATTTCATTGTTATCAATAATAATACAATCATCTAGATTGGCATGTAAAATACCCAACTCTTGTAATTATACATATGTTAACTACCTATAGCCTAATGGGGGTGTATTATTTTGGGAACCATGAGGTTAGGGGGTCAATCCCCCCAAACCTCCACTGACACCTTATTGCCTAAGTTGGGATTAAATTCAACATTGTATTCATTTTCACTGGTGGTTGGGTTTAAATATGCAATGGCTGGTATGTATTGTTGGTGAAGGTTGCTTTTAGTTAAGGCCACATTGCAAGGATGGTGTAGATATGGGATAAGTTGAGAAGTGGTTTTTTGATCGCTAAGTTGGTGGCTGGTACGAAGTTGGCCAAGTATGGAGGAGGTTGGTGAGGATTTGGGTTGGTCAGGTCTGAGTGGTGCAGGATATGTGGGGAAATAGAGAGTTGGTGAAGTGGAAGTTTGTCTGAGTTGTTGGTGGGCTTAACAAGTTGATCATGTTCACTTCTATTAAAATGCATGACAACAATGCATAGCATAATTTACAATACATGAACTTAGTCCCAAATGCACAATGTGGTAAAAAATCATCAGCATTAAAGTACAAAAGTTTGGATATAGTGATATGATGAAACGGAGGTAAAGGCACCCCTCCGCAAAAAGAGTGTGTCAACCCTAGTTGAGGGCCCCTAGCCAACAAATAGTGGACCCCACACATCCAATAACAAGTGTCAAAGACCAAAGGTGCAAAAAAAACATTCTCAATATCACATTACTACTTTTTGTTTGATTGATCCACATCGTAAGTGTGCACGCATCTAAGTCATCTTCAACCTACACACAGTCCCATATTTTTTCTAGATTTCCAAAAGAATTAGTGTGCAATAACTTCTACATTCAACCTTTGTTTTTAGCATTCAATATACCACCGGAAATCTCTCGGCCTACTCTTCTGTAAGGAATAGGTTTAAGGAAATTTTGGAAACATCCAAAGTGTGCAAAAATACTCTACATCACACCTCCCCACTAAGAAGGATTTTATTCCACAAAATTTATTTTTCACCCACTTCCAATCATCTTCCTGTATCTCAAAAACATACAGGATCCATAGAAATAACATTATAGGAAAATTTTACTACAAATGTTTTATAAGAAAATCACCAAATGATCAGTGTAAAAATGGAAAATCTACATGCCATAAGAGGCTAGAGTCCAACTAACTTTCCTCTGAATCTGCTAATCTCTGCAAATAGCTTAGATCGGTTTAAAAGGACAAACCATTTCCAATCATAGGTGAATTTCTAACTGAATCCATGTAGATCTATCGACCATAGTGACTGTAACTGCAAATGTTTGTCAATATAATATTAATATGCTCTAACATTGTTACCATATTTAGAATTTACATTTATTTCCCTAAAGCATGTGATTTAAAAGTATGACCACATCAATATTTCACATTGTGAGCACAATTACAAACATGCTCAAAATATGGTCTTAAAATGCACCTAACATATACATGTCAAAAATAGATGCATTCCTAAAATAGTTTCTCTGTAAAGCAAGTATGAAAACTCAACACTACTAATGTTCCCAACAACCTACATAAAATTCTATCAAAAATCCCCAATAGATGAAAATATAAGTTTAATTCATTGTACCCAAATTGTACTAGAAAATCAAAAGGCTAAATAAGGAGTTTGTTTTCAAATTTTCAAAATAATAAGATCATTGAGTATGATAAACTTGTCTCTCAGCTCTTCTTACGTATCTGATAACCCAAAAAAATCCTTTTCTCTTTTTAATGCTTTATGAAATTTGGGTTTAATTCCTTTATCACAACTTAACTAGAATCTCAAAATCAAGGGTAACAAAATGAATGAAAAGCATTTCATTTATCATTATCATCAATCATTCATAAATCTATCCAAAACACATGATTTTTCATTATCCATATCAGAATAAAATGGACTCATATGTGGACAATTTGTGGATAGATCCAAGGTTATCTTATTCCTAGTTAGTGGATTAATAACTTCTTTTACCTTGTAAACCAACATTTTCTTACCATTTCTTGGATGGCTTGTTGCATGAATTTTCTAGCATCTATCAACCCTATGTCCACTCATACAACAATGAGTGCAAAAATTCCTCTTGTTCTCCTTCTGGGATGAGGAATCACATTTTCCATTTCTCGCTTCTGAATGATGAGATTGGTCTTTATCATTTTTCTTTTTCTTGACGAAGGAAATCAAATTCTTTAGTAATGTCTTTCTCTTCCAACAATTGGTAACATAATGGTTACTAAACCCACAAAAGGTACAAGGAAATGCATGCCACATTTTCTAAATATCAAATCCATATTTTTCATATTGAAAGAAAGGATCATCAAAAAAATTACAATTTCCCTTATTTCTATTATTGTGATAATAACAAGGAGGTGAAATCTCATTATCTCTTTTTTACAATTTCTTACCAAATACATCCTATGACGAAGAACCACCAGTTTCTTGCACCAAGTCTTACTGTAGGACTAGTGGGGTAATCTCTTGAATGTCGGAAGCTTGTCTCCCTTCAACATTCTTAGAGCACTCTCCGAATTCCATTCCCGCATGAGGATAACCCAAAATTGAATAACGATGATGATCATCTACTTATATTGGGTTAAAATTACCTTGAACATTCTTACCAAGGCCTATTCCATCAAATCCCATTTTCAACAATAACTTAGATCTAATGCCCTTAGCATATTTTTAAAAATCATAAAAAGCATTACCTAAATCAAAATCAAAATCTTAATGTGACAAATAAGAATCAAGTGGTGAATAACTTACAATAAACTCATCGTTCATGGTTTCTACATTTGAAGTGGAAGGTAAATCCTTCTTTGGCTCACCACATTGCAATCTGATCAAGAGCTCATCCTTGGATTTTAGCTCAGATCTCAAATGCTTAATTTTTATTCAAGGGAATAGAGCTTTCATCTTAGGAAATCATGCTCACCCTGGATCTATCTATTGATACTTTCTGGTTCTTCCATCATTTCTCTCTTCAAGGATTTTCCCATGGCTACCTAGAAACACCATGTACTTCCAAAACATTGCAAACTGCAAAGTGGAAGATCAAGCCACAAAGTCTACAAATTTGATGGATTAGAAAATAAAAGTGATATAAAATTTAATCTCAAATCAAACCACTGAATGCAACCAGATATGATACCATACTTGCTACGTAGATAACAAGTTTGTAGGTAAAAAAACCCACTCTTATACCAAACTTAATCCGTAAACACATAAATTTTCTACTCTGTAATTTTAACTCACGAATCTTTTTAAATTCATCAAATTTCATGATTTTAATAAATCCAAAGATTATTAGAATATGATTTAAAACTAAATTATAACTTATCAAGAAGTGAATTTAAGATTCATGAAATTCAACTTAATCATCCATTTGATCAATACCATTCATAATTAATTTACCCGATTCTCTAAGAATGATGTAGTATGGTAATAAATGCTTACTTGAATTTAAATTTGACTGATTAAATATAGAACTAAATCATGTCATAGAGATAACACCAGAGTCATTTGCAAAGTTTAGAAATTACCTATGTCTCTAGGTTCATATGAATCGATCTATTAAAAATTATTCAAAATGTAAGTACAATTAACAAAAATAGATCCATAACCTACAATTTTGTGTCTTCATACCTTCAAAGGACCCTAGCAAAGCTCATTGTTTATCCTTCACCTTCCCAAAGAACTTGCAGAAGCTTATCCCTTCAGTTTTCTTTCTTCTAGTGACTTCCACGTCCCAAAATAACATCACAAAAACTCCAAAATGAGAAAATGAGAAAATGAGAAAATGAGGTATGCAACGGAACCATCTCAGAATTTTGGATAATTTTCTAGTACACAGAGGTCCCAAAGTTCTCCTAGGTTGCTCAAAATCTCAATTTTTCAAAACTGCCTTGTTATCAATAATAACATAGTCATCCATATTAGCCTATATAATACCCAACTCATGTATTTATACACATGTTAAGCACCTATAGCCCAATGGAGGTATATTATTTTCAAAACCACATGGTTAGGGGGTCAATCCCCCTAACCTCCACCGACGCCTTATTACCTAAGATGGGATTAAATCCCACATTGTTCACATTTTCGTGGGTGGTTGGTTTTAAATATGGCATGGCTAGTATGCATTATTGGTGAAGGCCACTTTTTGTTAAGGTCGCCTTGCAAGGACGTTGTAGATATGGGATAAGTTGGGTGTTAGTTTTGGGCTCATTGAGTTGGTGGATGGTAGGGAGTTGGCCAAGTATGGAGGAGGTTGGCCAAGTATGGACTGGTGTGGGATATGTGGGGATCTGATAAGTTGGTGAGGTGGAAAATTGGATGAGTTGTTGGTGACTCAGCAATTTGATCATGTTCACTTAGTCCAAATGCATGGCAACAATGTATAACATAATTTACAATATATGAACTTAGTCGCACATGCACAATGTGGTGAAAATCATAAGCACTTAAATACCAAAATTTGGATATATTGATATGAAGAAATAGAGGTAAAGGAACTCCTTTACAGAAAGAGTGTGTTGACCCTAGCTGAGGGCCCCTAACTAAAAAATAGCAAGGCCTACCCATTTGATAATGAATGTTAAAGACTGGAGGGACAAAAAAAATTTATCAATATTACATTGCCACTTATCATTGTTTGATTGGTCCACATGGCAAGTGTGCATGTGTCCAAATCATCTAGAACTTGCGCGCAATCCCATATATTTCCAAAAAAAATGGCATGCAATAACTTCTGCATATAACCTCCATTTTCAGCATTCAATATACCTCTGAAAATCTATTGATTTTCTCTTCTGTTAGGAACAATTTTAGGGAAATTTTGGAAACATCTGAAGTGTGCAAAAATTCTCTAAATCAGATAGCATAAAAACAATCTGATGAGGGCCTCATGGACAAGCATGTTATTTACAATATGTGGAGGGAATACAATCCCATCAAGTATTAGAAGAGGTGAAGGATGATCTTGTATGATCAATGTAGGAAACATATTATGTGTTGTAAAAGAGATAGCATAAGGATTCACATGATGAGTAGTAGGTGACCAAATCATATACCTAGACAAGCATTTCTTATTGAAAGTAACATGTGATTTTGATGATTGGTAAATAAAAGTGTGAGGGGAGAACCCTATAAAGACAAAAGTCTTATCCACATATGGAATAAGGATAATTTTATTAGCAATAAGAAAAAATGATGGATTTTCGCTAACGGTCTCAAACTAGGTCCTTCTTCTTGAATGGGAAAACTCTATTATTTTCTGTCAAAAAAATAAAAATATGTTATTGGGCCTAGATATCAGGATCCAATAGGCACATGCAAAAAATGCTTAAAATTTCATGTAAGGGAGGAATTTGCTACGTAGGTGAGGAAACGAAAGTGAGAAATTAGGAGATGGATTAATATTGCAAGTAGGAAAACTTAGATTCTCACAAATATTAATTAGATCCTATTAACACGCGTAATTTGAGAATAATCACAATTTCGCTAATAATATCAAGACAAGGTTAAAACCATGACCACAAAGTTTCACTTATTCACTCATCCAAAAAATTAGAAACTCCTTTCTTTATTAACATTCTCACAAAGTTGTAAAATGCAAGGGAAAGAGGAAAACATAGAGAGAGATATAGAAGAACTTGCTATCTTTTTCTTATTATAAGTAGTTATCTACTCTAGAACATACAAAATTGACAACCTTTGGAATGGGGGAGTCATTACAATATATATACTTCAAGAAGACTCTTCACCTTACCCCCCACATGACTTTTCATTTTCCCTTTACAACATGTGACTTTTTGCATTCCTACGAATGAAATTAAGTCTCATTTTTATTAACTAAGGGGTGACTTATTACAATGTCAAATATAGTCACATTTAAATGAATAAGAAAAAATGAAAAGTGCAGCCCCCTAATGGAGAAATAGTCTATGAAGGAAGAGGGGAAAGGGGAGATAAGAGGGAGGAAGAAAGAGAGATAGCTACTCTGATGCAGACACTACCCCTTTCATAGTCTAATTCACTATCTGATGGATCTTTACCAAGGGCCTCTGGAAAAATTTCCACTCCTTTGAACTCTCTGTTATACCGGGTCACCATAGGTACAAATTTCTTGGCCTAAGGGATACAGACACAACTCAAGGACTCAATCCAACCATCCAAGAGGGAATTTATTTTTTTTCTTTTAGTGAACCAAGACCAACGTTTCTTTACAATGTTTGATATTGTAGATCTTATCTCAATGAGGGACTCCAGTGTGTCCTCGTTGAAGGAAAAGGGATCCCTAGCTTCTTTCTTGACATATTCATCAAATGGATTCAACAACTCATCTGTTGAGGTGTTCTCATCAATGGCACATACTCCAAGATTTTGTATCTTGTTTTTTACATCATCCCACATCTTGGAGGCACACTCATCATTCAATTCCAAATCATCCAGAGCATAGTTCAATATCTCATATCGGGGTGACAATATTTCTTGCCCATAACTATTACACATTCTCAGATGGAGAATTGGATACCTTCCTATCCACAAACACATAAGAATGATCTCTCTCCATCTCAACCACTAGTGGGTACACTTAATCCCAGTGTTCCTTTCTTTTCTCAATTTCATCCCTTGTCATGCAAACTTTGGTAGTTGTCACACACATGTACCTGTACAATGAGATCATCTCTAGAAGTAACACTTTACCTTTTTCCACAATCTTGTTCACCCATTTATCATTTTCCCCTCCCTTGAATGGTGAAAACATTGTGTTTTCCAAATAGACTGTGGGTTGAATATACTAATTTGAGAAACTTATTTGATTGGAAGAGATGAAGCGGCATTCAAATCCATGAAAGTATGAACATACAAGGTGGGTGTTCACACATGATCCTCTAACTGATCAATTTTATCCTTGTAGTCTTGACTCCTCACGAGAAGGTGAGTGGAAGATTCCTTAAAAAAATGTGCATCTCCCTTGTGAGTTTCTAGGCTTAAGGAAATGGTGTTCATATTGTATTTGATCGGGGTCATTTTTTTCAATGGGCTTGATTACCTTTGGCCTGACTACTTCCACATATTGGTTTCCTGAAGTACCATTGAAGAAGTGTGAAGCTAATTGAGTGATCTTTCTCTTATTTCCGTTAAACCATTGAGGTTATAGCTGAGAACTCAAGGACTGACACCTATTGAACTGTGTGGGCTTATTTTGTGATCATTTCTTGCACCCAAGGAAATATATCATTCATATCAACCATGGAAACTTACATGATTATTGGCTCTTTCTCAGAAAGAGAATGAACATTTTTTACAGGAGGGGCCAGTGTGACAGTGGAGGGTGAGAAGCTTTGGGACTACTAAGGGGCTAGAAGGTGAACTGGACCAATTTCCCTTGGCTCCACTTCTACCACAATATCAAATTTTTGTTCCTACCTTTTTTAGTAGGAGGTTTCTTATAAATATTATGGGTGAGTGTCAACCCTCTGAATGCCCTCAAGCTTGTAAAGGCATAAACCAAGTATGAATTCATTGAAAACTTCTTGGATACCGACACCTGGAGAAGTTGATGATGCAAGTTATCAATGATTATTTTCCCAAAATATATCATTTGTTTTCCCTGGATGATGGTGATTATGAACAATTCCATCCAATCATGGAAATATTTCATGATTTCATACTTCATAAGTTGGCTTAGGAGGATGACCACATCTAAGAATCCTTCATGAAATTCACTCTGGGAGAGGGAATTTTGCATACAATGTGGATTTCTCACCTTCTTTAACCAGGAACCCAGTAAAGGCCTTGGAGGTAAGAATTTTTCTTGGAACACTCACCTGATGTAAAATATTTTTCAATGATGACCATGTTGTTCTAGAATGGAATTTACATATATTGAGAGATTGTCTTGGGAGTGATTACCACTAGAACTAAGTTATCATCAACTCTTATGGTTTGGGTATCTAGCTCATAATGGTGGGAGCATGCCAATACCAACTCAAATATTTAGAGGGATACCTGATGACCACCCACTTCATACAACCCGCTTGTGTAGACCTTATCCTTCACCGGTTCCCTACGTCCACCTAGCATCCTATTTTTGAGGTCTTCCAAATCCGTGTGGGTAACATCACTGTCTCCCACACCCGAGTATTCAGATGACAAATCCAAAATGGGATCTAAGCCCATAAAATTTAACTTCATACTTGGTGATGGCACCTTTCTACACTTGAAATGTAGACTTACTATTTTTATAAAAATTCCCTTTTTGCCTTTTTTCGCTTCAGACTTCTTAGTTTGTTGTCTCGGTCATTTTTTAGAGCACTATTCTGAGGGAATCTACCTTTTTTTAAATGTTGTTATTTATAGTAATTGGTTGTACCAGAGACTTAATATTTTTAGAAATTCCCCTTCTACACCTCTGATTGCAATGAAAACAGCTTCGCCATGATAGGTTTTTCCTCTGTATCTCGTGTACAAAATTTTATACCGATCCGACCACCGGAATGATTGAAAATTTAAAAAAATGAAAATCGGGGAACAAAGCTAGGGATTTATATGATTAAAAATACAAGGAATTTATGTGTTTTCATGTACATATATCTTGAAGGTTCCTGGAAAAGAGAAAGATTGCAAAAAAAATCACTTCGATTCATTTTTTGGATTATGAAATATGAATTTTTTATCATTCCAGGTATGAAGTCATTCAGACAAAAAACTGGGCATGGTGTCTAAAAAAATGTAGATTTCATGGATATTTTTCCACTACGATCATGGGGACATGGGCTAAAATGGAAGGAAGATGAATGGAAGAAATGTTTTTAGAAAAAAATTGGCAGCATCTCTGGGGTTTTTCATGTATATGGAGGAGGAGCTTCAAAAAAATCTATCTTCTGATTTTTTGATACTTCATGGGGAGGGGGAAAAAAATTCCCCAGTGTCCCCTTGGGACAAGATGAAAGGAATAGAAAAATGCACCTTATCCCTATGATGATAAGTGGTGATCATTTATTCATTGACGGATGAAGGAGAAGAGCTATTTTTTAACACCCGGGGACTGAGTTTGGGTCATGTGAGAGACCATATGAGAGCAAGGGGGAGGGAACATTTTTTTATCCCCATCATCCCCTTGGAATGGGATAGAAGGGACAAAAAATTGTGTCTCATCCCCATGATGGCAAGCGGCAAGTTGAGGTTGCACAAGGCGGGGGCTAGAAAAATGGAAAAGAGGGCTTAATGAGGCTTCCTTGTGTCATATGATGGGTCCAGAGGCCTAACTAGGATTGGGGTGCATTTCATTGTCCCCATTTTCCCCTTGGGATTGGATGAAAGGGACAATAAAGTGTGCTTCATCCTCATGTTGACATGTGGCACTTGAAAAATTTACTAAGTATGGAAGGCTTACCTTGGGAAGGACCTTGAAGACGAAGTTGTCAGAGCTCTGGGAGGACGTTTTTGATTAATCATTATATGATTTTGACTCCCAATATCCTTATAAATACAATTATATGGGTAAAAATGTCTTATTCTTCCTGAAACCACATAAAATAGCCTTCTTTCTTGGGATCATAGGGTGTTCTTGCCAAAAATGAGATGTGGAAAGAATTTCCTTAGTCTTGTGAAAAATATGAAAATACCATCATGTAGGGAATTGAATCATATTTCCAATAGTATATTTTTTGGCCTTGAACTCATTCTTAAGCTCCCAGAATCATTTTCTAAAGCTCGTGTACTTTTTTGAACTGTAAGCTCCTTCACCTTCAAAATTTTGATTTTTTGAAATTGTTCCTAAACCTCCAAATATTTCCTAAACTTCCATAAATCACTTTAAATATGATCTTAGTTCCTTGATACCACTTCCTAATTAATTTAGGCCTTCAACTCTGCTCCATAAGATGCACACCTACCTTAGAAAGGTTAAAAATATCCATTTGAAAAATCCGCCTTAAGAGAAATTGTCTTAGAAGAACTTCATGAACTTGTTTTAATTTTTCCAACACATGGGAAAGGTTATAACAACACATATTATTACTAAAATGATTGGGATAGGCATGATACAGTGGGTGAAGTTATCTAGAGGAGTGTTTGGGAGGGTTTACAAGCAAAAAAAATTGACACTAGGGTAAATTTGTCATGTTTTCAGGTTGAATTTTTCCCTTACAAAAACATATGACAACAGTATGTAAGAAATATGCAAGATACTTTGTGTCATGAGGGTTTATTGTATCGACATAAAAAATAGGGATAGATGCAAGGCCAACCACAAGTAAAAGATATGATATAGAATAAGTGGGAGAAATAACATCTTATATAGGTGTACAAAAATTAGCATATGTAAGATTGACATGATCAACATCATATGCATATAAGATGTAACCAATATGGATTAGAAAATTATAGCAGTTGTAGTAGAGAAAAAATCAACATGAACGATTGTATCCTTTTTCATAGCATTATAGGACTTACATATGTGAAAAGCAGTATATGTAAAACCCATATCCACTGTAATATTGGGAAGGAGGATATGGGAAGCCCTAAAAGAGAGAGGCATGACATATATAACCATAGTGGGCATAGTCATATGAGAAGTGTGTTCAATGTAAGCAATGTCCTCATAATGATGTAGAAGATAAGTATCACAAATAGATATACCATGACTAAGTTCACATGCCATTGTAACATTTTTTATAACATGATGTTTGAGTGTATCATTATTTATGTTCATTTCAACAAAATATAAATAAGTATCATCATGTGCAACATCATTATAATTGTTTTTGGGAGCATAATCATAATTATAACTATCAATAACATGTAGATGAAGTGTAATACAAAAAATTATCTTGAGAACAAAGGCTACATATGGAAAGGATGTGTTAAGTGGATCCATGCTTTTTTAAAGACCATATGAATGATATTATCACATACAATATTAATCCCAATGTACTCAAGGCCTCATTGGAGGAAATTATAATAGTAAAGAAAAATAAAATAATAGTTTCGTCAAATAAATTCAATTTATTGAGGATGAAAGCTACGACGAAAAGGGGTATAGCAAGAGGGATTTGTGTATTTATAAATATTCCATTGAGGATGTTATTACATACCTTATGGATTTGAATGAACTCAATGAATGACACAGTTGGTTGAACAAAACAAGCCATAGGAAATATATTTGTTATACTTGAAATATGAACCGAAAGGTTATTCGATAATTAGGATCCCTAGAAAGAGACCCAAATGGTTGGACCGACCATGAGACCCTAGGGAAAATTGTGGAAACCAAATTTAGGGTATGTAATAGATGAAAATAAAGTTTAGGTATAAAGATACAATGCAAATATAGAACCTTAGGGTAATTAGGGTTTGACGGAAGTTATAAGATTGAATTGATAATTGTGTTAACTCAATGTTTACACCTTAATTATATTTCCTAATGAAAATTGTGTAAGGATATGTAACATGTAGACTATTATGATCTAATTAAATTCCAACATTAATTATGCTTAAACAAAATAATGCATTCCAACTTGAAATGAGCTAAGAAAATTATATACAATAAGTAACTTGTTCAAAATACGAGAGGGGAGAGAGAGAGAGAGAGAGAGAGAGAGAGAGAGAGAGAGAGAGAGAGAGAGATTTACCTTGTTTAAGAAAATTTTGGAATTATCTAAGTATACCAAGTAGTTGGACAAAAGAATATGGAACTATGGATCCTGCACAAGAGATTTTGGAACAGAAAAACTTGAAGGTTCAAGACTATACATGATCTATATAGTCTAGGAAGGGATTATATTGTCCAACATAAGGAATATACGGTATTGGACTAGGAGATAGTGGAGATCTAAAAGTTTTTCGGTGCTTCTCTTTTTTAGTAATGGTACTCATTGTGTGTGTGTCTTCTACATGCAATATTGGGATGACTTGTAATGATCTGTAACAAAGTAGAAAGCCTAATAACCTATAAAACCATTCATCATAACATTAACAAATCAAAGGATAAAACATATGTTTGTAATTGAGGATGGACAACCTTGGGTAGACTCCCAACAACTAAACCAATCTTATGTTGTGCTACATATCCTTGATGCACAATCAAGACTCGTGAAGTTATTTTAAGATTCTCTATAAGTTTATAAATTTAACTCATCCCCTAGGGATTCACTTGTGTCCCTTGAAACCAAGATAGAGGGCTAACTACGTAGTGTAAAATATACCCAATGCAGTAGTAGTGATATGTGGTGTGACTTAGTTATGTGACCTAACTCTTGTGTTTATTGAAACCCTTGTGTAATGCTTTGAATGAATTTGTGTTAGGTTGTGGAGCTGAATTGCTTTCGGGATAACATGTTTTACACCTTGCTAGAATACATAGTAACTGACATTGGTCAGCAAAGAAGTCAGCATCGGTTAGTAAAGGATCCAACATCAGTCAGCAAAGAATCCGACATCGATCACATGTGCATGGAATGTTTTATTTTCCCCACGGGATTTTATCTAGCTTTTGTTTTAAATCAAATATAAAGGATGTAGTTACATGGCTATTGTACCCTAAGTTTTTCTAGGCTTATATAAGCTATAAAACTAGGGTTAGATAGGTTGGAATAAGGAAATAGAATAATTTATATATCCTTGGTTGAAAGGATGAATAAGAAGAAGAAGAAGAAAAACTAGATTACATGAAGACAGAAGCTTTCATATAGAGAAGATGAACAAAAGGAAAGTGCCATTATTTGTGAGAAGATGGTAGTATCTTCTACTTTATTTCCTTTGTATTATTTATTCTCATGTAATGGCTTACATATTATGTAAAGCACTTAGTGTTTCTTCTTGTTAGATCCACAGGTTATTGTGATATCTTGTTATTGCTCATTCTTATAGATCCACAGGTTATTGTGAGATCTTGTATTACATATCCATGAAATCATGATGTACTATTGATCCATAGAAATCTAGTATTGTAGAGGAAGTTGTCTTCATTTTTGCACATGTTATGCAGTGATGGAGGAGATACTTACTTCTTGGTGCACTTTTACGGTTACACATTGGTAGACCCTTCTGAGAGGTCTTATTTTCATATTCACAGTGAGAGCTTGGTTGCATAGTGGCAGATGCATGGTATCTTTTGGTATGTGAGATATGGTGGTGTTTCAGAGGCACGGTTGTAGTGCACTCAGGTAGATCTAGTTAGAGATCTACAAGATACACAAGTGGCAATATGAAGGCACGGTTTAGTGTACTCAGGCAGATCTATTTGGATATTTGGAGGAGGAGATACTCTTGTAGAGATACATATACTCTTGTGAAGAATATCTGGTTTTTAATCTCTTGTTATATTATATATATGAGATCTCTATCTTTGGTGGATGTAGCCCACATTAGGTGAACTACATTACTTGTTGTGTTATCTGTGTGTAATTTTGTGTGATTTGGATTATTCTTTTTTACGCTTTTATTACTATAGATTTTGTGGGGATTTTTAGATCCGTATTTACATGTTTTGAGTTTTATATTCAATGGTTGCAATGTTTCCGCATAGACCCATCCCCAAAAATTGGTATCAGAGATTGGTTATTTTAGAGCAAGGTTTTTTTTCAGTATATTGTTAGTGGTTTACTGATATGTATGAGAGCAGAGTTTGTTTTTCCTAATGTGTAAATCACATGAAGATATTTAAATCTCAAGTGGAAGCTAGAAATGAGATGTTGTTGGAAAATACAGTGACCGACGTCAGTTAGGTGGCAACTGGTGCTGGTAGGGTGATCGTGGTCGGTTATTGGGCAGCCTAGTTGTAAACAAAAAATCACATATCAAAAGAATTGAGAAGATGTGTGTAATGTATCTTGTTTACTCAGGTGTCCCTTGTTCTTGGAGGCACAAGCATGGTGGTCAGATTGCATATATGGGTTATAGAGGTGTACTTTTATCTTGATTTTGTAGTGCTTTGCATTTTGATTGCACATGCATATTTTGGATTGCAGATCTGAGGTAGAGGAGAAAGTTTAACATCCTTGGTGTAGTTAGATGCACAGGATTTGGTAGAGAGGTTGTAGCATAGAATGAAGATGGGGCTTCCATTAGAGAAGCATGTACTTCAATTGAAGATGTGGTTGATTATATTAGTGCCGGTAAGGTGATGTATTTCATCTTGATGAAATTTATTGCATGGATTTTTTGTATTGTTTTTTATACGAGATTTGGATGCTTCTTGAAATAATTGGCTTAACTCAGCTATTGGCTTCAGTTGGAGTAGGCACCTGGTAAGTGTTTTATGCCAAATTGTGTGGCCTTGGTTTCATTCCAAAAGCATCGATGTTGGTCCTCAAACTAATGTCGATCACTGAGGGTAACCGGTACCAGTTAGCTGATCGTGGTCAGTCTCTGTGGTAACTTATCCGTACAAGTTTTTTTACAGTAGGAGAAGGCATGGTGATTTTATGTCCTATTTTTGAGGATCGAGTTTCTTTCACAAAGTGTACATGGCATAGATGGTGTAGATCACTTAAATGTTTGGATCCAAAAGAGGATGGAGTTGGCTCGGTTAGTCCTGTGAGACTTTGAGTCTAGTATCTCTATATGATTCATGTTTTATTTCTTTCATTTGAAGCAATTGATATTATGTTTGGATTGTGTGCGCAAGTAAAAATTTGCAACATGGATATTTGGTGGGTTTGACTTTTATTTTTGGGATGTGTTGGAATCTTGAGGACAAGGGTATTCATTCTAAGGATGATATTCTCAATGAAAATTCATTATTAGACACAGTTGTAGGTAACGAGAGATGTTGAGTACACACAAATGAAAAGAAGGTGATTCACCTACTTCATAGAAATTCCAAACTTCTGTAATGTAGAAGTATTTTTTGTTAAGAAGGGATTAGGTTTATATTTCCTTCATCGGGTTTTATTTCTCATTGATATATATATATATATATATATATATATATATATATATATATATATTGGAGCTTTTGAGCTTGTTATCAGAAGCAGTGCAGGGGAGTTCATGTTGAGTGGGAGAAATCCATGGTTGTTGGCATTACAGGTTGGACACAGATGCACATGCAGAGTGAGAGGAGAGTGCTGCTATTCAGAGTGACATGAGGCACAAGTTGTTTTGAAAGGACAGTCATGAATTTGTAGGTATTTTGAGTTTATTGCATGGTGATGTCACTTCTAATTTTTTTTGGTGTCTGAATATTCCTATGGAATGGCAGTTGATGGTTGATTCGGTTGGATTTAGATGATAGAGTATTTTTTTAGAGTTTGAAGGGTGTAGAAAATAAAATATGATTGTTACAGAGACCGGAGTCGGTTAGGGGTAATCTTGGTTAGTCAGGGGTTGGCTGGGCAACCCTGGTCAGTTAAATCATAGGTTTGACAACAGTGTTTATTTATCATTTTTTTATGGTGCCCTTGTTTTGCTTTCATCTTAGTTTATTGTGCAGAGTATGTTGATGACATGTTTTCTAGTATTTTCACTTGGTATTAGTGGCATGGTTTAGCATGGATGTTTTTTATTGACATTGATGAGCATAGGATTCATATTTGGCTTTAGAGTTAGTCAGTGGCAGACTTGGAGCTTCTAGAGAGCCTGGTGATATGGATGGATGTACATGGTGATTTTGTACACGTGGATAGATTCAGGTTTGTAAGTCTATGATGATGAAAATGTTTGATTTTCACATGTATGCCTATGAGAATGGTTTAGATGCCTTGAGCATGGTTAGGGGGTGTTTTTATTTACTCTTGTTACCATGTTACTACTGGAGATGTTATATACAGATGGTTGTATTGGACATGCTAGTTTTTTATGTAGGGTTGGATTTGCAGATTGTAGTGTTTGGATTCTTTGAGATGTAGGTTTTGTGGATTGATCACCCACTGTTGTTGGTAGAGCTCATTTGGGTTGTTTTTACCTAGGATCCTTTTTTCTTTCGCATATTCTAGTTTGACTTGTCTAGTTAGTTACATTGGTGGTTGCATGGAGACATGGATAGATGGATGGAGAACATTATTAGTTTTATAGGTATGGCTACGGATGCAATTGAGGCTCAGTACTTCAGTTTGAGTGGGATCTCTTGCATGTGTGTTAGTCATCATGGATTTTTACATGAGGAGCTAGGCTGACTTAATTATTTGATACCAATAACTGGTATGGTGTTAGGATTTAATGGGAGCCCGAGGATTGGTGTCACGGATCAGTTGTAGCTTCATGCAAGTTTGGTAAGTCATGGTTCTATCTTCTTAGTTTAAGAAGATGGTTTGATCTTACTAGTTTTATTGATGAGAGAATTGTTGATGGATAGAAATATGGTGTTCACAGTATGTAGAGGATGGTGATGTACAGGTACCAGTACAAAGGTTCATCAATTTATCTCCAAGTGGGAGATTGTTAGGTTGTGGAGCTGAATTACTTCACAGATAACATGTTTTACACCTTGCTGGAATACACGATAACCGAAGTTGATAAGCAAAGGATCTGGCATCAGTCAGCAAAGGAGATGACATCGTTCAACAAAGGATACGACATCGATCAGGGAACTGACATCGGTCACCTATGCGTGGAATGTTTTATTTTACCCACGGGATTTTATCTTTTTTTTTTTAAAGAAAATTTAAAGGATGTAATGGGATGGCTATTGTGCCCTAAGTTTGTCTAGGATTATATAAGCTAGAAAAATAGGGTAAGATAGGTTAGAATAAGGAAAGAGAATAATTGAGCTATCCTTGGTTGAAAGGATGAAGAAGAAGAAGAAAAAGAAGAAGAAAAAGTAGATTACATGAAGATAGAAGCTTTCATATAGAGACGTTGAACAGAAGGAAAGTGCAGGTACACTATCAATGAAAAGATGGTATTATCTTCTATTGTATTTCCTTTGTATTGTTTAGTCTCATATAATGTCTTGCATAGTATGAAAAAAACTTAATGTTTCTTCTTGTTAGATCTACAGGTTGTTGTGAGATCTTATATTACAAATCCATGAGATCATGATGTATTGTTGATCCATATGAATCTAGTATTGTAGAGGAAGTTATCTTCATATTTGCATGGGTTATGCAGTGATGGAGGAGAGACTTAATTTTTGGTGCATGGTTACAGTTGCACATTGGTAGGCCCTTCTAAGAGGTCTTGTTTGCATATTCACAGTGAGAATTTGGTTGCATAGTGGCAAATGCAGGGTAGCTTTTGGTATGTGAGATCTGGTGGTGTTTCAGATGCACGGTTATAGTGTACTCAGGTAGATTCAATTAGATATCTGGAGGAGACACAAGTGGTGTTATGGAGGCATGATTTAGTGTAATCAGGTAGATCTAGTTGGATATCTAGAGGAGGAGATACTCTTGTAGAGATACATATACTCTTGTGCAGAATATTTGGTTTGTAATCTCTTGTTATATTATATATATGATATCTCTATCTTTGGTGGACGTGGCCCACATTGGGTGAACCATGGTACATGTTGTGTTATGTGTGTTTATTTTTGTGTGATTTGGATTATTCTTGTTTATACTTTTACTGTTGTAGATTTTGTAGGGATTGTTAGATCCGTATTTACATATTTTGAGTTTTATATTCAATGGTTGCAATGTTTCCACATAGACCCATCCCTAACAATTTTTTTAGGATTCAACATTATGATCTTTAGATGATTGTAGATGGGTGAAGCTACACTTCTTGACCTAGTTGAGTTCTTTAGAATTATGGTGTAGACACAAAATCATGCACTTGGCTACATTTCTAGGTCTTAAAAACATTCTAACATTTACATGATTCCCAAGCAAGAAAACTAGTGGTTGAAAACTATCTTTGGCCTCTTTTTTTGTCTCTTTTTTGTATTTGACCTTACATGCCCTACAGCCCATTCAGAACCTAAATTTTTCATATTTTATGACTTCAAACACCAACGCCTAGCCAAAACAGGGAACTGCCCAGGCGCTCCTATCCATCCTGGGCACCTCTAACCCTTTCTTACCTTACTCTGTTTGGGTCTCTTTTATCTTTTGGGTATATTTTTCACTTATGGGTTGGCCTTTTAGTTGTTAGTTATGAAATTCAAATAAGGGAATCATAGAAATACATAGTTATGTGTTTGAAATAAGGGACCAAGCACTAATCATTACTATCATCACCTAAGCTTGGATTCTAAAGGTACTAAAGCACTCAAAATACATCCATCTAGAATCCATTCAAGGGAAAATGGTTGCATACTTCTGCATACACAACATAATAATGAGAAGTCTACTCTATTCCATCCACACATACTACTACATTGCTACATTCTAGATACAACCCACTATCATTGTGCAACTTACATAAGGGAATCCTAGGGAATAATTTCTACACACACTCACTAAAACTACATGTGGTCTGAGATGTAGTAAAGTGCTCAGTCATAAGTTCACTCTTGGGATGACCATCGGGGTTAGTATGACTCCCCATTCTACATTTTCTTTTTTAGGTTTGATGTGGTTTGTGGGTATGTGTAGGTGAATTTCTCTTTTGCAGGTTACATTCACTTTCAATGATCAAGAAGCAATATCAAGTGATTAATAGGGAATAATTACGAAACCCTTGTGACACATTAGAAACTAGATCTTGAGAATTTACACAGTCACAGGTAGCCGAATTTGGTCATCAGTGCCCAAGTGCCCATGTCTTATCATGGGTGCCCCTGTCTGGCATTATTCCTAAGGTTCAGAATTTATAGTGAGTGGTCATGATGTCATTTGCATCATGTTTATCACTTTACCTTTCCTAGATCACTTCCTATTCACTCAAAAACCAACTAAGTCTTCTTATCTCTTCCTCTTTCTAAGGGTTTTATACTTGACATGTTATTTTGATTGTGTCATTCATGTATTTTATCAGTTATACATTATTTATTACAATAGTTACTCTGTAATAAGATTTAATTCAAATTAAATTAATTCATGTGGTGAACCCCACTCATGATCAAACATTTGGATCCTTGTCTTTCCTATTTTATTCAATCTTCTTTCATGACTCCTCAAGTTTTCTTGCATCATTCAAATACATCCGCCGTGAAAAGATGTTCTATGAAAAATACCTAGACACTATGTATCTCCGTCACAATATGCCACCTACATACATAAGTGCCATATTTTATCATCTCTCTAATGACCCTAGCCTTAGTGATACCACACTCAATCAATCTATTTGCAAGTCAATTCAAGATTTACATTGTTTCTTTGAAGACAAATTTCAAGATATGAAAACCACAATTACATCTCTTAAAGCTGAAATACAACATCTCAAGGATGCTTCAAAGGCCCATGTTAGTTATTATACATCTCATTCTAATCCTATGTCCTCTACATGTACTCATGGAAATTAACCCTAAGTATTAACGCTACCCGCACCTCTCAAGTTTCATCTCAATGTTAAGTAACATGATATTCTTCCTCAACTCCTCACTCACCAACTGATCAATTTTCCAACTACTCACTAATACCCTCCTTAACAGATTTCCAAATAACAAGGTCTACCATTTTGTAATTATCAAAGAATTATTGGACATAATGACAATGATTTTTATGATTTAAAACAAATAATTAAACACCTTGAGGATCATGGTTTTATCTCATTTGTTGCACAACATTATGCTTCATACTTATCTTTAATTACTAAATCTCAATGGGATCCTAAATCTGATCCTTCCATGTCTCATCAGCATCAATCCCTAATCACTAATGTACCTTCTCTAGTCAATCAAGAGCTTCCTATCCAACCCATTCCAACTAAGCAACCTCCTCTAAAAATTCGTCCTCCATCCCCTCCTCCTAAGAATTCTTTTGTTGCATTTCCAATTCTAACTAAGCAAGAACCACTCAAAATCCTTCCTCCATCTCCTCCTCTTTTCAAGCAACCACCAATCAAGAAATACCAACAAACTCTACATAACCTCTTTAAACTTCATCCTTTCAACCCAAAATCCAACCCTGGTTCTAATCTTTCTCCTACCTACCATTGTGATGACCATATGTTTTCTTATGACCCATGGCATGCTCCTTCTCACCCCATCACATAGCTCTCCATCATTGGCACATTTGGGGGGCATCACTCTTTCTCCCCCCTTCTAGTACCATCAGTTGTCTCTAGTTTCTACTACCAAAATTCACTCTCCGCGCTTTACAATTAATCTTTCTCTACACTCTTACACCCTTTAATACACACAATGTGTCATCATTACCCTATGCTGCAATCTAGTTCCATGGTTCATACTCAAATTATGAGTGTATAATTATGAACTGAACATCAAATTCACTACAATTCATGTTTTGTGCTTCATAATACATCTTTCTAACATCTCATCTCACACAACAATTACCCGATGACACACTCTTGTTCTATGGTTCATTCTTAACATTTGATGGCTCCTATAAATGAACCTCATCTCATATACATCTGTTAGGGGGAATGCTGCTCCTACCATCTTCAAATTTTACATTCCATACCATCACACTCATACATTGCATTTGCATATCTTGGTTGCATTTATTCTTGCTAGCTTATTCTATTTACATGTTACAATTTGTTTTCCATGTTATATGGATTCTTAGTATGTCATTATCTTTCTATATATACACATGCGTGTTCACTTGGTATTTTGCAGTGAATGCAGATATCTTACAGGTCCTTACATGCTGCAATGATGCTTGGAATTGTACCTTTTACCAATCCCATTGAGCCTTCTGGGGGCATCTTCTTTCACTACTATTGCATACTACACATGTTTTATTGTTACATCTCATTACATTCACTTTAATTTTTGCTATTATATACATGCTTTGGCATATTATTTACCTCTCTAACATGTTAATGGGTGCTTCATGTGTAGAATTTTCTTTCCAGGAATATATGCTTCCATGGTTATCTGACACATTTTCATTGATCTTACTTTCCATTGTATGCTATTGTTTACTGGATATTCCCTATTTCTTATATGTTCATTATATGCTTTTGGACGCTTCTACCCTAATTGTCTTGTGACATTGTGAGTGATGGCCCATATTTGAAACTCTTTTTTCATGGTCTATCATGTTTGCATAGTTACTTATTACATTGTGTTCTATTACATGCTTTTGTTCCACTAACACATATTTCCAACCTACTTTTTTTCCATGTGCCTTGGTTTCTACCATGCACATCCCCTAACCCCTATAGGTATCCACTTCTGCACAGCATCAGGTCCTCTCCTTTGGACCACATTCTCCTACTATTGTCACATACACCCCACACAGGGGGGGAATATATTGGATGAAAAAATCACCCCTACAACAACTCAAAGCTTCAGGACAACATAGAACAATAAAAAATTAGCACAGACACATAGTCACAGGATGGTCCAAAAATAGACTTGGACCTCAAACATAGTACAGACACTAGTTCCTAGACTCACACACTAGCACCTAGGTACTCCTAACCAATCTTGGGAACTAATTTCCTGGGGGAAGATACAGTCATCTTCTCATATCGGCATAGTTTACAACAGTTTAGAGAGCATTTCTACAGTAATATGCACTAGCCTTCAGTCATAGAATGTATTCTATCTCCTTCAATCGATAAAATAAAATAAATTAGAACTAATCAAAATAAATTGAGATAAATGGAAGCAATCATGACATACCATTTGCAATGGTGCTTATTGGGTAGAGTCATGGAAGAAAAGTAAAACTAGACCTCTCTCCCCAACACTTGCTCTTGGCGTGAGATCGCCCAAAAAATTCATTTTTGGCATGAGATCACCCAAAAACTATCCCTTAGTCACCCAAAAAACTCTCTCTTGGTATGAGATCACCCAAAAAACCTCACCTTCAGCATTCAGATCAACAACTTCAAACAACAGGACAATTTTCTACCTTTTACTCTCTCACATATTAGGTGCACACTTTCCTTTTTTACACACTTTTACATACTGATACACATGTTTATTTTATCTATCATATACATAAATTTGACTACATTATTTCTCTTCTTTTATAGGTTCATCCTTATAAGAATCAACACATATAGGCTACAACAACATACTACAATGCACACGCTTCACCCCTAGGGTTCACTTCCCTTTCCTAATCTCCACACTTCACTTTGCAATCACTCCACACTTCACTTGTCAACTCGACATGCTAATCACCACACATTCTACAAGATCATAAGGTATACATCTCTTATCTACTTTATTTTATTGAGTATTTACTCAACAACATAAAATGCGGGTAAATGTAGACACAAAATCAAGTACTTGGGTATATTTCTAGGTCTGAAAAGCATGCTAACATTTACATGATTCCTAAGTTAGAAAAATAGTGGTTGACAACTATCTTTGGCCTCTTTTCTTTGTCTCTTATTTTCTATTTGATCTTACACACCCTACAACCCAGTTAGAACCTAACTTATTCATTTTTTATGACTTCAAACACTAGTACCTAGCCAATACAACAATTCCCATGCGGTTGTATCCCTCTTAGGTGCCCTTGACCATTTCTTACCTTACTCACTCTTTTTGGGTATCTTTTATTTTTTGGTAATATTTTTCACTTGTGGGTCAGGATTTCAATTGTCAATTATGAAATTCAAACAAGAGAATCATATAAATACATATTTATATGTTCAAAATGAGGGACCAAGCACTAAGCATTACTATCATCACCTAAGCTTGCATTATAAAGGTATTTAAGCACTCAAAAGGCATCCATCTAGTATCTATTCAAGGGAAAATAGATGCATACTTTTGCATACACAACATAGGAAGGGGACATCTATTTTATTCCATCCACACATACTACTACATTGTTACATTCTAGCTATAGCCTGCTATCATTGTGTAACTTGCACAAGGGAATCTTAGGGCATCATTTCTACACACACTCACTAGAACTACATGGATTCTGAGACGTAGTATAGCACTCATTCATAAGTTCACTCTTAGGGTGACCTTCAGGGTCAGTCTGACTCCCCATTCTGCATTTTCCTTTTTAGGTGTGATGTGGTTTGTGGATATGTGCAGGTGAATTTATCTTTTGCAGGTTATAAGAACTTTCAGTGATCAAGAAGTGAATATCAGGTGATTAACAAGGAAAAATTTTAAAACACTTGCCACGCCGTAGAAACCAAATCCTGAGCATTTGCATAATCATAGGTGCCTGTATCTAGTCACCAGCTCCTAGGCTCCCTTGTCCAGCATTATTCCTGAGGTCCAAAATTTATATTGAATGGTCACAACACCATTTTCATCTTTTTCAGCATTTACCTTTCCCAAATCACTTTATGTTCACTCAGATACTACCTAAGTCTTCTTATCTCTTCCTCTTGCTTAGGTTTTCATACTTTACATGTTATTTTACTTGTTTCATTTTTGTATTTTATCATTTATACATTATTTGTTATAATATTTCCTCTACAATCATATTTAATTCAAATTAAATTAAATTAGTAGTAGGGATTGTCCTAGATGATGTGTAACTGATTTTAGATAATTTCATAACCTTTTGAGTGTTTCTAAAATGATTTGTGCAATAAGATATTGTAAGAATGTTAGGTGAGTTATAATGTGATAATGACTTGTTTATATAGTCTTATGTAGGTGAGATGTTATGATAAGGACAACACTAGGAAGATGAAATGACCCATAAAATGATTTAACATCAAAAGCATATTCGATGATTAAGAAGGGGTAGGACCATACAGGTCAGCCAACACTAGACCCTACATCCTGACCTTTGTGTATAGTTTTGGACAAAAAAGAGAAACTCCTAAACTAAAAGTTTTGCAATGAATATCAGATGTTTAAAACCTCTTTGATTGAATAAAATTACCAAATTTATTCACATATTTTGTTGTAAATATAAGCAAGTTGTAAAATGGATAGAGAGATGATGATATTGGATTCCAAAAGTGAGAATTTAACTTAACAAGGATACATGGTCAAACTTGGCATTATATAGGGACAAGTTACTAGACTTTAGTGTTTATAGTAAAAAAAAGAAGAGAAATGTTCATATAACCTTTCTTATTTAGTTTAGATGCAAATAGATCTCTATAGACATGAACAAATAAAATAAACAAGATTTTGAATATATTTTAACAATTAATTTACTGAAGTAAAAGAAATCAAATACATCCCCAACTTGGTCATTACAATACTGTGGAAATTTTTCTTCAATTTTTGTGATGGATTGTTCTCTCCTCAAACTATGTGTTCTTCCAAATGCATATAACATTCAATATGATCCAGGTAGGTAAGATTAGATGGAGCAATAATGGAAAATCAAATATTCTTAAATAAATGGATGGTCTAAAGTGAAGCAAGGTTTGAAAGGGTGGAGATAGATTTAAATAAAGAACTAGTTGTTTGTAGAATTTTTTTTAGAAAAACAACAATAAACAAAAAATAAAAAATCTCGTGAAAAAACTAAAAGTAGGATATTTAAAATTTATTATAAGTAAATAAACACAATTTGAATTCTAACTATGGATGGGATGACTCACCTAATCAGAATAAATCAGTGGGCTAGACATAGCAAAATGGAATGGGCAATAAGAGATGGTTTCAATTAGTCTATTCTTATAAAATTTGACTAAGTAGTCAGGGAAGAATTTAAATCATGATTGAATGGGAAACAAAACACATGATTTTCAAATTTCAAATAGACAACACTATAACTATTGGTAAATCTAGGACAATGTCTTTACAACTGTTAATCAACCTTGACCAATGGTTTCGCAACCATCTATGACATTATGCTTTGAAAACTTGATAAATAACTCTTGAACATTTGGTGAATAAAAGGGGATGTACATGTACTTTATCATGAGAGACGAAAGTGATTCAAATTCTGTTATGACGGTGAGCACTTTATCATCATTGGAGACTTACTTTCTATTTGTTACATTATGTTAATTTTGGGTATGTATTGACACCACTTCCATAAGAACATTACTTGCTTCTCAATCTCTAGCTATCAATCGTCATATTACAAAAATCACTAAATCTTACATACAACTGTTTAATCCACCCAATTTTCTATTAAGAAAGTATTATAATGTGTAATAATTGGATACTCAAAGCATATCTAATAATAATAGTGATCCTTAGAACATGGAATGACCTTGTGTCCAATAACATGGTATCTCACCTATCCATAATCAATACCCCTTCAAGTGGGGGAAACTATTTTGTTTGCACTTTTCTTAGCATTTAATAGTATCAAAATATCTCTTTCTTTTCCCTTATAGATATACCCTATCTCTTGAGGTCCCTACTACTACTACATGTATAGTTTGTTTGATGTCTTATGTTACCCCTCCATCTTGCATATAACAAATCACAAAAATACAAAAACATTCAAATAATCACATGATGCAAAAACATTCAAATATATGCAAAAGTACAAAATCAAGACTTAAATATGACTTAATTTGTTGAATTTTTACTTTAAATATGTTTCTTTTCATATTGGTTTGATAGATAGCATATTTTTCTCTGTACTCATTACACACATGCATTCATGAGGTATGCTGAGTTTGATGCGGGACATATAGATTAATGTATGATATCAAGTGTCGACCTAAACCCTTCCTATTTAACTTGATATCCTAGGGGCATATCCCATACTATAAGTGAATTTCTTTCATTACAGTTATTTCACTTCATCATTATGGTCAATTACTTATATTTTCTATGTTATATTTTGTCTTAACAAACCTAACACGTGTCTTGTGCATCACTAACTTATGTTGTTTTATGTGCCTTTTGGCTACTATTTTTTATTTGTTCTCACTTAATTACTTTATTGTTTGATTATTTGATTGCTTCTTTATATGTGGCCTATGTGCCTTTATGTTGTCATGCAAAATGTTTAGCATATAAAACTTAAAAAATTGTCATGGCAACCTAGACCTCACTTGAAAATCCCTCTCCCAATCAATGTAAACTTGTCCTCTGGCCAAGTCAATTATTGTGTTACCCTCATAATTTCTAGGAGGAATGTGATAATGTGAATTTTAAGTATGTTTCATGTTCATGGAATTGATTTTTAGATTCATTCAAAAGGAGTTATTCCCGGAGGCTCAAAATGGCATATTTTCATACTTTTTCACATTGGTGGACATCCCTCAGAAAATAATTATTGAGGAAAAAACCACCTGGGAGATATGTATATTGGATATAAGATGCATGGAAGTGATTTATTAACATTTATGTAATATTTGGAGGTTTAGGAACAAACTGTGTAAAAGTGGGTTTTCCAGGTATAAGGAGTGAGGGGTCAAAAATGGAACCTGAACTTTACTAGGTGATTTCGGGAGCTTTGTAAGGATTTAGGAGGAAATAAAAAATGAATTGGAAATTTTAATGGATTCTCTACATTATGGGATTATCTCATTTTTCACAAGACCCATTTTTTTCTCAAGGCAGCTCAATCTTGGCAAACACACCTTGTTGTCCCGAAGAAAAAGGGGGCAATTTTTGGATATTAAAGTAAAGTTGAAGTCTGAAACATATCCCATTATTATTTAAATTTTATTGGGATTAAAAAACATATAAATTTTTATATTAAAATATAATCTAGATCTTCAAGAATTGTGTCATCAAGTTATCTCTTCTGCAGGCATGCTTCTTGTACTTAGTCATTTTTTGAGTAACACATGTTACCTTTTGGATTGATGGTGTAATTATGTGTCCCTCTTGTCCCTTTCACAAGGATAAATAGGAGATAAAAAAATGTGCCCCACCTTATCCCTCTTCTCTGGTCCTCCATATGACCCATCTCAGCTCATCAGGTTAAGCATGTCTCCCACTCCACGCACCACACAGTGACAAGTGGCATGATCTGGTCGCGGTGAATTTTTTCCCATTTTTCCCCATTTACAAAAGTACATAGGGGACACAAAAAATTTCCCCATCCTATCCCCTCCTTAGGGTCTCCATGTGACCCGCTTGCAGCTCCCAAGTGTCAAGGCTTGTTTTCTCCATTTCTCCCATCTTGCACCTCACGGTGACACTTGACATCATTTGCTTGAGGTGGATTTTCTTGTCCCTCTTGCCCCCATTTCCAAGGGTAAATAGGAGACATAAAAATTCACCTCATACTATATCTGTCAAAACCCTATTTTTAAAGCATAAGTTGTTTTCTCGCCCGTGATCAAAAACTAACTGTCGGGTAGCTTAAAAACACAAAATAACTTGCTTTCAACCTTATTTCTTCACACGATTCAACCTTACCTCCATTACTAAAGCTATAAAACCTGAAAAAACATCATATAATAATATTCATGTTGTCCAACATGCTCAAAACTATCCACGACTATGAAAACGGATCTTTTCCCATGACTCCTCATCCCGAAAAATGATTGCACCAGGATTTTCATTTATTTTTCTCCTCTCAGGATCCTTTGTGATCACTGAAGCTTCAAGCCTCCATTAATGGCTTCCATCATATAGAATCATACCTAAAATCCTCCATCCCAAAATTTTCCTTTTTTATTTGCTATATTTTTAGCGTACGGGACACAACAAAAATTGGAGCACGAGATCACGGTGTAGAGTTGAATCCAACAATGGTGTTTTTGTTACAAATCGATACCAGAATGAATAGTTACTAAAAAATAGCATATGTTATGTACACTCAAATTATGAAAATATTAAACCTCTAAAATTTTCAAGCTTGAGTCACTCAACACATTTGGAAACAGTGCAAAATGGAAGTCATGGTAAAACAAGCAATTTTCCCAAAATAGCAGGGTCCAAAAAAAAGTGACTTACTAAAAATAGAAACTTGCTAAAAATATTAAAGCATCATCAATGCAGGTGAATTGAGTGTTAAAATATATTTATAATACCAAATTTGAGAAAAAAGGAAAATTATCCCAAAATAGCAACTATTGGTCCCACCTACCAAAAATAGAAAGTTTCAGTTTTCAATGAAGAAACTTACAATTGGCTTTGTTTTCACTCATGTCATTGATTTTTTCCATCCTCACATGGTTTTAAGGTTGTCTTGCAGCTCAAAAAATAAAATCCACCCTCCAAAAGGATCCTGAAACATCATTTTGATCACAATCATAACAAATAGCAAGATAAGACATATTGAGGCGCAACAGGATGTGATCATAGTCATTACTAAAATGAGGAACTCATCAAAATCATATGATCATAAAGAACAAAGAATCACCCCAATTACATTTGGATTTCATATTCTTTTTAAACACTCAATCAAGCACCTGGTAGCATGATCAATCCATCAAAGGATGTCATCGTATCTCATTGAGAAAGTTAGAAACATTATATCTTGAATCTGTCATCTTCTATCTAAAAATAAAATCAAGTGAGATAATCAAAGAATATGACTATTCAAGCCACCCTGTGTAAAGAATCAACAGCTCATCCTTCTCTTCAGAAGCATGTAAGTGTGTCTTCCCTAATGGTAGAGATTTCTCACAACGAACAAGAAGAAATCCTACATCAAGCTCCTAAAAATTCTTTGGCAACTAATATCATGTCAACTCCTGAAGATCTTGGGCTCAAAGATTGGTCAAAAGTAAACCAAGAATAGCACAACAATCTATCATGCCCTACCTTGGAGCTATCTCAAGAACCTTGAAATCTAAGTGAAGGAAGAATGCCCAATTAAATTCCTGCTTCTTCAGTGGTGCCTCAGAAAATCAAAATGTAGAAGTTGTTAGGCCTAAGAAAGTAAATCCTATTTAGGAGATGACTCCATCAAACTATGAGTTCATCTGCATCTCATTGAGTTAATATTTGTTAGAATGTGTTGTATATTTTGTATATTGTATACCCAGGAGTATTGTACACCTTTTCCATGAGCGTTAGCAGGGGTCCGAGAGTATAGATATGTTATTTTTATCTATACGTATATATAGGTGGTGTCATAATCCATGAATTATGGGGAGCCGTTATGGGTGTTTATTAGCCCATGGTTTTGGTACCCATTATAATGTAAAACCACTTTGATGGTTTCTTACTGTTTTGCTTACAAATAGTTGGAAATGCAGTAGGGTAAAATAGAACTTGGAAGTACATTATTGTATTGTAAACAGTTAAGTTAATGCAATATGAGAGAGAAGTTATTGTGTTGGGTTTTTTCCCGAAAGGGTTTCCAACTTAAATCTTGTGTTTTTTCATTTGTTTTCTATGCTTATCTTGAATATTCTATTCAATATAGCTTCTTGTTTATTATTTTATAGGATTGTTTCTCTTCATTTGGTATCAGAGCTAGGTTTTAAATTTAATGTGCAGAGTTAGGGTTTCTAAAACTTGTGATAAAAATTTTTGAGTGGGATCTTTGTGGGTGAATTTTTCAACTAGAAGAAAATGGCATGAAGTACAAGGATCGAAATTGAAAAATTTAATGGCCAACATTTTGAGTTATGGAAGCTCAAGATGGAAGATCTTCTTATGGGTAGAAATTAGTGGATTGTTGTGTCTGGAGTCATGCCTATGGGTATGAAGGTAGAGGACTGGGAAAATATTGATAGGAAGGCAAGGAGTTCAGTCAGATTGTGTCTGTCAAATTTAGTTTTTTTGAATGTGTCAAATGAGGAATCCTCTTAGGTGTTATGGGAGAAGTTGGGGATTTTGTATCAAACAAAGTCTCTAGTGAACAAAGTGTTTCTCTGAAAAAATATACATTCATTGAGAATGAATGACAGAGACTCTGTTGTAGAACCTCTGAACGTCTTTAAAATTGTGGTAAGTATGTTGATTTCTGTTGATATTAAAATGGAAGAAGAGGATAAGTGTATTACTCTTTTGTGTTCTTTTCCTAAGTCTTGGGATAATCTAGTTATGGATATTAGTAGTACTACGACAAAATTATTAGTTGAGGATGTAGTTGCAGCCTTACTATCATAAGAAATGAGGTGGAAATCCATTGAGGATTATCAATCCAAGGATGCCTTATATGTAAGAGGTCATACCTAAGAGAAAATAAAGAAGAGGTAAGGACAGTCAAAGTCCAGAAGTAAATCAAAGACTACAAAAAAAGAAAAAAGAAAATGTTGGAACTATGGTAAAATGGGTCATTTCAAGAAAGACTGTAGATCTAAGAAGGTACAAAAGGGTGAGTCCTCTAATGATGGTGGATCTTCATATACAAAACCGTCTAATGAAGACTTAGGAGATTTTTTTTTGGCGGCTTCCAGCTTTCATGCATATAACAATGCATGGTTAATTGACTTGGATGCATCCTTTCATATGACACCACACAAGGAGTGGTTCTGTGAATATGAAATGTGTAATGGAGGTGATGTATATCTAGGAGACAACTCAACCTACAAGATCACTGGTCATGGGAGAATCAAGATGAGGTTTAAATATGGAAGGATTAAAACCCTCCCAGGTATTATGCACATTCCAGGTTTGATTAGAAACCTAATATTTGTAAGTAAGATGAATTATGTAGGTTTTTAGGTAGTATTTAGTAAATATAGTTGTAATTTGGTTCAGGGTGCAATGGTATTGGAAAGATTCATCCGTACTAGAACATTATTTAAGCTTGAGGCAAACATTGTTACTAATGAGTACAATAGCTATGTGGTTCTAGAGGAGAAGAAAGCTTCAGATCCAACTCCTACATATGTTGTAATGAAGATGATGTTATGGCATCAAAGGATGGGACACTTTGGAGAGAAAGGACTTCGTACTTTAAAAGTAAAAGATATGGTTGAAGGAATTTTTGAGTGTCCTTTAGATTTTGATTTTTGTGAGCATTGTGTGTTTGGAAAGTAAACTAGAGTAAAGTTTCCTATGAATACTATAAGATCATAAGGAATTGTACATTTGATACATAGTGATGTTTTTGGACCTGTAAAAGTTCCATCATTAGGAAAATCCATGTTCTGTGTTAGTTTCATAGATGATTTCTCAAGAAAGACCTGCATATATTTTATTCAGGATAAGTTTGAGGTTTTCAATAAATTCAAAGAGTTTAAGGCTCTTGTGGAAAATCAAACAGAAAGGAAGATAATTTTTTTGAGAAGTGACAATGGCGGGGAATATTTCTCTAATTCCTTTGAGCAATTTTGTAAAGAGTGTGGAATAGAAAGGTAGAAGATAATTCCATATATGCCACAATAGTATGGAGTTGCATAAAGGATGAACAGAACGTTGATGGATAAGTGTAAAAGTATGCTCAATGGTTCCAGTTTGGATAAAAAAAATTGGGCAGAAGCAGTGAAAACTGCGTGCTATTTGGTTAATAGATCACCAACATCTATACTTGAAGGGAAAACTCCACAGGAAGCATGGACTGGTAAGAAACCCTCTGTTATACATTTACATTTATCTGGTTGTATTTCTTATATGTATATTCCGAAAGAGAAAAGAACCAAGTTAGATAATAAATCTACTAAGTGCATATTTATTGGATACTCTAATGGTGTAAAAGGATACAAGCTTTGGAATCTAGAATCACATAAGGTTTTTTTTAGCCATAATGTAATTTTTAGAGAGCTTAAGGAGATTCCAGAGCAATAAGCAAAACTAGAGGAATATCATGTTAAAATTGAGGAAGACAAATATTTGTCTGAATTTGATGCAACTACAGAAGATGAACCATAAAGAGAGTTGCAAGGGGAATATTTAGATGAAGCAGATGAGGAACCATAAGATGTTGAACCAAAAAATCCTATCTTAAGAAGATCAGATCGGCTGAGAAGGGCACCTGAGAGGTATAGTCCTCCTCATTTCCATTCTACTTCTGCTTTGTCAGTTTTATCTGTTACTGATGATAAACCCAAGACTGTGAATGGGTGTTTAAGAAGAAGTATAATACAGATGGGAAAATAGGAAAGTATAAATCTCACCTTGTGGCAAATGGTTTCTCTCAAGTGGAGGGACTCAATTTTGGTGAGATATTTTCTCTTGTTGCTAAGATACATTCTATTATATTTCTTTTAGATCTTGTTGTTGCTTTTGATCTAAAAAAAGAGAAGATGGATGTTAAGACAACATTTTTGCATGGTGAGCTTGAGGAGGAAATCTACCTGATGCATCTAGAAAGCTTTAAGATCAAAGGAAAGGAAGATTTGGTGTGTAGGCTGAAAAATTCATTATATGGCTTGAAGCAATCACCAAGAATGTGGAACCAAAAATTTGACAGGTATGTGTTGAGACTTGGGTTCGAAAGAAGTAAATTTGACCCATGTGTTTATTTTAAACATGAAGGTGAGTATTATGTTATCAATGTATTATATGTTGATGGCATGTTATTGATTGGAAATAGTAAAAAATTGGTTAGTCATGTTAAATCTCAACACTCATCTCATTTTGATATGAAGGATCTTGGTGCTGCAAAATTTATTTTGGGCATGGAAATAAAAAGAGATTATGTAAATAGGAAACTAGTGTTAAATCAAAGAAAGTATCTTGAGTTGATATTACAAAGGTTTCAAATTCATGAAAGTAAACCTGTTAGTATTTCTTTTTCTATTGGTCAAAAGTTGTCTTTTGAACAATGTCCTAAAACTAAAGAAGAAATAGAGGACATGTCTCAGTTACCATATGTTAGTGCAATTGGTAGTTTGATGTATGTAATGGTTTGTACTAGACCTGATATTGCACATGCAGTGGGAGTAGTGATTAGATTCATGTCAAATCCTAGAAAGAAACATTGGGTTGCGATAAAGAGAATCTTCAAGTACCTACATGGGACATCTAATTATGTAATTTATTATCAAGGAAAACATTATGAAAGTAAAACATTAGATCTACATGGTTCTGTGGATTCCGACTGGGGTGGAGACTTGTTTGGTGGAGTGGTAAGTTGGATGAGTAAACGTCAAGCAAGTGTTGTGATATCCACCATAGAGGCTAAGTACATGGCAGCTACTCATGCAAATAAAGAAGTAGTTTGTACTTGGCTACTGATCTCCACTGTTGGGTTCACTCAAACTGTTGTAAGGATCGATTGTGACAGTCAAAGTACAATTTGTCTAGAAAAGAACCCTTAGTATCATTTAAGAATGAAACACATTAATGTTCAATACCATTTTGTAAGAGAAATGGTGGAGGAGAAGAAGATACTACTAAGTAAGGTGGACACAAAGGATAATGTTGGTGACTCTTTAACTAAGGCTATGAGTGCTAAGAATTTTTCTTAGTGCATAAATTTGATGGGCTTGAATTCCCTGATTTGTTGATTATATGGTAGGGTAGCCCGCTTTTGAAAAGTATACAACAAGTGGGAGAATGTTAAAATGTGTTGTATATTTTCTATATTGTATACCTAGGAGTACTATACACCTCTTCCAGGAGCATTAACAGGGGTCCGGGGCTGACCTCAAATAGGGGGTTTGGGGGCTGGCCCCTGAGAAAAAGTTTCAGAATGCCTATTTTTCCAGGAGTACAAATATGTTATTTTTATCTATATGTATATATGGGTGGTGTCATAATCCATGAATTATGGGGAACCAATATGGGTGTTTATTGGCCCATGGTTTTGGTACCCATTGTATTGTAAAACCGCTTTGACGGTTTCTTGTTGTTTTTCTTACAAATAGATGGAAATGCAATAGGGTAAAGTAGAACTTGTAAGTACAGTATTGTATTATAAATGGTTAAGTTAATGCAATAAGAGAGAGAAGTTATTTTGTTGATTTTTTTCTCGAAAGGGTTTCCCAGGTTAAATCTTGTGTTTTGTCATTTGTTTTCTATGATTATCTTGAATATTTTGTTCAGTATAGCTTCTTGTTTATTAGTTTATCGGATTGTTTCTCATCAAGATTCACATGAGGTTGACTCTCATTTTTTTAAAGAATCCTTTGACTAAGTCCTTTCTTGGAATGAATAGTATAGTTGAACAATTGAGAAATTGGAGGAACATATAAGAACCCTCAGTGCTCACATTCAACCTTTCTTGGAGCCCGATTCAGCACCTTCACTCCCTGTGGAAGATATTTCTCCAATCACTAGCTTTGACCCTGAGGTGATTAAGAAAGCACAAGGCTATATGATGCAGGGGAAGGATAATGAGAGATGGATCAAGAAGATCATCAAGAAAGGAAAGACATTTTTTCCAGAAGTCTTCCCTCTAATCAAGTATATTCTTGCCACTTTGTTGGAAGTGAAGAAAGCAAGGGAGGAGATTAAAAGATAGAAGATTCACTTAGATGAGAAGCTCCCACTTATGTCTAAGATGAGATCCCTCGACTCTCACACCCTCCTGAGTAAAAAAGTGTTGGTATCAGCCATAAACAATTTGTCTCAAGTTTGTATTCGCGTCATGGATGCAAGATATGGAATGATAGAAGAAGTAATCTCAAAAGTTGACTCTTGTGGACAACATGTTATTGAGATTTTGAATGAGGTCTGCAATTATGTTCAGAAACTGGGGTTCTCTCCACTCACCAAGAATTCATCATCTGAATAACTCATTATTTACTTCTAGGAGTTGGTCAAGAAAGAGGCAGGTAACTCTCTTTCCTTTAATGAAGATACCTTAGAGTCTTTAGCTAGCATCATAGGATCTATTTCCAACATTACACAAGATCACAAAGAATGTTCTAATCAGTGTAAGGATATCATGGATGTTTCAAATACATGGTAATTTAAAAAAAATAAGTTAATGTATAAACCCTAATATTGTAGAGTCATGTATGATAAATACATGCTAATGTGCAGATTGGACACAAGCAATAAGCTAATAATATATGAAACCTCAAGTGTAAGAGAGGGAAGGAATGACTTAGTTTATTCACGTTATCCCTGGAACTAATCTGGACAGGAAATCTAATGAACAAGAAGGAAAAAATTTCATAAGTGTGCACAATAAATTCTATCACAATTGGACAAGCCTGGACTAGGGCATTTGGAATGGGGCAGAGACACCTAGGCATTAGAAACCTCTACAAGGCATTCGTAAGTGTGCGGGAGCTCCAAACATGGTTTTCCTAGTGTCACAAGATCATTGTTGGTATTCATTGTTCGTTTCATGTATGTCACACTATGATCTTAGAATTCACCTATAACCTATACAAAGATGATTACCTTCAAAACCCTCAAACTACATCAAATACCAAAAAGAAAAGATGCAATATGGGAAGTCAGATTGACCCCATCGGTTACCCAACTGATTGAACTTACAACCAAGTTTTGCAATCCATCTCAGACTCCATGTAGTTTTTTTGAGTGTGTGATAGAATCGTGCCCTAGGAATCCCTTGTGCAAGTGCACTTGATAGTGGGAGATAGCTAGATGTACCAATGTAAGTAGATGTGTGGATGGCAAAATATGTTGCCATGTTGTGATTTAGGTGTTGTTTTTTATGTAAAATCTCATTAATGACAATGATAATGATGGATTGGAGTCATATGATGCTCAGTATGATAGTGACATGGAGATTCAGGTATGTTCTTGGTTGCATGAGTCAATTTAGTGAGAATTGTTTGTTCTAGCAAGCCTAATATGGTGATCTAACTAGCCTGGGTGATGTGCATGGTGGTTGGGGATTATTGGTAGCTTGAGGAGAATTTTGATAGTATGGAGAGAATTTTTGAGTAGTTTTTAGACACTCACATGAGTTTTAGGGTACAGGTACAGGTTGAAGACCAAGTTTTAGGTGTTCATCTAGACTAGGCCTCGGCGTTATGATGCATGGGGATAAGATGTGGACCCATGTGAGATCATAGAAGTGTGCAAGGATGTCATACACATTTTTTTATGTATGTTATGATATTTTAGAGAGGTTTCATGGTGAGTTATGATGTAATTTAAGTTGACCCTAGCCTAAACCATGTAAAACCCTAAGGGCTTGTTATGAAAATGAGATGGGATGAGAATATGGAGAACTGTTTGAGACATTATGATGATTAGATATTATTTAGTGAGGTTTCCTAGAGGTTTGATAAAAATGAGGAGTATTCTGAAGAGGAATTTTTAAGATAAGTCAGTTTGTGTGAAATAAGGTCCAAGAAAGGGTGTTTTCTAGCTCGAATTACACCTTCTGATGCTCACCCAGAATTGTGTAATTTGCATGATACCTTTTGGATTTTAAGGATATCTATACATTGATTCTATAAGGTTTCAAAAAAATAATTAGGTCATTTCATCATCAGGTTTTTATGAAGGAATGTTAAGAAGGTAAACAAATTTTTTGTGTGCTTGAAACCCTAGCTCAAAAGTAGTATGAGATAAAATACTCATAAGTGCCCAAAATTTATTTCTAGTGCATGGATGATGATTTTATGATGTAGAGGACTCATCTTGGTTTCCATAAAGGTATGGTAAAGATTGTGGTGATGAGTGGACCCCACTCAAATAGGTCAGTTACTGAAGAAGTTTAGTTTAGGAAAAGGTTGTCCAAAGGATTTGCTAAATAAATGGACTTTTTTTATCATGTGAGTTTTTATTGATGTAAATGGTATTTTTAGGTCATTTTGATGCATAAAAATGGAAAAGTTTTCCCTATTTTTGAAGACTAGTCAAAGGGTAGTTTTGGGGCAATTTATATAGATGAGCTTGGTTGAAGACCTTCCGCTTGGAGTTGGAAAGAGTTATAATATTTTCTGGAAAGAAGAATCAGAGATATTTCCATTTTTATATTTTTTTGTCTCATGATTATGAGATTTGATAGGTAATCGAGGTTATTTTGTAGAGATGAAGGTTTTTTTTCACGACAGGACTGCTTCTACTGAAAGATTGAAGTGAATGAAGCATGAGATGGATGATTTGATGCTTAATATCTCTAAGATAGTTAATAGGGATTAATTTTGTTCCTATTAAAGGATTTTAGAGGTCTTGGAAGTGACATAAAGGGTGAAAACTAATTAATTTTGTATAAATCATTTCTAGGCAGCATGATTTAGAGAAGAGGAAAGTAGTTGAGGATTGAACACATGGATTTTTCATGACCTCTAACTTTAATATATGTGATATACAGGTCTTGAGTATTCCATATAGTTTTCACATGCCATATTTGAGTTGATCATTAGTTTTCTTGAGGCCCAAAGGTGAAGACAAGGTGTTGGAAGTAGCTATTTGGTGAAGGATATGAGCTTGTGGGCCCATTTAATGATTTATTTTATTGGAACTAAGTAAATGTGTGACCATGTATGATGCTTATATGTTATATTTCTTATTTATGGTGAATATGGGATATTTAATAAGCATGGGTTTGGGTTTTTTGGTTTTAGCTCATCGTAGTGATGCGGTTTAGAGCATTTTTTGTGCAAGTTGGATGGTTTTGGGCATGGCCAACCTATATGGTTCATATGTGAAATGTTTTGATGATTAATTTGGGATTTTTTAAATTTTCCTTGGTCTGAACAAAAGGAGGGAAACCGACTTGCTTTGAATTTGAATCAAGAGGAAGGGTATAAAAGTGATGTTTTTGGTGCAATTTGGCACTAGTTGAGAGTGCATATGGGAAAAGTGTGACCTATGTGTGACTGAATTGATAGGTACAAAGGTCATGTGTTGAGATATTAAGAGATTTGCATGAATATGTTGAAGAATTATGTTGAGTAGTGTGTGCAAGGGTTTGAAGTAATTGAGAAGTGAATAAAGTTAAAGATTGTGCAAGTTTGAGAAGCTAGGGTTTCAATAAGGGTTTGAAGGTGAGCAAGTTGAATCAATGGTCTCAATCAGTTATGGTAGAAACAAGACATCAGATATCTTAATCAAAATGTTGTTGAGTGGGTTCTTGATCATCTTAGGAGGTTATAACCTCCTTGTGGAGTTGGCGCTTCACAAAACTAGGGGTTGGTGTTATTTGTAGGGTTGGTGCTCTACTAAACTAGGGGTTAGTGCTGCCTTGTGAAGCTGGTGCTTCACTACATATTTTTTATTTGAGGGATATAATCATAAAATTTAGTGGGTTTTCTTCCCATTTAGGGTTTCCCACTTATATATTGTGTTATGGTGTTGTCTTCTCTTGTTCTTGGTTGATTGAATGCATGCTATATGATGTTGTGCACACACTCTAATGGATAGTTAATTAATCTAATGGTTTAAGTGAGCAATCTAAAATTGTAAATTACAGTTTGTAAGGAAATGATTCACCCCCCTCTCAGTCCATTGTGCTTCCAAAAATTAGTATCATAGCAGGTTCTTTTAGAAGAAGTTTGATCACTTGAAAGGAGATACTCTTCGAAGCACAATAATAACGAATCAGTAGAGTGGTTTCTCTACCACCAAGGCACCATTATTTTATGGAACAAATTATGATTTTTGGAGTTTGAGGATGAAGAATCATATCATATCTCTAGGTTTTTTATATTTGGGAAGTTGTGGAGAATGGACTATACTACTCTTTGCCACTAAACCAACTACTGCTATAGAAAACAAGGGAATCTAGTGACAATTCAAATTATTTTAATGCTATCATATGTGGTCTTAGGAGAATCTAAAATGGGAAATATAATGCCTTGCAAGTCAGCAAAAGAAGCATGGGAGAAACTTCAAGTTTTGTATGAAGGTGACTCAAAGGTAATAATTTTTAAGATTCAAACTTCTAGAAATTAAATTAAAAGTCTCTTAAGATGAATGATGATGATTCTATCGCATCATATTTTCTTAGAGTTAATAAGATTGTCAACAACATTAAAGTGTTAGGAGAAGATGTGAAGGAAGAAGTTGTAGTTCAAAAGGTTTTAAGTTCCTTAACTCCTAAGTTTGATTCCAAAGTGTCTTCTATTAAAGAGGCCAAGGATTTGACTAAGTTGAATATAGATTAGTTATATGGGACTTTGACTACTTATGAGATGAGTTTTTGACTCCAAACCATCCAAGAAAGAGATAAATTTCAAGGTTGAGAATATTACAAAGGATAAGAAGATCAAAGTTGATGACGATGCTCATGAAGTTAGGTGATGAGACTATTTGCAATGGTTTCTAGAAGACTGAATGTTGGAACTGGTAAGTACAAAGGGAAATATTCCTTTTAAGTGCTTTATTTGTGGTAAAATAGGTCACTTTTATTCTAAGTTTCCTCAATAGAATGAAAATAAAGATGATGATGATCATGAAGGTGGTCATGAAAAGAAAAATCAGAGGTATAGTAAAGCGGAGTTCAAAAAGGTTTGATCATAAGAATAAGGGTAAGAAGAGTTTTTACACTAAGGAAGAGGAATATTCCTCTGAAGTATAGTAGTGAGAATGATGGTCAGATTTTGAGTCTAAATCTAATCACAGAGATGTAGTTGATGAGGTCCTATTTATGAAAAATATGCCATGAGATCCACTAATGGAGGCTATAATTGTTGGTGATTTCATATCAGGATCTTGCAAAGATTATGAAGAATAAGAACATGACATTGAAACTAAACTTGGTGTGTTTCAATCTAAATTAAAACATTCCATGAGAAAACAATGAGAAATTGAAATCACAAGTCAAAGAATATGAGCAAGGATTCAGGACTAGAAGAGAAGCATTGGGCTATTACATAAAATCTTGATGAAACTGTGAGAAATTTAGACTTGCAAATGAGTACCATGAATCTTAGCTTACAATCTAAGTAAGAAAAATTTATAATTATTAAAGAATAGATATCAAATGTAGTAAGGGAAAGTCATATCTAAGATTTGAGAAAGTTTCCAAGGCTCTTGATGATATCTTAAGCAATCAGAAAGTAACAGTGATAGAGTCTGGTTTTGGCTTCAAAGTTGAAGTCAAGGACAAAGAAATGAAGCAAGATGGACCTATTTCAAGCAAGGAAGTAGGTGAACCAAGCACCAAGGATGGAAATAAATTTGTCCACATCAAGGATAAAATGAGAAGACCAAGCCTATTAGGCAACCAATTCCTCAAGGTATGAAAGATATTTCAATGGTTATTTTTTTACATGTAATGGCTTTGGTCATAGGAAAAAAGAGTGTAGAAGGTCTACTATAGATGATTGTCCATGGAGGGATAATAGGAGTGAGAAAGATAAAAATGTGGTATGTTATAATTGTAATGAGAAAGGTCATGTTGTTAGATTTTGTTTGAATGATCCACCTAGACAAGTTGAGAACTACAAAGGAAAGAGTTCAATGTGGTGTTTTGCAATTGTAATGGAGTTGGTCATGTTGCAAGAAAATGTTACCATGGCATACTCAAGGAAAGATACAAAGTTTTCAGGGCCTAATATGCAAGAGAGAATCTTTCAAAGGCCTAGGATGTATGATAACAGTCAAGGAAGGACTTGGGAGCCTAAAAGAGACAATGGTGTCTCATTAAGAGAAAATGTTGATGGAAAACAAAGTATGACTCAGAGATTAAATCTAAAAAAATGTTATGAAGGAGATTCTTAGGTGTCCAAGAGGGTTTGGGACCTTCTCAGGTCCTTCTTTTAAATTCTTCATGGTGTCATATGCCTCTACTAGGCTTCTTAGAGGTATATCAGTTCATCCAAAGCATTGGAGTGAGGGGGAGAAGTCTGAGTTTATGTTTGTCTCCTCCAAGGTGTCAAGGTATGTTGTTTCAAGTCTTTAAGCATTTTCTGATGTTCTATTTGATTTTTCAAAGTAATGTAAGATGATTAGGTCATTGTCTTGTCATCTTTAATAAGTGTAGGCTATGTTCTCAAGTCTTGTCTGATTTATCATGATGTGGTGTTCAACTTATGGGATGACTCAATGGGTGTAAGGGTCATGTTGTATCTCAAAAGTGGGTCTATTGATGTCATGAAATATGATGTAGAAGTCATTTCTTGGTCTGAGTCAGTTTGACTAGTATGATGACAGATATAAAGGTTCGTGTTTCACCTAAGAAGACATTTCTGAGTCTATTCATGATTGGTCAAGATTATAAGGTTGTGTGATGTCATGATATTTCATAAGCATATGTATACTCCTTGATGAATTCCAAATGATTGTTAAGTTTGTATTTTCAATAAATGTAATCTTAAGTGTAGAGTGTGTTGAGTCATGTCAGAGTAGTACTCTCAAGTCTGTTTTTGGCCATCAAAGTTGTCTAGGTCATTGTATATTGGTTTAAGTGTCATTGTGTCATATGTCAAATATATCAAAGGGTTCTTATGCATCACATATAGGATGTTTTAAGATGAAATTAGTCATCAAATATGATGAATTGATCAGACCATAATCTCAAGAAGGCTAATGGTAGTTCTCTTGAAGGTTGACAAGTGTTCTAAGGCTTCTCAAGCAATGTAAGTGCAGTTTATGTTCTTCATCAAAAAATGCTAGGTTAGAAGGTATGTTGATGGAATTAAATAGAAAATTTGGAAGAAATAATCTTGAACCAAAATATGTGCATGTTCAAAAGTTGTCTTTGTCCTGACTAAACTCAAGAGTTCTCAAGAAGTGGTCATAGGAAGATCAATAAGAGGTTATGAGACCTAAATGACATGAATGGAATGGCCAAAATTTGGAAACAAATCATTTAGGCTTCAAGGTCATGAATTATTTGATATTCATGTGGTTTCAAAAACTGGTAATTCCTTATGAAATTGTCATATTATTAAAATCCATGACAGTTTTCAGTTTTTACAGTTAAGAGGGCTGTGAGACCTAATTGACAAGAAGATGAATTGTAAACTGGGAAAGTTTCCTATAGTATCAAGCTTCAAGGCATCATAAAGGTGTTAATTAGGGAAAATGGGTAAAAATGTGTGGTATGGTTTTCTCTCTTGTGAAAGTGAATGCAAAATTTACGTGTAACCACAGACCTTAGGTCCAAGGCTTAGTAATGCTGGTGTCAATATTGGTGATACTAATTTGTGTTAGTTTAATGATGCTTAAAGTCATTTCAGGCATGAATAATTATGAAAATAAGGGTTTAGAAATGGATAAGGTTGATGAATAATGTGTGGTCATCATTGAGTCTTTAAAGAACATGAGAAGTGTTAACATTATGAAAATGTTCTTAAAGATGTGACATATGATATGCATGTATGTAGATGATTTTGAAGGTAAGTGAATCTTCTTTAATGTTCATCAAATGTATGAATAGATTTCTATGTAAAAATGTACTCAAGGTTGAGAATATGAAGATAGGTCTAATTATTGCTACTAGGGTCTGAAATGAGCTTATCACTTGTCCAAGAAGGGATTTATCATAATATTATATGTTGTATTAAGACATTTTTTGTGAACCTGTTTACTAAGACATGTAAAAAAGATGCTCAAGGAAGTTGAAAATTGAATGATTTTCATACTTGATAGGTCATGAGTTCTTAAAATCATGAATATAGAATATGTGGAAGAGGTGTGCATGAAGATCTATAATCATGGAAGTGTTGAGCATAAGGTTGACCTTGATCTAGGACAGTGGTTTAACCTAACATTGTAAACAGTTTTATTGATTTACATGATTCATGACAAAGGAACATGCATATAATCATCCAAAGTGTGTGTTTGTCTTTGATAACTCTTGAAGTTCTACATATAAAATGCTTGAGGACAGTAAGTGACTAAGGACTAGATAATTAAATGTGTGGCTACAGTGTAAATGAGTGTGTATGGTCCAAATCAAGTGTTATATGGGAGAAATATAGTCTTTAGTGGTTCTAAGATGAGGTAATAGTTTAATTGTGTAATAACTGTATGGTTATTGATCCAAAATTACACCCTAATGGATGGTTGGTTGACTCAAGGTTAGTGTCTATGATAACATTCTGTAATGTTACTAGGTTCAAGTGAAGTTAAATTGTAATAGTCTTACAAGGTGTCCAAGATAATTAAGAATACTTTTGGAGAACAAATCGGTAAAGATGGATGCAAGAAGAAATTTTGAGGGGACATAAAATGATGTTAGTTGTATGTGCTAGTAGGGTATTGTGAAAGATGATATGCTACAGGTCATTGAATAGTGATCAAGGTAGGGGGAGCATTCACTTCTAGTGTTGACATTCTAAGATGTCTGAAAGGTCCCAGTAAGGTATGGTGATTAATTCTAGTTTATTAAAATCCATGGAGAAGGTATTTATGAGTTCATTATGCATAATATCATTCAAAGTAGGTTGTGAACACTGAAAAAGTTCCTTTAGGGCTAGTGCCCAAGTGTAAGTTGTTCTCAAGGCAAGTAACAAGGTAAGAATCAATTGTTCTTGTGTTTTCCACTATAAATGGATAGTTATGAGTCCAGAGGGAGCCATAAGGAGATGTGTTCATAGGTTGTTTGTTTTAGAGCTTATCAAAATTGGTCTAAATTCACTAAAGAGTTAGAACAAGGGATCTCAGTCCTGAGGTAATATGAAGGTCAAGAGATGGTAGAGTGACTATCCTAGTTTGAGTCTTGTCAAGTCAAGAAAAGAACAAATAATGTGATAAATTTATGTTCTTTTTAATTTTTGGCATTATCATATAGTGTATGCATCTATTCCAAAGTTTGCTACAAGTATTCTTAGAGGTTGGAAGAGGTCAAAATAGGGTATGAAGTCATGAAAATCATGTTCTTGAGCCTAAACAAGGAGGTTGTGTGTCACTAGCACCTATGAAAGAGGTAAGGAATATGTTTTTCAGTGTTATATCATCATTTTTGGCATGTTTAGGTGTTGTATATGCTTTTCCCAGGGGGAGTACAGTCAAGAATGCTTAGAAAATGGCCAAAAATCAGTTTTTGAGAGAAATTTCAAGATTGTAAGCTAGAATGAGATCTTTGGTTGATGTTTCCAACCAAATGGTGATCTTATGAAGCTGAGAAAGGTGAAGAACATGTAGGTACAAGTATGTATTTTTCATTAATGTAAAAAGGGGGAGAAGTTCAGGAGGTTTTCCATCAATGAAAAAGGGGGAGATTGTTGACATGTTGTGATTTAGGTGTTTTCATTGATGTAAAATCCCATTAATGAAAAGAGGATGATGGAGTGGAGTCATAGGATGCTCAAAATGATGATGACATGGAGATTTAGGTATGTTCTTGGTTGCATGAGTTGATTAAATGAGAATTACTTGTTCTAACAAGCCCAATAGGTGACCTAGCTAGCCTAGGTGATGGTGCATGGTGGTATGAGCTTCTTGGTAGCTTGAGAGCATGTTAAAGCATGGATAACATGTTTGGGGAGTTTTTAGGCACTCACATGAGTTTCATAGTAAATACAAGTTGCAAGACCAAGTTTAGGTGTTCATCTAGACTAATCTAGGTGTTAGGAGGCATGAGGATGAGATGTAGAGCCATGTGAGCTCATGGAAGCATGCAAGGATTTCATAAATGGGTTTTAGGTATGTTAGGACCTTTTGGATAGGTTCTCATATGGTGAGTTATGATGTTGTTTCAGTTGACCCTAGCCTAAATCATGTAAAACCCTAAGGGCTAGTTATGCAAATGAGATGGGATGAGAATATGGAGAGATATTTGACATGATGATGATTATAGATGATGAAAAGAGGTTTCATAGAGGTGTGAGAAAAATTTGGAATCATTCTGAAGAATCTTTTTACAAGTTATGTTAGTTTTAGTGAAACAGGGTCAAGAAGAAGGTCATTTCTAGCTCGAATTGCACCTTCTGATGCTCACCCTGAATTGTATGCTTGTCATGGGACCTTGTGGATTTCAAGGATGTTTCTAAATTGAGTCTATAAGGTTTCACAAAAATAATGAGGTCATTTCATCGTCATTTTTTATGAATGAATGTTAAGAAGGTAAACAACTTTTTGTGTGCTTGAAACCCTAACTCAAAAGCAGTAGGATAGAAAATGATCATAAGTGCCTAGAATTTATTATATTTCATGGATGATGATTTTATGATGTATAGGACTCCTCCAGGTTTCCATAAAGGTATGGTAGATCTTGTGGTGATGAGTGGACCCCACTCAAATAAGTAGTTTTTGAAGAAGTTCAGTTTGGGACAAGGTTTTCCAAAGGAGTTGCTAAATAAATGGAATTATTTTTAGTATGTGAGTTTTTATTGATATCCATGGTGGTTTTAGGTCATGTTGATGCATAAAATGGAAAAGTGTGCCCTATTTGTGAAGACTAGTCAAAGGGTAATTTTGGGGCAGTTTCAGGCAGTTTACAGAGATGAGCTTGGTTTAAGGCCTTCCACTTAGAGTTGGAAGGAGTTAAAATATGTTATGGAAATATTATCAAGATATATTTCCAGTGGTATAAGTTTTGTCTCATGATGATGATATTTGATGGGTCATCCAGGTCAATTTGTGAGAGAAGAAGGTTTCTTGTTTTTCAGGACAAGACTGCTTTTGCTGAAAGATTGAGTTGGTTCAAGCATGAGATGGTTGATTTGATGCTTTATATCACTTGGAAAGTGAATAGGGATGAATTTTTTCCTAGTTAAGTAATTTTAGGTCTTGAAAGTGGCATCAAATGGTGCAAACTAGTTGAGTTTGCAAAACTAGTTTATGGGCAACATGATTTGGAGAAGAGGAAAGTAGATGTGGTTTGAACACATATGATATGTTTCATGAGATATAACATTGCATATATGTGATTAAAGGAACTGAAGATTCAATAGAGTGGTCACATTCCATAGTTGAGTTGATCTTTGGGTGTCTTGAGGCCCAAAGGTGAAGACAGGGTGCTGGAAGCAGTTGTTTTGTGAAGGATATGAGCTAGTGGGCCCATTTAATGATTTATTTGATTGTTCCAAGTAAATGTGTGACCATTTATGATTCTTTATATGTTATATTAATCATGTATGGTGAATTTTGGGAGCTTTAATAAGAATGGTTTTTGTGATTTGTGGTTTTAGCTCATCCTAGTGATGGGGTTTTGAGCATTTTTGTGCAAGTTGGATGGTTTTGGGCATGGCCGACCTATATGGGTCATATGTGAATGTTTTGATGATTCATTTGTGATTTTTTTAAGTTTAATTTTTCAAAAAAATGGAGGTAAACTGACTTGGTTTGAATTTGAATCAAGAGAAGGTATAAGAGTGATGTTTTGGGTGTAATTTGGCACTAGTTGAGAGTGTATGAAAAGTGTGACCTATGTGTGAATGATTTACAGGTACAAGGGCATGTGTTGAGATATTGAAAAATGTTTATGAAATGTTGAATAATTATTTCAAGAGTGTGTGCAAGGGTTTGAAGCATTAAGAGAAGTGAAGAAAGTGAAAGATTGTGCAAGTTTGAGAAGCTAGGGTTTGAACAAGGGTTTGAAGGTGAGCGAGTTGAATCAGTGATCTCAATCAGTTGTGGAAGAAACAAATACATCATATATCTTCATAAAAAATGTGGTTGAGTTGGTGTTTGATCATCTTGGGGGGTTATAACCTCCTTTTGGAGTTGGTGCTTCATAAAATTAGGGGTTTGTGCTCCTTGTAGGGTTCAGTGCTCTACTAAACTAGGGGTTGGTGCTCCTTGTGAAGTTGGTGCTTCACTAAATAATTTTGATTTGAGAAAATATAATTAGAAGTTTCTATGGGTTTTCTTCCCCTTGAGGGTTTCCCATTTATACTTTGTGTTATGGTGTTACTTCTCTTATTCATGGTTAATTGAATGTATGTTGTATGTTGTTGTGCGCACTCTAATGGATGGCTAATTGATTAATAGTTTATGTGAGTAATCTAAAATTGAAATTAAGATTTTAACAACTTATTCACCCCCCCACTCATTTCATTATGCTTCCAACAAAATGATCTTCCCCTTCTTATGAAGTGTATGCAGAAAATGCAGTCCCTTGTCCCTTGAATGAATGTTAGATTGATGCCTTTTATACTCTTAGATGTATTTGGATGCAACCTTAGGTGATGATAATATATGTTTAGAGATTTGTTCATTATGTTGGTCACATAGTTTTGTATTTATATAATTCCTTAGGTTGAATTTTTTAATTGATAACTAGAAGGCCGACCCATAAGAAAATAAGATGCCCAAAAGATAAAAGAGAACCAAAAGAAGTGAATAAGATAGAAAAGGGTAAGGGGAACCCAGAAGGAAAAGGGCACCTGGGATTTGGCATCCTGTCCAGGATTTGGTATCTAAATCCATGAAAGATAAGTAAGTGAAGTAATTATTGGGTTGTAGGGCATAAAAGACCAGAAAGAAGACTAGAAACAAAGCAAAGAGGCCAAAGATAGTTGTCAATTATTAGTTTTCTCACATAGGAATCATATGAATGCAGGTTTACTTTTAGGACCTAGAAATGTACCCAAGTGCATGATTTTTTGTCTACATTTCCCCCCACTTTATGTTGTTGATTGAATACTTGATAACATAAAGTACATAATAGATGCATACTTGATAACCATGTAGAATGTGATGGCAATAATGTGTCGAGGAGACAAGTGAAAGCATGAAGTGAATGCAAAAATGAAGCAATGGAATCTAAGAAAGAGGAAGTGACCCTAAGGGTGAAGCGTATTGTTTTCTACCATGTTATATCTGCCATTGTGCTTGATCTAGGGTTGTTTCTTGTTGTGTATTAAGGATGGACCTATAAAAGAAGAGTGAAAGAGTAGTCAAAGTCATGTATTATGAAAAAATCTTGTAAAAGTGTGTAAATGTGAAGAAGTAGTAAAAGGAAAGTGTGCACTTGATGGTCATGAGTGTAAAAGGATAGAAAGATGTCTTGAAAATTTTGCAGAAGAGAAATTTTTTTGGGTGATCTCATGCCAAGAGTGAGTTTTTTTGGGTGATCTCACACCAAGAATGAGTTTTTGGGCGATCTCACACCAAGTGCGAGTTTTTTAAGCTATCTCATACCACGGTAAAAGAGTGTTAGGGAGAGATATCTAGTGTTACTCTCCTTCCATGACTATTTCTCGAATTATACACCACTGGAGATGGTGTGATCCATGTTTAGTTACGTTGTATTGTATTAGTTCTATATTTGTTATGCATAGAAAATGGAGAAAGAATGCATTTTGATTTTTGGAGGACTATGCCTGTACTGTGAAAACTGCTCTATAAATTGTTGTATATTGTGCTAATATAAGAAAGTAGTTGTATTTTTCCCAAATACATAGGCACACAGGAGAGGTCAAGAGTGCCCAGGTGCTAGTGTCTCTATCTGGGTGCTAGAGTATGTGTTGAACTGAGGACCCAAGTCAGATTTTGGACCATTTCTGTAACTATAGTCTATTTTATTCCTATATTATGCATTCTTATATTAAATCTATGAGCTATTGTATGGGGTGACCGATTCACCTAATGTATGCCCCCCTCGATTAGGGTGCATGTGATATTCCTAGGAGTATGCAGCCTATTATCACCCTCAAAATTCCCCTCTTTTTGAAGTCAAGTTTTGTGAATTTTGAGTTGGTGCCTTGGAGAAATTTGTGCTTTGAAGTCGTGGGTGCTCGGTTTTAATCTTGCCCTTTCGCTTGAAAATTCTTCAGTCTTCGCAGTTCGAAGTATTCTCTATTTCCTTGTCTAGATGCTTGAAAATATTTTCCTTCATTCGAATGTTGTTGTTAATCCTTCTCTTTGGCTATGGATGGCATCGAGCCTACTATTGTTTTTAGTTTCTCATTCCATGGAGAACAATTTGAAATTCGGGCGCAAATAGTGGGGTTTTCCCTTTCATTTTTATTTTTCCACAGTCGTGAATGACGGGCGTCAAATTATATCCCAACGTTTGTGGATACGTGGACATATCTAATTGGGTGCGACGTGGAGGGTTTATCTTTTAAACTTGTCACTTTTGTTATTTTTTACAAAAGTGTCAAATTGGCCCTGTGGCCTGAAGGATCCTGATTGGCTGAAACAAGCAGTGGCGGAAAGGCGGGCCCTTTTTGTGTTTTGATGCTTTGAAAGGTCAAAGGTGGAAAGGTGGGTCCTTTTTGTGTTTTGAGGCATTATGATGAAAGGCGTAAAATGTAAAAAGAATGCCTAAGGCCCGAAAAGGGACACGTGGCCATTTCAAAGTCAAAAGTGGAGAGGCAGGTTGTCGAGACACTTTAGGAATTTTACCTTTGTTTCCAAAAGGGTGTAAAGTTATAAAGTGAAGTGCAACCCCATTGACACCTAGGTGAAGCCACGTGTTGATGCCTGTGTTAAAAAGTCAACACGGGAAGGTGGATCGTCGAAGAAATTTGAAGATTTCGGCTTTGTTTGAAAAAGTAAAAAGTATACAGTAAGCCATGACTCCACTATTGAAAACTCAAAGCAGAGAGGTGGGTCGGTGGAGAACTTTGAGTTTTTGAGCTTTTTTTTTTTTAAATTTAAAATTGTAAAAGTGATCCGCGACTCCGTCACCACTTAAATAAAGCCATGTGTCAAGCCCATGTCAAAAGCAGGTGCGTGGGCCAAAAATGTAAAAAAATGCAAAATCTCTACAAAGTCACAAAATACAAAAGTCACCCTCAAGCCCACTTCAGTTTAGATCCTTTCCACATGGATGGCTCATATTTGAAGTTACAAAATAGGTTTAACGGTTGCATTACAAAGCATCATTTTTTTCCACCATTAACGCTTCTACAAGAACCAAGAAATTGAATGTAACCATTTTTTAGGATTATTTAATGGCTTCTCCATGTCATTATGTGGGTTGGATCCTGGTACTCTGTAGATGTAATAGATTTGAAAGTAATCAATACAGAAGTTTTTCCTCTTCCTCTGCCATTCCTTCTTTCCTTGTTCAAATTTGTGAATCATCCATCTTTGCATGATGATAAACTTTGTGTTCTTGTTAATATGATTTCAGGAACTTTGTGTATATGAAATTATATCTGTTATAAACATGAATGATTCCATTCTACATATTTTGATCAATATGTATAAGGTTATACTATGCTATCTATATTTCCTGAAAGTATTGTTATGTTCTTCATCTTTCATCCCCTTAGTTCTTCCATTCTTTTGTATTGATGATCCTTGGGCATAAAACATTTCAAAGTATCAAGAATCCACACTTTGAAATTTGTACATTTGTATATAATTTTTGTTTCTTGATTTCAATAAGGGAACCTCTCCCATTAAAAAGGAGGGACTTGTTGTCCCCTGATATGGTTTGTTAAAGTACCATTTTAAAACCCAGTAGTTTTTGGTGACTCCACTGGGGATTTCATTTCAAACGGATTCCTTTCTAAAAGCACAACTTCAAGATCATTTTCGATCTAGAGAATCTAAGATATACTTGTGGTAATAAGGCTCTCGGAATAGAAGATTCCCATTTTCAACTTCTTGAACAAAAAAACTTCTCTCTTCTTCCAGCAAGAAGGAACAGAGGAACTCGTTCTACAAGCACACCTCCTGTTAAAGACAGAAATTCCAAGAATATAATTCCTCAAGAACAACTCAATCCTAATCTTTGTGCTTCAATACTTGTTGGTGTTTCAATTCCCCTTCAGCCAATTTTTCAAAATATGGCAGCCCCTTTGTCTTGGGGACAACAAGTTGGGCCTCTTTCTCTTCCTTAGCCATTGCATGAGTTACCTAGGGGTAACAGGAAAAGTTTTCCCAAATTACGGGGTGATGGGAAGGTTCATCTAGATGAACACATTACAACCTTCATTATTGCATGTGGTATTCTTGGGGTTAAACATGAAGATGTCTCTGTCGGGATTTTTGTGGAGACATTGTAGGACAATGTTGCTGATTGGTTCTATCATCTTCCTGCTGGGTCAATCACTAATTGGAACACCATGACAACTCAGTTTGAGCAGCATTTCAAACTTGCTAAAGATGTGCATGCTCTTTTAGCTCAAATCTCTCACATTAAGAAAGAACCATTCAAGCCCATGACAGAGTTTGTGGCTAAATTCAATAAGCTAATTCATAAAATTCCATAGAACACTCGTCCATGTTGATCAAATCCAAAAGTGATTCTTCCTCAATGCCAAATTACCTGAAGTGAGTTATGCACTAAGGAGAGCTAACCTTGCAACTCTGGAGGCTGATCAATGGTTAGCTATCAGTGTTGAGGATGACCTGATCATGTCTGGTAAATTGAAAAGAGGACCTTTCTATTCTGAATCATCTTCCTCTTCTTCTCCTGGAGCCAATTCTGATCAGTTAGTGCAGAAGTTGGAAAATGATCTCATTGCCATTAAAAATAAATTCGCTCAACATACTCCTTACCAAGACATCCCAAGGAAGAATTTTCAGCCTAGGAACCGTTTGCTTTCTTCTCAGACTATATTGGCTATTGAAGGTCCACCCATAAAGGTTCTGGTCAATGCAACTTGTGAAGTTCAAGAACCTGATGATGAGGAGTTTAATAAACTCTATGAAGAACCAGAAGAAGAGGTTGATGAAGAACTGGAGGAGCTTGGTGGATCGCAAGTTCATTTCCTTACCACTGAAGGTATGGATGATGAAGATGAATATGATGAAAGAGTGGCAGAGATGAATAGTAATTCATATGTTGTTATGACTCGGAAGCAAATGAATAGAAAAGAAAAAGTGATGCATCCTGCTAAAAAATCCAAGGAGTTTCCTATAACTATTCCAGTGGTTGCAAGAAGAGGAGCTCATATTCCCACTTCCTCCACACAAAAGGTGAGTAATTCTAATCCTCCTCCTTCCACCTCTATTTCCAAAAATTCTTGTCCTTCAGTTCCTAAATTTGATAAATCAAAATTTTCTCCTATTCCTAGCAATGATTCCCCATCCACCTCTGGATCTTTTGATATCATTGATCACCTCAAAAAGACCAAAATCCAAATCTCAGAGGCATATTTTTACCAAACTCATCCAAAAGCCTTTGCTAAAATGGTAAAAAATTTCAATTCCAAATCCAAAGCTTCATCCAATACTTCTAAAGGTATTTTTCCCACTCCCTCTTCCTCACCTCAACCAAGCCTTGTGGCTACAATCACTTCCCCTAATGATAAAATTGAACCATTTTATGTGACTCTCCTCATAGCTGGACATAAACTCAGTAATTGTGTCATAGACGCATGAGCATTAAATAATGTAATGCCTATAAAAGTAGCTCATGCTTTGGGCCTGACTCTAACACATTCCTTTGGTTCCTGTTATTCCATAGAGAGTAGAGAAGTGCCTTTGGTTGGAAGCATTAAAGATGCACCAGTAGCCTTCGCTGCTTTTCTAGAGAAAAGGGTCTTAGCCACTATTTTGGTTGTTGATATTCCTCCCTCATATGAGATGTTGCTGAGTAGAAATTTCTGTGAGGAGGTAGGAGGTGAAATTCAGATGGATTTGTTGCACACTTTGATCCCAGTCAATGGAAAAATGAAGAAGTTGCTACCTAAGAAACAAACTGGATACATTGTGTAAAAGACTGATGATCCAAAAGCACAAATACTCTATGAAGATATAGGGCATGGTAACTACATGATCATGTCACAATATGAGGTAAAACTTCCTAAGGGAGTGATTCATAATCCCAATGGCATTTGGACTCTGGAGTTTGATGGAAGTTGTTCTTTAGCTGGTTCTGGAGCTGGTGTGGTGTTAACCTCTCCAGAAGGGAAGATTCATCCTTTTTCATTCAAGCTTTGTTTTGAAAATACAAACAATACAGATGAATATGAGGCTCTCATCCTTGGGTTGAACATGGCAAAAAAAATGGGAGTGAAGAATCTTTGTGCTCGTTGTGATGTAGAGATGATTGTGAAACAAGTCAGGGATCTTTTTCAAGTTAAGAATAGGAGATTGAAACATTATAAAAACCTTTTCTGGGATTCCATTGAGTTTCTTGATGCTTTCTCCATTAAATTTGTGCCAAGTGAGAAGAATACTAGAGTTGATTCTCTAGCTATCTCAAGATCTCTGTTGATTCCTCACCCAAATTTCTCTTAGGAGAAATTTACCATTGAAATGATTCATAGGCCCAGTGTAACGGATAATGCAAACAACTGGAATTTTTTCAATGATGATCAACATTTTCTCTCTTTCTTAGAACTTAAGGATAATTTTTATTAGTTATATTTTTAAGGAAGTGAGACTTTTCCTAAAGAGTATGTGCCCTCTAATGAAGATGAAATCGAGAAAGAAATGGATCAAGATGCCTACATCAAGTTGAAAGGTAACAACATTCCCAAAGGGCTGGTGAGTCTAGAAGATCTATTCGATAAGCATGATAGGTATATCAAATCTAAAGCTCCTCAAGGTGCTCAGCAGTCTACTGAATTCGAAAAGATTAATATTGGGAGTCTTAATGAACCCAAGATGGTGAACATTGGAAAATTTTGCACTCAAGAAGAGAATAAGAAAGTAGTAGATCTATTTAAAAATTATGTTGATGTTCTTACCTATTCATATGATGATCTCAAGGCTTTCAAGCCAAAGGAAATGTAACACTTTATCCCTCTGAAACCTGGGATCAAACCTTTCAAGTAGAAACAAAGGAAATATAATCCTAAGGTTGACTATTTTTCAAGAGATCTAGAAGTTACTAAAGGCAAAGATCATTTTCCATATACATCAATCAACATGGATTGCCAACATTATGCCTATTAGCAAGAAGAATGGTGAGATCTGCATCTGTGTAGATTTTATGAATTTGAATCAGGCATCTCTGAAAGACAAGTATCCTCTCCCCATGATGGATCAAGTTTTGCAAGCTTTCACAGGCTCTGAAATGTTGTCTATGCTAGATGGATTCTCTGGATACAATCAAGTGGAAGTCAGTACCCCAGATCAACACAAAACTACCTTTACTACTCCTTGGGGAACCTTTTCCTACAAGAGAATGCCTTTTGGTCTAATCAATCCTGGTGCCACCTTTTAGAGGGAAATGGACTTAGATTTTGGCAATATTAAGGGAAATTGTATTGTTGTGTACCTTGATGATTTGATTATTTTCTCCAAAACAAGGGCATATCACTTTCAGCATCTTGAAGCAATCCTCTAGAAATGTAGAGAACATGGAGTTTCTCTCAATCCTAAGAAGTCTGTATTTTTTGTTACTTAAGGCAAGTTGTTGGGGCATATTGTCTACAAAGAATAAATCAAGATAGATTCAGAAAGAATTCAAGCAATCTAGCAGTTTCCTCTTCCCACAAGCAAAAAGGGTGTTCACTCTTTCTTTGGTAAGATAAACTTCCTGAGGAGATTCATTCCTAATTTTGTAGAGCTGACTATGAGCATTGCTCACATGATGAAAGGAAAGAAAAAATTTGGTCAGACTTATGAAGGTAAATAAGAATTTAAAGGTATCAAGAAATCCATTGCTAAGACTCCCATCTTAGCATGTCCTGATTTCAGCAAGGATTTTATCATCTATTGCTATGCTACGGAGAGTACCTTGGTTGTTGTGCTAACTCAGAGAAATTTTGAGGATCATGAACTTCTAATTACATTAATGAGCTATGTTCTAAAATATCATGAATTGAAATATACTATGATGGAGAAACATGCTTTTGTAGTGGTCAAAGTTGTCAAGCAGTTTCATTTTTATATTCTAAATTCTCACTTTGTTGTGCTTGTACCTGATACAGCCATCAAGTCTATTCTTACACAACAGGATTTTGGAACTCAGAGAGGAAATTGGGTAGCAAAATTCCAATAATATGACCTTGATATCAAGCCAACTAAGCTAGTCTGGGGTAAGGGTTTATGTGAGCTTATTGCTGAAGGAGCTGATGTATAATTGTCCAAAGAAGTAGTTGATGTTCCTGTTGTCCTCTTCCTCAGTTCAACATATGAATGGTATGTTGGTATTGCACATTTTCTTACTTATGGAGAGTGTCCATCTCACTTGAGTGCCAAGGAAAAGAGATCTATTAACCGAATGTCTGCACAGTATGTATTATGGGAAAATGCATTATTTAAGCGAGGCATATATGGAAGATTCCTTAAATGTGTAGACAAAGAGCAACAAAAGTTGTTTTCAAATTTTCATGATCAGGATTGTGGAGGGAATTTCTCTTCTGCTGTCACTACCCATAAAATATTTTGTGCACAGTACGATTGGCCTACATTGTTTAGAGATGTATCAAAATGGGTAGGTAAGTGTGAAGCCTATCAGACTTTTTTTAGGAGACCTAAGTTGGTTGATTTACCACTAAAACTAGTAGTGATTGATGAGTCTTTTCAACAATGGGGATTGGATTTCATTGGAACTCCTAATCCACCTTCTAGTGTTGGGCATACTCACGTGCTAACTGCTAAATATTACTTCACAAAGTGGGTAGAGGTTATTCCATTCAAAAGTACTACTTCTGAGGTGGTGTGTAATTTCATCAAAGAGAACATCTTGATAAGGTTTGGGGTACCAAACAAGATTTTGATTGATAATGCTTCAAATTTTTCTTCTTCTAAGATGATGGATTTATGCTATGGTTATGGAATCTCCCTTGCTCATTATTCATACTACTACCCCCAAGGGAATGGACAAGCAGAATCAATAAATAAGAGTATGGTAACCATCGTTCGGAAGCTTGTCAATGACTCTCAAAATAATTGGCACAAGAAGCTCTATGATGCTCTCTGGGTAGATAGAATTACACCCAAAAGAGTAATAGGGATGTTTCCATTTCAAGTGGTGTATGGTGTTAAAGCTCAGCTGCCAGTAATAGTGGAATTTCCAGCCTTGCACTTAATGAAGGCTATTGAAGATTCAAGCTTTATCAGTTCCTTAGAAAAGAGGATCATGTATCTCTAGAAGCTGGATGAAGATAGGTGCAAGTTTTTGATAGAATCTCAGCTCATCAACTGAAGGTGAAAGTTTTGTTTGACAAGAAAGCTAGACCCAGATATTTTCAAGTGGGAGACATTGTTCTGCTGTGGGAAAAAAAGACTTGAACCTCGAGGAAGCCATGGTAAGTTTGATTCTCTTTGGCTTGGTCCTTTCAAAATCAGAAACTTTGCTGGAAAAAAATATTTCTACTTGGATTATATGGATGGATCTTCTCTCCCACTTCCTTATAGTGGGAAATATTTGAAGTTGTTCAAGTCCTAGGTGATTAGGTAGTCCTAGGTGAAGTTGTGGGTGCTTGGTTTTAATCTTGCCCTTTCGCTTGAAAATTCTTCAGTCTTCCTAGTTCGAAGTATTTTTTATTTCCCCTTCTGGATGCTTAAAAATATTTTCCTTCATTCGAATGTTGTTGTTAATCCTTCTCTTTGGCTATAGATCACTTTGAGCCTAGTATTGTTTGCAGTTTCTCATTCCATGGAGAACAATTTGAAATTCGAGTGCAAACGGTGGGGTTTTCCCTTTCATTTTTATTTTTCCATAGTCATGAATGAAGGGCACCAAATTTTTTCCCAACTTCCACGGATACGTGGACATCTCTGATTGGATGTGGCGTGGTGAGTTTATCTTTTAAACTTATCACTTTTGTTATTTTTTGCAAAAGTGTCAAATTGGCCCCGTGGCCCGAAGGATCCTGATTGGCTAAAACAAGCGGTGGTGGAAAGGTGGACCCTATTTTTGTTTTGATGCTTTGAAAGGTCAAAGGTGGAAAGGCGGGTCCTTTTTGTGTTTTGAGGCATTATGGCGAAAGGCGTAAAATGTAAAAAGAATTCCTAAGGCCCACAAAGGGACACGTGGCCATTTCAAAGTCAAAAGTGGAGAGGTAGGTTGTCAGGACACTTTAGGAATTTTACCTTTGTTTCCAAAAGGACGTAAAGTTATAAAGTGAAGCGCAACCCCACTGGCAACCAGGTGAAGCCAAGTGTTGATGCCTGTGTTGAAAATTCAAAGCAGGAAGGTGGATCGTTGGAGAAATTTGAAGATTTCAGCTTTTTTTTTAAAAAGTAAAAAGTATACAATAAGCTACGACCCCGCTGTTGAAAATTCAAAGTGGAGAGGCGAGTCGGTAGAGAACTTTGAGTTTTTTATCTTTTCTTTGAAAAGAGTTAATATTGTAAAAGTGAGCCGCGACTCAGTCACCACTCAAGTAAAGCCATGTATCAAGCCCATATCAAAAGTGGATGGGCGGGCAAAAATGTAAAGAAATGTAAAATCTCTACAAAGTCACAAAATACAAAATTTTCCCTCAGGCACACTTCAGTTTAGATATTTTCCATGTGGACGGATCATATTTGAAGTTACAAAATAGGTTTAATCATTGCATTACAAAGCATCATTTTTTTGCCGCCATTAACGCTTCTGCAAGAACCAAGAAACTGAATGTAACCATTTTTTAGGATTATTCAATGGCTTCTCTGTGTCATTATGTGGGTTAGATCCTGGTATTCTATAGATGTAATAAATACGAAAGTAATCAATACATAAGTTTTTCCCTTACTTCCTCTGCCTTTCCTTCTTTCCTTATTCAAATTTGTGAATCATCCATCTTTGCATGATAAGAAACTTTGTGTTCTTGTTAATATGATTTCGGGAACTTTGTGTCTATGAAATTATATCTATTATAAATGTGAATGATTCCATTCTGAATCTCCTTTGATCAATACATATAAGGTTATACTTTGCTATCTATATTTCCTATAAGTATTGTTATGTTCTTCCTTTCTCATCCCCTTAGTTCTTCCATTCTTTCATATTGATGATCTTTGGGCATAAAACGTTTCAAAGTATCAGGAATCCACACTTTGAAATTTGTACATTTGTATATAAGTTTTTTTTTCTTGCCTTCAATAAGGGAACCTCTCCCATTAAAGAGGAGGTACTTGTTTTCCCCTGACTGTGGTTTGTTAAAGTACCATTTTAAAACCCAACACAACCCAAAGGAGAGCACGTGATTTTGATCTGACACTGATAACTGTAAGGGGTAGTGGATGTACATGGTAAAAACCAAGGCACATGCAAAAAATAAGGCTAGAGGCATGCGTTAGTAGAAAAATAGCAAGCATTCAATAGAAAAAAAAATGTAACAAGCAAGTGTGCATACAAGATGGACATCAAAAAGTGGGTTTTAAACATGGGACATCACTCAGAATGTTACAAGACAATAAAATCTGAAGCGGATAAAGCATACATGTAGTGATCAAATAAGGCATAGGGCATAGCCCGCAAATAGTGGCATACAATAACAAATAGTAGCAAACAAATAATAACAGACAACCATGGTGGTAAAGAGTCCTGCAAAGAAAATGTTGTACATGAAACACCCTTTAACATGTCAGAAAGATAAAGAGTATGTCAAATCGTGTATACATCAATGTAAATTAATGTGCTAGTAAGAATAAGTAGTAAATAATGAAGCAACAACACATGTGATGTGTCTGAGTAGTAAATGTAGATGCCCTCAAGAGCCTTGGTGGGACTGGTAAGAGGTACAGTGCCAAACATCATTGTTACATGTAACAATCTGTAGGAAGTCTGCATTCATAACTAAAGACGAAGTGAATGGGCATGTGTATATAGAAAAAATATTGACATACTAAGTATATATCTATATCTATTTAGCATGGGAAATAAAGTATAAGCAAGCAAGAATAAGTGCAACCAAGATATGCAATATGATGTGTGTCTGGATCAGATGGAATGGTATGGAATGTTAATATGATAATAACAACATCCCCCTAGCAGATTTGTATGATTATGAGATGAGTTTCATTTATAAAACACCCCTCGACAATCAAGAATGAACCATAAAACAAGAGTGTGTCATCAGGAGTTGGTTTGAAAATAGATGCTGGAAAGATAGATCATGAAGTGCATAGTGTAAAGTGTAGAAGAGGTGAGGTTCATTTCAAATTTAGACCCTCGCAAGTAGAGTATGAAACTTAGAACAAGAGTGTGTCATCAGGATATGGTTTGAAAATAGATGTTAGAAAGATAGATCATGAAGCGCAGAGTGTAAAGTGTATAAGGGGTGAGATTCATTTTATATATAGACCCTCAGCAGTAAAGTATGAATCTTAGGACAAGAGTGTGTCACAGGGTAATATGATATGTGATAATAGAGTGATAGAATGATGTATCATGAAGTACAAAGTGTGAAATGTGTAGTGTGTGAGGTTCATGGATATAGTATACCCTCAAAATTAAAGTGTCAACCTTAGCAAAAGAGTGTGTCATAGGCTAGTATGATGTGTGAGAATGTAATGCTAGAAATATGTATCGTGAAGCACAGAGTGTGAAATGTGCAGTTTGTGACATTCATGGGTGTAGTAGGCCCTCAATGGTCAAGTGTGAACCTTAACACAAGAGTGTGTCATAGGGTAATGATGATACAAAGTGTATCAAGTTATGTAATGATACTTAGAAAGATGAAGTATGAAACACAGAGCATAAGAGTATAAATGAGAGACACCTGATGATGCTAGGAGGGGGGTGATGCCATCTTATCTCTTAATACTTTCCTACCCATTGAAGCATTATATGTTTCCTTCTCACACCCATAGGCTTAATATTTTCTCTATGCTTGACTCTAGATAGAAAAGATCATATTGAAAGGTATATGTTTCTTCTATGCATTAGGTGTTTTAAAGAGTTCAACAATTTTGCTTGGCTGCCTTGAACCTTATCACAATGATTCCACTCTTCCATTATACTTTTTAAGACAAGTTCTTCTAGTCAAAGTAATATAATAGGTCCACAATCACTAATTTGAGAGCTTATTACCCTCCTATAACAGTATAGCAATATACAAAACAATATAGAGGGGATTAAAACTTAATTTGCACCTGATCAAATAGTCCTCCAACAAGGTATTGGCATTAAGTCAATAAGTTCAATCCATGAAATTTCATCTAAGGATCAAAGATAGGTTACTTGTTTGTCTTAATAACCACAATTTCATCATGTGGTATAGTCCAAATACTTTGTAAACCCATAAGTTGATAATAAGGACTAATATACCTCTATTCTCTTATAGTTCCTTACTTGATTATTGCAATTAATACCATTTGCATGAGCTCAAGAATTATTGTAATTCTTTCTCTTAAGAGGATGTATTCATTTCATGAGTGTAGATCTCTTCCCTTAGTGTTTTTAACCTTGTCCTAATCTTTAGAATTGTCTCTTGGACCCTAGCTTTGTATAGAACACTAATCTTGTAGACATCACTACTGATTTCTTAAGCCTTTGATATAGTCAGACATGAATCAACTTCATTAGGTGTTTTTCTTTAGGTTTCCTTCACCAAAACCTGGAGAAATCAAGTTTCACAATCATAAGTAGTCTAAACTTTAATTTATTCATGACACTTCACAAATGATTTGGACCCTTATAACCCCTTCACAGAGTTCAAATAAAACTAACTTTCTAAGATCACAACTTGAACACAAAATCCTTCATATCTCAAAAAGTACTCATTTCCAACATAAATTGTTAAAAACTCACCTCAAAACATTCCTCACGGCCTTGTGTACTGAATTTCAGATCATTTGGATTTGTTTTACAGAAGTTATGACTTCTGATATGGACCAGATTCCACCAAAATAGGCTTTGATGCGGTTTTCTCATGTTCATTCATCCCAAATGTTGTTTTCATACCTAGTAAACCTTATAAGCACCTTTATTATACCTCAAAACATCATTATAAACATTTCAAATCCTCAACACATGAACATTTATCAAAATTAGATCAATTACCTTCCATTTCTCTTAACTGTCATACTCCCATATACTCATAAATTTCTATCATTTGATTCTCCTCCAACATGTGCCCAATTTCCCTAAAAATTTAATGATTCCTTCTTGATGATATCGACGATATTTCTACAAAATTTGCACTCATTTTATTAGTTATAAAATAATTTTATTTATTTCCCTAGTTCAGGGAAGATATCACACATTTGCTTATAAAACACTCAAAATGTGGAGTCAAAAACTGGAATAAATTTCATTGTCTTTCTAATAAATCAATCCTCCTTTTCGAATTAATGGTAGGTTCATTGGTGAGAGTTTAGATAAATATGATGGTTTTTGTGCACTTTCCTCTTTGAAACCTTCTTACACATTCCCATAGTAACATGCAAAACACAAAGGAAAAGGTTCTAGCTCATAAAAAAACATACCACCTCATTGTAAAATCTTGTAACACGTGCAATGAAGGATAATTTGAGTCTTATCTTGATCAGGGGATCATTTTTTAAAGTTACATAAACATCCCTAAATGCTGTCAGTGCAGAAGATCATCTCGAGAGCTTTCCAACGACTGTAAGAACGCGACAAACGGACATCGGGAGCTCTAGATATGTTTGGTCAAAGTTCAGATAGCGGGAAAGTCAACTCTGGTCAACTGGTCAATATTGGACCAATCGCACTGTGATGCGTGGCTTGCCACCACTCGTCGAATTCACTCGATTTTCCTATCAGGAGACGACAAGTGGAATATATGCTATTGACCGAGTTAATTAATTTCAATACCCCATGGTATGGGTCAAAATTATATTTACTTGGTAAGTCCACTTAAACACCATTCCAAATGCCACGTGTATATATATATATATATATATGTATGTTCAAACATTAGTATAAAATATATATATATATTTTTATACTAATGTTTGAACATACATATATATATATATATATATGTTCAAACATTAGTATAAAATGCCAGCATACTATACTTCCACGTGGAAGGAGGATGAAGTGGTGAATGTTTCCACATGGAAGAAGGTGGTGAAGCGGTGGAGATGGGGGCGGTTGAGCCTAACATGGTCTTTTGACCACTTAAAATAATGCGTGGGAAAAGGATTTAAATCCTAAAACATTACAAAACCACAAAATGTGGGATTCACCCACTTGCCTAATCCGCTACTTTGGGATATAATCCCATTAAAAATGCAAAATGGCTAAAAAAAACAATAAAAACCTTATCCCACACTGCCAAAAAAATAGCACCGCTAGGTTTTGAACCCTTAACCTCAGGCTCCCAAACACATCACACCAACCAACTCGTCGACCATCTCGGATGGGATAGAAATGAGCTCGCCTATATAAATAGAGCTTTGTACTCTGTGTGAAGGGGTGTCAAATAGGATAAGGACCAGTTCTCTGAAAACGCCATTTTTGAAGGCCTTGCACTCAAAATGAGAACTCGGAGTAAAAAGATGAAATGAAGGAAATTCTGAGAAAATTCCAAGGATGTAATATTTGATTTTTTTGTTGAGTTTTAACCTATTTTTGGAAGCTTTGAATGCAGTTTTTAACAGGGATCTATAAGACAGCTAGTTGGAAAACACGGATTTCAATGCACTTCTGCTCCGAATTGTGATTTGGCGTAAACATGAAAAGTGTTTAGAATTTAGAGATGATCTCAGATATATGATTTTTTTTCATATAATTTTTTTAAATCTCAATTTTTAGGTATTTTTCTAACACAGTTGCAGGGAGATCACATTGTGAAAACACTGTAAGAGCCACGAATCGTTCTTGGGACAGTTTCTGCTATTTTTCAGAGTTATTGGGACATTGATCAGCTCATTTGCAGGTTGTGATTCATTATTGGTTATTTTTAAGAGTTATTGTACTTACATTTAAATATTATTAATGGATCGGTTCAATCTGAACCTGGGGGACGTAGGAATTTCTGAACCCCGTAAACAATCTTGTTTGTTATCTGAATTTTTTCAGTTTTCTGATTATTTATTTTCTACACAAGTTTTCCGCACTTCTATGGATGCATAATAATTAGAATTTAATTAATTTTTTGAGTTTAGAATACTTAAAATTGGTTAAGAAAATCACGATCTTTGGAAACTTTTAAAAGTGAAAAAAATACAACACACGTTATCAGATCATATCTAGCTTAATAAACTCATATCCATTTACGATTCATGTTAAAACGGATTAAATAAAATGTGTGGATGATCCATAGGGATCCAGAAAAACACACCACTTCATCAGTTCCACTAGCACCAAGAAGGAGAATTGAAGAAAATGAAGAGAAATGAGGTATACGGAGGTTCTAAATAGAATTGTTACTCTATTCAAAGCAGTAGTTGCAAAACTGTTGCCTTGTGGGGGCGGTGGTCGTATAACCACTAGTCTGCTCAGGGTGGCGATCCTGACACTTCTAAACAGAAAAGAAGAATAGAGCATGAATGGACGCAAATTTGAAGCACTTGACTATGTCTCTTCCCTCTCTAACCTTTCCCATTCTCCACTGCATAGGAGGACATGGGAGAAGACTATAAATACAAGGAGGAGTAAGAGAGTTGATCATTCAAAAATCCAGAGAGATCAAGAAGCAAAGTATTAGTTATATGAGAGCAAGTGAGCAAGATCATCAATGTTGGAGTGGAATTATAGGAGCAAGGTGTAGAAACAGAACAAGCAAGCATATGAAGGGAGAGTTTTACATTGTTGTCTCCATTTTTTCTACTTCTTTAAATATGTAATTGTCTATAATTGACCAATAAAAACATGTAAATACAGTAAATAAATGCACTAAATGACTATGGAAAATGACCCAAGAAAATAATCTAATGAAAGTAGAAACCCTAATATGCAAGAGAAGTATGGAAATGACTTAACTGATTTGATGAACTTGTAGAGTTATGTCACATAATAAACAGAAATAATCTGGAAGCATGAACGACTGTGTAGAGGTCCTAAAAAGGATGGATCTGAGCTATCTAGATAGATTGGATCACTGAAGAGGGATTGGGGCACCTAAAGGGTGACTGGGGTCTACAAAATGGTCTAGTCTATAGTATGGGTGCTCTAGTCTGTGCAAAAGGTCCAAAACTGAGTTTTATAGGTTTGGCAGGTGGTTTGAAACCCTCATTGTGTGTCACATCAGATTCGTTGCACTGCATCTAGATGTACCTGATAATCCAAGATGAAAGAAAGACCTGTAAAAGACCATAATAAGTATCAAAACCCTAAAAAAAGAATAATGCAAATGAATAGGTCAGACTAACCTCAGTTGCCACAATAGTGGGCTTACTAATTGAGTGTTGCACTACATTTCAGACCCAAATGTAGTTCTGGTGTGTGTGTGAATCATGTGCCCTATGTGCTCTTGTATCATTCGCACTTTGTGAAGTAGTGAACAATAACTAGATGTAAAAAATGTAGTTTTATGGTGGATGGAATAGAATAGAATCCCCTCATATGCTTGTGTGATGCAGATTAACCAACCTTGTCCCTTTTGATGGGGCTAAGATGAATGCAAATGATCTCCAAATGCCTTTGATAGATGCAACCCTAGGTGGATGATAGTAGTGACTAGTGCTTGGTCCCTCATTATGGTCTCATAACTTTATATTTATATGGTTCTCTTGATCTAATTTCTTAATTAACCCTGAAATGGATAACCACCAAAAAGATAAGAAGTTAAAATGGAAAGAAAGTTCCCAAAAAGTGGCAGGAAAGTTCAAAAGGATCGGGTGCACCCTGGTGGGACCAGGGTGTCCATGGGCACCCAAGTACTAGCTTAGGCACCCAGTCAAAGCTCAAATAATGAAAAATGACAAAAAATTGACTGGGCATGCGGGTGCAAGAGGATGGGAATGATGAAAGAAAATAAAGTAAGATGGCCAAAATATGGGGGTTAATTATTACTTTCTTCACTCAAAAACCTTCTAAATAGTAGTATGAGACCAGGACTAAATAATGTCTAAAGTGCATGATTTTTTGTCTACATTTTCCCCCACTTTATGTTGGTGAGTGGAAGGCTTAGTAACATAAAGTAGATAGAGATGTGTACCTGATAATCCATGTAGAGTGATAGAAAAATGTTGAAGGACTAGATAAAGTGTGGAATGAAAAAAATATGATGGAGCATGGAAACTATAGATGAAAATGCACAAAAAAAAGTGATGAGAGTGAACCTAGGGTGGAAACGCATGTGTAGTTTCTGATGTGATGTACTTGTATGGTTAGTATGGTGTGTGTTGTAAAATGTTGATTTTTGAAGTTGTTGTTGCCCCCATTTGATTTCTTGTTTCTCATACGGTCAGACCTACAAGGAGAAAATGATCAAGTATTCAAATATGTATGTATGTATGTGTAAAAATGCAATATAAAATATGCATGTGTGTAAATGTAAAAATCATGTGAATGTAAAATACGTAAATGAAAAATTTAAATGGAACATATGCACCTGATCCATGTTGAGAAAGAGAGTGTAGAAGGATATCTTATACTGTTGGGGTTTTTGGGAAATCTGACATCATAGGATGAAGAAGTGTAGGGAGGAATTACGTTGTATCCTCCAACCTTTAACTGCTTCCCTGAACATGTGTGAAGATATCTCTGTACTGTCCTAGTTTTTTGGGTGATCTGATGCCATTGGCCAAAGTAGTGTAGAGAGGAAATCCATGTTGTATCCTCTAACCTATAACTGCTCCTCAGAATGCTAAGGACAACCATGTCCTATAAAATCTGTTGTGTATGGGGTTCGTAGACTGGTTCTGAACCCACTCATTGTATGTAACCCACAATGCCAAGGGCAGAAAGTGCATTAAACTGAACCGGTGTAGAAGCGTTGTGTAGTATGTAAAACCCTAAATGATGCCCCCCTCTTTAGGGGCACATGCAATGTCACTGATAGGAGAATGCGAGCCCCAAAAGAGGACCAACCGCATGTAATCTAAAACTCTACCCTACAGGGGGAAAGGAATGCACTTGGTAGAAACCAAGGCATGCACAAACAAGAAGGCTAGCCAAAGACAAGTGTTAGTACAAACAATACATGTATAAAGCAAATGTGTAATCTATGCAACAGTGTAAAAGCTACCAAACAACATAGTAATGTAAACACACAAGAAGACAAAGTAAACCACAAAAAGTGGGCTACAAACATGGTACATCACTCATGATGTCACAAGACATACAAGGCCATCATGGCCGCATACAACAAACAAGTGTACACCAAACATAAGGCAAATCCCGCATTCAAGAACAAACAATAGTAGACAATATAACAAATAAGTATGGAAGCAAATATCCCTACATAACAAATTTTACACATGAAGCACTTGTTACTAGTTAGCATGTTAGAAAGATAACTAGTATGTCAAAATCATGTATAACTAAGTAATGTAAAGTGCTAAGTACAAAATGAAACAATAGCACCTATGAGAAGAAGATGTGGATGCCCCCAGTGACAAGTGTAGGAAGGGTAGAAGGTGAGCATCCATGCTACATGTAAGAGACCTATCTGTAATCAAAACTATAAAAAGGCGTGAACGTGCATGTGTGTATGATATAGATAAATGACATACAAGTAATCTAACTAGCATGTGTAATAAAGTGACCATGAACAAGAAAAAGTAAGCAAGAGTAAAGCAACCATAATATGCAGTATGTTGTGGATGGATGGAACAAAATGTCAAAATGGAGTGATAGGGGACACGTGCCCCCTGAGTGAATGGAAATGTATGCAGTGAGGTTCATTTATTTTTCCCCCTCAGTAGTCAAGAATGAACTATAAACGAGAGTGTATCATCAGGAAATGGTCGAAAGTGTATGTTGTGTCTAACACGTTGTGATGATTATGTATGTGTATTGATGAAATGTGACCTAGAAATTATGTGTGTGTGAACCTTATAGTCTGAAGCGTATATCACAACAAGATTAATGTAGGAGTGATGATGTAGCCTAAAGTGTATATCACTACAAGATGAATAAAGGGAGTGGTGATGTAGCCTAAAGCGTATACCACTACAAGATGAATAGAGGAAGTGGTGATGTAACCTAAAGTGTCTACCACTACAAGATTAGGTGACCATTTAGCCTAAATATGTCACTAACCTAGGGATGTCACATTATTAAATGTCAAATGATAACGTGTGAGTATGATAAGGTCTATTTGATTTGTAAACCCTCGGACAATGTCGAGTATGGAGGGTAGTGAGGAACTAAAGTGTGTAGTCATATGGTAGTGAGTATGATATAACTATAGAAGATGATGTAGCATATGTAATGAAGATGATAAATGACCATGTGATAAAGTGTATGTAGATGTATAACTATGCAATGATTATGTAGAATGTATGATATAGGATGTAGATGTGTGATGAAATGTAATGTGTAATTCCTATAGTGTATATAGGATTCAAGTCAAGTGTATGTGAGTATGACAGGTAAAGACTAGTATGATGAATGATGTATAAATGCAAAGTAAATGTCAAATAATGGGATAAATGTAGAAAGTATGGTGTATGAAGGTAGGGAAGTGTAATGTGTGAATAAATAATGTAGTGTGTAAGCCCTATAGTTTAGTATGTGTGAGGTTCATGTGTAGATAATCCCTCATGTACAGTCAAGTGTGAGTCATATAAGAACCATAAGGAGTGTGTCATTAGGTGGGTAGAGTGACAAGAGTCACCTACCAAAGACCAAGTTTACGTTTAGCGGTGGAAGCATGGTCGAGAAAAAGTAACAATAGGACCATGTGATTGTAGTGGAATGTGTAATGTGTCATGATTGCTAGTATGAGGATTAGTTTGTTTTGAAAAAGTAATTGGTTGGAGCTTATACTTGAGAGGAGGCCAAGTTGCATTGACTTTTAAGGGAGGTTTCTTAGGTTGACTTGGTGATATGATAGATGACTTATTAGTAGATGATTGTGAACTAATATTGATAGGTGATTGACTTGGTGATGTCATAGATGGCTGAGTAGGAGGAGATGGTGAACTAATTGTGAGAGGTTGTTGCTTAGGAGGTGCTTGAGTAACGTTGGCCTGATGCTCATTAGATATAGATGAATCAGATTTAGGAACCCAATGGGATTTATCATTTGTATTAGAATGTTGTGTAGCAAAGGAAATAAATCCTTAATGCTCAAGATGTTTGATTATTTGTGGAAAAGTGTGACAATCATTTTCATTATGTCCATTGATTCGATGATAATTACAATATGACAACCTTGATATTTTGCTAACCAATAAGGAGAATAGTAATGAGTAGGAGGTAGAGAGATCAACTGATGACTAAGGAGATGAATAAGAATGTCATGTTGCATAGTATTATGCTCAAATATGAGAGGCTCAGGCAATGGCATGTCTTGAGGTTTAGCTAGATGACATGTAGTGGACATAGATTGCATATAAGATGTAGAAGGAGCACAAACATGTGATTGAGAAGCATCCTTAAGCTGTTGAATTTTAGATTTGAGAGATGTAATCATGGATTCCATGGCCTTAAATTTGATCTTGAAATAAAGCATGTAGAGCTTGGATTGAGTCCAATAGGGGTTGATTAGATGGAGGATCACTAGGGTTGTCAAATAGATGAGTGAATATAGGACTTATTTTTGTGATGGCGTATTGTCATCAAGATACATGGTGTCTAGGGATCTTTGACAAAGTAGCCTGACAATTGGGATATCTCTTAAGTAAATTAGATAAAGAAACTTGAGTAACTTTGGGAGCCATGATAGAGGAAAATGAGGATCCTAAGTGAATGAAAGACATCGGGTTCACCAAAATGATTAACTAAAAATGTGGAATAATAGTAGTTAATTTAATCTAAAACAACATGTAAATACAATAAATAAATGCAGTAAATGACTATGAAAAAATGACCCAAGCAACTAATCTAATGAAAGTAGAAACCCTAATATGCAAGAGAAGTATGGAAATGACTTAGCTGATTTGATGAACTTGTGGGACTATGTCACATAAATAAACATAATAATCTGGAAGCATGAATGACTGTGCAGAGGTCCTAAAAAGGATGGATCTGACTAATTCTCTAGACTAGGGCACCTAGAGGATTGGGGCACCTGTGGGTGCCCTGGTCTAAAGTATGGGTGCACTCTGGTCTATGCAGGAGGTCCAAAACTGAGTTTTACAGGTTCATGTAGGTGGTCTAAAACCTCATTCATGTGTCGCATCACATCAGATTCGTTGCACTACACCAGATGTCATTGATAATCCAAGATGAAATAAATGACATGCAAAAGACCAGAAGAAGTATCAAAACCCTAAAAAAAGAATGCAAATGAATAGGTCAGACTGACCTCAGCTGCCACAATAGTGGGCTTACTAACTGAGCATTGCACTACATTTCAAACCCAAATGTAGTTGTGTGTGTGTGTGTGTGTGAATCATGTGCCCTAGGTGCTCTTGTGTCAGTCACACTTTGTGAAGTAGCGAGAAATAACTAGATGTAAAAATGTAGTAAAATGGTGGATGGAATAGAATAGAATCCCCTCATATGCTTGTGTGATACAGATTAACCAGCCTTGTCCCTTGTGATGGGGCTAAGTGAATGAAAATGATCTCCAAATTCCTTTGATAGAATGCAACCCTAGGTGGATGATAGTAGTGACTAGTTCTTGGTCCCTAATTATGGTCTCATAACTTTATATTTATAGGGTTCTCTTGATCTAATTTCGTAATTAACCCCAAAATGGACTGACCACTAAAAAGATAAGAAGCTAAAACAGTTAGAAAGTGCCCAAAAAGTGGGGGAAAGTTCAAAAAGGATCGGGGTGCCCCTGGTGGGACCAAGGCACCCATGGGCACCCCAATACTAGCCTAGGGTGCCCCAATCAAAGCTAAAATAATGTGAAATGAAAAAAGATGACTAGGCATGCGGGTGCAAGAGGTTAGGAATGACGAAAGAAAATAAAGTAAGATGGCAAAAAGATGGGGGTTAATTAGTAATTTCTTCACTCAAAAACCTTTTAAATAGTAGTATGAGACTAGGACTAAATAATGTCTTAAGATATTCCCTCCTTCTTGTTGAGATAATGTCTCAATTTACAATGTAAAATAGAAGAAGTTGTTTTTTGGATAACTTGTACAAGATAAGACAACTTACATGGAGTTATAGTATCTTCTATATGCCCTCCACCGTATCTTATTACAACTCATTTCCTTTTCCTACGTAGAAACTCATAAGAAAACTTGACATTTACAACTAAGAATATACTTTTTACACTCATGACAAAAAAAAATTACATCACAATTTTGACATGTTCAAACTTGTCTTAGAGGGAAAACTTTTACAACCATCTAACGTATGATGCTCATGTCATGAAAAGATTTTTGTGAACTGATTTGGTTTCTTGTATCATCATAGGATGCTCCTACATCAAACTCCCTAGGTAGGAAAATATTTTAACTCCAGTTCAAATATAGTTCTTCATCATCCTTTATCCTTCACTAAATACCTAGATCCCAAGGTCTCTTTGACAATGCTAGTGTTTGAGTCTCACTGATATGGTATTTTTTTCTTCATCTTCTTGCTCCTTTCTATTTTATTGTACATACTCCTTATCTTCTTTTCATCTTGAAAATTCCATTCTTCTTCTTCATTCATGTCTTTTATGTCCTCTTGTTCTTGGTTTATAAGCTTTTCTCATTGAATTAGGTACTTGATTTATCTCAATTCCTTCTAAACCTACATTCACAACATCAAAGGAAAGATTAGATGCAAAAAATTTTGGGCCATACAACCCTCTTGAGTGCCTTCATGGTGTTGGTCTTCTTAATTTTATTTTGTTTCTTCATTGACCTTATTCAAATTTGTTTTCTTCATCTTGTTTTTCTCTTGCTTTACCTCTTTCTCAAGTTGATCCATGAATTTATCAGACTGATTTGAGCTTAAATATAGCCCCTTATAAGGATTTATAAAATCCTCTATCCTTTTCAAATATTCCCTCAAGGTTACATTCCCTCAAGGTTACATCATATATTTCATCATTGTTTTCATCAAATGTAGGAGCTAAACCTTTGTTTTCCTCTTCTAGACTATGTTTTAGATCAGTATTCTCTTTCATTGTTTCTTTTTTCAAAAAGTTGTAATTGGCCTCATTCAATAGGTATGAATCCTTTTTACTCAACTTACTTTTACTTTCTACCATATCTTGATCTTAACCATGATCTTCACAAGCTAATTTTGATCCCTTCTCCCTGCTGTAGGTTAGTCATCATAGGAAACTCATTCCACATTTTCTCTTCTTCTAAATTTAATTAAGGAAATAAATTAGAAGTATACTCATAAAAAATCAACTTTCAAATCATTACAAACAACCTCTTTACCTTTCCTTTCTCTTGTGTACCTCTCATATCTTTTGAATGCTTCTTGCATGTTTATCATTTCTCTTTCACTTTCTTGCTTGTTTGGAATGGTTTCAACTCTCTTCCATAGGATTCTTAATGTCATTATCATCTTCTCACATCCATCATCATCACCTACACCTTCTTGAGATGTATCTAAATCATTTTTTTTCAGTTTTAGCTACCCATATCTATGTTCTCACTGGAGGATTTGGCTTTCTTAAGCCATTTAGAAACTATGTAGCCATGATTATAAGCCAATTTGTTGGTTTTTGTCTCATTAATTCTCTTCATAACTTGTGCATATGCATTTAACTCCCTTAGAAGGATTAGAAATATCAGATTTTGAAGAAAAAATCACCCTGAAAACCTCTTGTTTGTATGCCCTTTCTATGCCCTTTCTTGTATAAATTGGCATTTTTGCAATTTATTTTTCATATGTATAATAAAAATTAGAATTGTCCTTTACCTTCTCATATTTATATTGCATGCTCATACCTTTGTTCAAAAATTCTTCACCTAAAATTTTCTTCCTTTTGTTTGTACCTTCTTTTTTTCCATCAAACACTGCATCATAGAATTCAATTTCATCATCCATACCTTCATTTTATAACTGAATGATTCTGTTTTCCTCTTCATTGGCTGCTTCCAAATGCATTTCTTATTCTTGAGCTACTACAAGATTTTTCATATCTTCTCCTTCCTTCCTCATGGATGTTTGATTTGATCCGTTTCTTGTGGATTTCAAGGTCATATCCTTGATCTTCTTTAGAACGTCCCTTACACCTATATGTACAAATGGAAATAAAGAATTAGAAATCAAATATATATACCAAAACATATTCATGAGTTCCTTCATCATGGGCACTCTTCCATTCTTCATATTTTCTTTGTTAAGTTCCTCTTTAGAGATCTCTTTCTTCATGTTCTCTACAATGAGAACTCTCTTTTCTTCCTCATAAGGTAACTCACTCTTCATTCATCTATGAGTACCTTTCTTTCTTTCTCTCTCCAAGGAAATCAACTTTTACCTCCTCTTTTTCTCTATCAGTAGCTCAATTGGCCACTTCACCTTCTTTCTTATCCTCCATCTAACTTCTTGGATGTATTCACCATTGTCTCTACCATAGACTCTAATTCCTCAATCTTATCTCTTATCTCATTTATCTCCTCATCTGAGATTAAATATTGTATTCTCTTATGTCATCTCTCTTCTTTTAATCCCTTCACTCTTCTCAATTTCTCCATTTCATTAGATCTTCACCCAAGTATTTTTCACCTTGGTCTATGGATCCTCTTAGTCCTCACCTAGATATTTTTCACCCTATTCTTTTGGTCTATTCACTTATTTTTGAGCTTCAACCTGCTCTTAGGATTCTTCTTCTTACCACACTATCCTTCTTTTAGCCACTTAAGACTTGAGTATTTGTAGTCTTTTCATACAATTACATATGATCTACATAATAGAATTCAACATTTCATCATTAGTAACAAATATAAATTCAGAAAATTGTTCTCAATCCCTCTCTTACTCTCTATATGATGCTTTGGATCTTCAACTTGTGCACAAGTTCTATGCTCGGATACCAAAAAATTGATGCCATCTTGGCTCTTAATACTTTCTTACCCATTGAAGCATGTTATGTTTCCCTCTCACACCCATGGGCTTAATACTTTCTCTATGCTTGACTCTAGATAGAAAAGATCATATTGAAATGCATATGCTTATATACGTTATTGGCTTTAGAGGGTTTGACAAGTTTTACTTGACTGTTTTGAACCTGATCACAACGATTCCACTCTTCCATTATGCTTTTTAAGACAAGGTCTTTGATGCAGGAGCATCATGAGTTTAGAGGTCTAAGATTCATAGGAGGAATGTTAGAGCATGCTTACATCATTTTCTTGAGTAATTTATTCATTGTGTAAATGTGAAAAGTGAAATTGGAAGGTAAATACTTTATAGATAAGAACTAGGTAAAAATTATTGGTCCTAAGCATAATAATGCCTATTTTAATGTGTCAAAGAGTGTATGTAGAAGGTTGAATGAGTGGAGGTTGTGTAGGAGATGATGTCAAATCCATGCTTATGTTTAGCATGTTGTTGAGCTCATCTAGGAGCTGAAAAAATACATTTTTAGGAGTCTTTAAGGTATAAAACTCGGTGGAATGAGGGGATAATAATTCATGAAAATGAATGAGGAGCTTGTAGAAATTTTAGGAGAGATAAGAAGCATGTATAAACCATTCTACAGGTGAATACAGTATATTTTTGTATGATATTACTTACTTTTTCTAGACTATATCTATATACTCTGTCTCAGGCCAAATAAAGAAAGATGTGCAGTTAATAAATGGCGAGTTTCAGAGATCTATGATTACATGGATAGATAGAGGAAGGTGAGTGGTTGAATCATGAATTTTTGTTGCTCTTGAAACCTAATAATATTTCCTGTAGACCTATGTTTTCCCTCTCGGTCCCTAACTAGGGAAAAGAATATCTTAAATTCAATCCAATAAAAATGGACAATTTTTGTGAGAAGCTCTACCCAGGTGGTGTCTAGGAGTGTAAAAAAAAATTAAGTCTCAACTTACACGTGTGAATGAATTACACCATTTTTTGCATATGTTGCCTGTAACTATGTGAAAATTAGTGGTTCTTAGGTTGCATGAGGGGCTATATCTCTAAGTCAAATCTTGAAATTCAATAGTGAGCATGTTGATGACATCTTAGAAGCTTTAAAGCAACATTAAAGTCAAACAATCACTCCAAATACCTACTGTTATAACTAGGTAGAAGAAGATGCCTAATTTGCATGGTACGGTCTAAAGGAAGTGTGATTCTGTACAAAGGATGAAATAGATATTTTGACATATGTTCGAGAACCCCATAAAGGGCATTCATATCACCTATTTATTTGTATGCTTGTTTCAAAGAATTGTGAGATCCAACTCAAATTGTATGTTAGGAGGACTACTAGTAAACTAGGCCTAATGGTTAAAAGGATGGTCAAAATAATGATAAGGGTTGAAGTGAAGGTATTATCCCCATTGGAACATCTCACTATAAATTTTCTAAGTCCATGAATAAGGATACAAAATCTTAGGCATAGATTTTGGCATTTTGACCTTGTAGACCTATCTTGGTTGTAGATAGTGGGGTAAGGGGATAGCAAGTAAGGTGTGGATCAGAGGATGTAAGTATAATTAGTAGTGATTTTCATGAAGAGAAAAGTTGTTTTTGGAAGTGAAGTGATGATAGAAGGAGAGCGGTGATTGATCCAAGAGATTAAGGTATGGATTGTTGGGTTTCCTTCATATATGCTTGAATAGGATTACATACTGAAATGTGCATGCAAAATACACTAGTTGAATATATCCTATATGTAATCAATGATGATGAGATGGAGGTCCTCGGATGGTGATAAGGGATATGGAAGATAGTACTCTCATATCAGTGCTAGAAAAAATCAAATGAATGTATTCAAGAAGTAAGTATATGAAAATATAATATAGTGATTGAGTTATGTTATATGATCACATCAGTCTTCTAGTCAAAGTAAGATACTAGATCCAAAATCACTAATTTGAGAGCTTACTACCCTCCTATAATAGTATAACAATATAAAAAATAGCATAGAGGGGATTAAAACTTAATTTCTACCTGATCAAATGGTCCTCTAATAAGGTACTAATATTGAGTCAATAAGTTCAATCCATGCACTATCATCTAAGGATCAAAGACAGGTTGGTTTTTTGTTTTACTAACCATAGTTTCATCATGTGGTATAGTCCAAATAATTTGTAAACCCATAACTTGACAATAAGTACTAATATACCTATGTTATTTGATAGTTCCTTACTTGATTATAACAATTAATACCATTTGCATGAGCTCAAGAACTATTATTAATCTTTCTCTTAAGAGGATCTAATCATTTCATGAGTGTAGATCTCTTCCATTAGTGTTTCTAACCCTTTCCTAATATTTAGAATTGTCTCTTGGACCCTAACTTTGTATAGAACACTAATCTTGTGGATGTAGACACAAAATCATGCACTTTGGGTCATTATCTAGTCTTGGTTGCATACTACTATTCATATGATTTTTAAGTAAGAAAAGTAATAATCAACCCACGTCCTTGGCCATCTTTGATTTCTTTCTACCACCACTTTTGGTCTTGCACGCCTTTTTTCTCAATCTGACCTTTGACCCTTTAGTTTCTCTAAGTCTGGACACAAGCACCCACCAGGACGCCAAGCAAGCACGCTCTCATCCCCTCTGGGTGCTCCTTGACCTCTTTATACTTTACTCACATCTTTTGGGTCCTTTCTAGCCATTTGAGCATCTTATCTTTTTGGTAGTCAACCTTTTCGGGGTTAATTACAAAATTCAAGCAAAGGAATCATATAAATATAAAGTTATGTGATCATAATAAAGGACCAAGCACTAAGCATTAGCTATCACCACCTAAGGTTGCATCCAAAGGCTATTTAAGAGCATCAAAGCATCCATTCTAGCATCCATCACAAGGGACAAGGGTTGGTTTTTTGCATACACTTCATAGGAGGGGAGTTCATTCTATTCCATGCACACATCTACTACATTTCTTTACATCTAGCTATTTTCTCGCTATCAAGTGTGACACACACAAGAGCCACCTAGGGCATGATTCCACACACACACATAGAACTACATTGGGTCTGAGATGTAGTGCAATGCTCAGTCGTAAGTTCACCATTGTGACAGCTGAGGACAATCCAACCCCTCATTCTACATCTTTCTTTTTTAGGATTTGATGTCTATTTGAGGGTTTTGCAGGTTCATATTTCATTGCAGGTTTCCAGTGAGCTTGGTGATCATTGTGCAACCTCATAACAACCAAAATTGAACAACAATGAACAATTTACGACCCTAAAAATTTGAGTTTTTGAGCATTTTTGTAGACACAATGCACCTATTTCCAGTTTGTAGCACCCGTGGGCACTCCTGTCCCTTTCTGGGTGCCCCTGTCCATCCTGCTCCTCCAGATCTACATTTTTTTGGGTCTCTATGTGACACTTTACCTTTCAGTTCACTAGTCAGCACTTCGTACACTCTAGATTTTATTGCGAATCAGCTAAGTACCTTCTTCTCCTCCTTGCAATTAGGGTTTTATACTTTATGGCTTAATTTGCTTGGGTTTTATTTCTGTACTTCATTATTGTATTATTTACTGCTACAATAGCATTCAGATTAGGCATATAAATTCACATTTAGCTTAATCATTTTGGTGAACCCGAACTTGATCTATACGCTCCTAGGACCTTTATTGCTCATCTTTATAGGGTCTTATCATCACGAGTATCTCAATTAATGACTTCTTACTTATCAATCCTAAATTAAGAGATAGAGTCAAAAATCTCCTTGCTACCACTCGCATTCCTGCTAATATGTATCCAGATTCAGTATATCAAACATTTGTCGATGCATTTTCTCAGCATATTGCTTTCCCCTCTAATCATAATGTTGATCTTACTATTTTTGACAATGATCCACCCTTGCATATCATGATTCACATTTACAATGTGGGTGTCAAGTGTACTTTAATCGATAATGGATTTGAACTCAATCTTTGTCCTATGTCATTCCTTGAAAATATTGGTCTTTCGGCTGTTAATGTTTTCCATCATGTCTTTCTCTTCATGCATATGATGGCTCTATTCGTCCATGCTTAGGTCACATTACTCTACCTATTATGGTTGGACCAAAAACTCTTAACATGGTTTTATTTGTCATTGACTTCCCCATTTCATACAATTGTTTACTTGGTAGGCCATGGCTTCATGCCATGCAAGTGGTTCCCTCTACCAGTACATCACTATGTTAAATTCATACATGAGGGCATAGAGTATATTTTTCCTTGTGACCGTCATCCATACAAATATTACGACCATGATCCAAATACTACACTTCCTACTCCAAAAATTGATACTATTGATGAACCACAACCTATGGATACTCTGGACCTCATTTACCACCACTTGAAGGTGATGTTTGTGTGATAGATATTGTCTCATCTACACCATCGCCTCCAACTGCTACTACTACTGCTATGATTCTTTATCAGGGGCATGTCCAGTCCATCAGACGTCGATCCATCCCCTCCCCCTTCACATAATAAATCTCCATTAGTATGCCCTCCATTTACATGCACATTTTCATGAATGACTCTTATTGGGAACATATTCCATTTGATCCTACTATATCTGAATCTATATGCACACATGATGGATTGGCTAGGCTAGGCTTTGTCATTTCAACATATTTCACTTCCATCTCATGACTCCCATCTCTATTATGGATCTATCTTCATTATTGTTACTTATGGTCTTTGCACGTTTTCTATCTCACTAGTATTTCTTGCGTGTGCTCCTCGCACTTCTCCACTTACACTTGGTCAATATTGGCTTGATTACATTAGGGGCATTAGATCCTGATCATGTTGATATATCATTTCCCATGCCATTTGGTCATGTACTTCATTTGCAATGACTCATTCCTAGGCTATTCACATAATCTCACTCATTGGTATGCCCATGGTTATCCATTACCTCCATTCACTGACGAGGAATATGCTATGGGCATGTATAATTTACGCCTCATGGTGCTTTATATGACCAACCTTGACACTATTACTTATCAAGTTTCAGATCCTTCACCATTCGGATTTTGATTATGACAATGATTACCTTTTCGATGACATTACTTGATCACTCTCACCATCACATATTCGAGGGCATCATGCTTATTTTTCCCCCACCTATAACATCAACAAGCATCTTATTCTCATCACCTTGCCAATCTAGTCTATCACATACACCACGTACATCTTGATACATGAACTTGTATCGTCATTTCCTGATGACGCACTCTTGTGCTTTGGTTCACACTTGACTGTTGAGGGCATCCTATACACATGAACCTCACACACTACACACTTGACACAATATTCTCACTATCTATCAACACACAGCATTTCACAAACTTGTCATAGACTCTTTCATACTCACTTCTACGCAACATGCAACACACTTTACTACTATCACATTCATGTGACATATCTTTCTTGACATCAACACAACATTCTATACGCTTACACGACACATCTCTATTACTACCCTATGATGCAACTCTAGTTCCACGGTCCATACTCAACTATTGAGGGTATACATATCAAATGGACCTCCTCATACTTGCACGTTCAATCACTCACTCACTCATTCACGCATTTACACTCTACACTTTGCACCTTGATGATCACATCTTTCTTGTACACATCATTTCAGACCATTTCCGATGATGCACTCTTCGTTTACGGTTCATTCTTGACTACTGAGGGTGCAAACAAATGAACCTCTCATTACATACATACACATCCACTCGGGGGGCACATGTGGCTCCTATCACATTCACTTTGCATTCCATTCTGTCTCATCCACAACATATTGCATATCTTGGTTGCATTTACTCTCACTTACTTATGCTTTTACATGTACGATTTATTACGCATGCTAGATAGATATCTTGTATGTCATTATTTATCATACACACATGCGCGTTCACTTACTTTCTAGTTGTGATCACATAATTCTACAAATCTATTACATGCAGCATGGATGCTTGGTGCAATACCTATTACCAATCCCAAAGTGTCTCTTGGGGGCATCCACTTTCGTACATTACATGTGTTATTGTTTCATTTTTGTTTCATAGCACACTACATTTATGGTATTATACACGTTTTGACATACTTTTTATCTTTCTAACATGCTAATGGGTGCTTCATGTGCAACATTTTTTTTGTAGGTTTATTTGCCACCATGGTTGTCTATTACATTCCTTGTCATTGTTTTCTCTTTGCATGCCATTGTTTGTGGGCTTCTCCCTTTATTTGTGTGTGAACTGTCTATTTTAGGGTTCATCGGCCTTGATTGTCTTGTGACATCGTGAGTGGTGTCCCATGTTTGCAACCTACTTTTCATGGTCTACATTGTCTTCTTTCATGTTTACATTATCTTCTTACGTCTTAGCTTACATATTTATCTACTTCATACATGTGTGTTTTTCTTTGCTTGTACTAACACTTGTCTCTTAGCCACTTTGTTTGCGTGTACCTTGGTTTTACTAAGCACATTCCCTTCCCCCTGTAGAGCACTAATTTCAACACAATGATCAGTCCTCCTTTGGGTCGCATACACCTTCAACGATGTCACATGCACCCCAAACAAGGGGGGGCATCATTTGGGTGAATCAGTCACCCCATACAAGGTTATACATAGGACAACACAGTACCAGTACAACACAATTTGTAGTTTCAGGGCTTAGAATTAGACTTGGGTCCTTAGCACAGAGTGACCCTTCCTAGATGCTGTAATCAGGGGGCAATTACACAGTGATTGGTAGTTCAACACAGTCTACAGAACTCCACAAAGCGTCTTTTACAGGCACACAATCCTTAGCACTTACATTTATACACACCATATGCAGTGGTGTTCTGCATTGTGGGAAGAGGTTAAAGGTTGGGGGATAACATCATAATTTTCTCCCTACACTTATTCCATATCATTGGCATGAGATCGCCCAAAAAAATTGTTCATCTATAACATCTTCAAGATCCTTTCTACACTTTTTCCTCATCAGGATCAAGTGCACATGTTCCTTCTTCACATTTTTGTATTTTACATACTTTCCTTGCACACATTTTACATTTTATGATCATATACATGTGTATTTGACTACTTGTTTGTCTTCTCTTTTGTAGGTCCATCTATATGGGAAGTAGTAGTCAACATCATTTCACAACATCATAACAAAAACATCAGCACAACAATAGGCACATTCACGACATCTACAACATGTGTTTCCACTTAGGTCCATTTGTATGAGAATTAGCACCCAACATCATTTCACTGCATCAACAACAACATTAAGGTCAACAACATAAACATTCATGACATCTACAACATGCATTTCCACCCTAGGTTCATCATTTCATCACTTTTGCACTTCCTCATCCTTAGTATCCATGCTTCACACTTTTATCACTCCACGCTTTGTCTTGTCCCTCGGCACGCTCTTTCTACATCAATCTACATGGTTATTAGGTATGCATCTCTATCTACTTATGTTACCGAGCTTTCCACTCACCAACATAAAGTGGGGGCAAATGTAGACACAAAATCACACACTTTGGGTAATTATCTAGTCCTGGTTGCATACTACTATTCATATGATTCCTAAGTAAGAAAAGTAATAATTAACCCATGTCCTTGGCCACCTTTTTTTTCTTTCTACTGCCACTTTTGGTCTTGCACACCTTTTTGCTCAGTCTGACCTCCGACCCTTCAATTTATTTAAGTCTGGACACCAGCGCCCAGCCAGGATGCCAGTGTCAGGCGCTCTCATCCCCTCTAGGGAACCTAACCTCTTTGTACTTTACTCACATCTTTTGGGTCCTTTCTAGCCATTTAAGCATCTTATCTTTTTGGTAGTCGGCCTTTTCAAGGTTAATTACAAAATTCAAGCAAAGGAATCATATAAATATAAAATTATGTGATCATAATAAAGGACCAAGCACTAAGCATTAGCTATCACCACCTAAGGTTGCATCCAAAGGCTATTCAAGAGCATCAAAGCATCCATTCTAGCATCCATCAAAAAGGACAAGGGCTAGTTTTCTGCATACACTTCATAGGAGGGGAGTTCATTCTATCCATGCACACATCTACTACATTTCTTTACATCTAGATATTTTCATTATCAAGTACGACTTGCACACAAGAGCCACCTAGGGCACGATTCTGTGCACACACACATAGAACTACATTGGGTCTGAGATGTAGTGCAATGCTCAATCATAAGTTCACCATTGTGACAGTTGAGGACAGTCTGACCCCTCATTCTACATCATTCTTTTTTAGGATTTGATGTCTATTTGAGGGTTTTGTGGGTTCATATTTCATTGCAGGTTTCCAGCGAGCTTGATGGATCATTGTGTGACCTCATAGTGACCAAAAGTGAATAATATTGAATAACTTACGACCCTGAAAAGTTGATTTTATGAGAATTTTCACAAACATAGGTGCCTATTTCTAGTCTGTAGTGCCCGTGGGTGCTCCTGCCCCTTTCTGGGTGCCCCTATCCAGCCCGCTCCTCCAGATCTACATTTTTCTAGGTCTCTGTGTGACACTCCTGCTTTTTGTTCACCTGGTCAGCACTGTGGTACACTCTAGATTTTATTGTGAATCAACTAATTACCTTCTTCTCCTCTCTTTCCAATTAGGGTTTCATACATTTATGGCTTAGTCTTACTTGGGTTTTATTTTTGTACTTCATTATTTATTTATTTACTGCTACAATAGCATTCAGATTAGGCATATAAATTCACATTTAGCTCCAACACAAACCATTAAAAACCCACCTCAAAAAATGCCTCACAACTTTGCATACTAAATTTCAAACCATTTGGATTTGTTTTACAGAAGTTATGACTTCTTATACATCCCAGATTCCACTAAAACAAGCTCTGTCATGGTTTTTTCATGCTTAGTCATTCCAAATGTTGTTTTCATACCTAGTAAACCTTGTAATCACCTTAATTATACCTCCAAACATAATTATAAACATATCAAAGCCTAAACACATGAATATTTATCAAAATTAGATCAATTACATTCCATTTCCCTTTAACTGTCAGACTCTCACATACTCAGAAATTTATTTCATCTAATTCTCCTCCACACATGCCCAATTGCTCTGAAAATTTGTTAACTCCTTGATGATATGGTAGAGATTTATACAAAACTTGGGCTCATTTTATCAGTTAGAAAAGAAGTTATTGATTTCCCTAGTTCACGGCAGAGATCACACATTTGCTTATAAAACACTCAAAACGTGGAGTCAAGAGCTGGAATAAATTTCATTATCTTTCTAATAAATAGATCCTCCTTTTCAAATTGACAGTAGGGTCATTAGTGAGAGTTTAGATAACTGTGAAGGTTTTGTGCACTTTCATCTTTGAAACCTTCTTACACAGTCCCATAATAACATGAAAAACACAAAGGAAAAGATTATAGCTCATAAAATAACATATCACCTCATTATAAATTCATGTAAACGTGAAATGAAGGAGAATTTGAGTCTTATCTAGCTCAATAAATTTATATTCATTTATTATTCATCCTAAAACCTATCTTACAGCATTGTCACAATTGAGTTCTCACTCAAAACTCCAAAATCTACCTCCTTCATTTGAATTTTTCATTTCTCTACCTCCCTCCTTATGGAATTCAACCTTCCTATGCATAAATATCCTTAAAGTTGTCCTAGCCTATTCTCTAGGATAAGATATTCCTCCTTCTTGTTGAGATAATGTCTCAACTTACAACGTAAAATAGAAGAAGTTTTTGGACAGCTTGTACAAGATAAGACAACTTAAATGGACTTGTAGTATCTCCTATATTCCCTCCACCATATCTTATTACAACTCATTCCTTTTCTTACATAGAAACCCATAAGAAAAATTGACATTTACAACTAATAATCTACTTTTTCACTAATGATAAAAAAAAATTACATCACAATTTTGACATATTCAAACTTGTTTTGGAGGGAAAACTTGACAACCATCTAACATATGATGATCATGTCATGAAAGGATTTTTGTGAACTGATTTGGTTTCTTGTAGCATTATAGGATGCTCTTGCATTAGTGGGAAGTTATCATGATGCCCCCCAAGGTGTGAGAGGTATAGATCTAGTTGATGTTGTTAAAGGGTTCAATGTAAGGAGTAGTTTGCTTGACAAAAGTGATTGGACATTGAAGTGGAGGTTGCAAAGGGATTTTGAATGGCTGAAGTCAAAAGATGCCTTCTATATTTTATCGGTCTTGATTACTGAGTGGTTGTATATTTGGGATTGATGATGCAATAGAATGCTTGAGAGGAGGAGGTGTTGTATTGTTTTTGAGAGGAGGTTGCAGGATTTGGTGGCATGGTAGAAGAATTAGTAGGAGGAGATGATAGAGGACAGACCTTGAGAGGTGTTTTTCTAGTTGGATTAGGTTATATAGGTAGCACTTGAGTGATGGAAGAAGGAACATTAGAAGTGATGACATGATGCTCATTAGACAGATGGATCATATTTAGGAACCCAATAGGATGTAGCAATTGGAGATGGAGATGTAGCATTTTGTGTAGAAAATAAAATGAGACCATAATGCTTAAGGTAGTAAAATTTTCTTTTTTAGAGTATAAAAAATCATTTTTATTATGTCCATTGATTCGATGATAACTAGAATATGGATGACCTTAACATTTTGCAAGTCGATGAGGATAGCAATGAGTAGATGGAAATTTTATCAATTGATGAGTGAGGAGATGTGAAAGAATATCTTCTTACTTAGCATCGAGATTAAATTTAAGAGGTGCGGGAAAGACTTGGGGTTCATTGATATGAGCACATGTAGAAGACATAGAAGAAGAATGAGATGTAGAAGAATAATAAGCACAAACTTGAAAAGTAGCCCTAAAATGTTTAATTTCATATTTAAGAGATGTGATTTTTGTTCCCATAGCTTGAATTTTGTCTTGAAATAAATAATGTAAAGCTTGAATTGGCCCTAAGAAAAATTGATTGGATGGAGTATCATGAAGGCTAGGGTCTTGGAGATATGATTGAAAATGGCACTTACTTGAGCAGGTGGTGTATTGCGAGGAAGATACATAGTGTCTAGGGATTTGTTGAGAACAACCTTGCAATTGGGATGCATTTGAATAAAATCATGCAAATAAATTTGAGGAATCTTAGGATCCATGTAAGAAGATTGGATTGAAGAATCAAAATGAGGATCTAATAGTATTTGAATACAGGTTCACCAAATGATTTAACAAAAAAAGGTTAATGTATAAAGCCTAATATTACAGAGTCACGTATGATAAATAAATGATAAAGTACATATTGGAAAAAAGCAATAAGTTAATAAATATGAAACCCTAAGTGAAAGGGAGGGAAGGAATGAATTAGCGAATTCATGTTATCCTTGGAACTGAACTGGATTGGAAAATGGATGAACGGGAATGGCAGACTATCGCAATTATGCATAGTAAATTTTAGAACTGTCAGACAAGCCTGGATTAGGGCACCTGGATAGGTGCGAGGGCACCTAGACTCCAGAGATCTCTATTGGGTACATATGACTGTGCAAGAGCTCAAAACCTAGTTTTTTTGGTGTCGCAAGATCGTTGTTAGTCACTTGTATGTCACATTATGATCACATAATTCACCTATAACCTGCAAAGAGTTGACGACCTATAAAACACTCAAACTACATCGAATCCCAAAAAGAAAAGATGTAATATGGGGAGTCAGAATGACCCCGGAGCTCACCTTAATGAGTGAACTTATGACCAAGTGTTGCACTACGTCTCATACTCTATGTAGTTCTTGTAAGTGTGTGATAGAATCATGCCCTAGGAAGTCCTTGTGTAAGTGCACTTAATAGTGCGTAATAACTAGATATACCAATGTAAGTATATGTTTGGATGGAAAAATGAACTTCCCCTTCTTATGAAGTGTATGTAAAAAATGTAGTCCCTTGTCCCTTGAATGAATGCTAGATGGATGCTTTTGATGCTCTTAGATGCCTTTGGATGCAATGTTAGGTGATGATAGTTGATTCTTAGAGCTCGGTTCCTTATTTTGGTCACATAGCTTTGTATTTATATGATTCCCTTGGTTGAATTTTTTAATTAACAACTAGAAGGCTGACCCATAAGAAAATAAGATGCCAAAAAGATAAAAGAGACCCAAAAGAAGTGAATAAGATAGAAAAGGGCCAGGGGCACCTAGAAGGACGAGGGCACCTAGGTGTTAGTGACCTGTTTGGGCGTAAGTGTCTGAAACCATAAAAGATAAGCAAGTGAAGTATTGACTGGGTTTAAGGGTGTAAAAGACCATAAAAAAAATAAAATATGCCAAATATAGATGTCAATTAATAGTTTTCTCACTTAGGAATCATACGGATGCAAGTATGCTTTTAGGACCTAGAGATGTACCCAAGTGCATGATTTTATGTCTACACATGGATCAAGTTGTTGAGCTACGTTAGCATTCCTGAAGAAGACAAGGTGGTAACTATGGTGGTTTAGTTCAATAAATAATTCAAAGGACAGGAACCCATTCCAAAAACTCTTCCTCAGGGATCATGAGTCAACAATTTCTTCATCATATGGAGATTCTTCTTTAGATTAGTCAACTCCCTTCTTCTTTTTCTTATCCCTCTCTCTTCTCTCCCCTTTCTAATCCTTCATTATGTATGAAAATGATATTTTTTCGTTTACACTTAAGTGACTCTCTAATGTTGAATTGTAAAAGTCCCTTTTGATTTATAAAAACACGACTTATTTCCTCACTTCCGAGGAAGATGTAAAGTCACAAGTGGAATGAGAACTTGAAGGGTCATGTGAGGGGTAGATGAGAGGACAATATGTAACGCTATAAATTGGAATGCCTTCTCCATTCCAAAGGATCTTAAAGTTAGTTTTTTTGTAGTAATTGTGGATTGTTGTAGGATGATTGAGCTTTTTATTCATCACTATACAAGAAATAAATCCTATATTTCTTCCATTTCCCTCAATGAAGATAAGAAAGAGGCAGGTGACTCTCTCTCCTTCAATGAAGATAACTTAGAGTCCCTGTCCAATATCAGAAGTTGCATTGTTGCAATTGTAATGGATCATGAAGGATGCCTCAGTCAATGCAAGAATATTAGTGATGCCCCTGAGACATGGACCAAGATGTTAGGTTATGTTTGCATTCCATAGGTGGATAATTTTGCACTTACAGTAGCTCTGTTCAACAAGGAATTTGAGTGGGATCCTGTTCAAGAAAATTTTCATCAGGAAACATGAATTAGAAAATTTCTTCATCATAAGGATTTTCTTCATAAAATATGACAACTTATTCCTCTCTCTCTTCCTTCTCTCCCCTTTATAATTCTTCATTTTACGCAATCATGATATTTTGTCTCATTCACTTAAGTGAATTTCTAAAGTTGAATTGTAAAATTCCCTTTAATTTATAGAAAGGGGACTTATTTCTCATTTCCTAGAAAGATGTAAAGTCATAAGTGAATGAGATCATGAAGAGTCGTGTGGTGGGGTAGGTGAAAGGTCAATTCACATTGTTATAAATTGGGATGAATTCTCGATTCCAAGGATCCTAAAATCCAGATTTTAACAGTTTCTATTCTATAGTAATTTTGGATTGTGTTTTTAGGCATTGAGCTTTATATCACCAATGCACAAGAAATAAAAGCTACATTTCTTACATTCCTCTTTCTCATGTGTTCCTCTATTTTCTCTATTTTATGCACTTTGTAAGCATAGTGATCAAGAAAGAGCTTTGTATCTTTGATGAATGAGTCTAAGAACTATGTGTCTGGGTTTGTTAGTCTCACTAGATAGCTTCATTATTACTTTCCTCTAATTGAATGTTGAACTACTTTGGTTATTAGGTGTGAATTATGTTTGTGCCTACTCACAACAATAACCTTCCTTTTTCTAATTTCACTCCTTCACCCCTCATCACTGCATTTTACTCCCTTGTACCCTGTACAAAACACTTTTTCATAGGTTTAGTGAAGTGTTTCTGTGTGATCCCTAACCTATTTGACCACCCCCACAACATTTAGAAAGGAGTAGATTAGTTTAAATTCAATAATGGGAGCCTCCTCATACACAAGAAGGAGGGGACATAGCCCCATGAGCATTGGTGGAAACACCTAATTTTCCATACGGAAAATTATTTCACCAACATATGCTTATTTTGAAACACTTTTTGTGTCCATGTCTTTTATCTATATGGAATTTCTTGTATACTTGTATGGGTGATTACTTGTGTACTTGCTCCTTTGTACATGGCCTATATTCCTTCTTAATGATTGTCTTATGACACTTTGGTGTCCCGTATTTATGGATCCATGTTTTGATATGACTATTTCACTTAATATTACTTGTGTACTTGTATGTTAGCTTGTTTGTATATTTATTTACCTCATAGTTTATTTTCTCTTATACATGATTACTATTGTGATCATTTTTTAGTTGTGTTACTATATTTTTTCCACCATGTGAACCTTCTTCCAAGAACATGATCCTAATAGTGGTCGCCCAATACAACCCTTCATGTGATCCAACATAGATTATCAGACTTATCTGACATGGGTACAAATCATGTATTTTGATTCATGCACTCTATTAACACATCCCACACACCTCAAAAGAGGGGGAATTCAATGGGGTATATATTATACACACACATAATAATTGAATAGGGTTGAGGAATATATTCAACAACAAAAGCATAATGTATTAAAACTAAAAAGAAATATAAAATTCATATATGTGTGTAACCAATAAAGGTTGCACTAGAACATAATCTAGCTAAGAGACTATATCTCCATTAGCTTTGGAGATGACTGATATTGATATTGGATCTCATAGTCATCTCCAAAGCTAATGGAGATTATAGTCTCTTAGCTATATTATGTTCTAGTGCAACCTTTATTGGTTACACACATATATGAATTTTATATTTCTTTTTAGTTTAATACATTGTGCTTTTGTTGGTGAATATATTCCTCAACCCTATTCAATTATAAATATCATTAAAAATAGAAGTGGAGGAAGGGGAGATAGATTAAATGCAATATCATTCACCTTATGATCAAACACCCCATATGAGATGAAGTGAAATGTCCTCTGAGATTAAAATGCACTCTGAGACCAAAATTGGGAACTAAGGGGGCTTCCCTTTTTCCTGAGTCATAGTTCAACTACAATTTCTCCATAACCATGAGTTTTTTCCTTATTACTCTTATGAGAAAATGTCTTAAGAGATGATCATCACATAGTGATAGGTGGATATTTTCATATATTTTTCAAATTTGACATGTTCACTCTAAGACACCTTATGCTTACCACATCTAGAAATGTGGAGATTTGCTTGCAAACTGAAGATTTTACCTCTGTGAAGATTGGAAATAATGAAAAGTTTGGGAGAGGAACATGTGTGACCATTTTGAGCTCATTCTGAACACACTTACTATTTTTAGTAAGTCATACATAGGTGTTTATTCTTAGCAATTTCGTGAATTTATCATTTTTTGAGTGTTTTACACTTGGAGGAATGAACTGAGGTATTGAAAACCAAATATTTCTCAGACCTACTCTTTGTTTTAGGATACCTGGTACAAGCATACAAAAAATATAAATTGGTCTTCCATGTGTTAGATTAGAACAAAATCAATTGCAGAAGTTTCCATTTTGCATTTCAAGGCTTTGCTCCAATTTTCAAGCAATTTGGTTTGTTGAGTTTCCGTAGATATGAGAAAATGTTATTTAAGGATGGAAAATTTATGTGGATGTAAAGAATTTCTGATTGCATAAATTAAGGCAATTAAATACTCTTCTCAAATGCTTTTTCATGAGGAGGCTACACTCAAAATCTTGTGGCAATCGGAGTTGGGCTTTGCAAGTTATAAGCAAAACAAGATTTTTGATGGCTAGGGCACAAAATGAGTTATTTAGTGTTTGAACGTGGTGAACCAAATTTAAAAACATATTTAATGGCTTCAAATGAGTCACTTTATGTTTTTAATTTCATGTTTTTATGATTTTGAGTTGTGTGAGCAAGGGTGAGTGAATTTATACGGTGGGGTGGAAGAGAAAGAATGCACATGGGAAAATGGAGGAGGTGGGAGAGTGAGAGATGGAGGATGGAAGCCTCCTTAAACTTGGGTACACTTTTTGGGTGAAATATAACTTCAAATATACACCTTTACAGGTGCAAGGAATGAGGAAAATGTGCCATGGGGATGGGGGATGAAGAAAACATGGCATGCACATGCCCAAACACGAGCTTTTGTATGTTTTTTAGTTGACATGACATGCACACATGAAATAATTTCATCAAATGGGAGCATGGAATACTTGTGGGGTGAAATTTCACCTCATATTTTTTCCCAAGGTGCAAAATGGAGTTCAAAAATCTGCCTTGGAGGGAAAATGGGGGTCACCACAACTTAAAATCATCACTTAAGTCCTCCATATGCACTTTTTGACTTCATGTTATGTTTTTAAGTTAACAATCCCAAAGAATATGAGAGATAGATGAAATTATGGGGTGAAATTACACCTAAAAATTGGTCCAATGGTGCAAAGGGACACAAAAATGTGAGCCCAAGTGCCCAATTGTTGCATTAGAGCATTGTTTGCACCTGTAGTTTGCTTCCCGGAATGTTTTCTTCGCCACAGAGTCAAAACTCAATGAATTTTTTGCCAAATAATATATGAATTTGTATGTAAATAGGAAAAATAAATAAAATTATACTATTTTTTAAGGGTTTAAAATTATTTATACACCAAATTTTACCTATATCTCCACTTTTTCCTAGAGCGGTACGTCAATGAGCTGAGTAGCAAAAAAAGTTTTTGATGAAACCAAGCCAAACAAAACTTGTGCGTTATGAAGAGAATTGAAAATATCCTAATTTGATATTTTTTTAGGCTCCTAAATCTTCATATGGTTTCCTAAATATTTTAAACAACTTCCACCTTGTAGAAAAACTTGTGGGCTACACTGATGGACATGTTTCTGCATTTTTATACTCCCATAATTCTTCTTTGATTATTGTACCATGAAGTAGGCTCTATCATATTTATGATGTCTGGGATATGATCTCCCAACACTTCATGAGGATATCAAAACATTTCAAATAAGGTGAATATCTCTTTTGAAACTTGCATTTCCCAGTGCCTTGCCCAAAAAGACCTAGTATTGCTTAACTTGTTTCCGACCTCAATTTTCTTCATAGAATATTCCTAAACTACCTCGAAAAACTTCATAGCTCTCCCACACACCTCTTGGATGATTTTAATCTTCCATGTAAGCTTCCAAATGATGTTCACCAGTGAAAAAAAGACCAAAAATAGCCCTTTTTGAAGCCTCTAGGAGCATTGTTCTTTCTTAGATCTCAATAGCTTCACAAACCAAGCTAGGTAAGCTTCTCTGCATATGAAACACACTCAAAAATCATACTATCACATTCCTCTTTACCATAATGAGGATGACACAGTTGAGATGTTGGTCAGAGGAAAGGTTTACGTTGACTATGAAAGGGAATTTCAAGTGTGGGTTTGGTTGTCATGACCAAAAATTTTAAATTTTGTCTACTAGAAATTTAGCATGAAAACAATTTTCTCTTACTTAGGGAATTATTTTGAATTGTAAAACTAACAAACAAAGCAAGCATGAACCTCATTTGTCTCTTGGGGAGCATATCAATGCCTTATCCATTCAGAAAAATAGAGGCACATAACACACAAGCAATACAAGCAATACGAACACGCGAAGGAAAGGGAAACACGCAACAAAAATGAAAAAAACACTGCACAATAGGTAAAAAACAACATAAATCACCTATGGTACATGTGGGGGATAACCCTCTTTCACTGTAGTACTTTTTCTCCTTTGGATGTTACTCATGCAAGGGTAGCATCGCATGATTTTGTTCTGCAAATGCATTGATTGGCTCAATGAGGTAAGACCCCTTCTTTAAGCTCTTAGGAATGACACGTGTTACAGGAGGTATAAAAATGAATAGATCACTTTTCTCATTCCCTGAAATTCCACTTCAGGTTTTCCAATCCATTGTTGCATTCACTTGTTCTTATGATTTCACATTTTTCATTTTAACACTATTAAAACATTGATTCTTGATCATTACAAGCTCACCATGTTTTTTCATTAACCTCATGCTCACAAAATTGGTAATTTCTCCTGATTTTTTCATGTTCTCTACGACAATTGTTTCTGTGAGATGATTCTTGATAGAAAAGTTTGGAATTTTCAACATCATCATATCGATCTTGTTGATTATGTTCAATGGTCATTCTGGATGTCTTTCTTTCACACACACCAACTCATTATTGACCTTGATATCACTCTCTGTGATGGATGCACTATCCTTGTGAATGAATACATCCATGGGATATTTAAGCATTTTCGTTTCCTTCCATTCATCGTGAATACAATATTCTTTACAAAATGGGAAAGAGAAGAACTCATATTCCCATTCATACTCATAACCAAATGTTTCAAGGGGTACATTTGATGTATAACATCTTCTTGATGTTTGAAGAGCATGAATAAGCTTGAATAAGCCTTCTCAAGGAATTATTGGCATGTATTAGGAGTTTCATACTTTTCCCTCCAAAATATATGTTCAAATTTGAATTTCAAATGTAAGAACTCTTGTGTAAGAGTAAAAGGTTTAATGTTAGTTGTCTTAGGTAAATAGAAGTTGTTTTTATCTCCAAAGCTACATAGGAGGAAAGTTAGGATTGCCTAAGATATTTTTTGGATCATATTGAGTTGTCAAAGGTCATGTTTAGTTGGCAAACTAATTTGACTATTCTTATTGGTTAGTTGAGATATATTCTCAACAAGATAGAGTCAAGATCCTAATTTAGTATGAGGATCTTCATTAGAAAAAAATAGGGTATGTTCATGAGGACGAGTCAAGCTTCATCAGGGGAGAAAAAAAATGAATGAAGTGAGCTTATGTTAGAGAAGTGGAGGACTGTAATTTGGCCAAGTAACTAAGAAAGAAGGATTGGAATAGTAAAGTTTCAATGTTGTAAGATTGAATAATCGTTTTCACCTCTCTATACTCAAGTATAAATTTTAAAAATGGTATTTGTATTAATAAATTCCCCTGTATGTGAGAAACTTCTATTTTTAGCATTACATGTGAAAAGCTCTAACTCTATTTTTAGCATTTTAATGCCCTCTTGACTACTATGGTATGACTATAATGACCTTGTACACATTTTAGAGAGTAAGAAAGTGGATTCACGTGGTGAAGTGTGTATGTGATGTTATTACATGCTCTTGAAGTATCTAAGGATTAAGTGTTTTCATTATTCACCTTCGCATGTTGGGATAATTACAAATAACATGACTGCATAGTAGTTACTTTCGTACAGAGAGTATTAAACGATGGACACAAAAATATGGAAAAAAAAAGGTCCATAGAAAAAATATGATAAATATAGAAAAAATATGATAATGTGTATATATAAAAAATATGGTAATTTTTAATAATTAAACACACAACTATACAGCAAATTAAAAATTATTAAAGTGACAAAGATTTCTGGCTTAAACTTAAAACATGCATGCATTAACTAAAAGGATGGAAATAACATATGTTATATCTCTAACATCATGAGTGTTGACAAATGTTTACAATTCTTAAAAATAGGAACACAACTATGAAGCTCCCACATAAAGAGTCATCCCTCATTTGTATCATTATTTGAATATTCACCATCTGATATCTCATCATCGCCACTACTTACATTTGTATAGTACTCTGCATCATAGTTCAAATTTGCATCAGGATTCAAATAATGAGGAGTAGAGGTGGAAGAGTATTGCTTTGCAATATTGACACTTAGGACTCGCATGTTGTTATGGACAAAAACTAGATCTGATAGTTGTTGAGTGCCTAATTTATTCCTCCGCTTTGAATGAATGAGTTCAAATGTACTCCAATTCCTTTCACAACTAGATGCACTTCATACTTGACTTAGAATGCGAATAGAAAATTTTTGTAACTCTGGAGTTAAATCGCCATAAAATTCCCACCATCGCTCAGGTGTGATATCTGGATTAGTTCTATTCTCTCTTGATTTTTGTTGAGAGAACAGGATCCCAATATCATCCCTATATACATTTTTTTGAACATCTAACTTGCTTCAAATATCAGGATCTAAGCACATTTTATCCATGCATTGATATAAACCATCCATAGTCTCCTCATCACTTTCTTGTTTCAATCCCAAACAATCAAGGATTCGAGTAACACGCTACTGAATGTAAGGAAGAGTGCATTATATACCACCTCTCATCTATCATATCCCATAAATAATTCCATTTTGGCTTACAAGAATCTCCACTAAAGGATTGTTTGATTACCTCTTTTTCCATGTCCATTGCCTCAATAATATCTCCCATGTAAGGAATGTCACCATCAGCCATTCTAAGCACTCTTACAATAGGCTCAAATATTTTATTGGCCTTTATTGCTCCCTCCCAAAATTGTTCCCCTAGAATGATAGCTGCAATTTTTTTTTTAATAGATGAAAGTTTACTATTTGCCCAATCTCGACCAACCACCACACTTATAATTGCTTCCTTCTCTTCAATTTCCCTTTGCAAGGTAATAAATTGAGTTGCAAATCTTGTGTCCCCTAGCATCAATACTTCCCCTCTTACACTCTTTTATGTATTTGCTAAGTCTAAAGTGGTGGTTTGTAATAAACTTGGCAATCAATTTTCCTTCTTCCACAACTGTTGATACCCAATGCAACTTTCCAAAATCCTCCAAAAGAAGATCTAATACATGAGAAAACACAAGGACTCTAGGATATAGTTGGATATTTTTCCATCAAAATTTTTTCCTACTCCAACACAGTTTGTAGCATTATCAGTCACAATTTGAACTACATTTTCCAGTCCAACATGTAAAAATACCTTGTTTAAGGACATTAGCAATATATTCTGAAGTTTTTTTTTTCATTTGAAGCATCCATAATCTTTAAAAGCACAGCTCCACAAGGACAACAAGAAATAATATTGACAAGAGTTCTACGCCTCTTATCTGAGCAACCATCACTAACAATTGTGCATCTAATTTTGCTCCAAGAATCTATAATAGGTTTCAACTCCTTTATTAGTTCATCCTTCTCTTTCTTGAGACCCAATGTCCTCAGACTCTCATAAGAAGGGATAATATACCATTTCCAAAATTCTGAAATTGCACACACCACTCCACAAAAATATGGAGATCTAGCATGATTGAAAGGTACTGCATCACCATAAAAATACCTACCCCACTACCCTATCAACATCTTCCTTAGACTTTTGATTCCAAAATGTCTTTGATGTTTGTTTTTGTTTTTCCTTGTGAAATTTTTAGATGAGATTGAACTGATCCAACTTCAATATATATTTTCTATTTCCTTGCAACATACTCCAGTTTGGATTCAAATTGTTTTAATATATTATGTTTTTATATCCTTATCAATATGTAGGCAACTAGAAACTTGGTTTGAATTTCCAAGAAGATGACCTCGAATCCTAGTTAAATTATCTTATATTCTAGATTTACAAAATGTGCATTCATGCACCTTTTCTGTATCATCCCATTCCATGTATTTCCATTCAGGTGTTGTGGACCTTTTTTTGTGCCATATCCACCTTGTTTTGAAATAGAGGTGTAAGATCTTAAGATGAATTTAAATCTGATTTCAAATTTGATATATTGTGTTTGTTTTTAAAATATATAAATGAAATCTTATTTCAGATAAAATAAATTATAATAGTAAACCATTAAAAAAATTGCACTTGAAATAAATTCTAACTTAAACGTGTTGTTGCAATGAAATCTTTTTTAACTGTTAGCACCTCTCTACTATTGAAACCTCTGAAAAATTATTGTTTTTACCTTTGTTACTCGTTATACACTTTCACTCTATAACTACCTTTAATTAATATGGTATGGGCTATTATAAAAATAATAACTTCCAAACAGATTCGCTGGAGTCTAGGTAGTTCCGCAGTTTTTGGCTTTTACTTTTTGGTAAACATATTTTATAAATTTGTAATTATTTACAGCTGCGTTTTTTCTCAGGTTTTTTTTAATTTTTTGTTAGGAATACTATATGTTAGTGCTCACATTATTATGGGTTAGTATATTAATATCGTGTATATTATTAATAATGAGTTAATATAACTCATATTAATAATAAAGTTAGTGTGAGTGTGTGAGTGAGTTGTAATAACAACTCACGTAGTTATTTAGTCTTGAGGGATATTTGGGATGTTGGAGATATATTAGGGATAATAGAGATTTTTGGGATTTAAGATTGGAGTTGAATTATTTGTTTTAAGGAGTTCATTCTCCTATATATTACAAACTCTCACTCCATGTAATTTGCTCCAGATATTATTAATCTATATCATTGTTGTGTTTATCTTCTACAATATTATATTTTCCTCTGCAATTTTGCTTATATCTCCCTTTTTGTATGAGTTTAATGTAACCGATGCTCATTTATATTAGTCAATATATCTATTTCGCATCATCTAGTATCAAAGCAATAACCATCCAAAAATGTAAGTTTATGCCTATTGTCGACTTGTGTGACATCTACCATACAAATAAAGCTTGTGTGTTACATGCTCAGATCTGCACATTTGATTTTACTTTGATTGATGTGTCAAGCGGAGCAGGAAGACCGTGTACGCCATTGCCTCTACGTCGGATCATAGATTTGATAAATTGAAGTTATTATTTTACGACACTGGTTTTCTCCCTCGCCATCGATCAATTTTCATTCATGATCACAGAGCTCTTCTCACATTTGTGTTACATGTGAAATTTCTATTCATAAAGCATTGGACATCTATAAAGGCATTTTGTCTGTAATCCCGTATGATTTGGTTCCTATTGACTTAGCTCTACATGGTATCTGGCTTGCATCGCATTTGGTGATCTCCATTGCAAGGTAAGCTAATAATTTGCATTGCTTAGAAGTTTCGTCCATATTGCTTGTTGTCATATTTTATGGGAGCTTTAAAGTTAATAAACTAAGGAAAAAGGAGCAAAACCTCTTTCAAATAATGTAAAATTGTCTTCCAAACCCACTTTATATTTTTTCCTTTGCTGTAAATTCTTTTTAGAACCACCTTTTAGCAAAACGGTGGTTTTTAAAATAATGTATGGGTAAAGGCGTTAGTTTTAAGTGTTAAATTAGAATGTTGCCTTGATGTGTAATTGTTTAGTTTGGGCACTCAAGTGGCTAGATAATATTTTATAAGACTTTTCAATAAGAAGAGGTCAAGAGGTCAAATCCCCCTCCACATATCTTTTGGCAGGAGTTTTAGTGGATCCATTAAATTTAGCGGTAAATTTGAATTTAGTTATAACTAGCTAAATTTAGAGAGAAAACCCCTACTTAGACCAAAATTTTCAAAATGTCGGTTTCAACCGATAATGCACCCCCTCACTATGGATGTCGCATACAAGTGAAAATGCATCCAATTTTTCAAAATGAGGATATATATATCCTCATTTTGAAAAATTGGATGCATTTTCACTTGTATGCGACGTCCATAGTGAGGGGGTGCATATATATATCCTCATTTTGAAAAATTGGATGCATTTTCACTTGTATGTGACGTCCATAGTGAGGGGGTGCATTATCGGTTGAAACTGACACCCAAAAAAATTGTGTAATGAGCTTAAAAGCTACATTTGCTAACTAAGTAACATCACAATGGAGCACAGAGGCAACGAAGGAAGGAGGCATTTTAGCAACCTCTCGTCAGGGACCATCGATGAGGCCATAGTACTAATTTGGTGGCCATGTTTTTTTAGTTGTGTTTGATTTTTGTTGTGTGAAAATAAGAATAGAAGTATATTCATGTTTAAAATTGTAATGTGTTAGCAATTCCTGTATTTTTCCCTTGATGTAAGGTGATGAGCGCTGAAAGAGTACTATTATATCTAGGTTGTTGGTTGACCTTATAAAACCATCATTTGTTATGGTTGTTGGTTAACCACATGTAAAACCATCATTTTTTTGTAGGTTGTTGGTAAACCGAGTGTAAAACCATCATGGGTATTTATAGGTTGGTGGTTAGCTGAGTTTAAAACCTTCATTGGATTTTGGTAGCAGTACAAGATAATGTTTTCCCCATGTTCGCATTAAGGGGGGGAATGTTAGGAATTCTATATGTTAGTGCTCACATTATTATGGGTTAGTATATTAATATTGTGTATATTATTAATAATGAGTTAATATAACTATAGTTAGTGTGAGTGTGTGAGTTAGTTCTAATAACAACTCACATAGCTATTTATTCTTGAGGGATATTTAGGATGTAGGAGATATCTTAGGGATAAGAGAGATTTGTGGGATTGAAAATTGGAGTTGAATCCTTGTTTTAAGGATTTCATTCTCCTATATAGTGTAAACTCTCACTCCATTTAATTTTCTCAAGATATTAAATCAATAACATTTTTGTGTTTATCTTCTGTAATATTATATTTTCATCTGTAATTTTTTTTGTATCTCCATTTTTCTATGAGTTTAATGTAACTGATGCTCATTTAGATTAGCCAATCTATCTATTTCACATCATTTTTAACAATCAAATCCCAAAATTTTAGGATTTCCATATGGTGGACTGGGGAGAATGCAAAAATATGGTAAATTTATAAAAAAAACAGTCGTATTTGGTAACTGTGCATGACTGTAACTATGCATGCAGAAATTGTGCAAACCCAGTTCTGGGACAACAAGGATAAATTTTTCATGGAGTTTTCAATTGACACAAATTTTTTACTATAAAATGTTGACACTATTATCCAAGTGGGTTTTCAATAATTTTTATATTAGAGGAGCTTTGGTGGTTTTTTTAGTGAAATCTCAATCAAAGTGTCTTGGAGGTATTGTGCAAACCCAGTTTTAGGACAGCAAGGATAAATTTTACACGGAGTCTCCAATTTCCAAAAAAAATGGATTGTAGATGTATTAGTCGATTCTCCATATGGTTTTTTCAACAATTTTTCTTGAAGGTACGTGAAACTTATTTTATGGGGAAATTTCGGTTCAGCTGTCTTAGAAGATTCATGTTGTAAAGTGTATGCTATAGAGTGAAGGTCAAAGAGTGAAAAGGAAAATATCAAGCATAGAGAGGGATGATGGTGTATGCATGATACATCAAGAATAAAACCACTCTTACATTTCCTACCAAGTCATAATATCCCTTGCTTACTAAGAACTGTGACTCAAGGATCTAGTGAAGGATAATCATTGCAAGGAGAAACATAGTACCAAGATTCATGAAATGTATGAATGACCATAGAGGCTTTAGTAATTCCTTGAGAACTAACTAATAATTCAATACTATGATAAATATTATGTGATCTCTTTAGGATTCTAAACCGGCATATCTTCTTGGCCTCATGTAAGGAAGATTGAACTGTGGATCCTTATTAAGAGAGAATATAGACTTACATCATTGGTAAGATAGAATTAGAGCTGGTATGAACTCCTAAGTACCATAATACATGCATGTATATGATTTTAATGCATTGAGTCTCAAAATTACCTTTCCATATCAGATCAAGAATTCATCATAAGAGGACTGTAGGTTATAACCTAATGGTATGTTCTTAAAAAGTGTCTTAAGAGTTAAGCTGAGCTAAGATGGTGCATCAACATTAAGCTCTTCTGTTTTTTCTATTTCATAACTGAAAATTTGTGCAACAAATGAAGAATCAAAACCAGACTCATAATTATCTTATATATTTATAGCATAGGTTAGGATTTTAGTACTTAGTTTGGGGTCTTCGATTTCTTCAACAACCTTTAAAATCTCTTGCACAAATTCCTCCTTCAAAGTTGCTACATACTCACTTTCGCATTCATTTGAAAAACCCTCACATTGGGTCTCAAGGATATGGCTAAGAGAGACTAGTTCAATTTCACAAGGTTATTTAAATATCACCCTTTATTCTTCATGAGTGGCGTCACCTTTGAGAGACTCAAGTACCATTTTTTCCATACATCCACCATCGAGAAGGTCCTCTTATTCAAATGGAATGGAGAAATCTTCATTTTCACAATTATGTCCATTAGTTCATTTTTGTTTTGAAAATCATTTAAAATGACCTCTTTCTCATGATCCATGTCATTGCTTATCATTTGGGGGCTACCTTCTTGCAAGTCACGGCATACCTGATCTTCATCAGCATGAAATAGAGAACCAATATCAATACCAAATAGGAAAGGTATATTGTGCAATTTAGGGTCCATTAAATCAACATCATCTTCCTTGACTAATTCCATCACCTTTGGGAACTCTTTCATTAAGATAGGAAGTTCAACATTTTCTCCTGAAGTCATGAAATAGTTGCAACCTTTGGAATCTTGATATACAATGTCTGCCCTTGGATCATATTCCTTTTGAACATTACATTTCATTTTTTATTAGAAGGAGCTTCTACATGAAAACCTTGACTGGTATGCTAGAAAATATCAGACCAACTTTATAACTCCACCAATGTCTCTGTAAAAGCTTTAGCTTAGCAACATCCCATATATAATTGGCATGTCTACCACAAGTATCTTGAGATTGTTTTTCTTATCAAGTCCACAAGTGCTACTTGAATATATTTTATTTGATTAATAAGAGGTACATCTTTGGTCTCCATGGAATAAAAGTGACCGACAATAAGGATGAGGGTGGGACCAAAATCACATGCAAATTTTGCAAACATGACATTATCCAATGCTCTAGAAACATTGATTAGAAAATAAAGGTAGAAGGGTTCTATTTTTCCAAAAGTGGAGGGTGTGGAGGCAAGAAGGTTTAGAGATATAACATTGCTAGAAGCAGGAAGTGGCTCTTTTACAAAGAGGTTTGTGGAACATGAACTCGAATTACTTCCTTTGATAAACTGGGCAAGTTTATCAAATTTCTTGGGATGATTTTTCAAATATTCATACACAAAGATTTGGACTTTGGACTTCTTAACATGTTCAATAATGTCAAATTGAGACTTAGAGGAGGGTGAAGGAAGATGTAGTAACAATAGGTTGACTACTTCTTGGAATAACATTTTTATTCATATCATTACATTTGAATGAAAAAATGGGGGTAGAAATTTTAAAAGGAGAGGTAGACTTACCTGCATTAGAGGATGTCAAGGAAATTATGGAAACTTTGGGCTTATTCTTCATTGATTATAGGGAAGAGGGCAGAAATGATCCTCCTTTTGTTATTATCTTTTGTAGAGTCGCCACTTGAGGATCTTTGAATTTGCAAGAATTATCCCTCTCTTAAGCCTTCGAATGGGTGAACACCACATAGGAATGACTATTCATATCAAAAATGGTTTCCTCATATTCATCATTTGAAGAAGGGGTATATTCACAAAAGACAATGTTTCTCACAGAGTCAATTTCTTCAATAGCCAAAATTCCATTGTCATTTTTATATTCAAATTGAGCTTCCTCATACTCTTCTCTGGAACTTGCTTCACATGTGGCATTCACAGGAGATGCTTCAAGAGCCAATATTATTTCTCCTCCACCTATTATATTTTCAATTCGATTCTTATTTTGATTTGGATAACCTCCCCTCAGACATGTGGCTTGTGCAAGTTGATTCTTTAATGAGATCACATCATTAACTAATTTTTGAACTAAGGAATCAATGGAACCTTCTTTGGGCATTTGACCCTTTTTCTTACCATTTGGGTTCTTCACTTTCCTAGACAAAATTAGATCATATTCTATTTTAATGGCATGATTTTGGGCCTCTTCAAGAGTTGGAGTTTAAAATATTCACAACATGAATCCAACCTCGAGAAATTATGCATTTATGAAGAATCTCTTTTTGTTATCATCTGATGGTGAACCTTCTACACATATTCTTTTGAGAAATCTATTAAATTTGGCCATAAAGTCTCTCACGAGCTCATTTGATTCTTTCTTCATTTAAACCAAGTGAACAAGAATATATTCAAAGTCTTTAAATGATTTAAATCTTGCTTAAAACTTGGTTCTGATATCTTCCCAAATTTTTATGGAACGAGAGGGTAAGAGGTAGAACCATTTAGCTATTTTTTCTTGAAGGGATTCCATAAATAGTCTTACAAAAACATCCTCATACATAACTCCAAGAAATCCACATGAAGTAATGAAGGTTGTAATGTGTTCTCCAGGAAGTTAAGTATCATCGCCTTTAAATTTTGGAAATTTCTTCTGAGACCCTTTCGGAAAATCATGGATAGGAGGTGTAAAAGAAAACGTGTCGATGTTCCTTCCCCATGGAACAATTTTTTGAGGTCTTTCCACTTTAACTTCCATTTTTCTCAAAAAGATTTTTGAGTGAGGAATAGGAAAGTTTACGTCCATGACTATGAAAAGTATCTGTGAAATATGAAGGGTTACTCACAGAAATCAACAGTGGTTTTCAAGCAATGGATTTCATATTTTTTATTTTTTTTATTTTTTTACTTTTTATGCATTTTCGGTATATCTGATTTTTAGAATTTTTTGGTTCGTTATAGGGTGCAAGAAAATAAAATTGACCCCACAATGGGTGCTAAAAAATGTTGAAGAAATAATTTTTCACAAGGTGAAATTAGGGGCTTTTACAAATTCTTTGGGACTAGGTCCCTCTGCTTAGGAATGGGGCAGCTCCATTAATTGAAAACAAGAAAATATATACACTACTCTAACCATCGGGGGTGGCCTTTCGATTTGGGATCACACATGAATACCCCAATAAACCTATGTGAAAAAGGAGATTGAAGAAATGTGTGTGTATAGAGAGGGGAGAAAGTGAGAAGGGGGTTTTTATCCAATAAATAGCAAGTTGAGTTCATTGACATAAAACCAGAGTATTTTCAAGTTAACAATGAGAAAACACCAATATGCAAAGAAATACAAAAACACCAATATGCAAAGAAATACAAAAAACAGTCAACACAAAGTTTAACTACATTATATTCATCAAAAGATTCATTCTTTCTTTGGTTGTGTAGGATTGAAATGCTTTATTAGAGTAATAATTGAGATGGAGAGGACAACATAAGACAAAAAGATAGAAGAATTGTAGTTTCTTACTATTGAACCATGGTCATTGGTGTTGTCATTGATGTCAAGTGGCATTGATGAAAAAGTAGTGAATGGTGAAGTGCGACTCTGTAAGGGACATGAAGGTTGATTGGTAGTGGCCTTCTGAAGATGATTGAAGCTTACAAAGAGAGTTCAGGATGGTTTATGTGCTCTGCAAGCTTGGATTGTGAAGCAAGAGCCCATTGGAAGCATGGAAATGGTTGGTATGGATGGAATAGATGTGATACAGGTCAGATATGATGGTTTCAACATGAAAACAATCTCTTATAGTGATTTTTGGATCAGTTGGTGGAAGTCTCAGTTCAAACTGGCCCATTTAGGCATGTTTCTTAAGCCTAATGAGGTGTGAAAGTTTGGCACACGTCATGAAAAAATTAGGTAAGCATGGAATCAGCCTAATAACATTTCCTAGATCATTTATGAGCTTCTAAAAGGTGTATTTCTACCCATTAGAGGAAAAATTCAAAAGTCCACTAAAATTGCCTTTGAGGATTCGTAGTGAATGTTGAGGTAAGTGAGATGGATTTGAATATTACAGGAATATTTATTGAAAATAACCTCATGGAACATGTAGAGGGATGAGTTTTGGTACTTCATGAAAAAATTCATCAAGTTCTGAAGAAGAATGTGAAAGTTGTGTAATTTTTTCTAAAACTGGTTCTTTAAGAAGTGTAAAATGAGTTACCTGACTTCTTAGGTGTCAAACAAAAATATACATGATTGCTCAGATAAGTCATAAGAGAAATTTTTGTAGTAAATTTTCCTATTTTCCTAAAACTCTCTAGTTTCAGCTTGTGAAAACCTTCTTAGAGATTTATGATGGTGTCTCCATGTTTTCTTGGTCACAAATGGTTCTCAAGCCCATCAAACTTAGTAGAGAAATTACTATTGGTCATATCTCAAGTCAGTTCTCTTTATCATGACTGTACTGCTCTCTAATGTAATCTTTTGAGCTTATGTGGGAGTTTTAATCTTGAACAACATCTCAAAGGTGCTTATCATTTTAATGTAGTCATGGAAATTTTAGAACAATGTGGTGCAAAGGTGTTTCACTTCTCCTGTTGAAGATTGTACACTTCACAGTCCACTTTCAAGTACAAAACTGAATTGCATCTCCCCATTTCAACTCAATTCATGGAACATTATAGCCTAATACACATTGAGATCTAGCTCCTATATATGGTAAAATTCTCTGGTTGGCATAATATTGTTAGATGTAGTCCCAAAACATCTATGTCAGAGTGTTAGGGTTTCGTTCCAAGAACCTTGACTGTACTTTTGTGAATGGATACACATAATGATGGACAAAGAAAGCATATATTGGTTTCAAATAACTGGAAAGGAGTCCTCAGAATGAAAATGGAGCTCTTAAATGTGTGTATCAAGTGTATAAAGTCACACTTATTGACAGTCATGCTAATGTAGCAGTAAAAGTATATTCATAGGCTAAGAAATCTCATATCTTGTATTTGCTCTTGCATTTCAAGCATCTCAAAGGTTGTTGAATACTTTATAAAAGAATTACAATGGTATCAATCACCTCCACTGACCTTCAAACCATTGCAAGATGAAAAGACAACATCACAGTTTCCTTGACACTCGGTGCTTCAAATTTTTCCTAAAATGTTGACTGTCAAGTTTGTTGATTCCTCTATGTTGTCTTGGCTCTATGCTTGAAGATAAATTGAGTAAGGAGGATGCTCATGATACAATTTCTAACATTATTCTTCCACTGAACTATCAGTTACCTGTTGTAACTACTCTGAACTTGCCAACAAACAATGAAAACCAGAATGTCAGAAGAATCCATGTTCATTAAAGATGCCAAAAGGATTTAAAGAAGATCTTAATTAAAAATAACCTATCTTTCTCACTCTACCACATAATATACAATCTCATAATATTCAGATGAGTTATAAGCAGGGAATGATTATTAGGTTTGCCCGAGCTACATGGTGGAAAGGTGAAGAGTTGAACTTGGAGATCATAAAGAGCAAAAAAATGCAAGTGACATTTTGGTCTTACTCAAACTAAAAGAACTTGGAACTTGAAAGGTCAAGGATGCTCTTCAAAATAAAGCAAGAAATTGTAGAGTTAATTTTTTGAAGGATGTAAAAAGGCACAAGGATGTCAATTGAAGAGTCACATAGAAAGACAAGGATGTGAAATAAGAAAAACATACTAGTAACATGCATGTGTGAAGGATGCAAATACAGAAATTTGAAGCTATGCAAAGGGTGCTAACATGAACATGTGTTAGAGAATGATAATATCAAGAGAATAAAAGGTATACTTGACATATTTAAAGGATAAAATCATGGTGAAACAATTATTAGAGAAAATGTAGAGTTTTAGGTTTAGGAGAGACATCAATTTTGGGACTGTGTTAGGTGTAAAAAGGAAATGAGTTCTGATAAGAAAACATCAGTGATAAGCAATGCAATAATATAGTAATATACATGCTCAAAAATAAGGTTTACAAAAGGGTATGATTATCAAAGTATATCAAAGTGTGTAGACAGTATGAAGTGGCTAAAACAAAGGTAGAGAAAAGTGTGTAGATAGTATGAAGACACACAGATAATGTTAGAAGCTTGAGAAAGATATTTTTGACTGTATAAAAGTTACAAAACCAAATAATTAGGTGAACTATGAATTGGTGAATAAATTGTGTTAGTAAGGAGATCATGATTTGTTGATGGAGCAACAAGTAGCTAAATGATCAAATTGTACATTATTATTGTAGCTTCCTAAGTGGATTTTTAGGTCATGGGAGTAGGTGCTTCTTGCAAGTTGAAACTTGCTAAATTAGTTAAGTGGGTGTTTGGCTACCTTCTAATGGGTGCTAGAAGTATTTTGAAGTAAGTGTTTTATAGGTTGTGTGGGTGCTCAACCAAATTGGAAATCATTGTATACTAGGAATTGGTGTTCCTAATAAAAGGCCTTGATTTCAAGTGGGTTTTCTCCCTCTATGGGTTTCCCACTATAATTTTGGTGTCCTGAGTATTTGTCTTCTTGTTTGTACCTTAATTTGTTCATGGTTTGATTTCTTATTCTAGTCAAGAAGTTTTAAATATTGTAAAATTGATCAACACTAATTCACCCCCCCTCTCACTACTTGTGATATCCAACAATTAGTATCAGGGAAAGGTTCTTCAGATTTAAGCCTAACATATTAGAGGTGATCCTAAAGACACAAACATGGGTTATTTAGCTGAATAAATCATGAAGAGAAAATATGAGATTGCTCAATCTCTGATAGAAGGTTTAAAGAATGAGATTAAGCACATGGAAGCTCATCATTGTCAAGAACTAAATGAAATGGCCTCATTTGTACAAAATGTTTCAAGAGCTCTGAAAGAAAAAGAGAATGACTGCCTAAAACTTGAAAGGAAGTAAATACCCTAAAGATTGAATTGTCACACAGTTACAACTTAGTTTAATGACCTAAAAAGACATTCTATTGTAATAGAGCATGAATCATGTCAAGCATCCATCCAAGCAAAGACTGAAGAGTGTGAAAAATTAAGTACATGTCTGAATACTCTTAGAGAAGAAATGACACAGGTAAGGAAAAGAGATTTGAAGGCTGAAACAAGCCATGAATTTTGTCAAAGGTGTTCAGAGAACAAGGAAGATGAAAAGGTTGGCCACAATAAGCAAATAAACAAGAAGTAGACCAAAGAGACCTACACAAGAAGATCCAAATCAATCAGAAACCAAATGCATTCAGGTATGAGAGAAAATTTAATGGATATTGTTTTTCATGTTATGTTTTTGGGCATAAAGATAGGAATTACAGAAAGAATACGGTGTGTTATAATTGTAAAGAAAAAGGTCACACAAACCAGTATTGTTCAAAGTATCAAGTAATTCAGGTTTTGAATAAGAATCAAGTTGTTTGCCAATTGTCATGGACAAGGGAACTTTACCAAATAGTTTCATGAACCACCTAGATTTAGTTATAAGTTGAATGCTTTGCAAATAACAGACAAAACAATATTTAAGAAAGGACAAACCCCTTGAGTGAGATCAAGTCAGCCATGGTTGAAAGAGATGATGGGAAGAAGAAAGGAAAATGGATATATAAGATAAAGGAAGTAAAATTTGAAGTTGAAATAGCAAAGATAAAAAAAAGGTAACATGGGCAGATATTGAAGAGGCACAACAAGCTAATACAGTGTGAGGAGAAACTAGCTCACATGAGATATCAACAGATGATGACAAAGGAAAGAAACATGAAAACAATTCCAGTACAAATGATGAGGAAATTCTTCCTCAAGCAGTGGTAGAACAGGTGTATGAATTGCAACATGCATGCTTATCAAACACTCAAATAGAAGATGAGAGCTCAGGTAATGAGGTTATCACTCCTAGAAATGCAACTAAGAATGTTAACAAGATTGTGAGGACAAGGAAAGGGAAGATGGAGTCATCATGTTGTTTTTATGACTTCTTACTATTTTGAGATGATTCAAGAACTCATAGTATGCCTTCTTTAGGATTCTAGGAGGCATATTCACTTAGGAGAATCATAGGATGATCCTGGGGAGATACTATAAACAATAAATTTTAATACAGTTTGTACATGAAAATTGATGCATCTTTCAATCTGTCAAGGTTTAAGATTGGTAATCCTTCATAGTATATGAGTTTGTGTTCTCAAAATCAAAGTTTTCCCTATGATCATTTTTGTGCTCTATCATGTTGAGATAGTCTCAGTTTGTAAAATGAATGTTAATGAGTCATATAAGGAGCCTATTGTTCTTAAAATTATTCATCTGATCAAAATCTGTGTCTAACAATTTGTCAATCTTTCAAGGTTTAAGATTGGTAATCCTTCATAGTATATGAGTCTGTGTTCTCAAAATCAGAGTTTTCCCTATCATTATTTTTGTGCTCTATCATGTTGAGATAGTCTCAGTTTGTAAAAGGAATGTTGATGAGTCATATAAGGAGCCTATTGTTCTTAAAAGTATTCATCTGATCAGAATCTGTGTCTAACACCAATGTTAAGCTTAGTGATATGTGGTTTCTCAAGTTTGAGTTCTAATGATGTCATAAGATCTGTAATATGTTGTCCCATATTTCTTTGGAGAGTCCATGGTGAGTATCAAGTTGTGAAAGTGTCATTAGAAGTAGAAATGGTCATTAAGGGTCTCAACATATAAGTGTTTCATGTATAGATTGTATAAGCTTGAGTTACGGATAGTTTGTGTGCCATTAGGATAGGTGTAATGTGCCCTACATTTGTGTATATCAACCTCAAGGTGTTGAAGGTGCTCTAACATGATGGATAGTGTTATCAATAGTTTTTTGGATTAATACGTCACTTCAAAAGGTGAACTATGACCAATACATGTTCAAAGCATGAGAATTCCGAAGTTTTCCAAGGAGGTTTCAGATATGTAATTGATTATCATGATTCCATATCAAGTCAATGAAGTTATTTAAGGTTTCAAGAGATGTTGTTATTGTATTGGTGGTCAAATTTTTAACCTCTAATTGCAAAAGTTGTGAGTTCATGATGCATCTTTGTTATGACTGGGTGGAAGTGTTTCCTAATAGTAGTATGTAGGGAATGCTGATTTTGAAGGGCTTAATGATGGAATTTAGGCCTCAAATTTTGTACAAAACTTCTAATCATGTTGAACTAAAAGATGCAAGTGGTTTCAAGCCATCAAAATTCCTAATTTTTAATTATTTTATGACAATGTGTTCAGATGGTGTCAAGGGTGCATACTCAGTCATGATGAGTCATCTCAAGAAGAGAGATAATATGGAAAAAGGTCAATGTTAGTGTTTGTTGTGCTTGATAGATAATCTTAGTCTATATTTCTATCTAAAGGTATCTCAGAGGCAAGAAGATGAAGGTTGGCCTTACAAGTCTAAAGTGTTTTAAATTTTGTATGAAAACTATAACTGTGTCTTCAAGGCATCAAGTTGACCAAGTATATTAGCACGAAGGAAGTATGTTATGGTATTAATGTGCTAGAATTCATCATTGTTATCAAGGAAGACCTGTTCTGGTCTGTATCATGAGAAAGTTTATGGTATCATAATATTTATAGTGTAGACATGATTCTAAGTTAAATGTTTGGATCGTAAAGATGATCAAGTGTTTGATCATTAAATCCCTATTTCTAGTTCCCTAGTAGTATTATCTATCTCATGATGTTCTAATGAAGCTTTCAGAATTAAGACTATGCAATTCAAGGATGTCTTATAGAGTGGTGGTCTATAGATTTATCAAGAGGGTTTGCACTTGGATGTTTTATAATGTTCCTTCATTGAAGTGTGTAATTGTACTTAAATGCCTGAGCATATGTTATGTCATTTATCAGCGTTCTTCATCATGGTGATGGATTTGTGATAAAGTATTGAAGTCTTCAGGACTGTAATAATAATTCACAAGGTGTAAGAGGCATTTAAAGGTAAAACATGTTGCTGTATTGCATTTTGAAAGGTGTTATCAACTTGTGTGCTCTTGGATGAAGTATGTGCACTCCTAGAGGGAGTTAAGTTCTAGTGAAGGTAGCTAACAAATAACTAATTTGACTGTGATGTGTTCCAAGAATGTTTGACAAGTCTTAAGTGTATTTTGGCAAAGTAAAGTGAAGATGTTATTCCTAGGTATGTAATGATTTTTTGATAGAGACTCAATGCTTGAAGGTGCTATAGATTTTTATTGTGTTTCATAGGAGAGAACGTCCTCAAAGAAAAAAAATTTCATGGTACTTATCAGTGGACTTAAGATGAAGAAGTTGGTTAGTACATGTAGGGTATGTACATCAAGCTAGTATTTGTGTAATGAATGTCTCAAGGTCATCTGATGATGCTTCAAAATGCAACTTTAAGGGATTATCATGTACAATGGCTAATCCCAACATTATAGGCTCAAAAAGTGTTATAATCCTTAGTATGTTACAAATGTGAAATGGTAAAAAGGCATACAAAATATGGATTTGATGTTCAGAATCTCTAATTCAGGTTTGAGAGTGACTTTAAAACTGTAATAATGTTCCAAAAAGTCATTCATATATGTAAGCGACATGTATGGATAAGTGGTTTCTTTATTGATGTGTCTTATGCATGGTGAAAAAGGTATGAAAAGTGTGTTACTTAACTTAGCAAATGATGTTCAAGTAATTATGAAGGGTGCAAAGAGATGGTGCAGTCCTAACAAAGATGCACATGTATGTGCATCAATTTAAAGAGCTTGACCATGTTGTGTTATAATGTATGCAAGTATTCACTGAGGTTGAAGGTCAATACACAGACAAGTTTGCATACAACTTTGTGATAGCATCAAATCAGCATGAATTTTTGTGTCCATGGAGAATTGTGACAGTGGAGATCCATCATGTCTCAGTATATTGGGAACCAAACTGGACTGCTACAGTGGTAAGAAATAATGCACCTACAAGTGAAAAATGTGGTGCATGACTCAAATCATTCAAAGGAATCAAATGAGATTGATTTTATAAGATGATATGAATAATATTGTCTTTCAAGGTATGAAGTGAGTGCATCCACCTAATTTTAGTTGTTCTTACTCGTTGACTACATTATTTCATCTAATGTGATTGTATAAGACTGAGAAGATGCTTTAGAACCTTACAAATGTTTCCCAAGGTGATTCCATGCCAAATAGTCAAGGTCAGCTCCTCAAATTTATGCTTTTCTACTAGAGTATGTTAATAATTACTCAGGGGAGTGATTAAAGGTCGAGACATAGCTTGATTGATGTTATTTTGCTTTCCAAAATTGATCCTAAAAACACTAAAAGATCTGTTCAGGGCTCTATGCCTCATGTGTGGTAGTGGAGTAAGGGCATGTATTGATATGTTAAATGTATGCCCAGACATGATGATTTTTGGTAAAAGAAGGTGATATGATGTTGTAACATGCTTGTTTTGACATTGTTGGCTTTTTCCTAAGATGTATGCCTCAGTTTGTACTCTGTTATAGTGTTTCCTTGAAGATAAAAATAGAATGTGAAGGTCAAATGACACATTTTACATGATCTAAAGATAGGTAATAATATAATGATGGTTTCTTCATGACTAATGACATGGCTAGGTGGTGAGATATGACAATTGCCTTCAAAGGAAGAGTGATTGTGTTCAGGGGGAGCTTGTGGACAAGTAAGCTTAGTTGCTCATGTTTCCTTATCTTTAACTGTCATTGTTTTATGTCAAGTGGCCAAGAACCCTTGTCACAGATGTCAAAGGGGGAGAAAAATGCTATTAGAAACCAGGAAGGGTGACATGAGTTTGTGTTTGCCATCAAAGGTTTCTGAGTCAGTTGCCATTAATGAAAAAGGGGGAGATTGTTGAACCCCAATCATTGGTGTTGTCATTGATGTCAAGTGACATTGATGGAAAAATATTGAATGGTGAAGTGAGACTCTGTAAGGGACATGAAGGTTGATTGGTAGTGCCTTTTGAAGAATTTTGAAGCTTACAAAGATATTTCAGGATAGTTTCAGTGCTCTGCAGGCTTGGATTGTGAAGCATGAGCCCATTGGAAGTATGGAAATGGTTGGTATGGTTGAAAAATATGTGATACAGGTTAGATATGATGGTGTTAGCATGAAAACAAGCTCTTATAGTGAGGTATACATCAATTGGTGGAAGTCACAGTTTAAACTGGCCCATTTAGGCCTCTTTCTTGAGCCTGATGAGGTGTGAAAGTTTAGAACAGGTCATGAAAATATTAGGTGATCATGAAATAAGTCTAAGAACTATTCCTAAAGAATTTATGAGCTTCTAAAAGGTGTATTCTAGCCCTTGGAGGAAAAATTCAAAAGTTCACTAAAATTGCCTTTGAGGATTGACAGTGAATGATGAAGTAAGTGAGATGGATTTGAATAGTACAAGAATATTTATTGAAAATAACCTTATGGAACATATATAGGGGTGAGTTTTGGTTCTCCATGAAAAATTTCATCAAGTTCTGAAGAGGAAAGTGAAAGTTGTGTAAGTTTTTCTAAAACTGGTTCTTTAAGAAGTGCAAAATGAGCTACATGACTTCTTAGGTGTCAAACAAAAATATAAAAGATTTATCGGATAAGTCATAATAGACATTTTCATATTAAATTGGCCTAGAATCCATTTTCAAAAACTATTTTTTCAAAAGGAGGTGTAATTAAAAAGTTCTATCCATTTTGGTAAGGCAGTCTTTCTCTCTCCTAAGATGGTTGTTTAGTCGACAGAAGTGAAAGTCAAATATTGGTCTAAAACTCACTAGTTTTAGCTTGTGAAAACCTTATTAGAGGTGGTTCATGGTGTCTACACTTTTTATTTGCCACAAATGGCTCTCAATCTGATCAAACTCAGTAAAGAAATTACTAATGGCCATATCTCAAGTCACAATTCTCTATGTCATGATTGTACTGCTCTCTAATGCAATATTCAGAGCATATGTGGGAGTTTTAAGATTAAACAACATACCAAAGGTGATTCTCATTTGCATGTAGTCATGGAAATGTTAGAACAGTGTGGTGAAAAGGTGTTTCACTTCTTCTGTTGAAGACTGTGCACTTCACAGTCCAGTGTCATGTATAAAACTAAACTACATCTCCCCATTTCATCTCAATTCATGAACATTGGAGCTTGAAACACATTGAGAGCTAGCTCATATAGATGGGAAAATTCTATAGTTGGCATAATATTGCTAGATGTAGCCCCTAAACATCTATGTTAGAGTGTTAGGGTTTCGTTGGACAAGAACCTTGATTGTACTTTTGTGAAAGGATACACATAATGATGGACAAAGCAAGCATGGATTGGTTTCAAATAACTTGAAAGGATTCATCACAATGAAAATGGAGCTCTCAAACATGTGTATTGATTTTATGAAGTCACACTTATTGATATTCATACTACTGTAGCAGCACAAGTTCATTCATAGGCTGAGAAAGCTCATATCTTGTATTTGCTCCTGCATTTCAAGCATCTCAAAGGTTGTTGAAGATTTTAGCAAAGCATTACAGTGTTCTAAGTCACCTCCATTGACCTTCAAACCGTTATAATATGAAAATACAACATCGCAGTTTCCTTGAAACTTAGTGCTTCAAATTTTACCTAAAATCTTGACTGTCAAGTTTGTTAATTCCTCTATGTTGTCTTAGCTTGATGCTTGAAGATGAATTAAGCAAAGAGGATGCTCATGATACAATTTTTAGTGCTATTATTCCACTGAAATGTCAGTTACCTAATGTAACTACTCTAAACCTACCTGCAAATAGTGAAAACCAGAATGTCAAAAAAATCCATGTTCATTAAAGATGTCAATAGGATTTTAAAAAGATCTTAATTAAATATAACCTCTCTTTCTCACTCTGCCACACAAGATACAATCGCATAATATTTAGATGAGTCATAAGTGGGGAATGATTGCTAGGTTTTCCCAAGCTACATGGTGGAAAGGTGAAGAGTTGAACTTGGAGATCATGAAGAGAAAAAAAAATGCAAGTGACCTTTTGGTCTTACTCGAACTAAAAGAACTTTCAACATGAAAGGTCAAGGATGTTCTTCAAAAGAAAGAAAGAAATTTTAAAGTTAATTTTTTTAAGGATGCAAAAAAGGCAAAAGGATGTCAATTGAAGATTCACATAGAAAGGCAAGGCTATGAAATAAGAAAAACAAACTAGTAACATGTATGTGTGAAGGATGCAGATGCAGAAAGTTGAAGCTATGCAAAGGGTGCTAACATGAGCATATGTTAGAGAAGGACAATATCAGGAGAATAAAAGGTATACTTGATAGAATTAAATGAGAAAAAAAGCTTAAAAAGTTATCAAAGCAAACATAGAGTTCTAGGTATAGGAGAGACATCAATTTTGGGATTGTGTTAGGTGTAAAAAGGAAACAACAAGTTCTGATAAGGAAACATCAGTGATAAACAATGCAAGAATAGAGTTATATACATGCTCAAAAATAAGGTTTACAAAAGGGTATGATTATCAAAGTAGAGAAAAGTGTGTAGATAGTATGAAGGGGCTAAAATAGAGGTAGAGCAAAGTTTGTAGACATTATGAAGACACAAAGACAATGTTAGAAGCATGAGCAAGAGATTTATGACTATATAAAAGTTACAAAACCAAAGAATTAGGTGAAATGTGAATTAGTGAATAAATTATGTCAGTAAGGAGATCATGATCTATTGATGGATCAACAAGTATCTAAATGATCAAATTGTACATTGTTATTGTATCATCATAAGTGGGTGCTTAGGTCACAAGAGTAGGTGCTTCTTGCAAGTTTCGGCTTGCTAAATTAGCTAAGTGGGTACACAGTGGGTGTTAGAAGGGTTTTGAAGTAGTTCGTAGGTTGTGTGGGTGCTCAACCAAATTAGAAATCATTGTATACTAGGAATTGGTGTTCTTAATAAAAGGCCTTGATTTCAAGTAGGTTTTCTCCCTCTATGGTTTTCCCACTATAATTTTGGTGTCCTAGGTATTTGTATTCTTGCTTGAACATTAATTTTTTCATGGTTTGATTTCTGATTCTAGTCAAGAACTTTTAAAGATTGTAAAATTGATCAACATTGATTCACCCCCCCTCTCAATGCTTGTGATATCCAACACTTATAGTAAGACAATGGGAGATATCAACCCATAAAATTAAATGTTTAGCAAAAAAATCTAACCCCTGGGAATGGAAATAATATTACAATATATAACCAAATCAAATGGCTCTTCACATACCCACGTGAATTTTAAACTTAAAGTGCAATCCTCAATGAAGAAATAGAAACTTTAAGTGACTTAAGTCACTTTTTACAAATTTTTCTCCTCAATAAAGAAATAGAATTCTAGAGAGAGAAAGAAAGGAAAAGAGATGAAAGAAGAGAGATGGGGGAAGCTTCAAACTCAAATGAAGAAGGATGAAGAAACTCTAATCCTAAAGAAGATCCACTCCTAATCATGATGACCTCTATAGTAATGCTTCAGTGATGAACTCTAGATGAAGAAATCTAACCCCTCTGCATTGAGAGAATCCTCCTCTTGAATGATCAACCATGTAGCCCCATTAGGTACACTGAGAGAAGAAGTGAGAAGAACTTGATGAATGGACCATTAAAACAATGAAAGATGTATTCTCTAATTTGAACAAACCTTTCGATCCTTGAGACACTTCCATGCCTTATTGACCAATCATTCACATGGAATGAACTTGAAACAATTGCTTGCACAATGCAACTATGACGATCCTTGATTTGGTCACTTTAATAACATTGACGACCAATGAGATACAAGATCGTATCCTTCTGACACATAGGTGGAAGAAGGGGGAGAGAGATTGAATGTAATGTCATTCACCTTATGATCAAACACCCCATATGAGATGAAGTGAAATGTGCTCCAGGATTAAAATGCACTCTGAGAACAAAATTGGGAACCAAGAGGGCCTCCCTTCTACTTGAGTTATAATTCAATTATCATTCCTTTATAAGCATGAGTTTTTCCTTATCATTCATATGAGAAAAAATCCTAAGAGATGATCATCACATAGTGGGAAGTGGATGTTTGTAGACATTTCTAAATTTAGCATGTTCACTTGAAGATACCTTACACTTACCATATATGGAAATGTGGGGATTTTCTTGCAAATTGAAGATTTGACCTCCGTGAAGATTGGAAACAGTGACACATGCAAGTGAGGAACATGTGTGATCATTTTGAGCTCATTCGAAACACACTTACTATTTTTTTTAAGTCATACATAGGTATATATTCTTAGCAATTTTGACAATTTATCATTTTTGAGTGTTTTACAGTTAAAGGAAGAAAGTGAGGTACTGAAAACCAACTATTTCTCAAAATTATTATTTTTAGTAGGCTACATGGTAGAGTCTTACTAAAAATATAAAGTGGTCTTCCAGATGTCAGATCAAAATGAAATCAATTGCATAAGTTTTCATTTTGCATTTCAAGGCTTTGTTCCAATTTTCAAGCAATTTGGCTCGCTGAGTTTCTGTAGATATGAGAAAAGGTTATTTAAGGTTGGAAACTTCATGTGGCTGTAAAAATGGACGAGTATGGATGAGTACATTGATGGAGTCAAGTAAACACTTTTCTCAAAGGTGTTTTCATGAGGAAGCTATAGTCAAAATCTTGTGACAAACAAAGTTGGTGTTTGCAAGTTATGAGCAAAACAAGATTTTGATGGTTAGGGCACTAAATGAGTTATTTGGTGTTTAAATGTGGTGAACCAACTTTAAAACCTCTTTAATGGATTCCAAGGATCCACTTTATGTTTTTAAGTTCATATTTTATGATTTTGAGTTGTGTGAGTAATGGGTGAGTGAATTTATATGGTGGGGGTGGAAGAGAGAGAATGCACATGGGAAAATGGAGTGGGAGAGTAAGAGATAGAGGATGGAAGCCTCCTTTCACTTAGGTGCAACTGCACCTCAAAATTTGCCTTGGGTGTAAGGAGGGAGTAAAAATGTGCCATGGTGAGGGGGTGGAGAAAACATGGCATGCACATACCCAAACACAAGTTTTTTATGTTTTTGAGTTGACATGACATGCACACATGAAAGAATTTCATCCAGTGGGATCATGACAGACTTTTAGGGTGCAATTGCACCTCATAAGTTTTCCCAAGGTGCAAATGGAGTTCAAAAATTTTCCTTTCATGGAAAATGGGATCCACCACAACTTAAAATCATCACTTAAGTCCTTTGCATGCACTTTTTGACTTCATGTTATGTTTTTAAGTAGAGAATTCCAACCAATAGGAGTGAGACACACTTATGGGGTGCAAAGGGACATAAAAATTATGCCTTAGCACCCAAGTGTTGCATTGGACCATGGTTTGTACCTCTAGCTTGTTTCAAAAAATGTTCTTAAGTCCTCCACATGTACTTTTTTACTTCATATTATGTTTTTAAGTTGATAATTCCAACCAATAGGAGATAGAATTGCAACGGGTGTAAAATTATCAGATTAATAAATAACTTCAACTTGTGAAAAACCCTTTGGAAAAAGATGAGCCTTATACTTGTCAATGGACCCATCAGCTATGTATTTGGTTCAGTATACTAACTTACACCTAACCATATTTCTTCCTTTAGGAAGAGATACCAAATCCCAAATACTATTCTTCATCAGAGAGGAATACTCAGCTACCATCACATCATCCCACTCTTGTATCCCGTGAGCCTGTTAAAATACCATGGATCCTCATAAACTACCTAATACAAAATTCCATAACCTATAGAATGTGCATGATAATGCCTAGTGGGTGGAAGATTGTGTATGAAAGGTGTTGCCTCATAAACTGTAGTATGAGGCCACTTAGGTATAGTGACAACATCAATGGGAATAGGATATTTTTTAGCATCCATAACCTCCTCAAAGAAGGGATTCTCAAGATTAGAGAAAGAAGAAGAAGTAGGTGTGGAAGAAGATGAAGAGTCGTGAGGAGAGAAGCACTCATCAAACTGAACATGTGCTCAAAAAAGAACCCCATGAATATCAAGATCTAAATTTGATAAGATCTCATGTCATCATGATGCCTTACAAATATAAAGGGTTTGTTCTTCTTATCTAAGTCTTTCCTTTTCTTCTTTGGCGTAAATTCCCAAGCATGGCTCCTACAGACTCAAAAAATGAGACATCGGGATTAGTTTTGACCGAGCTTCCTCTGGAGTCAAATGCTCAAGGTCTTTGTGTGGTGTGTGACTCTTAATTTTGTTAGAAAAATTAATTACTTTTGCCCAGTATATAAGAGGTAAATCTCTAGAATGCATCATGCAATTAGCCATTTCCTTCAAAGTTTGGTTCTTCCATTTTGCTAAGCCATTCTATTGTCGAGTATGAGGAACAAAATGTTTGTGAATAATGCCACGAGTTTCCAAAAAATCATAAAATTCTTTGCTGAAGCACTTCCCCCATTATCATTGCGAAGGTTCTTTATGCGACTAGAAGATTATTTCTTGACAAAATCCTTAAAGACTTTGAAGCATGAAAAAAAATCACTTTTGTATTCGAGAAAATAAAGCCAAGTATACCTCAATAAATTATCAGTAAAAGTAAGTGCATAATTAGCTCCATTGAAAGAGGGGGTAGGAAAACCCATCAAGTCACTATGCACAAGCTTAAGTGGTGAAGAAGTTTTCTTTAAAAAATTCTTAGGGAATGGATTTTGATGTTGTTTCCATAATGCACAACTAGGAAAAACTCCCTCAAGAAAAGAGACTCTATGGAGACCATCAACCATACCATGAGTGTTCAACTCCTTCAAATATATGTAATTAAGATGTCCAAATCTCTCATGCCGAATCTTACTCTCTGAATCTACATGAGAAACCAAGCCTATCCCTATGGAGGAAGTGTTATCAAAACCCTCAAAGTTATATAGTCTAAAACCATGATCAACAATACCTTGAGCAAAAAGTGAACTAGGCTCTAACAAAGTACATACTTATGCCCCTTGTGTAAAATTCACTATTTTTCCTTGACAAAAATGACACATATGATATACAAAAATTAAATTTGTAGTGATGTTAGGAACATACAATGCATCATGGATATTTCCACCATCAAGGTGTATGTCACCTTTTACCTTAACAAAAATAAAGGAAGAATCTCCAACCTCAATTTTGGAAGTAGAACTCAAACCTAAATATATAAAAGACTCCTTGGAAGAAGCCATTTGATGCGAAGCACCATAATCTATAACCCAACTATTTGCAAATGTTGACTGAGATCTCTTCATAACATTAAGTGTTTTGTCATATTGATTGGAAGGAGGTGGAGTCAAGATAAAGATTTTGTGTTTCTTGATTGTATCCTCTAATGTTTGCATTCATTTGTAACAACTATGTTCTTCGTGACCACTACCCTTGCAAAAGAGCACGAAAGGATAGGCTTATTATTGGATTTAGAATACTCTTTGGGTTTAAAGTTGGTTTCTTTAGATTTAGGAGCATTTTGAGATAGAGAAGGGGTGGAATTGGATTTAGCTTTTGGTTTTCCCTTTCCCTTAGGATTAGATGCTACTAATGTCTTTTGAGAGCTGGAAGATTCAAGGTTGGACAATTTGGATTCTTCCTCAGTAAGTCTTTCACAAAAATTTTCTAAGGTAGGCATTGAGAATGTGTCACCTAAGGCATCCATGCTAAAGAAAAAGGTAAAAGCAAAGATTTGGAATGGACCTCTCAACTTGGATAGAATTAGGTAAAGACACTCTTCATCTTTCTTATCTCTTCCACTTCCCTTCAATTGTGTCAACAAATGCTTGAACTTAGTAAGATAATCTATAATTGATGGAAAATCTCCAAAACTAATAAGCCTTCCAATTTATTCCATATTTTGTAATAATAGTCACATTTTTCTAAATGAAACAAAAGACTATCACTTACATAAGTTCCTATCAAACCCATACACTCATCAAATTTGCATTGGTACTAAAATTTCTCATATTCTCTAGTGAAAATTGGTTGTTCTACAAAAGTTAAAGCCCACAATCCTTTGCTTTTAATGATTGTTTCCATTCTTGGTTTCCATGTTTTGTTAATGGCTCAATTTGATCTAATGCAGAAGTAGATAAAGACGTCATTCTCAAAATCACCAAAAAGAATGCAACAAGACCCCTCAGATTTATAGTGTGGTTATCAAAATAAGTAGTTACAATAGAGAAAACATGAAAAAATAAGCACTTTTGAAAAAAACAACACTCAAATATGAGTTAGTCTGATTCGCGCTAAATAGAAACTCTGTAAAATAGAAAAAAAAAACAACCCAGTACATATCTCAAAAAACTTAGGAACCATTTTTATGGACCTTTTGTCTCATCAGTGTAGATTCCCAAGTGGATCTATACATGCATCCACCTCTATAAAACCTAAAAAACTCCAAAAATAATTATCTCCATTAATGGTCGAGTTTACAATTGATTTTGGGGTTTTTCTACTTTATGAATCCAATGGAGTCCTCCGTTTTGCATGAAAAATCACACCATAATAGAATACTAAGAAATTATAAATATATAAATATAAAAATCCCTTGTTTGTAAAATATAACTTGCAGGCATATGTTAATATCAATCTCCTACTCTAATACCATAAAAGGAACGATAAATAGATTGTTCCAAACCACAAAGAACTCAGACACTAATAAAACATCGCACTCAATAAGTTGAAAGCAATTCACTAGAATAAATTTACAAAATCCTTTGCAAACAAATGAACAAAAGTATCCTATATTATTATGGAACTCTATACAGTAAAATGAGAAGGGGGCTTGCTTATATAGGCAAGGAAGATCAATCTAAGAACTACTCAAGGCTATATATCAACCCATAAATCAAGGAAAGAACTATACCTAACAGCTAGATAATATCCTCCTAATATCTAAATAAGATAAAAAGAAATATCCACACATAAGTGAGTGAGGATAAATAAAAGAGAAGGTAAATAAAGTACCTAGGTGAACATGAGTTAAGGTAAACAACTTAATCTAAAAAGAATTTCATCCAATGGGAGCATGATACACTTTTGGGGTGTAATTACACATCATAAGTGTGCCCAAGGTGAAAATGGAGTTCAAAAATGTGCCTTAGAGGGAAAATGAGACCCACCACAACTTAAAATCATCACTTAAGTCCTCCACATGCACTTTTTGACTTCATGTTATTATTTTAAGTTGAGAATTCCAACCAATAGGAGCTACATGCACTTATGGGGTGAAATTTCACCTAAAAAGTGTTTTAAGGGTGAAAAAGGGCACCAAAAGTGCACCCAAGCACCTAAGTGTTACATAAGAGCATGGTTTATACCTCTACCTTGCTTCCCATAATGTTTTCTTCTCCCCAAAGTAAAAAATTAATGAATTTTGACCAAATAATGTTTTAATTTACATGGATATATGCCAATTGTTATCAGCCAATTTTGACTGCGCAAAATTGTTTTAAAAAAAAAACAATTGAATAATTAAAAATTAGAAAATTTTGAAAAGTATTAATTTGTGTGGTTCATTGGACTCCTTGTGATCGTCTTATTTTTGTGATCGTTTCGGTCTTCGTTCAATGATTTTTGGGCAAGAACTCTTCCCGCCAAGCTATAAAACGCATTAAAATACATTAAAATAATTAATTAATATTTAATTAATTAATTGCTCCTTGTTTGATTAAATTAATCACTTAAGGAGTATTTAATTAAATAAATATAGATTAAGGTTCATCCGACAAGTTTTAGTGCCAGGGAAGTTAGCTTTTGTTTCCAACTGTCGGGTTGGCATCCCAAACCCGGATATCCACTTTCCTGGCAATTTCCTTCAAATTTCCCGCACATGGGTTTTCCTCTGCCAATTTCCAAATCATGGATTGGCAAACGGGCATAAAATTCCCCAATTTCCCACATGGGGAAATTGGACGGGGATTGCCAACCCATTTTGCCATTCCCGTTGGCAATTGCCCATTACTTTTCCCAATTCCCCTGGCACTTAAGCCACTACCCGGGATGAGAGGAAGTTGAATTAATCCTCGTAACTTCCTCCATCAAACTCGGTGGAAAAAGTCAGAAGCTTCTTTTTCTTCATAAAGACATAATATTTTGTTTGACATTATGCAAATAAATCCCACGCACTGGCCAAGAAACAGTCTTTAAAAAAAAGGAACAAAGAAAAATTGTTTTCCACGCATTGGGCAAAAGCCGCGCCAGGAGGAAAGATAAGAAAAACCTGAGCAAGTTTCAAAAAAAGAAAGAAGCTTTTCAAGACCCACGTGCTGGAGAGTAGAACAAGTTTTTAGATAAAGAACAATTTCAAGAGGACAAATCAAATTCCTGTGCATTGGGAGAAGCAAAGAAGAATAGTTCTTTTTTTTAAAGAATTAAGAAGGAGAACTCCACGCATTTTCCTGTAGAGGAGGCGCACGGCCCAAACCGCTATCCACACACTGAGGGAAAGGAAAGAAAAGAGAACAGTCTTCCATGCAGGCCGCGCTAGCAAATAAAAAATATACGCACCGGCCATTCATCTGTTGCAGCATTTGATGGAGCGCAGACAAGCATTCGTGAGTAGGCGCGAAGTTTAGGAAGCATACAGAACAGTGTACGAGGTGCGAAGTTTAGAAAGCATACGGAACAGTGCGTAGGAATAGAAACAGGAAGCATACGTGACAGTGCATGACCCATACTCTGGAGAACATCATCGATTGATCCTGCGCCAATACTGTCTTTACTGTTTGCATTATTATAGGTTTGCCTGTAGTTTTTTAAAAATAAATAAATAAAACGTGACCCAACTGAACCGTGGGCAAGTATATTTAAAAAAAAAAATGAATTGTTTTTGCGACTTGTTATATTCTGCATTTTCATCGGCCTTCAGAAAGAATGCATAATATTGCATATGGATGGATCTAGGGCCCTGATAAAGCTTACAGCTTAATTGTTAAAGGTTGCAACAAATGCAGGTCACGAATAGCAAAAACTCTGATACATAGCAAGCTGCGTGTTGGGTGATATAAAAAAATACAGTCTAAAAGAAGACAAAAGAAAGAATTCTTTCCCACGCTGGTCCAAAGTTTTAGTTCCACATAGCCAGAGGTAAAATACATCAAGCCAAAGCCCACACAATACAAGAAAACCACGCATTCTTTTGGAGGAGACGCCCAGCCAAGGAAGACAGCAATAGACAACTAGAGAATAAATTTGTTTTATTTGCCTAAAGCCAGAAGAAACGCTGAAGAAAGGAAACTCCATTCACGTAAATATTAAGATCGGGGGATTTTAATTGTTATTGTCGGAGTTAGAATTCGAGCTTGGTCTCGATTTTTTCATTGACATACTAAAGGATGTAATTCGAGACAATTATTATTATCATTTTTAAAATAATAATAATAATAATATATAACGGGAATATTTTTCTTACATCGACGGGGTGTTGAAGACTGAGACCCAGTCCCGTTTGCATTGTTTGGCGTGCCTGAGTCACCTTTTGATTAAATTCATAATGGCCGAAAGATCCAAATCTGTAGGGAGATCGAGGAAGCCAGTGGAAAGATCTAATAAATCTACCCTAAAATATGAATTCCAAGGAATTATTCCTCCCAGCTCCATTAAGTCGGCGTATGACAACATCACCGATACAAATCTGGGTCACATCAACGTGCAACAGTTTTGCGAGAGAGTGAAAACTGAAGGCAAAACCATTTTCTCTTATAGGCTTTACCACAGTAGCCTACCTCAAGCAGCAGCATTCCCTGTCTCTGTGAAGTGTCCGGAATTGGTGATTGCTTGTGCAAAGCATTATGATCCTGAGAGACAAGGAATTTATAAAGACAACCACGAACCTTTCCTCTTAATCACACCTGAACACATTGAGGAGTTGCTCGGGATACCTGACTTTCCTGAGAATGCAGATATCACTCGCCAGTCTGCGCAAGATTTCTGGGACGAAGAACCCCTAAGATGGAGCAAAATGGTTAACAACAATTGGCTGGTAACCAAGAGACCTCGGATTGACAGGCTCCCCAAAGAACTGTACCACGTTGAGTTTGTGGAAGAGATTGGAGACATGATCACTCTTCTAAGTCAAGTTTTTGGTTTACCTTCTGCAAGGGTCTTCCACCCATGGATGTACCAGTTTATCTGTATCATGCTAGCCAAGAAGGAGTTTGTGGACTGGGCCACCACCATCAGTAACACCATTCACAAGCAATTGATAGAAGTCAAAATGACTGGATGCTTCTACATGACCTCATATCTGACCTATGCGGTAGCACGAAGAAAGCTATTTTCGGGACTTGAAACGAGAGGAGTCCTAGGGTCATCAAACAACGTTTTTCACTATTACCCTCAGCTCAGCTTCAAAAATAGTTCTCACCATTTTAGAAGAGTCAACGATGCATTCACCTTCCGCGTGATCCGGAACTTGAATCGAAATACCGAGGAAAGGTTTTCCAAAGAAGCCATGAGTGTCATTTCCCAATGGGGAACCTGGTTTATACAATTTTCATCTTTTTCCTACATTCACATGAGTGGCTTTGCTGGGACCCCGTGGAAACTTCCCAAGTACGTCAGTGATAAGTGGGCGTTAATGGAGCTGGCGCGACAATTGTTCCAAGTTCACTGCTTACTTAGTGATAAGCACTGTCCAGGAATTCATTTCCCGATCCAAATCGGGGAATACCAATGCCCAAACTTATTCAGTGCACAACTAATGGAAAAGGAGTTTGCTCTCATAACCATCCATCCATATGTGAAGAGAGCCCAGTTTGATATCAATGGTTATATCAAACGATTATGGGAGCGAAGTATCAACATAATCCTACCATGGAGGATTTCTATGCCGCTTGCTCGGATGAACATGAGGTAAGGAGACGGGAGTACTCTCGCCTAACACTTGCTCAGATCAAGGCCTTCCACATTCGGAGTCCTCCCGATTCATTCATAACCAATGATGAGGATGTCGTCGATCCCTCGTATGATGCCATTGCCTTCACACCGTTGCCTCGAATTGACTGGACCAAAAGAGATGAATTTTCTCTCGATGGCAAGAACCAACCAATTATCGAAAGAAGCATATCTTGGTATGATAGGGAACTTGCCAAATTTCAATCAATTCCAAATCCCGTTTCAGAATCACAAAAATTGCCTATATCAGGACACCTCCATTCGACCAAGGTTTCTTCTCGATCAACTTCGTTACCATCCAATCATACACGACATACAAGAAAAGAATGGTTGCCGAAATCCACTTCGCCGAGCAACGTGTCACGAAGAGAGAGATCTAGAGATCCAAACCCTGAAGAAGGAAAGGAGCGTGTGTCTGGATTTTCTACCTCGAGTAGAGATTCTTCCACTCACATCATTAATAGCACTCATACGCTGGTAGCAAATGATCCTCAGCCATGCTTCGAACAAACACCCACTCAAGTGCAAGTAATTCAAATATCAAATACTTCGGAGCACGTAGTTCATGAAGGGATTTCCCAAAATCTCCCGAATGATCAGGAAGTGGACATTGAGTTTGTGTCTCCTCAAATCGAGGCCGTTGATAGGATTCAAGAAGGATCTCATGATGTCAGGGATAATGAGGATATTGATTCAAGCTCCAGGATTCTATATGTCAAGATAGTAAATGAAACTCCTTCTTGGGTTGATTCTGAAGTGAAGAAAAGGAAGAGAGTTGTCAAGCCAATCGACATTGATTTTGATGCCCTTTTCAAACTGTCGAATGACGCCATTCCTAAGAAGCCCAAGGTACTTTCTCGAATAATGGTGGATAATGATGGAAACAAGTTTGCAGACCTTGCCATTCCACGAGTGGATAAAGAGCGTAATGCTATGACGCCAGCCGACTATGAAGTTTCCAGACTAGGACTTGGGAGATCCACGTTAGAAAGTGACATGGCGATGGCTCGAGATTCAATTGATATCGTGCTAAAAAGATTGGAGAAATACAAGTCCCAAAATTCTCGGCTCAAGGCTGAAAAGAGTCAATTGGTGGAGTATGTCCAACATTTGATAAATCCCATATCATCCACCTTCCCAGTACCTGATGCGGTGGTTGCCCCAGATGAAGAGACTCTTAATTTGTCAAAGGAAATAAACACGTTGGGCCATGTCACTAAAACTTGGCTTTCGGAGATTCTCGTTTTGGGCCAGCGAGTGATCAAGACTGCAGTTAAGCTTCATGAAGATATCAGTGTATATCTAGATCCAATTCTTTCTTTCAAAGAAACTTTTGTTTCTACGATATCAAATTTGGATGAGATATTGCCCAGTCTGCAGGAGATAACAAGTATGGAATCTTCAGTGTTGGCTATTGAAGGGATTCTCGAATTTGAACATCGAGGGACACGTTTCCTCTGGTGTCTACATCTCAAATCGAGAAAGACGCTTCTTGTGGATTCTATGATCCATTATGACAACATGTGCAATGAAGTTTTCGCTTCACTTTCCTCGATCCAGGATTTCATAGCTGAGATTCCTTGCAACCTAGTAAATGAGCATAATCAAAGGTGTTCATCGGAGTAGGTGGAGGAACAATTTTCACGATTGTTCAAAGACATGTACACTCCTATCAACAATTTCTCGTCGGTTTCCATGGAACGGTGTATCAAATTGAAGAACTTGTTTGAGAATGCTCAGTCTAAAATTGTTAATTTTAATGATATGCCAAGTAGAATTCTTGAATTGCAGGTATTTTGTGAGGCTATTCTTTGGCCAAGTGAACCTCCAGAAGAAGAAAAGATGTTTGAAACTTTGGGAAGGTTTAGATCCTTTCAATTATCAAAAGCAGCAGATCCTAATTTCACCGGCGGTGTAGGAAGTTGATTTTCTTGATATCTAGCAAATTGGGAGAGTCCATTTCTCATACGTTTGAGATAGGCGGACCCCGTTTCAATGGATAAGGCACTGGTTATTATTGTATATTTTTAAAGGTGTTGTTATTTGGGAAACATTGGATATTTTAAGTAATTTCTATTTTTGGGTTGTATTTAATAAGGTTGGTTGGAAAAAGTCAAAGGTCACTTAAGTGCCTTATTTAATGATCATGTAAAACCCTAACTACTTTGTAACCAACTTTTGGGTTATAAAAGGAAGTGAGGGGCTCATTTGTAAGGGTGACTTTGAGATACGAGAAGAAGATACTTTTGTGCAAGCTTTGTTTCAAGAAGAAACTTTGTGTTCTTTGTGAAAAACATTTTGGAGTTAATAGAATAAGAACTTTGTGTCTCATTCATTGTCTCTTGTAACATTTGGTGTTCTTATGTTCATTAGATGTTAGGTGTTTGAATCTTGCATGCAAATATTATCTTTGATCTTATTGTCAACATTAGTAATCAGTTGTTCTAGTTCACAGTGATCAAGCTCTGACTATCTACTTGCTCATGTGTGTTCCCTTTTGCATGTTCTTGTTTGGCTAACTCAAACTCCGTTTTATTTGTGTTGGTTATTCATCTTTTCTCTTCATGCAATATTAGGCTCTGTTTTTACCTAACTCTTGCATGTTCTTTCAGTCCATTCCATTCCACTCCTTTCTTTCATTTCATTCCATTTCCTTCATTCACTTTTCTTCCATTGATGTTCCAAAACACCCCCCACATACAATTTTGAATGTATAGATGTAAATACAGTTTTGGCTTTCAATAAAGGCAAGCCTCACCTTCATTGAGGAGGGACTTCGTTCCCACACTATTGCATGTCATTTGCATGCGTGCAAATCCATATGCTAACACCAATGAATCCAATGATACTATTTAGAAGGCTTGAAAATGAGTTCTCCAAAAAACTTTACCTGTATCTTCACTTTTTCCTATAGCGGTGCAACGATGAGCCGAGTGACAAGAAGAGTTTTTATGAAACCGAGACAAAAAACTTGTAGGTTATGAAAAGAATTGAAAATACCCTCATTTGAGATTTTTTTAGGATCCTAAATCTTCACAGGGTGTGCGAAACATTTTGAACAAGTTCCATCTTGTAGAAGGACTATTGTGTTGCACTGATGGACATGTTTTCACATTTTTATACTCCCATAATTATTATTTGATTATTGCATCATGAAGTAGGCTCTGTCATCTTTCAAATTCCTAGGATATGAGATACCAAAACCTCATAAAAACATTTTAAACAAGGTGAATAGCTCTTTTGAAACTTACATTTCCTTGTGCCTTGCCTAAAAAGGCCCGGTATTGCTTAACTTGTTCTTGACCTCAATTTTCTTCATAGAATGTTCTTAAACTACCTCAAACAACTTTATGGATCTCCCAAACACCTCAATGATGATTTGAATCTTCTCTGTAAGCTTTCGAAGGATGTTCACCAATGACAAAAAGACCAAAAATAACCCTTTTTAAAGCCTCGGAGAGAAATGTTATTTCTTAGATATCAGTAGCTTCACAAATCAAGCTACATAAACTTATCTGCACATGAAAAACACTTGAAAATCATTTTAACATGTTTCTCTCAACCATAATGAGGATGAAAAAGTTGAAATTTTGCTTAGAGGAAAGGTTTACATTGATCGGGAAAGGGAATTTCAAGTGTGGCTTTGGTTGTCATGACCAAAACTTTAAATTTTGCATGCTAGAAATTTAACATGACAACACGACCTCTGCATGTAAAATTTAAAATTTTGGTCATGAAAACCAAACCCACACTTGAAATTTCCTTTCCTGGTCAATGTAAATGTTTCCTTCAACCAACATTTCAACTATTACATAGTGAAGCACACCAAAATCCTCTAGTGAGAGTCCTCAAAATTCCACATGATGAAACCAACAACTAAAAATTGAAAATGGAGTGTGAAAAATCACACACACACACACACACACACACACACACACACACACACACACACACACACACACACACACACACACACACACACACACACACACATGAAGGTATACGAATATAAAAACCTCACATGACACTTTATATATTAATGCGGGTATAGATACATCTAAAAACCCTCCCAATATTATTTACAGTTTATAAAATAGGCCATTAAACTGAAATGATTCAAATCTGATTCAACATCAAAACAAATAAATGTTTCAACTTAAAATAGTGTGAAAAAACACACTTTAAAAAAAATCAAATATGAGTTAACTATCTTTCTTTTTCTTCTCAACTTATTATTATTTATGTTCATTTTCTTTCGTAAGCACCATGCATTCAAGAGTTGGTTAAGCTTAGAATTATTTTGTTTCTTTAGGTTTTATCTATTAAAGATTAACTTGCCTACAAGTTTTTCAACAAGAAACATTACGTTTATCCAAGTTTTAAGTATCTGCATTTAGAAAATCAATTATAATATCCATGTCCTCACCAATAAGTACTACTAGAAAAACAATATTGTTTTAGCAAATCGTTTCATGTTTTTTGGCCATGAATAATTATCTTTATTTTTCTTCTTCAACTTATTATTATTTATGTTCATTTTCTTTCGTAAGCACCATGCATTCAAGAGTTGGTTAAGCTTAGAATTATTTTATTTCTTTAGGTTTTAACTACTAAAGATTGGCTTGCCTACAAGTTTGTCAACAAGAAACATTACATTATCCAATTTCTAAATGTCTATTACCCCTCACCCCTTCCTGCCCCTCCATCTCCTCCCTTTTCAAAGTGTGGAATTGAAAATTCTATACTTAAATGAAAAACATATTTTGGTGTGCACATACTTTTTCTTTACTCAATTGTTTTTGTTCTTGTGTTGGTGTAGGCAGGTACTATGGTGAAACCTATATCACCAAGTGTATTCAATTTCCATAGAATAAATTGAATTGTAAATCGAATATGAAAAGCATATGCAACTTTAAAAATTGAATTTTGCATAGTGAAGTACAAAGAGACAAAGCATGGAAGGAATACACAGAGGAGTTGAGTGTGTGTGACCCAACATGGAGAAGAGGCATTATAACAAAGAGGGAAGATAAGTCTACTCTAGCCACTTTGATATCTTCCCAAAGAGAGAGAGTGAGAGAGAATAAGAACACTCTACGATGTATCTAGCCACTTTGATATCTTCCAATCCTATAGGCCACACCATTGTAGATTGATCTAGGCCCAATTTTGTAATAGTACAAAGTTTAAAGGGAATTGTTGGCCCATGCCCCCCATTTTGTTTTGTATTAGTTGAGTTTTATTATGCAAATACTAAATAATGATAAAGGAGAAGAAGGCACATGCCCCCACACCTTGTATCTACAACTATATCCAAGTGATGTAGTGAAGAAGGAATGAAGTATTCATACCCCCTACATTATGTTCTGAATTATGTCATTTCAATATGACTTTGTACTAGAACTCTATAAATGTCTATGAGAATTTGATAATGTTGAACTTACTTGTAGATTTCCCCTATGACAAAAATTTCAAGTATGGGTCATAATATACTACGGTTTTATCCTTGGTTGATGGTTATATACAAGCATAAAATTTGTTGTTATTTTATATCCATTTCGATTTTTGATGATCTATGTCATGTATAAATATATGTATGAGTCTTGAATTCTATTTGAATCATTTGTATATTGTTGGTGTGTGTCATATTCACACTTGTTGTGAAATCATCCTTAGGTAATACTGATATCAAGCTAAGATTTATTAAGTGCACATTGGTAAATGCACAATTAAATGGTAGTTATCCTTACATGTGTGAGAAGTGTGAAACATAACTGAAAGAGGGTGTGTGAAAACCAAAAGCTCGAGGATCACGGAGGATGATGTGAACATCCATGGACGTGTGAATGACAACATGAAGAGATCTTGAGAGGAGCAAGCATCAACAAAAAACATGCATGTAAAGATTCAGTAAACAGGCAGAACCTCGTTACAAACCAAAAACTCTCTCTCTATCTCATAGATCATAAATGGTGTACATATACGAGGTTTTAAGTAACCCTCAGTGCTGCAATCATGACAACTCGAGTGGAGATGGGGAGTTACATTCTCATAATATAAAATTAACTCCTAATGACGCTTATGATGCACTGACGCGTAAGGGAATCCAATGATGACCCCTACATGATACACAGACCTATGATCTCACCTAAGTGAGATGACTCACCCAATGATGTGGAATTGTGACTCACACCAAGACTCCCCTTCATCGTAACTTAGGATGAGGTGGAAAGTTAGAAGAGAGAAATGGGTCCTGACACACAAGCCGAATGAGGTACCCATGTAAAACAAGAAGTCCCAAGCAATGAAGGAAAACCAAGTGGGAAAAATATCCACCACAAGAGAAAAACAAACTCTTTAATCTAAGAAAGATGCCAAGTATGGGTCCCGACCATAGACAAGCTTGATAAAGTACCCATGTACAAAAGGGCAATCTCTCAAAAATAAGAAGAAGAGAAAAGAAGAGGGAGATGAGAGAGCCATAAAAGATGCCATGGATGGATCTTAACTCTTCGACTCTAGGAAGTATCCCAAAAGAGTGTCGATGACATGGTCCTTTGCCTCTGGACTGAAGAAGAGCCACCCACACCGAACTATGTGCCTACCCTTAAGAAGGACAAAAATAGAGTGTTGGAATTCTGCCCACTCTGTAAAGGAAACTGAAGGTAGTAGCACGAAAAACTCTGAGTTTGGTCCATGAAAGTGTGGCATAAGTCTAACAAGTGAGCACTAAAGAACCAAAGGTAATTTCACGAGCGCATAAATGTCAGAGTGAAGAGGGGGAACACACATAGAAAGGATGTCTAAGTGAAGGCAAAAAAACAACCCCCACAACAAAAAAGGGATCCACAAGCAAGGGTGGATCAATGGAGAACTATAGAAAAATGAAATTTATCAGAGTCCCAGAAGGGGAACTCCCAAAAACAGAGATGATGAACTCCTCCAAAACACCTGTAGAAAATTGAGGAACCTGTAGTGTATCACAAGTGGGCTCTACGAAAAGATGACCAAGGTCGGGTAGATACTCATCGTAATGAGGGGGCTTGAAAAACAAAAGAGTGATGTCAGACATGTATAAGTCATCTAATGAAGGTAGAGGAGTGAAAGGGGCCTTGCACACTAAAGGTGGAAAGGAGGCTGGTGCAATGATAGTATGAGGCTGAAATGGAGGCTGCACAAGGTTTGATGAGAAGTGTCAAAAATCTCTAGAAAGGTGAGAGGAGGAAAGAAGTCCTTTGTAGTACACTCAGCATCAGAACTGGAAGCACAATCCTCATCATCAGAAGTGGAACCAAGAAAGTTTATGTCAGTGAAACTACCATCACACGAAGAACAAGAGGAGACAACTGTAGAAGACTATTGGAGTGAGTTGCTGGAAGACCAAGGTGAAGCAACGTGGGCCTCAACAGAAGTAAGAAGTGTAGGGAGAGTGTTGTCAATTGAGGAATCAAGATGTGATGGAGCACAAGGGGAAATGCTCACATCCATTTCAAAGAAGGGGTCTCCAATAGAACACAAGTGCAAAGAGTGAATGGAAGCATGAGCATGGTAAAAAATAAGCTCTGTAGTGGCAACAGGTGAAGGGTCTCCAAAGAGGGACTGAAAGATGCTCCAGATGCGGTGGGGAGGATCTGAGTTTACCACGTGAAATCGGAGAGGTCTAGAGACGTAACACATCAAGTGACCAAAGACATGGTCACAAGTGTCAAGAAATTCCTCAAGATGATGATGATCATGGGGTGTAGGAACTGGCCCAAGCAAGAAGTGTGAAAGACCCATGTGGGCAAAGTAGCGTTCCATAGAAGCACACCAAGCTGAATAGTTTTCTCTCCCAAGAAGAAGTAGTGGAGGCTGTAATGTGATCATACAATGTTCGAGTCTGGAAAGAGCATCCTCCATGATGTGGAAATGGAAGCAAAACATGCAAGGTGCATAAGAAGAAGGGTGCAAGAATGCAAGACATCGGACTCAGCCGATAATGCATATGTGAGTAATACAACACCCGAGAAAGACAGTGGTAACCCCCCTATCTGCGGCACTAGATATTGCGTGACTACAATAGGGTGCGTTCATGTGGCATTAGACAATTGACCACTTGCCTCATAGTAGGCAACAAGTCACGCGAGAGTGGAGGTCACAATGGAGTCCTAATCGAAAGCAGATGAACACACGCAATCAGGAAAAAAAGTGTGTAAGCAACATGGTACAAAACACTCCTCAGTGTGAGCAAAATGGCATCTCACAATGCAAAAGAGAAGGCTCTCTTGTCACAAGGCTGTGGCAGATGCATCCACTAGCTGCAGGCGAAGAAGAGCACTACAATGCACGAGCCAAAAAAAGTGGCTTAGAATGATTAGTAGCCCTATATGGAGATCCCAAAAAATACCCCCCACTGAAAAAATGATTTTTTTTTGTTTTTATCATTTTTCCGCTTTACAATGTTTGCACAATGATAAAAAAGAGAAAAAAATTAAAAAAATCAAAAGGGGAGAAAAAGGGGTCGGGAGCTCAAGAGGGTGAGGAGCCAAGTCAGCTCAATGAGTTGAGCTAAAAGGTGGCTTGGTGGGTAGGAGGCGAGTCAGTGGTTGTCAGAGTTGCGTTCAATGTATCAGGCAAAGGAGAGTAACTCACGTGGAGGGCAGAGCTCGAAAATATTCAGGGCAGGTCGGAAAGGCTGTTAAGTCGAGGGATGAGTCAACCTGGTGTCAGAGGTGGAAGAGACACCGATATAAAGTGCCAAGCTGTAGATGTAATGGTAGGTGGGAATCATGGATGGCATGCAAGTCGACCAAGGGAGCTTGAGGCACGAGGTTGGAAATGGAACCAAAGCCGGAAAGCAGGCGAGAAGGGTCGAACTGGGCACCAACCAAACAAAAACCATAGCAGTGAGCGTCCAAATAGAAATGACACAAATGACGAGTAGCTCTTTGCAACGAGTTAGAGGCAGAAACTTGGAATCCACATAGAGCACGACCAGGAGAAGCAGAGTCACAACCAACAAATAAGCACGAGTGGAAAACACGATCCACATAAGGTTGAAAAGGAGCAAGTAAGGGTCTCTGAAGGCACGAGAGCGATTCAATCTACCAAGGCATGCAAAGCAAAATCTGATGCAGAGGCACAAATAAACATAGGTTGAAGAATTAGATGCAGCCGATGCACAATGCAAAGAAAACCGAGAAAAACCCGTATAAGAGCAAAACACTCGGACCGAGTCAAAAGAACCATGAAGGGTGAGATGGGTGTTGTCCAAGGCGGGGATCTGAGGGGGAGATCTTGGTTCCCAGCTCGGCGAGCTGGGGTCAAGTTGGAGCCCAAAAGGCACTTCAATAACCTTGGAACTGCAAAAACTCTCAACACGTTTAAAAATCCAAATTTGGTCCTCAAACTCTGAAACTACAACCTGAAGTCCTCAAAACATGCATGCAACCCCAAAGAGCCTGAAAAACCTAAAACCAATGAACCATGAACACACGAACAAGCAAATAAAAAAACTGAACATAGGTATAAAACCCGAATCAATGCACTAAAATGCAAGATGAAATAACCATTAGGATGTTGTAACAAGAAACTGTATATCATGCTAAAAATCTAGAAAAACACGTGAAAATGTCAAAGAGTTACACAAATCCAAATGACGTGGCTCTGATACCACAAAAGAGGGTGTGCAAAAACCCGAAGCACGAGGATCACAAGGGATCGACATGAACATCCACAGAACGTAGCGAACGATAACGTGACGAGATCTCAAGAGGAGCGAGCATCAACGGAAAATGTGCATGCAAAGATTCAGTAAACGGCCATAACCTCGTTACAAACCACAAACTCTCTCTCTCTCTCTCTATCTCATAGATCAGAAATGGTGTACATATAGGAGGTGCTGAGTAACCCCCAGTGTTGCAATCATGACAACTAGAGTGGAGAGGGGGAGTTACATTCCTAGAATAGAAAAGTAACTCCCAATGATGCATATAACACACATATGTGTAAGGGAATCCAATGATGACCCCTACGTGACACACATACCTACGATCTCACCTAAGTGAGATGACTTGCTCGATGATGTGGAATGGTGAATCACACCAACAATAATTTAGGAAATGATCGTATCCCACCTCTCACTCAACCAATAACAATCTATCAATCACCTCTTACTTTTCCTATATAAGTAACCTTTGTGTCCTTGTCAAATGTTAGACTGAAGCTTAGAGTCATCTCTAAAGTTAATGGAAATGTTGTCTCTTAAGGAAATTTTGTTCTAGTGTAACCATTGTTGGTTGCTCACGCATATGCATTGTATATTTCTTTTTAGTTTAATACAATGTGCTTTTTTGGTGAATATCTTCCTCTTGTCAAAGTACTTTGCGTGGATGTTTGCATTATGGAGTTTTCTTGGGCCCTCCTTAATTACTATATGATATTAGAGCCAAATCTACAATCTTCATCTTGTAATTTTCTCCTATCTGAATTTTTATTTAGAGTTTTTTACATTATTGGTCACAAATATGAATGAAGAAGGGTTTTTTGAAAATATTTCTACCTTTTTTTTCCAATTTTGAGTGTTTTTGGTAGATCTCAAATTCCCTTTGGAGGCTTTTTGAGATGCAGATTTTTGCACCTTCATTGATTGCATAATTATCATGCTTCTTCTCAAACCCCTAAGCATTTCTTGAGCTAATCTGCATTATGGGTTTCCAAAATACACCAACGAGTATTTTTTGTTTGTGTAAAATTTGCTATTATAAGGTCATTTATTTAGTTTTTTTAATTTTTGGAAAAATCTAAAATTTATGGGTATGACCCAATATTTTTCTTGAATTCTACTCAGATGATCGTTAAAAAAAATTGGACCTTCTGGCGATTTTCTATGATTTTTTGAAAGTTGAGATTTATAGAGCAAGTAAGGAGCAATAAATAAGGTGGTAGATTTTTTGCATTTTTTTTACAAAAACATTGAATGAAAGTATATTTTTTGTATTTATCTCATTGAGAGATTTTTAGATAGTATTGATTCATATAAAATGGAGGTCCAAGCCACATGTGGTTCCATTTAAAGTTTTAGCACAATTCTAATGCATTTTACATGTTTGGCATCTCTAGTGCATTTTGCATGTTGTGCAACTGCACTAACCCTTGGTCACCCATATGACCATCATCTAGCCCCTATGGTCTACACTCATCCCCCAACCCACCATATGACCGCCCCTTGGCTATTTTTATCCCCAAAGGGCTAGACTTTCACCATTGGGTCCTTTTTTGGAGTATGTTTCTTCTGAAGCTCATAACTTTTAAATTTGTGAAGCTTGGGAAGATGATTTTGTTTGACACCTTGCCTAGTTTTTCATGATCTACATTATGGTGATGTTAATTTTTACATTTTAATAAACCATATTTCCAAAATTAGCATTTTTTTGCCTATTTAGCTAGCCAAATCATGTATTTTGGACCTTTATGAGGCCATAACTTTTGATTGGTAACTCATATTTGATTTTTTTAAAGTGTGTTTTTCACACTATTTGGAGTTGAAACATTAATTTATTATGATGTTGAATCAAATTTGAATCATTTCAATTTAATGGCCTATTTTATAAACTATAAATCATATTGGGTGGGTTTTTAGATGCATCTATCCTCACATTAATATATAAAGTGCCATATGAGGTTTTTTAGATTCGTATACCTTCATGTGTGTGTGTGTGATTTTTCGCACTCCATTTTCACATTTCAATTGTTGATTTCCTCATGTGGAATGCTTTGTCTCTCTGTACTTCACTATGCAAAATTCAATTTTTAAAGTTACATATACTTTTCATATTCAAGTTACAATTCAATTTCTTATATGGACATTGAATACACTTTGTGACGTAGGTTGCACCATAGAACGTGCCTACACCAACACAAGAACAACAACAATTGAGCAAAGACAAAGTGTGTGTGCACACCAACATATGTTTTTCCTTTAAGTATACAATTTTTAATTCCACACTTTAAAAGGGGGGAAGAGGGAGGGGCATGCGGGAGAGGGGGGGGGGGTGGTAATGTAGACATTTAAAACTTGGATAAACATGATGTTTCTTGTTGACAAACTTGTAGGCAAGCCAATCTTTAGTAGATAAAACCTAAAGAAATAAAATAATTATAAGCTTAACCAATTCTTGAATGCATGGTGCTTACGAAAGAAAATGAACATAAACAATAATAGAAGAAAAAGAAAAATACTTAGTCATGGCCACAAAACATTAAATGATTTGCTAAAACAATATTGTTTTTCTAGTAGTACTTGTTGGTGAGGACATGAATATTATAATTGACTTGCTAAATGTAGACACTTAAAACTTGGATAAACGTAATGTTTCTTGTTGACAAATTTGTAGGCAAGTCAATCTTTAGTAGATAAAACCTAAAGAAACAAAAAAAATTGTAAGCTTAACCAACTCTTGAATGCACGGTGCATATGAAAGAAAATGAACATAAATAATAATAAGTTGAAGAAGAAAAAAACAGATACTTAATCTTGGCCACGAAATATGAAATGATTTGTTAGAACAATATTGTTTTTCTAGTAGTACTTTGTTGGTGAGGACATGGATATTAAAATTGACTTGCTAAATGCCCTCACATTATCTGCCATGACAATAAATACGATAAACATATATTCTCGACATTATGTAAGCTCAAATAAGGCCTCAAATTTAAAAACCAATCAAATTATAAATAAATAATTTTAAATATAAAAATACATTATTCGAAAATTACAAACTCTAAAATATTAAAAATGAAAAAGGTAACATTATGATTGGTTAATGTGGGGAGGGAGGAACTAACAACACAATACTTATGTTATGGATTGCCCTTTTCCATAGCATCTGTTCTCTTCTTATTTTATGCTTAAAACGCTTTATTGCTAATTCTAGAGATTGCTTTCCATATAATTTTAAAAAGCTTTATTGCTAATTCTAGAGATTTTTTTTTCCATATAATTCCTGTAAATTCGCTAATGGATAAAGTCGTTGGTTATTTTTTCAAAAAACATGTCCAAAGTCCACCAAACTAATACACAGTAATACAAGTCTCCAGAGAGAGGGCGGGCGTATATTCTAAATATATATGTAATATATATATACACACAATTGTGGAATGATTATATCCATCTTCCTGGTTTGCATGGCCTCGGATGCCTAAGCAGGTATATGTTTTTTTATCGGGACGCAGTCCGAATCACAGCTTCCACCAGAAATCCAAAAATATATTAATTCTAGTAATGGCTCCCGGGATGAATGTAAACGTTGCTAAACAGGCCGAATTATTGAAGCAAGAAGGCAATACTTATTTCAAGAAGGAACGTCTTGTCGCAGCCATTGAGGCCTATACTCAGGTAACCTAATTTCTGTTTTTCTTCATAGCACAGAATACAAGATTTTGTAAGCTAATAACTGATCCCTATTTTATTTGCCCAGGCGATCACTCTGTGCCCAAATGTGCCTGCTTATTGGACAAACAGAGCACTGTGTCATAGGAAACGCTAGTGAGTGTTACTCATCTATTTTTATTCTACTTTATGTTTTCTTTATCTTGTTTTTTGGAAGCGTGACAGTTCATTTTTTTTTGTCTTTTTTTTTTTCTGTGTTTAATCACAGTGATTGGGAGAAAGTGGAAGCTGATTGCAGGAAAGCTCTAGAGCTCGACACTAGTTCTGTCAAGGTCAGAATGACTGCTGTCGTTACTAATTGTGCGATCGAAACATTTTTCAATCCTCGAAATTGCCAATATTGTGCGTTGACGTAGACTGTTGTATAAAAAACCCTACAGGGCAGTGAACTGTGAAAATTACATACATCAAGGACAGGTTAAAAATGGCAACCTTTTTCTCTCCGTGCCTCACAATTAAAATCCACTTATTCCTAATCAGGAAAATCTTGGCACGAAATTGAGTGCATAGTCACTTAAAACCACATGAAAAGAATAAAAAAAATTAGGTCATTTGAACGTCATGTGCTCGTAATAAAGTTCTCTCTATAAGGAGCTCTTAGCTGTATTCTTAATCAATCTAAGCTGTAGTCCTAATCCATCACTCACTATGATGACGAGTTACGATGTCTGAACTGCAGCTCCCCCCAACCTTCTCTCCCCGTTGTTTTAATTTATTTGTTTACAATTCTCTCCAAAACTATTTTTTTACAATAAAAAGAGATTTTCAGGTCACAGCCTAACCAGCACGCATTTTTGTCTGTTTCAGACATTTATTCAGACATAAGAGTACTTTTCACTTCACCTTATATACTGTTCAATCAAATTTTATGCCTCTTGGGCTTCTACCTAATGACCAAGATCAGAATGCTTCTCCAATCCATCGACACCAGGAGTAACATATGTAACTGAAATCCATTCTGGAACCTTCAAACTTCAAAGGGAATTTCATCTCACCTTCCAGAGGAAGAAAAGTGCAGAAAGCCGGACTACAGAACCCAGGATCCATTCAGACTGCCTATAAAACTAGAAAGTCACGAAATAAAACTTCCCTTAAATGAATATGAATATGATAACAAAATACGCTGAAGTAACTAATATCATTCTGTAAAGCTGAACCACAACTGCCTTGCAAACTTCTGATCACCCAAAAATCCTCAGTCTTGTCACACTGAAGAATGCCCCATCAGAGAGGCCTGTCCTGACAAACCTCTGTTTTCCAGTTAGTTTTCGTATGGATTTTCTTCAGTTTGAACAGTTTGCAATTTTTCAACATTCTTTTCTTTTTTTGGGTTGCATGTTTTAGGGTGTTTTTCAAACCCTAGAGGTGGTTGAGACCCTGAAAGCATAAATGTCCTCAACCTGAAGGTCAAGTGCTGTCCCGTTGGTCGAGCTCTAATTTCAGGGGAGCGCCTAAAGGCCCTTTTGTTGGGAGAATGCCTGACATTGGATCGGATGAATATCAATTTCTCAAACGTTGTTGTGCAGATTTTTGTAGAGAATAGATGCATGTAATAAAAAATGTGAACATGCACCATTTGGAGCAAAACCAATGTCCATTGCATTCTTTCTGAAAACTAAAGAAACAGAGGTTTTTCCCTGACACAAAAAAACATTGATTCTGTGATAAAGCAGAGGGGGCCTGTTTCTTCTTATTTAATTGCACTTGTCTGTAATTCTAGAATAGAAATTCTTATTGAAGGCCACAGATGCTGGAAGCATTTACATATGAGGAATGCACGTGGATGTTATTGCAGAGTATAATATCTCAACCATGGAACATGGAACAGTAAGGATAGCTATCTATTGTAAAGCAAGAACTGCTAAGTATCACAATAAGAATACTTATTGGAAATTTTTGATTGGAATAAGAAACAATGCCCAACTTGTTCATTATCAGCAGAAAATAGACAAAAACTTTTCTTTTTGTGGGTAGACCGATTTCCCCACAAGGACGGACTTGAAATGTTCAGGCGAAATGATTCTGGTGTTCTCATTTATTTGTGTTCAGTCAACTCTCAATCAATTATATGGCAGAATGTTGAAGAGTCAATTCAATTTATTAGGCTTATATTACTGGTTGCACAAAAGCTTCAAAATATCAAAACAGGAGAATCCAAATCAAATGTCTCTGCTATAAAAAAATCCCTCAATTTTATGACACCAAAAGCATATTTGACAAGCCAAATCACCTTACTTCACTCAAACAGGGGTGTTCATATTAAAGAGAGGTGGCTCATTAGACAAAAATAAATTGTAGATCATACAACAGTTGGCACGTCTTTTGCCTGAGCATACTGGTTGCAATATAAAAATTAAAATATGGGTAGGATCTTTAGGTATCAACAAAGAGAAATCCATATACAAGTATCAGTTCAGCAGTAAAGTAAAGTCTGTTGAAGAGAAAAATAACACAATTTTCGTAGGATTAGGGATTTAAAGGCCCACTTGATAGATATTCAAAATAAAAGCTATTGATGAGAGTCATTCCACAGGACTGTCCTATTCGTCCTCATCAAAACCTAGATTACCCTGGCTGATTTGAGATTCATGTTGCATACAAACTCCCAACCTCTTGGCAAAGATAGGTGGGTTTTGTTATAGGACATTTCATGAACAATATATACCTTCTTGCTACCAGGCAGTGGCCTTCGAGAGACTTTTCTCCCGAGTCTGCTTTTGCAAATATGGTCAACAGATGAGTTCTGATTGCATTTGTCAGAGAACTGACCATGGATGATTGCAAGTGAGGATAGTGTTCCGAGTCCTGACAGCTAATTTTATTGTTATCAATTGTAATCTGTGTTGATTTGGTTCTCTGCAATAATTTAAATTTAAAATTCTATTGCAGTATCATAATTGGAAGTCCGAATCTTTCTTCTATTGAATATTCTTAACAGAGAGTGTGTATGACACCAAAAAAATACAACACCGGGTGAATAATAAGCAGATTATGCTGTTACAAGAATTGAATCTTAACTTAGGGTATTTATATCTAATTCAAATTTCCAACCAATTTAAAACAACTTTGATCATCCTGTAAACACCATTAGATCGTCCTAGACTCCTATAAACAACATTTGAACATCATATTAAAAATTGAGAGCTGTGAAGAAAACTTCTCGTAATTGGTTGAGATAGTTGGTGGCTGGATGTTTGGTTTGTACCATACACCTTTGATGATTTTTCAGGTGATCTCATCAATAACAGCCCCAGATAGAAGTCCAAGAATCAATACTTACAAATATACCTCATTGAAATCTACCCTTGAATAAACTGTCAAGGTCATTTGCAATTTTCTTCACTTCACTACAAGTCTTCATTAAACAAGAAATGAGCAAAAGTTGTTCTCGTCAGTTTTAGAAATACTGTTTATATTGTTTAGGATTCATATTGAATTAACTGTGTAAATTCAACCATCAGGAAAAAGAAGCCTTCCATTTACAAAAAAGCTTTGAAAGAAAGGCCAAAAAATAATTTTACGTGGGGCAAGTCTTCTAAAAAAACAATCCTAAAGGAACAAGTCAGTCATCAGAAGATTCAGAACCATCCTAAAGTCTAGTTCTCTCATTTTGGAAGTATCAAACCAAATGTCATTGCTGAATATTGGTGCTCAGAAAATATCCTCTAATAATATATCATATCAACTCCTCTAAAAACTTTCACAAATTTATTTGTAAATTGTAAAACCTAGGAGAATCCTTGAAGTATAGAGCACTGAACATCACTTAGGAATGGGGACGGTGTTGGCTGAGGACCCACTAGCGTACACAGAGAACAAAGAGATAAAGGATTTCATTGCAATGCTGTTACAAGAATCGAACCTTAACTTAGGGTATTCCTATCTAATTCAAATTTCCAACCAATTTAAAACAACTTTGACCATCCTGTAAACACCATTTGATCATCCTCGATTCCCATAGACAAGATATGATGTTGAACATCATATTGAGATTTGAGAGTTGTAGAGAAATCTTCTTGTAATTGGTTGAGATGGTGGCTGGATTATGCTGTTACAAGAATTGAATCTTAACTTAAGGGTATCCATATCTAATTCAAATTTCCAACCAATTTAAAACAATTTTGATAATCCTGTAAACACCATTTGATCATCGTAGATTTATATAAACAGCATTTGAATTTCATATTAAGAATTGAGAGTTGTAGAGAAAACTTCTTGTAATTGGTTGAGATACTGGGTGCTGGATATTTGGTTTATGCCATACACCTTTGATGATTTTTCAGGTGATCTCATTAATAAAAGCCCCAGATGGAAGTTTAAGAATCAATACTTACAAATGTACCTCATCGAAATCTAACCTTGAATAAACTGTCAAGGTCATATGCAAGTTTCTTCAAGTCACTACAAGTCTCATTAAACAAGAAATGAGCAAAAGTTGTTGTCATCAATTTTTAGAAATACTATTTATATTGTTTAGGATTCAAATTGAATTAACTGTGTAAATTCAACCATTAGGAAAAAGAAGCCTTAAACAAAAAAGCTTTGAAAGAAAGGCCAAAAATAATTTTACATGGAGCAAGTCTTCTCGAAAGAACAATCCTAAATGACCGAGTCAATCATCCGAAGATTCAAAACCATCTTAAAGCTTGGTTCTCTTATTTTGGAAGTACCAAACTAAATGTCATTGCCAAATATTGGAGCTCAAAATATCCTCTAACAATATATCATATCAACTCCTCCAAAAATCTATACAAATTTATTTGTAAATTCTAAAACCTACGCAAATCCTGTAAATATAGAGCACTGAACATCAGTTAGGAATGGGGATGGTGTTGGCTGAGGACCCACTGGTGTACACAGAGAGCAAAGAGATTAAAGGATTTTATTGCAATGCAATGCAAAATACCGAGAAGCTCCCATTTGTATGTGGAAACACACGTTATTGATAAAAAAAATGTTTTGAACCTTTCCAGGTCAATAATAATTATTACACTGTGCACCCAACACATCTTTTTATGTACTTTTGAGGTTAATGGGCCAACTCACCTTTTTGGGCACTAGGTGATCTGGTGTCAGCGATGAGTGGTTGGCTAATGTTTAGTCCTTGCTCAGTTTTTTGAGCTCATCATTAGTATGATCAAATTTGCAAATACGGGTCAGTCCTACTTGGCTGAAATTTATGTCGGCATTGTCTCTATGCTTGGAAAATTCAAGGACATTATAGCAAAGAAGGAGCAAGATCATTCAGAATTGTTTTATTTACAATGTAGTAGCAAGTGTCGTCACATCAAAGGTAGAATAAAATTACCACAAATTTAATGACCTCTATGAGGATGTCGTCAATGAAGCATGTATCTTTGATTGCCCATCACAATCATTTATTCACATATAACTTCCTGCCCGAATATGTAACTTCTTATTTGATTGATAATAGACAGACACACATGAGTATGTATGTGTGCTTTCTGTGTGCCTTCCATCTCTCTTCATTCTCTCTTTGAATCTTATTAACATTGGTATCAGAGCAGGTGTTCAGGGAAGCCCTAGGAAAAAGGTACGAACTGCAGAAAAGAGGAGATTTTTTATCAAGTTGAAGGTAGAGGAAGATTAGCGTGATGTGTTCGTGTGTGCAGTGCTGTTGCATGTTCAAAGCATCATGCTAGGGAACTGACAGAAGAAGAACAGGTCATGAAATAGAGGAAGAATAATGTTCAGACAAAAATTGTGATTTGAAGACTAGAATGCTTGCGCATGTGGAAGAGGGAGAATGAAGAAAGAGAGATTTGAAGACCAGTAAAAGAAACACAAGGGAAAATACAGACATTTGCAGAAAGAGGCGTGACGAGAGGCAGAAAGATCAAGCCACCTGAAGAAGGAGAATGACAACCATCGGAAATTGCAGGAGATTGCAAGAGATGTGACGTGATTTATAACCCAGATCAATCACGTTAGGGCATGAGAAGCAAACCAGGAGAGGTTCACAATTGTGTGCAGACCAAAACGTCTTTGAGGCCACAATTTTCTACGAAGACCAAAAGAATCAATGTTTTTGAGATCACAAAGTAGAAGGGTGCAGTTGCAGTCAGAATGTGAGTCTATAGTTACAAGTAAAGTGCAGTCTAGACCGGAACGCGAGTCCACATCGGTAATCTCATTTTATGATTTTGCAGAAATGTTTTTCACCAATTTCAAAGGAATTTTAAAAAGTTTCAACTGTGAATTTGGCCAATATTCAGAATTTGGTTCTGTCGGAAGTGCAGAAATTTATTGGCCAAAATTATAATGTCTGGAGTCACAAGATTTTAACAATTGTGGAATATCGTGATTGCAATAAAATTGTTCTCAAAAAGGAATTAAGACTTGATACAAAAATTGTCGATCCTGACAAATCGTCATAAGGCGGTCCTCTCTTCTATTAAATTTTTTTGGTTTCAAATGACTTAATTCCCCAGGTTCGGAATGCGACTATGGCAAGGTGAACTTTGGACTAGTCTTCAAAATAAGTTTCAAACTTCAAAGAAAAGCCGAGTGCTTGTACCTGAAAGAATATGTTGTTTTCTGCAAAGATGAACGAGTGTGGGTCCCTGTCACAACATCTTTCATATGAAAGAATTCTATGTGCTAACTCGTTGCCATAAACAAAAAGGTGGATGATGATGATCCGATTGCTCTTGTTCTTAAGTAGTTTACCGACCTCGTATGAGTCATTTGCGTAGGCTTTACACTTGATGGCAGAAAGCTAGACCCTGACATTTGATTAGGTGTTAGTTTTTATTTGTTGCAGAAGGAATGCATAGGAAGACACAAACAAGTGAGTCCAGTCTATAAACAAACTAGAGAGTGCATTTGTTGCTCAATCTGAGGAGGAATTGGAAATGTAACCGTAAAGGTCCTACGTCCAAATATCATGTGAAATGATATTGTTGTCATTACGATGTCAAAAAGGATTGGCAGAAGTGACAGTGTGCTCTTTCTCACTACAGCAAGTTGTGGGGTCATGCAAATGTGGCAGACAGTTGAAGTTGAACAAGATTATGAGGAAGAGTATACCCTGCATGGTATCATGCTCAGGTGATAGTAGTGCTACCAATTGTTGGTTCTTTGATTCGAGTGACATCCAAACATTTCATTTGTCATAAGGACCGGTATGTCAAATTTACTGCACACACAAGTTTATTTGTTCTTAGTTTCAATCTGGTTAGATGATGGGAAGTCACATGCTAGTAGAAGGGATAGAAGATATCCACATAAGTATTGAATAATATTGCAAAATTCATAGTAAAAGAGTGTTACGTATGTTCCTAGAATGAATACAAATCACTTAGCTATGAGTCGGTATCAACTGAAATATTTCTGACATTTCAATGAAATTCTATTAGGAAGAAGTGTATTGTGTCTGATGTAAAACAAGACAAGGATAGTAGCTGTAGGCATCAAGCAATGGTGGTTTGTATAAACTTGTTAAACCTACAACAGTAAACTTACATAGCATTAGTTGTGGAAGGTAATACCAGCATGTTTTGTCACATGACAGACTTGGACATCTCAATATTCAGTACTTTAGCCAAACTCAACAGAGCCAACATGGTTCTTGGTTTGCAAACTACCTAAGAAAAATATGATATGTGTGTAGGGTGTTTGGATGGCAAGCAAAAGTGGAAGCCATTTTTTCGTACAAAGCTCTTAGATTTTGTTCATGCAGATCTTTGCGATCCATCCTGGAAGTCATCAATAATCCTCGGTGTGAGGTATTTTCAGTTGCTGGTTGATGATTTCTCTAGGAAGATGTGGGTCTACTTCCTGAGAAAGAAGTTTGGCTGGTTTGCAACATTTTTGCAGCTTTTGAAAAATTCAAAGCATTGATGGAAAACTAGACAAGGAAATGGATCAACAATGAGATCCGACAATGGGGGTGAATTCAATTCCAAGCAGTCCAAGGACTATTGCAGCAAGGAAGATATTCAATGACGGTTGACAACCCCACACACTTCACAACAAATTGAGGTGGTTGAGAGGTGGAATGGAGCTATCATGGAGATGGTTAGGTGCATGATGCGCATGAGAGGTGTGCCGTATAAATACTGGGAGAAACACTGAACACGAAAGCGTATATTCGGAATAGGAGTCCTTGCAAAAATTTGCAGGGTGTTGCACCTAAGGAAACTTGGTCTGAAATCAAACTTGGTTCACAACACTTTGTATTTTTGGTTCCACAACATATACTTTAGTTCTTGATAGTAAGAGGAGTAAACTAGATTCCTAGAGTAAAAGATATTTCTTTGCTAGCTTTAGTGACCAATCTAAGGCCTATAGTCGTATTGATATTTCCACTAATAGTCGTTAATAGAGATTTTGATTTGAAGGAGACAGAATCTTCCTTCGTTTGTAAACAATAAGCAATCACCAAGGTAGTTGAATCTAGTTTGTAATTCCTTTGAAAGATGAGGAATTTAGTTCATATAGTACTCCATCACAAACACCTTTGGCTGATGTTTCTAAATCCCATGTAGTCTATCAATGATGCCAACATGCATTGGTCAATATTCTGGCTGAGGTTCAACCATCATAGGGTTCTCAGGTGCAACATAGGCTTAAACAGTTTCACTTTGCTATAAATGATGTGGGAGGGTAAAATCCCTTAAGTAGATGCACGGGCTTGGAGGTTTGAAAAAAAGATTGTTCATTCAACAAAGCATGTTCATTTTGTTCTCACTTATTAGTAGATATTCAGAGGACGACAAATTTCTAGACTTTGGTATCCTATATCAAAGGACGACAAATTTCAGATTCATGGGATACACAAAATTTGATCGGGGAGTATTAGTAGATATTCAGAGGGCTACCTCTGGTTTATATTTTTTCCTTCGGTTCAGGGGTTGTTTCGTGGCAAAGTGCTTCAACACACCGTGGCTATATCTTCCATTTAAGTAGAGTACAAGGCAATAGTTAGTGTTTATTGTGAAGTAGTTTGGCTACATCAAATTTTGATTGATCTTCAACTTTCTCAAACTACACTGACACCAATTTTCATTTTCTTTGAAAATCACTGTGTATCAAAGTTTGTGAAAAATCTTATATATCATGCTCACAACCAAACACATTGAGGTTCATCATCACTACATACAATAGTTGGTTGATTATGGTGATATTTGTCTTCACTAATGTGCCTCTAAGGAGCAGCCTTTAGATCTAATGACTAAACCTCTTAGTCCCATTTTATTTGTAAAATTTCAGGATAGAATTGGGGCAGTCTCTAGTTTAGTCATTAAGGGGGTGTTAAAGATATTAGACATTAACCAACTATTAGTTAATGTATATTAGTTTTCACGTATATCTTCCGCACCTGAATATGTAACTTCTTATTTGATTAATAAAAGACAAACACATATGAGTAAGTATGTGTTCCTTTTGTGAGCATTTATTTTCTCTTTGTTCTCTCTTTGAATCTTACTAATATAGGGCACATTGCAATTAAATTTCTCAAATGTTTGTTTTTACAATCTTTCTATCTGGTTGAAATGATGGACACCTTAGTTTCGTGCCAAGAATCTCCACATTGACTTTCTCCTTAGCCAACAATATGGTTTGAACCTTCTCATAACTAGGGCTTGTGTACCCTTTTCTATGTTCCATTGATGCCCTTCAACATATCTAGTCAGTATGGTGATCTTACAAGGTTGAATAATATCCTATTCACATAAATACTTACACCCAAGCAGCTCATCAGCTATATCCCTTAATTTGTTGTTAAAAGACCTTTACAAGAGGCTTACATCTTGTTTCTTTTGCGTGCATGTGGAGTCCTCTTCCATTGAGAAATAGGCATTGTTTGCAAAAAGGGATGTGGAAGGAGGGTCATGATTGAGCTAGCACTTGAGTGTGTAGGTGCCCTAATTGAGGGTTTCCTTGAGTGGGAGGGTTTACAAGCATTCAAAATTTCATTTTTTGTATTTCTGCTTGTTTAGATTGCGATTTCCAATTTTAAGACTTTGGGTGGCTACCCTAGGGTTACAAGGTTGTTCCTAGTTTTAGTGGCCTCTATGTTATATGAATCTCTTCTTATCCACATTACCATGTCCTTAAATTAACCATTTTCATCTCACATGCCATTTCTTGTAAGTTGCCTTTACCCATTGCTCACAAACCAAGTTAACACTCTTTCATATGTAGCTCATCATATGCTTGACACTCATCACACCATCCAATCAATCGGTTTTTTTGACTGGCTGTGATTGGACCAACTCTCCATACATAATGTTGAGCTCATGTACAAGAAGACAAGATAAAATAGAAATATTATAGGCAAAGGGAAGGGCAAGGGAAAAGCGTGTAAGCATAATTGAAGAGGCAAGCAATCCTATTGGCGTTGTGCACACAAGATGCAAACTTGGTGGTAAAGTACTTTGGATGGCCAAGCCAAATACTGTTTATGAAGCATGTGCCCAAGCTCACTATTGAGATGGATAAAAAGAAGTGACTCCAAGGTCCATCCCTCTCTTCAAATCAACAACTTGCATCCAAGTCTAAGGGGAAAGGTGAATGGCAAGGTAAGAGAACCGTTACAAGAATAAAGGTGCCAAGATTCATTGTGGCCATCGTGATATTGATGGACACGGCGAGGAAAAATGTTGGAAATTGCACCTGGAATCGCACCAAAGGGTAACACAGGAGATAACCCACCTTTGTAGAAGGGAAAGAGATTGGGAACATCTCTGATGTTGATGAGAAGATAGCTTGCACTTCAATTTAAAGGGAGGTATCTTTGCATGGCAAAGAGGCTGAAAATAGAGATAAATTGAGCCTGCTTTCATATTCAAATTTATATTAAGTGAACAAAGTTTGGTTCTTTTTTGATTCGTGGTCGTCACAAGCACACATGGCTTCACAAGAATCAATATTGAATCTAGGGTTAGAGGCACATAACTATCCTCATCCATATTCATTGGGTTTTGAAACAAGGAGTTGCGGTTCATGTTTCCAAGTAAGTGGGAATTTTCCTTTGATTTTTTTGAGTGATAAAAAAGATGATGAAGTAGTGCAACGTAGCCTTAAAGCTTCTCCGAATATGTGTATTGACAAAGAACAAAAGTAACTAGAAGATTTGTTGCAGTCCCTCAAAGAGGTTTTGCAATAACCCAAAAGCATGTCACCTAATGGAGAGGTAGAGCTAGACTCACTGATTTCCAACATACAAATCTATAGGAAATCCATTTTTGAAGAAAATGAAGTGAAGATGCAACTTTAAGGATTGTTGGATCGAGAAGTCATCTACCCAAGTACATTTCTGTATGGTTTCCACCCTTGTTGTTGCTCCTTAGAAAGATGGAACATGGGGATGTGCATTGATTAAAGAGCCTTGGCCAAGATTACAATCAAGAACTAATACCTTTTTCAAGGATTGATGACTCATTGGATCATCTGTAATGTGCTGAGTACTACACAACACTAGATTGGAAATCCGGCTACCATCAAGTAAGGACATATAGAAAACAACAACGAGACAAGGCAAAGTTTGTTTGGATGGCTTGTACTCTGTTTTGGTTTATGCAAGGCATCGACTTCTTTTATGAGATTGATGAATGATGTGTTGAGACCATTCATAAATTCCTTTTACATTTTTTGTTTTTGGCAAAACACGAGAAGAGCATCTTATGCATTTGAAACCAATGTAGAAGTTTTGACATAGAATAGTCTGCTTCTTAGCGAGAAGAAATTCGAGTTTGCAAAGATACCACTAGTCTAGTTGGGCTACGTGGTTGGAGGAGGAGAGTTGAGGATTGGTCCAACAAATATAGAAGCCATTCTCATTTGAGAAAAACTATCCAATATTTAAGAAAGTTCATTACTTCATTATATGCAATAACAGCTCCATTGCTTCCATAACAACAATTGTTAAGTCTTTCACTTTGGAGAAAAATAATGAATATGATATTCATGAGTTTAAACATAAAATCAGCTACGCATTGGTATTGCCTTTACCTAAGTTGCAACCACCTTTTAAGGCTGAAAACGGATGCAAACAATCATACCATGGAGTGGTTCTATTGGAAGGAGGTAAACCGGTATGTCCATGAGGCAGTTTTGAACCATCCCATACATTATAAAGAATTGTATGCACTTATACAAGCATTTAAGAAACGGAACCAATAATTATTGGGTAAAGAAAGTATTGTTGACACCAATCATCAACATCTTCAACACTTGCAAGAGAAACTAAATTGCAGTAAGCAAGGAATTATAAAGTGGACGTGTAGCTTTCAACAATTTAACTGGGTCATTTAATATAAGAACGTTGTCACTAATAAGTTGGCAGATATATTGTCCCGGCCACATTTGATTTCAGCTTGAAGTTTTTATTCAAGAAGCATATTTAGAGGAGTATGTGAAGATATAGACTTTGGGGAGGTATGTTAGCAGTTGCAAGGAGCAGAATGTGCAGATTTTGAGCCCAATGAAGACCATGGTTTCAAGGAAGGGTTACTCTACAAGTTGGCAAATTTGCAAAGGTAGGTCTATTGGCCAAAAATGCAAGAAGATGTTTCAAATTTCATAAGGGAATGTGTGTTGTGTGGCACTAACAAACTAAATTGTGTTTGTAAATACCATCGTTGATCTCTACAATGCCATGAGAGAGCATTTATATGGTTTTCGTAGAGGGTTTGTATATGTCATGAAAAGGGCATGTCTCTCCTTTTGTTATAGTAGATTGGGTCAGTTAAATGTGATACTCATTCCTTGCGAGAGGACCATCAAAGGCATTGAAACAACTGAATTGTTTTGAACTAATGTTTGAGTGCATTTCTGGTTGACTAACTCCATTGGTTTAGATAGAGATGGAATGTCATTTGGCAAAGTTTGGGCCACTTTGTAGGAGAGGATGGACATAAAGCTAGGATGTCTATGGATTTTCATCTGCAAATGGATGGCCAAACCATATTAGTCAATAGAACATTGTGCATCTCTTAAGAGGGTAGAACAGATTGCATCTAAAAACTTGGGATGAAAATTTTCCATACATACAGCTTTCCTACAGTAGTGCAGTGTATACATCCACTAACAAGTCTTCAATTTAAACATGCTTATGTTATTTTTGGGGCAGCCAAAAGGAATGAGAGAAGTAAATTCAGAAATTGAGAGGGCTGCAAAATTCTTTAACAATATCAAGCAAATGCATCTTCAACTGCAAGAGAAACTTACAAAGTATCAAGATACGTACAAATCACACTGTTATCAGCATAGTGGATCACAAATTCAAACTTGGGGACACAATATGGCTTTCCTCAAGAAAAGATAAACTTAAAGGGAAAGTGAAGAAGATTAAGGCACTTAAATATTGTCCCTTTGAGATTATAGATCAAATGGGTAACACTGCTTTCAAACTTAATCTACCTCCTTACAAGAAGATGTATTAAGTTGTGAACGTTGAGAACATCTGTCTTTGAACATTATATGCTAGATAAAGAAGATGAGGGGTCCATTGTTGCCTTAAATCAAAGACATTGCATCAAATCTGCAAGAGGAATTGGAGGAAAGCATTTACTTCGAAGGAAGGTAAGAAAAATTAGAAGACGGGAGCAAGAACATTGGCAGACTGGGTTTGAAGGAAGCTTTTAAGAAAGAGTGGTCCACCTAGGAGTAGGGGGCAATTATATCCTCATTTCTCAAGTAAACAAGGTTTTGAAGACTAAAGTCTCCCACATTGAGGTATGATACAAAATGGATCAGGTCATTTCATAAAACACGATTTATCACCTTTACACTCAAACACAACACAATAACATTCAAAATTGATAGGGACCAAGATAAAAACCGCCAAGACAAAAAAGCCTTGCATGGGATGGTTTGATGCAAAGATGAAATTTGACTAAGAGGTCAGGCAAAATCTTTAGACTTGCAAGAATCCTGTGGTGGGTTCAATGCATTCAAATCATAGTTAGCTATGTCTCAGGGACGGGAGGATAAGGGGACGGGATTTCTGGGACGACAATTTATTTTCCAAATTTTGGGGAGGACTATTAAAATAATATATGGACTATTAAAATAACATATAAAAATTAATATTTGAATATTTTATTTGTATTCAATGAAATTTAGGGATTTAAACTATGTTTAATGTATTTTAGGTACTTTCAATATCATAATTTAATGTTCCTGGTAAAAATAACAACATTTTAAAAGTAAAAACACCGTAAAACTTTTGAAAGATTTTTAAAAAATAGGGGAAGTCCCCTCTATGTCCCCAAGTCCCCGAAACGTTTGGGATGTCACCAAAATCTAGGGGACTCCTCCCCGCGTAACACTGATTCAAATAGGGACATTTTGAAGAGTTTGGTGTTTTCCGAACTTGTCACCATATTAAACTCATCAACACACATATAGACATGTTTGGCACAAGTCGAACTCATCCAAATAGGAAAAATGAAGAGTAGAACCCAAAGGGAAGTTGAATGGACTCATATACATATTTGTAAGTTTCATGTACTTGACAAGTGCTTTTGATTGTTTGTAAGCTCATCGCATGCACAAGTAAACATGTTTAGTTTTAAGCAAATGATTATAGAGTCGCAACAAAGTGTAGGAAAGGTTTTAGCATAATTCGTATTCTCAGTAGTAAAATCATTGCGAAGCAAGTGAAAAGGTCATTGTAGGAGTGTGTTGTCATCTCACAATGTTCCTTAATTAATTTTGGATATTCCATTACTTAATTCACCAACACGAATCTTAACCATTCTTAGCAACTTGAATGATTAACTTGTTATCTTATAAATGTTTACAAAACATTCCAAGTCTGCTTGGAATTGAATTGGTAAGTGCTGTAAACTGAAAAGAAAGAAATAAACATGAAAGTAATGCAAGAAACTACAACAAAATAAAAAGTACAAAACTGCTCAAGAAAATGTTTACCCTGGAGAAACCCAATGTGAGAAAAACTCCATAAGAGTGAGGGATTGCCTTGTCTTGCCACTATCACTGTTAATACAGGGATATTCCATTCTCAAGGTCTTCATGGTCACTCTTTACAATAGTAACACCCATACAAGCTCCGTGAGTTGTTCAATTCTTCTTTCCCATCACACTTCAACTCCTAAGACACAACCAAGAAGAAAGAACTTTTATGAAACAATTTCATGCCTTACAATGACCCCCTGAGGGTGTATACATGCTCAACATCATGACTCAATTTTCAAATAGAAACTTAGAAAGACTTGGCAGAGGAAGAGATACCATCTACAATTGTTGCTTTTCCTGTTAATATCTTTAGCACATGGTCACTATTGTCACCTCAGATTGCATGCTTTGTTGAGGCCAAACTTAATTGGAATGTCTCCAAGGTGTGGGACTTTGCTCTTTGGGATAGACCTCTAGAGAAGGCTGGTTCCTCAATTAACTATTCTAATGCTAACATTACTCCTAAGCTAAGCAACTGATTGTAGGGGGAAAAGGGGAGGGATAAATGCATGAAATAAACTATGCAATAGGGGTGGTGATTGCACCAAAATAAAAAGTGGATCATTCTCCTTGAGATGGGAACAAGAAGACAAATGCAAGGCCAAGAGGGCAAAAACAAGCCCCCGTTCAACTTTGTACTTCATCAAACTTGATTCCCTGCATGATTGACACAATGAACTGAAACCATGCAAATATAGCTCACACACAACATGAAATGGCAAAACTATTGGCATGTGTGTCCAACAGTCCCTGTGAGTTTCGTGACATGGACTAATTGCCTCTCGTAGATCCTAACTCTGGTGATTGTAGTAGAGACTAACACCTATGGGTTTTGGTCTCATGACAATCGTGGTCTAACAAATGGTATCAAAGCGACAGGTCTCGCGTTCGAAACTCACTCAGATAACGCTGAGGGGGAGATTGTTGGCATGTGTGTCCAGCGCTCCCTGTGAGTTTCGTGACATGGACTAACTGCCTCTTGTAGATCCTAACTCTCGCGATTGTAGCAGAGACTAACACCTATGGGTTTTGGTCTAACGGCAATTGTGGTCCAACAAAAACAAAGAGGCAAGGAGACAAGAATAGGAGCCAAAGGGCATAAGAGAGCCACAATAAACATCATATTATTGGCCCTGAATATACACAATCCATTTTCAGCCATTTGGAAGGCACTGAATGCATTGCACTGGTACAGATCAAAGGTTTGCAACTCATAATGTTCAACCACCATTTGGGCATGGTAACTTTACATTTAGGAGAAGATCTTTTACAATGAAATCTAAGTTGCATTACATAGAGAAAGAGGAGAAGAGAAAGGATCAAAAGATCTCTAGAAATCAATAAGACCACCCACTTCGCCAACCACCAAGGGCCAATTGACATTCAATTTTGCAGACCAAGTATGGGCATAAGAGGTTGCTTGAATCACACTCCATCAAACCATCGGAGAATGAGGGCTGCACAATATAAGGTTGTAATGTCCCCTTTTCCAAGCTAGTCATTATGAAGGCCTTGGGCCCATTCCACCTTCTTTGGGCTTCGAGGAAGGAAAGCAAGGGAGGCGAACTTTGCCATAATTCTAAGTGATTGTATTTTCCTTATTTATTTAATTACTAATTATGGCTTGGAGTGATTCGACTAGGTGATGGGTGAATGACAAAGCAAAAAAGAATTTCTATCTTCTCCACATAAGGTCAATCTTCTTGGAGGACCAAGTGAAGATTAAAAGTACACATCCCCTTCATTAAGAGGTCGATTGGAGACTAGCGGAATTGAAGACCTTAAACCATTCTTACTCCCCGTGGGTTTAAGGAAAGAAGCAAGGGGAAGACTTGGATGACATTCTCTAAGTAGACATTTTCATTATTATCATGTATTCCTATTGAGAAGCCAAGCGCTCCAATAGAAGAACTAATTTAGTTAGAACATAAAGTATTTTGAGCATGTAGGCTCTAAAAACAAATTAGATAATTAAAAGGTACTTATTATAAGGTCGGCCATAAGTTATGATGTAGCACCCCTTATGATATAAAAGGAGGATGCGTGGCCATTATGTGATATGTTGAATCTTATTATCTCTTCTAGGTAAAGGTTGTACCCTTCTTTTCTCATCAAGGACGAAAACCCTTGTTTGAGACCACTTCAAGGATGAAAACCCTTGATAGTGGAACTTGTCTTGGGGATGAAAACCCTCAAGCAAGGATATTTGGAACTATTGAATATCTCAAGGAATTTGGAGCTGATATCTTTCTATCTAGCCCTAGGCGACTTGTATCATGAGAATTATGGATGTGTTTTGATGGATTTATGGTATGATTCTTGCATGGATGGACTTGTACTAATTATTAAAGGTAAAAGTAATCATTTCCTTACGTGTTTGAGCTAGTAATTCATTATTTCCAAGTGGGGTGAATTGCTTGTAAGTTAGGTTTGGCATGTTTGGGTGGATGTTTGGGCAAGCTGATTTGATATTTGCATTCTTCATATTTTAAAACCCCAAGATCCCAAGTTTTGTGAATTTTGGAGCTTCCTAGGTAAAGTTATAATTTTTAAAGTAACTTTGCAGACATAGGGTTTATAGAAAATTCATATCTTCATTTCTAGGGCACTAAAAATCAGTTTTCCTTCATATTTTGATTGCTGGTAATTAATCATAATTATTTAGCTTGATTGGGCACATTTTCAACAAGTTTAGGTCATCCAAAAGTGAGTGGGAGTTCTCAAAACAGGTCACTGCCCTAGAAAGGGGGAAAATTGCAGGTTTTAGTGTCCATTTTCAGTCATATCCAGCCCCCGGAAGTGTAATTACGGCCATCTACAAAATAATTTCAGTCATCTTTCATTCAGCCCTAGCTATTTTCCAAAAGTTCCCCCAAAAGGGGCATTACACCATGAATATACACAGTCCATTTTCAGCCATTTGGAAGGCACTAAATTGCATTGCACAAGTCCAAATATGTTCAACTGCCATTTGGGCATTGGTAACTTTACATTCAAGAGAAGATATTTTACAATGAAATTTGAGTTGCATTATATAGAGAAAGAAGAGAAGAGAAAGGATCAAAAGATCTCTAGAAATCAATAAGACCACCCACTTCGCCAACCACCAAGGGCCAATCGACATTGAATTTTGTAGACCAAGTATGGGTGGCAAAGGTTGCTTGAATCACACTCTATCAGACCGTCTGAGAATGGGGGTTGCAAAGTATAAGATTTAATGCTGGTTGTTTAGAGTGGTTTGAACGTTTAAACTGAGTCGGGGCGTGGCTTTTCTTTATTCGACGGATTCTTAACAATTTGCGGCCTTGTACTTGTTTTTGACTTCTTTTTGTACTATTTGGCGGTCCTTCAATGATCTGTGGCTTTGTTTTGCATTATGCTTATGATCTGTGATGTCCTTCTTGTTCCATGACTTCGCTTTGCTTTCTGTGGCCTTTTCTGTTTCTTTGTTCCATGGCCCATTCTGTTTCCTTGGAGTCCTTTGTTTGTTGTGGCCTTACTTTGTCCCGCAGATTTTTTTGTTTTGCTTCGTTCCCGCGACCTTTCAACCTTGTGTGGGTTTAAATTTCCTTGTGGCCTTTTGTTTGTCCCGCGGCTTTTTTACATTTGCTTGTTCTGTGACTTTTTCTACATTTGCTTGTTCCACGACTTTGCTATCTGCGATACACTTCTTCGCTCCACGACCTTTTCAACTTACTTTTCTGTGCCTTTTCTATTTTTCGCGGGCTTGCCTTTTATGTTTGGGGGTCACCTTATGCATTGTTGGGATCTCGAGATCCCAAGACCCGTTCGTTAGCTGCCCTCCTATAGAATTCCTGAGACCTTGGAGCTTGGAAACTAGTGGAGGGGCTGTCATTGGTCCACCGGGGACCAATGACGAGCCCTTGCGATCTTGCCCTTTGATTGGCCTTCCACCTGCAACCTGTGACTTGATCCTTGATTTTTTTGATCCCCACCATCATTGGTCCATGCTAACCAATGATGTGCTTTTTGATTCTCTCGGGTTCATGATTTTTGATCCCAACACTTGGCCAATTTTTTAAGTTCTCGTGAACTTGAGACTTTGCATTGTGATTAAATTTGATGATCAAGCTCCTTAAGAGGAGTGCGATTCTAAACGTCACCAGCCTGGCTTGAGCCCGAAACATGAGATTTTGATCAAAAATTTGGATGTTTCGAACTGTGTGAACCCAGAGCTGATCAATGCAAGTAATCTCAACAAGTTTGAAGATATCAAGGTGCTAAAAAATGAGTGAATACTTAGATTAAAGCCTTCAAGTTTGAAATTTGATATCAATGGCCCAAAAATGAGGTGTGAGCTCATTTAGGCCAATATTCACCCTGGGGAGTGACCATGTCGACAATCATTTACTTAGGGTCACCTGGGTAGTGACCATGTCAAACAATCATTTGCTTATGGTCACTTTTGGTAGTGACCATGTTGACGATAATTTGCTTATGCTCGCCCTAGGGAGTGAACATGTTGAAACTAATTTGCTTATGTTGACCTTGGGGAGTGGCCTGTGGATAATAATCTGCTTATGGCTGCACTATTTCTTAGGAACCTGTTTTTGTTGTGTTTGGCTCCAAGGTGTCTGGATCACCTCAGAGCCATTCACAACTTTTGTAGTTCTCTGTACTCTCTTTGAAACTTCCTATAAAATGGTTGGTAGGAAGAGTTTAAAGCTACATGTTTAGACATCTTGAGAATAACAGCTTAGTTTACTGATTTTGAGAACACTTAATGATCCAATTTGGATTACATGATTGTCTTGTGATGCTCCACAATTGAGCCATGGCTTGTATACTTGCAAATGGTGATTTAGAAAGGATGCACATCCCAATCTCTGCTGGAGTTTTTTACTTGAATGGGTTTGTCTAGGGTAAACTTGTTCAAGGTGATGTGTATGTTTTAGCTTATTGCCCTTCCATGCTCATTTTCATTTTTTCGTACTATGGCAAACAATTTCAACCTTATGTGATGCTGATTGGATAAGGGAAAGTACTTAGGAACAATAGATTACTTAATTGATTCCAGTTTATGCAGATTTTGAATCTTACTGAATTTCACATTTGTATAACCAAGTCAGCTACGGATCATTGAACCAAACATTTTCCCATTACAATTGTTCATCTGTGAGTGCAAATTTTTGTGGACACTTGCATCTAGCACACAAGTTTAGCCACTATACTCCACTTTTTCCAATATGTCACCTTGTAATCAAAATGGACTGATTGTATGGGCTGATTTTTTGTTGTTTATTCATTCATTGTAATAGACTGCTTTGAGCCATTTACATTATTTAATTGTTTGCAAACTGCACACAAACTCCATTGCTTTATGTCTCCCGTGACATTAGGGTGCAGTCCTCTCTTCACTGCCATTCACTATCATTCGGCCTCTGATGTTTCTTTTGGCAGCTGTTTAGATAGAGCTTGCACAGCGATTGTTTGGTAGTGCCCAATCAACAATGCAACAATAGTTTGTGTCATTTATTTTCATACTCTTTTTTTCTTTTACCTTGCGTTTGAAATGGAATGTTTAACTTCATCCCTTGGATGCTCAATTTAGTGCCTTGATCTCATGGCTTTTGTTGATGCTGGTCTCATTGGCTTTCACAAAATCTGTACAACATCCACCTTGCAGTGAAAAAGCTGCACTATTGTCTTCTGCAAGAGTTTGATTTTCATTTTGTGGCATTCCTGTGCTCCATTACTTTGCAACTTTCTCCACGGTCTCTTTTATTTCTTGGAGTCTCCACTGCTTTTGCCTTGTCACTATGGAGTTTCTTGCATTCTTATGACCGCACCATTCTTCATGCAGTCATATTTTAATTCACCACATGCTGATTGTTTGGCATCTTTCTTTGCAGGACATTGTTGGATTCCCATGGTTTCAATCCACCATAGTTGACTGATGATGCGTGTGTGCAATGTCCAAACATTCATAATGCTCTTCATGCTTGACACTTTATTGCTTCAGTTGCGAGGGAGGGTGGCTCCATCTATAACCATACCTTGATCTTATCAAATGTGTTCCTTGTTCTATCCCTCCCCTTAACCGTTGGTGGCGGCATTCCTAGTTCCTATCCTATACCATGTCGGATGAGGACCACTAGTGCATACAAAGAGAGTAAAATGAAGAAAGGAATTTTTCGCAATGCGATGAGAAATGGTACAATAGGGTGAATATTTAAAAGGTCAAATGACCAGGATAAATTGCTGTCGTTATAATTTCAAACACACGAATATAATTATAAACAATTGACAATCTTCTAGTAATCCGTGTGCAGCTGCACTGGTCCAAACTCTCGTCCCAAGGAACTTTTTTCACCTCAGCATTGCAGTGTCTCATGCCATGCACTGGGACTTGCGGTATCTTCACGCACTTACGCATGACCTTGCAGACTAATGCACAGAGTCTTGCAAGTCCCCACAATGTGCTTGCAGTCGTGCTAGATGCAACTGCTTGCACCTTGCAGCACTCTGCAGTACTCACAATACTCCACGACACCTTGCAGTACTTGTAGCTCCTCTCAATACCATGAAACACCTTGCAGCCTCACAGCTGTGCAGGACCTCAAGAACTCAATGAACACCCGTCAGCTTCCTTCTGCCACGTGGCACTCCATTTGCATGCCATGTCAAAGCACTTGTCCAGCATATTGTGCACTAGAAGTTCAACTCCCACACCTGCAAGAAGCTCAACTGTCAGTCTGCCAGAAGATGAACAGTTGCAACTGTTCACTTTGCAACCTTCATCTGTTTTAACTGCCTTTTTGCAATGTTGTATGTATATATTTGTAAACTATCCAGTCAAAGGTTGACATAACGATCATAAACCAGATAGTTGTGAATACTTGCATGCCCCGAGTATCTTATGTCTTTCATACATATCTGCTTCTCTTTCCAGTTTAGGAAATTCAATTAGGCAGTGTTTCCCCCTCTTTGATCACAGGAGTTCTCACTCTCAGCTTATTGAGCATTGTACACCATTGTACTTATTCCTATTCTTTCTCCTTGAATAGAAGTTGCACCTTTCGTGTTGCAGTTTACTACAGTATTAATTTTCCCTTGTGCATTCTGTAACTTGTATTCTTGCGAGTCAAATTACAGCGCTGTCTTCCGCAACTGCATCCTTGGCCGTGTGGTGTGGATCATCTATTTGTATGCAGGTGTACATATTATTTATAAAATTATAAATGATTGACAGGATAGCAACTATCTTTAGAGTGTATTGATGTTTTACAATCAGGACCTCTTTGACTTGAAGTAAATTCTTGACTGAAAATGTGGTGTAGAGGATCTATTGAACTTCAATTAGTTTGGTTCCCAAACTATCACCTTTTGGCATACACTAGCTTGTTATTGATTGTAGCTAAGTTCTTTCATTTGTCTTGAGGGCTTACACTTATGAGATTAAGTTCTTATTCTTGTCTCCTTTGCCTTTATTCTGAGAATCTAACCAAACCCTAGCAACACTCACACCTATTCCTATCTATTTCCACTTACCTTTACTCCATTCTTCATGTGTTTCAACTTCCTTTACATACTTCATATACATTCTCCATTTGTCTCTAGGATATCCTCTTTCAAGACCCATACAACTACACCTCCATCAATGAGACTATCACCACTTCTATTCTATAAACTTCTCCATATTCTTATCTTGATTCTCCATACATCCTCAGACTGTCCTTTATATATATACTTCATCTAACAACCTTATTCAAGCATGCATAGTTGATTGGTAAGGAGGCATGTCTTAGTTCCATTATACTTGATCTCTTTACTATGGTTCTTGGCATCTTAAATGGGTCTGAGACTCCTTTTTTCACCATGGCTAAGGTGATTAGACAATCACTTCAATCATTACCTTCCCCATTAACATAGATCTCAGGATTAGACCTATTAGGCTACTAGCCCTTCTAAGGGATAAATGCCAATGAATCTCCAATTCACCTGAAACACCCTTACTTTCTCTTGACTGATTTAGAAACCCTTTAAGGAGTTTCAGACATGCCACAATATCATACCCTATTCCCTTGTACGATTTCATATTTCCTTTGTAACTGTACCTTTGAATTAGGTCTCTTCTTGCATGCTAGACTATGACAGCAGGTATCTAGGGTTGCAACCTCACCTGGGAATGCATTAGAACATCTCCAAGGTACATCCAATATGACAACTACCAATTTATAGGCCTTAACTCCATGATTCAGTGCTTGCATGCATCACCTTTTCTCTATTTCTGTACACTGTGACAAGCTAACTATAACAGTAGATATTCATGATGATGATCTTACCAGAAATTTGATATGATCACCTCTGTAATACCCTGAAGACGCTTCTTGATGAGTCGGAGTCTTTATTCAATGAGTGACAATTGCATTGCACCTCTAATTACCCCAATTCTGGCACTGTCACAGCTAATTAACACAGTCATCAACATCACCTTCACACGTGTGAGTTAGACTATGAGAATTGGCACACTTCTAGAATTCATACGTACAGTCATGTCCACAAAATTTCATGACATTTGACTGGATGGATTGTGAATAATTTGATGACCTCGTTAGGGCCCGAGAGGAGTTATTTGATGCTACAGGCATCCAGAAGCAATTTCATGATCTAAGAGAAATGTATGTGTCTTCTTACATGTCTGCCCTTCTATTCCAACCTTCACAGATCCATGAAACTCTCCCAATTGCTCACTGTCAAATTTTGTACTCAGCCTGGGACAGGGTTTTAACATACAGTCCTATCTACTTGGCAAATACATATAAAATTAAGACCAATTCTTGCAAGAATTCAATAATTCTTCTTCCCATTATTGATATTACACCCATTGTTACATCATTCTCCACCCTTACATACATCTCCACAAACGTGAGTCTCTCTCTAATTTGATGTTCTTCTTACCATAAGACTAGAACTAACACCATAGAATAGTGCAACTAACACTATTAATGACTCAACAAGATTCCTAACTTAGATTCAGATAAAACAACCCATGACACACGTTTGCCAACAAACATTATCCTTCTACATAGCCTATATGGCTTTATTTAGACCAATTCACCTTTACGAGACAATTCATCCTTTTACCTAGCAAGTTCATTTTCACTACAACAACTTACACACAAAATTTAAGTTTGAATACATCAACATGATGACAAAACATACCTGACTCCATAACAAGACCACCTGACCCATCTAAACTTCTGACCACCTATGATGCCCATGCATAAAAATGTGTACAATTTGATTGGTATAATTGTTGAGTCTTCTGTGCTTTTGTCATCAAGTCCTGCTTATTTTTTGAGGGTTGGATATTGTTGATCTTGTCCTGCAATGGGGCCAAGCTTTGATATTGAGGCTCCTTTCTCTAAGAAGGGCAAAGCTTTGGTATCGAGTCTACTTTTCCTAGATGGGGGCCAAGCTCTGTGACCTCCTTGTCTTGAGATGGGGCCATGCTTTATTAGTGGACCTCTTTCTCCCAAGATTTATTATATGGCTAGTTGGGAGGATGAGTTGGTTGGAGACCCAAATTATTTATGTTTTCATGACAGTGAACATCAAGTCATGCACGTCTTTGGACATGGATTGGGGATAGTTTTCCTTCGAACTTTACCTATAGGTATTCTTTCTAAATGTTTTAGTATCACTCTGCGAGTATATTTGTATTTGCTGTCATTTGCAGCTATGAAGATGAAAATGACATGCAACAAAAGCAAAATGCAAAAAAGATATAAACAGAATGCAAGCCCAAGTAGTGCACACCAGCGCTGAAGAAGTTCTGGGTTATATCATATCTTGTCAATGCTATTTAGGGTTAATGCAAAGTTTCCAATGTTATTCGCATACATTCTAACATAATTCCAATACTCTTGTCATACTATTTTATTAATTTCTAATCTATGTTTGGAAGAAGATCTTTTTGAATAGATGCACTACCATACATGCATATACAAGTACACAAGCAAGCAAGGATACAAGAAAAATAAAACAGATAGAAATATAAATATGTGCATGTAAGTGGGTTCATTTACAATCTTAATAAGGATAATATGTCTAGTTTTTTAAAAAACATTGTCAGGGCAGCCGGTGGGTGAAGGAAAGCATTTTCAAACAGTGAAAGAATAATTAAGAAAAAGACATTTAAAAAATACAAATGTATTCTTAAGCACCAATTGTTTCTGAAGTATTGGGTCAATGGATTAACTACGTGTCAAAAGAAATAGGTGCATATCTTTACCTTGAGTAGTTGGTTGGCATAGCTTTCAATTTCTTCTTAATGCTTGAAAAAGCAATAGCTGCATGCTATCATTCCCTACTTTTATAGAAGACTTTACATTTTACCTTATATAAGGTTGTTTGAAGTTGGAAGTATTTGTAATACATATGCTTGGATCCTTTTTATTTTTCATAAATGTGGGCTTGTTATAATGTTTTCCAGGCTTATTACATGCTAGGACTTGCTTTGCTTCAACGTAAACAATATGCGGGAGGAGTTAAGCTACTTCAAAAAGTAAGTAAACACATCAAATACTTTTTCAAGTCAAGAACTCATCTTATTTTGTGAACTAATCTTTTATGTCCATGATTTCTAATGATGCCACATAGCATTGCAATACAAAGAATTCTTACCCAGACTTACAAGAAAAGGCCAATTTTCTTCAATTTGATATGAGGTTTTGGTAAGCTGTTCTCAAATAATTAAAAATATTGTAGGAATTTGGGAAAGTAGAATCATAGCTAAGCCATGAAATCTCGTGTAATAAAAAGCTGTGGAGAAAACAATACCCTATATTAAAATGTTGATGTTACATGTTTGCTAGGGGTTTTTAATTTTATTTTAATAGTCGAATTTACATGTTTGCTATAAGTTTTATTGGGTAAAGTGCATAAAGTGAGTTCAAAACTGGAATAACTACAAGAATCTATGGGAAAGTATGCAAGAATTTTCAATTAGGAAAACAATTGTTGAATTGTGGGAAGATTGAGGGCTATGCAGCTTTTTGTGACAATAATACGTTCATGTATTCCTAAACTGCTATGCAATATTCTAAAGCTTGTGCTGTTTTTCATATACTAAGGGTATGGGATGATGAAGATCCCCTTCTGAATGCATCATACATTAGGCACTTTTGGTGTGTTGTACTGGTGACACTATGATAAAGTCTATTAGGTATTTGAGCTCACTATCTCCTACCTATAATTAGTTGTACTCGATGTAGATGTTATAATTATCTTGGAAAATTATATAACACTATTAGCAACATGTAATATGGAGAATAGTCTATGTCCCAAGGCCTTCACGTGATCAATACACAAGAATAGGTTGTGGGCTGGCCATCAACTATCTGGAGTCGGTTGAGGTTCTGGTCAACTAGTGTCATTTGTCCAGAACCAATTCCGTAATGAATAAGTATACATATTTAAGACTTCCACAATCATAATTAAAAACAAAAAGCTTGGGATCCGAGAGAATCATGTATGCCTTCCATATTATGGAACATTCTCTATTTTTATTTTTCTTGGCAGTTAGGTGAAAAGCCTAAGCACTTTCCTAGTAGAAGATATGGCAATGAGTGTTAGCTTCTGAAATTCTCAACGAAATTTTGAGAGATAATTTGGGTTGTTAACCACTCCACTCTCGAGGGTCGCTTCCCTATTTATTTCTCCACAGAAACTAGAAACAACTCTACAAACTTTTAACATGCCATACAGATTTGAAGTGAGTTTTGTTGTGTTATTTGCATTAATAAAAAATAGAAATTAAAAATAAAATGAAACTGAAATTTTATCGCAGAAATAAAGATTTTCAACTTTCTACAACACTGCCTGAAGAAATTGATGGTGCATGATAAGTTCCAGCAGATTAAAATGACGATTTTTATTGATTCATATTGTAAGATTGTACAGCAGTCTCAGACACTTCACAAAAACTGATGATCCTGTTCCATGCAATCAATACATTTTAAATAATCCTTAGGGGTATGACCATTAAAGGTTGCCCTCTTTCCACTTCAACACACAAACACACACACACATGCACATTCATACATACATACATATATTATAGTGTATTGCTGGTTATGATTATTATATATATTATTTGTAACTAATTAGATATAGAAGTCCCTTATATTTATTTTCAGGGTAGCCATATTCAGTTGTTGTCATCTTCATTCTTTTTTTAAATTTTGGCAACGCAACATTCTAGACTTTACTATTGACGACATCAGTTACAAAGGGATGCAAAATGAAGACTCTAGGAAAAAAACCTCTCCCCTATTCTCTGTCAAAGTTATATTACAAAAAATTAGTTACATTTGGTTGTAAACCGTTATTCAGGAACATTAACCACTTCTTGATCCTTGTTGGAAGCCTCTGTTAATTTGGCTCCTTGCATGACTTTGTAGCTGATATTGAACCTCTTTATGATAGTAGGGTCCACAGAAGTGACATTAATAATTGGTACTTTCTTGTAGATATACTTAACAAAATCTGCAATGATCATTTCATGTTTGTCTATGTATGCATTGCAGGACAGGTTCACATAGTACACGTAAGCTGTATATTCCTCCAGTGCTTCCTGTTCAGACTCTTCTTGCATTTTGCGATATGCTTTTCAACTTCTCAGTGATTCTGTTGCCCTCCTTTAGTTCAGTTTCTTATCCTTGAGACTGTCATTCTTTGTTATGTGGCTTACCTATCGTTCCATAAACGCATGTTCAATAAAGAAATTTCTGTGCCACATATGATCAAGTCCTTCATAGCAACCCATGCCTCCCTCAAGGCCTCCTCTCTACTCATGAGGGTCTATTTCCAGAGCTTAAACTGTGCTAGGGACCATCCAGTTGCCTCTACGTTTTCCTTATATACATTGATCAGAATGTCAACATCTGTTTTCAAGACCTTAACTCTGATTTTAACTTCATCTGCAAATTTGGTCTTCATATCGCAAGTGTTTCCAAATTCCTTGTATCGTCTCTAATTGGATCATGAATTCCCATCGACGTTCAAAAAATTTCTTGTTTAATTTTTTGTGATCCTTGATAAAATTCTATGTAGATCTGCCCAAAGAATACAGATTTATACCTGTGCCAAAATTGCTGTTTTGTTATTTGACAGATTGGAAGAAATTGGATCTGCTACCATGAGATCCTCCATTGCTGACTGAAGTTGTTTCAAGTGCTGTTTCATTTCAGCATTCTCACTTTCTAGCTCATTCATGTTTTCTCAGTTCTATACAGTCGTAGCTGAAGCAAACAATTGCAGTCTTTGTGATACAGGAGGATCTACCAATAGCAGTTCCTGCAACACCACCAAGCCTGTCTTCACAGCTTGCGGTTCATGCAGTTTCACTTCAATGCGGTTCCACTTCAATGGATGGGGGTACTCCAAAACCTCATCCATAGGTTCACAGTACTTCCAAGGCCATTTACCGAGCTCCCACAAATGTTGCATGCTCTTCTGCAGCGGCGCAAATCAATCTGTGCTCGATGGACTGCAGTACTCCAGAACATCTCATTCACAGGCTCGTGGTAACTCGAAGCCCACCCACCTGGCTCCAACGGCTGCTGTACACACTCTAGCAGTGGCACAATGCATCCACTCATCTCCAATAGATGTTGCACACACTCCTGCAGTGGTGGGAACCAATATGTGCTGACTGAGCGAATAAAAAAAGTTTTTGGTAAAAAGTGTGCGGAAAAGAGTTGCATGAGCGCAATAGGAATGTTTTGGAGAATGCTTGCACAACAGATATACATGTTCACAGGCTTGGACTTGTGTGCAGTCTGCACAAGGCACTGACAGATCTGTATATCTTGTAGAGCACAATAAGTGGGATAAGATCAGCATAAATTCAATAGTAGATTATGTTGCATGAATCACAGAGGTTACTTCAGTTAACAAAAAAATAGGGCTTTTGAGCATGCATGCATTTTGCATGTAATTTGTAGATGAAGTATAGCTAGTGTGGCAGGTTTTGGCCTATATAAGGACCACCAAGGCATTCATCAAACCTTATGTGGAACACATCATTGGCTTTGGCAGTGTACTGCACACTTCCATGCCAAACTGCAAAGGCTAACTCACACCGTGTGGTATTGCGTGCCAAATCTATGCAATCTTAGTGTGCCATTAGTGCCAACTCCATGCTATGCCATGCCGTGCCACATGGCATTCACAAGGCTGTCATGATGCTGGAGATTCTCTTTGCATACTGTGCATCTTTCAGAAGCTACATACTTGTTGGAGAGTGAAGAGTCACACGTGGAGTCCGAGAAGCAGTTCAACCACCATGACAGCTTCACTTGCCTTCGTGGTATTGTAATCCATATATGCACACACATCTCTAGCTTAGAGGCAATTCGAGTAGAAGATAGGCAACCTTACATCTTTCACGAGAGTATGCCGTGTACATGAGGCACAATTAATACAGATATTGTTCCAGTTCTATTATCTCTCTCTTTATTTGTTGCATATCTCTAAATAGCTTCCGCATATGCATATAACATGTCTAACTTCACATTTAGGGTATTGTACACTAGGTCACTTCATGGGAGGAAATTAAGGGTATTGGAGCGGTTCATCATCTTGCATGTCGCATTGAATGTGGTCGGAGTATTTGAGCCTCGGTGTCAAACATGTTGGGAATTCAACCTACTCAACAAGGACCTTAAGTAGATGTGATAGCAATTGCAAATCTTAGAACAACACAAAATGTCAAAGCACAAGATATAAACATAGGGTTGTCCATGGAAAACCCTTTCCTGTAAAAAAACCCAGCAATAGAAAATCTTTCTTATTGTACTAACTTAGCCTAGCATACAAGTACAACAAGATTTATACAAGACTTTGATATCATAGCACTTCAGTAGTGCATGCATATAATCAATGCAACTATAATATTATGTGCTTATCTCATTGTTTTATCCATCGTTAAATCCTATACATGGTTTGTATTTATATCATACAAAGCCAACAACCACAATAGTTGGTACAACCATTTTATTTAATTTATGCCAAGGAAATCGCATGCTTTAAAAGAGTTGTATGCTTTAAAGCAGCATGACTTTACTTACAAAGAATCTCGAGATTCTCTCTAATTGTCACGTATTCATCTTCAACACATCACTTCACACCTCTAGCCTTTCATCTTAGTTAGACAGATGTTGACAACACATAGTTGCTACACAAATTCTCCACACACTATAATGCGATTCCCACTGTGCACTACTAACGCGCACAACCCATAGCTACCCACATATCTTCCAGAAAAATATTGCACTAGCACCATGTAATACCCATGTACACATACACTTGTGCACACGCCTTGCGCAAGCCTCCCTTGTTAGTGTTGCGCGCATAAGCTATTGTGGAAACCATTCTTGCACCTGCACAACACTATCTACTATGCAATAAACCTTGCGCATTACATGCAAAGTTGGAACATTTCTAATTAAATGGTTAAACCACGAGAAACATCGGATTATCTCCCAGTCCACTTTAATAAAGTTCTGATGGCCAAGGACATTCAAATGCAAGACAAGATTCACGCAATGATCAAGAACTAAATCATAGAAGCACTCATAGAATGACGAAAATTTCAGTTTGGCCAATTTGCAGAAGCCCTAACATAAATGGTCCCATTCTCATTGTTGGGTAAAGATTTTGGTAGTTGAGTGCCCCCTAGGATTCAAGTGAATCTAGATGTTCCTAATCCATATATAACACATCAAAATCTGCATTTAGGATGTTATCCACTGAGTCACCTCTTGGGCCCGTGATCATTGGTATTAGAGTGGCTCATCATCATGCATGTCACATCGAGCATGTTCGGAGTATCTAAGCCTTGAGGTCAAACCATGAGAACCAGTAGACTAGCTCCCATTCTGTTTTAATAAAGTTTCAATGGCCAAGGACAATCAAACACAAAATGAGATTCACACAATGTTCAAGAACGAAATCATAGAAACACTCTTAGAACAACTGAAATTTTCTATTCAACTAGTTTCTAGAAGTCCTTGAACGGGGAGTTCTATCGAAGACGTCATTAGGTAAAGCATTCTTGTGTTTGAAAGAAAAATTAACACAAATGCAGTAGATAATTGGTTAGATCAGTTAGATTCCTATTTTTTTGTGAATGATTATTCTGACAGAGAAAATCAAGATTTCATTTCTGAAAGTCTCTTCAACTATTAAGAAGTGGCAAGCCCATACTCGTTGGGAGGAAGACTAGAAAGGAGGAAAATTTGAACCAATGTGGGATATATTTTTGGAAGCCTTCAAGGATGAATTTTATCTCTAAGATGTCTACGCAGATCGCTACATCCAGTGTCAACAATTGTGGCAAGGAAATGACTAGTGACTCCAAGCCTACATTGATGCCTTCCATGACCTTTATGTTAAGCTAGGCTCTTTCGAGTCAGAGGAGCATAGCGTTCTTAAGTATTGTAGCGGCTTACAACCATCCTTTTAGTCCAAACTGAACCTGGATAAGTTCAAGATGATGGGAGAAGCCTATTGCTATCCGACAAACATTGAGGATGAGTCCAAGATGAAGAGCAAATGGGAAACATCGTCTTGGCCAAGGAAGACACATACTTAGGACAATAAACAACTGACTAAGATAGGGAAATGGTGACAAGTACAAAAGTAGTGGCCACTCCATCGCAAAGTACCATGCCCAAAAGATTTTTCATATGTTGGCAAAAACATAGGATGTTGGACCTTGGATGGGATCATCAACACATATCTAACATTTTGGTAATTGATGTACAAGCAACCCCCATAACACGAGATGTTGAAGCAGATCGTCTATTCGATTCACAAATGTGGGTGCAAAGCCTGCAATTGGATTTTTTTATCGATAACGGTAGTGTGACGAACTTGATATTTGAAGTGGCTATCAAGCGGTCGAATCTTCCAACCATGCCTCATTTGCAACCTTACAAATTGGGATGGAATAGTTCTTGCAACAACAAAGGTATACACGTCACTCTCCAGTGCCACTTCTCACACTCTATCCTTTAAAAGAAGAATTAGTTTTTGATGTAGCGATGATTGATATTTGTGATGTACTCCTTGGGCATCCATACATGCACAATCATTAGCATGAATACAATGCCAATCTTGTAGTGTAGTTGTTTTACTGGGAGGTAAGAGATGCCAGTTTCCTGAAGTGATTCCATACTCAACCCACCCCGCGCCAACTCCCAAGAAGACTGCACCATACTGCTATGCATATTCCACATTCAGAACTTCACCTCCTACTGAAGCATGACCTTCACTAACAAAGCCAAATCAGATTTTGGAAACCATGTATATGTAGAACTATTCTGTCCCAGTGTATAGAGTTTTCAAAGTAGGTTAGCTTCCACAATACAGCAAATGGTTCACTAGGTATCAACTAGAAGACAAGGTTCCACATTTGCTTCATAGACTTAAGGCAATCAGGACTTATTTTACAATGAGGGGCGACTGATCCAGGAATATTTTCCAACAACAGATATTGTGTAACAATGAAGCTTGTCTTAACAAATTGCGGTTCATGTGGTTCCTTTTTGATGGACTGCGGTACTCCAAAACCTCATCCATAAGTTCGTGGTACTTCCAAGGCCATACACCCAGCTCCCACATATGCCACACATACTCCTGTAGTGGTGTGAATCAATATGTGCTTGATGGACTACAATAGTTGAGAACCTCATCTACAAGCTTGTGGTATCTCCAAGCCCATCCACCCGGCTCCAACAGATGCCACACACACTCTAGCAGTGGTGCAATGCATCTACTCGTCTCCAGCAAATGCCAGACACACTCTTGTAGTGGTATGACCCAAGTTGTGTAGACCGAGCATATGCCAATGCGAGCATTCACCAAACCTTTTGCGGAACACATCATTGGCTCGACAGGGTATGACACACCTCAATGCTAAATTGTAAAGGCTAATTCATAGCGTGCAATACCGCGAGGTGTAGGGTGCCAAACCTGTGCAATCTGAGTGTTTCTGTCAGTGCCAACTCTATGCTATGCTGTGCCATGCCACACAACATTCACAAGGCTGCCATGGTGCCAGAGATTCACTCTGCTCACTGCACAACTTTCAGAAGCCACATAATGGTCGGAAGGTGAAGTCACACATGGTGTCCCAGAAGTGGTTCAACCACCACAATTCCTCTTCCCAATGTTGCAGCATTGTAATCTATGTATGTATACAACACATCTCTAGATTAGAGGCACATAGAGTAGAAGATAGACAACCATACATCTTTCTGAAGAGTATGCCATGTATAGAATGCACAAAAAACAAATATACTTACTATTCTATTATTGTTCTCTCTGGATTCACTGCATATCGCTAAACAGCTTCCGTATACGCATATAACACATCTAAATCTGCATTTAGAGTGGTGTCCACCAGGTCAGGTCTTGGGCCCCGAATCACTTTATGTCGTACTCAGCTGATCTATAGGCAGCTCATGACTTTTTCCCTCAGAATCCTGTCTTGTCATTTCCTATTTCATATTCCTTGACTTAGGGGTTGCCTTGTAATCTTCAATGATTTATTCTACTCATCTACCTCGATATTTAAAAGTGTTCTTTTCCATTCCTCTTCCTTTTTTCACCAAGTACCAGAGTACGTATTTTGCAGTCCTTTTCCACGTTTCCTAGAAGAGGTCATTTTTGTCTTTTCATGGATGCCTCTTTTACAAATTTTAACAAAGGGAGTTGTGTAGGAGGTGGCCTTAAGGACTGCAATTTATATTAATCATTTCTAGAATGTTCTAAGTTGAGGTTCTTTGACATCCTCAACAATTTTCTCTACTTCATAGCTGCCGAGTTCCTCTTCAGCATAATTTTGAGTAATTTTTTTTAAACTCCAATTTCACCTTGCTTTAAAGCACATTGGTCTAATACAGGGGGTCCTAAATTTTGCTTCCTGGGTTTGCCTTGCACACTTGGTTTTGGAATTGTTTTGTATTCCATTAAATTCTTGTAATATCAAGGCTAGATTGAAATACCCTACAGAATTTTTCTTCACACTGTACATGTTTGCTTTCCTCTTGGCCAATAAATGTGCTGATCAATTGTAATTCAAACTTGCTGTGATCCCTTTAATATTAGACATACATAACGTGGGAAGTTTAGTATTTCTTCCCATGTGAAATAATCAGCACAGGAAAAACCCTGCTAATTGCTCCAAATATTCACTCCTGAAATTTTCAATATGCATATCATGTACTCTTCCTTCTGCCTGGTGATAATCATCCATGACACAATATTTTATGAATAAGGTTGATTCCTCCTTCGGCGGTAAGATCATTGAAATTGAGCAGCCATTGTTTAGTTGCCATATTAACAGAATATAATTCTCTAGGCCACATGTAGGTGAGAATTTTGAATTTTCTACCATCTGTGTTTGTTGGCATGACACATTTCTCATCTAAGTCGTAAAGGAAAGCTATGTCCTCCAGAATCTATGAAGCCAACTCAAAGACATACATAATTGAGACATTATACACTGTAGCCATTTGCATCTAATCTTCGCTAACCTTCTTTATAATAATCTTGAAAGGAGAAAGAAAGAAATCATATCAATGTTTGGAAAGAGCAAAAGTAGGTCAATGAGACTTGAAAAGTGCCTAAAGTTTTAGTAGAGAAATACTAGGGTAAAGTGACCCTAGATTGCGAAAAAATAACTAAGCGCTAAAGAAATGTAAACATAACTAGAGAAATCTATTGCATATTCTCATTCACAATTGTTCCAATGACTTTGATTTGTCACCACACTTGGTTCTTTCACCAATATACTGCAAGGTTGTGGAACTTGAATGGAGAATTTATCAAAAATTTAAAAGCCATGACAAACCCTCTTTCTTTTTATTGCCTCCAATCATTTATAAGAATTATTCTCACTAGTATATCGTTCTGTTGTTGGCTAGGTTTAATACATAATCCAATTATTGATATCAACTGATATTATGATCTTCACATTCTTCACATTTTTCGATGTTGTGTCCTAATCACCGGGTCTCTATTTTGATAATTTTGGAACTTGGGCTCCACTTCATCAATATAACTGGTAAAGAATTGAGTTCATCATTTAAAGGTCCTCTATCTAATGACATTTCATTTTCTAGAGCAATTCTCTAATTGCAATACACCTTCCTCAATAGTTTCATCAAGCAGTCTCACGTTAACTTATACTCTGGTGTACACCCTTTCTTTGTTTATGGCATGGCTTGTTAAGTCAAATACCACTTTGTGCTTTCCACTTTTAAATTTTATGGTATTCTGACCTACTTGTGTGTTATAAAGATTTTCTTTTCAACCATTTTTTTCCTTTTAAAGCCTCGCAACAGCCCAAGTGTGGTATGCATTTTTATCTCAACAAAGTCAACCGATAATGGTTTTGTAGCTATATATTATTATTATGCTGCTAATATGCCCAAATTTTGAATTTGCATTTGATTGACCATCGTCAGGCAGAACTTGGATGACCATGATTTTGTTTTTTCCAATCATCATGTTAATGCCCAATCCTTCTCTATTATAGTTTGACAACATATGTGATATCAATATTAATTCTTGGTGCTGCCTTTGTTGTCCACCACAATTAATACTTTGAAAGATCCCTGAATGGGTCTCACTTGTTTTCCAACAACTCTAGGTCAATAAAAAACACCAAATACTGATCTATGATAATTATGGCAATTACCCTAATGCAGATCTGGATTTATTTGAGAAAATGCGACTAGGGTTTAAGATAGATCTTAATGCAAATGACACCCAAAAGTTATATTTTCGATTTCAGATGATTACCCAAATATTTAGAAACTGAATCATGAAAAAAAACTGAATTTATTGCAGCCAAACAACCCAGAAATCAGATCTGAAGTCTGCTTAATATTCTGCCTGAAAACCCTCAAAATATACTTCAGAAAATGATGAAAATACAGCGATTTGGTTTACCATATTATGGAGAATATTTGACAAATATTTTTGAGGGAAATACCTCTGAAATTGCTGCCACAACTGCCCACAACAGATCGATCCAACTGCTGCTCAAAAACCACTGAAAATACCTTCAAAAACTCTTCACAAACACTGCTGAAATGAACCTGGAAATCTGATTAACAACGCTGGAAATTTCTGAGTGAAATCCCCTCTCAATCCCTTGGGGTTTTCGTCCACAAGAGGTAGAATTCACAAGGGTTTTCGTCCTTGGAATTTCTGATAAAAGCAAGAGCTCTTAACAATGCAAAATCTGATAATAAAAATCTGGAATGATAAAATGATCATATGATGTCCCTCCTCTAAGTCGACCCTTCCTTTTGAAGGGAAAATTGGCCCAAAGGGACCTCCAACTCAACCAATCACAACAGGTGATTTCTTCTAGACATGTGCCCCAAATTTTCCTTAGACTAGGTCGCATTTTCTTGGGAGGAGTAATAATTTTTATTCTTTCAAAACTCCATTCTTCCTCCTTTGTCCAAGTCGCATTTTTCTAAGGGAGCTAATGTCACATTTCCCTATTTTCCCATTACATGGACAAGTCGTACCTCCCTATGGTAAATACAATTAAAAATAATTGTATTTTTACATTTGACTCTTTTATTTTATTAATAAGCTTATTATTTATTATATGTGCAACTTATAATATTTTATTTTAATATTTGCACAATATAATAAAATAATAAAACTTAGTCACCCTTGACACATCCTATTAAAACTTAATCACCCTTGACACATCCTTTGGCCGTCGGGTAGACAAAAAGGACCAAAGGTCTTCAATGAGATCTATTCGAAAAGAGGGACATTACAGTCCTTCCTTCCCGAGATTGCTTGCCCCCAAGCAATCACAAGTAGCAAATCTGCATCCTCAACAACTCCTGGATCCCAAATCATCCTAAGCCCTTTAAATGGCTTCACATGCACTATACAAAATTGCTCAACTGCTGCAAAAAAGAAATCATGCAACTTACTTGTGAATAGTGCCATGATCCTCCTCATGAATGGCCCAAATTTTTTGTATTCTTCATCTTGTCCTTGCTGTCCCATGATGCAATGAAGTGAAAAATCTTCATAGATGTCTTCACGAGATGGTTCCTTGTCCCAAACTAACATAGACTTGGCTGCCATTTGATGGGGCAGCGTGTACTTGAGTGCTCTCAAAGTGACTTGTTTCCCTTTATGTAGGAAACTCAGCTCCATAGCTTGCACATCTTGGGTGATTCTTCCCAATGAATGAAGCCATTGCATACCAAGCAATAGTCACGGACGTATATAGAGAGGAGAGATCTGTCGGCCTACTCTACTATAGACTCTAATCTAGAGTCTAGTCCGGGCTTTGACCATGTCTCCCGAGTAATCTGTACATATGGCGCAAGACGGTTTCACAGATCGAGGTCGGAATGGGATCGGGTGTTTCACGTCTTGCCGTAGTGCCCGATCGCTTTCACATTAGGGCTTCGATCGCCCCGAGCCTCGGAGTTCACATAATCTACGGGCTCTTGAAACATGAGGACGGCGCCGGACTGACATTAGTAACATAGATGTCATCACAAAGTGTATACTCACCAAATAAAATGCTTACTTGGTTGACCTTCTTTTTGCAAGGAAGAGTGAGACCACCTGCTATAGTCACATCAAAACCTTCAAAATTATCATATTGCAAACCTTTTTTGTCTGCCAAACCTGCATCTATGAAGTTATGTGTAGATCCACTATCCAGAAGTGCCATGATCCTACACCCTAACATTGTGCCTTCAAACATGAATGGATTAAACTTGGGTGCTCCCGAAAGATAGGTGAGTCTACCATCATTTGCAATGTCTGGTGTTGGCTGCTCCTGTTCATCCCCTGAATCTTCATCCTCAACCTTTATGAGATGTATTTTGCCTTTCCCAAGACACCTATGCCCCGGTTCCCAAGGATCATTGCAATGAAAGCATAAATTTTTCCGGCGAAGCTCATTCTTTGAAACAGTCTCCATCTTGGGTGTAAACTCAACCTTCGAAGAAGTGGGCTGCTCTTGTTGTTCTGATTTTTCCTCCTTGACGTTCTTCCTTTGGGGCTGAACTGGAGTAGTGTCTAAGTCCAAGGCTGTCCGAATAGCCTCATGCAAAGTCCTAGGCTTAAGAGCCTTGACCAATCCCCTCAGCCTGTCATGAAGTCCCTCAATGAACAACATCACCACTCGCCTCTCAGGCATCTCTGGCACCATTACTGCTATACGCTGAAATTCGTTGATGTATGCATCAACGTGTCCACTCTGTCGAAGTTGTGCCAAGTCTCTATAGTAAAGCTCTACATCCTTGCGATCAAATCTCGCAATCAACCTCTCACTAAACTCCCTGTATGATTGCAGAAGATCATGATTCTGTGTGACTAGCCCATGGTGCCACCAATCGTACGCTACTCCCTCCAGGTGCAACGTGGCAAATTGGATAGCCTCCTGCTCCTGCATAGGTTTGAGAGTGAGATATGTGTCGAGCTTGTGAATCCATGCTCTGGCACTAATCTTTCCACTACCATCAAATGTGGAAAGGGTCACCTTGTTGGTGGCCTGCTTCAATTCCTTGTTCTGCTGTTCTCTAGGCCTCTGTACCTGTCTAGCTCTCAAGCTTTCCCTCCTTTGAACACAATACTGGTGGAGGGGAAAGGCATTCCGTACCTCTTGTGGTAGAGCTCTCCACTCATCATGCGTTGCCATCACAGTATCCTAAAAGACTGTGCCCTCAAGTGGGTCCTCAACTAATGGTGGCTCCTCCCTTTGTAGGAATCTAGGCTGCAGAGGTCTATCCGCAGTCCTCGTGGGTCTCCTCTCCTCTGTGTGTCTCCTATCACGTGGAGGGGAACCTCTCACGCTACCCACCTCTGTAGGTGCCCTGTTGTGCCTTCCGTGACTATTAGCCACTGATACAGATCTTTCCCTTCTGTTATGCCTATCTCTCGGCCTATTCATAGTCAGACTCTCCATCAACTGTCTCATGGTCTGAATCATTTCCTGATGGGAATCGATCATACCGCTGGAAAAGAATATCTGGGTCAACTCGCTCACGCAGCGGGGGACTGTGTGATCCGTCTCTTCTGTCCATGATTCCCGTACTACTTCCTGTATCTAAATCTGTGAGAATACGTGCCTGACTCCTTGTATAATATTTGTGTGGCCCAACTTCTCTAGGCTGCATCAAACAAAACCCTCCAGGTGGGAGGATTGCTTCTTTGATACCACTGAAAGATCCCTAAATGGGTCTCTCTTGTTTTCCAACAACTCTAGGTCAATAAAAAACACCAAATACTGATCTATGATAATTATGGCAATTACCCTAATGCAGATTTGGATTTATTTGAGAAAATGCGACTAGGGTTTAAGATAGATCTTAATGCAAATGACACCCAAAAGTTATATTTTCGATTTCAAATGATTACCCAAATATTTAGAAACTGAATCATGAAAGAAAAACTGAATTTATTGCAGCCAAACAACCCAGAAATCAGATCTGAAGTCTGCTTAATATTCTACCTGAAAACCCTCAAAATATACTTCAGAAAATGATGAAAATACAGCGATTTGGTTTACCATATTATGGAGAATATTTGACAAATATTTTTGAGGGAAATACCTCTGAAATTGCTGCCACAACTGCCCACAACAGATCGATCCAACTGCTGCTCAAAAACCACTGAAAATACCTTCAAAAACTCTTCACAAACACTGCTGAAATGAACCTGGAAATCTGATTAACAACGCTGGAAATTTCTGAGTGAAATCCCCTCTCAATCCCTTGGGGTTTTCGTCCACAAGAGGTAGAATTCACAAGGGTTTTCGTCCTTGGAATCTCTGATAAAAGCAAGAGCTCTTAATGCAAAATCTGATAATAAAAATCTGGAATAATAAAATGATCATATGATGTTCCTCCTCTAAGTCGACCCTTCCTTTTAAAGGGAAAAAATTGGCCCAAAGTGACCTCCAAGTCAACCAATCACAACAGGTGATTTCTTCTAGACATGTGCCCCAAATTTTCCTTAGACTAGGTCACATTTTCTTGGGAGGAGTAATAATTTTTATTCTTTCAAAACTCCATTCTTCCTCCTTTGTCCAAGTCGCATTTTTCTACGGGACCTAATGTCACATTAACCTATTTTCCCATTACATGGACAAGTCGTACCTCCCTATGGTAAATACAATTAAAAATAATTGTATTTTTACATTTGACTCTTTTATTTTATTAATAAGCTTATTATTTATTATATGTGCAACTTATAATATTTTATTTTAATATTTGCGCAATATAATAAAATAATAAAACTTAGTCACCCTTGACACATCCTTTGGCCGTCGGGTAGACAAAAAGGACCAAAGGTCTTCAATGAGATCTATTCGAAAAGAGGGACATTACATGAGAAGCCCAAAGCAATGGATCACATTCATTGTTCCTTTTATCTACTAACAATTGCTTCTACACAATACTTTTTCCTTTAGTGCTGATTGACACACCTTGTAAGTGATGATTGTAGGTTGTTTTTTTAATTCGTCTGACATCAATTTTGCTACATCTTTCATTCTCTATTTTGTGAACTTCATTTCTAGAGAGTCATTTTTATTTTAATTTCTCGTCGGTGCCATTACATCCATCAATTGTTTGATATATAAACCATTATTGACTTAGTGTTTTGGGCAGTGATCTTTGTCGCGGTCACCTGTCTGACATGTTTTACAAAGATATTTATCATTGCTTGTCAGGAAATCTCTAATGAAATGCCCCCATGTATTGTAAAGTTTGTTTTGAACCATGTGCCCTTACAACTTCTTGTTTGGCCATCTAGTTCTAGCTAGCATTTTCAAGACCCATTGAAATATTTTTGGTCATCTGTGGACATTAATATAATTTCTTTCCCTTACGTAAAATTTGTTAAGGATCTTTGTTTGCGGGCATTGAAGAAGGTTAAGATTTTTTAATATTGTGGATAGAAGCTTCAATTGTCTTGGGCTCACCAGTGGGGTTCCTAGGAGCCCACTTATCATGTGATTCTCAAATTCTGCTTTCCTATTCTCTCCTTCTGTTGCTACCCTAAATTAAAATCTTTCTTTTATTTAGTTTCCTTACCCTTTGATTGCTCAACCTCAAGGGAGATAGAGATAGCATTTATGTCCTTGAGAGGATAGTATTAGATAAAGTAGCATTCATTTCTCTAGTTTCCATCCAATCGTTTAACCGCTTTTTGTAATGAGTGAAATGTGAACCATTCAAGCTCATGAGAGATTGGTCCTTGAAGAAATGACTAATCATGAGAGATTGGTTGTAGAAGAAATGACTAATCAGAAATGGGCCAGTCTAAAATGCTATAGAATACCGAGACATTTTTCTCCTTGCATCAAGCTCTAGCATCCAATGGGGCAAGTCTCTGTGTAATAGACAATCATTCATCCCCATCCCTTCTTGGTTTTACTAGGTTTGAATGATAATCAGATTGGCCATAGAGAAATGTTCAAATTCATAGGTACACCTAGCATGTGCAATTGAACTTTGGAACTATGTAATCAACATGGTTGAGAAGAAAATGTCTTATTGGATAACCAAACTTGTTTCCATAGTTGGTAAGTTCCAGGCATGCTTGTAAGTGCTCTTTGCTGCCCATGGTTACTACTTTTGTTTGGACCCCTTTATTGCAACCTAGAATAGGTTAGAGAAGCTTTTAGTGATTTTTCTGGGCTTATTTCTAAAAGAGGTTAGGGCTTCTATTGTTTGGCTCAAGACCTCAACTGCATGCTTGGAGAAGTTGGTGGGGTGTGTTTGATTGATATCAAATTAAGGCATTGCCTTACGTGCAAATCGATTGTAGGAGCTCTTAATGGTAAGGAAGCGTGTTTGATTGATATCAAAAATAAGGCATTGCCTTATGTCTTAATGGATTGTAGGAGCTTGAAAATATTGGATTCTATAGGTGTATTACTACAAATGGATTGTAGGAGCTCTTAATTGTAAGGAGACGTGTTTCATTGATATCAAAAAACAAGGCATTACTTTACGTGCCGATGGATTACAAGATCTCTTAATGATAAGGAAGTGTGAGTGTGCTTATGGTAGAAAAAATTGGAGTGTCTTTGTTTGATCCAGTGATAGACCCTCGTCATAGCTCATGTTCCCATTAAAATTGTGGGCACTATTGTAGTTAAAAGTATTTGGAAAGCATGGAAAGCCATCATACCATGGCTCAAATGGGACAGTGAATTTTTTTGCTTTGGGGTGTCTGTCAATGACCAATCCCTTTACTGGTTTTCAATTCCTAATTTTCATGGGGTCCCTCTTGCTTATGCCCCATCACTCAAAGCCTTGGATTTCTTTAGGAATGACATTTGTACCATCAAAGATATGTTCTCCCATGCTACTTGCACTTTGATTTCCTAGCTTGTATTCAAAACCACATACAAACTCATATGTGAAGACCTTGAATCATATAGTGAAATGCATAGTTACCTAAGTCTTGGGGACGATTTTTTTTTCCTAGATTTTGGGCCAGTAGGGAAACTTTTAAAGTAATATATAAAAGTGAACTTTTAAAAATTTAAAATTTATTCTATGGAATTAGGGGTTTATTTGATGCTTTTAGGGTTCTTTGGGGATTAAGGTTCAACATTTTGGTAAAAAATAACAGTTTTTTGGGGGTTTTGTTTTTGAGTATAAGCTTAAGAAAAATCTAAAAAATAAAAAAGTTAGCAAAACATAAAATATCAGGGACCTCCCTTCCAAATTCCCAAGTCCCGAAACAATCAAGATGTCACCAAAATCTTGGGGACGTATCTCCGCATAACATTGATGAAATGTAAATAACAATGCCGAATGAACTGTTATATAAAATTGGTCTCAACTTGCCCCCACAATGGTGGAGAGACTAGAGATAAAAAGTTGATATTCCTTACATTAGACACAAACTTCAATTTTCTTACTAATGTCTATCTCAAAATCTGGTGTTATATGAGAAGCTTTACTATAGAAAGAATATCTCCTCAACTCCTCAAATTTTGAGGATTAGGTTCCAAACTATTTAGAAGGCCATTGTTAAGTCCAAGAAAGCTCACTTTTCCTGGAGTCTTTTACAAAGGCTTTCCATCTTGGGATATATTACAACATTTAGGCCATTGAAACCCTAGATGCCTAGCGTGCAATCAACTAAAGTCCGGTAAAACCTTTTATGATTCTGTTCCAGAGCTTAAGATGTTTGAAAGTGGATATAAGCTTTTTTCAAACCCTCAAGGCCTGAATTTTCGGAGATTCAACTTTGCTTCTTGCAATATTCACACATATTTGGCATATTTTTTACATTGGTATTTTCTTTTAACCATAGAAAAGATGAAATTGCAATTATCTTTAATATTATTTCGGCTGAAATTGAGTTCTATGTTAATAATGAAGCCCTTGTGATTGCAAATTATGACGGAGATTAAAGTTTAAGAAGAGGAGGTGGCAATTAGGGTGGAACACTTCTAGATTTTGACTGGAGTTCAATTAACAAGGTTCCCTTAAATCCCCTTAGGAGGGCACTTTGGGCCAATCCCATAGCCATGATAAGCGGATTTGTTCATGTTCCAAGAGAGGTCTAGAAGTAGGACAAGGTTATCAGCCCCCTATCGGAGGCCGTTTTCACCTCAAGAGAGTGGTGGGTCAGATCCTCCTAAAGATGACAAGTTTCCAGAATCCCCCTTTCTATTTCAATGGCCTTTGGCTCCAAATAAGATGAGAATGAATACAAACATGGCAAAGAAAACTAGCAAGTAATTTTCACACATTCTTCCAAAGAGTGGGCTAGAAAGGGTGAAGAAATAAACGGCCAAGCCTAGGAATTATTGTGAAGGAAGCAATGTAACTTTCAAAGGAAATGTCAGATAGGTAGAATGGGAAAAGAACGATAATGAAAGGGGGTGATGTCGGGTTCAGCAAAAATGAATGCAGGAAAAATAACAAATAATCTTCACACACAATCTTGTGAAGAGAAGGTTGTAAGGCGAAGAAACGAGTAGGAAAGGGTTAGGCAAGATAGGTCAGATATCTAGAATGGAAAAACAAAGATAATGAAAGGAGGGTGATGAACTTGTTCACATTGGGTTCATCAAAAATCTATGCAAGGAAAACTAGTAAGTAATCCTCGCAATGCATAAGGGCTAGGCAAGATTGTGAACAAAGCAAGATACCTTCCAATGCATAGTTTAGACAAGTAGAATGGAAAATAAAAGATGATGAAAGGGGAGTGATGAACCTTTTCGCATGTTGGATTCATCAAAAATGAATTGAAGGAAAACTGGCAAATTGACCTCACACATAACCACTGAAGCTTAGAGGTTTTTTGCTAGGTTTCATTTACAATAATGGACTATTATTAAGGATGTACATATTGGACGTTGTTGTCCAATTTTCTAGCACATACATAGTAAGGCGTCCAAGAACCCTCTTGTTTTAATCTAAATTGCAAATTTAAACATTGTACGAGTTACCTACATTTGTGTATAAGGCTCGAAAATATCTACAAACATAAAAGTCTAATCTAAGTTGTGAAAGCTGAAAGTGAAGAAAGATTCTTTTTTTTTTTCCTTTTTAAATATCCCAGTGAGGCATATAACTCTCTGCATGAATAAGCTGCTAGTAACAAAAGCGTCCATAATCTAGATTTGTAATAAACAACACAAATGTTTGGATGACATGATACTGGCAGTTAAACCTCATTTTCTGAGAATCATTGGTTCAAACAGAAACTTGAGTTAGACAAAACAAATGAAACTAGCCAAAACCATCAACGGAGACAACATTAGTTCGAATGCACAAACATTGATCAAACTTCATTAAGTTTACAATAAGATAAAGACACAACAAAACACTAATATAGGAAGGCAAAATTAACACCACACCATGTACAAACACAATGATTGTAGAGAAAACCCCTTGTATCAAAATCTGTATTGTCGTGGTGTATCCTTACAAGAGTTCTTTTCCAGTATGTCTAATGATAGTAAAATCCCCTTGAGATGTTAGAAGCCCCTTTGTAGTTCAAAGGAATTTTGATGGTATAAGATAAAGACATTACAACGGATTAATAAGGAAGACTCAAACTAACACCACACCATGTACAAATGTAACAGTTGTAGAGACAAATCTCTTGTATTAAAATATGTATTTCTACAGTCTTGTTACAAGAGTTATTTTCTAACATGTCTAATGATTATAAAATCCAAAGAGTCTATAATATTACAAGCCCCTTTTACAACTTAAAATGAGTTTCAACGCCTTTCCTTTGTGTTAGTATGAGAAGAAGCGCAGAGAAAATAGCAAGAAGTCAAAACTGCACTTGCATCAAATGACTCAGGCAGGGTGAATTTATTATGAGAGGAGTGGTTACATTTGGTGGTTGTTGGTTACAACCTCCTCAACTGTCTAGAACCGTATGGTTCATTCTATATATTCAACACCCCCCCTTAATGACTAACCTTGAAACAACACCAAGTTTATCTCTAAACTTGACAAATAACAAAGGACCAAGAGGTTTAGTCATTACATCAGCAGGCTGATCCGCAGAAGGACAAAAATGAAGAGAAATTTCACTGGAATCAACCAACTGGCGAATATAATGATGATGAATCTCAATATGTTTAGTGCGGGCATGATAGAGAGATTCTTCACCATCTTTAGAACACCTTGATTATCACAAAAGAGTGAAAGAGGTGTAGCAGTAGCCTGGGGAAACTGAAAATCAGTTAGAATCTGACGAAGCCATATTGCTTCGCAACTGGCACTAACAACAACCTTGTATTCCGCTTCAGTAGAAGAGATGGCAATAGTAGGCTGAAGTTTACTCTGCCAAGAAATAACTCCTGAACCAAAAGAGAAGATATATCTTGTGGTAGATCGTCTAGTATCTACAGATCCTCCCCAATCAGAGTCGGTATAGCCAATCAATTTGAAATCTGCAACTCTTTGATATAGAATGCCAAAGTCAAGAGTTCCTTTGACATATTGTAGAACTCGTTTTGCTGCTCCCCAGTGAATGATTTTGGTTTAGATAAAAACCGAGAGAGATAGCTGACAACAAAACACAAATCTGGTCGTGTAGTTGTTAGATAGATCAAGCTACCCACCAACTGTCTATATAATGATTCATCGACTAGTGGTGAATCATCATGAACTGAGAGTTTCAGCCCAACCTCCATAGGTGTAGAAGAAGAATTACAATCATACATCAGAAATTTTTGTAGCAGGTTCGTGGCATACTTAACTTGAGAAATGAAAATCAAGTGATCATGTTGCTAGAATTCTACACCAAGACAATAGTGAAGGAGGCCTAAATTAGTCATGTCAAAAGCAGCACATAAATTGATTTTACCTTATGAATCGCAACATCTCCACTGCTTGTGATGGCAAGGTCATCAACATACACAATAAGAATCACAATGTCATCATCATTGCTTTTGACATAGAGATTTGGATCAGAATGACTCCATGTGAAGCCTGAATCTCTGAGATGTTTATCTATTTTGATGTACCAGGCTCGAGGAGCCTACTTAAGTCCATACAGGGACTTAATCAATCTGCATACTAGATGCTCACGACCAGAAGCCCGAAAACCCTCAGGCTGTGTCATATACACTTCTTCCTCCAAATCCCCATTCAGGAAAGCAATTTTGACATCCATCTGATATACTTTCCAACCAAACTGAGTTGCAAAAGAAAGAAGCTAAAAAGTGACCATCTTCGCAGTAGGAGAAAATGTTTGTTCATAATTTATCCCCTCTTGTTGCGAAAATCCTTTCGCAACGAGTCGAGCCTTGTACTTATCCAAAGTACCATCTACTTTACACTTGATTTTATACACCCATTTACAGCCAATGGGATGTTTCCTTGGAGGTAATGGCACCAACTTCTAGGTATTATTTTTAATCAAGGCATCATACTCTAGTTGCATGGCAATTTCCCATTCTGGTATGCCTCGTGCTTCAGAGTATTTATGTGGCTCATGAATATGAAGAAGATCAAAAGCAAGAGCAAATTGAGTGTGCTCAGAATAATCAATTTGCTTACCAGTTCGTCGAGACCTTCCATCTAAGAGAGGAGACAATTCTTCCTTCCTCAAATCTTGAATAGTGGAGTAAAACCACTTAGGCCTCCGCTGAACTGAGGATGTGTGGTGTTTCTGGAAGAGAAACCAATGGAAGTTCTGGAGGAGAAACCAACACAAGTTGATTTCCTAGAGACTCAAAAATCTCATTGGGAGATTGTACAGAATGTCCTGGAGTTTGTGGAGGAGTATGAGAAGAACCAAATTCATGATCGGGCAAGGAAAGAGTACCAAACTCTGTTATGATCCCTTGATCGCTGCCCCTTTGTTGGTCCCCATGTTGATTACAATCCAAAGAAAGACTTTGTTTCTTTTACATCAACATCCCGACTAATAATGATCTTATTAGTGGAAGTATCAATCAATCTATAGGCTTTAGATTGATCACTATAACCAGCAAAAATATATCTAGAACATTTGGAATCTAACTTACTTCTCTTACTTGCAGGAACCAAAGTATAAGCAATTGAACCAAAAACATGAAATGCTGATACCTCTGGTTTGATTGTGGACGAAGCCTCTTCCGGTGTGATGTCCTGCAAAGCTTTGTAAGGATTCTGATCGAGAATATATACAATTGTGTTAACAACTTCTCCCCGGTACTTATATGGCACTCCTTGACTATGCATCATGCATCTTGCCATCTCCATGATGATTATGTTCCTCTAGTCTACCACCCCATTCTGCTACGGGGTATAAGGGGCTGTCAACTGGCGTTGAATCCCTTCTTTACTGCAGAAATTTGTGAATTGTTTAGAGGTAAACTCACCCCCATTATCGGATCTCAAAGTCTTGATCCACCGGCTGGTTTGATTCTCCTCCAAGACCTTGAACTTAACAAAAGAAGCAAAGCGATCAGACTTGTTCAAAAAATAGACCCACATTTTCCGAGAATGACCATCCACCAACAAGAGAAAATAACGTGCACCAAGGACTATGGGAGTCTTCCACGATGGCTCACATAAATATATATGTACAAGATCCAAGAGCCCCTTTGCACGCCAAGCACTTTCAAAGGGAAAAGACTTCCGCTTTTGTTTTCCTGCAAAACATCCAACACACATATCTTGTTTTTCTTGAATAGAAGGCAAACCAACAACCATGTTGGTTCTATGAAGGCGAGCTAAATACTGAAGGTTGAGATGGCCATATCTTTCGTGCCATAAAACACTGGTATTACCTTCCACAACTAAGGGATGCAAGTTGATCGTGGCAAGATCAACAAGTTTGTATAGACCACCATGCCCAATTCCCAGGGCAACAACCTTATTTTGCTTGATGTCAAACACAATACATTGTTTGCCAGAAAAATTTTACAGAGATATTGGGATTATCAGTTAGTTGACTGATAGATAACAAATTCTTATTCATGTTAGGCACATATCTAATATTTTTGACAAGCAGTTTGGTATTATTATTTACCATATTACGAACATCCCCAATACCTTCTACAACATGTGATCTTCCATCCCCTAAAGTAACTAAATCAGAAGAACAAGAATAAAAATTGACATACCAGTCTTTTTGACATGTGAAATGCCGTGATGCTCTAGAATCAAAGAACCAACACCGAGTAGGGCTGCCATTAACTGTACAAGATGCCATGAGAGCATATGCATCTTCTGACTCGTGTTCAATTGTAGCCACATGTGCCTGCACCTTTTGCTTCTTCAAGGCATTGAGTCATTTCCGACAGTCCTTCACATGACCAAGTTTGTGACAATAGTAACATTTCACTTGATGTTTAGAAGAGGAAGGGGATCTCTCAGCCTCTCATTTCCACTTTCCTTTGGACTGAGCAACAAAAGCGCTCTCAGATTGTCCAAAACTAGACTCTTGAGCCTGTGTTTGTCTTCGTTCCTTTTGCAACAGGTAGGAACTCACCTTGTTAAACGTAAGAGTTTAACTCTCATCCATTAAATGAAGTGCCTCCACAAATGACTCATATGAAGAAGGTAAGCTATTTAGAACCAAAGCCACCATATCATCATTGTCCACCTTTTTATTTATGGAAGATAACTGGTCTCAGAGGTCTTTCATCCGAAGTAGATGCTCAGATAGTGATCCACCTTCTTGTAGCTTCAAAGCAAATAATGTATTTTTCAGGTACAAAACCCATCCTTTCTCTGACATTTGATATTTTTCCCTTAAACTGACCCACAATGTGCTTGCCATAGTGGCATTCCGCACTTTCGGTATCATATCATCTGACACCGATAACTTGAGAAGCAATAACGCTTCCTTATGACGTTTGTCATAATCCACAAAGTCTGTAACAGGTCTACTTTCGCTGCTTGTGATTATCTTATCATAATCACGACATTCTGCAAGCGTTAAAATCTTATGGCTCCATACCTTGAAATTGGTGCCCGTTAATTTTTTTGAGTCTGATAGAATTAGGTTTGAAATATTTGCCATTTTATTATGCCAAAGTAATGGAAATAATAAAATATTTTGCCCACTCCAATAAATTGAATAAGTGACTTATTCAAATACGTGGCATATGAACAACAGAGAAGGTAAAGGTATACAGACAGTTTGCTCACATGACTTTGCCTCTGCCCTCGTCGTCCTTGCCTGCGACGATGACTTTGCTTATGCCTTCACGCCTTTTCCTAGGATTGTTATTGGCCCACACAACTGTGCTTGGAACCACGACTTCTGCCAATGGTGTCACATTTTTCTTTGTTCACACAACTGTTCTGCCCACACGACTTTGGATTTACGACTGGGTATTCACAACTTCGCACAGACACGAGCCACGACTTTGCCTTCAAGATTTGTGACCGGTTCACGTTTCTCCTTTCTGCCCTCGGGAACAGGAACCCACTATTTCCGACACTCAAACCACGACTTTTATTTTCTGCTCTTACGTCGACTGTACCGTTGACCTCACCTAAAACCTCTCACAATTGCTTCCACCAATGGCGAAGTTACTAACTTGCTCTGAAGCACAGAGAAAATAACGAGAAGACAAAACTGCACTTCATCAAATGACTCAGGTAGGGTGAATTAATTATGAGAGGAGTGGTTACATTTGGTTGTTGGTTACAACCTCCTCAATTGTCTAGAATTGTATAGTTCATTCTATATATCAAACACTTTGAAGGGAATATGAAACTGACAACCAAAGCGTTCGTTTGTGTTGTATAAGAAAAACAAAATTGGTATTTTTTTGAAAGCCTCACTGATAGGTCTACATGGCCGAATGCTGCTGAGATCCAAATACAAGTGGAGATAATGACACCTGCCCCCGTGAATATTCTTGTAAGCATTTTGATCCCCCCTCAATTGTGCACTGCCAACCTGGTAGCCAATCTGATGTGCCATCATTTACTTGCATTTGGAGGATTCTAGAAGCACAATGTGGTGAAGCATTCTCATTCATACCACCCTTTGCATATGCTAGGGGTACCTCTCAGACCGTTGAAACACTTTTCCCTATACCATCCACTCCTGGAGAATGCTTAGTCAAAGATTTGTGACTGTGGCTCACATTCTTGGCGAAGGAAAAAGGCAGACTTATGCTCCTTTTCTTCTATAAAACTTCCTTTCGATTTCTGGTGTGATAGTTACGACATGTAGGTTTGTTGTGATGTGTATAAATAAAAATTTGGGACCATCCATCTCATTTGTTTCTAACAAGAGACCCTAAGAGATTTACTCAAACAAAATTCTAGCTTTGTTCCCATTCATTAAAATGTCATGCTCTTTTGTGGAGAAAGTGATACAAAGTAGGGATGTTCACATAGATCTGTTGTATACAAGTAGGTTGGACTGACGAGTTTGGGAACTCGAAGTACATTTTGAATGACTATGTGAAGTGACTTTGGATCTCGATCTTTGCAAAATCCATGTTAGGGGGTGCGAACTAGGGCATTAATTGCAACTTCCGTGATTTTTCTGCTGCTGTTATTTCTTTGCTGTAGAGCTTTTTAGTATTGTGAAGTGTTTTCAAGATTTAGGAAGGTTTCCCAATTTTGATCTACTCGGCGTTGCTTATGAAGACATTTAGCCCTTTCGATGCTCTTTGGGGTTTGTGGAGGTTCCACAATATTCCATTGCTCTCCTTGTTTTATGAACGTTGCACAACTTTGGTGGTGCTCTTTGCAAGTTCCAAAACTCTTTCTTCGTTTCTCCTCTTCACACTCAACACTTGGAGCCTAGATCAAAGGAGAGAGGTACCATAACTATAGAAAAATAACCCATTGAGTAGAAGAAAATGGAAATAAATGAAAGGGGCATAGGTAGGAAAGAAGACTCAAGGCATTATCGCCCAAAACAAGAAATAATGCACAATAGGGGTAAAATATCAAGAAAACCCAAAGAAAGCACCAACAACTACTCATACTATAACTTCATGAATACGAAAGATAATTAGGAATGACTTAAAAAATCTCATTCCTCATGGACATTCATTGACTTATAATCATTTAGAGCTTTTAATGAGGGAGGGGTAAATTTACAAAATTTGAATGTGTTGGTGATAACAGATGGCAAATTTTTGGTGTAGTGCTTCTTAGTACTAATAGCATCTATAATCTCTACTTAAGTCCAAAATTAAATAGATGAACTATTAAAAGAGAAGCCAATTCCAATAACCATAAGTATCTCCCCAGATTACCATTTTGATGTATAAGGGACTCATCTAAACAAGGGTCAAGTGTGTGTATAATAACGCGAGCATTCTTTGACCAAGAGGGTCGCAGGGTTGAGTTAAGGTCCTAGTCTTTCCCAATGCAACATAGTTCTATAGCCAGTCAAGCGTTTATAGCTTTGATAGACATAATACCTACCCACATGGGCATTGCTCCATTTCCAACTAGGTGTTTGTAGCCTTGACGAAAATACCTTTGGTTCTATGGAGACCTTGCACTATTATTATAAAGCATATATAGCTTTGGTAGATATTACCTGAATCCTCTCAAATAAAGTTTTGGTATAAAGTTTCAAATCAATGAAGATCTGTTAGGGGTTTGGAACCACATTTGGTCAGAATAGGATTGAAAAGTTAAAGATTTTCACTACCTGCTATCCTCTTTATCCGCATGTTGTCCCTGGATGCTATTTGTGCTAGCATTTTGTGAATGATAGCCCTTACCTTGATAAGATCTTTCTATCATAAAATTATAAATACAAGGGACGAGATTTATACATATTGGAGAGGACTAGTCTGTCAAGAGTTTGTTCTTTCAAGGATGGAGTTTTACCTGAATCAGGATTCTAACAATATTGAGCGAACCTTGCTCAGCCTCCCTTTTCTTTCACCAAAATGCTAGGTAGCTGATATGGGTGTGAGGGTTTGGTACGCTGGTTCGGTGATTTTTTTGGGGCCTACGTACGGATGTGGGTATGGCTGTACAACAAATAAAATATAGCCAAATAAGCAAAAGTAACCATATAATATGCATATAGTAGACAAAATAAGTTAAATAACCACAAAGCATGCTAATGATTCAATGCGAAATGTCATGATATTCATTGGTCGCACTTGAACAAGTACATTGTGCAAATGTAACAATGTATACACAAATTAATATAAATCAGCATGTTCATTATATTCATAATCATATTGCTCTCCAATGTCTCCATTGAGATCAACACCATCATGTAGGTCATTAGTTACACAAGCAGTAGCAGTGATGCTCCCGCTACCTCCTCCATTTAGATCGTGCGAAGTACCCTCACACTAAAAGCTTCCAAGGACAATAAGCACATAAAAGGGATAGCAGGTTAAGGATAGAGTTTTACTTGAATTAGGATTCTAAGAATATCGAAGGGAAAACCTTGCTCAAGCTCTATTCCCTTCCATCAAAATGCTAGGTAGTGACTACAATTATGGGGTCTAGTAGGCCTGTATGATGGTTTTGTTGGGGCCTGGGTACGACTTTGAGTACGGGCGTACAAAAAACTTATTAAATATTAAAAAATATAGCCAAATAAACAAAATTAACCATTAAACAAAATAAGTTAAATAACCACAAAACATTCTGACAATTCAGTGCCAAATGTTATGATATTCATCAGTCAAACTTAGATCAAGTACATTGTGCAAGTGTTACAATGTATACTCGAAAATCAAGATAAATCAGCACATTCACTATATTCATAATCATATTGCTCTCCAATGACTTCATCGAGATCATCAACACCGTCATTGTGGATCATTAGAATCACAAACAGTAGCACTGCTGCTTCCCTAGCCCCCCCATGCAGGTTGTGCGATGTACCCTTTAGCTCCAAGTCTACCAATGAAAGGTGGCCAATGTATTTTATGGTTTAGGAAGTTTATTTAAATATTTTAAAATTTTCTTTTGACTTTTTTGACATTAAAGTTAAAAAAACGTATTTTGGTTGGGTTGTATGCGACGTTCTGCCGTAACCCATGCAAACCCTTATGAAAATTGACTCCGTACCTTACCTGATTTGTATCATACCAGTATCCGCTATGTACCGTATGGGGACCAGCCCCCTGTAGGTGTGTTTACTCAAAACAACAAAACAAACCTACACTACTCCATCCATGTTTACTCAAGTGGTTTGTGAAGGGTGGGTCTGAAAACAATGCTTCAAGTACGCCCATTGGTTGGAAGAGTTAAAAATGTTGCCATCAAGAGTTTGCAATCAGAACAGGCTGTCCCCCAAGATTTTTGTTATCTAATATGTGCCCAACTCCATAGGTTCCAGTTTGGTGTGTTGTCCTTTATTTTTATGAGCTTTGTCCCACATGAGCACCAAATCTATGATTCGAAACAATTTGTTGGTCACCCCTTTTCTCAAACCATCTCGTGTTCACTTTCTTGATGCTTGTTGAACTGATTTATAGCCGTTTTTCTCTAATTTCTTAAACTGTGAAAATGTGACAACTTCCTTTCCACGAGGTCACTTTCCTCTACATATTCGTGCACAAATTGCTTTATGGAAATTAACAAGTTTGCGGGGAAGATGGGCTCCCAGCCATAAACCAAATGATAGGTAGATGTTTTTAGAGCATCTTTGATTCTAGTCTTGTCTGCCCATAAATCATATATCAGCAACGTATGCCAAGTCCCTGGATTCTTGTCTGCAGTCTTCTTGACTTTCACACTTTTTTTTTTTCTTTTTGCTTGGAGAAGTCAATTGAAAATTCATAATCTTTTTGCCCGCATAGTGAATTTTGGAGCCAATATTTCCTTGAATTTTTTTTCCGAGCCCGACACAATGATGCGGCTAGATTGATACCATTTGTCACAAATCATTCATTGGAAAATTGGTGAAGAAGGTAATGGAGTTATTAATCAATGCAGTATGTTAAAAATCCAAGATAAAGACTTGATATCTCTGTGTATTTCAGATAGATGCATATCAGATATCTGTACTAGTTATTTGTGCACTCATTCACTCCATTGCCTTGTCAGAATAGTTGGAAGTGAATTTGAGGACAATTTTCCTATCATATGCCCATCTAGTGAATTCAACAGATTTAAAAGTGGGACCATTGTCATGTACCAAAGAATAGAGAGTCCTAAATTTTGCAAGGATATTCTCCTCCAAAAACTGGATAACTTTTGCTGCAGTATTGTGCCTGGTGGATGAGGCATTCGACCATCTATTGCAATAATCAATTGTTGTCAATACAAATCTGTGTCCCCACTTTTGTCTCACCCTCGCATGTACTTGGCATGAATGGCAAGTCCTCCCATGTTGATGGGCATTTTTGACAATAGTGGGCCAGTAATATCCTGCCCTAAGGATCTTATGTTCAGTAGTATCTCCCAAGCAATGCTTACTACCCAAGGCTCCATGCACTTGCTCAATGACCTGTTGGCCCCAGTTTTGTTTTTGCAGTGAAGGTAGATACCCTCATAGTTCCTTTTGTACAATATTTCTACTTTGAGCATATAATGGGGAACGTGTAGTCTCAAAAACCCTCTTAGTGGAGTCCAGATGTTTGGAGCAATTCCTTATAGCATGATAGGGCACAGCATGTGTGTACCATGAATTTTCATTTTAATTATTCAGTGAGTTTCTCCATTTCATAACAAACAACTGCATTGACTCCCAAAGCGTCCATCTCAAGCTCCTTAGTGAAGTTGCCTCCTGTGATCATTAGGAAAATTTCATGTCCTCTTACTATTCTTACTGATTTTATCAACATGTCATACACTCTGTTTGAGAAATAATGATTTTATGACAGCATCGGGGATGATGGCATCCACCTTACTTCTCAGAACGTAGAGACTGATTTTTTTTGGTCTTGACCAAAGCATAGGCCTGCTTCTCCAATGGCGAGTACTTCAGCTCTGCCTCTTTCAAATTGGCACTCACGAAGGCGGTAGGTATTTCATCCTCTCTCCCTTGGCTTTCAATACACACTATAACAATGGAGTCTTTCAAGGTGAATGAAAATATATAAAAATCCACTGACTAACTTGGGATACCAAGCATGGGCCAGCGGCAGTTACTTTCTCAACAGCTTTATAGGCTCGCTTTGCTTCACTGCTCCACTCAAATTTAGCTCCCTATTTCAACATAACATTTTACAGTTTTACGATCCCGTTGAAGTTAGAGATAAATTTTATCACAAAATTAATTTCCCAAAAGAAAGAGTTCTATTTCTTTTTTTTTTGTTTCGGTGTGAAATTTTCAAAATAGCATCAATTATATCACAACCAATGGATATATCTACCTTAGAGATCACGTGCAAGGTAAGTGCATGGAGATGGGGGCCAAAAGTAGGCCAAAAAAGCAATTTTGACTAAAATGTGTATGCAATTCCAAAATGTGTGTTTGAGCTTTCATTTCCTCGGTTTGGTAGTCACCGAATCAAGAGCATGTACGCACTATAACGCATACGCATAAGTATGCGCTCTTATTGTTAAGATGCATTGCAAGGTAGGGGGCTCATATTTACTAAAATAAATGTTAAGTATTTCTTATACTTTAAATTTATTTTAGTAAATATAAAAAATTAGAGCCACTCTACACCGAATGGGTCTCATAGCTCTATGAGTTTCGGTCTAGAAGATAGTTTTTCAAAATCTAATCTGGTCAGTACTTACTTTATTTTAAAGATTTTAGCATTGAACCTAAAGCTTTTAGGGTGTAAATTTTGCAAGCGGCATCTGTTTTGGCAAAGCATATATTCGTTTTGTAGGTTTTGGGGCCTTCTGGATGGTTGTTGATATTTGTAGGAGATTTGGATATGTCAAAATTAGATTTTACAAACCTCATAGCTCCCAAAGATAATGACAATTGCTCGAATATATGGACTCATGAATTCCTCAATTTGCAAACCAGATGATTGTGACTAGAATTTTGAAAACATTCAGGGAACACCAAGTAAACCTCCTTGTCCAAATCTCAAGAGAGAAGCAACCAAAATATTACCATCTTCGCAGCAGGAGCAAATACGTCCTCAAAATCCTTTCCCTCCTATTTTGAAAAGCCTTTCACAACAAGACAAGTCTTGTACTTGTCCAAAGTACCATTGCTTTGCATTTGACTATATCCACTCATCTGTATCCAATGGGTAATCCCACCAAATCACCTAGTGGTAATTCCACAAACTCCTACGTATGGCTCTCTACTTCCATGGTATGCCTTCTGTTTCAGAATATTGTTGTAGTACATGTACCATAAAAAGGTCAGATGTGAGAGCAACATGAACATGCTCTACTGGAATAACAACCTTGTCTTCGGTCCTTTAAGCTAGTGCCTTCGATTGAGTTGCTTTTCTAGCCATCTCACCATGTGTAGCTTATCCTACTATCTCACCATGTACCTCTTGCACATTCTAGATACTGGATTCACCCTTCAAAATGAGTTGAGTGGATTTTCCTCCCATCTTACCACGTGCTTCCCACACATTCTGTAATTGAGGCGTTTCATCATCTGCCCGACATGAGGCATTTCAGCCTCTTGCACATCTTGTATAGTGGATATTCCCTCCACAAGTAGTGATGTAAGTTGACTGGAGCAGGGTCAACAAGCCTACGAGAATTTTCATCCTCCAACACATCTTGTATGGTGGAGTCTCCCTCCGTGTGTGCCTTCAAGTTGACTGTCACAAGGTCACCAAGCCTATGCACACCACATTGCCTAGTGCCTAGGCAAAATACCGTATCCTGTGTCACATCAAACACGATACACTTGTGCTGTGAGAGATTTACAATAATATTGAGGTTTTTTGTTAATTGACAAATAAATGAGAGATTTCTGTGTGTGCCATGAATATACCTAACATTCTGTTGGCGAAATAATTTGTCGCGAGGACAAATTAGCGGATTTTCACCAACACTCTGGGACTACGTCCCTCTTCCTTGGAAAAAGGGAGGCTCCCTTTATTATATGCAAATAAAACAAACACTGTGGGTCGCTAATAGGTTGGGGATCACACAGACACACTCTACTGAACATGTGGCAAATGCTTGCACCTAGTGCATGGGAGGTGAGATAGTAGGAGTGAGAATTTTGAGAGAGGGGGTTAATCTTGTAAATAGGCTCAAGCAGATTTTTACAAGTATTAACTAGATTTCATCCACACACAATTAGAAGAAAAACAACCTTGTTAGAATCATGAACATAAATTTTCATTCATCCATTCATCAAAGGCTTTTACACCATTTTTGGTTATCCAAGATTGTCACATTCGCAAAGCTACAAAAGGGAGAGGGAGAGGAAACATATGAAAAGGGAGTAGAGGAAATGCTATCTTTGCTTGCTTCTTTGTAGTGCAGTAGCTATCGACTTAGAGACACAAATTGACAACCCTTTGGAATGAGGGAGTCATACAATCTATAATTTTTCAAATGAGTCTCTGCCTACCACCCACATGACTTTTCACTAATCTTTATGTAATATCCCTCTTTCTGGCATGACCCTTGGACACTTGGTGGGTAGCTTATTTGTCATCTTCGTAAGCTAGTCCCGTTGTTTAGGAGATGATGTGCATAGCAGGGAAGGGTTTTATCGACGATCTGGTGGATTATTTGATGTTAGCAATGAGTTCAGTTGGTCTTAAGGACTCACTTGGCACTTTCCGAGGTTATTTCCGGCTTCTGGTGTGTTCTCCAAGATTCTTGGAGAGAGTATCTATTTATAGTAAGTCACCCAACTAACTTCATTTCTCATTATTCGTCATCGGCACCGCTTCTGCTCAGTCAGTTTCCGATTCCGGTGCTTTCCGACGATTTCCGCACTTTGGGAGCATTAATGGCATATTTTAATTATTTTACTCAGGTTGCTTATATTTGTACGAATTACTTGGCGAGCATCTCAGTATTATAGCTCGTCGGAAAGAGAATGTGAAGTTCTAAATGATGAGATGCTAATTCAGTGACCTTGGGTGCCAGGAATGATTAATTAATTAAATAAATCACTTTTCGGAGTTATAAGGTGTAATTAATTAATAAAGTGATTTATTAATTATATTTTCTTTTAATGAAAATTCTCGGAAAAGGTTATAAAAGGAGGATTTGGCCCATTTGCTCGGGACACTTATTATTTTGAACAAAAAACAAATTCAGAGCAGCTCTTGCTAATTACTCTCGAAGGACAGAAACCCTTGGAGATTACGGATTGGACGGAAACCCAATTCGAAGGAGGAAGATTCAAACAGGGTCTTCATTGTGCTTCACATCAGATCATTTTGATATTGTTTTACAGTTAATTGCAGCGTGTGTTTATCAGTTTACTCATAGAGGAATATTATTACCATCATTGGGGCGCCATCTTTCCCATTTGGAGAGCGCAACAGTTAGAGGAGTGAGAGGGGTGTTAGCAACAATTGTGTAACAGGTGCTGCCGCTATTGGCTCCTTCGCATGCGAGAGTTCTGATCATTTCAGTACCATTGATATCCATTCATTTTATCACACAAAGCTGGACTTTTGGGTATGCAATTTAGAGATGAATTTCATTGTATTTGGAATCCATAAATAAATAAATAAATCCTTTCGTTTCCAATCAGACTTGTATTGTTTATGCATTGTGGGAGTTATGTTTGTCTGCAATCATTTGTGGGACTTTCTATTAGGCCGTGTTCTTTCAATTAAAGAGAAACAACAAAAATATCAGAAATTGAGACGACATGACAAGTGTTTGACGAAATGTCAATGCACTAAAAACTCAATTTTTTTTTTTTTGGAGTTGGAATTGGTTAGGATATACCAGTGGTATCAGAGCGGTGTATCCTCCCAACCTGTGTGGGAAGGACGCAGACATGGTATTAAAACAGAAATCAGCTTTGAATGCATCACAGAGAGGACGGTCCACACAGATACTACACCCGCAGACGAGCATGACTCGAAGCCGGTATTGCAAGAGGTGACAGAATGGAATATTTCGGTGAGAGACCTGAGAGTCCTCCTCCAGAGGAACATGCAGATCCAGATAGGAATTTTATTCGGGATATGGCAGCCACGCAGAGGCAGTTATTACAGACCATGGAGTGCATGGGCACTACTTTGGATAGGTTGGCACTAGATAGGCCGCGGGACAGGCACGATAGGAGGGACAAATCCATATCAGTTGCTAGTAGTTACAAGGATCATAGTAGATCACCTTCAGAGCTTGGGAGTGTTAGGGGATCGCCATGCTGTGAGCGGAGGCATACTCATACAGGGGAGAGGAGACCTACGCGGACTGCTGATAGGCCTATGCAACCTAACTTCCTGCCTAGAGGTGACCCACCAGAGATTGAGGGACGACCGGAAGAAGCAACTTTTCCAGATACTATTATGGCAGTCAGCGATGAGTGGAGGAGTTTTCCGCAACATGTGAGGGATGTATTTCCCCTTCCAGAGTATTGTGCTCAGAGGAGAGACAACATGAGGGCTTGACAGGACAGGAGGCCTAGAGCGCAGCAAAACAGGGATTTGCAGCAGGTTACCAATAAGGTAACCCTCTCCACTTTTGATGGTAGTGGAAAGATCAGTGCCAGGGCTTGGATTCACAAGCTCAACACTTATCTTACCCTCAAACCCATGAGGGAGCAGGAGGCCATACAGTTCGCTACATTGCACCTTGAGGGAATGGCTTATGATTGGTGGCACCATGGGTTAGTTACACAAGGTCATGAGCTTCTACATTCATATAGGGATTTCAGCGAGAGGTTGATTGTGACATTTGATCGCAAGGATGTGGAGCTTTATTATAGGGACTTGGCACAGCTCCGACAGAGTGGACACGTTGATTCATACATCAATGAATTTCAGCGTATAACAGTGATGGTTCCATAGATGCCGGAAATGCGTGTGGTGATGCTCTTTATAGAGGGATTACAGGATAGATTGAGGGGTTTTGTCAAGGCTCTTAAGCCTGGAACTTTGCATGAGGCCATTCAGACAACATTGGATTTAGACAATACTCCATTTCAGTCCCAAAAGAAAAATGTCAGGAATGAAAAATCAGAACAACATGAAAGTGAGCAACCCACTTCTTCAAAGGTAGAATATACACCAAAGATGGACCATGAATCGAGGAATGACCTTCGTAGGACAAACTTATGTTTTCATTGCAAAGATCCTTAGGCACCGGGTCATAGGTGTCTTGGAAAGGGTAAGATACATCTCATTGAGGTTGTTTCAGATGGGGATGATGATACTACTTCAGAAAATGTACAGGGGCAGCCAATGCCAAACATTGAAAATGATGGTAGACTCACTTATCTTTCAGGAGCACCAAGGTATAATCCTTTAATGTTTGAAGGTACAATGTTCGGGTGTAAAGTCATGGCACTTCTTGATAGTGGATCTACACACAATTTCGTGGATGAAGGTTTGGTGATCAAAAGAGGTTTGCATTGTTATAATTTTGAAGGCTTTGATGTGACTATAGCAGAAGGTCTCACTATCCCTTGCAAGAAGAACGTAAACCAAGTTAGCATTCTATTTGGTGGGTATACACTTTGTGATGACTTCTATGTTATTGACTTGAAGGATAACAATGTTGTGCTTGGTATACAATGGCTACATTAACTAGGAAAAGTCACCCAAGATTTGCAAGCTATGGGGTTGAGTTTCCATCATGAAGGGGAGCAAGTCACCATGAGAGCAGCCAAATACACGCTACCTCATCAAATGACAGCCAAGTCTATGATAGTTATGGACAAAAAATCATCTCATGCAGACATCTATGAGGATTTTTCACTACATACAGCATGGGACAGCAGGAACAGGGTGAAGATTATGGCAAATTGGGGGCATACTTGAGGGGGATTGTGGCACTTTTTATGAGTAAGTTGCACAAGTTCTATTTTGCAGACTTTGAGCAGTTTAGCATAGTGCATTTGAAGCCATTCAAAGGTTTCGGTTGATTTGGGATCCGGGACTTGATTGGTATGCAGATCTGATATTGCTTGTGGACAAGCAATCTCGGGAAGGGAGGACTGTAATGTCCCTCTTTCCGGCATGACCCTTGGACACCTGGTGGGTAGCTTATTTGTCATCTTCGTAAGCTAGTCCCGTTGTTTAGGAGATGATGTGCATAACAGGTAAGGGTTTTATCGACGATCTGGTGGATTATTTGATGTTAGCAATGAGTTCAGTTGGTCTTAAGGACTCACTTGGCACTTTCCGAGGTTATTTCCGGCCTCTGGTGTCCTCCAAGGTTCTTGGAGAGAGTATCTATTTATAGTAAGTCACCCAACTGAGTTCATTTCTCATTATTCGTCATCGGCACCCGCTTTTGCTCAGTCAGTTTCCGATTCCGGTGCTTTCCGACGATTTCTGCACTTTGGGAGCATTAATGGCTTATTTTAATTTACTCAGGTTGCTTATATTTCTACGAATTAATTGGCGAGCACCTCAGTATTATAGCTCGTCGGAAAGAGAATGTGAAGTTCTAATTGATAAGATGCTAATTCAGTGACGTTGGGTGCCAAGAATGATTAATTAATTAAATAAATCACTTTCCGGAGTTATAAGGTGTAATTAATTAATAAAGTGATTTATTAATTATATTTTCTTTTAATGAAAATTCTTGGAAAAAGGTTATAAAAGGAGGATTTGGCCCATTTGCTCGAGACACTTATTATTTTGAACAAAAAATAAATTCAAAGCAGCTCTTGCTAATTACTCTCGAAGGATGGAAACCCTTGGAGATTATGGTCTTCATTGTGCTTCACATCAGATCATTTTGATATTGTTTTACAGTTAATTGCAGCGTGTGTTTATCAGTTTACTCGTAGAGGAATATTATTACCATCATTGGGGCGCCATCTTTACCATTTGGAGAGCGCAACAGTTAGAGGAGTGAGAGGGGTGTTAGCAGCAGTTGTGTAATAGGTGCAGCCACCATTGGCTCCTTTGCATGCGAGAGTTCTGATCATTTCAGTACCATTAGTATCCATTCATTTTATCACACAAAACTGGACTTTCGGGTATGCAATTTAGAGATGAATTTCATTGTATTTGGAATCCATAAATAAATAAATAAATCCTTTCGTTTCCAATTAGACTTGTATTGTTTATGCATTGTGGGAGTTATGTTTGTCTGCAATCATTTGTGGGATTTTCTATTGGTTGTGTTCTTTCAATTAAAGAGAAACAACAAAAATATCAGAAATTGAGATGACATGACAAGTGTTTGACGAAATGTCAATGCACTAAAAACTCAATTTTTTTTTTGAGTTGGAATTGGTTGGGATATTTCACTTTACAACATGTAACCTTTCGTGTCCCTAGGAAAGAAATTGAGTCTCTTTTTTATTAATTGGAGGAAACTCATTACAAAATACAACTATAGATCACATTTTAATGAATAAGACAAAAGTGAAGGAGAGTGCTTCTGGAAAGATCTCGATTCCTTTAAACTCCTTGCTGAACCGAGCCGTTGTGGGCACAATTTTCTCTGCTTGAGGAATGTGTACGAAACTCAGAGTCTTGAGCCAATTCTTAGAGGTGCTATTCATACTTTTGAATTTTGTGAACCATGCGTGATGCTCTTTTGCAGTGTTGGAGATAACAACTCTGATCTTTGCAAGAGATTCCAGTGTGTCTTCATTGAAGGAGAATGGGTCTCCCGCCTCTTTCTTAACTAGCTCTTCAAATGGTTTCACCAGATCATGCACCTCTGGTACCCCAAATTTCTGTACTTCCACATTGATATCTTATTGCATTTTGAAGTGAGCTCATCGCACCATTCCAACTCATCGAGAGCATGATTTAGCATATTATATTGAACAACAAGAGTTCTGGACCAAATCGGAGACATGTCTTCAATGCGGAGTTGAATACATTTCTTCCCACCAATATAGAAGAGTTGATTTTACCCATTTTAGTCACTAGTGGAAACACTTGATCCCAATGCCCTTTCTTTTTTTCAAATTCATCCCTGGTCATCTTTACCTTTGCGGCGGTTGTAATCATGTATTCAAACAATGATAGAATTTCTGGAAGCAAGGTCCTACCTTTTTCAAAAAATTTGCTCACCCACCTGTTGTTTGCTTTGCCTTGCATTGTGAAGCATTGCGTCCTTCTGATAGATTCTGGATTGGAGCTACTGATGGGAGTGACTTCTTCAGCGAGGAGAGACGAGACGACATGTGGATCCATGAAGGTTTGAACATACGAAGAGAGAGTTCTTATGTGATCTTCCAGTTGTTCAATCTTCCTTTTATACTCCACATTTCTTGCAAGAAGGTGAGTGGAAGATTTTTTGAATAGATGGGCATCTCCTTCGTGCGTTGTTGGCCCCAGAGGAATGGTGCTCATTTCATAGTCAGATGGGGTCATCTCACCAATAGGCTTGACTACCTTCGGCTGAGCTACTTACACAAACTGATTCCCTGAAGCACCACTGAAGAAATGGGAAGCAACTTGAGCTTTCTTACCTTTCTTTGTTTTCACCATCATTGAAATGGCTTGAAAATATGGCACCACTGCTGGTTGGACCGTGCGAGTCTCTCCTCCGATCATCTCTTGTACCCATGGGAATATGTCAGTTGTTTCAGGCTCAACATTGGGCATGATTGTTGTTTCCAGCTCCGAGTGAGGGGGTACATCTTGTGCTGGTTGAGTTGGCGTAGCTACAGAGGAGGAGATACTTGGATACCGATGAGTTATCGATGGGTGAGGGATCAATTTCTCCTTGCTCCAAACCTTCTACAAGATCTTGGATTGCTCTTTCTTTCTTGTGCAGCCTCTTGTAGTGGGGGACCTTGGATTCCATTGTCTTCCTTTTCGTGAGCCCTCCCGAGTGAGTAGAGATTGAAGTCTTCTCGGCTACCTTTGAAATGGAGAGGTGAGATGCATGTCCTCTAAGATTTTGGAGACCTCCTGATTCGATGAGTGCAGCTCTCTTCTTCTTGAACCATTCCTTGGATCTTTGAATTACCACTTTAGTTCGTTCATTTGTGTCTCCTGACTCACGAATGCTTCATGAGACCTATGGGAGAGGTAAGACCTTCACCGCTTGATATTCAAGATCATACAATTCGGTCCCATTATCTTTAACCCCATCTTTGAACCAATCAAATTTGAACTTTCTCATATGTCAAATAGTCATTCTCATGTGATCATGCTCCGCAACCTCAAAATCATCCAAGCAATTTACCCAATAATCTTCAATTTGTGGAACATGGTGCAAATCAGGAAGATGGAAGGTTTCAGGGTTGCACCGAATATCTAAATATGCCCCAGATGTGTATGAGTAGAGGTTTAAAGGAGCGGATGAAGCTTCCAAGTTTGAGGCATCATTGGCATTCTTACAGGAGAAGATTAGAAGAAAGATAGGAAACAACACACTTCTCTTCTTGCGATTCTTGAGTTTGCCATTGACGTGGGCGAGCTGCTTGTATAGCTCGAACATGTTGATCTTATCGTTGAGGTACCTTGGGAGTTTGCAGGGAGTGAGATCAAACCCTGATACTTTGATGTATGATAAGGTTGAGAATTGAGTGAAAAAAGCCCCATATCTCTTGATCAATGTGGCTGTTTGAGAAGACAATCTTGACTCAGGATTACCCTCCAACAATCGTATGATAAACATAGTGAATGCATCATTCACCCTTGAAAAATGGTGGTTGTTCTCCTTTAGTGTTAGTTGCAGATATCTTTCATAGGTGGGGGCCCTTTGAGAGATGTTTCTGAGCGAGGGTTAGGCCTCTAAATGGTCTTGTACTTGCAAGAACATAGACTAGATAGGATGTCATTGAGCAATTTTTGGTAAAACTTGCAACTGAAGCAATTGTTGATGAATGTTGTCTTTGATTATCTGTCCCCAATCGATCATCTATTTTCCTTTGATGACGATAAGGATGAACTGCGCCATCCAATCTTGAGAAGTTTTCGCAGCCTCTTCTCCCATCATCCTGTTCAGTAGAATGATTGCTTCTGAATATCCTTTGTTAAACTCACTTATGGACAACTTTCACCATGCGAGATGGCTTCCTCCCTTGGTTCAGCCACGACCCCAATGCAAGCCCTTGGAGATAGGATTCTGTTTTGGACCATTTGCTCGATGAAAACTCCTTCGTGATGATGACCATATTAATTCCTATCGGGATTTGCATAACTGTGAAATTCCCTTTGGAGTGAGCACTGCAAGTATTGAGCTGTCGTCTGCTCTTATGATTCTTGATTCTAGCTCAGTGTTCTCTTAGATCAGAGCATTCAAAAAATAGTGAAGATGACAAACTAGGCCAAATAGGAAATTTTCCCGAAAAAGAAATAACAAAGTGAAAAACAACATACTAAAAATAGAAACTTTTAAAAAATCAATAAAACAACATCAACTTAGCATGTTAGGGGCTTTAGAAAACTGAATTCAAGCAAAAAAACATATTTTCCCAAAAAAGCAACTCCTGAACCCTACTTGCTAAAAATACAAAGTTTCGGATTCAGTGGCAGAAATTTGCTATCATCTTCATTTTCTCTCATCTTGTTGATTTTTTGCAAATGTGAAGTTCAAGTTTGCAGGTCTAGGCCTGTTTCAACCCTGGTATTAGAATATCCAAGAATGGGTGACAACGATGTTACTCATATAGACTTAGACGATCTGAAGAACCGAATGCTTGGAGGCCCTAGGGAACTGTTGTCACCCAGAAGTTTCACCTTGATAGAGAATGGTGTGTGTACTCTCTCTCCTGTTGACAAAATTGGAACACCTCAAGGCTGTGGGTAACCTATGTCTGAGGTGAACCTCCAGAGAGGGCTGGTTCCCTTGTGAATCACCTAAAAACAAAAAATTTGACAAGGAAAAGGGAGAAGGAATGCGGGAAAAGGGAAATAATGGTGATACACCAATAATTTAACACATGCATGTACTTCTGCACACAGGGAAATCAAAGATCCACACACCTGCACAACTCTAAGCTATTTTGTTTAGGTTTAGGAGAAAGGACAGCGGTAGAGGGAGTGAATTCCACACTAGAGCAACACAATATTCCTATCAAACACAATGAAAAATCAGAAAACCCCAGTATGAGAGGGCAAAATAGGAACTTTTTATTCAGAGGTGCAAGTACAAGGCTAGGATTGCCTAAGCAAAACAACCCAAGAGTATGTGTATGATGTGATTCTTTTACAAAAATCAGTCTATATGAGACTGCTGCATCTAAAAACAGCCCTCCATGCATGCTTTATCTTTTTATTTATTAATTCTTTCTTGCTGCCCTATCCAACCTCTGGAAAACTGCATGCTTTTTTTTATTCCTTTTTTTTCCTCCAACATGCTGCACCAACTCTTGGAACAACTGCAGGCTTTTTATTTGTCTTTTCCTTTTTATCTTTTTCTAATCTTTGCATGCTGTTCCAAACTAGCAGACTGCATACTGTTTATTTATTTATTTTTCTCCTCATGACCTGCTGCGCCATAATCTAGGACTGCTGCATCTTTTATTTATTTTCTATTTTCAACTTGCTGCCCCAAAATTAGGACAACAGTTGTCATGCTTTTTGCTCTGCTTTTATATTTCTTTATCCTCCTTTCAGCTGCGCCAAAATTAGAAGGTCAGACATGGGATTTTGCTTTTCTAATTTTATTTATTCCTTTTCTTTATCCTTGGCGCAGTTGGCTCTATTTTAGCCTTCTTATTCTTAGCACCTGCATATCATTACCAAACACTATTTTAAGCAATGCTATTTTAGCAATCGCTATTTTTATCAAAATGCTATTTCTCCACTCTATTAAAATAAATTTCTATTTTTAGCAAATGCTAAAGATAGCCAACTTTCTGAAAATAGCCACGTCTCCAAAAATAGCCACTTGCTATTTTTAGCAATCCTTTGCGTGAAAAATATGGTAACATTTTGGCGACATCACGGGATTGTTTGCCTGTTAAACAAGGAGATCAGTAGCCTTCTGCATCCATTGGGCTATGGAGTCACATACCTTTGTCAACAACTTGTATCCTCTGAAACAAAATAACTGAAATACCCTCTTCAACAAAAGGAAAACATGTGCATGCAAGCACTTCTTGGAAAGAAAACTAAGAAAACTGGAAAAACAATGTGCATGCAAGCTTTTATTGAAAATAAACTACTCTAATGATGTTGAATCCTCAATAGCAAGCTTTGAGGAAAATCCCATTAACTGGGATTGGTAGTTCTTCACCATGCAACTGAGATAACTGAAAAACATTGTGAGGCTTGCACGTTGAAATAACATATGGACCACTCCAAATAACATCAAATTTGGTGTGATTTCCCGGTTTTGCTCTATTTGCATCCCACTTAAGAACAAGATCACCTTCCTGAAAAACCCTTGCAACACTTTCTTGTCAAAATTCTTCTTTACCTGAGCTTGATGAGCTTCCATGGTGAGCATGGCTTCATGTCTTAACTTGTCCAACTGCATAAGTTTTGCATACCTTACCTCCATTGGTCCTGCTTCCAACAATTCCATTTGATGAATAAGCTCTAAAGCAGGCAGCTCAAGAGAAATTGGAAGTCTTGCTTCTTTGCCATAAACCAACATGTATGGAGAGTTACCAATAGAACGCTTAGGAGTGATTCTGTCAGCCCATAAAGTTGATTTAAGTTTAGTGTGCCATGATCTCTGATTTTCATCCAGAAGTCTTCTGATAATCTTTAACAAATTCTTGTTTGTAGACTCTGCAAGTCCATTACCTTGTGGGTAATAATTTGATGAAGTACTCAGGTAAATACCATTCCGACAACCCACTCTGTAATTTTAGCACTGAACAAAAGCAAGAGCATTATCTGAAATAATAGTAGCAGGAACTCCAAATCTAGTAACAATACCTTCATAGAAGTCAAACACACTAGTCTCATTTCACTTCTTTCAATACAACTGCTTCTGTCCATCTGGTAAAATAATCAGTGGCTGTAAGAATCCACTTGTGTCCCAAACTGGATGGTGGATTGATCATTCCGATGAAGTCCAAACCCCACTGCATAAAAGGTTGATCCATTGAAATAGGATGAAGAGGAAGGGCTGCAAGATTTTCTTTTCCCACGAAGAAGGCACACTTCTGACATCTTTTGACCCATGCATAACAATCTTTGAAAATACTTGGCCAATAATAACCTGCTTTCATGATTTTGAGAGCAGTAGTCCTTGGAGCATAATGGCCACCTGATAAACCTTCATGAAATTCTTGCAATAATCTGTCAACTTGTGAAGGTTCTACACATCTCAGAAGAACACCATTAATATCCCTCTTAAATAAAATATCATCAATGAGTGCATAAGGAATAGCTTGTAACCGAAAATACCTCCTTTTTGTTTTATCCAAACCTTGGGGAAGAATACCCGCATGCAAGTACTGAATCATGTCTTGTGTCCAACTCACTGAAGATGGTATTTCAGCTGCTTGTGGCTGATTTATGAGTGCAAAACCAACAATTTTCTTTGTCTCCAAATCTGAAAACTAAGTGCTCACATAACCCTTTACCACGGATCAGCTTTGTTACTTTGAAGTCTACGTCATATTCCATGACTTTTGTGATCCAACCAACCCTCTTTTCATTCAAATCCTTGCTCAACAAAAACTCTTTCACACTTGGGTGAGTAACCATAACATGAATTCTATTATTAGAGAGCATATATCTGAAAATTTTTTAAGCCTCTAATAACAGAAAGGACTTGCTTTTCCACAAAAGTATACTTCACCTCATAGTCATGTAGCCCTTTGCTAAAGAAAGCAATGGGTTGCTCCAAATCATCATGATTCAGTTGAGTTAAGATCGCTGAAATTGTTTCAACCCCTGCAAATGCATACAATATAAAATCCTTTGAAAAATCTGGATTTGCAAGTGTTGGAGCTTGAGCAATAGCTTCTTTAATGGTTTCAAAACTGATTTTCCCTTCTTCTGTCCAACTGAAACTCATATTCTTTTTTAACATAGCAGTTAGAGGCTTTGATAAATTAGCAAAATCACAATGAATCTTCTCACAAAATTGATTTTACCCAAAAAACTTTGAAGTGCTTTCTTGTGTTGAGGCAAGGATAAAGCTAGAATTGAGCTTACTCTTTCCGGATCTATGGCTAAACCTTCTTTTGAGACCATGTGGCCCAAAAGTTTGCCTTCATGCACTGAAAATATGCACTTTTTTGGGTTGAGAGAAACCCCATACTGTCTGCACCTTTCAAAAACTTGCCTCAGATGGCTCAAATGATCATTAACACACTTAGAAAATACATTAATGTCATCTAGATAAATCAAAACATTGACATTGATCAAACCTTGGAAAGCCATGTCCATGGCTCTCTGAAAAGTGGCTCCTGCATTAGATAACCCAAAAGGCATCTTTCTGTAAGCATATGTTCCCCACTTAGTAGTGAAAGTTGTCTTGTATTGATCCTCTTCTTTTACCAATATCTGATTGTAACCACTGTAACCATTTAGAAGAGAGAACCTTTCTGCACCTGATACTGTTCTTAGAATTTGATCCATTGATGGTAAAGGATAGTGATCCTTTAGTGAAGCCCTGTTTAGATCCCTGAAATCAACACACAACCTTATTTCTCCATTCTTCTTCCTCATAGGTACAAGATTTGCAACCCATGAAGAATGCTTAATAGGAAAGATAATACAAGATTCAATAAGCTTTGTTAGTTCATTCCTCATCAAAATCTCAATCTTTGGATTAACAGGTCTTTGCTTTTGCCTTACCGGTTTGGAATTGGGCTCTAGCTCAATGGTATGTTGAGCTAATCCTGGATCAAAACCTTTTAAATCCTCATACTTCCAAGCAAAAACATCAATGAATTCATTGCATAATTGAACAAAAGCTTGTTTTTCTTCCAAATTACACAACTTACCATGCTTCAAAAACTTTCCATCGCTGATTGCTATGTCCTCATAGTTTTCTTGCTTTGTAGACATCCTGATTTTGTCTCTTTTTCAGCTGATCATCACTATTAAAAATACTTCTCAAGGGTTACCAATCCTTGGGGCAGCTTGTTTGTCTTTAATTGCAAGATTTGTTCACCATACTGCTGCTGCAATTTAGACTGATTTTTTGAGGAAAATTCAGCTTCTTCCTGAATAAAACGTACAATTTGTTCATCATTCTCAAACACTTGCCAATTAGTATTGTTATCAGGAATTGATGGCCTTACAACCACCTTAATATGAGGCTGATTATTCTTTCTTTTCACCTCACTAGGAATATCAAAATCAGCCCCAACACTGCCAATCTATCAGCTTGTTTATTCTCAGATCTAGGTATTGATTGAACATTGAATGCATCAAAATCTTCTACAAGATCCCAAACTCTATGTCTATATGATTTCATCAAGGGATTCTTTGCAATGTTCAAATTTCTTACCTGATTTATGACCAATTCACTATCACCAAATACCTGTAGGTACTTAATTCCTTTCTTTCTAGCCCACTGTAAACCATGGATTAGTGCCTCATATTCAGTTGCATTGCATGAACAACTAAACTGAAATTGAATAGAAGAATAATACCTTTGACCCTCTGGTGATATCAAAACATTACTCCACCTGATCCATTCTTGCTTCTAGAGCCATCAAAGTATAAACTCCATAATCCTGCATCAATCTCATCAGTTTTGACCAACAATGGTAAAAAACATCCTCTTGGTGCATGCAATAAATTCCCAAACCAGCATCTCTAATGTATGTTTCTTCAGCATATTTATAAGGATCAAAGCCATGATGGTCAATTCCCCACTCATCCAATAATAGATCTGGTATGCTCTCAGAGTGGGTGTCTGAATCATGATCAACTGGATGATCTTCTTGGTCAAAAACAATACAATTTACATTGCATGCATTAGGTACATAAGGCTCAATATGAAACTTAGCAAGAGGCTCAAAATTAATTGTTACCTTTGTGCCATACCTTGTTCTGAAAAACAGATAAGACCAATCTGATGATAGATAACCTCCAATCTTAGCTGTAAAATCTCTAGATAAACACAAAGCAAAGTATGGAGGTAGATCCACTACCATGATATCCTGTAAGATTGGAAAACTTGGACATGCATGCAAGCCTAGCTTCTGATCTCTGACAATACCAATTGTTTTAGTAGTTGTGCCATCCAACTGCAAAACCCCTTTGTCATGTGGCTCATATTTGAGTCCTAGCTTATCTGCAAACTGCTTAGGCATAACTGTACTGCTAGCACCACTGCCAACCATGCAATTATGGACCAAATAATCACCAATAATCAAATAAAGGTAGAAAGGAGGGGGCTTACCAATCCTTTTAACTTGAAAATCAACCTTAGAGGGTTGATCTGTATTGGCAAGTACTGCACTAGCTTTATCTGATTGACCTTCTGTAACTGATAGCTTGGCTAACTCATCTTGTAACAAGCTCTTTTGACCCGGAATAGTCAACGTATCCCACATGGATAAGCTCACATGAGCTTTCTTCATTTGATCTATGATATTAAGGGAAGAGCTGCCCCCTTTTTCTTGACTTTTGGAACACTTTCAACCTCTTTTCCTTGATTTTTGTGTTTTCAAGCTGCCCTTCTGAATCTATTTTTTTTTGTGTTTTTTCCACATTAGGGACAACAACCTTATTAGTATTATTAGGAAATAAAAGAAATGAACCATGGAAATTATTTATCTTTGTGGGTTCTCCCACTGCTCTTCTTTTGTATACCCTTGTAGTAGCTGCATGTTGATCCTCTTGTTGCCAATTTACCAAATTGGCCTCTGGTGGCTTTGGTGCTTCTGTAAGATCCCCTTGAGGAGGAGCCTCAACTGCTGAAAGCTGTGGAATCATCCCTTGTGCAATCAAAGCTTGATTTAACATTCCATTAGCACAAGAAAAAAGATCATGCGAATGATTGCATGGAGCACACCAAAAAGGTTCCTGAATAAGATTAGTCTGTACTGGAACAAGAGCCATAGATGTAGAAGGAGCATTAGGGTCAGCTTTAATGGCTGGCGGACCCTGATACAGAGGCCTGCCTGTAGGATATGCTGGATATGAAGGTCTAGAAGACTGGAAAGGAGCTTGATATGGTCTGTAAGGCTGAGCAAGTTGTCTCTCAAATAGATACAAAATTATTTCCAAAAGCTTGCAAGATTCCTTTTATTTCACTCAACTTTGAGGGCTGATTTGGATTAGTAATTGCTGGGCTAACTACTGCTGGAATTGGGTTTATAGCTGAAGCTGGTGGCTGAATAGTTGGAAAGATGGGCATGGGAGGTCTAGGTGCTATTTTGCCAGCTTGTATGAGACTATTTTCAGCTCTAATGGCTAGATCAAAGGCAACATGGATTGAATTACCCCCCATGGACTGAACTAGGACAACGATGTCAATGTTTAAGGATCTCAAATAATACAAGAATGCATGCTCTGTTGTAGGCTTGATGGCACAGAGAATTCTTTCCCAAGTTCTTTGGAATCTCAAATTAAAATCAGCCATGAACTCTTGAGGGGCTCTTTTGATTGTGCTCAATTTCTCAATCAAGGAAAGGTGGTTAGATTTGTCCTCAAATTGGTTATAAAGGGTTGTTCCTTATTCATCCCAAGTACTGATAGAATTAATAGTTAGATTTCGGTACCACTGCAAGGCTTTATCTTTGAAGGAAGCTGCAAGAAGTCTCATGGCTACATTTTCCTGAGTGATATTATAAAGAGAGCAAAGATTTGCAACATCTCTAATGTGTTCTATAGGAGTGGTTTGAGTTAAACCGGTAAAGAATGGTAAACGTTTTAATGCAGAAGTAGGGATATCATTGTATACTGTGAGATTCAGGGGGTTGCCATCATTAAAGGTCACAAAAGCTTCATTTCTAGGAGCAGCCACTAGGAAATTCAGAATGGGAAGTTGTGGGTTTTTGGGCAATTGATTTAGCTTGTTAGTTCGGGAAAAATATGGGGAATATCTATGAAATCTGCTTTTTTTATAAGAATGTAAAGGTAGCTGAATAAATTCAAATGGTATACATTTAGCTTTTGACTTGGTGGTCACTTTTGGCTTTAGTTTTGACTAGTATGCAACCCATATGTCTATGAAAACCTGAGGAGTCACCAGATGCTGATTTCTAAATACTTTATGCTCTGCAAACTGCTGAACCAACATCAATCATTAATATGGTCCCACCAGGCGTGCCAGAAACTGTTGTCACCCAGAAGTTGCACCCTGATAGAGAAGTGTGTGAACTCTCTCTCCTGTTGACAAAATTGGAACACCTCAAGGCTGTGGGTAACTTATGTCTGAGGTGAACCTCTAGAGAGGGCTGGTTCCCTTGTGAATCACCTAAAAACGAAAACTTTGACAAGAAAAAGGGAGAAGGATTGCGGGCAAAGGGAAATAAGGCTGATACACCAATAATTTAACACATGCATGTACGTCTGCACACAAGGAAATCAAAGATCCACACACATGCACAACTTTAAGCTATTTTGCAAAATTAGTTCAAAGGTTTGGGAGAAAGGACAAAGGTAGAGGGAGTAGATTCCACACTAGAGCAACACAATATTCCTATCAAACACAATGAAAAATCAGAAAATACTAGTATGAGAGGGCAAAATAGGATCTTTTTATTCAGAGGTGCAAGTACAAGGCTACGATTGCCTAAGCAAAACAGCCCAAGAGTATGTGTATATGTGATTCTTTTACAAAATCAGTCTTTATGAGACTGCTGCGCTAAAAACAGCCCCTTCATACATGCTTTTATTTATTTATTTATTAATTCTTCCTTTTGCAGCCCTGTCCAACCTCTAGAAGACTGCATGCTTTTTTTTTATTCCTTTGTTTTCCTCCAACATGCTGCACTAACTCTAAAAGGGAACAACTACTACAGATTTTTTCTTTTTGTCTCTTCCTTTTTGTCTTTTTCTAATCTTTGCATGATGTGCCAAACTAGAAGACTGCATACTTTTTATATTTATTTTTCTCCTCATAACCTGCTGCGCCATAATCTAGGACTGCTGCTATTTTTTATTTATTTTATTTCATTTCTTTTATCAACATGCTGCGGCAAAATTAGGACAGCAGTTGCATGCTTTTTGCTCTCTTTTATATTTCTTTATCCTCCTTTCAGTTGCACCAAAATTAGAAGTCAGACTGGGAGTTTGCTTTACTATTTTCATTTATTCCGTTTCTCTATCCTTGGCGCATGGCTTTATTTTAGCACTTCTTATTCTTAGCACCTTTATCATTACCAAACACTATTTTAAGCAATGCTATTTTAGCAATCTCTATTTTTGGAAATGCTATTTATAGCCAGTCTTCTCCACTCATGCCAATTTCTATTTTTAGCACACGCTAAAAATAGCCAACTTTCCGAAAATAGCCACTTCTCCAAAAATAGCCACTTGCTATTTTTAGCAATCCTTTGCGTGAAAAATATGGTAATAGGCACCGGTGGAAGACAAGGTTTTCACGAGTGGATTGTATGCTGTAGGTGGTCATCTCATGTCTGTTCAGAAGTATGAAATTGGTACTGACATGTGCTCAATATTGAGCCGAAATCAAGAATCATAAGAGCAGACGACAACTCAATACTTGCAATGCTCACTCCAAAGGAAATTTCACAATGTATGCAAATCCCGACAGGAAACAACATGGTCATCGTCACGAAGGAGTTTGCATCAGGCGAATGGTCCAAAACAGAATCCTATCTCCAAGGGATTGCATTGGGGTCGTGGCTGAATCAAGGGAGGAAGCCATCTTGTGTGCCGAAAGCTCTGTCCAGAAGTGAGTTTCACGAAGGATATTTAGAAGCAATCATTCTATTGAGCAGGGTGATGGGAGGAGAGGCCACGAAATATTTTCAAGATTGGATGGCGCAGTTCATCCTTATTGTCATCGAAGGAAAACAAACGATTGATTGGGGACAAATAATCAACGACAACAGTCATCAACAATTGCTTTAATTGTAGGTTACCAAAAAGTTCTCAGTGACATCCTGTCTGGTCTATGCTCTTGTGAGTACAAGACCATTCAAAGGCCTCACCCTCACTTAGAACATCTCTCAAAGGCTTATGAAAGGTATCCACAATTGACTGTAAAGGAGAGCAACCACCATTTTTCACGGGTGAATGATGCATTCACTATGTTTGTCATATGATTGTTAGAGGGTAATCCTGAGTCAAGATTGTCTTCTCAAGCTGCCACATTGATCAAGAGGTATGCGATCCTTTTTTCACTTCGTTCTCAACTTTCTCATACATTAGAGTATCAACGTTTGATCTCACTCCATGCAAGCTCCCAAGGTACCTCAGCGATACTATCATGATGTTCGAGCTATACAGGCAACTTGCCCATGTCAATGGAAAACTCAAGAATCGCAAGAAGAAAAGTGTGTCATTTCCTATCTTTCTTAGAATCTTCTCATGTAAGAATGCCAATGATGCCTCAAACTTGGAAGCTTCATTCGCTCCTTTGAACCTCTACTCATACACACCTAGGGTAGATTTTGATATTCGAAGCAACCATGAAACCTTCCATCTTCCTGATTTGCACCATGTTCCACAAATTGAAGATTATTGGGTAAATTACTCAGATGATTTTGAGGTTAGGGAGTGTGATCACATGAGAATGACTATTGGACATATGAGAAAGTTCAAATTTGATTGGTTTGAGGATGGATTTGAAGATGATGGGACTGAATTGTATGATCCTAATATCAAGCGATGAAGGTCTCGCCTCTCCCACAGGTCTCATGGAGCATTCGTGAGTCATGAGACATAAATGAATGAACTGAAGTGGTAATTCAGAGATCCAAGGAATGGTTCAAGAAGAAGAGAGATGCACTCATCGAATCAAGAGGTCTCCAGACTCTTAGAAGACATGCATCTCACCTCTCCATTTCAAAGGAAACTGAGAAGACTTCAAGCTCTGCTCACTCGGGAGGGCTCACTAAATGGAAGTCAATGGAATCCAAGGTCCCCCACTACAGGAGCATGCACAAGAAAGAAAGAGCAATCCAAGATCCTTTAGAAGGTTTGGAATAGGGAGAAATTGATCCATCTTCACCCATCGATCTCTCATCAGTCTCCAAGTATCTCCTCCTGCAGTTGTGCGTCAACTCAACCAATGCAAGATGTACCCTCTCATTCAGAGCCGGAAACAACAATCATGCCCAGTGTTGAGCTTGAAACAACTAGAAATATTCCCATGGGTACAAGAGATGATCGGAGGAGAGACTTGCACGGTCCAACAAGCAGTGGTGCCATATTTTCAAGCCATTTCAATGATGGTGAAAACAAAGAAAAGGTAAGAAAGCTCAAGTTGTTTCCCGCTTCTTCAGTGGTGCTTCAGGGAATCAATATGTGGAAGTAGCTCGGACTGAAGGTAGTCAAGCCTATTGGTGAGATGACCCCATGTCTGACTATGAAATGAGCACCATTCCTTTGGGGCTAGCAACACACGAAGGAGATGCCCATCTATTCAAAGAATCTTCCACTCGCCTTCTTGCAAGAAATGAGGAGTATAAGGAGAAGATTGAACAACTGGAAGATCACGTAAGAACTCTCTCTTCATATGTTCAAACCTTCATGATCCAAATGTATCCCGTCTCTCCCAGCTGAAGAAGTCACTCCCATCTGTAGCTTCGATCTGGAATCCATCAGAAGGACACAAGGCTTCACAATGCAAGGAAAGCTAATGAAAAGTGGGTGAGCAAAATTCTTGAGAAAGGTAGGACCTTGCTTCCAAAAATTCTCTCATTGTTTGAATACATGATTACAACCACTGCAAAAGTAAAGATGAGCAAGGATGAAATTGAAAAAGGGAAAGAGCATTGGGATTAGGTATTTCCACTAGTGAATTAAATGGGTAAAATCAACTCTTTTGTGTTGGTAGGAAGAAATGTGTTCAACTTTGCATCTGAAGACATGTCTCTAATTTGGTCCAGAAATCTTTTTGCTCGATATGAAATGCTAAATCATGCTCTTGATGAGTTGGACTCTTGTGATGAGCTCACTTCAAAAATGCAGGAGGATATCAACATGGAAGTACATAAACTTGGGGGTACCTGCGGTAAATGAGAACACTTTAGTGAATGATCTCGTGAAACCATTTGAATAGCTGGTTAAGAAAGATGCAGGGAGACCCATTCTCCTTCAATGAAGACACCCTGGAATCTCTTATAGAGATCAGATGTGTTATCTCCAACACCGCAAAAGAGCATCAAGTCTGGTTCACAAAATGCTAAAAGTATCAACAAGACCTCTGAGAATTGGCTTAAGGCTCTAAGTTTTGTACACATTCCTCAAGCAAAGAAGGTTGCGTCCCGTAGCGGCTTAGTTCAACAAGGAGTTCAAGGGAATCGAGATATTTCCAGAAGCACTCTCCCAGATTCCGTTAATAAGTGGATTTTCATTCGGCAAATGCACCATCTTCTTCAGAAGTAGCTATCTCCTCTCTTCTCTCTTTCCTACCCCTTCCTCTCTTCTCTCATGTTCTATTTCTTTGTTAGGGGGGTTTACTTTTCACTTTTGTCTTATTCATTAAAATGTGATCTATAGTTATAATTTGTAATGAGTTACCTTCAATTAATAAAAAAGGGACTCAATTTCTTTCCTAGGGATATGAAAGGTCACATGTTGTAAAGGTTAGTGAAAAGTCATGTGGGGGGGGTAGGCAAAAGTCATTTGAAAAACTATATATTGTATGACTCCCTCATTTCAAAGGGTTGTCAATTTGTGAGTCTCTAAGTAGATAGCTAGTGCACTACAAAGAAACAAGCAAAGATAGCATTTCCTCTATTCCCTTTTCATATGTTTCCTCTCCCTCTCTCTTTTGCAACTTTGTGAATGTGACAATCTTGCATAACCAAGAATGGTGTAAAAGCCTTTTATGAATGGATGAATGAAATTTTATGTTCATGATTCATTTTGTCTTGCCATAGCTAACAAAGTTGTTTTTCTTCTAATTGTGTGTGGATGAATTCTGGTTAATACTTGTAAAAATCTTGCTTGAACCTATTTACAATATTAACCCCCTCTCTCAAAACTCTCACTCCTACTATCTCACCTCCCTTGCAAATTCTTCCCTTGCACTAGGTGCAAGCATTTGCCATAGGTTCAGTGGAGTGTGCCTGTGTGATCCCCGACCTATTGGCCACCCACAACGATTTTTTTAATTTGCATACAATAAAGGGAACCTCCCCTTTTACAGGCAGGAGGGACATAGTCCCAAAGCATTGGTGAAAATTAGCTAATTTGTCCTTGCGACAAATTATTTTGCCAACACATTCCTTACTAAGAGTTTATGAGCATTACTTAGGACCATACAAACATCTCCTATCCCCTCTACTGCAAGTGGACTTCCATCAGCTACTGTAAGTGAATCGGAGCAATTTGTATTTACAATAAATGTTACATGCTACTCCCTTCGACACAAAAAATGTCTGGATGCACTAGAATCAATGAACCAATGATTGGTATCACTATTGTTCAAGCATGTTACCATGAGAGCATACTCCTTAGAATCCCATTTTTCAAGTGCTGCCACATTTGCCTAACTTGTGGCCTCGTTGTGGGAAGAAAGATCATACTGTCACTTCCAACAATCCTTTTTCATATGCCCAACGTTATGCCAGTAGTGACATTTCACCTGGTATCTAGAAGATGATTCACTAGAATTTGTTATCACATCCCATTAAATTGAGCCACAAATGCACTTCTATTTGTCCAAAGTTAGACTAGCTTGAGTCTTCATGTGCTCCTTCTGCAACAAATAGGAATTAACCTGATCAAAATTCAAGGTCTAGTCTGCCATCAAGTGCAAGGCCTCCACACATGGTGCATAGGAGGGTGGTAAATTGTTCAGAACAGGGCAACCAAGTTGTCATCATCAACCTTTTTCTCTATGGGAGCGAGCTGGTCTCGGAGATCTTTCATCCATATGAGATGTCCTGGGAGGGATCCACCCTGATTCATCTTTGCTAAAAACAAAAAATTCTCTAAATTTGGCTTTTCTCCGAAGTTTGATACTTATTTTAGAGACTGCTCTAGAGATCACCTGCCACAGTGGCATTCTGGATCTTAGGGGTAAAATCATCTGACCCAGGTAACTTCAAGAACAAAAGGGCTTCGTTAGATGCTTGTCATAGTCAACAGAATTTGTAGCTGGTCTCAACTCCTATTTGAGGATGATTTGATCACAATCACGATACTTTGCAACTGTTATAATTTTATGACTCCATACATTATCATTCTGACTAACTAGCTTATATGCTTTCAACATAACTGGATTATGGATATTGACCATTTACACACAATATTTGACCTATGACCCGTAAATCAATGCAAAAGAAAATGTAATTCTATAAAGTAACTTAACTGGTGATTCTTTTAACCAATAAACACGTTGTATTCTTGACTACCAACAAAAATAAATATTAATGAGCCTTCAATGTAACTAAGATCTATTTACCCATGAGTAAATTAGGGCTTATGACACAACCTTTTTTCAAATAAGTTATAAATGAATATTAATAAAGGTCTACAAAAATGGCTGTAGTAATCTGCAAAGTTGTGACAGATTCTATCCTTGATTGCAAATTGTGACTCCCCTGACTCCACCATCATTTTGGTCTGATCACAGCCATAGACAAATGGTGAGAATTGTCTGAAGGAAATCACTCCTTAATCGTTCTTCCTGGTTGTCATGATGGAAATTGCATGTGGGTCTTCAAATCATTCTACACGGTTTTCCTACAACCTGCACAAGAGTGTTCAAGTCTTCCTTGCTTTTATGGTTTTAAATGAAACATGTGTAACTTTTCCCATGTTCTCTTTTGTTTGTGCACACCGATCTAACTGCGACGTCGTCCTCCTGCACGTGCCCTTCCCTGAAACATGTTCTTTTACTCGCATTTGCGCAAAGCACGATGTGTGTTTATTTTGCTTCTGCATATTAGTTACTCCCACACCCCCCGTCTTCTAGAACACACATTTCTTCCTTCTGGTCTATTCTTCAGCAACTCATGGAATAAAGAGTTTGTTTGCAGCATTTTCTCCTCCTTATCTGTGAATCGAAATGCCTGAAATGATAGAAGGGTCAGAATTTTTGAATCGAAATCAAACACCTTTCTCTGCAAATCATGTTTATTTCTCTTGATCTGCACGTGCCCTGATCGTGACTGCAATAGGGTTTCTCATTTGTGCCTTATTCACTTCCATGAATTTAGAATCTTCACGAAAATACTTTTGGTCTTTTCATTTCCTCCAAAAAAAAACATGTGCCCTTAGTTGACATCCTCCTTCACTGTAGCTTGAGTCACACACCCTACATCACAACCTCTTCAAATTTCTTTGCAGTTTGTACTCTCTTCCCAGGGCTTCCCTGAACTTCTGGCTTTCTTCTTCGTCTGTAACTAGGTCTTCCCCGAATGCCAAGTTTGTTGTTTCATACCTTTCTCCTAGGGCTTCCTCAAACAGTGGCTTTGATACCAATGTTCGAAAATATGAGAGAGAGAATGTAGAGAAATGGAAGGCATATGACTCATGACACACTAACATCTTGTGTGTGTCTGTCATTTATTAAACATCAAAGAAGTTACATCAGGTGAGGCAGTTTAACTAATGTACATTAACTACTATTGAATTCATTAATGTTTATAAAACCTGAATAACTTTAATTCTATCACTAGCAGTTGTAATCAGAATCATTCATCCCCAAGCGTTAGAAAATCAAGGGTATATTGAGAAGAAAGTTATGGTCTTTATTGACTCTCGAAGCACCCACAACTTTATTGACCAGCTCGCTAGAACATTCATTTTATATGAATTTTATTGAAGGTTTTTAATCTCATGGTCGTTGATGGTGCCAGCAGAACTTGTCAAGGGAAATGCTACAAGTCCAAATTGACCATGTAGGATTAACCTCTTCAGAAAGCTTGCTATGCCTTGCCTCTATCAGGAGTGGATGTGTTAGGAATTGATCCAAAGAAAAATATAAAGAATAATGAAAATACATTCGAAGTAATATAAGGTAATAAATACATACTAGGTAATACACTTGAATGAATTTGGAAGGTGAAAGGTCACACATGACCTTTGGTTTCTCCCTTGAATTTGACAGGGTTGTAAACTAATGTATTATATACCTTTGTACATGAATGGAAATAACAATCTAGATTGCTGCATATTGTTTATCTATTGTGTGTTATTGTGTATATTTTATCTGTCTTTCAGCTTTGTTAAAATCAACATGATTTAGTCCTTGGTGCTAATTGGTTAGAATAACTGAGATTTTTTGATAAATTAATGGAGTTATGTCATTAGTCTTTATTGGCCAGATCAGCAACCCATGCATCTTAACTTATCTTGTCTTACCTCATCGATACGTAAACTCTGAAATGCCCAAATATTGTTTATATGACTGAAAAATAGACCTAAAGATGGCAGGAACAGCGATATGTAAAAGATAAAAAATGTTTCAAAGTGTGGGAGATGCAAATTAGCACTATTTAAATATAGGTCAAGTGTTTGCAAATATTACCAAATGCTTCTTATGGTTGAAACTGGGTATGGACAGACCTCTTTGATGTAATATGAGATGATTTTAACCAATCAATCTCTTCAGTGAACGAAACTAAGAGTGTATGATGACTCTAGATGGAAGAAAATTCCTGAAAGTGTACAAGATTATATGTGAGACAGTAATCAGATCACCGACAAGTTGTGAACTACAAGTTCTAGATCCAATGATTGAGACAATGGATGAGTGCAAGGCTATCTATTGTATGACACAATTATGGGCCTAGATTTGACAAATAACTGCACTTTTTCATAAGTATGAACAATGGGATATAAGAGAAATCAGGTTATGATATGCCTCGTTATGTAATATAAGATTTCAATGATGGAAAGAGCAATATGAAAGTTAAGTGCCACTTGATTCATACAAGAAAGGTAACACTATAAAAAACACATGCGAACCTAGTATGTTCGTTGAATGCTTTGGAAAGTTGGAACACATAATATGAATGCTATGAACACTAATGATCCTAGAATGTTGCTGCAAATTAATTGATGTCTGAGAGCGAGATAGAGTTTGAGGCAGTTATCAAGGATGAATAATGCCCAATACTCTCAAGCTCTCTTTCAGAATCAAAAGAATGCAAACAAGTCTATGGCAATTCAATCTTGATAGTGCCAATGCAGTGCTAGAGTAACAAAACTATAAACTCGAAGCCCCAACCTGCCAAATTGGCGAATGATAGACTGAGAATTGTTGTGATGATGAGGCTGGAGTATAGTATCCTCAGTATTGTTCTATGCCAGTTTCGCATAGAACCTCGTAAGAAGACATCCTACGGATAAAGACCATTCTCAGACGACTAGCAAGCTGACAAGATAAAAATGATAGCAATGAAATGAGTAGTATGACAGCCGAATGGGTCTATATGAATGCAATAGTAGCAGAGAATTGGTTGTCCCTAATGACCTCTAGCACACATATTTACATGTCTGGATTGGAATATGACTGTCTGTAACATTCACACAGGGACATGGATGTGAAAAGACCTTCTAAAGGCACATATGGCCCTCCGCTTCCATTCCCAAAATTTCATTTCTTTTTGTGGAAGTTGTAACGGAACCACCTGTTTGCAGGCAGGACTGCTAGGGGTAGTTTTGGGGCCTCTGGGGGTGGTTCTGAAACCCCCTCCCCCTTAATGGGTCTGTCGTCACTTTTCTTTGAAAAATAAAGAAGAGGACAAGACGACCACGGAGCAAATGTGAAAGATAGACGCAAGGGTAAAACCATGAACAAACCCATATGTACATTAGGTCAAATTGACGCCATTGTGCAGGGGTCAAGAAACCACCCAAAAATGACAACCTAATGTGTTGGTACACGTTAGAATGGTAGAGGTCTGAGATCATCAGTGAACACATGTGGCACCACAAACATAAATTTTTGGGTGTTTACAAGGACCCCACTCTAGATTTGGAGAATAATAATGCTGAAATGGGATGGGATCCTTCACTTGACGATGCATATTTCCCTTATCGGGGGAGTGATTTTGGGAGGAAAGCCAGATGAACCTCTTTCAGCTGGCCTGGTTGCTCTCGGATGACATGGCTTTATAGCTTTTTGTGGTGTCCCTTGGGGACTTGATTTTTTTTTTTTTCTGTTATAGGTTTAGCAGAATTTCTTGTGCTGTATGCCCGATTTGTTTCTTTTAATAGTTTCACGCTGCTGTTACTTTTCTGTTCATTTCTACCCTTGGTACAGAAATCTAATACGGGTCATTTGAAGCTATGAATTTAAGAACTGACGTTGAGCCTTTTTCATGTTATATTCTATTGTATGTTGAATATCATTTGTGTTTTTGTCTCCTCGACAAGATACTTTTATGGATTATATATGAAAATGTATTGTCTTTGAGTCTGAATAGGCTTTGGAGCTTGGGAGAGGAGCAAACCCGTCAAGTTATATGGTGGAGGAGATCTGGCAGGAACTTGCAAAAGCAAGATACTTAGAATGGGAGTCTGCTTCATCTGTTCGTTTGAAAAAGCAACAAGAGTTGAGGTACATGTCAAAGTAGTTTGATTTGATTCTTCATGATCTGTATTTAGCTGGTAATGGCTGAGCAGTGGAAGAATATGCAAATACAATGTTCTTAGATAATCCGCCTATACACGGGGCACACACATGAATTTAACTCACATTTTGCATATAGGTGTTGGGACTTCCGGCTTGTAGCTTGTATACAACTACTCAGGAATATGAATGGAATTTTACATTGCAGGGTGATTTGTGAAAGGGCTTTGCAGCGAGAACATGAAAGTACTGTTATACAGAGCAGTCAATCCAACATCCTTCCCCCATTGACTGCTGAATGGCCTAATTGGAGCAGAAAAAGCACAAACGATGGTGATATGGAATCAACTGATTTGGAAGGAGAATCTGTATCTTGTCAAAATTCAATAAATTTAGATTTAGGGAATGTTTATAAGGAACGATGTGAAATCCTTTCTGATGTATTTAACAAAGCAGCAGAGGCGGACATTCCTAGCGAGGTAGAAAACCAAGAGCTAATATGGTGAAAAATTATTGTCTAGAAAACATATGTCAGATATTTTGCTAAGCTATTAATATTAGTTCTTTGTTAATCACCTATATAGGTACCTGAATATCTGTGTTGCAAAATCACATTGGACATCTTTCGTGATCCAGTAATCACTCCTAGTGGAGTTACATATGAGAGGGCAGTTCTTTTGGAACACCTCCAAAAGGTGATTCAATTTCTAAAATAATTTTTTATTATTTAGGTAATTCCCATTATGTTTCCATAGCAAGTTGATTTCACATGTGAGGCTACTTCTAATGCTATCTCGTTTTTTCTGTTTGGGGATGCTTTCTTGCAGGTTGGGAAATTTGACCCAATTACACGAGAGCCACTCCAAGCGTCACAATTGGTATCAAATTTTTCTATAAAGGAAGCTGTTCAAGCCTACTTGGACAAGCACGGCTGGGCTTATAAAATAACATAAAACTAAAAGTTTGAAAGCTACAGACGCATAATAATGTTGACATCTCAAGAAATGGGATCGGATGTACTAAACTACTTGATCATGGACATCAGGCAAGAGAACATACGGTGTCAACGTCTTACAATGCTAACCATTTATTGAGTTAATGCTCTGGGTTCATAGCTTAATGCTATTTTTTTTGTTTGGTGATGAGAGATGTACATAAATGTCCATTCCTTGAGAATGATATTCTAGTGCTTCCATTGATCAGTGATGGAACTCTATGATCTACATGTATAGAAATTCGCTGAACAATCAAACATCTAGATGTTTGAGTTATTTCCTTTCTCAGGGGCCCCAACTAAAGCCAGACAATTCATCGTTGTGGCAATGTTAAAAGAAATTTATTTTTCCATCCTGTGATATGTATAAGAGATGCCGACATATTTTTTGTTGGTGTTAGGAGATGGTCATATCCTCGTATAAGGGCATCTTAGGGTTCTGTCAATGCACTCTAGTTCATTGTGCTGGATTGTTCCTATTTTACATCTTGTTTTGTGTATTATTGTCTTTGTATAAATTAGAGCTGTTAAATTTATTGATTTTATATATATAAGAAGCTCACCGTTATTTATCCCTCCTAAAATTACTTCACGATAGTGTATGTTGGAATATCACTCAATCAGCCTTAACAGGAAATATTTTTCATATCTTGTGAATAACCCTTACAAACCTTGATGTGTTGCTCTAAATATCAGACAAAATAATCATTTAATAGGTTTTAATAAAAAGACAACAAAATTCCACTTTAGGGTATAAACTCAAAACAAATTATTCATACAATTGAACTGCATACTCGACTTAATGTAAGATTTATCTCCCATTTTTATTAGGACATGCTATTAAACAGATTCAAAGATTCAGGTTTTTGAAGGCAATTTGGGGAAACTACATGACATTGCAAAATAGATTGAGGGTTATGAGTTAACATTAATAAGAATAAAGGATAAATGAACTCAATCTCACAATCACCTCAATGTATAATTGAGGATATGATAGCCATGTTAGTTATATATAATCCATTACTTGCAAGTTATAAGAATATAAGGTTTATGGTAATGCTACCCCAAAGGCGGAGATGGCCAACGAGATGAATCGATAATAGCTTTTCCTTGCAGAGGTGACAAACTCTAGTGACTCCACCGAGAAGGTGGGCTCCAATTGCCCTGCTGAGGTGGCGGAGTAGAAGAGCGACAATGAATTGGGGAGGAATAACGATTGTGGTCTATGCCCTGTTATTGTAGGCGGAGGGCTTAGCCTTGGTGCATCAGGCCGCACCCCCAACTCATATTGCACGACACACTCCCCCAAGGTTGTTGTAGGTATTGGAATTCCATGGCCACGTTTTGAGCTTGAGCTTGGATATGAAAAAACACAGGTTACATCACAACAACCTTACCATTAGTAGAGAATCACTATGAAATATCATCATTGCTAAAAAGCATCGGGTGACACCCAACTCATATTGCACGACACACTTCCCCAAGGTTGTTGCAGGTATTGGAATTCCAAGGCCATGTTTTGAGCTTGAGCTTGGATATGAAAAATTATAGAGTACATTAGAACAACCTTATCATTAGTAGAGAATCATTATGAAATATCATCATTCCTAAAAATAACAACATTTCTAGCTTTCCATAATTAAAAAATAATTATACCTCTAAACAAATTTCATATAGAAGCTATATAAGCTAACCAACTTGAGTGGTCACAAAAAAAAGCCATTTTTCCAAGTGAAAGACTAAGGATGGAAAGGATGGAAGAGAAAATGGATCAAATGCCAAACAAATGGGCACAGGGGCAAGACCAAAATAGATGTTTGAAAGGCTCGGGATGAGCTCAAACAAGGCACTTGTGTTTAGAAACACCAATGTGCTTGATTGTCTCCCCCAAGGGTCGACCTTCATAGATAAAACAACTCAAAAAATGGTGATTTTTGGCTTGAGTTTGGAATTCCAAAACCCAATCAAGGCGAAAGAGTTGAGTTCAAGGTGACGAATTCAAACTCCAACGAGAGTTCAACTAGCCAAGAGGGGGGATTGGAAATAATGGTGCATGTTGGCCTTGCAAGGTAATTCTCTGAGTTATCGATGGATGATCCAACTAGTTTGGGGGGCCTCCCTCCCAAAGATGATCCCCCGCCTCTCGAAAGTGTTGTTGCTACAAGTGCTTGATTTATTTGGGGTTTGTTCTAATGTAATTTGGTTTCCTTTTTGGTGTTTTTTGGTGTTGTGTTCTCTCCAACCTTTGTTGGTTGTCGTTTGTGGCTTTTTCAGTTGTCTTGTCATTTTTTTTTCTCTTTTGGGTTGTGATTTTTCTGGCTGCCTTTTTTATTGTAACTATATTGTATTATTAGTAATATATTGACACCTTCCCATATAAAGTATATAAGGCCTATATATTATTATTATCTCACCATTTTGTAACTATCTCTTGCATGATAAAATGGAATACACGAATAAAGAGAATATTCAATGTATAAAGGATTTGATTCAATCGGATGTGCTTAAACAATGGATAAAGTGAATATCCAATGAAAAAGTCTTAAATTGTGATGTGATTGGATTTTTCTTAAGTCTAGGTTTTTTGGTAAAATCATAGACCACCTATACAATGTTAGATATAGTGCATAAATGAAAAATAATTATCCAATTATACTGTGCCATGTGGCATGTTTTGAATCTAATAGTTTGAAAACATTATAATTGACACATTTATTATGAAATTTAAATGTAAAGAAATGAATAATAAAATATTTTGAAACTATACGAAACCATGATATTATAATATAAATAGCTACCATTAAAATGACGACACGTGGCATGGAAATTCTGAAATCCCATAAGATGTTTTTTGCATTAAAACAACGAAAAGCACTAGCGCCTCAAAGTTGTAAAGATAGTGTTTACAATGACAAGAGGTATTGGTATATAGCTAGCAACCGCTAGGCTATATCATGATTTGTTATCCTATCACTATTTCCAAATTAAGTAATTGTTGTGCAATTATTTATCTTATCATAAATACAAAAAATATCACTTACTCTTAGGGGTATATATGGATTCCAATTTAAAAATATATATCTTGTATGAGATAAATATGTAGTGTAGCAATTGGGTCTGCCATGTAAATTCCACCCAAAACGATACAATTACAATGACAGGTGATAATGATAGGAGCCTAGTGGTTGCTAAGCTAGACCATTGTTTGTTATAATATAGCTATTCACAAATTAGAAACTGTTGAGCCTAGCGGCCACTACGTTATTCCTTTCAACTAGTAATCGAACTTAGCGGTCGCTAGACCTTTTCTTTGATATGAACCAAAAGTCTTGATCCCTCTCGACGAAACATAGTCTAGAAATTGGCTCCACCAAGTAATGTGCAGTGGATTTGAAACAATTATAATAATTGAAAATTATAATTGATCTAAAGATGTAAAGATAATGATTACTACGATAAGAGGTAATGAAAGGATGCTGGTGGCCTCTAAGCTATATCATGAGTTGTTAATCAACAACTATTTGGAAATTGAGAAATTGTTAAGCCCAGCGGCCGTTAGGATTTTTCTTTGATACAAACGAATATGGATTATAATTTACAAAGATATATCTTTAGAGAAATAAATAAGTCTTGAATCCTCTCAAAATTAAAATTGTTGAGCCTAGTATTAGCTACGTTATTCCTTTTAATGAGTAATGAAGGCTGATGGTTACTAAGCATTTTATTTGCTAATAATAGAAAGTCTTGATCCCTCTTGATGAAAAGCATTGCAGGAATTGGCTTCAGAAGGCAACACATAGACAATTTGTTAACATTTTAATCATTTACAATTACAATCAATCTAAAGCTATATAGATAGTGATTGCTATGACAAGAGGTAATGATATGGTCGTAGCAGCCGCTAAACTATTCCATGATTTGTTATTCAATGACTATTTTGAAATTAAGAAATTTTTGAGCGTAGCGGTTGATACCCTTTTTCTCTGATACTAATAAATATGGATTAAAATTTTCAAAGATATATCTTATGAGAAATAAATAAGACTATATGCCTCTCGACAGAATGTAGTGCAGTAATTGGGTTTGCCATGTGAAGTCTACCCAATATGTGACACTTACAATCAATGAAAAACACTAACCATCCAAAGTTGAACAAATAGTGATTATAATGGAAAATGGTAATGATAGGAGCCCAGCGGATGCTAAGCTTGACCATTGTTTGTTATATATATATATATATATATATATATATATATATATATATATATATATATATATGTATTCTCAAATTTAGAAATTGTTGCGCATATCAGCCGTAATGTTATTCCTTTGACACGAAGATAAAGTCCTGATCCCTCTTGATGGAAAGTAGTGAAACAATTGGCTCCACCTGGTAACGTACGACTAATTTGATACAATTATAGTCATTGACAATAACAATCGTTCTAAGGTTGTAATTCTAGTGATTTCTACGACTAGAGGTAATGAAAGTATCGTAGTGGCCATTAAGCTAGACCATGATTTGTTATTCAATAGTTATTTTGAAATTAAGAAATTGTAGCAGTCCCTAGGCTTTATTTTTATACGAACGAATATGGCTTATAATTTATAAAGATATATTTTAGGGTGAAATACATAAGTCTTTAATCCGTCTTGTTGAAATGTAAGTGCATCCAATTGGGTTCTGGCATGTGAAGTCCAACCAATATGATATAATTACTATCATTAAAAAATAATATCGGTCTACAGTTTGAACATATAGTGCTTACAATGACAATTGTAATCAAATGAGCTTAGCGGCAGCTAAGTTTGACTATTGTTTATTATTGAAAGAGTTGACGATTCGTATCGGAAACTATGCACAACGATGAAGTTGCACTCTGGTGGAATTGTAATGGCTCCAATGCAATCACAGGGAAGAATCGATCAACAACTGAATAACTTGCATAACAGAACAAAGCTTGCACATGTAGAGAAAAGACAACGGAGTGTTTTGGCATACTCATAAATGTCAAATGAAGGGATGCATATAGTGTGCTGAGTAACTCTAGTGCATGATTCAATAGCAAACCCAAAACTTAACCCTAAACCTAACCCATGTGAGATGACCCTCCATATGTGAGTGGAGGACACATAGGATAACTCACACCAACACCCCCCCCTTCATCGAAGCTGGGGTAATGGCTATGATGAGTCAGACGGAAAGAGAAAGACATCTCCTAAACAACTAAAAAAAATGTGTCAATGGGGGCCCGACAACTAAAGGTCTGATAAGGTGCCCATATACAAACCAACATACTTCCTAGAAGAAGAAGAAGAAAATAAGGACTACATAGCCCCGAAGAAGATGAGCAGCTGCAGAAGACCTCACCCCAAGAAGAGATCGTAAGTGAAGAAACTTTATCTCAGTGAAGGGCTTGGTAAATAAATCTGCAATTTGATCAACTGTCTGAATGTATTGAATGTACGATGATACCATCATGAATAAGCTCTCGTATGAAGTGCATATGGATCTCAATGTGCTTCGTCCGCTGATGCTGAATTGGATTTATGCAAATAGAGATAGTGCTTGTGTTATCACAGTAGATAATGGTAGGACCGCCGAAGGTGGATGCCAAACTCTGTCAGAATACCCTGTAGCCAAATAGCTTCTGTGGCAGCGTTAATTGCTCCTCTGTATTCTGCCTCTATAGATGATATCGCAATTGCATTCTGCTTCTTGTTAGACCACCTAATAGAACCCGAACCAAGAGAGAAATTGTAAGCCAAAAGTAGATTTCCGATGATCTAAGTCACTGGCCCAATTAGAATCTGTGAACCCAATCAAGTCAATATCCACCCCTCCATGATAGTGAATGCCATCAGTATAGGTGCCACGAACATAATGAAGGATCCGCTTAGCTGCTTTCCAATGCAGCTCATGTGGCTCCTGCATGAATCTAGACACAATCCCAACAACATACAATAAATTTGATCAAGTGTGAGTCAAGTAATATAAAGCTCCCTACCAACTGTCGATAAAGGGTACCATCAACCAAGGGAGTAGAGCAATCAGAAACCAACTTAACCCCGGAAAGAAAAGGATGTAGGAGGAAGACTTGCAATTGGACATCTGAAAATGAGATAGCATATCAAGAGCATACTTAGGTTACAAAATCAAAATTCTCGAGTTAGATTGTGAAATCTGGATCCCAAGAAAGTAATGAAGCAGACCTAAGTCAGTCATGGAAAACCTGTTGGCCAAGGCGATTTTCACAGAATCAATAGATAGAGGAAGAACTGCCTATGATCAACAAGTCATCAACATAGAGAACAATAATGAGTATGGAGTCATCTTGCCGTAGAATTATAAACATTTGGATCAGAGTGACACCTAGTAAACCCTAATGTAAGTAAAAAGGAGTCCATCTTGGCATACCAAGCCCGAGGGGCTTGTTTAAGGCCATAAAGAGACTTCTTTAACTTACTAAACGAGGGAGGGATCATGGACATAACCTAGAGGTTTGTTCCATGTAGATATCTTCCTCTAGGTCCCCATGAAGGAAGGCACTCTTAACGCCCATTTGATGGACTTTCCATTTGTTTGCTGCGGCAATGGCAAGGGTCAGTCGAATAGAAGTCATCTTTGCAATCTGGAGAAAAGGTTTCAGTATAATCAACCCCAACCTATCTGGGAGAAACTCTTAGCTACTAATCGCGCTTATAAACTTTTCGACGTCTCCATCTACTCCACACTTTGTTCGAACGCCCACTTACACCAAACGATTTTTCTTGCTTTTAGAAGAGGGGTGAGATCCCAAGTATCATTCTTCATGAGAGAGGAATACTCCTCATCCATGGCAGAAATCCCACTCAAGGAATTACCAGAAGCCTCCTTGAAAGATTGTGGATCAGAAGTAGAGGCGAAGAAAGAGTGGGGTCCAACAAAATCTGAGCAATTACGTCTCATATCAGAAGTTATCTCCAACTAAATCTCCAACACTTTGCAAAGTTTTCCTAGCCTAAAGAGGACCAGGAGGATCAGGCTCAGAGTCAGAAGATTCTTCACTCGAGTGAGAAGGGACATAGTCCCTCATCATCACTACTGTCAAAATCGGAAGACTTAGAGGTCTGATGGTCGGGAGAATCAGGAAGAGGAGCACACTCAATAGCATCATCATTTGATGAGTCAGAATCCGAATCAGTGAGCTGAAGAACCTCAATAGGTGGAGAAGTAGAAGTTGAAGAAGACTGATTGAACTTAACACTTCTCTCAATATACAGCTCATGAGAAGTAGGATTCATCAATCGATATCCTTTCACGCTATCAGGATACCCCTACGAAGATACAAGGTTTGGATTTTGGTTCCAAAGCTTTGCGTTTTCTTTTTGGGATATCCAAGCCATAGCCCTTGGATCTCCGAAGACTCAAAAGTGCTCAACATTAGGTTTGCGTCCAAACCATGCTTCAAAGGGTGTCATTCCTCTTACTGCCTTGTGTGGAGCACGGTTTTGAATGTAATTAGCATAATTCACTGCTTCAACCCAATACTTACGGAGTAAGAGACTTTGAGTGAATCATACAACTGGCCATCTCTTTAAGAGTATAGGTTCTTTCTTTCTGCTACTCCATTCTGACGAAGGGTTTTATGCAACTGTATGCTGCAAGGAGATCCCTTTAGAAGTGTAGAAATCCATGAACCTATTGTTTACATATTTCACCTCCATTGTCGGTTTGAAGAACCTTGATAGACCGTTTTGCTTGTTTCTCAGCAAGAGCCTTAAAGTTCCTGAAAAATGTTCAAAGACTTCAGAACTTAAGCTTAAGAAAAATATACCCAAGTATATTGCGAATAGCCATCAATGAAGGTTAACACATAAAGAGCTCTAGTAAACGAAGGAGACGAAAATGGACTAGAAATATCGCTGTGAACAAAGAATCAAAAAACGGATGAGTAGCTCTCCAGGATTTTCCTTTGTCAAAGTTCTTTGAAGGATGCTTTCCAAGGGTACAACCCCTCACAAAGACCCCTTATAAAAGTTGACGCGGGGTAAACCTATTGACCATTTCGTTTTGGCTCAATTGTTCAAGGCAGCGATAATTTAGATGTCCGAAATCACTCATGCCATAGCTTACTAACCTCATTTACATGAGTGAGCAAGGCAGTGGGCATAGAATCAAAAGTAAAGTGGGAAAAGGTATATAACCGTGAACGGTGATCTGCCTTTCCCTCAGCCACTGTAGTGTCATCGTTAAGCTCACGAATAATCATCGAGTTGGGACCAAATTCCATTCGCATTTCTTCACCAAGGTGAGTAATTTGGTAAATCTGATGGGAGATTGGTAGGGAGATCAGAAATGCTCAACACTTGGTTGAATGTTTCCCCATCTATCTCTACCGATCCACTACCGAAACTGACACTGTCGTATCATTACCCATCGTGATTTGGGACATTCCACAAGGCTCGATGTTGGAGAATTCAACATGCAAAGAACCCATGTGGTGTGAGACACCGGAATCTACAATCCACATCGATAAAGGAGCAACTTTGGCTACAAGGGCCTTTCCTTTCTTCTTATCAAATTTAGAACCTTTTGCAGTGGAAGACTCAACCTTCGAAGCATTTTGTTTGATACACTCAGGAACACCTATTTTTATTTTTCTCAAGTAATTGAGTAAGGTGATCAATTTGTTTTCCCATACACGTATGCTCTTTATGATCTAGGCTTCTTGCAATAGGAACACAAATACCTGTCTTTCTGTGCTCTAGGCTCAGAAAGTCGAAGTGTTTGTGTCAATTTTAGTTTTGGTCTTGGTTTTCTTCATAGGTTGATCCTTTTTTTCTTGCTTCTTTTCAGTTTTCTTTTCCTTACTAGTACTTGCTACAAGGGCATGTGAGTTGGACTTGAGAGACCCCATTTGAATGAGTTTTTCCTGTTCTCGAATGAGCTGGGATGAAAAACAGTCAAAGGAGGGCATATTCCAATCCTTGCCTAAGGCAACTTTTGTAGCGTAAAAAGTTGACACAAAGACAGAATATTTAGGACCTAACTTAAAGAGAATCGACAAGATCAGTTGAGAATCTTTCTTCTCTACTTCACATTTCTTTAACAATGATCTAGTGTGGACAAAATTCGAGAAGAATGCTTATAGGTTTTCAAAATCACTAGGATTTAACCCTAGTAGTTCGTTTTCCAACTCATGCGCTATCAATGTCATCGTGTTGTCCAAACATTTCATCTAATGTTGTCCACGCAGATTTAGGTGTCTTCAGACGACTCGATGTGGAAGAGCAAGTCGGGAGAAACGGACATGCAAAGAAGACCTAAAGCTTCATCACTACGGTTTAACCACTTAGATTTTTTAGGGTCGTCGTTTGGTTCAGTCTCAGTTCCCATGGATGATGCGAAATAACCCTTTACCCCTTAGTTTCATAATTATTTTCGATCTCCATTCGAAAAAGTTGAATGACATAAGCAAAGGAATTGAAAGTGCATACATAGTGAGAAGGAGAGAGAAGGAATGCAGAAAGAGAAACACAACCACCCATGACAATATAATAACCCCCTCTACTTTCGGCACTTTATAGTTTAGTGTGTTGAATGCAATCGGGTCCAAGCATGCGTCTGTAAAACACTTGGTAACTCACCTTGCAATCAAGCGTAATAACGTGCAAGAGAGGAGACCACAATCGTGTTTCGTGGAAGTGCAATAAAGTGACACCGTACACAAGCACAAATTGCTAAAAAACTAGGAAGGAGGTGAAATCAGATCTTGGTTGTGAGAAAAAGCGTCTCACGTCGCAAATGATACCCCCTTGCTACAAACTGTGGCGGATGCGCTCACTAGTCGCAAGCAATAATAAGGGTAATTTACAATGTTTGGATGAACTTCAGGATGAGTTCCGATGATCTTCAGAATGCCGGAAGGGCACGTGGAAGATCAAGAAGTGCTAAGAGTGTCTTTGCACACTTGAGCACACGATTAGTAAAAAAATCAACATTAATGCGTTAAAAAATTATCGTTTTGGAAATGTCCTGACTTTAGCTAATTTTAAAGCTATAGGAGTTTTTGTGTTTTAAAAAAAAAACGATAATAGTATGTTAATTTTAAAGGACGATTTTAAATTGACTTATTGAATCGAGAGATGAAGTTTGACCTAATTGAAGGTCGCAATTAATAAAATTAGATTTAATCTAAATTTAAATCTAATTAATTACAAAGGGAGTAGAACCCCAATTAAGATCTAAAAAATTAAATCCTAATTACTTAAATCAAATACTGTTCCCCCCCTTTTTAAAAGAAAGTAATTTCAAATTGCTTCCTCACCTAAAAAAAATGAGAAATTTTAAAGATCTGTTAAGAATCTTATTAAAAATAAAAGTTAATGCCTAGTTTTTAAAAAAAGCACCACATTTTTTGTTTTTTTTAAAAAGGATTTGAAAAAGGCTTTTAATAAATAGAATGGTAAATTTAAAAAACTTGACCTCGGTTTTTAACGAGGAAGCTTACTCGGTATGAAGGGGCTCGAGGGGTAAATGGTTGGAGGGATCGACGAGGATCCCGGCGTAGATTACGACAGTAAGATTTTTTTGTTGGAGGAAATAGGAATTAAAGTTGAGTTGGAGGCTTAGCATTGTGGAAAAAAACGTCGAGAGGCAGACTTACTGTAGTTTGAATGGCTCGGGGCTTGGTGCATGTGTAAAGGAGACCGAGCGGGGAGTCCGGACATGAGGATCACTAGTGGAAATAGGTTGAACCGGGAGCTCCAGCACGGGGAAGGAAGCCGAAGCAGAGAGCGTGGAGGTAGAGGACTCGGCTCAGCTAGGAGGATGCTCAACCAGGGTAGCTCGGCCTGGAGCTCAAATGTGGAAAGAAGGCTCGAGATAGGGGCAAAGCTCGCCACTACACTAGAAACGGCTTGAGCACGGTCGCAGGCAAGGGAACTCAGACCAGGGGAAGAAAACCATGCAGAAACTACAAGCTCAAGAGAAACATCGGCTAGGAACTCTACATCAGAACACGACCAATAAAATAACACTGCCACGGGAACTCGAGCCAAAAAACACACCAGGTATACACGAGCTTGTGGTCTGAGTTAGAAAAAATGTTTGGTGGCGAGATGGAAAGGAGCTTGGCTCAGATGTGTTGCAAGTAGCTCGGTTGCAGGCAGGAGGAGCTTGGTGAGGAGCTCGGTGGAGAACCACAACACCATGCAAACTTCAAACCAAAATTTTTGAACAAGTATTTTGCAACAACCATGCAAAAAACACAGAAGAGACTAAAAAACATAGACTATCTATAGAAAAAGCTTCCAGTTTAATAAAAAATTAAATAATTAGAAAAAGAACCTCTATTTAAGATAATCTGCTTGTTTTAGCTGCAGCCAGCTAAATTTAGCTGTACGAAACCCTTGAAAGCTTCAGGAATACCTAGGAATACTTGCACATGCATGAACGAACACAGACAAACCCGACACAGTTTCCAAGAACAAGCTTGTTTAATAACATTAACAAGGAAAATCCACAATATAATGATCGAAAAAAACTTGCACGAGGAGTTTTAAAATAGAATGACCACCAAGAGTAATCGCAACTTAAAAAATAACGAGTGCACGTTTACTCGATCTCAGCTCTGATACCATGAAAGAGTTGACGAATCGTATCAGAAAAATGTGCGCCACGATGAAGTTGCACTTTGGTTGAATTGTAATGGCTCCAACGTAATCACAAGGAAGCATCGATCAACATCTGAATAACTTGCATAACAGAACAAAGTTTGCACATGTAGAGAAAAGGCATCAGAGTGTCTTGGCATACTCATAAATGATCAAATGAAGGGATACATATAGGGGTGCTGAGTAACCCTAGTGCATGACACAATAACAAACCCTAAACCTAACCCATATGAGATGACCCTCCATATATGAGTGAAGGATGCATAGGATAACTCACACCAATAGTTATTAAATATCTATTTTCAAATAAATACATTCTTCAGCCTAACAACCGCTATGTTATTCTTTTCTACTAGTTATGGAGATTAAATCTTAATGGCCTTTAAGCTAGTCTATTTAATTGGTGTAAATTACCAATAAGTAATATTAAAAACTGTCCATTCATATGTTGACTTAAATCCTCTCTCACTAGCATTTATGTTTTTAAACAGTCCTTTCATGCAATCTACGCAAAGTGGATGGTTTCCAAACAATGGCTAATCCTTCCAAAATATGTTGCATGCTAATTGTCAAGAACAATTTTGCATAGTTTTTGGTATTAATGACATGATCCACAAAATACAATTTACAATAACTAGTTGAAGGTTAGATGTCATGTTCGGTCGAAGCCTAACAGTAGCTAACGTTTACATTGATTTCTCACCAATGATAAAAGTAAAGTATTATAGAGATTTGTGATCGCAAAGGCTAATACTTGCATTCATTAACATATGGTGAGAACAAAAATTAATCCATATGTGAAGTAATTTTTAATAAATTCTACTCCAATTGCAGATACAAAGTCTTCCATTGGTCGTAATCCATTCTTGGAAATTCCATTCATTAAAGATGTTGAGAGATAGAAAAAAAGAGACGACGACTGGTTTGTTGAATTCCATGGCCCTAAGAACCACTACAATGACTTGTGGTTTTTTGTTATAGATGACAGACATGAGGAATTCAGAATGGTTATATCCTTTGCAGTCATTAATTCGAGAACATTGCGTGTTCAAGTCTAATGCATTGACTATGAAAATAATAAGTATCTTATTATGGATATGGAGTTGGATGTTTCTTTATTTAGGAAACGGGAAATACAAGCTTCAGAAGACAAAACACAATGTTCTTGTTCAATACATGGATGCGATTTGGGGTTGATAGTAGATAAAGACAAAACTGGTTGTTTAAAGGTAGAAGAAATTCACAATGGCATGCTTTCAGTACTTAGAAAATTGTATAGAGGTGATACAACCTCTTCCGTTTGTCATTTTTTGAAAATAAAAGGTTCGCTTTTGGCGCCTAAACATGCCAAGTTGTTTACTATGCTGAGGAGAACATATTTGGCTAAATTGGAGCTTGATCTATCTAGATCAAAGTTCCATGGGTTGAAAAAAAGAATACTAAATCAGCTACATTGTTGAAGAAAGCAACAACTATATTCACAAAAACAAAACCTTTAACTAAGTAGTAGTTTCATTAATTTTTGTTCAATGGTGAAGTACTTTCAATTGATGTTTCCAGGTGTCATGTAGCACTTCCAGAGTATCAATATCTTCCTATTGACGATGAGAATGTTGAGCTTCTTATGCACTCCATGTTGATAAATGTTATTCCTACACAGAGGGACGCAATTATTCTTCCCTTCTTGGAGCCTACGAATAAGGTTGTGGTGCTCCAAGACCCAAAAAAATTAGAAAAGGGTGACGTTAAATTTTATATACTTGACGTCCAACGTACAATATGTGCACAAAAAATATTTTGGGCTCAGATACTTACAAGTCTTTACATCCAAGGCTTTAGTTTCGAAGGGCTCACATTCTTTCTACAAATGCAACTAACGAAGCCATTACTAATATTTGCAAACAACATAATCAATTGAACATAACTTGAATAGAAAATAAGTTCATTGATTTGTCTGTACAAAGCTAGATCGGTTTGGAAATCACTTAGATTTCCTCAACGTCCCTGGATTAGAAAAACACAAAACAGAGGAATGGAAGGCAATGTATTTTAATTTTATTGCATTTGTTATTAAATTTTTCTCCTTCTTTATATAAAAAGATAAAACATATAATTGTCCTTTGAGTGCAGAACTTTGAGAGTCAATGCCTTTTGATTTTCAGCCTAATTCAAGAGCAAGATTCAAAACCAATTCATTCAGGGTTGCTAGAGGAATGAACGATGAAGAACTATCAGTACTAGCAGATAAAGTACAATCAAGGGATGTTTGGTCAATTGGCTTTATTCAGGTAGACGTAATAGCAGAGACATTTGATTCTTACTGCTGGAGAATAAAAGGAGACCAAAAACTGAGTAAAAAAATTTCTACAATATTTTAAAGACAAACATCCACATCTTGATCTATTGACATCCTGTAGTGAATCCAATGTAATTGAAAAAGTTAAATTGCATGAATCACACTACCACTAGTTTTCTGTACTATTTGGTGAAGAGAGGAAAGGAAAGCAAAAATTTGATTCCCACATAGGGGAAAAAAGATAATCAAAAAAAGGAGTAGGTGGTGGAAGAAGATCTTCTCGTTGAGGCTCAGACAATATTAGAAACTATGTGGTGTCAATGGAAGACAATATACAGGCAAGGATGGAGGACACATAAGAATTTACTTTTCAATGTGCATACCCATTCCATCTTTCGTCGACTCCATCAACTATTCTTGCCACCAATCCTTTCAATGCAGAATGTGTTATCGCTGATTTTTGTAATTTATCTAGCGATATTTCTTTTGAAGAAAAAATGGATTTGCTAACAACTATTGGAAAAATTCTGTTGGAATGTATTATTATTATTATTTTTTATTGGTAAACGCTTTTAACCAGAGCTATGAACCAGTGGGGAGAGGGACCCCAACCCAACAATCAAGAAGAGAAAAGGAGAAGGAGAAAGTCAGAAGGAGAGGAGGAGGAAGAGGAAAACAGAAAACTAAGAGAGGAGGAGAACGCAGAGACTAAGAAGGCGAACGCACTAGGAAGGGAAGAGGGCTACGCCAGTTAGCCCGAAGAATGACCAGCCCACAAAGAGGCTGCTTACAACAAGAAATTGAAGGCAGGAAGAGCACGATCCTTGAGGGCATTCAACTAATCCACGATGGAGTGAAGAGGAAAGAGGGCCGCTTCGATATCAACTACCGGAAGAAATCGCTGGTCCAATGATGGATGGAAGTTCTGCACAAAGGTGAAAAGATCTCTATACTGCCCGCTGAGCCAACGCATATCCTACCCAGAGCCGATGGCCAGCTCATCGACTTCTTCCACCCACAGCAATGGGTTTGGAAGTGTGAATTCAGCAAGTTGCTCATGAAGGCTGACGCTGTGGACAGCGTATATTTGGTGTGAAGCGACCAGTTCCACGTCCGACGTGTTGGAGTGAAGCAACAGGCAGAAAGAAACGAAGGCGGAGGTGATATCGGAATCAGTCCGCGGGCGTCGAGCATTGAAGCGGATAGGAGTCACCGAGGATGGATTCAATGGCTTCGGCCTCGACAGACGAAGAATATTTGAAGACCATTGCTAAACGTCACTTGTCAATGGTGGAAACATCTACCAGTTCATGAAACTACCCCCGAAGGGCCACAAAGGGGAAACCGTCGAAAGACATGGTGCCGAGAAGAAGCCGAATAGGAGCCGAGAGAGACAGACCTGGAGAGCGGCGAAAAGGGACAGGAACATATGTAGGAGAAGAAGAAGCAGCCCCATGAGGAGAGCTGATAAGGGGCGCATGGAAGTGACGGAAAGGCCAGAGCTTCGAGTGGGAGTGCGGCAAGAGAAGGGAAGAACGCCGCCGAAAGAGGGGGGAAAAGACAACACGCACGAGGGAGCTGCCAGGTGTAGTGGAGGCGCTGACGAGTTACCTGCAAGTGTTCCTTCGATCTTGGGAAAGAAAATGGGAAAGGCCAGGCCACACATGTACATCGTTGGAGGATACGATAGCAGAGGGATTGTCAATAGCATAATTTTCCAAGAAGTCCGCATCCCGATTTGCTTCCCTGAAAATTGTGAGAAATGTTCCAGGAGTGGAATTTACCAAGCCAATAAAGAATAGGAGGAATGAGGAGGTTTAGCTTCCATGACTGAGAGGCACCACTGGAAATAGTGAAAATAAGGATTTGAGAATCCCCTTCAATACATAATTCTGAAAAACCAAGAAGAACAACCATCTTTACCCCTTCCAGAAGAGCCTGAGCTTCAGCGATAATAAGTGCCATCTTTTAGAGGGAAGGAACCAACTTTGATGAGGAGACCTTGATGTCTCTAAGAATTAGCCCCAGGGATTGGAAGCTCCGTCAAAGTTTAATTTCCAGAGCCCCTTAGGAGGGGGACGCCACCTTGTATTCTTCCTCAGTAACATCTTTTCAATTTGAGAGAGCCCTTTGCATATAATAGACCCTGGTTTGGGGATCTTTATTAGTGCCACTGAAGAATAGAGAAATCCTTGGAGGAAAGGGAGGGAAAGGAAGGACACTTTTCACTGACACATTCTGAAATGGCCACCTCGAGCTTGGAAAGGAAGGTAGGGAGCTCAACCACTTGCTCTCTGAAAAGACGAAGGTTACGTTCCCACCATATATGCCAGAGAAAAAAATAAGGACTGACATGCCAGATGGAGCTGAACAAGCTATTATGGGAAAAAGACGGCCAGGAAGAAAGATTATCATCTATTCTGTTACAGGGAACCCAGGAGAGATTAAACTTATTGAGGAGCCATTCCCAGCAATTGGAGGTGAAGGGACATAATAGGAAGAGATGGTCCAGGTCCTCCTCCGCCACACCGCATAGAAGACATTTAGAGGGGCCAGAGAAGCCCCACACAAGCCCCTTTTAGCATGGGTGAGAACCTTTCTGTTTGAGACTAACCATCCGAAGAAAGCAACTTTTGGGGTGATATGAGGATGCCAGCAACCAAAAGAACTCAGAGAACCCTTGCCAGTTTGAGAAACGAGAATGTTGTATCTTGATTTAACTGAATATGAACCAGTTCTATCGCCAACCCATAATAAGCAATCATCACTGTTTAGGAACGCGACATAACGATCTTCAATAGAATTCAATAGGTAGGTAGCTTCTTGGGTAGAGGCGCCAATAGAAATTATATCTTTCCAACACCAAGAGGGTCGAGCCATTAGTGTGTTGGTAGCCGTAGTTAGAGACAAGAGAACCCCAAAGCAGTTTGGAGGAGTTCATGACAGCATTAAGAGAAAGAAGCAAATTGAGGGAAGGGAAAGCATTCCAGCTTTCGTCCCAAAATGACACAAGCCGACCATTATTTAACTTCTAAGAGACCTTCTTAGTGATGAGATATTTGGAATTACACAGGAAATTCCATATATGGGAGCCCTTCGGCAACTCGGAGCTGGAAATAATTAGCTCATGCCGGTGCCCATCTAGATATTTATGAGTGAGGACCTGGAAGGATTGTCTGCTATTTTCAGAGATGAATTTCCACACCAATTTAGCACCGAGGGCCATATTTTGAATGGTGAGATCCAAGATACCCATACCTCCCAACTGCTTAGGAAGCTTGACCAGATCCCAGTTTGCAAGATGGAATTTTCGTTTAGTGCTGAGTCCTTGCCAAAGAAAGGTGCGAGCCACTTTTTCAATTTTAAGCAATACAAATTTAGGAATCTGTAAAATGAAAAGCATGTAAATAGGAATAGAGAGGAGCATCGAGTTGATGAGAAGCACAGGGCCGGCAAGGGACAACCATTTTCCTTTCCAAGAAAGAAGTTTGGTAGAAATGGAATTTAATAGCCTATTCCAAAGGAGAGCCTTGCCCTTACCATGAAAAAGAGGGATTCCCAAATAAGTGTGAGGAAGTTTTCCCAAAGAGAATCCTATAATCTCTTTGATTCTGCCCTGAAGCCGGGGGGCCACATTAAAGAAGAAGATAAAAGATTTATGGAAGTTTAAGACTTGGCCCGCAGCTAAAGAGTAAGAATCCAAGATAGATGAGAGGCACCTGGCTTCAGGGACAGTCCCTTGACCGAAAAGAAAGGTGTCATCTGCAAATTGCTGATGTGAAAGAGGTGGGAGATTGGAGGTGATGTGGAGACCTTTCAGAGAACCTTCATGAATTGCGGCCTTGATGCTGCGACTGAGAGCTTCCGCAACAAGGGTGAAGAGGAAGGAAGAGAGCGGGTCACCTTGACGAATGCCTCTGCTACTCTGAAAGAAGCCTTCCGCAGAACCATTTACAAGAACCGAAAAGTGAGGGGAGGCAATACAATTATAGATCCAATTACAAAAGTGAGCGCCAAAACCCATAGCTTGCAAAGATTTGAGGAGGAACCTCCAGTTGACGCGGTCGTAGGCCTTGCTGAAATCCAGTTTTAACAACATTCCGGCTCTAGAAGAATTATGGAGAGAGTGAATTAGTTCATGAGAGATAATAATACCCTCGGTAATAGACCTGCCTGGAATGAACCCACTCTATTCCCGTGCAACCAATTTGTGCATCAAGGGGCAGAGCCTATTGGCAATTGCTTTAGAGATAATTTTATACATGGTATTACACAAAGAAATTGGCCTGAAGTCATCCAGCTTCTCTGCAGGGGATTTTTTGGGGAACAAGCATATGAAAGTATGATTAAGGTTCCCAAGAATCTTCCCCGAAACCCTGGATTCCTCGACCGCGTTCCAAACTGAGGGACCAACTATGTCCCAAAAATCCTAGAAGAAAGAGGCAGGGAAGCCGTCCGGGCCTGGGGCTTTATCCCGTTTCATGGAAAACACAATTTTCTGAACCTCCTCCATGGAGAAGGGTGAGAGAAGCATAGCATTATCAGCTTCTGAAATAGAGAGGGGGATCTGTGAAAGGAGATGTGACTGAGCGCCAAGGGGGGAAGCCGTATCATTCAGGAGCTTGCAAAAGAAATCCACCGTTTCAGATTTGATCTGAGCTTGTGAAGTAGCGATGGTGGAGTCTTCGAGTTTGAGAGAAGATATATAGTTGAAGTTTCTTCTGGCTCTGACCGAAGCAAAGAAAAATTTGGTGTTCTTATCACCATCCAACAACCAGGCTTCCCTGGATTTTTGACGCCAAAAAGTTTCCTCTTTTAGAAGGAGATCCCCCAAATCCTTGAGTAGATGTTTTTCTTTCAGGTAATCCACCTGTGACATCCCATGCACCAGAATGGTCTCATTGAGAGAGCGAAGATCCTTCTCTACTCTGATTTTTTCTTGAAAAATATTTTTAAACTTCGAATGATTCCAGCATTGTAAGTTAGCTTTAAGAAAAGTCAACTTTTTGGAGAGTTGAAACATCTCGGTCCCTTTGACAGCAAAAGAGTCCCACCAGCCCTTGACCAGCGACCTAAGAGATGGGTCCTGAAGCCACATGTTCTCGAATTTGAAGGGGGCGTGACACGGAGGGAGGCCGAAATCGAGAACCACAAAAATTGGAAAATGGTCTGAACCGGAAAGAGGGAGAACCGAGCTTTTAAGAAGGAAATTTTGGTGCAGCCAATGCTCGGAGACCAGGAAACGATCAAGATGCATTGCAAGGGAACTAAACCCGGATCTCCTGTTGTTCCAAGTAAACCAACCCTTGCAAGGCTCTAAATCAATCAAGTGAGCAGAGGAAACGAAAGAAGAGAAATCTACCTGCGAGCGAGGTTGCCACAGAAGACCTCCACGCTTATCGCGATCAGAAAGGGTGGCATTGAAGTCACCAGTGATGATGATTTTTGCGGTAGAAACGGAAGACAAAAGCTGGCTGAGGCTACTCCAGAGAGCCCTTTTGCTGATAGGAGAAGAGGGACCATAAATATTATAGAGGAAAAAGAAATCCTCAGAGTGTTTAATCGAAACTTTACACCAAATGAAATTAGGGTCGATTACAAGGGGTTCAATCATGCAACTACTATTTTTCCAGAGAATGCCCAAACCGCCCGAGGCCCCAACGGAGTTCGAGAAGCAACCTTCCCATCCTTTCCATTTTCTGAACCAACTGCATTTACAACCGTCTGCTGACATTTTAGTTTCCTGAATCAAACAAATATCCACATCCTCATCCAAGGCGTAACGTCTTAATAGATGTTGTTTGTTAGGGGCGTTTAGACCCCTAACATTCCAGGAGAAAAGGATCATGATTGCTTCAGAGAGGACTCGCCTCTCCTACTGGAAGACAGGAAGAAAGAACGAAGTTGAAGTTGCTTCCCGTGGGCAACTTCGTTGAGAGAAAGCTTACTTTTGTTAGGGCGACCAAGAAGGATTTTTGGTCCGAAATCCACGCTGAGAAGAGGTGGAGTGGGAAGAAGCGGTCCCAATGACTGCATGGGAGGGGAATGAATCTCTGCAGTTGCATTTGGGTCAACTGGAGGGTCTGCATCATTTGACTGGAGAAAATCCTCTTTATCCATGATCCATTTCTCAAGGGAGGTTGAGCTACCTCCCATACCAATGGAGATGCCCTCGTGGAATAGAGATAGGATCCGAGAAGAGTCCTTAACAACAGCTGCCGTTTTTTTGACGAGGGAGAGAGTATCAGGATCCAAAGCAAGAGGTTCAAGAACGGGAGGGGGTACGTGCGAGGGACGATGGGCAAAGGCGACGAAGGAGGAACTTGGGGGGAGGAAGGGGGGGAGGAGCAAGGGGAGGTGTGGGAAACTTTCCGCCATTGCATGGCGCCAAAGGCGGGAATTTTTACAGAATTTGTGGGAATGACCGGGCTTCAAGCATTTGAAACAGAGATTAGAAAGACCTTCATAAGCAACTTTCTGTTTCCAACTATCCGAGGGGGAGTTGATAAGAATAACTTCCTTTAGCTTAAGAGCGGGATTGACAGAAATGCAAACTCTGGCAAAGGAAGAAAGAGTACCATTCAAAGTAACAGGATCAATGCGAATGACACGACCCAGACAAGAGCATATTTTTGTAAGAATGGGAGCCGACCAAAATTCACTGGGCAGGGAGTAGAGTCTGATCCACACTTGGTGACCATCCGCGTCCGCTTTGTGACAATCAAAGTGAGGTTCCCAATCGCGGATCGCAAGACCAGAGTCGGAGAGGAGAAATTTTTTTCTTTCCATTGTGTCGTTTTTCTGAGCAGCGCTATGAAAAAGCACAAGGAAAAAAGCTTTTTCCAAGGAACGAATGCTCAGGCCGCTGCCCCACTGAGTTTCACACCAATTTCTGATGCCCGAAAACAAGAGTCGTCTCCCAATAAACTTAGCAAAAATAGCCCTCGAATATAAACACTTCGTATGTGCAGCGAAAGCAGCGTCCTCGATCAGGGACACGGAGGGAATGTCATCCTGCAGAGCAAGCGAGTCACTTTCTGACGGGGGCGAATCTGATTCAGGCCCACGGGGGCCCAGGTGTTTTAGCATAGCTTCCGACAAGCCCTGGCCCGCCAGGTGCGCCATTGCAGCACCCCAGAGGGGCGAGTCCAGGAGACCGTTGCCGGAACGAAATTTCAAAAATTATGACCGTTCTGAAACGCCATCGGTTGCCTCATTTTTTTTTTCCAAGCTGGCTATGTGATAACTCTGCACACATTTTACTACATCGTGTTGGAATGTATTATTATTGTTCTCATACCAATTGAATATTCACAAATGTTAAGAGAAACAATAAAAAAATACATGAAAAAGGTTAAAGACAGTGAAGAATCAATTTTGGATGGATGCTAAAGACTCTATGATAGCAACAGGAAATTTAAAAGTTTGTGTCTTATGTACACAATAACTGGAGTACATAATTGTGACAAAAACAATGATGAAAGAGAAGAGGTCACTAGGGATTGGATGGAAAAACTACCACAACAATTGATAACTACAAGCGAAATTGGCCTAAAAGGAAACAAACATATTTTTCCTTGTGAGCGATCATATGAGTTCTGGTTTGAAATGTTCACTCAATGTTTTTCCCAAGATTATATAGTATTAGTTCTATATAGCGACAATTTCTGCACTGCGTGCATTAGTTTAATCCAATCAATCTCTTGTTTTTATTGTTGAGACACATAGTCAGGAAATGTTTGTAAAACATTACTATTCTCATATGAAGAAAGGTTGGTACTAGAATACAACTCAAACATATGATTATGTTAAAATTATTTCAACTAAAAAATCTACTTACACATTTCTTATTTACCCAAAAAACCCATTGAAAATAGGAATTGACGTATATACTTATCAACTTGATGCTACATAACCAACACATCATGGTGATTGGCCTTCAATTGTTTTATAAATATGTTTAATGCGCTCTTTTTTCAATTTCCATTGTTCTCATTTTTTTGACAATACTCTATGCTCACTAGTTATGACCACAGATGAGGAGAACTCAACCACATCATCCAAGAATATGCAAGAAAATCCTGGTATGTTAATCATGTGCATTTATACATAAGAACCGTTACTAAGCCCCACAAATTTATAAAAAAAATAATGGTTTATGTAGATCACCAACACCCAGAGAAAGTAACAGTGGATTGTGCGGTGGTAGCTAGCAAAAATATGCATACATAACCAGGTATGTTAGCCATGCATATTTTAAAACATAACCATTTCTAAGACTCACACAGTTATAGAAAAAGATATCAGCTAAATTTAGAAGCAAAACCATTTTCAAAGAAGGAATTACAAAATAACCTATTTCAAAAGTTCATGGTGGCATCCAATGCTACATAGTTTGTAGTTTCCAGGTTGTTGGTTGTCTGCATAAACCATTAATATCGACATATTGATACAAACATTAGAATCTATGCTTATTCCAACCAATGATGACATATCCTAGCAGTCGCTAATCCACATCAATATCTCAAAAGGTTGTTCACCAATGGGTGGTTAAATGGATATAAACGAACCCTAGCAGGAGCTACAATTCATTTAAAAGAAATTTTTTTTAAATTTGTACTTACCATATTACTGTAGAGACCAGTATGATTTTCTATTATGATTTCATCTGTGATAGCATGAAATTGATTTTGAATTGATTATTGTTTTTTGTAATACATATTGCATCAAAAAAACCTGTAGCTAATAAGGTCTATGCAAGCCAAGCAGGAAGCTCAGTCGGTAATTGGTAGCTACCTAAAGTGCTAATATTGAATTTACCATTTTACCACGTAGTTCAGTATGTTTTTTTCAAATACGCTTTCATTTGCCATAACAATAGATATATTAATAATATTAATATTTTTTGAAATAGATCTTTCATCAAAGGATCTAGTTGCGGGTAAAGAAGATGCAATCCTACATGCAAGGCCCATTGTTAAGTGGTAGCTGCAAGCTAAAATGTTGATTTTTTCCATTGGTTAGAATTGATATGAGACCAATTAAAAAAAATTATTTACTTCCCTGTAGTTAGCCACAAGAATTACTTGCTTATTTTAGATTTGGAGGGCTTACTGTATGAGAAAAACCAATTGCCCTCTGGGGACATCACATTCAAGTTACGCAGGGAGATAATTGACATGCGAGGTGGCCTAAAAGATTTTATAAATTCATTATCAACAAAACTTGAAATGGGATTCTGGTAAGACAAACTCACTTCAGCTGATGTTGAAAAGATGACAAAGGCCTTAAATAAAAAATTATCAATTGACTTGAACCCTTTAATTACCTGGGGAAAATAACATTGTAAAATGGCTGATGGAATTGCAATAAAATATCTAGAAAAGGTTTGGAGTAGAAACAATGTCCCATACGATTCTGAAGACATAATGTGTATTACATTAGGTGCCAAGGGAAACCCTCTAGCAAATTTTATGGTTGGGATGAAAAGTAGAGGAGAAAATTTCTCAAAAGATATGTGGTTGATGATTGATTTGTACAAAGACTTATCACTAATAGTGTCAAAGAGATTGAATGTGGTAGAGGGCATCAAATATTTGGAGTGAGTAAATGATAAATAAAAACTTAGCATTTCAAAAGGTTATTGTGATGATACAACTTTTGTAAATAAAATACATTCATATGTTTTAGTGATGGTTCTGCATAACTATTTAAATTATGATTGTACTATTATAAGTTGGGATAATTTAAATCTTGCCTGATTATACGTTTAGAGTGTGAGTGTATAAGTTGTAAATGTAAATTAATAGAAAATATTTAATGTAACAAATATTTGAGTAGTTTTTATTAATGAAATATGTATTCCTAAATTAATTGCGAGCATGCTTAAATACTAGTTTTTTCTTTGATATTAAAAAACATATACCACTTTCAAATGCAAAGAAGTAACTGCAATATGAACACATGCAACATGAAATTGATAATATTTGATATAAACAGTGTTTTGGCACACACCCTCCACAAGGCATCTTCCAAATTTAAATAGTTAAAAATGTTTGGCGGCATTGAGCTCGAAAAGAAAATTATTTTCTTAGACCTAATGTGAAAGAGTTCTTGCAACAATGCACAAAAAAGTTCAACATAGCAATATAGACATCAACGAGTGTTGTAGCCTAGAATTCACTGAAAATATCCCAAGGCACGCTGACACATCACTTAGCCAGAACTGAGTGCTCACCCAAAGCACGCAAGGGTACCATGTCCCTCTTTAGAGTTTCTTATCCAGAATGTTAGCTTGATTGGGCGTGTATATATCCAGATTTATAATAGATAGTAACCAATCCACAGTGCATAAAACAAATCTAAATCTCAATCTAAATCATATGAAAGATTGGCTTAAACAATTATTATAATGAGATTTACCATGCAAGAGCCATATTCAGTCACATCTAACACCATTATCTTGCCAATATGATCCATTATATTAAATATTGAAAACACAGAAGCTTCATACATCATAGTAATGTCATCACGAGTCATGCGCGCGAACAAAAATAATAACATAACTCTACAATAATCATGACTGTTCAAACTGTGAAAGGTAATATATATATATATATATATATATAATATATATATATATAGGGATGGGGATTTTCCCTTCACCGCCTATGCACCTTCCAAAAATAGGTTGCATGCTAATAATAGCCATGCGCCCTTACATCAATGTACAAAAGCATGCAACTGCTAATAATAGATATTCTATAGTTAAGTCTAAGAATAGATCTTATTATTAGAATAAGACTCTACATGGCATTCAAATTGATGCAAAACCCAAAATAACCTTGCGTGAACTGAAAGTCTCCATGTCAATGTGTGCTCAACACTCCATCTCCAAAAAATAGCCTAGACAACAAAATAATTAAGTTCTGATCTTGGATGCTCTATACCTTACTATAATTATGTGCGCACTCCACGCACCATATATTCACACACCCACCCCTTATGTGCTTTTACAATACTTAGGCCATCTTTTCCAGCCCAACATTACCTCACACTAAATTGGATTATTTCCCCCGACAATGGGTAATCCAAATATTATCCCTCCAAATGCTCGGTGCAAGAATGAATAAATATGTGTGAACCAAAAGAATGGGCTACAGATGCTTAAGAGAATCAGCCTACATGTTATCCTTCTTCTCTTTTGACAGAATTAACTCTAGATACTCACCCTGTACTTCTGATTTGAATGGATACAAGCATTTAGTGCTGCATTTGTTTTGTCTGTGATGTCTGCAACCACGCCGTCCAACTCATCAATATTCATATTACCACATTCATTCTACAAAATCCTTAGTATATTGGCCATACTTAAGACCATCCCTTCTATCGCGTCCATCTTCTCTATGATGACCTCTCCAATTTTATTTACTTTCGCTTTATGCGGGATTTTGGCATCATTAAACACATTTTTCTTAGTCTCCACTAACTTAATCCTTTCAATGTGCCCAAGTGTTCCATTCTTGGATGCCTGAAGGACCTCATCTTCTTCTGCTATTGTCATTTTCTTAATGATTATATCTGGTGTTAGACACATGCTCAAAACTAGATCCAATTTCTTTAATTCATCCTTAAAAGAATGCATAATAGACTCATAACTGACAATTTTCCTTGTAACTGCGACCTTGGCTCTTGATGCTTCTTATGCAGCATCCTTTGGTTTTGGTAGGCACACAGGTCCTTCTTCTAGAAGAAAATGAACTCTTTTACATAAATAATGAAGGGCAGATGGGAAATTCCTTGGCACCTTCTCTTGAAATTCATGCCTTTTCTGCATAATTTCATCAGCTATCTACTCACCCATTTTTTAACATTCTATGCTTCTACCACATCCTTATCCTACTCCTTTGTCAGTCGCTTGATCGTAGTCTCCTTATCTCTTCATTCATCTATAACTGCTTTTATAGTCACCACTTTACCGATGTTATGGCGCACAAATTCTATTGATATCTTGACAAGTGCATTGCTCGCTTGTTTATCTGATAGTTGTGTGGGCTTGATGGTTACATGACGAGTGTGAGGCACCCTTTTCATCTGCCGAGACACACACGATTCCTTGCATACATCAAATTTAGGCTCATCCATGTGAGTCTGCATGCTCCATGAAAAATGTTTGCAAGTGTGTGTTGTCACCATTTCTGGGTCAATCTAATCCCAGCCATACAACTACTCCCTAGGCAAGGTACTCTGAAAGAGGGCACAAATAATTTTAGCTGAGTCATCAATGTAGCCCAAGTTTTGAGTCCTTACCACATTATCTTCCCTGTACCCATTGGCGCTCTCTTCGATATCTTCTTATGCACTGGGGCCTATACCCTATTGTGGTTCTGTGCCTATGCTTTTCTCAAATTCCTCTCCTTCTTTAGTTTCTTTCTCTCCTTGCTTAGGTCGCATAATTATCTCCATATCCCGGTCACCACTACTTTGGTCCCCTTTAGGTTCCTAGGAACTTATGTTAGGACCAACTTCCTCATACACAACCCTGTCATCTATATCTTCATCATTCTACATCTCAAGACTCAGGGAAGCCACCTCATGCTACATGGTTTGGTGGGAGGACTTCTCCTCCTTGCTATCTCTTACCAGTACATACTTCCGACGCTTCTTCTATTGCTCATCAAAAAATTTCCCCAGAGTGACTCGTGGTGATCTTCTTACTGGAAGCGAAGTCCCAATGCCCATGTCCATGGATGTGCGCCTTTTACGCAAAAATATCCATATATTGTCCAACCCAGTGCTATCACCTGTCTCTTCCTCCTACTCTAGTACATTTTCTAAGCCCATAGGCACTGTTTCATTCTAAGTAGGTGGCGTGGGTGCAACCGGCCTTGACGTGCCCATTGTCTGCTTTAGCTTTGGGGATCTGGTAGAGCTATGTCCTCACCTTTTATTACCTTTCTATATTTAAAGCACGACCTTAAGTACACATATACGTGCATTGGCTCAATCTTTCCTACAACCATAGTCTCTAAGGTGATATCAATGTTATCTGTTTCAAGTGTTTCAACATATGCCTATCGGTTCGGCCATACATATGTTTTTGGTAGGATATGAATATCTGCATCGACATTATCAACATCAAACTTAAGCTTGTGCATGTTCTGTAATCTGTTGACAAAATTATGAAAATACCTTGCGGTAAAGGTGAATGGTAGCTTGCACTAAAGGCTCTTCTTGCTCATCTACATATGAAACCTCCCCAAGCTGAAATGCTGATAGACGAAAAAACTCCGCTTCACCATTTAATATTGTAAGAAGCTAGCATAGAATGTGCCACTCCCCTTCAAATGCCTGACATATCCACCTAAACCATTTTTGCTGGCACTCCTTGTAGGTGTTAGAAATTGTACCCCTTAATATATACTTTGAAAAATTCTTTTTTGGGGACTTTTTGTCCAAGGGAAATTCCCAAACATTTTCCCTTAGTCCATTAGGTACACCAATCTCATTGAATACAAGTAATAAAAGAATGGTGCCCCAAGTAATCTTCTCACCTTTATCTACTTGAATGCATGCCTCGGCCACCAAGCTCTCTGCAATGTATCCAATAATACTGTAGTAATTTTTATTGGCCATCTTATGTGCTATGTGCAACCAACACTAATTCACCTCATTCCATCTCTCAGAGGCACCTAGTTTACAGCCTGCAAGCTGTGTTGTAACCCTTGTAGCCATATCCTCTATATTTGTCACCTTAAACGCTCTAACCCCTTCTTATACTTGAGTGAAGTGACCATTACATTAATCCATTCATCATATAATAAGTCACCTATAATTTCCCGTATGGTTTTGCGTAACCTTGTTACCCTTCCAATAATTTTAGCAATGATCCACATCCATATGCCCGTGAAGTAAATGAAATCATCATGTACACGCAACATAAGTAATTAATATAGATGTTCATAGTTCCCAAAGTGAGGTAACTCAAGGATTTTCATGGCCCCCACATTCTCTAGAAATATCCTCATAGATTCGTCCAAGACCCTTTCTCCATCTGTCGTCATTCTATTTTTTTCTGACAACTTTAGCAACGATATCCTTTATACACTTGTTTTTTATGTGGTTGGTGTCTGAGATATTACACTGTGTTATTTTTTTCCTAGGTCACCCCTCAATTACTTCCTCTAGATATAACATTTCCACCAACCAATCTTCTGTCACTTTGTCGACCTCTACCTCCACAACTAGAGCTCGCTGTGGTGCCATCATTTTTTTCTCAACTGCCTAGAGTGTTCTGCAGCTCAAAAATTGTTACCTTGAAAACCAAGCTTTCCATGAGTGTGAACCTTTGTCAATTTTACAAACCCTACATGCACTCTCCCTCCTTCAAACCCTATTCTTATGAACCCTTCTCATAACACTCATACCACCACATGAATTACAATTATGTGCCAAAAGATTCTAAACATTGTGCTTTGATCCCACCTAGTTTGTTGATCTGCAGATTGCTCTTTGTCTCTAGCTCTTCTTCGCACTTCACACTTCATTCGCTCTCAAACATGAAAGGTAACAAATTTTGTTACAAAATTCCAACTTTATAGAAAATTTCAAAAATCCTTCACATTAAATGCTCCCATCTACCACCGTACATGGCATTCATTTTACATCTGCGCTTCCCCGCGCATCATGCCACTTCTTCGGCGCCTCTTATTTTTTTGCCTCAGACATAACCTTTTGGTGCACCCACTACTTCTCTATCATAGATCTCTTCTCCCCGCACTTCCTTGTGCCAAAGTACTTATCCAATGTGACTTTTCCCAAGTAGTCTCAAATGTTGCAGCCCCCTTTGCGTTATACTAAGCATCCATCTCCCTACGCGTGGTCTAAAATTTGAGTAACTTTCCTGATTCTTCCTTTTCTAAATCACCCATGAGTTTATCTTTATCACGCACCCTGATCCACTATACGGTACTAGTAGTCAATCCTTCTCAAACCACCCCACACTAAGGGTATGTGTGGTCCTTTGTACATGAAACACTTTTAGATAATAATTAGCTTCTAGCGTGCAAGTGCAATTATTACACAAAACACTAAACTAAATTGGACAAAGCATAACAACAATGAAGGAAACAAACATAAAGGAAAAGAATTAAGGAAAATCTAATCTAAGTGGAAATAGTGCCTTATTACAAACACCAAGAAGAGTTATTTATAGTATGACTTCAACCTACTCCCATTGAAGTAACTAGGCAACCATGTTCCATCCAGCACCTCTAATTGGAAAACTCTTGAATCAAGTATATAAGTGATAACATACGGTTCTAAACAATGAACCTTAAGCTTTCCACGGTGGCGCAAAAACTTTGAATCATACAGAAGTAACATTTTCCCAACCGCAAGATTCTTATCCTTGATGTGCCTATCATGCCATGCCTTCTGCATGGATTTTTCTTGTTTTGGATTCGATCTTGCTATAGCATGCCTTTCATCCACTAGCATCAATTTTTCAATCCATTCTTCCAATGCTTTCTCATCAGCCATACCTCTTGTGCATGCAATACACAAAGAAGGTAACATAAATTCCATGGGGAGAATTTCCTTTGCGCCAAACACCAACTGAAAGGGTGTTGCCTTATTTAAACTCTAGTAGGTTGTCTAATATGCCCAAAGTACCACAGAAACCTTTTCATCCCAATCACACCTCCCAACATCACAAATTTTGTCAAGATATGGCTTAATATCCTGTTGAAATCCTCAGCAGTTTCATTTGCTTGAGGGTGATAAGGGGTTTTCCTATGGTGTGCAACCATAAATTCATCCAATAATATCTTGATAGTATCATTAAGGAAATGAGTGCCCCTATCACTTGTTAAACTTAAAGGGAAACAATACCTACTAATATTATATCTTCCCACAGAAACTTTGTTGTTGTAGCTGCATTGTAATCCTTTGTATGCGCTGCTTCTACCCACCTTGTAAGATAATATGTACAAGTTATAATGTAGCATGATCCTGTCCTACGCACGGATGGGGAAATATGGCCTATAAATTCGATTTCCCACTTCTCAAAAGGCTTTACACTAGTAATAGGCCTCAAAGGCTTTTCATCTCGGTGACCAGGATTTTATAGATGTTGAAAATGGTCCCATGTCTTACAATATGCTTTGAAATCCTTATATAATGTCTCCCACCATAGGCAAACTAGTAGAATCTTGTGCATAGTGGCATCCCATGCATACTGTCCATTTTCAATACCGCCATGAGCCTCCTCCATAATTTCTATGCAGTCATGCCCAAGTACAAAATGACGTAAAACTTCATCCCTGCCTTGTTTTTATAAATCACCACTTATCAACATATAGAGAACAACTTGAATAACAACGTGTTTATTTTCTAAGGCCTTTATGCCCTCAGGTGTCATACCTGTGCATAAGAAGAAAGCAATATCCTCCAAGTCTGAGGGCATGCGGTTCAACTTGAACAACTGGGAATATGACACCATGTCCTTAACACTCTGCCCATCCTCCCCTGATTAAATCCTTGATAAATGGTCTGAACCAAAATTGCTCTTACCGAGCTTAACCACCACTATAAAATTGAATTCTTGAAACCATAGAACCCAACGACATATGCACCCCTATAAAACGAGCTTATTTATTGAGTACTTCAGTGCCATTTGATTTATATAAAAGATGAATGGGGTAGCAAGTAAATATTGTCAGAACTTGTGGAGCACGTGGATCCTAGAAAAGACCTCGTGCTCTATCATTGTATAATTCTGTTATGTTGGATTCAACTTTCTGCTAGCAAAGAAAATAGGATGATCAACAATCCCTTCTCCAGGCTAAGTTAATACGACATCAATGGTCATGCTAGATGCATCTACATGAATGTGAAAAGGCATGGACCATGAGTGAAACTGCAAAATAAGCATTTTAGTAAGCCTTTCCTTCAGTATGTCAAATGCACGTTGTTGTGCTTCACCCCAATAGAACTTGCCTTTTCTATTGAGTAATTCTTCTAAGGGTGTGGCGATCTTGGCATATCGCTTGATAAATTTTCTATAATAACCCGTGTGTCCCAAGAATCTGCGCACCTCACTCTAGCTAGTAGGCTCTTCTAAGCCCAAGATGATAGCTACCTTAGCATAATCCACTAACAAGCCCTCTTTACTGATAATATGTCCCAACAAAATTCCAAAGGGTGTGGTAAATATAAACCTCTTAATTTTCAAGGAGATGCTCGATTGCTGACACCTCTCAAACATCAGCCTCAGATTATCATAGTGATCTTTCAAGAGCCCATAAATTGTCCAATCATCCAGATACACCTACAAGAACTTGTGAATAAAATCCTAGAACTCTTGTACCACTATGCGTGAAAATACTGCATGCGCATTATTAATCCAAAGGGTATAATCGCATATGAAAAACTTCCCCACTTGGTGGTGAAAGTTGTATTCTCTTTATCTTCTTCAACTATCCTAGCCTGATGATATCCAGAGAATCCATCAGTGAAGGAGTGTATTTCACACCCTACAACGCCTTCTAAGATTTCCTCAGTAAATGGTGTGGGAAAGGGATCAATCACACATGTAGCATTTAACTCCCCATAATCCACACAAATCTTGACTCTGACATCTTTCTTGATGTTGATCACTATAGGGATCACCCATTCTGACTCCTCAATTGGCACAATAATTCCAAAAATTAACATTTTGTCAATTTCTTCTTTTACTTTGACACGTAATTTTGGATTCATCCTATAAGGCCTCTTCCAAACAGGGTGAATACCTTCTTTTAGATTTATCTTCATCTCTCCCAATGATTCATTGATGCCTTTCAGTTCATGATAACATCTAGGGAAAAAGTCCTGAAAATCATGCAATAACTCAATGATTTTAGCAACTTCAGAATCAGACCAGTAATATTTGATAATGACTTCCTTAGGTTCAACATCCATTCCAATGTTCACTTTCTTGGTCTTTATAGGCTCATGGTAGGCGCGTGCCTTCTCATCTACACTGTCCAAAGCTTCAAGTGTACCCTCTGTGTGCTTAGTTTTCAAGTTCTCTACCTCTTCATCATCAACCATACAGATCATCTTAGCATTTTCTCTTTATAAACATTCACACCCAAGTTGTTCAACATCTGATTCTTCCTCTTCAAAGCATGCCACCAGGTCTAACTCTCCTAACAACTCTTGAAGTAACTCTTCATCTTTTTCACTATCTCCCATAGTCAAGCACTTCATAACCTGCAATGCCTCATTCACTGGATTTTTAAAAGAAAAGTAATCAAATGTCTGAGTCATACCTTCAGTAAGTTCTTGCCAATTTATAGTCACCCTATTCAACTCTATGTAGGCATACCATGTGTGTGTTTTTCCTCACAAGGTGAAATAAAACTTGTGCACCCATAAAGAAGGTGGTAAAGCTTCCTTCCTTGTTGCCTAGCGTCTCTCACACTGTTGAACATGGTGCTGAATAGGATCATTACCATGAAATGAATAGATTTGAGTAGGCACATTTCTTCTTAGAAACTAAGAAGATAAAACAATCCTTACTTCTCTCCACTCCAAAATATTATCCCTGTGAACCATCCACTAGCGCGCTGCCATCCCGCGTAGAGTATATACTAACATGTTCCTTCTTTCCACTTGACATTCCCATTGAAAATTCCATAGTAATAAGGAATACTTTTGGATTCTCTTCACCTGTATAATTTGGCACCTGGTTGTTGCCCAAATGCCTAATATTACGTGGCTTACTGATGCACGCAACAAGACTTCGTACTTCACACCCAACCATTTCATAAGTGTTGTGTGCCCAATTGTCACATGCAACACTTTTAGTATCACTCATAGATTGTGCATCATCCCACTGGATAAATCCTTCTTTTATGGCTCAAGCACTTCTGGATATTGAATGGTGTGCACATAAATTGTATTCAAGTCAACTTCGCTTAAGGGCTCTACATAAGGAATATATTTCCCATCTATCAGAGGTATGATGAAACACTCTCCCTTTTTGTCAAATTTGATATACCTCGTATTAAAATGTAAAACAACATTATTTGCATAGCACCAAGGGCTTCCAAGTAATGTAGGAAAATTGTTTGCTTCTATAAGTGCTAAGACCTAAAAGTCCCCAATGAACTTGGCCCCTTGTATAGTAATGGATGCATCTTTTAAAAATCCAATGGGCATTACATTAGTATGATTTTCCATGAACAACACATTAGAAGATGGTTGTAATAAAAGTCCTCCCATTTGAACCCATGCATCCAAAGTGAGTACATTTACTTCTGCACCTGTGTCAATCAAGATGTTACTCAAAAGAAAACCATCAAAAACAACATTTAGAGTAATCTCCTTGTCATAATCCAAACTGTCTAGAGGAATATTAGCATGTAAGATATGTCTCTCATTCTCAGTCCCAGTGCATGGAGTGTTTCCCTTCAACCAGTTCCCTAACAATGGAATAATAATTTTTAGCATAACATCTTGCAAACCTCTTTCAAATCATCAACATCTATCTGATGGATATTAGTTATTTTCTTTTGTTCCAAATTCCATGACTATTCCTTCAAAAATTGTTTCTCACCCTGTAAATTCTATGTTACCTCTATGGTTCCTTGATAAACCTATTTTTGATGCATAGGGTTTGGATACTTGGCATGCAAGATTTCCTCTTTAGTAATGGTAGGATTTTGATGTAGTGTTTCCCTAGAGCACGTAACCTCAGTGTGTGTACTAATATTTACAAGTACCAACTCAGTATCTAACAACAGCTTTGGCATCCATTGGTCTTCCACCACACGTTGTACTCTAACCATTCATGCGCCCTTATTTTATTGTTTATGTTTCTTACTTAAGTGTTCATAAAAGTCTAGTCATTCTTCATTTCTATGATTCTTTCCACAAAAACAACACACAATATTATGTGGACATTCATGCCTATAGTGATCAGGAGATCCACACGTATAACAAGTCCCATGAGGGAAATCACTCCTTCCGCCCCCATGACTTCAACCTCTGAAACTACCTCTGTAACCTCTACCTCTACCACACCTACCATTAAAACACCCCTCACTGTGATCATAGTCATGATGCTCACCATTTTTCTTGGAATTATTTGCAACAGTAGACTTTCGTATGCCAATATCAATGACATCATGGATCTGATCGATCAATTTACAATCTTCAATATCATGAGTCGAGGACCTACAAATATTACAGTAAACTAACACATTCCTTCTTATCGCATGCTGCAATAATGGGCACTGGATTGAACTGTGGTCCAAGTGACATCTCTCGTAATCCAGTGATAAGGAACGTACTGATTTCTAAGGGAAACTATCCTTAATATGCCCCTCTACTTCATAATCTGTACACCAAATCCTGCTGCACGTCTTATGTGTTGAATTGGCAGATAATTTCTCCAACTATTTCTCCATTATTGGAATTTTATCTTCTAAGAATGGGCTCACTCCCATGTCCACACTTCCTACTGGCTCAGCGTGCAGGGATGCTTCAAGTACCTCACATGGATCTTGTTGTCACCTCCCAAAGTGTTGTGAATGTTCCCCTCCAAATTTAATTTTTTGAAGTAGGTGGTTACTGAATACCCTTGTGAAGTTATCCTAATAAAGATCTAGTTCTAAATAGTTAGTCATTTTTCAAAATTTTGAGTATTGAGGATTTTTTAGTGTTTTGCAGGTATTTCAGCTTTTTCTGTCCCTCCTGTCCCAAGTTCCTCCGAGTCGTCTATTCCCCGATTTTTTGATTTTTCTGATTGGTCTTGCTTTTCCTTTGTTGCTGGTCTTTTTGGATTTTCAGATAAATGGTGTCCCAATGTCCCAAAGGCAGTCTGTGTCGAATATTTTTGACTTTTTAAATTTTCTCTTGATGTGGCTTTTTCAACTTTTAATGTCTCACATGTCCTGAGTGCCGCTTGACCACCATTTCCTCGAAGTCCACTTTTTATGATTCCAACTCAATGCAGCTATTTTAACTTTCATTGTCCCGGTTGTCTCGATGTCCCTTGGGATAGTTGTGTAAATTTTTTTCACTTTTACCATAAATTGGTTGTTTTAGCTTTGCGCGTCCCAAACGTCCTGATGTCCCATGGGATAGTTGTGTAATTTTGTTCCATGTTACCTAATTTTCATTGTTTTAATGTCAACATGGAGTATTAATTACCTCATTTATTTCACCGCACCAAAATACTTGAATTTAAATGCATATAAATACTCGGGTAATTGATCATTTTCACCACCTCACTTACATTTGCTAGTGACCGTTCGAGCTTCCCTCCTTTGTACTATTCATTTCCATGGTCAAGTCTTGTTCCATTGTTTTCAATTCTATAGGTGTAAAGAGAAGCCATGAAATGTCAAGGTGTTGATCAAGGAACTAAGGAAATCTCTCACAAGTAATATTCTGCTTATGCCATAAAAATGAAGATCATCTTTAAGGGTCATGAACACCTGTCTTCTTTAGAGATGATTGTACCAAACATTGGTGATAGTGAAGCTCAACACCTGGACCTAGGTGATTTCTGGGCTCGAATTAATTGTCAAAACAATATGATCGTAGAAGCATGGTGATTTCCCATTTCAGTTCAGTGTGCCAAAACAGTATTAGCTTGTAGTTCCATTTTTGACTAAGAAATAAAGGAAATTGTCAATCCTCAAGGTTAGGTCATGGCTTGACTTGATGAGGATTGTATTCATATTGCTCTCAGAATTCCCATGGTTGAAATTTCAAATACTCTTACCAAGGACCAGGCGTAATCCCTTTTTGATCAAGACAGTGAAAAGTACAAAAGCAAAGTTACCAAGTCTTGGTTCAAGAACCCTAAAAAAAGAGCCTCAAGGCTACCTAAGTCAATGTTCAGAGTTGATTTCCATGAATAATTTTCAGATGCCATTACTCTACTGGATAGGATAATGGGAATTCCCTCCACCAATGAGTTTCACTATTGGATGTGCCCCTACATCAATATCATATGTGAGGGTACGTAAAACATGAATTGGGTTGGAATCATATGTGATAGCCCGACCGAGCAATTTGCAAATGTTTAAAGAACTCAAACCTTCCACATAACCTCCTATCTGATGTACTCCATTGCGTCTTATAGAGAGTGGTTGGGTTTATCCCCTTTAGATGATAAGAAAGATGCTCCTATTTATATCTATCGTCCACAATTAACCCTGAAGGTAAACAATCATCATTTTAGGAGAGTGAATGATGCATTCAGTATGTACATTATCAGATTGCTGGAGGGAGATACTATTATAAGATTTTCAAATGAGGCAAAATAGTTTATCAATGTCTATGGTAGTTTTTTCACCCACTTCAGGAATTTTTCATATATAAAGTTTGTTGGATTCAAGGGGCAACCCCTGAAGCTTCCCATGTACTACAGTGATAAGATGGCTTTGGTGGAGGTCTTCAAATAATTGGATAAATTACATAGGACTTGTAGGGACAAGAAGATTACAAGTGTTCAATTCCCAATCACCTTGGGTAACTACACTTTCAAGACTGCCCTAGATGCTCCTAATGTTGACAAGACAATTTCTCCCCTCACTCTCCACTATTATAAACCCAAATCTTCCTTTGACATCAAGGAGTTCATTTCCTCCAATTTCAGAATGGATTATTAGCATCTCCCTAATATTGAATACTACTGGGAAGATTGTGATGATGATTATGAACCCCAGAGAAGGTACTACGAAAGATTATCTCTACAAAAAATAATTGATTTTGGTATATTTGATGTTTATGAAGGATTGGAGGATGATGATGAGGAACTACAATATCTTGAGTATAAAAGGAAATTCAAGCACACTCATATTGAAACCATTTATTAGTTTGTCAAGGAAAGATATGATTTGAAGCAGCTTAACAATCCTGTCCTAGTAAGAACTAGACTTTGGCTTGATAGAAAAATGAAGATGTTCTGGGCAAGAAAATACAGGTCTACTTCCAAAGATACTCCTACTCCACAGAAAGAAATACCTAAGTTAGCTCCTGAGGTACTTGAACAATATGTACCTTCTCCTCTTGAATCATCAACTTTGGTATACACCAAAATGGGGAAAGCCAAGAAGGATGATAAGGTAGTTGATGTTATTCAAGAAAGTGGGACCTCCCTTAAGTAAGCTAAAACAAAGGAAACACGTGTGGACTTGGATGATGATGATGTCAGTCAAGGAAAAGAGAAAGAAAAACCTAAAAAAAATACACCTAAAGAGAGCAGTATGAAGAAATATTAGTCAGATAAAATGGTTTCAAAATCTGTAGAAGTATCCACCAAGGAAGCTCTTCACACCACTCAAACTGATGTTGAAAGTGGTTGTTATGCAAACTCTAAGTGCCATGAGTGCATCTACACTTGGGCCTATTTCTCCTTCTACTTCTAGTTACTCATTTACTTGGGTATAACCATTGTTGGAAAGCAATAAAATAAAGGCCACTTCAAGTATTGTTGCTCCTAAGTTTGATGTAGTGGAAGCTCTTCTAGGTACTAATCCTCATCCATATAAAAAGGTCAAAGTCACATCAAGAATAGTTTCATACTCCCAAGGCCAAAAATTCATGGAAATTGCAAAACCCAAGTTTGAAAAAGATGAAAAAGACCTATCAATAGGTGACCTGGAGTTTAAAAGAATCCCTCTTTATGAATCAACACCTGAAAGTGAGGTGCATAATCTTAGGGAGATTATATCTAAAGTGATTGAAAGAGTTAAAAAAGGGAAGCAGACACAAGAGCAATTAGAAGTGTAGAATAAGATTTTATCAAGTTTCATCAAATCCTTATTGGCAGAAGATAACGTACTTGATCCTACTCCCCTAGCTTCCATCCCACCTCCTGCTATCATGTCTAGTGATGAAATCCAAACCATCAAAGACATTCACAAACATGCCACCTATGGGAAGCAAATTAAAGCTATGGTTGATGACTTGATAATCACAGGTTTGAATTTCATTGAAGAAGCGTTCAAGGCATATGAGAAAATCACTAAGATTCAATTGAAATTCACTACAACACTCAGTGGGATGGATATGGAATTGAAATTGTGGGTGAGTGCATTAAATATATCAGAGTGATGAGTGAGACATATATACAAATCCTTTTGGAAAGTAAGGTTTTTGATGATGTAAAATTGAATCTATCCAAACAGTGGGTTTTCTGTATTGACTGGAAAATAAAGGTTCTGGAAGAGGCCATTGGAGAACTCGGGAATATGTAGCAAAAAGGAGAGGCTTTTAAATCCTGTGTCAGGCTTACTTTCTTGGATATATATTTCCAAATCTTCAAAGATAATTCAAAAGATAAATTAACTATTCAAGAGATCAAGTCTCAATTCAATGCTTTCATTAAAGAAAATTTGTTCAAACAAGACACCATATCCAAGGAGAAAATGTAAGAAATTTGCACACTATAGGATGCTATCATAGATGCCAATAAAGAGTTCTTGGAAAATGCTGAGTTTAGGAAAGACATGGAGAAGTTTTTGTGTAGTTGGACTCATGCCACTGCTAATACAACAATTCCCCAAGGAATGGACATAGCTGAAGCATTAAAGTGATTCAGGAATCAATTGCTAAAGGCAAAAGGGACTACAAGTGTTTCTGCTAGCATCTCGACTTCCTAGTTTATATTTTCCTTTCTTATTTTAGAAATATCTAATTAGGGCGGCTTTATCTCTTGAGTCATGTTTTAAAAAATTAAGTGATAAATTAAGTTTGTAATATTTAATTAGATATTAGCTTTAAGATTAAAAGAAAGGAAATTGAAAAGGCTTTCTATAACCGTTTCTCAGGGTTATTTAAAGAACTCTTCTTATCATTGTAAAGGGTTGAGATTTTGATATCTTGATGTAAAAGAACATTGAAATATTCAATACAGAAGAAGTTTTCACCCTCTCTCATACTTTATCTCTTCATGTTCCTTATCCGATCCATATTGAGCTATATGTATTTAAGCAAGAACTTTGTGTCTTTCAGTTGATAGGTGTATTTAGAATTTTTTCTTTAATACATACACATCCTATGTTTTTATATGCATGTTCTAAATCTTGTTATTTTATTAAGCATAAATAGGATATTACTATGCTATCTATATGCCTGAAAGTTCTCTTCTACCTTTAGTTTATGAATATTAGTCCTGAATTTTCCTCTTTCTTCTGTACTGAAAATATTTCTGAGGAAGGCATCTAAAATATCAAAATCTCCTCCAAAATGCTGAAAAAATGTTTATATTCTAAATAAGTTTTGCTTTTTCTCTCTTTTTGTTTAATAAGGGAACCTCTCCCATAAAGAGCAGGGATTGATATCCCTTGACTATTACTTGTTTTCAAAAGATCAAATTATCCAACCAACAATTTTTGGCACCCACTGTGGGGCACATACTATGCATCCCACCCAAACAAATTCAATCAAACCAGAAAGCATTAGAACCATGGGATACAAAAGATATATACAAGGTAAAAAAGTGTGTGGTATTGAAGATCCATATTTTTTAATTACTAGAACATCAAGGCTTTGGGATAACCATAGAAGGGAGGAGAACAAGATTTACTAGTACTCACCCTATCAAAAATTGAACTGATAGGAACATAGACTCATAAACACAATCAAGCCCTAGTGTTGAAGCTTCGGTATTAGCAGGAGTCATGGTTCAATTACAAACTATTTTTCTAAGGATGGCAGCACCTTTGCCTCAGGGACAGCAAGTTGGACCTTTGACCCTTGCTCAACCATTGCATGATCTCCCAAAAGGAAATAGGAATTTTTTTTTCTAAATTTAGAGGTGATGGAAAAGTGCACCCAGATGAACACATTGTTGCATTCATTGTGGCATGCGGGATACTTGGAATGGAGTATGAAGATGTTTCCATTAGGATTTTTGTGTATACCTTACAAGATAATACTACCGATTGGTTCTATCATCTACCTGATGGAGCTATTACTGGCTGGAACACCATGAGAACATAGTTTGAGGATCAATTCAAACCTGCTGAAGATGTACACGCTTTCCTCACTCAGATTTCTCAAATAAATAAAGAACTATATGAGCCTATGAGAGAGTTCATTTCCAAGTTTAACAAACTAGTCAATAAGATTCCAATAACTACTCGGCATGTGGATCAAATTAAAAAATTATTTTTCCTAAATGCACAATTACCAGAAGTAAGCTACGCATTGAGAAGGGCTAATCTTGCTACTTTGGATGCTAATCAACACTTAGCCATAAGTGTTGAGGATGATTTAATAATGTATGGGAAATTAAAAAAGGAATGTGTTAAATCTAAGGCCTCCTCTTTAGGAAATAACTCAGATTAGTTAGTATAAAAATTGGCAAATGATCTCATTGCTATAAAAAATCAGTTGGCCTAGAATACTCCTTATAAGGATATTCCAAGAAAAAAATTTCATCCTCAAAATTGATTGCCTTAGGTCTAGCCAAAGTTAGCAATTGAAGGACCACCTCTTAAAGTCCTTGTCAATGCAACATGTGAAGTTCAAGAGCCAGAAGATGAAGAGGAAGTTGAAGGATATGAGGAACTAGAAGAGGATGTAAATGAAACGCCAGAAGAAGCTAGTGATTCCCAGGTTAACTTCCTCGGCATTGAGGGAGTTGATGATGATACATATGACTATGATGAAGTAGTGGCATATATGAATAATGAGTCATATGTTGTCATGACCTGATAGCAAATGAGTAAGAAAAAGGAAGTGGTCCAGCCGACAAGATGGTCCAAGGAGGTCCCAGTTACCATCCAATTTTTTTCAAAAAGAGGAGCTCTTATCCCTACCACTTCTGCTCCAAAGGTGAGTAATGCTAATACTCCCTATACTTATTTGTCTTCCCTTGTGAATAAGGCAACCTCAAATGTTAAATATGACATGCCTAAGTGTTCTTCCACTTCTAATCCAGACACCCTATCTATCTTAGGATCCTTGGACATAATTTTATAGACCCATCCTAATGCCTTTACTCAGGTTGTCAAAATTTTCAAATCCAAATCCAATCCTACACGTACCACCTCTAAAGGCCTTTTACCTACTCCCACCTCTACACCTTAGTAGAACCTAATGGCCACAACTCCTTCTGTAACTGAGAAAATTGAGCCTTTCTATATCACTTTGCTTATAGCCGGTCATAAGCTCAGTAATTGCGTCATTGATTCTAGGGAATCATATAATGTGTTGCCTACTAAGGTTGCTCATGCTTTAGGCATAACTTTAACATGAAAATTTGGTTCTTTTTATTCTATTGAAAGAAAAGAGATGTCGTTGGTAGGAAGGATTAAAGATGCACAAGTGGCTTTTGCTACTTTCCTGGAGAAAAGGGTTAAAGGTACCATCTTGGTAGTAGATATTCCCCCATCCTATGGTATGTTGCTAAGTAGGAACTTCTATAAATAATTTTATGGAGGAATTCAAATGGATTGGTCACATGCTCTCATTCCAGTTAATGGAAAGATGAAGAAGTTGTTACTTTAGAGGAAGACTGAGTATATTGTGCAGAAAATTGATGATCCTAAAGCACAAATCCTCTATGAGGACATTGGTCACGGGAACTATATGTTCATGTCAGAACAAGAAATGAGAGTTTCCAAAGGTGTGATGGATGACCCTAATGGTGTTTAGATTCTTTAATTTGATAGCAATTGTTCCTCAGCTAGTTCTGGAGCAGGAGTGGTCCTGTTTTCTCCAAAATGAAATCTTATCCTTTCTCCTACAAGATTCAATTTGAAAACATGAATAATAAAACATAATACAAATCTCTTCTATTGGGACAATCAATGGCCATGGAGATGGGGATTACGAATCTTTGTGCATGAGGAGACACATATCTTATCATTAAGCAAGTCAGAGATATTTTCCAAGTTAAGAACAAGAGAATAAAACATTATAGGAATTTGATATGGGATTCTATTGAATTATTATATGCCTTTTCCATAGAATTTGTTATCAGGGAAAAAAATACTAGAGGAGATGCTTTAGCCATCTTAGGATCCTTGTTGATCCCACATCCTGACTTTTCCTAGGAACAGTTTACAATTGAAATGATACATAGGCCAAGTGTGCCGGATAATGTCAACAATTCGAAAGCATTCAATGATAATTAACATTTGATTTCTTTTCTTGAGCTCCATGATAATTTTAGTCAGCTATATTTTGAAGGGAGAGAAGCTGCTCCTCGTGAATCTATAACATCTACCACGACTGAAGAAGAAATAAAGGAAGAGTCTAATAAAGATGGTTGTATTAATTTAAAAGGTAACAAGATACCTAGAGGATTAGCAAGTGTGGAATAATTATTTGAAAAACATGACAGGTATATCAAGTCAAAAATATCACATGAGGTTCATCAGTCTGCAAAGTATGAAAATGTCAATATTGGAGATAATGAAGAACCCAAGCTTGTCAACATTGGAAAATGCTACACAAAAGAAGAGAGAAATAAAATGATAAATTTACTAAAGAGATATTTCGATGTGATTTGCTATTCATATGAACATTTGAAATCCTTCAAACAAAGAGAAATACAACATTATATTCCTCTGAAGCAAGGAATCAATCCTTTTCAGCAGAAGTAAAAGCAATACAACCTCAAGATTTCATATACCATTTATCAAGAGATTCATAAACTATTGAAGGAAAAGATAATATTCCCAATTCATCACTCAGCTTGGGTGGCCAATAGTGTGCCAGTAAGGAAAAAGAATGGAAAGATCCGGATTTGTGTAGATTTTTGAAATCTGAATCAAGCCTCTCTCAAGGAAAATCATCCACTTCCCATGATGGATCAGATTATGCAAGTTGTTACCGGATCTGAAATGTTATCTATGCTGGATGGATTTTTAGGACACAATCAGATTGAGGTTGATGTCCCTGATCAAAAAAATATGGCTTTCAAAACTCCATGGGGAACGCTTGCTTATAAAAGGATGCCATTTGGTCTAATCAATGCCGGTGCTACTTTTCAACGGGTAATGAATTTGGCGTTTGGGTATTTAAAAGGGAAATGTATTATGGTGTATATAGATGATTTAACTATCTTTTCAAAGAAAAGGGAAGATCATTTACAACATCTTGAAACTGTCCTTTAGAAGTGCAGGGAACATGGGGTGCCTTTAAACCCAAAGAAGTTTATTTTTAGGGTCACTGAAGGCAAGCTTCTTGGACACATTATTTCTAAGGAGGGAACTATGATAGATCCAGAGAGGGTGAAAGCTATCCAGTGGATTCCCCTCCCCATAAGAAAAAAAGGTGTGTATTATTTCATTAGAAAGATGATTTTTTAAGGATATTTAATCCTGATTTTGCAGAGTTAACTATGAGTGTATCCCAGATGATGAAAGGGAAACAATATTTTGGTTGGAAACCAGAAGGGAAAGAAGCTTTTGAAAATATCAAAAGGGAAATTTCCGAACTCCCATTCTTGTTTGCCCTGATTTTGAGAAGGATTTATTAATCTATTGCTATGTAACTGAGAATACTTTGGCTACTATTCTAACACAGAAGAATCCTGAGGGATGTGAAGCTACCCATTTCCTTCATGAGTTATGTCCTTAAAGCTCATGAATTGAAATATACTCAAATTGAGAAACATGCTTTTTTTGTGGTTAAGGCAGTTAAGCAGTTTCATTTTTATATCCTCAGTTCTGCACTCTATTGTCTTTATCCCATATACAACGGTTAAGTCTATTCTCACACAACAAGAGTTTGGGACCAAAAGAGGAAATTGGGTGGTTAAGGTGCAATATTATGATTTGGATATCAAGCCAAATAAGTTAGTCTAGGGAAAAGGGCTCTATGAGTTGATTGTTACAGGTGCTGAGGATAACTCTCCTGAGGAGGGTACAAATATTCCCACTGTTTATTCGTTAGTTCAACAGATGAATGGTATGCTGATATTTCCCATTTTATTACCTATGGAGAATTCCCATCACATCTAAATGCTAAAGAAAAGAGAACCATTAAGTTGAGATCTGCATTGTATGTGCTTTGGGACAATTCCTTGTTCAAAAGAGGGATTGATGGAAGGTTTCTCAGATGTGTGGAAATAGAGAGCAGAAAAAGAGGTTTCTTAAAGCATTTCATGATCAAGCTTGTGGAGGACATTTCTCATCTATTGTGACTGCTCATAAAATCCTTCATGTAGGTTACTACTGGCCAACTCTATTTTGAGATGCAACTAAATGGGTGAGTAAATGTGAGGCTTGCCAAAATTTTGTGGGAAGGCCTAAGTTAGCCACTTTGCCACTCAAACCAGTGGTGATAGAAGAACCTTTTCAACAATGGGGACTGGACTTCATGGGTACTCTTAATCCTCATTCCAGTGCTAGACACACCCATGTATTAACTACCACTGATTATTTCACTAAATGGGTGGAAGTTATTCTAGTAAAAAGCACAACCTTTGAAGTGGTATGTAAATTCATCAAGGAAAACATTCTTATTAGATTTGGGGTACCAAGTAAAATTGTTACTGATAATGCCTCTAACTTCTCTTCTTATGAAATGATGGATTTCTGCTATGGGTATGGAATTTCTCTTGCAAATTCTTCTTGAATACTACCCCCAAGGAAATGGACAAGCAAAATCAACAAACAATAATTTGGTGACCATCATTAGAAAGATTGTCAATGAATCATAGAGAAATTGGCATAAGAAGTTGTATGATGCTCTTTGGGCAGATAGAATTACTCCCAAGAGGGAAATAGAAATGTCTCCTTTTCAGGTGGTGTATGGAAATGAAGCTCAGTTGTTAGTGACTATGGAGTTTTCAGCCTTGCAGTTAATGAAGGCCATTAAAGATTCAAACTTCACCTAGTGCTTTGGAGAAGAGAATCATGTACCTATAAAAGTTGGATGAGGATATATTGCAAGTGGTGGATAGAATTGCTACACATCAGCATAAAGACTAAAGCAAGTTGTTTGATAAAAAGGCCAAACCTAGAGACTTCCAGGTTGGAGATATTGTTATACTCTAGGATAAGAGGTGGGAGCCTCGGGGAAGTCATGGAAAATTTGATTCTCTCTGGTTGGGTCCTTTCAAGATCAGACACTTCGCTGGAGAAAATTATTTCTACTTGGACTATATGGATGGACCTCTCTATCCATTACCATATAGTGGGTAGTACTTGAAGTTGTTTCAGTCCTAGTTTGCTAGGTGGTCCTTTGTACAGTCTTGTATATTTTTTATTTTTGGTCTTTGTTTGGAGTTGTGTGGGTGTCTCTTCTGTTTTGGTTCATCCTTGACTCTATTTTTCCCAATGGATAAGGCACTGGTCTATTTTAGAAATCCTGAGATTCATGGAGTTCATATTATGTCTTGTTGTCTCATTGCTCAATCTAAGCTCATATCCCCAAAAAGAGCCAGTTGTTGTCACCTTCCCAAGTGCTGTGAATTTTCCTCTCCAATTTTAAATTTTTTGAAGTAGGTGACTATCGAATACCCTTGTGAAGGTCTCCTAAGAAAGAGTTAGTTCTAAATAGTTAGTCATTTTTCAAAATTTCTAATTTTTGAGGCTTTTTCAGTGTTTTGTGAGGTTTTCATCTTTTCTGTCCCTCATGTCCCAAGTTCCTTCAGGATGTCTGTTCCCCAATTTTCCACTTTTACCAATTGGTCTTGATTTTCCTTTTTTGTTTCGGTCTTCTCATCTTTTTCAGAGAAATGGTGTCCCAATGGACAGTCTATGTCAATTCTTTCTAACTTATCTGATTTTCATTATGTTGCGGGTTTTTTGACTTTTTATGTCCCGAGTCCCGAGTGCCACTTTACCACCTTTTCCCCACAAGTACACTTTTTTCTTATTCCTACTCAATGCATCTATTTTGGCTCCGCGTGTCCCTGACTATCTTGATGTCCCTTGGGATAGTTGTGCAAGTTTTTTCCAGATTTTTCGCAAAAATCGGCTTTTTCGGCTCCACGCGTCCCAAACGTCCCGATGTCCCATGGGACAATTGTGCACTTTTGTTCCTCCTTACCCAATTTTCATTGTTTTAACATCAGTATGGAGTATTAATTACCTCATTTATTTCACCCCACCAACCTACTTGAGTTTAAATACATATAAATACTCAGTTAATTGATCATTTTCACTACCTCACTTGCATCTGCTATTGACCGTTCGAGATTCCATCCTCTGTAAACTATTCATAGTTGCCATGGTCAAGTCCTATTCCATTATTTTTAATTCGTACAGGTGCAAACAGAAGTCATGAAACATCAAGGTTTTGATGAAGGAACTAAGGAAATATCTCACAAGTAATCTTCTATTCTCTTCCCTAAAATGAAGATCAACTTTAAAAATCCTGAGCACCTATCTTCCTTAGAGACGCTTGAACCAAACATTGGTGATAGTGAAGCTCAACACCTGGACTTTGATGATTATTGGGCCTAAATCAATTCTCAAAACCCTACTCCTATGGCTTCAGTTAATCAAAGAATAGTGGGATTATAGAGGCAGGGGAATTTCCCATTTTAGTTCAATGTGTTGACTTAGTATTAGCTTGCAGTTTCAAGTTTTGACTCAGAAACAAAGGAAAGTGTTGATCCTCAAGGTCAGGTGGTGGTTCAACTTGATGAGGATTTTATTCATACTACTCTCATAATTCCCATGGTTGAAAATTCAAATACTCTTACCAAAGACCAGGCACAAGTTCTTTTTCGATCAAGATAGTGAAAAGCATAAGAGCAGAGTTGCAAAGTCTTGGTTCAAGAACCCTAAGAAAGGAGCCACAAGGTTGCCCAAGAAAATGTTTAGAGTTGATTTCCATGAATAATTTTCAGTCTGTCATTACTCTCCTCAGCTAGGATAATGGGAATACCCTCCACCAATGAGTTTCACTATATAGATGCGCCCCTGCATCAATATTATATGCAAGGGTAAGAAAAACTTGAACTGGGAAGGAATAATTTGTGATATCCTGACTGAGTAGTTGGAAAATGTTCAGAGAACTCAAACCTTCCACATGACCTCCTATCTAATGTAATCCATTGTAGCTTATAGAGAGTGGTTGGGTTTCTCCCCTGTAGATGATAAGAAAGATGCTCCTATTTATATGTATCATCCATAATTAACCCTGAAGCTCAACAACCATCATTTTAGGAGAGTTAATGATGCATTCACTATGTACATTGTCAGATTACTGGAGGCTGTGTTCATGTTTTATTAACTAAGCTATAAATTGAAAATAATATCTACATAACTTCAAAATCAAATGCTAATTAAACAATGAACCATCAAGATAAGAGCTTAAAGGAAATGCCTCTTCAATGCACGAATGAAACTGCATGCTAAGCTATTTCCTACTCTCTATGACTGTTAACTTAAACTATGAACCTATGAAGAACATAAGAAATCAAATTGGATTGTTGCTTGATCTCAAGGATTGAGAATGGAATCTCACCAAGAATGGCTACAAGGCCATTTTGGATCTTCCCATATTACTCAATTTTGAGTGAAAGGATGCAAGATGGAGAAACTACTTCCAACATTGGAGAATGGATCAAGATCAAAATGCTTATAGTTTTCACTAATCAAAGCAAGGTGCAAGAAGAAAGGTAAGGATGGTTCTTTATATAGATTGCATGAAGAGGCAAGGCTAGTAAATTGATTTATGTGGGAAATAAGGTAAAAAAATATTAGAAATGGATAAGGTTGCTTTATAAAAGGTAATTTTGATTTAGAAGAGTTTAATTTGTCATTAGTAAGTCATGAGAATTGGGGGATGTTTTAATTAATCAAAGGTGATTAATTAATAGGTAGAGGTAAGCATATAGAAGCTAATTAGAGGAAAATTAGTATGATTTTTGAGATGTAAGAAAAAAATTTGATCCAATAAATGGTAATTTATTGATATAGAGTTGTGAGTGTAATTAATTAATAATAATTAATCAACTCAAGTAGAAGCAGATATTTATTAATGAAAGATTCTTAATCAACATCCTTAATGATAGGAAGGCTAATTAATTAACGTAAGGTCATTAATTCACGAATACAAAGAGGAATGTTAGGTAATTAGCAGAAAATTGGTAATTATTATGGAAATGAAGAGAAAGAGGACAATTAGTGCAATCTTAACATTAAAGCCTATGTGAGCAAATTTTAGGTGTCTACATTTTCCCCTCTTTAGGGTGGCATAAGTGATGTCACTTCAAATATAGTAGACAAGTATAAACAATTTTTTTTTTTGAAGAGATAGAAGAAAAAAATTAATAGAATGAAGGATTCCCCCTTGATTGTTGATGGGGTAATGAAAGAGGGAAATCGACGATAGAAAAGATGAAAGAAAAGAATAGAAGAAGTAGAAGAACTAATCCCTATTTCCCCAAGTTTCTTTTGAAGAAAAGTGTTGATAGAAGGAGAGTGATATGGAAGAAAATGAAGATGAAAAGAGATGGATATATCTATCCTCTTGCCGATGTAAATACCAACTTTATTTCATCATTTTTCTTACGATCGACGTCATCATTCCTTATTAAAAAGAATGAACAGAAGTGTAGTATGACATGAAAATCCATATACGAACAAATGTCTATAACTAAAATCACCTACTCCATGCAACATAAAAAATGTCATACAATATGATAAAGTAAAATATGCCTAACTCCCTGCAACATACATAATGCAATGCAATACGAGAAAGTAAACAAGATAACTATATAAATTAACGATAAGGGTTAAAAGATGGTGCCTTAAGAAAGGATACATGCAAGGGGAATAATGAAGGACACTTGGGTCCTATGAAAAGAAGTGCATTATGAAACAGTACCAAGTAACTCATTGTGCCCGAGAGTACATACATAGTAAGCAAACCATATTTGTTAATGGGGGTAGATCAAGATGATCCGCGAGTCACACACAAGAACTGGCGAGAACCAAAGTCTGAAATTTTGTAGGATGATTTTTATTGTTTTTGTTTTTTTAGAAACATATTTGAATGTTTTTTAATTTTCAATTTTTTTTTGAAACTATGTACAGGAATACAAGAAACATGGATTCCCCCAACGATAGATGTGATGTACAAGGGTAGAATGCCACACGTATGAGAAAATGAAGATGTGACATGCCCCAATGATTAGGTAGGAGTATTCAAAGACAAACTCTTCACACGTAGAAGGGGGATCAAGGCCAATATAAAATAGATTCAATCATGAGGGAGCAAGGATGTCCCCAATGTAAGCTGGACAAGAAACACATGAGAGAAAGGAAGTATCAAATTATCTTATTAAAAGGGGACAAAGGTGCCTGCAAACATGACAAAGAGGACATCCGATACACATGGATTTTTTAAACGATTTTTGAAGAACAGAGGATGATATGAAAATATTTAGAAGGTGGTTGATGAAAAAGTGATTAGCCCAAGGTACAAATCATGAGACAAGACATACGCTAAAGAAAGAGTTTGAAAAAGGTCCAAAAAGTAACACTTGATAACATACTAATCTTGTTTACTCATCGAGATCTCGTGTGTGCATGTGAAAATGAATTACTTATTGAAGGAAAGAGTTGATAGATAGTAAGTGAAGACACTAGCCAATGTGTAGGAATAATTTAGTTTGAAAGGTGATTTGTGAATGGATTATGGATGGAGAGCCGTACATTTCTCCGCTGCCAGCCAATCATCCATAGCCCCAACGGAGATGTATTTTATTCTAATCACAACATTGCTTTACTGCCAGTCAGGTGTCCATAGCCCTGATAGAGATTATTGGAAATACCCCAAGAGAGTTATATATCAATTTGATTTAGCTTTTACTTTTTGATTGATTAATTTAGATTCTTTTGCTTTCTGAAAAATTATTTCAGCTCTCTTGTTTGATAAGGGGTTAAGAAACAATGATGGCTTGATGGAAGGATTTGGAATTTATTGTGATGATGACATTGGGTAGTGTCAAAAAATACGCCCAAAAATTCTTCCCAACAAGTTTATTATATGTAGATAGTGATAGGATCTCTAAGAGGCCAATCATTCTTTAATTTACTAAGGTTATGACAGACCAAGGTTAAAAAGATACCATAAAGATAAATGTCACAAAATGTGTACAAAATAAGCTAACCCAAAATATCATTTTAGGGATGAAAATGGTGGATGAATTGTAGAGGAATATGAAAGAAAAGGGAGAAAGAACATCCATGTGTACGCAATACTTGATTGCAATGTTTGATCTTTGTACCTTTGATTTTGTTTTTGTAATTTTTTGATGTTTTCTCTCTCTTTTTTTGGTATTTTTGAACTATTTTATGATTTTTTTTAGAATTTTTTAGTGTTTTGGGAGATTGGAACCAACCATGCCACTCTACATGATAGGATCCAAAAATGATGTTCACGATTTCCTTAATAAGGGAGAATAAGCATGTTTGTTTATCAAGAGTGATATTATCCCCGATCTCATTGATCATGGTGAGTTCACACTCAACAAATGATTGTGATTTGTTCTGAAACATGGGTTTCTTATGTGGGAGGTTGAGTTCCATATCCATAGGTTTTTGCACTTTGTGCCATACTTGATGGGTATGTTGGTGTGCATTCTAGAATTGTGTATGATTTTGAATTTTATAATTGTTTGAGTTGTTGGGATATTTGGATCTCTTGGGATATTTGGATCTCTTAAGAGTTTTGATCTTAGCTTGATAAATAACTTGTCTAGGTTTCTTATAAGCTAATGCTTGACTTTTCTGATCTTGAGAAGTGAGAGGAGAATGTGGACATTTATAATTGATATGAGAAATGATGATGGGCTTGCCACAATCATTGGTAGAAGGAGAATGTGATGGATGAAAATGATATAGTCAAATAATTGAAGAAGATGGACTACCAGGAGGTGAGCCATAGGTAGAAGATGGAAGGCTACTTGGATGTGGCCCCAGTATAGAGGAAGAAGGGTTACTAGGAGGTGAGCCATAGATAGAAGATGTTGGACTGTTAGGACGCAGCTCAAGAATAGAAAATGATGGACTACCAAGAGGTGTCTGATAGATAAAATACAATGGTGGGATATTAGGACGTACCCCACTAATAGAAGACAAGGGGCTAGTTGGTCGTGCCCTAAGAATAGAAGATAGTGGACTACTTGAAAATGTTCCACAAATAGAAGAGGGAGGGCTAATAGAAGGTGACCCACACCTAAACGAAGATGAAGGGCTACTTTGCATTGACCCTATAAGATATTGTGATTGAGGAATTTTGATAGAAAAAGAATGATTGGGTGATGAGAAGATAGGCCATGGATCAATGTAAGAACTAGAAGTTTCATCATGTATTGAAGAATGTGAAGATGAAAGAATGAGAGGAGGATCAAGTTGCATGATCAGAGGATCTTCCTCCATTTTTTAATAAAAGGAATAAACCTTTTCCTCAAAATATGCAGATGCATCGAAATCTAAAGAGAATCCTTGCTCATAATCTTCTAGAGGAATATCTTCATGTGCCCCTATAAATGCCTTGATTGTTTCTTCATTCCAAAAGAGATCAATCGGTATGAGTTGTTGATCAACCACCGGGGGTTGATTGGAAGAAAGGTGTTAAATTGGTGTGGAAGACTTAGAAGATGTTTGGTGATGATTGATAGAAGAAGATGACGCGGGGGACAAAGAAGATGTGGAGCTAGATGTCTCGGGAGTAAAAGAAGGTGGTGTGGACCTACCTATACGATGGTCTATCATCTGTAAACTAGTAGGATTAAGTCCAAATTCTACATATTGTGACCCATGGGTTGATTCAGACGTATGAATAGAATGAATTTGAGTCACGTGAATCTTCAAAGAAGGAAGACTTCATGTGGGTGATATATGAAGAAGGTACTGCGAAGAGGGAGCGGACCGTGATTCAAGAATCACATTGGATGAATAAATAATAAGGGTATTGTGAAGAAAGAGGGGACCACGATTCAAGAATTGTATTAGATGTTTGATTGGATGGATTTAGAGTCACACATATCTTCAAAGGAAGAAGAAATCGTTGAGGCAACTGATAAAAGGGGTCCTGCAAAGAAAGGGAGGACCGCGATGTAGGAATCGTATTAAATGTATGATGAAGAGGGTCCCGTGAAGATAAGGGGGACCATGACGTAGGAGTCACATTAGATGAATGATGAAGATAATTTTCAGCGACAAAAATATTTAGAGGAGGAGAACATTGTTTAGGTGACTAATAATAGAGGTCCTACGAAGAATGGGAGGACCATGACTTAGGAGTCAAATTAGATGAATCTGAATAGTAGTTTGCATCCGAATCATCAAAAGAATCAGAGGAAATATTTGGATTGGAATCCTCATAAGAAGAGGAAATGTTTGGATTAAAATCAGAAGAACAGTGGGGGGAACCCAAATAATAATTTGAATCAAAAGTGTCCAAACCATACCACCGACTATGAGATGAAGGTGGGGAATGGGTTACCTGGATGGGTTCTCTAACGCGAAGAACCAAAGGAGGTTTTATCATAATGGGAATATTTTGATGTGATCATCAAAATTTTGATTCTTTATTGTCGTATTTATAAGGGACCTTGTGATAATAATTCATTTTTAGCGTGTGTTGGGTTCAAAGGTCTAGACCTAGATTGTATGATCAAAATTATTCAAAGTGAAGAAGGTTTCATGTTGATTTGGGAAACATAACGATAACCAACTAGACATTTCATTAAGATGGGGATGTTTTTGTGATTTTCCAAAAGGGAAGCTAAGGAAAACATACATTGTGATGAATCAAGATTGATAATACAACAAGGTTTGGAGGTGTATATATCAAAGGATTGATAAAAAATTTAGCAACATAAAGGATACAAAGGAAATATTTCCTATGTTTGATTGATGCAAAAGTTGTTTGATAGGAAATGTTTTTGCCAAGGTTTGAAATATGTGTTAAAAAATGATCATGAACTTAGGAAAAAACAAGAAGATCAAGAGAATCGAAGACCCAAAGGATTGTCCTAAAAATGAGCTTATAAGGCATATAAACACAAGGAACAATCATGTGGGTTCAAAACACAAAGCCAAATCAATGAAGAAATAATAATGAATGATAAAGAATCAATGTATTAAAGTGATTGTCTGAAATGGATAAGTCGATGTGAAAAATGAGACACAATCATGCAAAGTTGTTGGTAAACCAATTAGTCAAATGGTATTTGGTGTTTAATATGATTAACAAAATGTCACCACTTACGTCAAGTTCAAAGAGATGAACAAGGTGTAAGTAATATCAAAAAGTTAATACGATCCCCAAAAAAAAGTATACTAAAAGCAAGCTTGAATCCAATCAAGACCTGTATCTCAAAAAGTGGGAGTTACGATTGTGAGCGACACAACAATACCACTAAGATATATTAACCAAAATTTTCCTAAAAGTAAGCTATTAATATCAAAATGATATTGATATAATGCGCACAAATGGTAACACTCAACACTGTTCAAAATCGAGGTACTGATTGAAAGAAAACTAAAGCTATAGTATACAAAGGAATTTTTAGAGTGTGTATAACGTAACGTCAAAATATAGACACATAGGCCAAGTTCATAAGAAACAAGATGTAAGTACCAAAATTGTAGTGACTCGATATAAACAAGATAACGGTTCAAAGAAGAATGAAGATGATGAATCAAGCCTAACTATGATGACGATCTTGAATTGGGTATCAAGATCAAATAGTTACCAATGATACGTGTACGTGCCCACATACTTTATACATTCAACAACCCAGTCGCAAATATGGATGAGCGTAAATAGACATAAAAGTGGTGACACCATCAGTTGGAAACACACTTGTGGTCACTCCTCTTTTGATCAACAAAGTGTCAAAAGAAAGTGAAGGAAGTAGTACAAGTGGGGATGAAAAATGTTGGCATCACTTTGGAAAAGTTTCACCTCACCTTAGGGCTAGTGAAAAACTAAGCAAAAGTAACTCTTCACACATTTTGTGATAAATGTTGGCTCTTTACAACAATAATTTTATCAAGTTGGCTCCAAAGTCTGAATGGATTTCATAGTTGGTTCGCTCAACTAGGTGTCACAAGTTATCTAAGAGCGAGCTTAGTTTGCTAAGGTTTCTCAAGAATTATCTTGGCTTTACTTTACTCCCTTCAAGCACAGTGGGCAATAAATGCGTCCATCGTGTACTCTCACTGGGGTCACAATATAGATAAATTTGATGCTAAATATCATGTGTATACTAGTCAAGTAGGCGTGCGGATCACTTCCTGTTTATTCCGCAAGGTTCCCTCTTACATGGACTACTTTGGGGTTCCTAGGACCACCCCCATTGTTATATGCCAAAGGGGTTATGACCTAGTTTTAAGTGGATGGGGCGTACCCTTATCTAAACCTGCAAATCAAGTGTTTTATATGTGGTGTGTTTTTTTTATCTTTTAGACTTAATGTGGTTTAGTCCTTCACCGTTTGGCAACTTGCAACACACATGTAGTTAGAAAAGTTTGTTTCGAACTCCTTTCTTTGACAAGTGTTTTTATGTCCTGCACTCAAGCGTTAGTAATTCTAGAAGTAAATCACATCATTTAAAAGAAGATTAAGAGTTGCTTTTGATTCTCAAGATCATCCAAAGATGCAAGAGAAGAGCATACAAAACAAATAATCCAACTAAAAAGTAAAGGAAATATTTACAATTAATGAACCATACAAAAATCTTGATAAATGTTCATTCCCTTAAACCAAAAAATGAAAGAAGAAGTTTCCAATCAACCAAATGTTAGAAAATGAAGACTAAAGTTTATTTTGATTCTCAAGATCACCCTAAGGTGTAAGATAAGAGCATACACAAACTTTATCCCAACTAGATAGAAATGGAAAACTTCAAATCAAAGGACCATAAAAAAATGCTTTGTAAAAGGTTCATTCCCTTAAACAAAATGAATAATAAAATTTCTAAGTTGATCCAAATGTTAAAAATATAGAGATCAAAGTTGTTTTTAATTCTAAATATCACCAAATTGTGCAAGAGAATATCATACACAAATTTGGTCTAAATCAAATAAAGCATGGGAAATACAACGTTCATCACACCATTAGACACATTAGAAAATGAATAGTTTTAAAATAAATGAAAAACCTATAGATTATGTAAGTATAAATCCCAAATTTATGTTTTCATTGCATATTTTACTTCAATACCTTTCTAACACAAAAACAATGGAGTTATTTCGGGTTTGGGAGTACAAGTTATGGCCTCCGAAAGATGGGTTACACATATACTCTTATGCTCACGCGTATGCACTTAACATGTACCCAAAAAATGTCAAAAAAATGTCCCTTAATCTGCAAAATGGTCACATTTTTCCAACCAAGAATCAATTTTGACAACCCATCACATTAATATATGAATAGAAGATTCAACACTATCAAATAATAACATTCATGATTAAAAACTTAACATTTTTAGAAAATTGACAAAACTAACATGTAGAATGTTGAAAAAGTAAGCTTTAAAAATGAAAACATGATGAAATCTTGAAATTTTATCACCAAGATTCAATTTTTACAGTAACCCACTAAATTAATATGTAAATAGAAGAATCGACACTATCAAACACTAACCTACATGCTCAATAATTTAAGATTTCCAAGAAATTGACAAAACTAGCATGTAGAATGTTGAAAAAGTAAGCTCTAAAAATGAAAACATGGAGAAATCTTAAAATTTTCCTATCAATTCCAATTTTGATAGCACTTCACCTCCTTTATACCTATAAGGAAGACTCAACACATGCAAACTCAACAAAACAAGTTATGTCAATATATGTAAAAAGAGGGTTAGTAACCAAAATTGAAACTTAACTACAAAACTTGAAATTAATTGCAAAGGACAATGGAGTAAGCCCCACTGGGCGTGCCAAATGTGATCATATAATTATCTAAGCTATAAATTGAAACTGATATATACATAGCTTCAAAAGTAAATGCTAATTAAACAATGAACCATCAAGATAAGAGCTTAAAGGAAATGTTTCTTCGATGTATAAATGAAACTACATGCTAAGCTATTTCCTACTCTATGATTGTTAACTTAAACTATGAACCTATGAAGAACATAAGCAATCAAAGTGGATTGTTTCTTGATCTCAAGGATTTAGAATGGAATCTCACTAAGAATGGCTACAAGGCCATTTTGAATTTTCCTATATTACTTAATTTTGAGTGAAATGATGCAAGATGGAGAAACTATTTCCAACAATGGAGAATGACTCAGGATCAAAATGCTTATAGTTTTCACTATTCAAAGCATGGTGCAAGAAGAAAGGTAAGGAGGGTTCTTTATATAGCTTTCCTGAAGAGGCAAGGCTAGTAAATTGATGAATGTGGGATAAAGGTAAAACAAGATTAGAAATGGATAAGGTTGCTTTATAAAATGTAATTTTGATTTAGAAGAGTTTAATTTGTCATTAGTAAGTCATGAGAGTTGGGGGATGTTTTAATTAATCAAAGGTGATTAATTAATAGGTAGAGGTAAGCATATAGAAGCTAATTAGAGGAAAATTAATATGATTTGTGAGATGTAAGAGAGGAATTTAATCCAATAAATGGTAATTTATTAATTTAGAGTTGCGAGTGTAAATAATTAACCCAAGTAGAAGTGGATATTTATTAATGAAAGGTTGTTAATCAACATCCATAATGATAGGAAGACTAATTAATTAACGTAAGGTTGTTAATTAATGAATATGAAGAGAAATGTTAGCTAATTAGCAAAAAAGTGCTAATTATTATGGAAATGACGAGAAAGAGGATAATTAGTGCAATCTTAGCATTAAATCATGCATAAGCATATTTTAGGTGTCTATAGAGGCAAAACAATTTATTTGTGTCTATGGTAGTTTTTTCACCCAATTTAGGAATTTTTCATATATAAGATTGGTTGGATTCAAGGGGAAACCCTTGAAGCTTCCCATGTACTACAGTGATAAGATGGCTTTGGTGGAGGTCTTAAAATAATTGGATAAATTGCATAGGACCTATAGGGATAATAAGATTATAGGTATTAAGTTCCTAATCACCTTGGGTAACTACACTTGAAAGATTGCCCTAGATGCTCAAAATGTTGAAAGGACAATTTATCCTTTCACTCTCCACTATTATAAACCCAGATCTTGCTTTGACATTAAAGAGTTCATTTCCTCCAATTTCAAAATGGGTTATCAACATCTCCCTAATATTGAAGACTACTGGGTAGATTTTAATGATGATTTTAAAGCCTAGAGAAGGTACTAAGAAAGATTATCTCTACAGCGAATCATTGATTTTGGTATATTTGATGTTTTTGAAGCATTAGAGGATGATGATGAGGAACTACAGTCTCTTGAGTATGAAAGTAAAATCAAGCACACTCATATTGAAACCATTGATTAGTTTGTCAAGGAAAGAGATGATTTGAAGGAGCTCAACAATCATGTCCTAGTAAGAACTAGACTTTGGATTGATAGAAAAATGAAGATGTTCAGGGTAAGGAAATACAGGTCTACTTCCAAAGATACTCCTACTCCATAGAAAGAAATACTTATGTTAGCTCATGAGCTACTTGAACAATTTGTCCCTTCTCCTCCTAAATCATCAAGTCTGGTATACACCAAAAAGGGGAAAGCCAAGAAGGATGATAAGGTAGTTGATGTTATTCAAGAAAATGAGCCATCCCCTAAACAAGCTGAAATAAAGGAAACAATTGTGGACTTATATGATGACGATGACATTCAAGGAAAAGAGAAAGAGAAACCTAAAGAAACTACACCTAAAGAGAGAAGTGTGAACAAAAATTAGTCAAAGAAAATGGTTTCAAAATCTGTAGAAGTATCCGCCAAGGAAGCTCCTGACACCACTCAAACTGAGACCTCTGTGTTAGAACTGACTGGTGTGCAAAATTTGACTAACATGAGTGCATCTGCACTTGGGCCTATTACTCCTACTTCTAGTTCCTCATTTACCTGGGTATAACCATTGTTGGAAAGAAAGAAAAGATAGGTCGCTTCAAGTTTTGTTGCTCCCAAGTTTGATGCAGTGGCAACTCTTCTAAGTACTACTCCTCCTCTAGCTAAAAAGGCCAAAGTCACATCAAGACTAGTTTCAGACTCCCAAGGCCAACTATTCATGGAAATTACAAAACCCAAGTTTGAGAAAGATGAAAAATACCTATCAATAGGTGACCTGGAGTTGAAAATAATCCCTCTTTGTGAATCAACACCTAAAATTGAGGTGTATAATCTTAGGGAGACTGTATCTAAAGTGATTGAAAGAGTTAAAAAAGGGAAGCAGACACAAGAGCAATTAGAAGAGCAGAATAAGATTTTATCAAGTTTCATCAAATCCTTATTGGCAGAAGATAACATACTTGATCCTACTCCCCTAGCTTCCATCCCACCTCCTGCTATCATGTCTAGTGATGAAATCCAAACCATCAAAGACATTCACAAACATGCCACCTATGGGAAGCAATTAAAGCTATGGTTGATGACTTGATAATCACAGGTTTGAATTTCATTGAAGAAGCGTTCAAGGCATATGAGAAAATCACTAAGATTCAATTGAAATTCACTACAACACTCAGTGGGATGGATATGGAATTGAAATTGTGGGTGAGTGCATTAAATATATCAGAGTGATAAGTGAGACATATATACAAATCCTTTTGGAAAGTAAGGTTTTTGATGATGAAAAATTGAATCTATCCAAACAGTGGGTTTTCAGTATTGACTGGAAAATAAAGGTTCTGGAAGAGGCCATTGGAGCACTTGGGAATATATAGCAAAAAGGAGAGGCTTTTAAATCCTGTGTCAGGTCTACCTTCTTGGATATATATTGCCAAATCTTCAAAGAGAATTCAAATGATAAATTCTATTCAAGAGATCAAATATCAATGCAAGGTTTTCGTTAAAGAAAATTTGTTCAAACAGGACACCATATCCAAGGAGAAAATGAAATAAATTTGCACACTACAAGATGCTATCACAAATGCCAACAAAGAGTTGTTGGAAAATGCAGAGTTCGGGAAATACATAGAGAAGTGTTTGGGTATTTGGACTCATGCCATTGCTATTACAACAATTCCCTGAGGAATGGACATAGCTGAAGCATTAAAGCAAATCAAGAATAAAGTGCTAAAGGCAAAGGGGACTATAAGTGCTTCTACTAGTAATTTGACTTCCTAGTTTATAGTTTCCTTTAATTAGATATTAGCTTTAAGAGATAGATTAAATTTTGTAATATTTAATTAGATATTAGCTTTAAGATTAAAAGAAAGGAAACTGAAAAAGGCTTTCTATAACAGTTTCTCAGGGTTATTTAAAGAAATCTTCTTATCATTGTAAAGGATCAATATTTTGATGTTTGGATGTAAAAGAACATTGAACTATTCAATACAGAAGAAGTTTTCACCCTCTCTCATGCTTTATATCTTTCTATTCCTTATCTGATCCATATCAAGCTATGTGTATTTAAGCAAGAACTTTGTGTCTTTCAGTTGATAGGTGTATTTGGAACTTTGTGTTTGATACATACATGCCCTATGTTTTTATATGCATAGTTTATATCTTGTTATTTTATTAAACCTCAGTAGGATATTACTCAGTTATCTACATGTCTAAAAGTGCTCTTCTACCTTCAGTTTCTGAATATCAGTCATGACTTTTCCTCTTTCTTCTGTATTGAAAATATTTCTGAGGAATGCATCTAAAATATCAAAATCTCCACCAAAATGTTGAAAAAATGTTTATATTGTAAATAAGTTTTGCTTTTTCTCTTATGTGTTCAATAAGGGAACCTCTCCCATAAAGAGGAGGAACTGTTATCCCCTGACTATTACTTGTTTTCAAAAGATCAAATTTTACAACCAAAAGATCTGTATAAGTCTTGTGAGAAATTTCTTGTAAAGAAGGTGTGATCAGTCCTCCAACAAACCACTGTGCCTGTTGGCTTGCATGGATGTCATAATATAACTTAGACATGAGAGTCTTGAACCAAACATCATATTCTTGAACACTTTCAGTAGTACCCTACTTAATTTCTTTGAGTGCGCTTATGCTTTTTTGCTCAAAACTCAGGGATATAAAATTCCTTTAAGAAAGTATCCTGCAGTGCCATATAGTCAACACAAGTTTGATCAAGATCAAAATTTCTATACCAATTATGTGCACGTCCCTACAACATATTTACAAACTAAATTTTGTTGCACTTTGGAGCTGTAATCCCCTTTTTGTGCCATAGTATCTCACACATATGCACATGCTTGACTACATATTCAAGGCCTCTATACTCTAAAATATGGAGATACATCTCCATATAATTTTTCTAAGGTCGATGTAAACCTTGCCCACAAAATCCAGAACCTCCTATATTTTCATCGTCTCTAAATCCACCAGGTCCTCTAGTGCCTGAGCCTCCTGATCCACCCCCTCCAGTAGGTAATGGAACAGAATATGCACTACCTTTTGTTCTGATGGTTGTGCTAAACTGAATGGCCACAGTCTTTGAAGTTACACTACTTCAAGATGTGATGCCTAGGTTCTACATGCCTATGTTCTGTGCCGATGATGGGGTAGAAAAGATACCTCCAACAGGTCCTACAAATAAAGTAGATGACGATTGTGCCATAGATGAATAAGCTCCCTGATTAACTCCTGAAATTGACTACAAATTGACTATATCTACTGAAACTCTACTTCTCACACTAACTTGTTGTTTATTGATTGTCATTAAAACTTGAAAACCAAGCACACAGGTTAGGTTTCTAGGTAGATTTAGATGCACACCCATGACCCATGTCATCCCTACCGGTGCTCTCTCATCTGAGGCTAAAGAGGGTTCCCTACCATGCTTTCCTAAATGGGGGAGATCTAGATGCTCTAGCTCTAGGTATTCTACCTGAGCTCTAAATTTTTCATGAGCTATATCTCTCCACAACGCCATCTGCTTTGAAACTTCACACTGCTTCTATAAATCCCTCTCACACACCTAATTGAACTTAAGCCTCATTTATTCCCTCTGTTTTTATTTTTCTAGGTCCACCATCCTTACCAAACCTACTCCTACCCTCGCGCATGGTGGGGTTTAGTTAGTCATCGACTTTTGTACCAAATCTAGGGTTACAATCAAAATATTGATCACTAGTGGGATACCACACAAATATGATCCTCTGGGTTCACGTAAAAACTAAAACTCAGCAACCTCTAGGAAAGAGTAATTCAAAAATGCATACTCAATAATATATTTGTTCAAAACACCACTGAACCAAACATCCACAGAGCGTGTCCAAATCAAATCTGCATCATACAAGGCCTGGAATTCTTCCTGCATCCAAACAAGTGTGTGAAACTTCCAATTCCTCTTCGACACATAAGAAACCAACCAATCATACAAATCTATAGGAAAGATAACAAAGAACATCTCATACAATGCGTCATACAGATTCTACTCAACCCACACGCATGTATTAAAATTAGGTCCAGTATTGAATCTGTGAGCATACTCTTCTTCCAGATCTACTAACCACTCCTCAATACTTTCCAAGGTCAATCGGTATGTCTTCATCACGTGACATCTTGAAAAATAGCCAAGAAAGGGGTCCCAAAGATGGAACCAATGATGTAGCATAGAATTCACTGAAAATATCCCAAGGCTCGCTAGCACATCACTTAGCCAAAATTGATCACTCACTTGAAGCACACAAGGGTACCAAGTCCCTCTTTAGAGTTTTTTTTCCAGAATGTTAACATGATTGGGCATGTATATATCTAGATTTATAACAGATAGTAACCAACCCACAGTGCATATACCAAATCTAGATCTAAAACATATGAAATATTGATTTAAACAATGCTTATAATGAGATTTACCATGCAAGAACCATATTCAGTCACATCTACACCATTATCCAGCCAATATGATCAATTATATTAAATATTGCAAAACGAAGAAGCTTCATACATCATAGTAATGTCATCATGAGTCATGCGCATGAACAAAACTAGTAATATAACTCTACAATAATATAGACTGTTTAAACCATACAAATCAATACACACACACGTGCACGCGCATGCACACACACACAAAAGTATGTGGAATTTCCCTTCACTGCCTATGCACCTTCCAAAAATAGTTTACATGCTAACAATAGCCATGCACCCTTACATCAATGTACAAAAGCATGCAATTACTAATAATAGATCTTCTATAGTTAACTCTAAGAATAAATCCTATTATTAGACTAAGACTATGCATGGTGCTCAAACTGATGCAAAACCCAAAATAGCCTTGCATGAACTACAAGTGTCCATATCAATGATTTCTTAGCACTCCATCTTCAAAATAGCCTAGACAACAAAACGATTAATTTATGATCTTGGGTGCTCCATACCTTACTATAATTCCACGTGCACTCTATGTGCCCTATATTCATGTGCCCACCCCTTATGTTCTTTTACAATACTTAGGCCATATTTTCTAGCCCAGCAATAAGAAAGTCAAATGTTAATGACATGATGCCTTCATTCCTTCAAAACATCAGTTTGGAGGTTGTAAGCTTCAAGTTCATATTTACACAAAAAGATTGTGTCAAGACCAAACACTCTGATTATGAAGGTTCTAGGAATCCCAAATTCTATCTCAAGAATATTAACTCTGTTTGGTCATGGTTTAATGCATCGTACAATTATAAAAATATAGTGCTTGCAAATGATTCTTTAGAGAAAAACAAGTTCAATGATGTTGCAAACTACATAATTACTTAAACATTTAACATAGATTCTAAGTCAGAAGACACATACTTGTTAAATGTGTTTTGTCCTTTGTTGCAACCATTGAAGGACGTCTAAGATGTTCGAGATTATATTAGATCACAAAAACAATTTTAGGGAGCTTTTTTATTGGAGCTTTACTATGATTTTTATTGTTGATTTGGAAGCCCATCTTCAGGAATAGTGTTACATTATAAATTTAAGTTATTCATCAAATGTTTTACTATAATTGTACCTACCTTTAGTAAAGGAATTTCAATTTATTTCATAGCTATATTTAATTACTAAAATATATATGGGATATTTTTACAGTTAATTTTAAATAATTTCATATCCATATTTGAATATGAAAAAAATTATGCCATGTCTCTTACAGTTGATCTTATATCTAAATTTAAATGTGAAAATATATCTGTAATGGTTTTACAATTAATTATATTTGTTATGGTTTTACAATTAATTACATTCTCCTACACTGGATCATCACCCTCTACTAATTTCTTCATAACATCTTTAGAAATTCTTTGGTTACGCTGAGGTTCAATCACACTATAATAAATGAAGTAAATATGAGATCTAACTTTAAATATGAAAATATATCTGGAATGGTTTAACAGTTAATTACACTCTCCTAAATTGAATCATCACCCTCTTTCATTTTCTTCATAACATCTTCGATAATTCTCTAGTTGCCCTTAGGTTTAATCAAACCATAGTAAAAACTAGTAATTGAATTTGGAAGTGTCTCACATCTCATGAATGTCATTAGCCCAGTGACCGCTTGCTCAATGGCATTTGAAATATTAAAATTTACATAGTTTAATCTTAAATACATCTTAAAACTGATAAGATCATTATTCCAAATAAATCATTAAGCCTAGTAGCCGCTAGCCCTTATAAAACATAACATGTATCTGTTTTATATAGGCTAGTGGCTGCCAAGCATTGTTTCTTAGATTAATGTTGGATTCCCTAAAATCATTAAACATTTTTTCACAGATTCATAAATTTAAATCGTGACCAGATATATTGGACTTTGGAAGGAGAATTAATTGATTCTAATATTTTGATTTTCAGATTCCAATATATGTGATTTTGCAGTACAGTTAATTCCAATATAGGTGATTTTGGAATCCAATATGTGCGATTTTGGAATCCAATATGCGTGATTTTGAGTGCAGTTAATTCCAATATTTGACATTTTGGAATCCAAAAATAGTAATATTGGATTCCAATATTGGCTATATTTTTTAGTTGTTGGGACTAGAATAAGTCCCAATTTAGTGGAATAAGCATTAGATGAATAGAATGTGTAAATGTGCAATGTGTAAAATGTAATGTAGAATGTATATGATGTAATATAAAGTACACAATGCGAGAGGCATATATAGACTAGTAATGTAGTATTTAGGATGATGTAATGCTAGACTCATATGTGACGAAGAATAGTATAGTATGTAGAAAATGTATGATATGGAGACTCATAATTTATAATGTGAGGTATGTGACTACGTATAGGATATGTGTAGATAGCCTAACAGGGTATGTAATACATAGGATGAATAATGTATGATAGTGAGCATATGGATGATATGAAGATAATATATGTAAGGTGCAGACTAATATGATATGTCATAGATAAATGTACAAATGTCAAAATGGTATAGAATAAATGTAGAATGTATGGTGTTTGATGTACAATGTGGGATGAAATGGAATATGTAATGCCTATAGTGCAGTGTGTGGGGTTCAGTGTAATAGTAATCCCTCAACAGTCAAGTGTGAACCAAATCACAAGAGTGCATCATCGAGTAATGATGACGAAAATGTGCATAGACTAGAATGATAGATACTAAAAGTTTAATGTAGTACTATACAATGACACTAGAAATAAGGGGCGGGGGGAAATATTATGTGTGATGCCCCCCATGGTACATATGAAATCAATGTTCAAGTAAGATCATCATGGTCATTGTCGAAATCATATGGAACGACACAGAAAACCTAATAAGTGATAGTCTCTGGATGGTCATCCAGATAATCGTGAATACACAAGTTATACATTGCCATGGCATATATTTCGTCAGTAAAGGGAGGAAATGGACACCCATGAGTATACAAAATAGTAAAATTAGGCAAGTAACAAAGAAAGGAGTGATTGCAAATGCATATAGTACCAAATGGCATAGGAAAAGCTATATCAATATGACCCGAATCAAGGGTGCCTCTGATATAATATAACCAAGATTGGCCCAGAGTAAGTGGAGAGGAAGTATGGTAAAAATAAAGGTGAACAAAAAGATGAAAAACATAAAGTCCATATGCAGCAGTGAGAATAACAGATCCATGATACAAATATGGGTTGTATAAAGGAGAATGGAGGTCCTCAAACACAAAAACAAGCCAAAGGAGACCGTCGTGTGAACATACAGTGGCTTGTCAGGAAGCATCAAGCAGTATATGTTCCCAATAAGAATTATAAGTGAATGGAGGGTGTACGGAAGGGGATGCTGTTGATGAAGGTGTGGATGATAAAGTGAGGTCAATGGACTTGACATGCCCCTAATATGGAATCATAAAAGTAGTAGTAATAGGTGACATAGAAGGGATTGGATCTATCATACAAATGGCACCCTAAAATAGTGATAAGTGAGGTGGAGTGTCTATAAGGTGTGGTGTCGGAGGAGTAGTCAAAGCAATAGAACATGCTGGAATAGACCCTGTATAAAGTATCATAGCGTTCATGACATCAGAAGTCGGTGACAAAGCAGAAAGAAGCATATCAACCATATGAATAGTGGTTTCAGAGTCATGTGGATTCTCAAAAGGTTGTAGTTCAAGATCATAAGATGGAGAGGTAGGGGCATATAGTGTAGGAGGAGAATCAATGACATATAATCTGGGAGAACTAACTAGTGAATGTGAATGAAAATCATCTTGTGGTTTAAGAATAGTAGGAGTTGTAACTATGTGATCAGGTTGAGGAGCTTGTGCTTCTTTGATGATTCGAGATAAAATAACAAAATCAACAGTACACATATAAGAGATAATGGCATCATCAAGAGCTTTAGGAGCTATATCAGAAGATGGAAGCTGAATAAATGAAGGAAAAGGCTTATAACTGAAAGGATCAATAGGAGTATCAACAAAGGCTTGGCCAAAGCAATCAAACTGTAGAATGATTGGGGATTTAGAAGGATTATTTTGGTACATGATAAGAGTTTCGGCTCACTAAAATGATTAACTAAAATTTAGATATATGGGTAGTTGTTAATCTAATAAGAGGACATAAACACAATAAATAAATATGCTAAGACAATATGTAAAGTAACTAAATAAATGAATTAATGTAATAAAATCCCTAATATGCAAGAAGGAGGTAAGGAATGAACTCAACTGATAATTGGCAACTGTCATAGAGGTGAATGGAGGAAACAGGAGCAGGAACGACTGTGCAGAGGTCCTGAAAAGACTAGATCTGGAGGATCTGAGTGGACTGGGGTTCCTAGAGGAGGACTGGGGCACCCATGGGGGCACTGGTCTGCAATTTGGGTACCCTGTTTTGTGAAAAAGCTTTAGAACTAGTTCTTATAGGGTCAAAAGGTGGTACAAATCCCTTTCTTTGTGTCACATTAGATTTGTTTCCCCCCATTTTATGTCACCAATAATTCAAGCTGATGTACAGACCTAGAAAAAACCAAAAGGAAGTATCAAAACCCTAAAAATAAAAATGCTGAATGAATGGGTCAGACTGACCTCATCTGCCACAATAGTGGGTTTACTACTCTGAGCACTACACTACGTTTCGAACCCAAATGTAGTTTTGGTGAGTGTGTGCATGTTGTACCCCAAGTGCTCTTGTGACAGTCGTAGTTTGTGAAATAGCGATAAATAGCTAAATGTAGAAAATGCAATAGTATGTGTACATGGAAAAGAATACAATCCTCCCCCTATGAAGTGTGATGCACACTTCCTTTCTTGTACCTTAATGATGGAGCTATGTGGATGCAAATGTAGTAAATGGATGCAACTCTAGATGAGTGATAGTAGTAGATGATGCTAGGTCCCTCATTATGGTCTTATAACTTTATACTTATAGGGTTCTCTTGATCTGATTTCTTAACTAACCCCGACACAGCCGAATGCCAAAACAATAAGGATGAAAAACAGCTAGAAAGAGCCCACAACATGGTGGGAAAGTAGAAAAAGGACTGGGGCACTCCTGCTGGGACCAGGGTGCCCACGGGCACCCCAGTACTACCTTGGGTGCCCCAATCGAGGATAAAATGATGGGAAAATTCCGAAACAGACTAGTCATGTGGATAAAAAATTGTGGAAATGAAAAAATAAAAGTAAAATAAGATGGCCAAAATAAAGGGGTTAATTAGTACTTTCTTTATTCAAGAACCTTCTAAATAGTAGTATGAGATCAAGATAAATATTGTCTGAAGTGCATGATTTTGTGACTACAGCTTGCTTCCAGATAAGCTAACTTGGAAGCCTTCACATATATTTATGTTCGCTTCCAGATGACCTAACTTAGAAGCTATCACATTATGGCGACACCTGTGGAGTGGGGGCAAGAGTGCCTTTCCTATACCATTCCTATAATCGGTCAACTATTTGATCAAAACTATTTGGATCCAAAAACCAAAAAAAATTGATCTGAGTCTTTCTATAGCGGTTAGATCTTGAGAATGTAGTTAGAGATTAGGGGAATAACACACTTTTCTCCCTACACTCTTCCTTTAGTAGAAGGATGCCCTAATTGTTAGGAAATAAAGGGATAAAATATGTATAATAATCCCTCATAGAATCACAAACAATAGAAACTTATATGCAAAAAAATATTACAAATCTCAAATAAAAGTGCAAAATAAAATAACACAACACAAAGAGACATTATTTAACGTGGTTCACCCAATTGGGGCTACGTCCATCAAGAATCACTTGCTTAGATTTTATTACAAGCCACCACTCTCTCAATACAATACCCAGTATCTGTTTGGAGCTATGCTCAACAAACTCCTCAGAATTCACTACCCCGAATTCAAAAAACATCTGCAATGTTACATTATGCCTACCATATGCATAAAACCATATAAGTAGACAACTGCTTAAAGCAGTTTTACAAAACCATGGGTATCAAAACCATGGGCCAAAAACCATCCCATAAAACCTATGGGTCAAAAATCTTGCCCATATGAGAAAAGCATGTTTCCCAGTATTATCGGGGCACGTTATTAAGGCCACAAAAACCTCAGCGAGACAACTGATGAAAGTGTACAGTACTCTTAGTGTACAGTATTCAACACCTTTCTAACATAAAAAATAGGCTCCACAACCTAACAATTATCCCGCTTGGAGACTAGTTTTCCTCTGAGCAAGCTTCTCAACAATTCACTACTTTCCGTGAAGACCAACCAAAGCTGAACACAAACTTCAGTTTTTCCCTTGTGACCACATTGGTCATCAAGTCTATAGGATTCTGACTAGTATGAATCTTCTCATCTTCAAATTCTCTTCCCTCCAAAGCTATCATGATGAAAATGGTACCTTAACTGTATAATGCTTCGTCCTAGAGTGGAAAGCAAAGTTCTTAGCTAGGTGTATAGCACTCTGACTATCACTATGTAGCTTTCCTTCTTCCTTCTTATGCCCTAAATCCTCAAGTAATTGTTGTAACCAAATCATTTCTTTGCTCCTTTGTAGATTACAAAGCCACCAGCTTTTGTAGTCATGAAATCTAGTTCACTGCTGTCCCACATATAATGTAAACATAACCTATCATGCTCCTCTTTCTGTCTACATCTCCAGCCATATCTGAATCTACATAACCACACAAAGTGGTGTCTGATCCACTGTAGCACAAAAATGTCCCCATGGTCCCTCTTAAATACCAAAGGATCCACTTTACTACCTATCAGTGATCTCTACCCTAGATCACTCATAAATATACTCACCGCCTCCCACTGCATGGGAAAATATCAGGCTTGGTGCACACCATGGGCATACATCAAACCACCAACCACTAATGAGTAAGGTACTTTGGACATCTAGTTTCTCTCCTGCTCTATCTTGGGACACTGCTCCTTTCATAACTTGAAATGGCCTGCCAAAGGAGTCCCAACCAGTTTAGCATCTAGCATATTAAACCTCTCCAAGACCTTCTTAATGCACTCTTCCTGAGATAAAGTCAACTTCTAATCCTTCCTATCCCAAGATATCCTCATACAAAGGATTTGTTTCGCTGCCCCCAAAATCCTTCATAGCAAAGGATTCACTTAGTTGCTTCTTGAGTACTTTTATTTCCTGCATGTTTTTACCTGTAAACCAACATGTCATCCACATACAGAAAAAGGATAATATAATTGTCATCCTCAATTTTCTTTGTATACATGCAATGGTCAGAATGACATCTAATATAACCTTGCTCCATCATGAAGATATCATATTTCTTATACCATTGATGTGGAGCTTGTTTCAAGCCATACAAACTCTTCTTCAGTTTACACACCCATCTCCTCTTTACCTTTGACCTCATATCCCTCTGGTTTTTTGCATATATAGTTCCTCCTCCCAAATCACCATGGAGAAATGCAGTCTTTACATCAAGTTGTTCTAAGTGCAAGTCTTCTGCTGCAACTATTCCTAGAATAAGTTCTAATGGAAGTCATTTTTACTATAGGAGAAAAAAATATCATTAAAATCTATACCTTTTTTCTTTGCAAATCCCTTGACCACCAACCTGGCCTTGTATCGTTTCTTACCATTCCTTCCTCTTTGACTTTGAACAACCACTTGTTCTGTAACACTCTTTTGCCTTCAGGTAGCTTCACCAAATCCCATGTCTAGTTCTCAATGTGAGCCTGATGCTCCTCATCCATGGCTTGCTCCCACTTCTTCCTGGCATCTACCCGCATTGCTTCATCAAAGCTATCTGGCTCTCCACTATCAGTGAGTAATAAATAATAAAGAGAAGGAGAAAAAAAGTTTAGGGTTTTCTTCTTACCCTAGAAGACCTCCTCAATATAGGAGGAGTTTGGGGTTCCTGTTGAGGAGGTTCCTAAACTGATTCATGTGTCACTTTACCATCCGGAAGATCCTCTACTACTACATATTCTTTCTTGGATTCTTCCATGTTTTCCTGCAACTGCTGCTTATACATGACTTTCTCATTAAAGACCACATCCCTAGATCGAGTGATTTTCTTGTCCTTAATACTCCAACATTTATATCCAAAGTCATCACCACCATAACCAATGAAAGTACATTTTTCTGATTTAGCCTCTAGCTTGGTCCTATCATCCTTGTCTATATGGAAAAAACACCTCACATTCTAAAAAAATCTAAGAGAAATGAATAATCAAATTTCTTACCATTACCAAGCCTCCTCAGGTATGCCTCCATCCAAGGCACTTGAGGGTCCTCTGTTTATCAAGGACACAATTGTGCTCATTGCTTCTGCCCAAAAAAGATAGAGGCAGTCCTGCATGTAACCTCATGCTCCTAGCATGTTCCATTATTGTTATGTTCATCCTTTCTGACACCCCCATTCTGTTGCGGAGTTCCTAGAACTGTCTTTTTCCTGTGGATTCCATTCTTATAACATTAATCATCAAATTCATTGTTGCAGATACTCCCCTCCATTATCTGACCTGAGACATTTTATCTTAAGACCTGTTTCATTATCTACCAAGGCTTTCCATTTTAAAAAAAGTCTCAAATACATCATATTTTTTTCTAATACAATAAACCCAAACTTTCATTGTTACATCATCAATAAAAGTAACATAATAACTTGAACCCCCAAGATATGATACTTGAGCTGCCCCCCACACATCAGAATGCACCAGCTCTAACTTACTCTCTTTCTTTGTAGGTACAACCTTGAGAAACCTTACTCACTTCTATTTCTCATATAATGCAGTCCTTACAGAACTCCAAACCTATTTTTCTATATCTGGGAAAATCCTTCTTTATGATCTCCATTCCCTTATGGACTCATATGAGCAAGCCTATAGTTGCCACACAATGTTGTATCTACTTCTAAAGCCACAAGATTACAAAAATTAGTGCTATAAGTGGTTAAATACAAGGTTTCCAACCTTCATACCTCTTGCCACCTCACAAGAGCACCCTTGGTAACCTTCCAAGAGTCCACTGTAAATATCACAATACAACCATCACTTCTCAATTGCCCTGCCGATATCAAATTTCATCTTAATGTAGGCACATGTATGACATCCTTCAATAGCCAAGTATTCCCATTCTGCATCTTAACCTGAATTTTTTTTTTTCCAACTTTGCTGCAAGGCTCATCATCACCAAGAAAAAACATGCCTAAAATCTCCTTGAACATAATCAAAAAAAAAATTCCTATGTGGAGTAGCATGGAAAGAAGGCCCTCGAATCTAAAACCCAAGATTTAGTAATATTGTGCAAAGAAAGAATCAAAGCATCTTGACATACATTACCCATTGCCACATTTTCCTTGTAGTTTTCTTCATGTTGTTTCTTCTTGTCCTGAAGCTCCCATCAGTCCTTCTTTGCATGTCTAGACTTTCCACAGTGCCAACATACTATCTTGCTTTTGGATTTTGACCTTGCTCAATCCTTTGATTTTCCATGGCTTTCTCTATTATTTTGTCTCCCTCTAGTTTCCACTGTTAAAGCATTCCCTGAAGTAGAAGATTTCCCAAAGATATTTCTTCACATTTCCTCGCTTAGAATCACCCCTACAACATCCTCAAACTTCAACTTTGAGTTAGCTGGAACCGAGTTTCTTACAACCATTACCAGGTTATTCTAACTCTCAGGTAAAGAGTATAGAATTAATAAAGCCTTAAATTCTTCATCAAATTCTATTGTAACCGAAGCTAGCATATTTACAACCATATTAAAATAATTTAAACGATCTGCTACTGAACCATTCTCATGACATCTTCATATTAAACAATTTTTTCATTAAAAATATCTTGTTAGAGGCAAAGGGTATTTCATACAACTTCCCTAATGCATCCATCAGTTCTTTTGTAGTCTTTTCCTTTGAAACATTAAATAATACCGAAGATGCAAGACAACCAGATTGTCCCAAGTGCCTTCCTATACAGAAAATCCCATTCCACATCCGTCATGCTTGAGAGTTTGTTCACCTTCTCAGAAAATGGAATATAAAGATCCTTCTGATTAAAGGTAATCTTCCAAAGACTGAAATTCTGCCCATTGAATTTATCAACCCTTGATCTTCCATCATCTGTCATAGCTCTCCACTCAAGATAAAACTTTCCCTACTATTCAACACTTTAGCAAACCAAATCAGGATTTGATACCAATTGTTAGGAAATAAGGGATAAAATATGCGGAATAATCACTCACAGAATCGCAACAATAGAAACTAATATGCAGAAAAATATTACAGATCTCAAATAAAAGTGCAAAATAAAATAACACAACAAAAAGAGATAGTATTTAACATGGTTCACCCCAATTTGGGCTACGTCCATTAAGAATCACTAGCTCAGATTTTATTACAAGCCACCACTCTCTCAATATAATACCTAGATCTGTTTGGAGCTATGCTCAACAAACTCTACATAATTCACACCTGAATTCAAAAAAACATCTACAATGTTACATTATGCCTACCATATGCATAAAAACCATATAAGTAGACAAATGCTTAAGTAGTTTTGCAAAACCATGGGTATCAAAACCTGGGCCAAAACCGTCCCATAAACCTATGGGTCAAAAATCCAGCCCATATGAGAAAATCATGTTTCCCGGTAGATCGGGCACGTTTTAAGGCCATAAAAACCCCAGCGAGACAACTAAGGAAACTATACAATACTCTTAGTGTACAATCTTCAACACTTTCTCACATGAAAACAAGCTCCACAACCTAACAAAAATCCTCTGGTTGATTATTCATATACACACGTTCGGTTTTGGAACTGATCACTCCCTACCACATCTCATCATCATCGTACAACATTAAAAATCATAAATCATCTCACACTTCTATCATCACTCGTATTTAGTGAACTTCGTCACCACGATAAATTTTTCATTACATGGATCAACACATTGATCCATGGTTCGACACACTTTATGGTTCTTTCGGCACACTTCTAGTACACATTTTTGCATTCTACTACAATATGGGCTACTCTGAGTTCTCTCAGGTATGCATCTCTATCTACTTTATGTTACCGAGCTTTCACTCCACCCAACATAAAGTGGGGAAAATGTAGTCATAAATCATGCACTTACTATGTACATTACCAACCAAGTATGTTATTTATATATGGATCTTGAAATAAAAATATTAACTAATGACCTCTTCCTCCCAAAGCTATCATGAGAATGTACCTAACTGTATATGCTTTCGCCCGAGAGTGGAAACAAGTTCTTAGCTAGGGGTGAAAAAAATAACCACGCTGACATCACTTGCAAACTTGTTCCTTCTTCCTGCTTATGCCCTAAATCCCTCAAGTAGTGTTTGTAGACCAAAAAACCACATCATTTCTTTTGCTCCTTTGTTGGCATTACAAAGCCACCACTTTCTGTAGGAATGAAATCCCGTTCACTTTTCCCCTATTAATGTAACATAACCATCTATCATGCTCCTCCTTCTATCTAAATCTCCAGCCAGAAGATGGAATTCCTCACTTAACCACCACAAAGGGGTGTCTGATCCACTTTAGCACAAAATGTCCCCAGGGGCTCCTATCAAATACCGAAGGATCCACTTTACTACCTATCATTGATCTCTCCCCTTATCACTCATAAATCTACTCACCGCTCGCCACTGCAATGGAAATAGCAGGCCTGTGCCCCCATGCATAGCATCAATCACCAACCCCTAATGAGTAAGGTACTTTTGGACACATCCGAGTTATCTCCTGTCTATCTTGTGGACACTGCTTCTCCTTTCATACCTTGAAATGGCCTACCAAGGAGTCCCCAACCAGTTTAGTCATCCAGCATATTAAACCTCTCCAAACATTCTTAATTCACTCTTGATTCCTTGGGATAAATTCAACTCTAATCCTTCCTAGCCGATAGATAAAATCCTCATACAAAGGATTGGGGTCGCTACAACACCGCCCGAATCCTTCATCAAAGATTAACTTAGCTGCTTCTTGAGTCTTGTATATTTCCTGCTGTTTTTAACCTGTAACACAACATGTCATCCACATACAGAAAAAGGATCATATAAATTGTCATCCCTCAGAATTTGGGGTTGTAATACATGCAATGGTCAGAAAAACATCCTAAGATATCCGTGATCCATATGAGAATCATATTTCTTATACCCAATGATGTGGAGGCTGTCTTCAAGCCATCAACTCCTTCTTCCATTTGCACAGACTCCATCTCCTCTTTACCTTTGACCAATCATCGCCTCCCTCTCCCTCTTGTTTTTGCACATCTAGTTCCTCTCTCCCCAAAATCAAATCACCATGGAGAAATGCATTCTTTACATCAATGTCTAAGTGCAAGTCTTCTTTCTCTTCTGCTGCACAACATTCCTAGAATAGTTCTAATGAAGTCTTATTTACTATAGTAGAAAAAATATCATACAAAATCTAATACCGTTGTTTCTTTTGAAAAATCCCTTGACCACCAACCTGGCCTTGGTATCATTTCTTGCCTCCTTCTCTGTGAAGTTTAACACCCACTTGTTTCGGTAACATCTTTTTGCCTTAGGTAGCTTCAATCATCATCATAAGCTCACTCATCACCAAATCCCTGTCTATTCTCAAGGTGAGACTGATCGCCTCATCCATGCGTGCTCCACTTCTTCCTGTCCTTATTCCTTCCTGGCATCTACCTACCTGCATTGCTTCAATCAAAGCTATCTGCTCTCCACTATCAATGAGTAATAAATAATAAAGAAGAAGTAAGTAAAAAACAGTTTAGTTTGTCTTCTTATACCCTATAAGAGACCTCCTCAATATAGTATGGATTGTGGGGTTCCTGTTGAGTAGGTTTTCGTTTGAACTGATTCTGTGCCCTTTTAACCAGACTGAAGATCCTCTACTACTGACATATTCTTTCTTGGATTCGTCCATGTTTATCCTGTAACTGTTGCTGTTACATGACTTTCCATCATTAAACCACAGCCATAGATCGAGTGGATTTTTCCTTTGTCCTTAATACTCAACCATGTTATATCCAAAGTCATCACCAACATAACCAATGAAGTAACATTTTTTCTGATTTTGCCTCTAGCTTGGTCCTATCATCCTTGTTCTATATGGAAAAACACCTCACATCTAAAAAAGAATATAGAAATGAATCATCAATGTCTTACATAATCATACCAAGCTCCTCAGGTATTCCTCAAAGCCAGGCATGGATGGTCCTCTGGTTTATCAAGGACAAAGGGTGCTCCCATCCGCCTCTATTCTTTCCCTGTTCCTGCCCCAACAAGGAAAGAGTAGTCCCTACATGTAACCTCATGCTCTAGCCATGTTCCATTATTGTTATGTTCCATCATTTCTTTGTTCCTGACACCCCATTCTGTTGGCGGCGTTCCTATAACTTTTTTTTGTCCGTTCCTTTTTCCTGCGGATTTTATTCTTATAACATTCCGCATCAAAGTAAGGGTTGCAATATTCCCTCCATATCTTACCTGAGACATTTTATCTAAGACCTGTTTCGCATTATCTACCAAGGCTTTCCATTTAAACAAAAGTGTCCAAAATACAACCATCATTTTTTTTTTCTAATACCATAAACCCAACCGTGCATTGTTACAAATCCATCAATAAAAGGTAACATAATAAACTTTTACCCCCAATATAATTATACTGCCCCCCCCACACACTCAGAATGCACAAGAGCGAACTTACTTGCTTTCTTGGTAGGTACAAACCTAAGAAACGTACTCACTTCTATTTCTCATATGCAGTCATCACAGAACTCCAAACCTATTTTTCTATATCTGGGAAAATCCTTCTTTATGATCTCCCATTCCCTTATGGCCTCATATGAGCAAGCCTATAGTGCCACAATGTTGTATCTACTTCTGAAAGCCGTAAGATTACAAAAATTAGTGCTATAAGTGGTTAAATACAAGGTTTCCAACCTTCATACCTCTTGCCACCCACAAGAGCACCCTTGGTAACCTTCCAAGAGTCCACCTGTAAATATCACAATACAACCATCACTTCTCAACTGCCCTGTCGATATCAAATTTCATCTTAATGTAGGAAACATGTATGACATCCTTCAATAGCCAAGTATTCCCATTCTGCAATCTTAACTTGAATTTTTTTTTTTCCAACTATGCTGCCAAGGCTCATCATCACCAAGAAAAACATGCCTAAAATCTCCTTGAACAAAATCAAAAAAATAATTCCTATGTGGAGTAGCATGGAAAGAAGCCCACGAATCTAAAACCCAAGATTCAGTAATATTGTGCAAAGAAAGAATCAAAGCATCTTGACATACATTACCCATTGCCACATTTGCCTCGTAGTTTTCTTCACGTTGTTTCTTCTTGTCCCGAATCTCCCATCAGTCCTTCTTTGCATGTCCAGACTTTCCACAATGCCAACATACTATCTTGCTTTTGGATTTTGACCTTGCTCAATCCTTTGATTTTCCATGGCTTTCTCTATTATTTTGTCTCCCTCTAGTTTCCACTGTCAAAGCATTCCTTGAAGTAGAAGATTTCCCAAAGATATTTCTTCACATTTCCTCGCTTAGAATCACCCCTACAACATCCTCAAACTTCAACTTTGAGTTAGCTGGAACCGAGTTGCTTACAACCATTACCAGGCTATTCTAATTCTCAGGTAAAGAGCATAGAATTAATAAAGCCTTAAATTCTTCATCAAATTCTATTGTAACCAAAGCTAGAATATTTACAACCATATTAAAATAATTTAAATGATCTACTACTGAACCATTCTCAGACATCTTCATATTAAACAATTTTTTCATTAAAAATATCTTGTTAGAGGCAAAGGGTATTTCATACAACTTCCCTAATGCATCCATTAGTTCTTTTGTAGTCTTTTCCTTTGAAACATTAAATAATACCGAAGATGCAAGACAACCGGATTGTCCCAAGTGCCTTCCTATACAGAAAATCCCATTCCACATCCGTCATGCTTGAGGGTTTGTTCACCTTCTCAGAAAATGGAATATAAAGATCCTTCTGATAAAGGTAATCTTCCAAAGACTGAAATTCTGCCCATTGAATTTATCAACCCTTGATCTTCCATCATCTGTCATAGCTCCCACTCAAGATAAAAATTTCCCTACTATTCAACACTTTAGCAAACCAAATCAGGATCTGATACCAATTGTTAGGAAATAAGGGATAAAATATGCGGAATAATCACTCACAGAATCACAACAATAGAAACTAATATGTAGAAAATATTACAGATCTCAAATAAAAGTGCAAACTAAAATAACACAACAAAGAGAGATAGTATTTAACATGGTTCACCCAATTTGGGCTATGTCCACTAAGAATCACTAGCTCAGATTTTATTACAAGCCACCACTCTCTCAATATAATACCTAGATCTATTTGGAGCTATGCTCAACAAACTCTACAGAATTTACACCCGAATTCAAAAAACATCTACAATGTTACATTATGCCTACCATATGCATAAAACCATATAAGTAGACAACTGCTTAAGTAGTTTTACAAAACTGTGGGTATCAAAACCATGGGCCAAAACCGTCCCATAAACCTATGGGTCAAAAATCCAGCCCATATGAGAAAATCACGTTTCCCGGTAGATCGGGCATGTTTTAAGGCCAAAAAATCCCAGCGAGACAACTAAGGAAACTATACAATACTCTTAGTGTACAATCTTCAACACTTTCTCACATGAAAACAAGCTCCACAACCTAAAAAAAATCCTCTGGTTGATTATTCATATACACACGTTCGGTTTTGGAACTGATCACTCCCTACCACATCTCATCATCATCATACAACATTAAAAATCATAAATCATCTCACACTTCTATCATCACTCGTATTTAGTGAACTTCGTCACCATGATACGTTTTTCATTACATGGATCAACACATTGATCCATGGTTCGAAACACTTTATGGTTCTTTCGGCACACTTTTACTACACATTTTTGCATTCTACTACAACATGGGCTACTCTGAGTTCTCTCAGGTATGCATCTCTATCTACTTTATGTTACCGAGCTTTCCACTCACCAACATAAAGTGGGGGAAAATGTAGTCATAAGATCATGCACTTACTATTACATTTACACCACCAAGTATGTTATTTTATATATGGATCTTGCATAATAAAAATATTCACTAATGACCTATTCCCTAGTCCTGTTGTCAGTTAGTCAACCGTCTTTGTCATTTGTCTTGCACAGTCAACAGTTATTTACATGGTTCTGGTCATCTTTTGGGGAGTGTCAGATGTCATTATTTAGTCATTTGTCATCTCTAGTCCCTGATTGGGGTGCCTAGGGTAGTTCTGGGGTGCCCATGGGCTCCCCGGTCCATAATTTTAGGTGCCCTGGTCCCCGTAACACTTGGGTCTAATTTACTTATTCGAGGTTGGTATTTTTCATTTTCTCACTCATTCCCCTAGGTACTAATTGACATGTCGGGTCATTAGTGTCAAAATTTGAGTAAGATATCCCTATATAAACATAACATACTCACTATTTAATGGGCAAACTATCTACAATCAATATCTAGCTATATACTATGGAAAAGGAATGCATTTGGGCATCATTTACATCTACATCACACAAGCATAGAGGGAAAGGGTTTTATTCATTCTATTCCATCCACCATTTGCATTTTACATCTAGTTATTTCCCCTACTTTTGCATCATTGGCGCTAGGGTACCCTAGGCACACAATTACACAGATAAGCACCCAAAACTACATTTAGTTTGGAATATAGTGTAGCGTTTAGTTATAAGTCCACCATTGTGGAAGCTAAGGTCAGTCCGAACCCTTCATATGCATCTTTATTTTTTAGGTATTTAATGCTTTATACGGGGTTTTACAGATGGATCTTCACAATAGATTCACGATGACATAAGCAAACATATTGTGACAAAGATGACGACACTGCAAAGACCTAGTAACACTGTCAATTTCAAATTTTGAGATTTTCTGCATACCAGAGCACACAGATTACATGCTAGGGTGCCCATATGTGCCCCATTCCTCTCCCAGGTGCCCCAATCTAGCCGAATATTCAATTGCTTCATTTTTTAGGGTAGCACCTTCACATTCTGTCATGTCTGCACATTATCATGTTCAAGTCTAGCACATAATGAGGTAAGTCATTTTCAGGTTAGTACTTTATCCCTCTCATTTTCATTATTTCATTTCATTTAAATATCAAAATAAAATATTTAGCATTAGTATTTATCTTACATCATCTATTGTATTTTTATACCTACTTAGATTAACTTAGAATATAAATTCCAAATTCATATTTTTGTTAATCAGAGGGACTAGGATTTCTCTGGTATAAAAGAGCTAATGTATTTAGATTTATCAGTTTCGTTTAGTTAGTTGATTTATTGTAAAAGCATATTCTTTCAATTCAATAAAATTACAGATTCAAGGGAAAAATTTGTTGTGTGACTTTCAACATTAAAATTGATCAAAGGGAAGGAGAAAGGGACACTCCTCCCCAATGAGAAGGTAGATTTAGTGTCATTTCCTTTTTTCATTTGAATGAATTTATCATTTCAGCATTAAACTATGTTAAATACCTTTAAATTTTTTCTTTGATATCCTTTTTCTTTCAATGTATTTCATTTCTTAATTGCAGTAAGTTTATTACTCAGTTGACTATGTTATTAAATATGCACTGAGAACAATTCCTACTATTCCCTTTTTTACAAACATCCATTGACACCGTCCTAGATTGAAAAATATGATATAACTAAAGTGCAAGTATCAATGACAAAGTAGATGTTAGTTATTGCAAATAAACTAGTTCTCTCCTAAAGGGACTAGGATTTCTCTAGTATAAAAGAAATAATATATTTATATTTATCAGTTTGGTTCAATTAGTTGATTTATCATAAAACCATGCTCTTTCAATTCAATAAAATTAAATATTCAGGGGAAAAATTTGTTGTGTGACTTTCATCATTATACTTGATCGAAGGAAAGGAGCAAGGGCCACTTCTCCCCAACGAGAAGGGAGATTTACTATCAGTTCCTTTTTGTCATTTTGAATGCATTTATCATTTTAGCATTAAACTATGTTAAATACCTTTAAATTTTGTCTTTGATATCCTTCTTCTTTCAATGCATTTCATTTCTTAATTGGAGTAAGTTTATTACTCAGTTGATTCTATTATTAAATACATGCTAAGAACAATTCATACTATTCCCTTTGTTTGAAACAACTATCGACTGAAAAGCATGATATAACTAAAGTGCAAGTATCAATGATGCTCTTCATCACACATGGAAACCGATTCTCTAGCCACATAGTCCATTGCATACACCGTAGCTCTACTGCATACTCTGGCCATCCTCCATACTCTTGGTATGTTCTCCATATAATGGCCTATGGCCCCATATGATCTAACATCTCTCTATATGTATCAGTATCCATCTTCTTGCTACGCGTGCCTACCCATATCCAATTAAATATATCAGGTCTTTCCCACTCCCCTTACAAGCCACCAAATGGCCTCAATATTGTAATATTCTTATAAGCCCATACATGTAATAATGTGGTAGCTCCAATACCACCCTCGTGTTCCTCCTATGTAAATCTATATAAATTTCTATATGAATGGGCCAATACACATCGTTCCCACTCATATCTTGTGCCCTCCTCTATCCGATGGTAGATGTTGTTGGTATCAAAATTTGTTCTCCTTTTCAAGCAAAGCAACAACACAAATTCAACAGGGAGCTTAGAGGCAACTACATCATGAATATATGTCGTTTTGTAGCCGGGGAGGAATCTAACTATCCCTTTTTTACCTGGATTTGTGGAGAGATGGATAGCACCTTCAATATGATTTGATCTATCCTCACTATTTAAGGTCGTGCCTTTCAACCAAGGTAAGATAACCTATTTTGTAACCTCTGTTATCTGAAAGGAGATACAAATACCTTTCTTTTGCATAAATTTTATAGAGAAAACCTTGGGGAAAATATGATCAACACACAAAATCTAACTCTCACGAGTTGTCACTTCCAAATTATGGAGATATTTTCAACACAAGGCTAAGGTTACTAAAGACATTTGGAATCCTGATCTATTTTGTATACTTTAGCAAATGGATTTTGGTCTTGTGTGGGTATACAGAGAAAAAACAAGGGTAGCATGGGTAGGATTAGATGTTTTAAATAAAATTTTTGGTGGAAGGGGAGATAGGATGCACTTGACTCACCATATCCTTGAGAGCTTATGAAAAATGGAAAGATTCAAACAACAAAATGCCACAAAAGTTAAAATGTTTCTTCAACTAGAATATGTGCTTCAATGGAGACCCAGATTGGCACTTTTTCATACAGGGTATGGGATTCTGTCACGAAGGCTCAAGTCAGAGAACCCAATAAAGCACCAAGATTCAAACCAAACCACACCTACGGTACACCTAGAGGCTTACAGATAATCTCTTTCAACAAAATGAAAGAAAAGTGATTTTAAACCGTTTACTTCACTCCCAGATGAAGGCTTTTATGAGAAATGAAGTTACAGATGCCACTAAACTATCATAAGGATTGATACCTGTGTGATTAGACCAGATTTTGGTACAAGATTGCAACAGAAACAAGAAAAACTTCTTGCATGCATTCATAGATGAAATAAATACACTTTACTCAAGATTAACACAAAATAACTCAAGTTTGATCAAAAATTTTAGCAAGGGAAAGTTTCTAGAACAATCTCAAAGCTTATCAATGGCTATACACTTACAACCACCTTGACACGATTTAATTTGACACAAAGAGAGATATACAGGATTCTTAGATGGCTTCTCAAAAAAGGATGGGATCTGTCGAGATTTTTCTACTAGAAAAATAATTCCCTAACTTTATCCAAAACTCCCAACCATTTGTATGAAAATTTGTGCCATTTATAACCTTTACAATAGAGCCCCTTTCCCCCCAAAATAAAAAAACCTTAAATTCACCAGTGCTCACCATGATTCTTTCATGATTCTCAGAATCAGATCTGCAAGAATTCTCTAGGTTCTCGAGGGGAAGATCTCATTGAATATCTCCCACATTCAACTCCTCCCTCTAGTAGATCACTCTTTCTTCAATTTACCAACCACTAATGCCCCTAATCTATCAAATCTAGCTCCTTGCGTGCTTGGGAGAAGAAAAATAGAAAATTCGATCGTGCACAAAAGTCAGACCATTTTAATGGTGAAAGACATCTTCCAAATCTCCCCACCAAACTTCGATATCAAAATTAACTCCCCTCTTTATTTGGCATGTAGAAAAGACCAAGATATCATGGAGACTCGCACTTCCAGACGTGTTTCAGAGAAATGGGGGGAAAATTTTATTTAGACTCATAGTTGCTGTTGATTTTTACTTTGAATTTAGGACGTCCACGTGGAAGATTCAAACTTAAGAATAGACCCAGGGGCTTCCTTTGACTTTTTACAACTTTTTGGAAAAATGGAAAAAAATTCCATTTTTCTCCGCATCTCCACCCTCAAGAAACGATCCTGACACGTGTCCGAATATGATTCGAGCAGAACCACACTCAAATTCTATCATTCTATTGTCTTTTTGGAAAAAGGAAAAATTTCCAAGTTTTCCCCATAGCTTAACTCTAACCCTTAAAAACGGGCCTGACATGTGTCCCAATGTGTTACAGTGAAACTGTGCTTCCCCTTTTACTTTTAACCTCCTTTCTCTCTCCCAAAGGAAAAATTCCAAATTTCCCCCGAGAGGTCCTGTTGGTCCTAAAATCTGTCGCTTGGGCAGATCTATGGATAAATGAGGCCAACAGTGTGCAGGGTATATAGCCCCGCTTTGAGGTCAACAAAGAGAAACTGGTTTATTGCTATTACTACTAGCAGGAATCTGTGCAAGTCTCACAAAATTCTGCCTTCGGGGGTTTGGGATCTCATCCCAGTAGGGGTGTTTTCCCGAACGACTGCGAAGAAGGAAAGGAAGGGGATGAAGAAAGAGCAGTCCAAATGTAGAAAAACGAAATGAATATCCCAAGCATGCAACATGGCAGAAGGTTTAAGGGGTTTTGGATTGTATAAACAGAGGCATATGCCAAACCTACTGTGCATAAAACGAGCAAAGAAATACTGATTATAAATCACTGACAATAAAACAGAGCAGATCTAACCGAATAACACACAGATCTGACTTGGAAAAGATCAATGCACCGAACACAGGTATTCAGGCACAAAGTTTTTGTTAAAATGTTTCTCTTACTAAAATATGTGCTTCAATGGAGACCCAGATTTGCACTTTTTTCATACATGTATGGATTCCTGTCCACGACGGCTCAAGTCAAGAACCCGAAACAGCAACCAGAGTCAACCAAACCACACCTACGTACACCTATAGGCTTACAGATAAATCTCTTTCCACCTCTTTCATTTCACAAAAGGAAAAAAGTGGATTTTAACTTTAAAAAAAAAAAAAAAAAACAAAAACGTTTACTCTTTTCCACTCCCATATGAGGCTTTATGAGAAAGGAGTTACAGATGCACTAAACTATCATAAGGATTGATACCTGTGTGATTAGACCAGATTTTGGTACAAGATTGCACACAGAAACAAGAAAAACCTTCTTTGCATGCATTCATAGATGAAATAAATACACTTACTCTCAAGATTAACACAAAATAACTCAAGTTTGATCAAAAATTTTAGCAAGGGAAAGTTTCTAGAACAATCTCAAAGCTTATCAATGGCTATACACTTACAACCACCTTGACACGATTTAATTTGGACACAAAGAGAGATATACAGGATTCTTAGATGGCTTCTCAAAAAGGATGGGATCTGTCGAGATTTTTCTACTAGAAAAATAATTCCCTAACTTTATCCAAAAACTCCCAACCATTTGTATGAAATTTGTGACATTTATAACCTTTACAATAGAGCCTCCCCTTTCCCCCCCCCCTTTTTCCCCCCAAAATAAAAAACCTTAAATTCTCCAGTGCGCAACATGATTCTTCAGGAGTCTCAGAAATCAGATCTGCAAGAATTCTCTAGGTTCTCTCGAGGAAGATCTCATTGAATATCTCCCACATTCAACTCCTTGCCTCCCTCAGGAGAATCAACCTTTCTCTCAATTTTAAATACAACCCAAATATCCCCTAATCATCAATCTAGCTCCTTGCGTGCCTTGGGCAGAAGACAAAATAGAAAATTCGATCGTGACACAAAGTCAGACCATTTTATGGTGAAAAGACATCTTCCCATCTATCCTCCCCACAAACTTTCGATATCAAAAATTAACTTCCCCGCTTTTAGGTGTGTTTGGCATGGTAGAAAAGCACCCGTATATCATGGAGACCTTCGCCAAATTCCCGACGTGTTTCAGAGAAATGGGGGGAAAATTTTATTTAGACTCATAGTTGCTTGTTGATTTTACTTTGAGATTGTAGGACGGCCACGTGGGAAGATTCAAACTTAAAGAAATAGACCCCAGGGGCTTTCCTTTGACTTTTTACAACCTTTTTGGAAAAATGGAAAAAAAATTTCCATTTTTCTCCGCAATCTCCACCCTCAAGAAACGATCCTGACACGTGGCCGAATATGATTCGAGCAGAAACCACACTCAAATTCTATCATTCTATTGTCTTTTTTGGAAAAAGGAAAATTTCCAAGTTTTCCCCATAGCTCTACCCTTAAAAACGGGCCTGACATGTGTCCCAATGTGGTTACAGTGAAACTGTGCTTCCCCTTTTACTTTTAACTCCTTTCTCCCAAAAGGAAAAATTTCCAAATTTCCCCCGAGAGTCCTGTTGGTCCGAAAATCTGTCGCTTGGGCAGATCTATGGATAAATGAGCCAACAGTGTGCAGGGTATAGCCCCTCTTTGAGTCAACAAAGAGAAACTGGTTTATTGCTATTCTACTAGCAGGAATCTGTGCAAGTCTCACAAATTCTGCCTTCGGGGGTTTGGGATCTCATCCCAGTAGGGGTGTTTCCGACTGCGAAAAGAAAGGAAAGGAAGAGGGGATGAAGAAAGAGCAGGTCCAAAGGGAGAAAAGAAATGAATTCCAAAGCAGAAAGGTCAGAAGGTTTATGTTTTGGGATTGGTAGTAAACAGAGCCAAACCTACTTGCATAAACGAGCAAAGAAATACTGATGATGAATAAATGACAATAAAACAGAAGCAGATCTAACAGAATAAACACACAGATCTGACGTAAGAAAGATCTAAGCACATAACACATGTATCAGCACAAAGTCTAAATATTGTATTAATATTTTCCTTATGTTCAAAAAGCTCAAAGTCTTTTCTCCTCACTTCTATTTTTCATTCTGAAAGATATTCACTCACTCATCCCCAAATACAACAAGTATTGGGGTATTTATAGAAGAAGGAGATAAAAGAAGGTAAAAAGGAGCCAACAACTTATTTACAAAGATATTTACAAAATATCTAAAAGTCATGTTGACTTTTGACAACTTGATGGATGACATCATCCCATGATGTAACATGGATGATGTCATTATTTGTGTCAACATACTCCAGATATTCCCAAAAAGAAATTCGAAGAAGAGAGAGAGAGAAGAAGGAGGAGAAGCTACTCGTCGTCGTCATCAGGGATAATTTTAGTGGCGAATATTCGTAATATGGTGAATATTCCATTTTTGAAAATTTTGAAAAGGTGAATTTTTTGGCACGGGCCAGTGACCTGTTCACCTAAAAATTACACTTTAATTTTTTTTAGGGTCGGCTTCGCCTACCCTTGAAAAATATCCCCTATATAAACCTAGATTATTTGCCAGGTAGAACACTTCTACTTCACATTTTTCAACAATATGATATATCTCGTATTATAGAGGTGCGACAAGGGGGTAAGTTATTGATGCGCGACAAGGAGGGTTTGCAGACAAGGAGATACTGTAGATATTGACGCATAGTAAATGCATGACAAAGATTTTGTTGATGAGCGACATGGAGTTTTTTCGATGAGCAAGAAGAGGGCAGAGTTACAGACGCGTGACAAAATATTTGCTGTCGCGCGTCAACATGCCTTAGTGACGCGCGTCAATAGGCCTTAGTGATGCGCGTCAACAGGCCTTAGTGACGTGCATCACTAAGGCCTATTGACGCGCGTCACTAAGGCCTATTGACGCGCGTCACAGGCCTTAGTGACACGCGTCAATAGGCCTTAGTGACGCGTGTCAACAGGCCTTAGTGACGCGCGTCAATAGGCCTTAGTGACACGCGTCACTAAGGCCTGTTGACGCGCGTCAAGGAGTTACAACACATATTGACGCATAGTAGACGCACGAAAAAGAGTTTGTGATGCGCGACATGGAGATTTTTTGATGAGAAAGCAGAGGTCGGAGGGTGCAGACGCGCGACGGAATATTTTGCTATCGCGCGTCAAAAAATGCAGTGACGTGCGTCAATAGACCTATTGACGCGCGTCACTGAGGATGCTATCGGACAGAACCCTCAGTGACGCGCGTCAATAGGTCTATTGACACGCATCACTAAGGTCTATTGACGCACGTCACTGCATTTTTTGACGCGCGACAGTAAAATCTCCCGTCGCGCGTCTGCAGCCTTCTGTCGCAGTGCTTGATAATCAGGCGAAATTTTTGATATACAACCCCCAAAAAATTCGCCTTCCCGTGAAACCGGTTCCGGGGATATTCGCCAGGTATTCTCCACCTCCGATTTCCAGGAGGTCTCTTAAAATGAACCCTGGTCGTCATCCTACGGCCGAAAGGGAGTGGACTGCTTTTGTTGTTGCTCAGGTGACGAGATATGGAATTAAGAGCGGTATTCCATAAACTTGTTGATCATGGGCCCTAGTTGATCCTGGGAAGTATCCTTGTGCCGCTCACTGATCGCCTCACAAGTCTGCCGCTCATCTATGAGCTTCTCGGAGAGTTTGGAATAGTCTTTTTCCGCTTCAATGAGTAACCCAATGAAGTCCTGGCAGGCCAGCAGGTTGTTGATAGACTCTGTGTCAAAAGTGACCTCTGGCCCCATGCCTTGAGAAATGATCTCCTTGAAGATCTGGATGGTCTCCTCAGCTTTTCTTAAAGTAAAGGAAGGAGTAATTAACCCTGGCGACATGTTAAGAACGATCCGTTCCATTTGGTGCATCGCGTCTAGGGCTTCTTCCTTCACTTTGTCAATCTTTTCTAGGACAAATTCCAGCTGATCCACCCGGTAATCTAGAGTGGACATGACTTTGTTGAGGGCCATGGGATGTCTGAAGATGCCGAACTTGACCAGATCTTCGACTGAATAGTCGAACATTTGTTGAAAGGTCTCGTGCTGCAGTTTAGCATGTTCCAGCTCTTCTGATATGGGTCCTGCTAACGCTTGGAGCTCTTTATTCGCCTTATTGATGTTCAGATACAAGTTAGAGAACTCAGCGATTACTTTTTCACTATCTTTGAGGATTTGGCTCCTCCAAGTAGAAACGGCCATACCCTTCTCGCCGATCTTTGCATACTCATTAATTTTCTCCTGGCTCAGAAGCTCAGAAGTCTCGGTGGTAGTTGTGGGAGGCACACTGCCCATCTTCTGTAAGGCTTGGAGCAGATATTTATTTTACTCTTTCAACTGCCTTTTCTCTTCCTTTGTTTCTTAAAGCTTCTTGCAGAGGGCATCAACTGCAGAAAGGGCCTCCCCCTGAAGGCTTTCGGAAGATGTCCCCATTGTGACTTGGGTCACAGTATAATCTGTCAGGGATAGATCCTTTTTCTCCTTGAGAGGATTGGGGTATGCGATCTCCATAACCCTCTCTCCCGCAACACTTTGAGAGAAGCATGTGACGGGCTTCTGCTTCTTTTCCCCCTTAGATGGGATCACAGAAAAGTCCATCAGAGCGATGGGAACTTTCCTCTTTTGCTGACTTAACTGTTGGGAGATCCAGGTTGGATCTATGGGAGAAGGGCCGGAAACAGAGAAGGGGGTAGCTGCAGTAGTAGAGGGGAAAAACGTGGAGACACGTGGAGGCGGCATGGAGAGAATAGCCGAAGAAGTACCCATGGGAGGAAGGGATACTGCAGCTGAGGAAGACATAGGAAGGGAAGGGAGCTCAAAGATGAGGGAAGAAATGGAGGGGGAAAGATCCGCAAGGGAAGAGAAGATGGACGAAGAAGCGGGAGGAATAGTAGAAGAAGGGGGAGAGGACAGGACCAAAGGGATGGTCACCTGAGTCACTCAAGGAGGGGAAGGAAGAGAAGAAGAAGGGACAGAAGGGACCTTAGTTGTTGTAGCAATGCTGACATCCTGAGTGGATGGGCCTATTGGAATATCCTCTTCTGCTTCTTTCTCTGGTGTAACCAAAGTTATTACCTGTTCGGGTGCCACGGAAGGAGGACTCTCAGGGGCTTCTTCTCGAATGGTGCTGGATTCACCTTCTACGTCTTTTCCCTTGCCTTTAGGCTGCTGTTTAGATCGGGGAGGTGCGTTACCCAATGGGGAGGTTGTGAAATCAACCCCGAGGTAGATTAACCCGTTCATCCAACACCAATGCTCTGTTCTACGCAGAGTTTCCTTAACCCTCTCCTCAATCGTCTGAGGTGCCTTAGTTCTATCAATGGCTGGAAAAGGCCAATTGTCCCCATCCGTGTTAGTATATACTTGGTCTACTTCATCCTCCATAGTTTGGAAGCCTTTGGGAACAATTGCTACCCCGTATTGGATGATTTCTGCCAAGGCTAAGTGAGAATGGTCCTTTCTCCTGAGCTCAACCTCATGGATGACGTCGATGTAGATGTCCTCGATCTGAGGGACATGGATTGGATCGAGTTTTGCCCTTGGCAGAAAACTTCTTGGGTCAAAGGTAGGTCTGGCCGGGAAATCATGTTTTATGTTAAGCAGCTCCAACTCTACAAACATGTCCTTTGCCTTATGATGGGTAAGGCATGTATATCTGCCCACTGTGAGGGGGAAAGGAGTTCCACCCTTCTTTCTTTTGAGGCACTTCTCATGATAGGTGATCAGTTACCTTGATAGTTCCAGCAGAATCAGTTTGGGTCCAGCATACCTTGGCAGTCTGGTTGGTTCTCCCAGGAAGTTGGCTGCCCTCAGATAGGTGAACATGGGAAATTGGGTGAACAGTGCCCCCCATTTCTCAGTGGCCGCCACTATGCTCTTGGTCGTGTGACCGTAAGTCATATTTGGCCTCAACAGGCAGATGATGTGGTAGAAAAACACATCGTTGATCTTTGTGAATTGAGGGATGCTATTTTCTAGCCTCAACTCTAGGTAGTATTCATATATTTTGACCTGAGGCCAAACCCCACTCCGCATCAGGCCTGGGTAGTCTCTTTCTGATGTTGCAGCGTAAACAACATAGGAATTCATGTAGAATCTCCCTGTTGTATTGAATTGTTGAAGCTGCTTGGAGATCGTGCTGCTTATAATCTCTGCCCATTTGAAGCGTTGATCGGGCATATTCTTATTCATGGTCTCTAAGTACCGCAACATCCATTTATGGAAAAAGTGGGTGTCAGGAAGCCCAAAGACCCGGCTCAGGAAAGTGATGGTGTCACTGAGCTCCTCTGAGAAATCACTGCGGTGAATGATTTGTGGCCATCGGGTCACTACCTTTTTGTTTTTCAAATAGACCTCGTTCATCAGCTGCATGCACTGATCTTCGTTGTCATCCCAGGCCTTAATGCAATCTTCTCGGCTGACGGCCACAAAGTGCCGGTGATGAGGGATGCCGAGTATTATTTCGAAGTGGTGGGAAGTGAGGTTAATGACGACCTCGCCCTTGTCATTTACGACACACCTTGTGTCCTTGTTGTAGCACCGGGAAACTACCATCATGAATTCATTGTTGACGACGCTGACTGGGATTCCTCCAGCGAAGTGTAGGGCACTACCCATTAGTTTTTCCATCCATGGACTTCTTGTTACCTTCTGAGTCCTGACCCAGAATTCCTCCATATCAATGTGACCCAACTCTGAGTCTCTGATGTCTAGGTCGCATTCGGCCTGGGAGTCAGGCATTCTAACCCTCTGATATTTATATTTCATCTCTTCTTCTGTAAGTCTGGCCTTGCCTTTAGATTTGGTAGGTCTCTTGCTTGATGTAGACATATGTTCTTCCAAGCTTAGTTGTTGATCTGCACGAAGAAGAAGTGAGACCCAACGCAAAAAGGTTGTATTAGCCATTTTATCTTCCATTGAAGTGTTGACAGAAGAAAGAGTTAGTGATTTTGAGGCTCAGGGCGCAGGGCACATGAAAGCTGCAGCTTACAAGGCCAAAATGGTAAGGCACACAGGAAAAAGGTGTTGCAGGGGTTAAATCAGCGCCAAAGGTGCATGGCGCATAGATACTGCAGGGTACATTTTGTAAAGGGCGCATGGAAATTTGGTGTTACATAGGGACAGGATGCGCCAAAGGCGCATGTATTTTTCATGTTGCGTGGAAAATTGGTGTGCCAAAGGCACATGTATTGTTTGTGTAACATGAACTTTTTGTGCGCCAAAGGTAACTTGGCACGGCGCACAGAGGGTCTACACAACATGATGTTGCTGTAATGGGGATTGCGCCCACGCCTTCGATAGCTTTGTACTTAGCGCGTATAAAAGGGGTGTTACATGGATGCTGGGTGCGCCAAAGGGTGCACGAATCTTTTGTGTTGCATCCAAACTTGATGCGCTCAAGGGGGCGCACGAGAAGCGGTTGCAGCATACGAGAGAAATGCGCCATGAGGGTGCATCCTTTTATGATGTAACAGAGGTGACATATGCACCAAAGGCACAACTGTTTTTCATGTTGCGTAGCAAGTTTATGCGCCACAGGGGAAAATGATTTTTAGGTCTGTTCTTTCTCTCAAAGGGGTTTCAACATATGGTTTTAGCTTTCTCAAGGTTTATATGAAGGAGTGCAATACCAAGAAGGATTTTCAAGCCATCACCATTTTTGAGGACAGAGCTTCCTCTACTAGCAGATCTGGAAAGAGGGGGAGGAATATGTGGAAAGACAGTAGGGGGGAGCTAGTTCAATATTTCCTTCTTTCCAATCCAAAACCAGACCCACAAGCAAACAAAGAACCAAAAATGCCAAACACACGAAAGAGATAAGAACCTCTTACCCAGATAAATAGTGAAGAACGTGCAAACGGGTCCACTACGTGTTCGAAAATGATAGGGCAGGTGCGCTGACAGGCTCAGAGATTATAATAAGAAAAACGTGATTGCTCTGGTGATAATGACATTTGCAGGCGCACAAATATATATATATAGGTGAGTCAGTAATAAACACGCCACCAACTTTGTAAAGGGCGCATGAAAATTACTGTCGACATAGGAAAGCATGCGCCCTTTTGTGCACCAAAGCACTTGCCAGCATGGAGTTAAGTGCACCTTTGGTGCACCAAAATTGGTGTCGACATGAGATTATGTGCGCTTGTGGCGCACCGAAAAGAGGCGCAACAAATGTTCTGTCGACAGGAAGGCACATGCGCCTTGGTGCACGCAGGGAAGACTCAACATATCAAGGCGCACCAAAAGGTATGTTGACACAGGAAAATACGTGCCAAAGGATTTAAAGGGGCGCACCAAAAGTTGTTGTTACATAGTAATTCCATGTGCCCAGCCAAAAGACCAAAAATGACTAAGTTCGGAAAACCAGATTTCCCATAAAAGGGATTTTGCAACTTTTTGAACGCAAGGGATCCCTAACGAGGGATTGGAACAAAATTTTCAGTATGGTTATCGGTAAAATTTCCCTTGTCAATTTTACAGGATAACAAGTCCGCACCTCTGCCATTGACTGGAGCAAGCTTTGACCTTTCCTTTATTAGGACTGTAGGCCATTTTGATGTTTTTTAGTCATTTGCATGTCAAGGGGAAAAAAATCCAAATTTCCCCTGATGGTCTGTCTCCTCACCCCTTTGAATTTTCAAACCACCATGTTTTAGCATGGTGCACCTTGAGGCGGTCCCAAAAAATTTATACCTTGAATGAGCGCGGGCTCGCCACGTGTCCTAGCCCAGCAAAGCTTGTCTGAATGCTTGCTGCTCAATGGAATGTGCCACGTGTCATGCTCTAGGGTAGTATCCTTTGGTCTTTGAAAATTCTAAGAAAAATGTAAAGTGAGCGGAGGCCTCCACGTGTTGTCATGGCACTCCTTAAAAACGGAACCTAAAAGGCCAGTCTCCAACATGCGCGGCTCCTCCACATGTCCCGGACTTCCAATTTTTTTTTAAAAATGACTAAGTATGGGAAGACCCGACGGAAGCCTCCATGTGTCTCTATCCCACCAAACCTCCACGTGTCCTCCCGGCACTACTCCAAGGCCAAACCAAAAAGTAAATCTTCAAACGAGCGTCATTCACCCATGTGGACAAATTTTTGAGTTGAGAATTTTCATAGAATTTTTGAAGTATTTAGCCAAGCCGCATCCAACCAAAAGGTGCCACATCCCCTGTAGATGCAAGGATGTAAATTTGACCAGGAGAAATGTCCGTCAAACCGTAAAATACAGAAAAATGATATTTTGAGCCTGGGAATGAAATTTTCTTCAAGGACAGAAAGTTTAGAAATGTTGCAAGACTCAAATACATTCTTCAGGTACACATCAATTCATTCTTCTTCAATTATCTAGGATAGAGATGACAAGGAAGATGGATCCTGATCTGTGGAGAACAGGGAGAACATGGGGGATTGCAGAGTTTTTGGAATGAACAAAGAACGGGGAGACCCAAATTATAAAACTTTTCAGAGGGACAGAGAAACGAAGAGACAAACATGGAACCATACATCATCTTTGACCTAGGAGTTCATTAAAAATAAGAACAAAGATTGACCCATCTCAACACGGGGAAGGAGAAATTGACAAAGGCTGTAAATCATTAGATTTTCAAAGGTACAAACGGGGCGAGACTATTTTGGGAATCAAAATTAGCATCCGGACTCAGGGATGGGCACTTCCTACGAGTGCCACAAGAACAAAAGTAGACCAAGTGACAAAAATATCCATTGGGCAATAGAGTTATCTTACAGAGTAGAGAAACAGAGCCACTCTTCAAAAACAGACAACCGAGAAACCAGACAAAAATAGGTCACTGAGGACTAGAACGAACAAAAACACAAAAGGACATGGAACAAATGAACATATTATACACTATACAAAATATATCTTCCTTGATTCAAAGAAAACAATCAAGGAAAATCTTCAAGTGCATGCCATCCTGGGTATGACCATGCCAAGAGGCTCTGGTATGTCTTTCATCAACTGGAAATATACCTCCTTTTCTTCTTTATTTCAGTTTGTAAACCATCCATTTTCTCTGAAGCTCCTCCATTGTGTTTAAGTCAAATTATTTAACATTTTTCAAGGTGACATCATAGACTAAATTCCCAAAAAAAATAACATACTTAGGAACTCCATTTTCAACACTTTCATACTCCCTGAAATCCACAAAACTCACAAAGTTGTTAAGATCAACATCTTCTTGCAAAACCTCATAAGATGCATTGCTTGGGTCTTCAATCAAGTACAACATCTTCTTCTCTCCATATAATTTCACCAAGTTGCCTTCAATGGGGATAGTGGCATAAGACATGTCCATTTGCACACTACCACCAACACTTGTTGCCCACTTTCTTGACAACAACATCCCCCACTTGGCAGGGTAGTCAACAATGACTACATCAAGCTTTAAGTTCCTTCCAGGATAAGATGCAAGTTGCACAACCAGATCTTTGACACATCCCACCACTAGCACCTCTCTAGAGTCCATGGTAGTGCACTTCCCATATGTTGTTGTTACTTTGATACCTAATTCATTCATGACTTCAAGAGGCATGACATTACATGAAGCTCCAGAATCAAACATATAGTTATGTAACAACTTGTCTTTGATAACCAGGGTAGTGAAAAATGGATCCACATTCAGCTGGGATTTAACCAAAGAAGTTCCTAAATAAACCTCTGGTGGTTCCCCCATCTCTTCCAGCACTTGTGGCTTTTCCAACTCTGTACAATAGTAAGGGGAATCTCAACCTTGTTTACATCTCTTGCCTTGTATGATCTCTTCCCCTTTGAATCCTAAATATTCAAAAGCCCTCTTCTTGTGCTCAGGGATCCTAAGCAACTCAACAATTGGGACAGAGAATTTTGATTTGGCTCAAAACTTGGGCTATGTCATATGGAACAAATTTGGGTAAAGCAGCACTAGGAGAAAGATTGGAAAATTCATCAGATGGAATGGGATTCTTTTTAGTTTGGGCATGGGGAGGAACACAGGTTTTGCTTGGGGAAACAAGCTCTCTGCCAGATGCATTTTTCTTTGGGGTTTCTTTGGTAAGCAATGGAAATTTTGACTTGGCTTGTGGCCCCTTGGCAACTTTACTTCTGGTATTGTGCTCCTTTTCTTGGGAAACTACAACATTCATTAATAGTTGCCTATCTTCTTCTTAAGTAACTCCTCCATCATACTTTTCAATCATTAATGCCCTCAAGTATTCAAAATCATTAGTGGGCAATTCAAAAGCTTGTACAGTGTCTACTTCTAAAGTATGAGAGGGAGGAAGAAGAGGTACCTGGTGGATGCAATCCCAAAAAATAGTAGCAGTTCTAGCACTTATTACCTCAGTTGAAGTTGCTTCCCTTGGTGAACTTGCAGGGATCTCCATCATGTAGGCATCATCATCATTATCATCATCAGCTTCTTCTTCTTCTTATTGATCTTCTTCACAAGGAGCATGAGGCATGAAACATTTGTCACACCAATCAATGACATATGTCTCCTCTCCACAACAACTCTAACAGCCAAAGGATCAGGTACCATTCTATTTTCTCTACCTTGGGGCTGCCTATTTCCAAATCCAACAAGTCCTTTACCTCTGTCATCAGTTCTTTGATGATTTGTAAATCTATCTTGGCCTTGTTGCTTGTGTTGTCCTTGTGAACTCTGCCCAACTCCTTTCTCAGACTCGGGCTAGCTTGTAGGAAATCTCTTTGACAGCCCCTACCAAAGTCTTCACAACTTCTTCCAAATCAGCAACCTTGCTTGTTTGGGGTTTTTCTGGGTTAACCAGCTTTACACCTTCCCTCTTAGGAGGTTTTCCAATTTCCTTGATGTTGTTCTCTATTTGCAGAGCCATAGTGAAGGCCTGCCTCAAATTTGTGGGGTTCTTGTCTCTCAAGTAATATGCAGCCTTTTTATCAAATGCATCAGTGTATTTGATCAAACATGACTCATCACATGGCCTTATCCTAACAGGAAATCTCCTCAAAGGTCTTATTAAACCTTGTGTTGAAGTCATGTACTGACTCATTAGGGTTCTTTTTGATGTTTTCAAATTCTGATAGAAGAAACCTAGGGTCAGTCCTATCACCATATTGCAATCTAAATGCATTGTTCATCTCAGCCCAAGAATCAATAGAGTTATCTGGTAATATTTATACCAGTCCCTTACATCCTCTTCCAAAGTATGGATAAACAACTTGATATACACATCTTCATGTTCAATCTCAAATTCTTCCATCATATTGATAAAAATATTTAAATGTTGATCACCAGTTATAGCATTGTTTCCTTGGAACTTTGGCATTATGTTCCTTACATCTTGAGGCACTGCATTTGGATATCCAGCCATTCCCACAAAATTTATAGGTCTAAAGGTGTTTACAACAAAAGGGGGTCTGGGTGGGGGCTGGGCCATGTTCCTTTGAGGAAGTGACCTTGGAGGGGTGACAAATTGATGAGGGGCTGAGGGTCCTTGGAACACAGGAGTATAATTTTCAAAATGGAGATCCCCCAAAGGCCTTGTCTCTTGGAAATCTCTATCAACCTTAGAAAAGACAGGTGCAGAGTGTGAAGCAAACCTTTCAAAATCAAATGAAGGCCCCTCTCCAGTTGGAGAGTTCAATTCCACAAAGAGGCTACCTGATTCAGAGTCACTTGAATGACAGTCTTCAATGATAGGTCGATCACTTTCATCAATGGAGATCCCTCTTCTTGTCTGCTGACCTCCAACAACTCTCCAGGATTTTCTTCCTTCTGATTTTGCTTTTCCTAGCTCTAGAAACAATGTCCTAGTAGGATCCCTAGCAAAGAAAGATCTTCTTCTTCCATCTTTGCAAATATTAGTAACAAATCTTACTTGACAGAGGTTTAAGACACTGGTACTTATTAAAATCAAATCAACAGGGAGTCGCCACTAAGGATTTCCACCTTAGTTGTGCAAATGCACTAAATATGGTCTGTCAAAAGTTCTGTCAATGCTAGAAACTGGAAATGGAAATATTTTGACCTTTCTTTACCCAGATGTATCAAATGAAAGCTAGTGCATCAGGTGTGGAAACTGAAGAAACTGCACACAGCACTTGGAGCATACAAGAAGTGTTTTACCAGGGTCTTGATTTTGAACAAAGGTCCCTGGCAATGACACCACTAGTGTTTTACAAGGTCTTGATTTTAAACTGAATGTCCCATGGATTAACAATAGTGCCACTAGTGTTTTACCAGAAATAACTAAATATATACTGTGGATGAAAATATAATGAACTCAATGAAACTCTAGACTTTTAAAAAGTCCCCAGCAATGGCGTCAGACTAGCGTGTTGACGGGCCAAATATATATGAAATGGCAAAGATTAATCAATCACCAAGGCAATATGAAATAACAAAAAACATGGGTCCTCACAACGGTGCCACTAGAAGCATGTTGGTACCAAATAGATTGAACTCTCCTTCAAAAGGTCCCCGATATGCATCATGGATGTGCTGGGGACAGCTCAGAGGTAGATACTAATCATGTATGGTATCCATTTGTTCTCCTTTTTAGCACTCAACAGGGAGCTTAGAAGCTAAGATGATAAATATATGTCTCTTAGGGAGTGGAATAGTAACTTTGTTACTTGGATTTGTGGAAGATGGATAACACCTTCAAAAGGATTTGATCTATCCTAACTATTTTAGGTTGTGCCTTTCAACCAAGGTAAGAGAACCTATTTTGTAACCTTTGTTATCTGAAAGGAGATACAGGATACCTTTCTTTTGCATAAATTTTATAGAGAAGACCTTGGGGAAAATATGATCAACACACCAAATCTGACTCTCACGAGTTGTCACTTCCAGATTATGGAGATATTTTCAACACAAGGCTAAGGTTACTAAAGACATTTGGAATCCTGATCTGTTCTGCATACTTTAGCAAATGGATTTTGGTCTTTGTGGGTATACAGAGCAAAAAAGGGGGTAGTATGGGTAGGATTAGATGTTTTAAATAAAATTTTTGGTGGGAGGGGAGATAGGATGCACTTGACTCACCAGATCCTTGAGATCTTATGCAAAATGGAAATATTCAAACAACAAAATGCCACAAAAGTTAAAAATGTTTCTTCAACTAGAATATGTGCTTCAATGGAGGCCCAGATTGGCACTTTTTCATACAACCTATGGGATTCTATCACGAAGGCTCAAGTCAGAGAACCCAATAAAGCACCAAGATTCAAACCAAACCATGCCTAAGGTACACCCAGAGGCTTACAGATAATCTCTGTCAACAAAATGAAAGAAAAGTGATTTTAAACTATTTATCTCACTCCCAGATGAAGGCTCTTCTGAGAAATGAAATTGCAGATGCCACTAAACTATCACAAGGATTGAGACCTATGTGATTGGACCAGATTTTAGTACAAGATTGCAACAGAAACAAGAAAAACTACTTGCATGCATTCAGAGATGAAATAAATACATTTTACTCAAGATTAACACAGAATAACTCAAGTTTGATCAAATTTATTAGCAAGGGAAAGTTTCTAGAACAATCTCAAAGCTTGTCAATGGCTGTACACTTGCAACCACCTTGACATGATTAATTTGACACAAAGAGAGATATACAGGCTTCTTAGATGGACTTCTCAAAAAAGGATGGGCTCTGTCAAGATTTTTCTATTAGAAATTTCAGTCCCTGAACACTTTTCCTAACACTCCAACCATTTGCATGAAAAATTTGTGCCATTTATAACCTTTACAACACAACCCCTTTCCTCCCCAAAAGACAAAAACCTTAATGCACCAGTGCTCGCCATGATTCTTTCGTGATTCTTAGAATCAAATCTACAAAAAGTCACCAGGTGCTCGAGGGGGCAGATCTCATCGAATATCTCCCGCATTCAACTCCCTCCTCTAGTAGATCACTCTTTCTTCAATTTTCCAACCACTTCCACCCCTAATCTGTCAAATCTGGCTCCTTGCGTGCTTGGGAGAAGAAAAATGGAAAATCCGATCAAGCACGAAAGTCAGACCATTTTAATGGTGAAAGACACCTTCCAGATCTCCCCACCAAACTTAGATATCAAAATTAACTCCCCTCTCTGTTTGGTGTGTAGAAAAGACCAAGAAATCATGGAGACTCACACTTCTAGACGTGTTTCAGAAAAATGGGGGGAAATCAGATTTAGACTCACAGCTGTTGTTGATCTTTACTTTGAATTTGGGTCGTCCACGTGGAAGATTCAAACTTAAGAATAGACCTCGGGGCTTCCTTTGACTTTTTAAAACTTTTTGGAAAAATGGAAAAAAATTCCATTTTTCTCCACACCTCCACCCTCAGGAAATGAGCCTGACATGTGTCCTAAGGTGGGTCCCAAGTAGAACCACGAATAAATTCTACCATTTGACCCTCTTTTTCGGAAAAAGGAAAATTTTCCAAGTTTTCCCCGCAGCTCCTGCCCTTGAAAAACGGGCTCGACACGTGTCCCAATGTGGTTCCAAGTCAGAACCGCGCTTCCCCTTTTACTTTTAACTCCTTTTCTCCCAAAAGGAATTTTTTCCAAATTTCCCCAAGAGTCCACACCTCCGCCATTGACCTGGAGTAAAGCTTTGACTGTTTCCTTCATCGGGCTTGCGGGCCATTTTGAGATTTTAGTCATTTCATTCAAGGGGAAAAAAATCCAAGTTGCCCCTGATGGTCTGCCTCCCCGCCTCTTTGACTTTTCAAACTACCATGTGTCACCATGGTGCACCTTAAGATGGTCCCAAAAATTTGATACCCTGAATGAGCGCGAGCTCGCCACGTGTCCTATTCCAGAAAAGTTTGTCCTGAATGCTTGAATCTTAGTGGAAGGTGCCATGTGTCATGCTCTGAGGTAGTCTCCTTTGGCCATTGAAAATTCCAAGCAAAATGCAAAGTGAGCAGAGGCCTCCAGTGCTCCTTCAAAATGGAACTAAAAGGAGGTCCCCAACACGTGTCCTCCATGGCGCAATTTTTTTTCAAGATTGCCCAAAATGGAGACCCTAAGAGGAAGCTCGCCCAGCATGTTGCACCAAATTGCTACCCTACACAAAATTGTCTGTCCTAGCTAGGAATCCTCCACATGTCCTCCCAGCATGCTACTCCAAGGCCAAACCAAAAAGTAAATCTTCAAATGAGTGTCGTTCACTCCACGTGGACAGATTTTTGAGTTGAGGCTTTTCATAAAAAATTTTCGAAGTATTTAGCCAAGCCGCATCCAACCAAAAGGTGCCACATCCCCTATAGATGCAAGGATGCAAATTTGACTTGGAGAAACGTATGTCAAACCATAAAATACATAAAAATGATCATTTGAGCCTGAAAATGAAAATTTATTCAAGGATAGAGAAATTAGAAATGTTGCAAGGCTCAAATATGTTCTTCAGGGACACATCAATTCATTTTTCTTCAAGTATCTAGGATAGAAATGATCAAGGACAAAAAATCTTGACTATGGGAAATAGAGAGAATGGGAAAATGCAAGTTTTTGAGGGAACAAAGAATGGGAGACTCAAAATACAAACCTTTTCTAGAGGAACAAAGAAACGAGGAGACAAAAAATGGACCCATACATGATCTTCGACCCAAGAACTGATTAAAAATAACAACAAAGACTAACCAAGCACAACACGGGGAAGGATAAAATGTTAGAGGTTGTAAATCAATCAGATCTTTATAAGGCACAAATGGGGCAAGACTATTTTGAGCACCAACAGATTTCATGCATCTTATATAAGATGCCTACACCACCACCCTCCACTGCAACCGATGACGCAATCATAATAGAAATGAACTTCCGCAGTTGTAGAACCCCTGATCTCAGAATAATATCTAGGTTGATATGGACCTCAGTATGAACTTGGGTCCTCTTAAAGTACCACCGAACGACCCTCATCTACCTCTTTGCATCATCCAAGACCATCACTTGAACCCTCTCACAAAAATAGGTAATCACAGTCTGTGATACACATCCTCCAGAGTTATTGTCATCTCCCATGTAGGTAACCAAAATGCTCCCATATTTACACACCACCTCTCTCACAAAGTTGTAATCATAGGCATGTTATGGGGCACATACCTATCCTCGCTATGTGTCGTAGGCCTTCCACTCTTCATTTGACAACCCTAATCCTAGTAATGTATCAAATGACAACCACCATGGAACTCTCTCAAATGAATATCCCTCTGTACAACACCAAAAAAAATAAAAATGGCGTTAGAATACTATACATATGTAAATACACCTATATTTATAGTAATAAACATCAATTTTCACATTTACATCACTCTGGGCTCAACACAAGCCTTCTGGGATGCCATCGCCCAGGAGTAGGACTTGGGCACCTAAGAGCAGGTTACTAGCACCCATTCTTGGGCACTAGTGTCCCAAATGTCATTAGTGCCTTCACTGCTCTTTTCCAGGTCCAAAATGACGAGAAACTTGAAAACAATGTTTTTGTAAAAATTCATCAAAATCGAATAATATCAACACACTTTTTAAAAAAAAATCACACTTACTATTTCAGTTGTCATATGTGATGCCACAACTACTGCCACCATCTCGAGCTGACTCAATCGTGGTGATCTCACTAGAGGAATCTTCGTACACCCAGAGCTCGAAATCAAACTTGCGTAGTAATTAAATGAATTTCCTATTAACTTTTTCAAATTAACTATTTATAGTAACTTCTCATCGCTTACCGATAGTCATTATTCACACTTATCCTTTGAACTAATACAAGTTACATGATTTAAATCATATCTTGCATATCCTTACTCTGATTTGTATCTCGTTTGCATTGTTCTCTTCATAATTTCACCTACTATCATTTCGTACACATTATGCAAGAATTATATTCCTCCTTGACATCTTTTCAACTCGATATACAAACACTCTTGTGATATCTATCATACATTCTCCATTACATCATTATACACTTACTTTCGGCTCAACGTTTGTTCTCATCGTTAATTTTTATTTCACCGAAAAGAGGGGCATACAACTGCGGTCATTCTATAATTCCCCTTACATCATTATGTGATCATTGTACATTTCTAATTCCTCATTTTCAAAATTTCCTTATACATTATGTGACATTTCACACCACTTTCTAGACATTCCCCCTAATGACCTAATATGGGGGAAACAAGCGTAAAATCTCTCCATGAGTAACCAATCACATACATCCAAATATTGACAACACAAAAATTATACTATTCTAAATCACATCAATCAATCAACACATCACAACATATTTATCCTCCCAAATGACCTAACTTGGGAGTTATTTCACCACTTTCCCATATGACCTAACATGGGAAGTTATTCTTCATTTTGCAACTACTTCCAGATGACCTAACATGGAATTCACCACATACACATTACAGCGACACCCATAGAATGGGGGCAATGGGACGTAATTTCCTTACCTATACTGATCCTATATGGGTTATTCACATTTGATCAAAAGTGGATAAAAAAATTGGTCTTTTTTCTGTCTACAGTGGCTAGACCTTTTGAGGATGTAGTTAAAGTTGGAGAGTAAAACTATACCTCTCTCCCTAAACTTTTCCTCTAGTGGCAGGATGTCCAAATCCTCATTTTTTCACACACACACACACACACACACACAATCAGGTTAGGAATTGATCACTCCTTACCCCATCACATCTTCATCAATGATAAAAATCAAAATCTTCAATCATTCATCATCCTAATCATCAATCTCGATTAGTTCTCCTCATAACAGTCCCACGTCTCTCATTACACCGTATGGGTTGACATATCGATCCATGATTCACCACGCTATGTGTTATCACTTGTCACATAATTCTACCACATCTACACGTACTTCTGCGATATGGGATTCTCTTGAATTCTCTTAGGTATACATCTCTATCTACTTTATGTTACCAATATTTCACTCACCAACATAAAGTGGGGGAAATGTAGACACAAAATCACACACTTACTACTATTTATTATATCACCAAGTATGTTATTTTATTTATAGATCTTACGTAAGAAAATTATTCAACGATGACCCACTCCATAGTCCATCCACTTGTCTTTTTAGTTTCTATTGCTTTTATATTTCACACTTATCACTCATACATCTAGTTCTAGCCAGGTTAAAGGGGTCCCTGTCTGTCATTCTTCACTCATTTTTCATCACTTATCTCTGGACACTAGCACCAAGGCTGAACACTTAGTGCCAGAAGCTCCTATCCATCATGGGCACCTATTTCTTCTTTATTGATGATATTATTTTTGACATTTGAGGTCGGTCTTTCTAGTTTTTTCCTCTCATATCCCAAGGTAATAGTCGGCATGTCGAGTCATTAGTGTCGAAATTCAAACAAGAGATACCTATATAAACACAATATACTTACCATTATAAGGGTAGAAAATTATTATCATACATCAAGGGACTACATTTGGACACATTATTTTGCATACACATTGCATAGGAATGTGAGTTCATCCTATTCCATCCACACATTTGCATTTTATCTAGCTATCACTCGCTATCTTGGTGTCATTGGTGCGAGGGTGACCTAGGAGCACTATTGCACACATAAGAACATAGAACTACATTGGTTCTAATATGTAGTGCAACACTTAGTCATAAGCTCACCATTTTGACAGTTGAGGAAAATTTGACCCCTCATTTTGTATATTTCTTTTTTTAGGATTTGATGTCTTTTTTAGGGTTTTTGTAGGAGGATATTTGTGTGCAGGTTTACATGTACCTCGAAGATCCAAGTGAGACATACAGGTGACCAAAGGAGAACACGTGTGAATCCCTAAAAACCATATCGGAACCAGGTTCCAACCTTTTCCACAGACCCAGGTGCCCATAAATAGGTCTAGGACACCCGTAGGTGCTCCTGTCCCTCTCCAGGCACCCTAGTCCAGTCATTTCCACCTTTGCTACATTTTTGTGGTTCATTATGATAGTATGTGTTTCTATTTCATCATACTTTCCAATATAAACTCACTTCGGGATAATGAAAAATTAAGATAAGTACCTTACCCCTCTCATTTCCTTTCATATTTAAAATTAAATAAATTGCTTAACATTTATGTTTCATTGTATATCATTTGTAGCAGATATTTGCATACATATTAAATAAAATATTCACATTTTATTGAATCATCTGTAGACTAAAAAAGGCCTTGTATGGCCTAAAGTAAGCTCTGAGATCTTTGTACAACAAAATATATTCATATTTTCTATAAAATGGAATTAAAAAAGCAAGGTAATGAGCCAATCCTATACATCAAGATGAATACTAGATGTCAGATTCATAATAGTTTATTTGTATGTTGATGACCTCATATTCATTGGAAATCTAACTATTGAATTATTTAAGTCAACCATGAAGAAGGAATTCGAAATGAAAAATCTAGGGTTGATGAAATGATTTTTAGGCATATAAGTGACGCAATCTGAAGAAGGCATATTCATATGTCATTCCAAGTATGAAAATGATGTGTTGAAGAGATTCAATATGATGAAAAGCAATCAAGAAACAACACCAACTGCTATGGGTCTCAAATTAAGAAAAGATGATAAGGGATCCAATGTTGATCCAACAGTGTACAAAAGACTTGTTGGAAGTCTGTTGTATTTGACGGAAACAAGGACAGACATCATGTATGGAATTGGTCTCATATCAAGGTTCATGGAGACTCTAAAAGAATCACACTAGCTTATAGGAAAGAGGATACTAAATTTTTTTTCTAGTACTATAGATTATGGAATTTGGTATGCACCATATGATGATTTTAGATTTAATCGGATACACAAATAGTGACTGTATAGGTAACATTGATGATAGGAAAAGCACATCTAGATATGTATTTCATTTCAGTTTTAGGTGTAGTCTCATGGGCATCTAAGAAGTATCCCATTATCACTCTCTCATCCATAGAAGTAGAGTATATAACAGCCACAACAACAGCCACAACAACATCCTGTCAGAAAGTATGGATGAGGAGAGTTCTAGAAGATTTGGAACACTGTTAAGAAGAAGAAACACAAATATTTTGTGAAAATAATTCAGAAATTGCACTGTTAAAGAATCATGTGTTCCACAAGCGGAGTAACCACATCGACACTAGATATCACTTCATATGGGAGCTTGCTAATAATGGCAAGATATATCCAAACTTTTGCAGGTCTGAAGACCAATTTTCTGAAAATTTCACAAAGCCTTTACCAAAGGATACTTTTGTGTATCTTAGATAATGTCTAGGTGTAGTTGCATGGTAGTTAAGATTAGGGGGGGAGTGTTGAGATTTGTGTAATCTAAAATACTTAATAAATTCTAACATATTTTGTTAGCATAAAGGACCTGGAGAATATATCTAATTGATTGTAAAATATTCTCTCCTATCTATGTGCATTTAATCTTTAATCTTTCTCAAGAAGCTATCTCTTATGAAATGCCTCTGTATATTTGAGGTATTTGTATGCATTTTGTAAAGAGAGAAACTCTGAAATTAAGCAGCGAAGCTCTGGAAAAGTTTTAATACAAGCATTTTGCTTTTATGTATTATATTTTATATCTCTTCTATGTTTTACCTTACCTACTTGCATCCTACTTCCTTCAATATGGAGGGAGCGGTTAAGAAATAAGGAGTGCATGATCTCATGGGTGATAATGATTCCATTTTGTAAACCATGTTGCAGAGGAGACAAGTCAAAAATCATCGAAGGATTCCACCTATTCCTTTTTAGGAAGAAGACAAATGAAGGTGCAATTGAATTTATTTCGAATGGTTTTAGACTTCCTAGATTATTCAACGATGGCTATTACATCATCCTCCACAAGTAAGCTTGGAATAATAGCCACATTAATTCAAATTAGGAATGGGAACCTTAGGGAGACAATTCGTTTGTAAAGGAAAGAAGTATTGGTAAGTAATAAGATCCTGAGATTGGAAGACCAAATAATTAATGACCGATTCCATTTGCAATGAATTACCATTAACAAGGAATCCATCCAAACTCTTAGTAATATTGCTCAAGCCAATTTGTTTTGTTACTCTATGTGAACCATTCATGTTTAGGTTCAATTTATGGCAGTTGGTTGGAGGAATAGAAAGCTTATAAATCCTTCTAGGACTAGTTATCCCAAGAAAGACCCCAACCTTTTCCTTATCCGTAAGAATTACATTTAAATCAACCCCTAAAATGTAATTCATGTTATTGAAATTCAAAAGCTACACCAAGATTTTCATCCATACCTAATTTTTTAAGATCGGATTATTAGAGCCATATAAATTAAATATGTAAAATATTGAGCCATCGCAAAGGGAGGTAAATTTGCTGAGCATTCGGTTGGTGTGATGGAGGAGTGTGGTCACCGAGACTTTGTAGGAGTTCCAAATGATTCCAAGCCCCTTGGAGGCTCCACAAATGTCTACAAAATAGTCATTCCACCCAGCCCAATTTTGATCCCAAAGTATCCTAGCCTCAAATTCTTGTAATTTGATTTATTTTAAAAGAAATATCTTTTCTTGTTGTATAATTATACAATGCTTAATTAAAGCTTCTTGTTAGAGGCATTTAAGTCTCTAATATTCCATGAAATTATATTCATTGGGGGAGGGGGATTTCCACCCCCACCTTCACAGCATCAATGACATATTGAGTGTTGGCTACGGAAACTTTTTCCTTCTTCTTATTCTTTAATTTCCTTCCAACTTTTCCCAATGGACCACTATTGGTAGTTTTTAGTGAGGTTTTAATTGTTTGGATCAAACATTCCTCTAGGTTTTTAATCAAATATTCATCATCAAAAAGGTTAATATTCTCCTTTACAACCTAATTTTATGGCTCATTTAAGGAACCTCCTATCCAGTTTTAATATTTATTTTTATCATTGAGGTTAAGAAATATGATTGTCCAATAACCATCTCAATTTCCTTATGAAGAGATTCACGATACAATTGATTGTCAGGGGCCCCATGAATTTCCTTTGATTTTGATACACCTCCACAAGGGAGATAAAAGGACCATTTAGGGGAATAAAGAGCCTTACACCTATTTCACTTCCTGAAGGCCAATGAAGGACCATCTGGTTTATGCTTCCAATTTTCCTTTATTTTTTCCCTCACAAGCAAGACTCTAGGTCCCTCTACTTGAATGGTGCAACTCCATTTATTATGTGTGAATGAAAATGAAATCTTTGGGTGGCCTAGAGGTCGGGGATCCAACAGGAACACTCCACTGAACCTACGGAAAAAGCTTGCAATTTCTTGCAAGGGAGGAATTTGCTGAGAAGGTAGGAAAGGGAGTGGGAAAAAGGAAGGGGGATTAATATCGCAGGTAGAAAATCATAGATTTGCAAACATTAATCAGAACATTCATCACACAAATATGGAAAGAAAACAAACTTTGTTACTAACATCAAGACAAGGTAGAATTATGAACACAAAGTTTCAGTAATTCTCTCATCAAGAAAAGCAAGAAACTCCTTTCTTCTTCATTGATATTTTTGGAAAATTTATACATAGTGAGGAATGGAAGAACATATGAGGAAGAATAGAGGAAATTTCTATCTCTTTTTCTTTACTCCAAGTAGTAATCTCTCTTGAGCATACAAAATTGACAACCCTTAAGAATGGGGAAGTCATTACATTATATAGACTTAGAAATGACTCTTCACCTACCCCCATGTGTCTTTTCACTTGTCTTTTCCACTTGTGACTCTTGATATTCCTAGGAAAGAACATTAAGTCCCCTTTTATTAATTAAGGGTAACTTATTACATTTTTGGACTATAGTCACATTAGTGAATAAGATGAAAACAAAAAGTGCAACCTCCCAATGAAGAATTAGAATGTGAAGGAAGAGAGGGAGGGGGAGTGAAGAGAAGAAGAGATGACTACTCATGTTGTAGAAGAAGCTTCTGCCAATGGAATTTTGGAGATCCCTTCAAGGAGAAATCTCAATGCCCTTGAACTGCTTGTTGTACCTTGCCACCGCAGGTGCCACTTTCTCAGCTTGTGGGATGTGAACAAAACTCAGTGACTTGATCCAATTTTCAATGAGGGAGTTGATGTGCTTGCATTCTGAATACCAAGACTGATGATCTCTTGCGGTGTTGGATATGACTGCCCTTATCTCTATGTCAAAGACTCCAATGTGTCTTCATTGAATGAGAATGGATCTCTAGCCTCCTTCTTGACTAGATCTTCAAAAGGCCCCAACAGATCATCTACCGAGGTATCTTCTTCCACCGTCAGCACTCCAAGCTTTTGCACTTCAACATTGGAATCCTTCTGCATCTTTTCAACATGTTCCTCATATGAATCAAGATCACCAATGGTGCAAGTTCATCATTTCATAGTGAGTGACCAAAGTTTGAGCCCAGACTTGAGACAAGTCATCTGATGCTGAAGTGAAAACACCTTTGATTATCAACAGGGATGATTTGACCTTACCCATCTCAATGACCAGTGGATACACTTGATCCCAATGATCCTTCTCTGCTTCAATCCCCTCTCATGTCATGATCACTTTTATGGCCATCATGTTCATGTATTTGAACAATGTCAAGATCTCTGGAAGCAACACCTTCCCTTTCTCAAGGATCTTGTTCACCCACTTATCATTCGCTCTTCCCTGCATGGTGAAACCTCATGTTTTTCTGATGGAATCAGGGTCAAAGCTACTGATAGGAGTAACTTATTTGGTAGGAAGGGAGGTGGTGACATTTGGATCCAAGAGTACTTACACATATGAAGTGAGGGTCCTGATATGGTCTTCCACTTGATCCAAATTTTCCTTGTATTTTGATTTCTTGTGAGAAGGTGAGTGGAAGACTCCTAAAATAGATGGGCATCACCCTCATGTGTCATTCCCAAGTGGGATAGTGTTGATTTCATAGTTCCGATGGTGTCATCTCATTGAGGGGCTTGATGACCTTGGGTGAGCTACCTCCACATATTGATTACCTAAAGTGTGCTGAAGAAGCGAGAGGCAATATGAGCTTTCTTTCCTTTCTTGACCTTCATCATTATAGATATGGATTGGAAGTCAGGGACCACCACCTATTGGCTTGTGCATGTCTCTTTCCTGATCATGTATTATACCCATGAGAATGTCTCATTTGTCTTAGGCTCAATGTTGGGCATGATAGCAATTTCCTTCTCTAGCTGAGAAGGTGGGTCATGGACTAGTTTGATAGGAAAAGTTGCAGTAGATGAAGTGCTCTGAGTTTCTCTGAATGACAGGTGGTTGAGAAATCTCAATCTCACCTTATTCCAAGCTTCCTAAATGTTCTTGAGCTACCTTGGTCTTCTTGTGAGTTCTCTCGTGGTGTGATGGCTCAGATTCCATGGACTTTCTCTTTTGCACCTTTTCAGAATGAGCTGAAACTCAAAGCTTTCTCAACTACCACCAGGGTTGGAAGAGGAGATGTTTGTTTCTTGAGAGCATGAAGCCCTCATGATTTGATGAACACTTCCCTCTTCTTCTTGAACCAAGCTCTTGATCTTTCAAATCACTGCCTCAGTCCTCTCATTGATGTCACCTGATTCTCTTGATGCTCTAAGAAACCTGAGGAAGAGGTGAAGCTTTCACAAGCTGGGTACTCTGGATCATATAGCTCAGTTCCATCATCTTTGATGCCTTCCTCAAACCAATCAAATCCAAACTTCCTCATTTGATCCACTTTCATTCTCATGTGATCTCTTCTTCTCACTTCGTGATCATCGACACAGTTCACCCAATAATCCTCAACTTGTGGCACATGATGCAAGTTGGGGATGTGGAACATATGGGGGTGCTCTGGATGTCAAAGTTAGCCCTCAAAGTATAAGAAAAGAGATTCAACTGAGAGAAAGAGGCCTCCAAATTGGATGCATCAATGAGATATTTACAAGAGAATATTCCCAAGGAGATGGGGAAAGATATACCTTTCTTCTTCCTGCTTTTGAGCTTCTCGTTGACATGTGTCAGTTGTATCTGTAGAGTTCAAACATGAAAATATTGTCACTCAGGTACTGAGGGAGATTTCATGGAGTGAAGTCAAATCCAGCTACCCTGATGTATGAGAAGGTATAAAACTACGTGAAAAAGGATCCATATTTCTGAATCAATGAGGCAGCTTGCGAGGACAACCTGAGCTGGGGTTTCCTTCGAGTAGTCTCACCACATACATGGTGAATGCATCATTCACCCTGGAAAAGTGATGGTTACTTTCTTTCAAAATCATATGTGGGTATCTCTCATAGGGTAGGTTCCTTCTGAGAGATATTTTGTGTGAGATTCAAACCCCTATAGGATCTTGTACTAGCAAGATCATACACTAGATACGATGTCATGGAAAACTTCCTTGTGACTGGGAGCTGGAGAAATTGGAAGTGGATGTTGTCACTGATGATTTGGCCCCAATCAATCATTTGTTTTCCTCTACAATGGTGATGATGAACAATGCCATCCAGTCATGAAACTCTTTTGGTGCTTTCCTCTCCCATCACCCTACTCAAAAGAATGATGGCATCTGAGTATCCTTCATGAAATTTGTGCTCTGGACCATGACTTGGGCATGCAGGAAGGATTTCTCACTTGTTTCAACCAAGACCCCAATGCAAGGCCTTGCAGATAAGATTATTTCTTTTCCCATTCACCTGTTGTGAACTCCTTTGGGATGACAACCATGTTTCCCCAAGTCAGAATCTGCATACTCTGTGATATCCCCTTGGGTGTGAGTACTACCAAGATCAGAACTATCGTCTACTCGTATGATTCTTGTGTTGGTTTGTAATGTTGAGCACAAGCCATGACCAATTCAATGCTCTGGACGGATAGAGGATGACCACCTACAACATACAAACCACTTGTATAGATCTTATCTTCAATAGGCTCTTGGGGTCCGCCAAGCATCTGACTTTTCAGGTCTTCCAAATCCATGTGAGTGACATCATTGTCACCCACTTCCAAATACTCAGATGAGAGAGATGAAATGGGATCCAAACCAATAAAATTTGAACTTCATTGTAGCAAAAATCAATTAGGTGAGAGAAAAAGATGAAGATAGACACTTTCTACACCTAAAATAGACACTTTCTATTTTTAGTAAGTAGGAATCTAGACCTACTTTTTTTGCTTTTCTACTTTTTGTTATACTTTTTCAATATCCCAAGATTCCTAACATACCATGTACACTTTTTTGGGTCATTTTGATGATCTTTTCAATTTCTATTTTTAGAAAGTGCTTTTTTGCTTTTTTATTTTTTGCTTTTTTGCTTGGTTTGTCTTCACTGTTGAATTCCAGGTGCACTGTCTTCAGAAGGTTTCTTTTTTCAGAGGGTTTCTATTTATAGTAAGTATAAAGACCAGATACTTATATTTTTAGAAGTTCCACTTCCCCTGTCAGTTGATGATGAAAACAACTTTGTTGGAATAGGCTTGCTCTCTGGATCACGTGGTTGAAATTTCGTCGCAAACCGCCTGCCAGAATGATGGGAAATAAAAAAATGTGATTCTAGGGAACATAGAATGAGGGTTTTTGCCATAAAAAATCCATAGCATGAGAGGGTTTTTGTTATAGAGGTCTTGAAGGCACCTAGATCATGGAGCTGCTAAGAAAATTTGTGCAGAACGGACCACCGGTTTGGAAGTTATGAGAAAATCTTCATTTTAGCTATCATGGCTGCCCCAGAAGAATTTTTTGGTTATTATAGTAAATTTTAGGTTATTTTGAGCTTTGGGATGTCTCCAATGGAATTCTTGGGTTGACCTGGAAAAATAATGGAGAGGAAAAGGCAAACAAGGCACTTTAAAAGGTAAAAAATGGGCTATTTTTGAAGTCATGAAAGCTTGCTTTTACTTTACACTTTTTTGAAAGAAAAAGGGGGGGACACTTTTGTGTCCCAAATATCCTAGGATAGTTGGGATAGTAGGTGCAAGAAAATGCATCCCCTTCCCAGGCCTGACATGTGGTGGAAGTTGATAGGCAGACATGAAAGATGAGAGAGAAGATTTTAACCCCCGACGGACAAGTTAGGGGTCACATGCATGACCAGAGAGAGGGCTATGGGTGGGGAAAATTTTACTGTCCCAAATGTCCTAAAATTTGGGATAGTAGGGGTAGAAAAGTGCACCCTAGGTTTGGGAGGCTCCATACTTAGTCAATTTTGCAAAATTTGGTACTTGGAAGCACTTGGAATCATTTAGCACCTGATGGAGAGGAACTGGGTCACATGAGGGGTCCAAGGGCTTCAGTTGGGGGTAGGGCACATTTTCTATGTCCCTATTATCCCCATTGTCCTCACTAGTTGGGATAGTCAGACAGTTGGGATAGTTGGGACACAAAATGCGCCATGCCCCAAACTGTGAAATTTTCTAACTGTTGGAAACATGAAACAAACTTTCCCAGAGTTGTAGGAGGTATTTTTGGGTGAAATTTTATATGAATTTGATTGAAAAGACCATTTTGAGAATAATGGAGTGGTTTCCAAGACCTGATTCTTATTCTTCTCAAAAAAATGTTACTTTTTCATTCTGGCCCAAAAGGTGAGTCTGCACAAATTACTCTACACAGAGAATCACTTAGGTGTTGTGAAGGATATGATTTTTCCATCATGTAGATAATTGAAATATATTTATGAATGGTATCTTGTTTTCCTCTTGAATCATCCCAGAGCTCTCGGAATATTTAGTTTAAGGTCAGGTACTTTTTTGCACTGTTATTTCCTTAGGCCTCCAAGACTCACTTTCACTATGTTTGATCCCAACACCTCTGAAACTTTCCAAAACTTCCCTAAACATATCCCATTACATTGTAGACTCATTGATATCATCCTCGGATGATTTTAGGATTCTTTATTAACTCCATAGGATGTGCACCTGGTTAGAGAAAGGTTAGAGAATGACTTTCTAGGCTCTAGTGCCAAATTTCCACTTTTGACAACACTTCCCTGAATGGACCAGGTGACCTTGTGAACACATGGTAGACACTTGGGAAGGATTGAAATCACATTATGAACCTTTAAAAGATGGAGGAGACATGAATCAGAAGGCTGGGTGATCTTGAGGGATGACTCGGGAGGGATTTCAGAAAAATTTTCAACACTGGGGTACAATTGTCATGCTTTCACCTTGATTTTTTGACATCACAAAAATACATGACAACAAATGGCTCTCACTTGGGGACTTGTTATGGATCGAATGGAGTGAGGAACAGGAAACGAATAAACCCTATAATCTCAATACATAGTGGACCAATGCCTTATCCATTGTAGGCTTATAGATTCATCTTTCAAACAAGAGATAGATTGGAAGAAAGGAAACACACACACACAACGAAAAGGAAAACACACCACACGAGAAAGGAAAAACACACAAAATGAGGGAAAGGGAAATACATACCTAAATCACCTATAGTACAATGTGGGGACAACCTGATTTTCACTACTTGTACAATTTAAAATATTTCCCACTGCGGGGAAACTCCAATTGTGTTCCATCAAGATACGATAGATAGAAGGCATTCTCTCCACAAGTTTCATGAATTTGGAATGGACTGAGCCAAAAAGATTTGAACTTCCCATGGATTCCCTTTGGTTCTCTTTACTTATCCCAAACCAGAATAAGGTCTCCAACTTTGAAGTCTCTGGCTTTGGATTTCTTTTCAAACAACTTCTTGACTTTCAATTGGTGAGCTTTGATCCAGTCCACCACCTTGAACCTATCTTCCTCAAGTTTCTCTGAGAAACAAAATTCATTTATCTATAGAATCACGATATTTCCCATCTTCCACTACTTGGATAAATTTGAGTGCTAGATCATCTCCACGGTGACTAGAATCTCTTCCTCAATCCCGTAGATCAATTGGAATGGAGACATACCAATTACTTTCTTCAGGAGTTATTCTATGTCCACCCACAATGCATCAGTAGATATTTTTGTGCCAATTCCTTTAATTTTCATCCACTAGCTTGCTGAGACTATGGTCATGATGTTCTTATTTCTTGATTCATCCTGACCATTCCCTTATGGGTAATAGTCTGATGCATGTGATATAGAGATTCCATAGCTATAGAAAAATTTGGTTAGCTCCTTGGAGGAAAAATATGTGGCTTTGTAATACCAAAATCTTTTGAGGGAATACCGAAATGAAAAATGATGTTCTCTTTGATGAAGTTACACATTTTTTCAGTATTAGCCTTTCTTAGATGGGATGGATTTCTACTCACTTTGTAAAATAGTTGGTTGCTTTGAGCATGTGGATATGACCTCTTCTTGAGTGAGGGTTCAAAACTCCAATGAAATCCAGATCCTCACCGTTGGAAAGGGTTCTTCAATCACCACTAACTTGAAGGGAAGTGCAACGAGCTGTGGTCTCCTCGATAAATTGTTGACATGCTTCACATTTAGAGACCCATTCTTGAGCATCTGTAAATAAGGTAGGATAATAGTACTTACCATGGGAAATTTTGTGGGAAGTTACCATCGCAAAAAAAATTCCACCGTATGCTTGGTCATGGGACGCCTTTAGTAACTACTCCTATTGCTCTTTGTCTAAGCACTTCAAGAAGCACTTGTCGAATCCTCTCTTATAAAGCACATGATTCCATATGACATACTTGGCTGACCTTAGCTTGAGGATTATTTTTTTAATGATCAAGATGAGGAGGGAACTCACTGTAGGCCAAGAAGTAAGCGATGTACGCATAACATTCATTTTCCTTTCTCACAAAAGGACTTAAGGCAAGCCATTTCCTATACATTCACATCACAAGTGTTCTCCTGTGTCATTCTTTATCAACAATGCTTCATCTTTTGTAATCAACCTGCACAACCTGTTTCCTTTGACCAGGTTTGAGGGTTTGATCTCTAAGTCATATTTTTCAAATATCTCCACCCAATTACTTCTTTTGTTCTTGGATCATGTTGGGTGAGGATTGACTTGATGGTAGAACCTGGAACTATGACCACTATGTGGGAGTTGAGAATGTAGAAAAAAAATGTATATTTACCGCCTTGACTATGACATATTCATGCTTTTCCAATTGGTTGTATTTCAGCTCGTGGTTCTTCAGAGGAGAGCTCATGAATGCAATGGGAGATTTGAGACCTTCTTCATTCTTTTGGACCAAGATAGCTGATATTGTGTGCTCCAAAGCATAGTAGTACAATATGAATTGTTTATCAAATTTGGGTCACACCAAGGAAGGAGCCCTTTTCTATTGGTTCTTTTATTACCTCGAATGTCATTTTTCCTTCCTTGTTCCATTTGAAGCTATCTTGAGGTTTCATTATGACTGTGATGTGCTTAGTCAACTTGGCGAAGTCTGGGACAAAGCACCGGAGAAGTTTAATTTTCCAAAGAAGGAATGGAATCCCTTTTTACTTGTTGGCAACGACAATTCTTGGATGTATTTTATTCTTTCTGGATCAATATTTTCCCCCTCCTTGTTCACAATGTGCCCAAGGAGTTTTCCTTAAGTGACCCCAAAGATGCACTTCTTCGGATTTAGGGATATTATGTGATTGCTACATTTGATGAGCACTTGTTCAAGGTGTTGAATGTGCTATCTTCACTTCTTTGAGAAGACTGTGAGGTCATCCAAGTATATTCACAATATAGTGTTTGAGATCTTTGAATTCTAGATGCATTACTCCTTGGAAGGTATTCTCCTACATTGATTAACCCAAAAGGTATCCTACTGTATGCAAAAAAGTGCCCCAAGGTGTCATGAAGGCTGTCTTGGACCTATCTTCCTCTGTCACTACTCAATCTGATTATAGCCTAGAGAAACCATCAAGTAATGAGATAATTTAAGACCCTATGATTACTTGCAAGATATGATCCATGATTAGAAGCTGGTTAGTTGTCTTTCAAGAGAGGCCCGGTTCAAGTTGTGAAAGGCCACACAAATACTATTATCTGCTCCATTTTTATTTTGTACTAGGAATAATGTTTGCTACCCATGTTGATTGATGGACAGGAAAGATATGATCATTTCATTCAACATCCTTCAGGACCTCTTCCTTAATGGTATCCACAATCTTTGGATTGTATGGCCATTTAGTTTTACCTAAAAGGCTTGGCCTAATAAATTTAGCATGGAATGGAGTTATGCATTTCTTTGGGATGAAAATATTTGACGTTCATCATAAGAATATGCTAAAACATCATGAATAATTTCCTCAATAGTGAGAAAAACCTTGTTTTTTCTTTAGGTGAGAAACACTTTATCCAATATTCACCATCTTAGGCTACTCTAGCAGTACTAATGTTTTCTTTCTCAAACTCAGCTGGTGCAACATGATGACATATTTTTTTCTTTTCTTTGATGAACCTGTTCATGTTCTATCAAACACATATCCTCCAATGACACCAAGACCTTTTAGGATCTTATTTCCTTTGAGTTTAATTACCCCTTACTGAGTCAAACTCCTTCTATTTCATCTTATGTTGAACTCTTCTTCCATTAACTCTCAATGTGGATTTTCACTTCCTTTCATAGAAGAGACTATGCTGAAAATGATCTATTTACTCCAAGAAAGTGACTATTGGAGCTGATTGCCATCATTGAAGACTTGCCAATGGTTTGCATTATCTGGCACACTTGGTCTGAAACCATTTTGACAGTCACCTTGTCCTTATCAAAGGACGAGTGTGGAGTCACCAAAAAAGCTAAGATTGCGAGTGATTTGGCCTTTGAATTCTACTTGCGAGGAATGGCATGAATGGAGAAAACATCAAAAGATTCGATAAAGTCCCAAAATTTGTTCCTATAGTGCCTGAGCCTTGGGTTTTTGACTTGATACTGGTCTCTCACTTGCTTAACTATAAATTTAGCATCTCCTAGACACTTGAGATTCTTGATACCCATAGACTCAGTGACATCAATTATGAGGAGGATAGCTTCGTACTTTACAATTTTGTTAGTATTTTCAAATTGCAACTTGTATGCAAAAGTAAGGAAATCACCCGAGGGAGAGGTTAGGACAACGCCAACTCTGGACCCTGCGCTTAATGAATTCCGTGAAATTCCATGGTCCATAATTGATCTTCTTCATCATCGATAAGGAGAGGAAAAAATTTCTTCTCTTTTAGATGTGAGGAAATAGTTCCCCATTCCATTGTATTGGAACAAGATGTTTTCTCTTGGGTCCTCCGACTTTTGAACTATGTACTGCATTTTTCGCACATGCAGCAAATTACTCATTTCCCCTTTCACTGGAATGGCCGTGGAGCACTAATTCATTTGTATATGACCACCCAAGTCTCTGCGAAAGACCATACTCAACAACATACCAAAGGACGCTGGAATAATTCTAAATGTAATTAATATTCACAAGGTTTTCCTCTGTATACGTATGTTGTTGGTTTCAAAATCTAGTAAAATGGGAGGTGGACGGATGTGAATTGAACCGTTCTCTTGTGAATATGCCAAGTAGAATGAAATTATTTGGAACATTCTCTAGAAAGGTGGGCTGGAAAATTTTATAGAAAGAATCCAAGGCCACAACCCGATTCTCTCTGCCATATTGTACAGGTATGAGGAGATGGAAACTGTTAGATTGAAAGGTTTTTATGTTGAAATTTTAGAGGAGATCATTTACAGACTCACTGGTATGTCTATGGAGGGGAAGAAAATTTACATAGAAAGATAGAAAAAGAGGAGGAAATGAACTTATTTTTACACGGTAAAGATAAGAAGAAGATCGAGGAATTTCAGGAGGTAATTATAAGGATCCTTGCCTCATCCATAGAGTGAGGTGGTTACATCATTAAATATATTATGCTAGAAGACATATTCAAGAGGGTCTTCTCCCATCATTTTACTCTGTTATGATTTCCTTCATAACAAACAAGTCTTGAAGTGTTCTCCTATGATTTTTTTCATATTTCGAAAGATACTCATTTGTTGTAAATGATTTATTTTATCATATTGGTATAAACATTTGAAATTCATTATCTTAATTATTTAATACATTAATGAATAATAAATAACGTAAAATAGTATTATAAGCCATTTAAATTTAGTTATTTGAATAGGAGAGATATGGGGGTGGCTAATTTCTTATGTTTTTTCCTTCTTATGTCCCTAGATAAATTTGTGGCGAGGGTCCAACTTGGTAAAGTGGATCTATCCTTGCATCAAGCTCTTATCTTTATCCTCTTCCAAGAAGCTAAGAAAAAAATATGTGGTTGATTTTATTCACATCGGGGTCATTTATAGTAAGAATCTAAAGAGAACTTGACATGATAAACAAATATTAGAGAAGAAGTACTTCATAGTCTTTGAGATAAACATAAAATAGAGAAATGACACATAAAATATAACACAATACATAAGATTTATCTTGGGAAACCCTTTCAGGAAAATAATCCAACTTAGTAACTTATATTCCTTATTATATTAACTCGATCGTTTTACTATACAATATCACACTCTTAGTTATGCTCTATCCCAAGTTGCATGTCTAGCTATATGTAAGCACATAAATAGATAACTACCACATCACTTAATACAATGCAATGGCTACCAAAACCATGATCCAATAATATAACCCATGTCAGTTCCCCATAAATATGAGTTATCTAACCACCCATATAATAACATAGATCAAATTATCCAGCAAAGTTATGTTCATTCTTTCTATAACTCAATTTAAATGTGGTGTATATGGATTTGTCTTCTGTTCTATTCCACATTGTTTAAATAATTTCTCATAGGCATTAAATAAATTTTCCCATCATTATCACTTCTCAAAAAAACTATCTTCTTTACTATCTAATTTTCCACAAGATGCTTAAAATCCTTGAACTTATTAAAAACCTCATACTTGTTTTGTATAAAATATTCCTAGGTCTTCCTTGAGAAATGATCTACAGATGTGACATAATACAAATATTTTCCAAGTGATGGAACTTTCACAAGTACAAATACATCACTATGAATTAAATGTATAACTCATCATGATCTTTTAACATTTCTAGTAAACTTTACTCTAATTTTATTTCCAAACAAACAATTCTCACAAAAATCAAATTCTAAAGGAAAGTAAGAAATTCCTTTAAACATACATTTGGTTTTTAATACACAAAGGAATTTATTTCTAATATGTCCTACTTATTGATATCACATCATTGTTTCTTTGCAGGAGATGTAGGAATAAGATATATAATTTTTATTATCCTTCAAAACCACATATCTATTGCACTCATCACTCACAGTGCTTGCCTCCAACTTGAATGGTTTTCAGGTGTGAAATCCCTTTGATATTACCATTTCTCCTTAAACCATTTTTCAACAATACTTAGTAAATACTACCTGTATCATTCATCTTACTTGCAGATATTAAGTTTTTGGGCAAACCTAGAATGTGTAGAACACCATTGAGGGTTTTGATCCATCCATATCTAAAACTCAACATGGGTAAGTACATGTAAACAAGGGAGAAAATTGAGGTCAAAATTGGCCACAATTTTCCCAAAATCAACAAAATGTGAACTTGAACTAATAATTTTCCATGCATATGCTCAAAATTTGACAATGTGATAAGAATAAGAATCATAGTGTTCAAAATCTAGATTCCAAACTACTTTTTTTAAAATGGTGAATATTAAGAAGGTCAAATGTGGTGCGCACACAAAGCATGTCTATTTTTGTGTAACAAAGATAATAACGTGTAGTGTGTTCACCCCCCCATTTTTTGAGGTCTATAAATTATTTTACAAATCCATTTAGTAGAAAGTTAGCTAAGACCATGTATGAGGTCCCACTAATATTTCATATTTTTTGGATGAATATATAATTTTTCACTAATTTTCAAAGTGAACGCATCTCGAAAATGAAATATTTTTGTGTACACCCCACTAATTTTGAGAAAAATAGTCGATTTTTTGTTTATTTAATGTGTGTAGAATGAAGTTTAAATGAATCCTTTTTAAAAAAAATTGGATGAAAAAATCATAAATTATGTATAAAAAAGTATACACACGTTTTGACAAGAAAAGAAGACACTAGTACAAGAAATTAAGGATGAAAGTCTTAAACTAATCAAATTTTAGAAAGAAGTACATTGTCACAAATGTAAAACCGAGCTTGACGTCGAAGTATAATTTTTTTAGAATATTGTTTTATAACACATGAGAATCGAGGTGTACATTTGAGATTGTTATGTTTTTTTTAAACACAGATTACACAGTCCAAACCATAGGTTTGGATATCCTAGGAAAACCAAGCCTATGGATTGGGATTTTCCAATCCATAAATGATTTAAGACGAGCACGTTCCTTTTAGTAATGTTGTATATGTGCATTTGGGAGCTATATATTTACAATAATGTTGTATAAGTAGAAGTTTTTCATTTATTAATCTTTATACTTTATTATTTCTTACACTTTAAATTTATTTTAGTAAATATAAGAAATTAGGGTCGCTTTGCACCTTGTGGAATTAATCGCATAACTCCATAAGTCATGGTTTAGAAGATAATTTTTCATATTCTAATTTCGTCAATACATAGGTATTTTTTAGGATTTTAACATTCAGCCTAAAGCTTTTAGGGTTTGAATTATACAATTGATGTCTATTTTGGGAAAGAATATCGTCATTGTTTAGGTTTTGGGGCCTTCTTGATTGGTTATTGACATTTGTAAGATTTTTAGATGTGTCAAACCTATAGTTTATAAGCCTCAGAACTCCCAAAGGTAAAAAAAAGTTTCTCGAATATATAGACTCATGAAATTCCTTATAACACCTAACAAATCAAAACACATACATATTTACCAATTTAAAAATCTTTGACAACATCTATAAATACTACTCCCACTATTAGGACTGTTACAAAAATAAACTAAAATCATAAAGCTATTACAATGGTGTTTCTCCAAGACCCTTGACAAGTTTCACTTATTCAATGCAAATCAATTTGTCTCTCTAATATTTACCACTTTATCCCCTAAAATGGTGAACTTGAATCATTTTATGTTTTCTTAGGTTCTATATATTTCTGCATTGGAAGTGAGCGGGTGGTTTTTTGATGATGAATCTTTATTGCACTCCTTTTACATGTATTATCAAGAAATATTGTCTAGAGTTGTAATTAGCCTTAGATGAAGTAAAAAATCACATCATAAAGTTCTAATTAGTTTCACATAGCTCATTTTAACCAATATTTATTCTTTTTATTGAACCTTTAGTAAAGAGGAAATGTTTTCATGCAAAATTTCTAGCATGAAAAATTAAAACTTTGCACCCACCCATTCATGAAATTATATCAGGTATGGGATATATCGAAAGAAACATCTTTTTAGAGTGATGAGAGATTTGAATCCACCCATTCATGACATTTTGATTGTTTGCATTTTTCAAATAACATTGCATTACCCAATGGATTTCAAGCCTTTAAAAGCCAAAACAAACTAAAATCATATTATATTTGTTGCTTGTTTGTAAACAAGAAACGCTACATCAAGTTACTATCTAAAAAAAAAATCTTATACAAACACCATTTTACATTCTAGTTGAACTTAGAAGTGTTCCAAAAACACAAATCCAATCCCCTTGAGATCGAAAACTAGTCTTTCCAAAATTCAAATCCACTTGAAATTAGAACTTGTGTTTTAAAAAATCAATTCAACCTTATCCAAAAATCAAATCTAAAAATATTATCCCTTGGATACTCACATCCCAATCTTATATCAAATCAAATAAAATCCATTCAAATCTAAATATTACCATTTGGATATCCAATCCAAGTCAAAACCAAACCAAACCAAACCAATTCAAATCAAACTGGTCTTATACCTTAGATACATACATCCAAATTTAAGAAAATCAATCAATCAAAGCCTTATATTTTGGACACACAATTCCAAATTTAAGAAAATAAGTCCAATCCGAATCTAAAATCACATAAATTCCAACTAAATCAAATCAAAATTAGAATATCAATATATTCAATTTGAAACACACTATTAACCTTCGATCAAATCAAACAATGGTTTCAATAAACATGTTTTCAAGTCAACAAAAAACAAACCAATCTAACATCATGCTTTGAGCTTAAATTTATAAAACTTCTATTGAACAATCTATAGTAAAATGGTGAGCCCACACAACACATCAAACGGAGATATATTAGAAAAAATTCCTGAGATGCTAAAAAAATAGCTCATATGACTTCCCAAGTCAATGAAAAATCACAGAAACAACCAATCATAATATCTAGTAAAGAAACTATTCCATGTGAAGTCAGGTGAAGACAATACACACCTCTCAGAGAAAGTCTTTCTAGTGTACTCCATCAGTTAGCAAGTGCTAATAAGGTAACCTATCCCATCATAATACCATTTGAAAAATGGAAATCAAAACCCACGTGGTATAAGAATTAAAATATTATAAATACCATCACATCAACAACCATCCCATAGATTGTTGTTCAAGAATCTTCCATTATATCCAAGATTTAATTGATGGTGGAGATATTGAAATCAAAAACACATCAAAAACCAAAATGCCAAATGAGAAATTATAGGTGTTCCAAGACCCCTTTCCAAATCATGGTACAAATGAAAAATTTAAAGACAAGGGTCAATAATCAAACGATGTTGAGTTGGATTCTATCATTTCATAGCTAGATCCTACACCTAACATTGTGGCCACCCCTCAAACATCTGATAAAATTAAATCTACTATTGTTCCACAAAGTCATCAACTGAAAAATATTCGTTTAATTAAAAACTAGTAAAGTGTAAATATATGCAATGTAATATTATTCTAATAACTTGCTCCACCTCAACTGGAGAAGTTATAGATTTTCTATAAATATTATAAATCTATAAGCTAACAATGGAAAGAGCACGGGGGGTTCATTAGCTAGGCAATATCCTAGCACGTGAGTTCATATTGAGGTAATTAAAATTAATAAAAGTAAAGTCAATATATCGGTAGACATGAGGGGGTGAAAGGATTTAATTTATTAATATTTTGAATCAGGTATTGGGGCTAGGTTAGAGAGGTGGCACGAAGGAAAGGGAGGCTTAATTTTAATATAAAACTAAACATTTGAACCCTAATTTTTAAAACTAAATACCTTAACATTGCAATTTAAGGAGTGTGGTCATAAAGTTAAATTATAATCTCTTTTTGAATAAAGAAATTTGTTCATTAAGAGATTCTTAACCAAGAAATAATAAGATGGTAGAAAACTAGGATTGAGTATGCTTTTCAACACAAGTTATATTATTTTACCATCGTAATTGGTAATAAGTCTTGAATGGCTTCAAACTATGTTTTGAGAGAAAATGTATATTAAAAAAATGAGTGAGAAATATGATATATTTTTTGTTTAATATATTAGGGTAGAAATAAAATGAGGTAAATAAAATTGACATGGAAAAATGGGTAAGCAAGGTACATGGAAAAAATAGGGGGTATGTTTATTCTAATAATATAACAGGAGGGGGTATTATCAATTGAATAATTAGAGGTAAAAACTAGAATTAAGGGTATTCTTTAATACCCTTCGAATGAACGTGTTATTCTATACTTTTACTAAGTGAACCCCTCATGGAAAAGAGGTGCAATATGATTGAAATAAAATGTTAGAAGTGAGATCTATTTACATTCAAAATTCATATTGCAACGTAAAAAAGTTGTCATTCATGATTAAAATCAAATGATGTCTTTCATGTTTATTAGTTTCTACTCTTATATTCTAGTGCAACATGTTTCTATTTCATGATTATCTTTCCACTTTAGTAGTTTACGCTATGTCTATATTGCATGATCTTCTTCCACTATAGTAGTTTCATCTTAAAGATCCTATAGTTTAAACTAAAAATACTAAAGTGGAAAGACTTGTAAGAGTTTCAATTGTGTAACTTAAAAGGACCAACAAAACCTTCATATTGCAATAACAATAGATAAGAAAGAAAAGGAAGTGGCTGAAAAATTAATAGCAAATATAGTTTTCCAAATGCATTATGTAATTTATACTATTTAAAGTAAACCTTAAACCAATTGTAATATTAAAGCATTACAAAGCTTTGATTGTATTATGAAATTTACAGTAGTTACAATAAACCTTCAACCATGTTTAAAATATTAATAGGATTGTATATATTCAAGTCCATTATGACATTTATAATATATAAAAATTAGAAAACAAATCCAATATTGGTTCTTACCTACAATGGCTAATTTTGGCTCTTTCTTTGATGAATTTCAACTCCAAATCCTAATAATGTATTATGAAATGAAAAAAAGGTCGTAGCTAATATGTTTTATAAATAATTGATTTGTGATATGTGCACTTGCATTCTATTGGTTCTCATATGTTGACATGGATTGAATTTAGTCAAGACATTGGGTAAATTTAAATTCAAAATTGTCAATTATTATGTTTGTTGGTATGATGGCAAGGCTCACCAATTTTTGAATTTTCAAATTCAAGTATAAATACAAGAAGTTTGGACTATAATTTAAAGGATTTGGAATAAATACACTTAATGTGGTGGATGGTGCATGGACAATGCACTCTAATTATGAAGAATGAATTTGTATTTAAAAATTACATCATGGGTAGTGGAGATTCAATGGATATTGAAAGTTAAATTTTTAACCCTTTTTTTTTATGAAAACGATCTTATATTATATTAAATGCAACATGATACAATATTCTCTCAACAAAAATTCGGCGATATGAGAGCACGCCCCCAAAATACAAGAAAACTAGGCCATGCCTAGACAAACAACAATGTCAAGCTACATGGACATCTGAGGAACACTAAAAACAAAGTTACCCTACTTCGAAGCAGAACGAGAAACATGAGACTCAAAACACCCCTTCTTCTCCCTAAATCTCGTGACAACAGTCCATGGTGCCTGCTAAGGAGGGAATTCAAGTGGAGGATCTAGGCAAGGGATATTCTAACTGGGGTCAGAATCAGAAGACTCATAAACATGCAACCGCTTGGCATAACCGCCGGCAAGGGGAATCTCAACATTCATATTTTCTGAGCTTTCAGGGTGAGAACATTCCTTGACTTCCGATGCTGAAAATGGTTATCATCCTTTAGGCTACAAAGAAACCCCTTTGTTCTTCTTATTTTTAGTTTGATTGGGTGACATTGGGAAAGCCTCATAAAGGTGCCCAGTTTGATGGAAAAACCGACATCAAAAGGTCGTGTTCTCATAGTCTAGGACTTGTATCCACTTGAAGCCATCATGGTTTAATTCCAACTGCTCTTGAAGACCTTTGCTGAGATCCACCTTAGTACAGATGCGTGCATAAGTGAACAACCCTTTCTTGGGCCGTTCATTATCCATTTTAATGAATCGACCAAGGGAGTCACCAATAGCAACACAAACTGTAGGGTGCCAAAAGGGGAGGGGAAGATTGGGGAGATGAACCAAAACCGACATTTTTGAAACTACCATAGTAGAAGGATCAAAATACAAAAACCAAGGAGTAAGAAAAAGACTAGCCCTACCCCAGAACCATGGGCCCTCATTAAGAATCCATTGACACTCTGTAGGAGAGAATTATAAACGAACAATAAAAAATCCCTTTACACATAACTGAATCTCACACTCACTAGTCCAAGCAGAGAGGATCCATTTGTGTAGATCTTTTGTTCGGGGCGAAAAATCATTAAATTGACAAATAAGGGTAGAATCTTCGAGGGCGGATATAGATTCAGTTACCTTTGAACAAGAAATAGTAACCATAGGAGTTACCTCTATTTTTTCCACAATGTATGGCAGCTCGACACAAGATGAAATTTTCCCCGGATTACCAACAACGGCCGCCACAAAGGATTTTTGTGCAGGTGAGAGGGTAGAGTAACCACCCATTCTGTGAAAACTTCTACCGCCACTTCCGCTGCCATTTTCCTACACCTGCCTGCATGAATCGTCGTGTAGGGTTTTTGCAGCCATTCTCCCATTTTCCCTTCTTAGGGTTTTTGGAAGTTCATGGATGAAAAAATATTTTATAAGATTTTTTTGATGAAATAGATCTTTATATATTAAAATAACATGTATTATGATACAATATTATTAAACAAAATGAAGGTGGTATGAAATCATGCCTCAAAGCCACGAATCAAACTAGGCCACCCAAAGGCCTGGAGTAAAACCACTACACAGATCCTAGTTAAAACGATCTATTACATCTAAAAAATAAAGTAGAGAGAAAAATGATCAAGAACCTACTGTGAACTATTTCCCAACCAACAATGGATCTTGTTCATGCCAATCAAGGCCTAACAGATCTTTCTCGGAGTCGGGAGGGTTTTAGCCAAAATTGCCAATGTGTTTTCCTTCTTTAGTAACATTTTCTTAAACATGAGATAGAGAGATGGTTAAGGAAAGTTGAGGGAATTTTTCTTGAGGTGGTCGCATGCCTCACCGATCATGAAATCTAGCAAGGGGTGGCCCATGCGGTGGCAGGGAGAACCAACTCCGAGCTCGTGGCGACAATGGTGGCATGGCACCCCACCTGATGTGCGACTGACATGGAGATAAATGAGAATGAATGTGATACTAAAATTAGGAGTGGATCCTATGAAAAACACCCCTCTACTGACCACTACCATGGTTGTGAAGCAGAGAATGGTGAGTCGGGGACGTTGAAACATGAGCCACATTACATGGGGCATCACCCTAATAGCACAAGAGAGTTTGTAAATGCTCCACCTCCAGGTAAAACTTGTTTTCTTGGAATTGAATATGTAATAATACATTGGATAAACAATGGATTTGTTATGAACAGAAAAGTGTTGATCCCAACAAAGTTAGAAAAATGACAAGTATTTCTTTCTTTCTATATCCAAAACAAAACTTCCCCTCTGAAAGTGTTTCATAGTTAGGTGAAATTCTACGACATCGTGTGATTATCTACAAACAAAACACGTTGCTAAGAGAAATTCTCTTGCCAAATGGCTAGAAAAGGAACGAATCAAATGCTAAGCATTCTAAGCTTTGGGACATAACCAAAAAGGTGCATAAATTTTTCTAAATGTCCACAAAAGGAGTAGGTTGGGTTGACCACTCCAAGATAGACTAAATTATTCCCAATTAACAAGCCCTGGTGTAAGATGTACCATGCAAAGTGAACAATGTTGGGATCTAAGCAAACCACCCATATAGTGTGGAATCTTCAATGCCACGTTGAGGTGGCAGATGAAATTCTCCAACAAGAGCTAAGTTTATCCACCATGGGGAGGTGGGGCAAGAGCCACTCATAGCCATTGTTGGTCATGTAATTTTGGGATGTAGTATCCACATACCATTTGCAATCTTTCCACCAAGGCCAAGCAGAAATAACAGAAAATTTATGTGCCATGTGCATCAACATTGCATTAATTATTCCGTCAATGGCTTCTTTATCCCATTGGGCCAACCTAAATTTAGTTTTGAAGAGATGCCAAGGTGGGAAAGATTGAGAATGATTGCAAGAACAATGTATATCTCCCATTTATATAGATTGAGCACAAGTATCCATGGAACCTTAGTTAGACAAAGATCCTAGGAACGAAAGAGAGGAGACCACCACAATGACTGGTAATTGAAAGAGATTCCATCACGGAAACCATTACCATTCCATAGGAGCCAAAGCTCAACTTTTTCTCAAGATTTCCAAATGCTTTTGATGAAAAAGAGCCCACTATTATAACTAGGACCTGGAGAGTGAGAATGATAGCAAGGCCTAGTCCTTTCCAAGTGGCACACCCGTAGGGTGAACCTTCAAAAATTTAATGGTGTATAAGAACTGTCTAGGCTTTTTTCCCTTCAATGGCTCAAGCAATCCACTTAGCACACATGGAAGATCCATATTGATGGATGTCTACAAGCCCCATTTCTCTAGCTTCCTTGGGTAAACAACAATACTCCCATGCTACTCTATGCAAGCCTTTTCCAGTGGTGTGGTTAGCCCAAAGGAAATCTCCAAGAAGTTTTTAATTTTTTACACCAATTTTCTCGATGGCACCCAACACGAGGAATAGTAGACATGGGTGGCTTCTAAGACTTGGAGTAAATTTGGAATTTATCAACGAGAGAGAGCGGCTTGGTAATCCAGTATTCCAACTTTCTAGCAACACGAAGCACCACATATTGTTAGAGCTCTGAAGGGGTATCTTGAAACACAAGGGGGATGCCCAAGAATTTGAATATTTCTTCATGATGAAGTCATTTCCATTCATACCTCCCCAACCAAGGGAGTGGAGGAAGGAAGAATATTAAAAATATAAATTAGATGTAAATTTGTAGGCAAGTAGTTAATCATTACATTATGTTGCACACTTTTGGAGAATATTGAGTGTGCAATAGTTATGTTGAAAGGTCTCAATTTCATGAAAATATTGAAATAAACAACAAATAATAATTGGGTCTCAATAACTATCACATTATTGGACCCTCCGCAATTACTTCCCTCTCCTATGTTTATTAGCTAATTTAAAAAAAGGTATTTTATTCTTCTAAATGTAGCCCAAAGGAAATCTCCAAGAAGTTTTTAATTTTTTACAAAAAATTTAGCCCAAAGAACGACTTAATTAAAAACATTTGTCAATATAGACTTGACTCGAGTCTAGTGATGAAATATTTCGTCGTCAAGAAAGCTAAGGGGACTAGATTGATTTTGACCGCTAAAATAAGCAATAATCATCAAAATTACTACTACATGATGAAAGACATCCATGGGAACATTACATTCATATCCCTTTTGACATTTCTTGCACCTTAAAAGTAAATAATTTATTTATTTTTTTGTTCGTTGAATATACACTTGACTCGGTCTACTGATAAGATATTTCTATCATCCGGAGTGCTGAAGGGGGCTAAATTGATTTTGACTGCCGAAATGAGCAATAATCATGAAAATTACTTGTGAGGCCCTTATTATGGAATCGGCTGCTGAAACTTAATTTTTATGCCCGCTGAATGGAACTCTAAAGAGGACATACAATATGTCATAAACCCAAATTTCCAATAGTTTTGAAGCCATGGCTCATTTTCATTTCTGAGCTCGGAACATCAATACTAATATGGCTACTGTAATATCCTTGATCGCCTTGCTGTGTCTGCTACTGCTTAGCAACGGGAGTGGTGTCATTGCATTAACGGACGGGGAAAATGGTACACGTTTCCTTTACATGATATACTCATTTGATCTTATAATGTTATTTTTCATAGTTTCGTAAATTCTGTATGAAAAATATTGTCAATTTTCCTCTCAGCTGCCGCTCTGAGGGCACTCCAGCTAGCATGGGAAAATACTCCCCCAAATTGGAAAGGTGCAGATCCTTGCGGCTCTAATTGGGAAGGGCTTACCTGCAACGGCTCCAAAATTACCTCTTTGTATGTCTCACGCTTCTTTATCTTAATCATAGAATTCAGCTGCAGCAGTATACAGTATTTACTATTATTCTGTACTGGTGCAGGAGCTTATCAACTATGAATCTGAAAGGAACTCTGCCTAGCGATATAGGCTCTCTAAGTGACCTCCAATCACTGTAAGTCATAAATTTCACATGTCGTTCCGTTTCCATCCATTATTTAGCTGTGTATGAGTATTATTATCTACTCCGTTTTGTGACACAGAGATTTATCGTACAACAAAGAGTTAACTGGCCACATCCCAAACTCCATCGGTCAATTGCTTCACCTCGATACATTGTAAGCTTGTAAAATTTAATCTTTTTGTATGGCTTTAGCATCTCACTTCAATACCGAGAAAGAAACACATTTGTTCTGCGCTCTGTTCAGGATCCTGATCGGCTGTGCTTTTACGGGATCAATTCCTAGCGAGTTAGGCAATTTGCGAAATCTGACTTTTCTGTAAGATATTTATTGCAATATGGGAAATCTGTCTTTTCTGTAAGATAATTATTTCAATTTCCTCCCCACATAAGCTTTGTAAAGACTTTTCTTTGGCCACCAAATACCTTATAATGATGTATCTGTTTTGTCAGAGCATTGAACTCAAATAAACTGAGCGGGGAAATACCGGCGTCAATCGGCAATCTTGAACAAGTTTACTGGTTGGACATCGCAGATAACGAGATAGGTGGAACGCTTCCCGTCTCGACTGCTACTTCTCGTGGTTTAGACAAACTCTTCGCGGCCAAACATTTGTACGTTCCATTTTACGTTTTGATTTTTTCTTGGAAAAATTTGCATCCGTGGCTGATAAATAATGGTCCGATGATTTCTAATTTCTTTGTAGCCACTTAAATAAAAATCAACTTGAGGGGACGATTCCACCTGAAATTTTCAACTCAGACATGCAGCTCATACACGTGTAAGTAACGAATTATATGAAGGCTCGAGCATAAAGCGAAAAATGTGTATTACTAATTATTTATTTTCTCCAGACTGTTTGACAATAATCGTTTGACGGGCGAGATCCCTTCGACTATCGGTTTGTTGTCGAGTTTGGAGGTTCTGTATGTCTCCAAATGCCTTAAATCTCATTCAATTGTTTAAGCTAACTTTACATGTACAGTCCTCATTTGAGGACATTAATGGTGGTTGAACAGGAAGCTTGATCGAAACTCCTTACAAGGTTCTGTTCCATCGTTGAGAAATCTGACACAAATCATGGAACTGTATGTATAAGACGCCGTCATTTTTCAATTTCCAAAACATGAAAGGCATTTTTCTTGCAAAACTAAAAACATCAATGTTGGCAGGCATCTCTCAAACAATAAACTGGAAGGCCGCCTGCCAGACCTGTTCGAAATGAGGCACAGCCTCAATTACGTGTAATTAGATCAACTTCACTATACGCCCATTGTTCAACTTTTAACAGTTCGAACTCGATTAACTCCTGTGTTAATAAATTGTGCTGCAGAGACCTTAGTAACAATTCATTTACCGAATCAGAAGCTCCAGCATGGCTGGCCAAATTACAATCACTGACAACTCTGTAAGTTTTACATGGGAATGTTAAAATAATAGCATCCAAGTATGGTGTTCTTTTTTACAGATTTTTGTTTTGGTTTGCAGAGTGATGGAAAATGTGAATTTGGAAGGACAAGTTCCCCCCGATCTTTTTAGTTTGCCTCAACTTCAATCAGTGTAGGTATCAAGAATTATATATCTCCTGAGCTCTGTTCTCCATTAGTACGAGTAATGTTTGCTGTGTCTGTCTAGAGCAGAAAACTTCGGAACAACTCTTTCAGCATGACCCTCAACATGGGTGCCACGATTGGTCCGCAGCTTCAATATGTGGATCTCGAGTACAACGATATTCGAGATATCGACATTCGAACGAATTTATACAGAAGAACTATATTGTAAGTCCTTTGTTATAATGGAGTTTTTGAATTAGCCCGGAGGAAGACATTAACAATGGGAATTGCAGGTTATTGGGGAACCCAGCTTGCGAAAGCAGTTCTTTGTCAAGCAACAGAGTATGTCGTCCAAGACAAACGGATGCTTCCTACAGCACTTCCTTATCAAAGTGCGGCACAAAATCATGCCACACTCCTGAGAAACTCAACCCTGCAACTTGTGAATGTCAAGTGCCATTTTCGGGCGAATTAATGTTCGTGTCGCCGTCATTCTCAGATTTATCAAATGAATCGAGGTTCGAATCTCTGGAGAGTTCCATATGGCGCAATCTTAGACTCCCCGCAGGTTATGTCTTCATTTGCTGCTTTCATATTGACGGCCACAATTATCTCAACATCCAACTGCAAATATTCCCGCCCGAGGGCAAACACTTGAAGCGAAAAGATGTCCAGGGGATCGGTTTTGCTCTGAGCAAGCAAACGTACAAAGCTCCTCTTGAATTTGGGCCCTACTACTTTTTAGCTGATTCGTACATTTTTCCTGGTAAATGCTAAACACGGGGCTTTCCATTTAGTAACACAGATAGGTATTGAGAGCTGTTTATTTTGTTCTTGTAACTCTAGTGTGCTATGGATTGCAGGGGAGGGAAATCTGTACAGCTTAACCACAGGCGCAATCATAGGCATAGCGGTTGCTTCTGCATTGGTGATCTTTACAATTTTTGGTGTAAGTTATTATGCCGTAAAGCAAAAACGGAGAGCTGAAATGGCAATTGAATTCAGCAAACCCTTTGGTAATTTTTCCAGTTTACCCACCCCCGTCCAGTGTCATTGAGATGCAATTAGAGATCATTTTATGATTTGTTTTTTTTCCCTGTAATTTGATTCCTTTAGCTTCCTGGGGAGCGAGCGGTGGGGAAAGTAGTGGAGCTCCGAAACTGAAAGGTGCCAGATGGTTTTCTTTTCAAGAGCTTAAAATGGCTACCGATAACTTTTCAGAGGCTAATCAGATTGGTTCAGGTGGCTATGGCAAGGTATTTGTTTAGCATTGCGTGTTAATTTGATAAATTTTAATCATGGTTACCAACTTTTACTCTATTATCATCTATGCACTTTTTCCTTTAAGTGTTTTGAGTTAAAATTCTTTTAATTTTAATACTTTCAAAATTAAAAAAATTAAAAATTAAAAAATAATGTTGGACAAAATTTGTTTTTTCAAACTGAAAAGTACAGTTTCGATTTGAGTTTAAAAAAACATGACACCAATGCTGCCTAGCTAGGAGGCCTTTTTAATATAGGCACCTTCTTATTAGAAGACCGCCTGTTGCTAATTTTGATCCCAAACTCTCCTGTTTTTGCAAAGTCTATTTTCTTTGAAACTAGCCATAAAATCAATCTTTAAGGTGCTGAGATACTTGGCCCCTATGTCACTATATGCAAAGCAATTTATGATGAAGTGTTATTCTATTTATCTATTTTTTTGCTACCTTTGAATTGTGAAATAATTATTGCCTCAAATTTTTCACTTGTCCTCCAACTCGTTTTTAAATTAAATATTGTTATGTAGATGGTAGAATAATATTGAAGGGTCAATTGAGATGCAGGTGTACAAAGGGATACTGACGGGTTCAAGTGGAGGTGAAATGGTTGCCATTAAAAGAGCGCAAGAGAGTTCTCTGCAAGGTAGTACCGAATTTAAGAATGAGATTGAGTTACTTTCTCGAGTTCATCACAAAAACCTGGTGGCACTGATTGGCTTCTGCTTCGAGCAAGGAGAGCAGATGCTTGTTTACGAGTACATGTCGAATGGCAGTCTTAGGGACAATCTTTCAGGTAATAATTGGGTAGAATGATTCACTGCGCTGCTTTCATCAATCAATCCTTATGCTTCAAAACATAGTTTGTACTGTGAAAAATGTGCAGGGAAAACCGGTATAAATATGAATTGGGGAAGGAGGATTCACATAGCCCTAGGTTCAGCGAAGGGGTTAAGCTATCTTCACGAACATGCAAATCCGCCCATCATACATAGAGATGTTAAATCAGAAAACATCTTGTTGGATGACAACTTGACCGCTAAGGTAGCCGACTTTGGGGTGTCAAAATTAGTTGTTGACGCAGGGGGAAAAGGCCATGTATCCTCCGAAATAAAAGGAACACTGGTTGGTTATCCTTACAACTCACTACTTACCATCTTCTTTGAAGATGTTCATTTTCATTCAGATTTGAGATGATTAACTGTGTTCAATTCCAGGGGTATCTGGATCCAGAGTACTATATGACACAGAAGTTGACCGAGAAGAGCGATGTTTACGGTTTCGGTGTTGTATTGATGGAAATCTTAACAGCGCGGCACCCGATCGAGCGAGGAAAATACATAGTTCGTGAAGTAAAAGGCGCGTTAGGGATGGATGGAATGAAGGGCGTCAAGGAAATAGTAGACCCTGTGCTTATACAGCTTAGAGATTTGGATTCAGAAGCAGAATCACAGGCTGGGCTTCCGGGGCTTGAAACATTTGTGAATGTGGCAGTGCGTTGCGTGGAGGATGGTGCTGCGAATAGGCCCAGCATGAGTGAAGTGGTGAAAGAACTGGAAGCCATAGTCTCCCAACACAAGGATGTCTATGGCCCCTACATTAATTATTCATCATCACTCGCAAGTACTGATACTCATCCTTATGCTGCCGTGCTTAACAAGGGAGGAGGAGATTTCTTTGATTACAGCGGTGCCTTCACTGTGCCTTCCACTGTCGAGCCAAAGTGAACTGCAATCATTGGTGGCGGCCAGCAATTGTAAAATACATGCTTCAACCCCCTCAGAACTCGTTACTTTTCCTTTCTGTTTTTAGTTAGAAGGTATTGTTGGTTGCATGTACATTTTCTAAAAACTTCGGACAGAAGCTCAAAAAACAATTTGATTTCGCAGCATTAGAATTTAGAGTTAAGTATTTTTATTTTTGTGTTTAGTATTGTTACACGTAGAACATACCACATAACAGAAATCATTAATTTTTGTATCGTATTCATTACACAGATACAATTCATTATATAAATTTATTAATTTAAAGTGTTTCAACCTTTTATTTTATTTCAAGTTGTTAATAATTAACAAAACAATCCATTTCGTTCATTTCAGTTATGTAATGAATAATGAATTTTTTAATTTTATAAAAATTACAAATTATTTAAAAATATTTTAAATCGTAAAAACAATTACTGCCATATGTATGACTATCGTATAATATTTTTTGATTATCTAATTAATCATTTTTAAAAATTCAAAGTTTACACGTCATTTTAGGAGATTTTAGAGTGTTTTAGCTTGCCGAGTGTACGCTCCTTTCCATTTGGAAATTTATAAAGGAATTATTTTTCCATATGGAAATTTATAAGGAATTATTTTCTATTTTATATATAATGTTTCATTTGATAATATGATCGCCTCTATCAAGAATTTTAAACACTTCAAACTAGTCACCAAGTATTTATTAGTTATTAGTATATATAATTTTTGTATGTTTATATATTTGTCAATTATTTGTTTGAATTATATATTATTGGCTCTTTTTGTTGATTTTTTCATGGTCCGTGTTTTTTTTTCATATATATAGGAAAAGTGGTTTTGCACTAATAATGCACTCAAGTAATCATATCTAATTGTAATTATGGGTAGTTCAGATAAAAATTAGAAAATAATCCTAATTACAATAATTAATATTTTATGAAAATTTTAGGAGTATAGGACATTTGAAATAATTATAATATTTAAAATGTTAGAGGGACACTACTACATATAGTGCAAATTGTTTACACCCTTATAAAATTATGTGAAATCTAAGAATTAGTGAATTACGTACACTCAAGAATATAAAGGGGAGCTACAAGAGGTTATTCTAATTAATTAAAGTTTCCAATATTAATCATGTAATACCAAAATAACAAATTAATACTTGCAACTAAGATACGAAACAAAATATGAACTTGAAAGCACAAGAGGATGATTGCACTTAGCTATTTACTAAAGGATTTAGCAGGTTATGGAAATGCATACTGCTGAAACAAGAATATTTGAATCTAATGACACTTTGTTTCTATAACTATGACTAGAAATTGACCTGGGGCAGAACCATACACTTCTTCCAGAACCGTCTATATGATCTTGACCCTTTTGTACGATCTTCAACCCGCTTGGTTTCTAGCTCTACAACTTTTTAGATTGTCATCTACCTAGAAATGACGATCACTATCAAGCCCTAGTTGTCGTTCATATTGTGAATCTCTCTTAACATTCTAAACAAGATCTCAAACTCTAACCATTGATGGAAAACCTTGTAAAACAAACATTAATTGTATTGTGGGATGCACTTGCATGCACTGCCGACGTTGACACTATTTTGAAGAGGCTTGAAACTGTACATCGTTCCCCACCTAGCATGTGATATCGGAATGGATGCAACTAAATTTGGAAACTTCTTTGATAATGCTTGAGTTGAGTCTGATTTTTGCTAAAATACTTGGAGAGGGGGTGTTTGAGTACTTTTGGATGAGAGAAATTGTTGTCTTGACTTAGTTAGAAGCTTTAGATTGGTAGATATTTTCATTCTAATGACTGTAGATTTGTCTTTGGGAGATTTAGGGAGCCTTGTGTGCCTTTTGCGAGTATTAGAAATGTGTGACATAGGATTTCCAGGTTAGAAAATGAGGTAGTGTTAGCTTTCTTATATAGGTTTTAGAAGATGATTTTTGAAGAAAGGCCGACCCAGAGGGAGTAAAGGACCTATTAGAGAATTTAAAATTGAAAGCAAAGATGGAGGAATTGTAGTGCCCACTCCTCTTCGACACTTATTATATTTTTATTTTGATTATTGTTGACTATAGACATGGATATTATTGTATCATTTTAGTTTAGCATGATGTTAGATGATAGAGCTATTTTGACTATTAATGGATTGTAATTCATAGTATGATTTGTCTAGATACTTAGAGACATAAAGAGAGATATTTTATATTGATGATGATGATGTGTTGTTAGCATATGTATTTACTGACATTTGGAATTCTCGTCATGTAGACTATGATTTAGCGTTTGAACTAATCTTGTGATCTCGCTGATATCGATGAAATGGTAGAATTGAGATGTTATTGAAATTATAGACAAATGATAGAATTGTTTAGTTTAGATGATGATTTAGTTATATGAGGATGTTTATTGATGGATGTGTGTATATTTTATCTTTGATGTATTTGATGCGGCCATGAGGCCGAAGGAGGTATTGTGTGATTTTTTAGGTAATTATATCACAACAATCAAAAGGGGGTTAGGAGACCAACCACAGCGGAATATTGGATGGATACAACGATGGTCATCATGACAACTTGTGTAATATGTATGTTTTGTTATTATTTTGTTAGGGGGTTCCCATAGGGGGGATGACCTCCAAAGGTGACCATGGGCTATGTGTGTAATTCTTTCCCTTTTCTTCTATTTATCGTAGAGTATGTGATTTATTTTGTGATGTAATTCATTTAATCATTGTTGAGTAATGTGCCTTAATTATGTGGATTAATCATGTTTATTAAGTTAATTGGGGATGTGACAAAAGGGGCCATTTATTAGAGTAGTTGGTCCTTTGGATCTTGTGATTTAAGTTGAGTGTATGTGACTTTGAGTGTTGTATACCCTACCTTACTAAGGAAATTCGGATTTGGGCTTAAGGGCCATTTTTGGAAGTTTGTGGGACAAGTTAAGCTTGTCCCACACATCTTAATTTCATATACCAACTATACCTATGGGTTGGGGGGTCAAAAATAGACCTCATTATGTGTTTTGTAAGGTAAAATGTAACATTTATTGCACTTTTCTTACATGGATTTTAAACTATATCCTTAGGGGTGTGGGTTTGTGTTGAGTGTGTAAGAGGCTTGTCATTTCTTTCAACCACCAATTTATTATGTCTTAGGGTTGAGGTTTGACTTGTGATGTGGAGTTGAAGATAAATGATGTTGCATCCTACCTGGATCCACCTCCTGACCACCATCTTTTCTTTTTCTATATATGCAAGTTTATTTGTTTTTCTAAGGGGTTACTTCATTTTATTGTGCACTTCTATTTTTGGAGTTAGAGAATTTTTGGAGTGCTTGTTGAAGTCTTGGAGCTTTTTGGAGTTGGATTGATCTTGAAGGAGATTGAAGTGTGATTCTTTAATCAAGTTCTTACTATGGAAAGGTAGGAACTACACCCTTATTTTACTTGTTTTCTTTTTTATATGTGTGTATTGCATGTAAGTGAATGGTTTGTGTGCTTGTTGGGATCTTGGGTAGAATGCCTAAGTATGGTGTAGGAGAAGGCTATGAGGATTTTCTATTGTAGGGAGGCATAACAGTTTATTTCATGTTTTGGGAGGGAGCTGGGTTGGGTGCCCCACCTTTGATAAGAAAATGCTTGCATTTCTTACTTGGTTCTTTAAAGGGAGACATAATAGATTGTAGGGAGACATAAGATAATTTGGGAGGCATAAGAGGATCTTGAGGGAGGCATAAGAGTTGTGTAGGGGTTTTGAGTTGTGTTTTGGAGGGTTTTAAGGTGGGCACCTAATCCTATTAGGAGGCATAAGTGATCTCCCCATAGATCCTTGCTCCATTGGCTTTGCATTTTTAAGCCTTGTGTATTTCAATAGTTCATTCTTGTGATTTTTATCTTTGTATTTGAATGTGTGTTAAAGGGTTATGAAATTTTTTATTGTGATGTGGAAACATTGTGTTAGTTGTCATGATTTGTATCCATTCTTTATTGCACTTTGGTTGGGGCTCGGGGGCCAATGAGAATGATAGCGTCTTCTCCTCATTGGATTATTGGTTGGGTGAAGAGTGTTTTGTCTCCCCCATTTTTTTGTTGTGATTGAAGTGAATAAATGATGGAACTCTTTTTGAAGATTTGGAACTTTGAGCATTTATAGAAGTCAAAAGAAATTCTTTATTGTAGAAACCTTTCTTGTAATTCTGACTTAAGGTGGAAGGCTAGTAGATTTGCATTTAAAAGAAAATTTGTATTGTATATTTTGTTTATTAAGTTGTAATGTATTGTTGGAAAGAAAGATCTTTGCATTGTAAGAAATGAGCTATGCTCAAAGAAAAAGAAAGTTCATTGTTATTTGTAGGAGTTGCACTATTGTAAGAATGAAGGGAAATCTTGGAAGTTGTAAATCACGGAGAATGTATCCTTAGTAAATCTTAAATGTATAATAGTTGTTTGTGCTTTCCTTGAATAAATGGTTCTAGTTGAAATAGAAGGATGCAATAAACTATAGTGAGTTACTTTGTTGAAAGATTACATTCTTGTTGTGGAAAGGAGAACAATGATACTATAAATAGACTAAGTTTCATTCCTTCATTTGAGCTTGAAGGCAATTTTATTGGAAAAGTGTTCTTGTAGTTATTTTCTTGTATGCTATTGAATTAGAAAATCTATGTAATTTAGTGATTTAAGTCATGGAATGAATAAATAGTTTAACCTTTCAACTAGTGGCTTTATCACCACCCAAGTAGAGCGGCCGTTTACGAATTGTCACCCATGTAGGGCGGAGGTCACAGGACTGCCGACCTGCTCAGGGCGGTGGTTTCATTACTGTCGACGGAAAAATTGAAGTCCGCGACTATGCAAAAATGAACTTGATCTAATTAAAATCTGAGCCTATAAAATGTGAAAAGGAGACTACTAACAAACTGTATGGGAACAAACTCTTCGTTTAAGTATGTAAATCTTTGAATGGAAATTTAAATGTATCAAATCTCTTAGATTAATTAGAAATATGGTTTTGCCCAAATAGAGAACTTAAAAACGGAATTAACTAAATAACTACCCCAAATTTAGGGTAAAACCTCTACAATCAACAAATAGAAGACATTGCAAGAACAAATCCATAAACTAAACTAAACTAAGCTTGATCCTAATGAATCCCTCAATGGCTTCCTTCCTCCTTGCTTTCATGGCTTCCACTCCCCCAACATACAAATTAAAGAAAAGAAAAGAGACCAAATGAGGAGGCTAGGGCAAGAAAAATGATTTAATAAAATTCCATATGGATGGTTAGGGTTAGCTTGGAGCTCTAAGATCTAGTGGCCACAATTGATTTGATCCAAGGGTTAAGAATTAACCCTACAATTGTTAGGTAAGAATGAATATTATGGACTATTAAATAATTTAAATATATGTGAAAATGGGTGAGTGGGGCCACTTAATACCCTTGTATGTTAAGTTAGTTGTGTAACTCTTCTAGTATGTTTTTAGTAAATGATTCAATGGAAACATTAAAGCTAGTAATTTAAGGGAACTAAGGTGACTAAGTTTAAGGGCTTAATTATTGTGGGTTTGAATGTTAATTTGAGAAGGGGAAAATATTTATCCAAGTAAAAGAATTAATGGACACTTTTCTAGTGGATGAAAATTATTTTGACCTTAGAAATGGGTTAAGAATATTTAATTATTAATCTAGACTTGTTCCATTTAATGTAATGTAGTAGATTGCTGGTAGGATTTAATTAAACATATTATAGGGTTGACACCCTTGCAATATTTTAAACAAAAAAATAAATTGCCACAACTTTCTAGATAATTATTAAGGTTTAATGTGGTTTTAGAATGTCGAAATTGTGGGCATTACAGGAATTGTCGGTGTAAAATTGTACAAATAGTTCATGACTAGATATAAAATCCTGACCAAACTGTATGGAATTGACCAAGGATGAAAAACACGTCAAATAAAATTTACATCCTATCAAGTTGACTTAGTATATGGATTTTTTTCATTGTACTCTAAGAATGTGTCGGCATATCAGTGTACAAGGATAAACAAGCTAGACAAGAGAGCTCAAAACATTTTGAGCGGGATAGGAAAGGTTGTGTTTATATCAATAAGAGTACATTGTCAAAACCAACAGTGTCAAAGAATAAATAGTCAAATTTCAATGTCTACATTTTCCCCTTCATTTATACAATGAAATTTACATGCTTAAAGGAAAATATACATGAGTGCGCAGACACACTTTTTCTTCGCTTGGAGTTTGTTTTGTAGAGTCTTGTTCTACTTAATGTTAACATGCTTCATGATGAAACTTGTAACACATAATATAGTCAATGTCCATAGTAAATAATTAAAAATTTAACTCAAACATGTAAAATGCAACTTGAAAGATTTTTATTTGAATAAAAATGAAATGAAGAGATGTAAACAAGGAAGGAATACACCTTTGTAGTAAAAGAAGCTCCAATTCTTTATTTGTACTTGAATATTTGCATTGCTAAACTTTTCTTAAGGATTAGGGGTGATCAGTCCCTAATTACGCCAAGAATAACCAGAGTGTTAGTTGCATACCACCCAACATAGAAACAAAGGAGAGATATAATATGAGTGAAGTACGAAAATACCCTGTGAAGAAAGAAGACCACATATCAAAGTTATTCATCAACTCTGATATCTTCCCCTTTTAATATGTAAGAGGAAATGAATGATTTCCTATTATAGACACCCTAAAATATCACATTACACATTATAAACCTCTGAAATCATCTCGTAATTACTTAATAGTACATTACGACCATTTTCGACCACTTTTGATATATTCCATTATTTTACGACCTTTGATAGCATTTTACAATATCATCCCGTAATTCTCCTAATGATTCATATAAAATTAGATCATTCTTATGCCTCAAATAGAACCAGGACTCCCACTCTCCGAACACCAATGCATGGGAAAATAACCAACCTTGTCTTCCAGATCCTCAACCATATTAAAATCACCACATATAATCCAAAGAGCATTAGGTAAGGAGTCAGCAAGCCACCTCTATACCAAATCTTATCCAACAACATCATTGGATGCATAAATATTGGCTAACCCCAAGATACACCCATTAAAATAAAAAAGAGTCCAAACCACTCGATGAGTGGGGTCATAGCCCCATGAAATCACACAGTGGGAAAGATTGATGGCAATCAATATTATGACCCCTCCACATCCAAGGTCATGATTGGACACATGGTAAATAACATTGTGCCAAAATGGTGCGAGAAGTAAAATGAAGTAAAAACCCTACAAGTTTAACTTCTTATAAATAAAGAAAATGCATATGATTAAAGTGAAGACAATTGTCCTTGACCAGATATCTCTGGGTGGGTTCAATAAGGCCACATATATTCTAAGAGTACATAATCATTGGATAGAATCGAGGTACATGGATCCCTCATCATCAAGACTAGAGAGGGCGAAAAACTAATCCTAGGACGACGTGACATGAGAAACATCTACCATTGACTAAGGTCTACATTTTTCTTGCACAAATTTATCATCTTATGTTGGGGCATGGCTATGGAATCGACTAAGGTGAGATTTTCTGGAAAAAGAAAGTTGATTTTCTTTTGTGGATGGCGCCATGATAGTTGGAGGGGCAACGATACTGATGTAGCACGATATTTCAAGGGAACAACCAAAGAGGGAGGAAATGGAGAGTGGGAGGGAGACATAGTGGTTGTGGGTGGGTGAGGCATAACTTGTTTGATAGGAGCATCAGAGGAGCTAGCTCCATTACCAGTTACTGGTCGATAGGAGGAATTTGATGGTTTTATAGTACCACGGGTGACACCCCTTTTATTGGTTACAGTGGTCCACCCATTCGAGGATGACGGGGATTTGGAATTCATTTGTGCCTTCTCTTACAACATAGGAAGGATTCAGCCATTAAAGGACACTCATGAATCATGTGGTCAAAAGCTTTGCAATGAAAATAAGTATTGGGAAAGTTAATATAAAGCACGTGTTGAGAAAAATGGGTATCTCCAACTTGAATATCAATGGTGTCTCTTAGGTCAAGTTGGATAAATTCACTCAATGCAAACATGCTTTTGAGAGTGAGTGTTAAAAAAATTGGGTTGTTCTAGACTAGTAAGTCGGCCTAAGGGTTTGATCAAGTGTTCAATAGATCCCCACAAGGGGAGAGACAACCCAAGAAATTTCACCCGTACAGGTATTTTAAGCTTGGCTTGTTTAGAGACCTGAAAATTCTATCACTTACACATGGTCTCAAATTATTAAATATTCATGTTATAACCTTGTTACACTCATATCTCATTCCTATAAAATTAGATTATTCTTAATCATTCTTATCGCTTGCACATGGTCTCAAATTATTAAATATTCGTGTTATAACCTTGTTACACTCATATCCCATTCCTAGGATTAATTAATTAATTTTATCATTCTTATTATTCATTCCTTATCCATTAGTTAATTTTATTATCTAATTTAAATATCAATGGTCTCTTTTAGGTCTTTGGATAAATCCACCTCAATGCAAAACATGCTTTTGATGGCGAGCGTTAAAAATTTGGTTTTTTCTAGACAAATAAGTTGGCCCAAGGGTTTGATCAAGTTTTCAACAGAACCCCACCAGGGGAGAGGCAGCCCAAGAAATTTCACCCATACAGGTATTTTAAGCTTGGCTTGTTCAAAGACCTGGAAATCCCTGTTCCAATGAGAAAACACCACTAGTGTGTTTCGAATGAACCAGGAGCAGTGGTTGACAATGACTTTGTAATGTTTAACAATGTTAAAATGAAATAAAAATAAACCCTTTGTGAGGTTTTACACTCCCTCGAACTTGACACCATGGTGTTGTCAATGGTTTTGAACCCATTGTTTCAACAGGGTTTCAAGGGGGACTCGGCCAACAAAATACCCGACAAGGGTGAATGGTTCAAGCCAATTACAAGCCTTATCAAATTCAAGTAAATTAAGCATGACATCAGGAAAATGAGTCTTAGACTCATAATGGTTACCTCGACGAAGACCTTCAAGATGAATTTTTTCGCCTTCTTTGGAGCCATGGGAGCCAAGCGTTTTGTCTACCAAACTTGCATCAATAGATGGAGGCGGCGAGAGGGAAGCCATTAATATAGGTGCAACGTCGCCCAAAGAGTGGAATAAATAACCCACTCAATGAAATAACTATGTGTGCAAAGAAAAATCCTGCCAAAATCCCAAGGAAACGACAGTGTGACAGAAAATCAGTACAGGCAACAGCAAGCATGGGATGACCTAAGACTTAAACCCTTTGAATTGTGATACTTTATATTTTTATTGTGTACACTATCCATATTTATAGTATCAAAAACCTAATTTTTGTTTTTTTTAAAACAAAAATAATTAATATTTTTACACGACGAAATTTTATGAATGTGTATATTAGGCATCTTCTAATTTAACATTTGTGAAATTGTAGAATATTTACATTGTATTTTATAAAATATCTCTTTAGTATTGATAATTCACATGAACAAAATTAACATTTATATAATTATAAAATATGTATATTATATTGTACTGAAACTATATTTTTATTACGCTGAAGGCGCTCCCCCTATGGGAAAGGTCCTTATGGACGTTTCTACAACGATGCTAAATTTGATGGCCTACTAGACGTTTTTCCAATGTGATTAAATTTGACGTCTGTTTTGACGAGCATCCATACTTTTTTGTGTTTTTCTACGTTTTGTAGTTACATGTTAAAAGAACATCTTGACAAACAAACATTAGTTGGATCGATTGCATTTTTTTCGCATCTGAATTTGTTGTCCTCGCTCGGGCCCTGCGCCATCCTCTCACAAGGTATTGATAGCGAAAGGTTTTCACAAAAGGGGAAGGGCAAGTGGAAGGGGAAGGGGAAGAGGAAGAGGAAGAGGAAGGAGAGCGGTCAGTCGTATGGAAAAGAGACATAGCGGTTCGCAGCTAAAGAGGGAATTGCGGAGATTGGTGGGTTTGGTGACTGAGGGGGGCAACAATGAGCGCTCTTACCATGTTGACATTTTTTATAAGATAGCCCATGTCCTGAGCAATCTCAAAGACTTCAAATTTGGGTAGGTGAATGGGTCAAGTTTTGGCGGGACGGAGGAGGCACCTATCATTCTGGATTTTGTGACTCTTACACCTGAACATTTTCTCTGCCCGATCCCGTCATGCTTACCACCGGCTAGGTAACTTCAATTCTTTTCAGTATTTCTCATCAATTATTATGGATTGGCTTATGTTTATGAATTGTGTTTATGTTGAGATTAGATGACAACCATTCCTCTTCTGGTGGATCAAGATCCTATTATTCATCTTGTTGTTGTAACAAGACAGCTTTAGTTAGAATATGGATAAGAACGCATTAATGAATTCAGTTTTGTGTGAATGCTATAAATCCGTGTATGCCCATTGAGGCTACACATAAAAAAATAGAGTTGTAAGAGGAAGCACTGTGCTGATTGTAATTTCCAGATTTGAACAATAAGGAATCGATACCGTTGCTCTGTGGATGTTTCCCTCTTAAGGGTTTTACCACATAAATCTATGTTTATGGTTTGTGTCTTTTTTGGCTATTTAATTTCGTTTACTCGCTTTATATTTTGTTGTGCTTAATATTTTCGTGGCTATATAAGTTTCCAACAAGTGGTATCAGAACAAGGTTGGAGGGAGGCCATGAGGGGTGAGTTTGAAGGGTGAATTCATTCGCTGCATTGAAGCATGATGGTAAAGACACAGAGTGCTAAATTTGAGATCGAGAAATTTGAAGGTAGCAATAACTTCAAGTTATGGAAGGTCAAGATGCGGGATATACTATGTGTGTAGGCAGTTATGAAGGCACTCGCAAGAAAGGAAAAGAAACCCGTGAGTATGGATGATGATGAATGGGATGAGATGGAAAATCATGCTCTCAGTGTTATTCACCTATGCTTGGCCGACGATGTATTATTCAACATCGTGTCTGAAACAACAGCAGTATGACTCTGGACAAAACTGGAAAGCTTGTATATGACTAAATCCTTGACAAATAGAATCCTCCTGAAGCGTCAGCTATATACCTTGCATATTAAGGAAGGTATGACAATTTCGGAACATTTAAATACTTTTAATACTCTTATTTGTAAATTGGACAGCACGGGTGACAAAATTTCAAATGAAGATAAGACGGTAACATTATTAAGTTCTCTGCCTGAATCTCGGGATCATTTCGTAATCTCTATTAGTTTTAGTTCTAAAGAGGTCATTAGCTTTGATGTTGTTGTTGGAGCTATGATATCTAAGGAAACTCGAAAGAGATCTTCTCTAGAAACTTCGACAATAGAAGTTATGATGGCTAGAGGCAGAACTACTGAGAGGGGACAACATTCGAAGGGCCCAGCTAGATCCAAGTCGAACGGAAAAAAAGAGCAAGTTGAAGTGTTGGTTCTGTAGCAAATCAGGACACCTCAAGAAAGATTGTTGGAAACGTAAAGAGGAATCTAAGGAGGAGGACTCTACAAAGGAGGCTAACATAGCCGAGAAGGACTCAGGTATGGTTGATGAGGTATTATCTACATCTATTGTCTCACAGTACCATTATGACTGGTTAATTGATTCTGGGGCATCCCATCATATGTGTCTGCATAGGAATTGGTATTCTACGTATCAATCTATTGATGACGGGGTAGTTTACATGGGTAATGATGTTACATGTAAAACTGTTGGGATAGGGAGTATCAGAATTAAAATGTATGACAGGATTGTTAGAACACTTGCAGATGTGAGACATGTGCTTGACTTGAGAAAGAATTTGATATCTTTGGGAGTTTTGGATTCTAGTGGACATAAGGGTTCAGTTCAAGGTGGAGTTTTGAAGATATCAAAAGGTATCTTGATAGTCATGAAAGCTAACAGAGTCGGGAACATGTATAAACTTAAAGGAAGGACAGAAATTGATCAAGTAGGAGTCGCATCAGAGGATGCAGGTGAATCCACTCGCTTATGGCATCAACGACTGGGTCATATCAGTGAGAAATGAATTAAGGTACTTGCTGATCGTAAACTTCTTCCTAGTTTAAAAACTATAGATTTAAAGTTCTGTGAGCATTGTGTTTATGGGAAACAAGCTAGACAGAAGTTTAAACCTGGAAAACATACAAGTAAAGGTATCCTAGACTATATTCATTCAGACCTATGGGGTCCAGCTCCGAAACTCTCATATGGAGGATCATAATATTTTGTTATTTTTATAGATGATTACTTGAGGAAAGTTTGGATCTATTTGTTAAAGAGGAAAGCTGATGTATTTAACACTTTTAAACAGTTTAGAGCTTTGATTGAAAAAATCACAGGTAAATCCATTAAATGTCTTAGAACAGATAATGGAGGGGAATTTAATTCTAAGGAGTTTGAGAATTATTGCAAGAATGAAGGGATTGACATGCATAAAACCACTGTGTACACTCCTCAGCAGAATGGCATTGCTGAACGCATGAACATGAATCTTCTTGAGAGAGCAAGGAGCATGCTCAGTAATGCAAAGTTGCAGCAGGAATTGTGGGGAGAAGCTTTGCTTACACCTCGTTACCTGGTTAATCGATCACCATCGACAACAATTGACTACAAGATTCCACAAGAGGTATGGACAGGTCAACCATGTAATTATTCTAGTCTTAGATTTTTTTGTTGTGATGCCTATGCACTTATTCCAAAGAGTCAACATTCCAAGTGAGATCCTAAGTCACAAAAATGAGTCTTTGTTGGATATGGTGATGGTGTGAAGGGGTATAGATTATGGAATCCTACTGCCCATAAGATCATCATAAACAAAGATGTTATATTTGATGAAATTTCACTCATGAAATCGGATGGAAAGAATGTTATGAAACAGGTTGATGTACCACAGTCCTGGTGCAGCAAATTCAATTTGATATACATTCATCCACGGGTGAAAATCATGAAGATGTCCGTGAGCAGGATATTCATGAGGAAATCACTCAGGAGGATGAGTAGATTGAAACACCTCAGGAAATTGAGGAAATACCACAACAAGCTCTACGAAGGTCTACATGGATCAGATCAGTTCCAAGCAAGTATGATGATTTTGTCACTTCTGTTTCTTTAATTTCTAACAAAGGAGAACCAAGTTGTTATAAAGAAGCAATAGAGGTTTCAGATAGTGACAAATGGAAACATGCCATGAAAGAGTAAATTGATGCTTTTATTAAAAACAAAACATGGGATCTGGTGGAACTTCCTAAGAATAGGAATTCGGTTGGTCGTAAGTGGGTATACAAGTTGAAGAAAGGTGCTGATGATACTTTTTCAAAGTACAAGGCAAGGCTGGTTGCAAAAGGGTTTTTTCAGGAAGCAAGTATTGACTTTCATGAGATTTTTTCCCCATTTGTAAAAATTGTTTCTATTCGTATAGTGTTAGCACTAGTTGCATTGCTTGATATGGAATTGGAGCAGCTAGATGTTAAAATTGCATTTCTACATGGAGATTTAGATGAGGAAATTTACATGGAACAACCAAAAGGGTTCGTTCAAAATCGCAACAAGAGGTTTTTCTGCAAACTCAAGAAATCATTGTATGGCTTGAAGCAGTCTTCAAGACAATGGTACAAGAAGTTTGATTCCTTCATGGTGATCCAAAATTATACCAGAAGTGAATTTGATCATTGTGTTTACTTTAAAAAGTTGGATAATGGCATGTTCATTATATTGGTGTTGTATGTTGATGATATGCTTGTAACAAGAAAAAGCATGGTTAAAATCAATGGGTTAAAGGCTCAGTTGGCTACGACATTCAATATGAAGGATCTAGGAGCAACAAGACAGATCTTGGGCATGGAGATACACAAAGACAAGACGAAAGGCAAGCTGTGGCTATCACAAGAGAAGCATGTGGAGAAAATACTTCAGAGATTCGATATGGATAAAGTGAAACTAGTGAATATCCCTTTAGCTTCACATTTTGAACTTTCTTCAGGTTTGTGTCCTAGTAATGATGAAGAAAAGGAGTATATGTCTCGTGTACCGTATGCTAATGCAGTAGGAAGTTTGATGTATGTGATGGTTAGTACTAGACCAAATATTTCACATGCAATTGGTGTTGTCAGTAGATACATGGCAAAGCTAGGTAAAGAACATTAGGCAGCAGTGAAATGGGTGCTTCGGTATCTTAGAGGCACAAGCAGTTACTGTATCACTTTTGATGGTTGCAATGATAAGGTTTGCGGTTATGTTGATTCTAATTTTGCAGGTGATTTGGACAAAAGAAGATCTACTTCAGGTTATGTCTTTACTCTTGCAGGTGGTCTTATTAGTTGGATGTCAAAGCTTCAAAGCATTGTTGTTTTATCCACTACTGAGGAAGAGTATGTATCTACTTCACATGCTTACAAAGAGGCAGTATGGTTAAAAGGTTTATTGGGTGAGTTAGGACAGTTTCAGAAAAGTGTAAAAATTTTCTATGATAGTCAAAGTGTAATTTATTTGGCTAAGAATCCAGGTTACCATAGTAAGTCGAAACATATTCCAGTTAAATACCATTATGTAAGACATGTTGTTGATGAAGGACAGGTGATTCTTGATAAGGTCCACACTCAAAATAATTGTGCAGACATGTTCACGAAACTGGTTATATTAGAGAAGTTGTGGTGGTGCTTGGCTTCTCTTGGCTTGCAAAAAATGTGATGAGCAATGAGCAAGGTATCAGGTTAATTGTTGTCAAGGTGGATATTGTTGAGATTAGATGACAACCATTCCTCTTATGGTGGATCAAGATCCTATTATTCAGCTTGTTGTTGACAAGACAACTTTAGTTAGAATATGGATAGGAACGCATTAATGAATACAGTTTTGTGTGAATGCTATACATCCGTGTATGCCCATTGAGGCTACACACAAAAAAAAATAGAGTTGTAAGAGGAAGAACTGTGTTGATTGTAATTTCCAGATTTGAACAATAAGAGAATCGATACCATTGCTCTGTGGATGTTTCCCTCTTGAGGGTTTTACCACGTAAATCTATGTTCATGGTTTGTGTCTTTTTTGGCTATTTAATTTCGTTTACTCGCTTTATATTTTGTTGTGCTTAATCTTTTCGTGGCTATATAAGTTTCCAACAGTTTATGGAGTCTAAATTCAAGATTATGTTTTGTGTTCTGACAGATATATGATCGGCCATTTATCCAGGTTCGACGTAGACAACAGAACATGTCCAAAGACTTAGCAAATGTTGTCAAATCTAATCCTAGCCCCGAATTATCTGGTCCACAACATGATCGCGCAGGGTTTTCTTAAAATTCGGCAGCCGAGAGTTTGAAGCAAAAATGGTGCACATAATTGTGCAGACCAAGATTTGTTTGAAATTTTCGAGAGCTTACGCAAATTTTAGTCACAAAATTCCTACGATTGAAGATGCAAAGTTAACACTGCGGCATAGCTGGTCACACTTTTCAATATCCCATAAAAAATATAAAGCATGATACTCTTCAACTTTTCCTCCAATAATAGTATGTATGACATCTTTCTGGTTGATAAGGAAAAACTTTGTGTTGTATATTGCCACAACATTCTATTCTTTTATTCATTGTATTCTGGACATCCGTTATTACTCTTCAATATTAGCCTGCACGGCATTCTCATATTTGTTTTTTGCAATTACCTGGAATGTGTTGAGTTTCATACCAAATTTTTATTGATCAAATTATATGATCTAACATTTTTACTTATAGCATTAAATTTATCACACCGAAGGCATTACATAGAGGGGTACAACCTGGTGATTCTAAAAAAAATTCAAAAATCAAGCTGATGATATTCCTCCATGCAGATTCGTTGAAATCCAACGGCGTTCGATGGGTATATCCATCTATAATTTGTTCTTCACGCAAAGTACAAGGAATCGCCATGTTGACCCTCAATGGCATCGATGTCAAGCACCCGGAGACCATGTTCAGCGTGTCGCATGATAGGGAAAGTCTAGGCAAGATCATGTTGAAGGGAAACAACCTCGTGAGGTCGAAACCGAGGAGCACATCAACAGTAGTGGAGTTCGAAACCATTATGTACAGTCATCCTGGTCGTCATGGTTGCAATGTCACATGCTCCCTGGGGAAAGATGCCTTGCGCATTTTTGAACACCAAGAGCAAGATAAAAGAAGAGGACGTCATCTCATGGCCAAGAAAGTTGAAACACTGTCCGCTGGAAGTACTCATGGAAAGAAAGTCATACCCGAAAAACCCAATAAAAGCTCCAACAATGGACACGATGAGCATTATGTGGTAGCTCGATCAAATCTCTAAATGACGTAGAAATAAGGGGAATCTTACATCTTTCTACGCTAAATTTCGAGTATCTTTTTTACTTTGAATAATGCAAATTATGTAACTTATTCGGCAAGTTATCCTGAGTATTCTGGTAAATGTATGTAACTTCCTCATTTTTATAATATATAAATACAATTAGATGGATCTAATCATTTTCTGTTGTGGCTAAGAGTCTGATTCTATGTTCCATATTTTTGTTGTATGAATCCGATATGCAATTATATGCTTCTCAAAGGGTTTCAAGAGCTAGAAGTTCCCGATGTTGTAGCAGTGCTCTCCACATGATGCCTTGTTCTGACCATCGGCCCCGTTTTCCTCCAAGAATTTCTAGAAGGCCCTAACACTTCTGTAAATATTACTACCAACCTTTGGGAGGGCGATCTGGACTACCTCGGATGGCTTGACACACAAGCGTTGTTTTCAGTACCGTATGTATCTTTTGGAAGCATCACATTGATCTCTATATTGCAGCAAGAAGAATTGGCTCTTGGGCCTGAGGTGAGTGAGCAACCAGATTTATGAAAGAAATATGCAACATAGTGATGGATATCAAATCTCTGCTAGAAGACAACGACGTGATGGTGAAAAGAGAGGAGGTGGAGAAATTAGTGCTCGCTGATGAGAGAGCATCAAGGGAGTGAACTGACAAAGAATGTGTTTAAGCTTAATGAAGCTACGGCTAAGGTTATGATGTCAGGTGGTTCTTCCTAGAAATTTTTGGATAAATTCACATAAGATATGACAGCAGTAGCTAATTCATCAAACCTATAACAAAATTTTATATTACTTACGCTCTCACATTGTCTATGTCACGTGCAAACCAATTAGATTTTCATTTTCATCCTCCTTGTCTTCCTCCTTCACCAGAGATGTCGCCTACATCATCAAATTCTATGTATCTAATCCTCCCCTCCTCCACACAAAGAAGAAAATAAAAGATGACCATAACCAACATGCACAAACAAGTCTCTCAATTTGTTTTGTGGGTATTGAAGCCTAAACATGTGAATGACATAATATCTGATAAATCACAAGTAAGGAATTCTTATATCTTATTGGGTGTTGGGATGGTATCAACAGGAGGTCTCACGTGTAGGACTACCCACTTAACTGCATGCTTGTTATTCTTATCATTACAAACAGCTGCTGCAACACTTCCAACACCTGCCCTTGGGTTTTGTTCAATTTCTTTCCTACGTAGTTGTTCTTAATAAGAAATCTGATGTATACAGTTACAGAATTGTTCTTCAAGGAACCTGTAGAAAATAACTCAAATTTTGTTGGATTAATTAAAATGCACTTTGATAGTTTTATAATATTACGACCACTCATATGTGAGACTCTCTGTATCTAGTGGTTTGGATGGATTTCTCTTTTTATTGTTTATGACAACTCTTTAACTTCCTCTTTAACTTTTTTTACAGGATATTTTTTATTCTCTTTCTCCTGCAGTAAAGAAGAGAGTGTTGTCTCTAAACAAACTTTAGGTGGGTTTCACTCGTGTATTTATTATTTGAAAGCTATTAGTGAACTTATTCTTGTCACATTTTTAGGAAAAACTTTCACATCCACTAGAACTTATAAAACTATGTCTAGGATGTTAAAAGTTCATTATCCTCAGAGTTGATTATACTATAGAGAGCAATGTGTATTTGTATATTACAATAAGGGAAAGTGATCTACCTTGCTTAAGATGTAGAATTAATCCCGCACCATTATGTAGAAAAATACCTTACCAGAAGCTACTAACATGAAGGATTTATAGAACATAGAATGTGCTCATGATGAACATGGTATGTGCTTATGACATCACTTAGTAAAAAAAATGATAACAAAATTTAACACTTCTATTGGGTTTCATCTTATTGTGGTGCCTTGTGGTTTGTCATGACCTAGAACTCCTTTTTCAATCTATTTAGCACGTGATGGGGTGTGCTTAATAGTATTTGGTAATCTAACTTGTTATCTTTTTTGGTCATTTACCTAAGTATTGAAGTGTGTGTTATAATGTAGTTGTCATTTCCATTCACATGAGGACTGATTGAATACATTTCCCAAAAAAACTAGTTATCTTTGACTGATGAAATGTTTTTTCCAATGTGAGATGTTATCTTTACTGATGAAATGGGTTTATCTATACATTTAGTTAGTTGCATTGGCTATTTGCTTGAATGTTGATGATATAGGTTCTATTGCTCCAATGCATGTATTTAGTTGTACCAACTCTATGTGTGATGAATAATGAAATGGGTTTGGTACTTATAGAGAAGGAAGCAAACGTTTAGTAGTTGTGGCTTTTTCTTCATGGAAGTACATCAACTATATTCAATGTTTTGTTGAATTTAGTGGCCATATTATATAGGGGATATGTAACTATGAAATACTAAAGGCATTCCCCGTATCAACTTCAACTAAAAAAGTAATAACTATCCCTATAAATCAAATAACATACACCATTCAGCATTCACATTGCATTGTATAGATGCGATTGCTAGTAGTAGTGATACTTTACATTTATTCTATAAAATAATATATTTATAAATAACATTATCTTCTAATATGGCCCATTTTTTACGCCGAAGGCATTCCCCCTATGGGAAAGGCACTTGCGGACGTTTCTATGACTGTCTTAAATTTGACGGTTTGACGGTCGTCTAGACGTTTTTACTGTTTAACATTTTTTAAAAATTGTTGATAGCATAAAATCTAGGTTTCAATACTGGAATGACAGAATATTTGTGAACAAACATACTCAAAAATGTGAAAAACAGAGTTTTCTCCCTCTAGCGATGGTCGTGAAAACCCAACACAACAAAATGCAGAGTGATTGAATATTGATTGATGGAGTGCGTTCGACCCAGACAGAAAAAGAGTAAATGTGAGGTCGAGTTTTGAGAAAAAGGAAATGATTACCTTCTATCGCATCAAAATAGGGCAATGATAAACTCATGGTTCGAGCTCCTTTGTGTAGTTTCCATTGACTGGTAACATTTTGTTTTTCTCTCAACATATTCACCACCACCCTAGCTCACATGGCTATTGATGTTGATTCTATGCCAGGGTCCCACCTGGTTTCCTTTCTCGATTTGAAAAAGGATCTTGTTGTGTCTAAAATTTCCCCTTCATTAATTGTTCGTATGGAGGTAAATTAATGGATTTTATTAACTTGCAGTGAAAGTTCTCTTTTTTGCCTTATTAATCATCATCCAAGAAATGAAGACTGTATTGGCATAAAACAGGATCAGCCAGTGTTAAAATTTGATAGGCTCTTCATGCTAAATGTATCTCATCAGAAAGATTCCTGAAGGTACAGAAGCGGTGCAGGCTATTTGGAAAATTTCTTTTTCTATTTCTTCATATAAAAGCCCTATTCAAAAATGGGAAGAAGCCACAAAGGCCATTCAGAAATTATTTAAGGTTTTATGGTATACAAAGCTCAAGCTAGGAATAAAGCTTCAAGAATGCCCAAGAGCAATTTATTGAGGCTTAACATAAAATGCAAAATAATCCTTTAATAGCGAAGCTCTGAATGAATATGTTAATTTCAAAGCCGAGGTTAGAGATTTATTTAATTACAAGGCTAGGGGGATAAGATCATAGCTAAATGAATTGGTTAAAGGGGGTTGATAGAGGGACTATAGATGGCCAAACAGACTAGTGAAAGAATTAAGGCTATTTAAGTAGATGGCTTATGTACCACTGACCTGGAGAAAATTTCTCTTGCTTTAATTGATTCTTTTGAAGATTTATGTTTATAGAGGATTGGATGGTGGATAAGATTCTAATCCTATACGCTCATGCTTTAAATATTGGCGCCTTGGTGGATCAGATTAATAGAGGAGTCATCAAGTTGATCCTTAAGGATCGTAATAAACAACATTAAAAATTGGGGACCTATTACTCTACTCAATATGTGCATCAAGTTGCTGAAGTCTTTTCCCAAGATTGTTTCAAAGACTCAAACAAGTTTTTTGGAAGATAAATTTATTTGGATCTTTGGATTACAAGCTGAAAACAGGAAACATTTATGCATACCCGATAGATTTTGAAAATTCAAAGGGAAGGTATTGCTATTGAAGCTATACATGCCCTCTTGACATTGTCCTAGAGATACTATCAAATATTTATGGATTCCATTTGTGTTTGTTCCCTCTTTCAAAGATGTGTGAGAATGGATTTTTAAAAAGATTAATAAGAAGCTAAGGAGGTGACATGAATTTGTCATCTCTTGCTGGTAGGATTCAGGTGTGCTTTGAAAGTTTTATCTTCCTATAATATCTAATATGATTCTTGTTGGATGCACATCAAATCCCATTTCAATCACTAGCACACTTTGTGAGGGATTATCTTATGGTTTGATGGGAAAGGAAGTAAGAAGAGGCATGCAATATGATGGAGTAATGGATCCTCAAAGCCCAGGTTGGAAATGCTCCTAGGAAAGTCCTTGTTAGAAACAATATTTGCAAAGCTTCTCCTCAAGGCAAGAAATAATAGGGAGGGGGGAATATTTTGTATATCCTTTTTGGAGATTTTATTTAAAGTATGAAGGATCTTCTATTTTGGAAATCTCGGTTCTGAGTTAAGCTTGTTTTGTATCTCCTTGCTCTCTCAAATGGGAAAGAAGCACCAAGGATTTTAGGTTTATTTGGTGGAATATTGCCTTTAAGATTGTAAGGTTGGCCAATATTAGAGGTTGTAACAAGATGTTTGAGCACTTGGCTGGAAACTGAGTTAGAAGCATGGATATTTGCTTTCTCCACATGGAAACCTATTGTATTATGATTACATGGTCAATGGAAGTCTGTGGGACATCTTACACGGTGAGTACAATGATTATGTTATGAAGAAGAAATGAGGAGTCAAGACTACTATCACTTAACAAAAACAACCTGTCGTAAATACTACCCTCTACTTTGATAACACCTCCACTACTAATTTACTCGAACTTCTTGTATCCAAAGTGATATCAAATGTATTAATGTTTAGTGCAAATAAAATTGGCCACAAAAAACAACCACTTATGATATAAAATCTGCAAATATACGGAAGTCTTCATGTATTCATGTTTAGTTCAAATAAAATAGTCCACAAAAATCTACCACTCATAATATGAGATTTGCAAATGTGTATGTATGAATTTGTAACAATTGTGAAATGTACAGATAGAACCCTTAAATGTAATGCTTCATCTATACTCCTACACGTACAGTATCAATCACACCCCTCATCAACATCAACTACAAAAGTAATAACCATCCCTCTAAATCAAATAACATATACCATTCGGCGTTCACATTGCATTGTACACATACGATTGCTAGTTAATAGAACTTGTACCATTCATTTATGTCACAATCCATAATCAATTCTTTCTTGTCATTCCATTGCTTTCATTTCCTTTTACTCTATTAAATTTTGATTACGAGTGTCCATTGATTTTTCAAATTTCTTATCGCATGTATTATTCATGGATTATTGAATCCTTGGTCGTCATTTTTCTGAAGATCGGGTCTCTTTCTCCACTAGTATGGAAATTATATCACTACATATGTGACACACTCTACATCTGATTGGGATACATTTCTAATCCACAAGTTAATTTCATTTTACCCTGAAGGACTTAAAAGGGTAACAATATTGGGAAGTGTAAATAATGATACAAAATTACGTACTCCTATTCATTTAAATAGTATTTATTTAAAGCACGTTATAATACATAAAATATGTTAGAAAAAGGTTAATTTAGTGCAGTTTTAAAAAGTGATAACCTCGCAACAAATTTGCAGTTCAAGTTTCAAATAGTTATTGACTGTTGAATTCCATATACGATTGGAAATCATAAGGTTTCAAATTACTCATAGGATGCAACTCTTCTGGAAATTGTATCAGGTGAATATGGAGATTTTGGGTGAAACGTCATAAATTATGAAGGATTATAATAAGTGTACATGTGATATCTAATGTTTCTTTCTTTAACCAAAGCATTTGAAGGAAATATTGAATGGATAACGATCATAAAAAAGTGCATATGACATTTACTCGAAACTTTCCTCATCAGATACTTCGACAAAATCACAGACTTTTACTCTTCTTTAGCATTTTCTAAATCACACAGGCGTTGAGTATTGCAAAGTAAACTGATATCAAATCAAACACAAGAAATCCAAGGCAATGTGAAAATGGTGGTAGCTGAGTTGCCCAAACATAGCAGGAGCTGGTCCAAGCCGAGTTTGGCAACAGCAATAGAAAGCCAATCTGAGTCAAAATTATATGAAACTGATCCGATGGAAATGCACCTGAAACAAAAAATGAATGCACAAGGCCTGAACACCTATGAAGAATGAGGCATGCCGAGTTGAGTTTGGAATAGAGGAGCTGAAGTCTAAATCAAACGAGCTGCGACCAGACAAGGAGGAAGGTGTTGGAATACCTAATCCCCAATTAACTCCCCTCAACTTACCATATTTGTCCCCCACTTTTTACACGCGGTCAATTCCATTAATAAGTGGGTGGATGTCTATTTTTCACTTATTATGTAACAGTTAATGACTTTGCAATATGCAAATCCAAAGTGAATTTAAGTGTTGTGTTCTAAGATTTTTTTTCAGATTTGATAGCTATCTTTCTCAGGGTTATAGAAGATTTGTTAGCTGATTTTATAAGATTTTAATGAGATTTTTTAGCAGCCTTTGTTGAATATTATGTGGAGTTATTATGTAGTACGTAGTAAGTGGGTGAATTCTAAAGGGTTTCACAATACAAAGTATTATCTATAACGTAACTTCATATAGGAGTTTTAAATATTGGTCAAAATGAAACTAATATATTGCCCTAAACTAAAGGGTATAATAGGTTAAAGTATAAAGGTTTTTAAAAATATATTACAGGTAGGCTATGTGGAGATATAAGGAGGAGGGAGGATGAGTAGTTATGGAGCAAATGAAGAGGCCCTAAATCAAATCATTTTCATTTTTGTATGTTTTCAAAGTGTTGTGTTTTTTAGACAAGTAACATGTAACTCAAGAGTTACAAAACTACATAACTCTCAATAAAAGGAACATTCTTCGTAGCATCGTTGCTATAATATAGTTTTTGTTATTCGATTCAAATTTTTAAGGAAAATGGATGTTATGAAAATTAATAAATTTAATTAACAATAATGCAACCACATATATGACCCTTCACATTACTATGCAAAGTTTGATTAGTGTGATAAAGGTAGATAGAAATGTAAGGAAGAGAGAACTCAAATTACACATACTAAGGGTTTGTAGTTTTTGAGTCCCATATGACTTTCATCAAGTTTTTAAGTGGAAATATAATTAAAATTTTCAAAAATGTAAGACATTGAATCCAACACCGAAGAGGTGGAAATAAAAAGGGGAATAAAAAATATCAGAGGGGAAAAGGGGGTAGTTTCGATATATGGTAAAATTGAAAAAATTAAAAAGTGGTATTTAATAATTGAAATTTTTTATTGAGAGGGACTCTTAATAAGAAAATATTGAGGTGTAGATTTAGAAATAGTTGTATTATTTAGTATCCAACAAACACGTGTGATAGGACATAACTTTACATAGTGAATCCCGCACTATACATCATCTCCAAATGTATATATAAGCAAGAAAGTTTTACTTGTTTTAATAAAAGGCATGAAATAATCAAGTTGGGACAAAAACTTTCATGTAAAGAGCTAAAGCTCTTTCTTTTTTTTGGAGAATGTGTGTGTGTGTGTGTGTGGTGCACGCATGCGCACGCATGCAAGTAAATTTCTATGTTTTATATTTTGGTATTCGTCCCTCTTTCTCTCCCCCACTCCTTCATCTGGTATTAGAGTTGTTAAGTTCAGAACATTTACAACCAACCCAAGCATGGTGTTCAATTCTAGTTGTAGCCTCACAAACCCCCAACTCCCACAGTTCGATGCGAAGAACTACAAATACTATTCTATCACCATGAGAACCTTATTCTGCTCCCAAGACGTGTAATATTTAGTTGAAAATGGCTACCTAGAGCCTCAAAACCAACATGCATACAAAGTTTTGTCACAGTCAAATAAAGATCTTCTCAAGGAGAACAGAAAGAAGGAATCAAAGGTGATTTTCTACATTCTGCAAGTAGTTCATCCTAGTATCTTCCCAATATCTGCAGTATCCAACAACTTAAAGGAGGCAAGGGATACTCTTTAGGTCACATATCAAGGTATGGACTGCAAACACTTATAAGATTTTTTGAAACTATATGGACAAAAGAAAATAAATATGTAAAGTCACTATTTACTTATATTATTGGTTTAATTAACCAAATAAGGTCTAATGGAGAGATTCTTGAAGACAAAAAGGTTGTTAAAAAAAGTTGAGAATCATTCCTTCCAAGTTTGAGTCTATTGTAGTTAATAACGAAGAGATTAAAAATATCACACCATTCATGGTAGATGAATTACGGTACGCATCTCTTGTTGCAAATAAGCATGAATTTAGTCACACAAGCTTAGTCACACCTCCAATTCATTGGAGCATACTTTCAAAACCTAGGATTCAATCAGTCATTTAAGAGGAAGAGGTGGATCTCAATTCATAGGTAGAGGAATAAGTGCAAGAGGTGGTAGATCTAGTTTTGTGAATCCAAGTTCTAATGGTAGCAGAGAAAACACCACCCAAAACCAATCACATGGCCAAAGGAATGACATAATCCAATTCCATTGTCATCACTATAAAAAAATATGGTCATTATGCTAATGAGTGCTACAAGAGACAATATGGTTTGATTCATAAGAAAAATAAAAAATTTACTAGTCAAAACTTGTGTCAAGGTTCAATGTTTTAGCATGTAACATTGCACAATAAAGTACAAAAGATTTATGGTTTCTAGAATTTGGTTGTACAACCATATGACTAGAAATATTGATTTATTTTCAAGTTTAAATAAAAGTATGAAATATGATGTCACTCTAAGAAATGACAATCATGCGCATATAATGGAAAAAGGGATTTTCAATATTCTAATGAAACATGGGGAGAAAAATAATGTCAGATTTGTATTATGTGCCAATTTTGAGGCATAACTTGATGAGCGTTAGATAACTCATCCAAAAGGGGTATAAATTTTCCTTTAAAAATAATGAGTGTGTTATATTGGAATATTAGTTATCATGCATTCAAATGATTACCAAAATTTAGATGAAAAATAATCACATGTCTCCTCTCAAAACTAAACTAGATTTGCAGTATCATTCTGCCCAAATACTTACTTCAAGGAGTACTCAAAACCTACAAAATTTCTTAGTGCAGAGCCCTCAAAAACTCACTCCAAGGATAATTCCCACTATCTAAAACCATGCTCAACATCAATTGTATTGTCCCCAAAATCCCACTCTAGCAAAATCTTATAATGCTGACCAAATCAAAACAATGGTCAAATTTCCACAACCTTATGTAGACACTAAATCACACACTTTGGGTATTTATCTATTCCTAATCACATACTACTATTCATATGATTCCTAAGTATGAAAAGTACTAATTAACCCATGTCTTTGGCCATCTTTGTTTTCTTTCTATTGCCACTTTTGATCTTGCACTCTCTCTATCCCAGTTTGTCTTTTTATACTTTGACATTTCTCATTCTGGACAATAGTGCCCATCCAAGATGCTAACGCCAAGCGCCCTCATCCCCTCTAGGCACACCCAACCTCATTGTACTTTGTATTGAGTTGTGGAGCTCAATTACTTTAGATTAGCATGTTATATTCAACTTACAGGAAAGCACAGTAACCGGCATCAGTTATGGAGGGACCGGGCAGCGGTTAGGAAAGTAGGAACTGACACCGGTTATGGCTAACCAGTGTCGATTACCTATGCATGGGTGTTTTAATTAACTCATGGGAATTAGATCTAATTTTAGTATTAAAAGCACATCTATTGATTGTAATTGCATGGCTAAGTGCCCTAAGTTTGTATATACCTAGATACAAGAATGAAAGCTAGGGTTTAGAAGTAAGGTTTGTAAGAATTGATGATTATTGTGAGAATAATTGTGAGAAAGAGAATTCTTAGAGAAGAAGGAGAAGCTTGAGAGAAAGAAAGTACTATACATCGTGAGACGTGTGGAAGATTGTAAATCTTCATTGCATATCTTCTGAAAGCTTTGGATAATATATTCTCTTGTTTCTTGGTGGATGTAGCCCACACTGAGTGAACCACATTAAATCTAGTGTTGATTTATATCTCTTGTTATGTATATTTCTTCTGGTAGAATATCCACTTTTATTGCAAGTATGCTTATATCTTATATATTATCTATACAACCTTGTGCTAACCCCAAAAACTAGTATCAGAGCTTTGCTTGAGGGTTATATGTGTTGAAAAATTTACACACAGAGGGTTTTTTGATTGAGTGGGAGCTACAGCAATGGCAGAAGAAAACAAATACAATGTAGAGAAGTTTGACAACTGAAATAATCAATTATGGAAGATGCATATTGAGGATTATCTGTATCAAAGAGATTTGTACTTACTGTTAAATGAAAAGTCTAGACCTACAAAAATGACTGATGAAGAATGGAAGATTATTGACAAAAAGGCTTTGAGATCTATAAGATTGAGCTTGACAGCATCTATGGCTTCTAATATTACAAAAGTGACATCTACAATAGAGTTAATGAAATATCTTGTTAATTTATATGAAAAGCCTAGTGCTTCAAATAAATTTTATTTGATGAAGAAACTATTTAGTTCTAAGATGCATGAAAGTGGATCTACATCTAGTCAATTGAATTATTTCCAATCTATTGTAAATTAGTTAAAATCGGTTGATATTTTGTTTGATGATGAAGTGAAAGCACTTTTATTCTTATATTCTTTGCCTGATAGTTGGGATAACTTGGTAATGGTTGTTAGTAATAAAACATCTGCTAATAATATTTTAAAGTTTGATGATGTGGTCAGTATAATCTTGAATGAAAAAAATCATAGTAAAAGTACAGAGGAATCATCATCTGGGAATGCTTTGAATGTAGAAAGTAGAGGTAGGAAGAATGAGAGATCCAAGAGTAAGAATAATGGGAAATCAAAGTCAATGGATGGTAGATCTAAATCCAGAGGTAAGGGAATTACCTATTGGAAATGTGGAAAGAAAGGACATGCAAAGAAAGATTGTTGGTCAAAGGATAAAGAGAACCAACACCCAGACAAAGGTAAAGAGTCAAATAAAGAGGTAAATATTGCAGCAGAGGTAATGCAAGATGCTCTTATTCTTTCTTTGGATAATAGAATATAATCATGGGTTTTAGATTCAGGAGCTTATTTCCATGCAATCCCTAATAAGGGTTATTTTAGAAATTATGTCCAAGGAAATTTTGGACATGTTTATTTGGGTGATGATGAACCTTACAGTATTACTGGTAAAAGGGAATTTCATCTAAAATTACAAAATGGAAATACATGGGTATTGAAATATGTGAGGCATGTGCCAAGCCTCAAGAGGAATCTTATTTCTGTAGGGTAACTAGGTGAATTTGGTTGCATGGTTACATTCACAACAGACTCTTGGAAAGTCACCAAGGGTGCTTTTGTTTTGGCAAGAGGTAAGAAGGTAGGAACGTTATATTTATCTACCTGTGTTATTGATTCCTTTTATGTGTTATCTACTTCATATTCATATGCATGCATGTGGCATAATCGGTTGGGCCCATATGAGTCAAAAAGTAATGCAGATCTTAAAGGCCAAGGGTAAGTTATCATATTTGAAAGATTTAGATCTTGATTTCTGTGAGCATTGTATCTTTGGAAAGAAAAAGAGAGTGAAATTTATCAAAGTTGGGGCAACTAAGAAGGAGCATAAATTGGAGCTTGTACACTCAGATGTGTGGGGACCAACTCAGGTAGCTTCTCATGGAGGATCCCAGTATTATGTTACTTTCATTGGTGATGCTACAAGAAAGGTATGGTTTTATTGTATTAAATATAAATCTGATGTTTTTGATACTTTAAAAGATGGAAAGCCCTTGTTGAGAATGAATCAAGTTCAAAGTTAAAGTGTCTTAGATCTGACAATGGTGGTGAGTATTGTAGCAAGACTTTCAACGATTATTGTTCAGTGAATGGAATACATAGAGAAAGAATGAGTTCCAAGAACACCATAAGAGAATGGTGTTGCAGAAAGAATGAACAAGACAATCATGGAACATGTTAAAAGTATGAGGATACATGTTGGATTGCCCTTGCAGTTTTGGGCAAAAGTAGTTGATACAATAATTTATTTGAATAATTGTGGGCCTTTAAGCTCACTAAATGGAGGAATACCAGAGGAAGCTTGGACTGGAAAAGAGGTAGATCTTTCTTTTATTAAATTTTTTGGTTCAAAAGTTTTTGTGCATATTGATAAGGAAAATAGGAAAACGTTGGATGCAAAATCCAAGAGATGCACTTTTTTTGGTTATGGATCTGGTGATTTTGGATTCCATTTTTGGGATTTAGATAATTCTAAAATTATTAAGATTCATGACATTGAATGGAATGAAAAGATAATATGCAGGGATAAAATTTTGATACCCAAGGACTAACCGGTGGAGAAGTTTGTGAATGGAAATGAACTCTCAGATTCAAAATTCATACCTATAGGGTTACATAGTAACTAACATTGTTTGAACCTTGACCGACATTGGTTAGCTAAACCGGTATCGGTTACATAAGATCCAAATCGACATCGGTTACTAGAACCAACATCATTTATAGGTGACCATTGTCGGTCATTGTTAGAATAGGAAACAAATGTTCAGGAGGTCTAAAATGAGCCTCTAGTACCCCAAACTTCTGTGAGAAGGTCACAAAGGGTAAGTAAACCTCTAGAAATATTTATACCTTCTCTATCTTATTTATTATTGAATGATAATGGTGAACCAGAAAGTTTTGAAGAAGCAATGCAGGATAAGACCCACGTGTGCAGTGGGAGCATGGCATGGATGAGGAGATGGACTTCTTGGAACAAAACCAGACTTAGGATTTGGTTAAGTTGTTAGTAGGTAAGAGGACATTGTAGAACAAGTGGGTTTATAGGATCAAGGAAGAAGAGGGTGGACATAAAAGGTACAAGGCAAGGCTTGTAGTAAAGGGATTTGCACAAAAAGCATGTATTGAATTTGGTGAAATATTTTCTCCTGTTATAAAGATGACTTCTGTTTGTATTGTATTAAGTATAGTTGCAGTAGATAATTTTCATTTAGAGAAACTAGATATAAAAATGACTTCCTTCATGGTGATTTAGATGAAGATATTTATATGCAGCAGTCGCTTGGGTATGAAGTCAAGGGTGAGGATAAATTAGCGTGCAGGTTGAAAAATAGTCTATATGGGCTCAAACAAGATCCAAGGAAATGGTACATGAGGTTTGATAGCTTCATGCATGAACATGGTTACTTAATATGTGAATCTGACCATTTTGTTTATTTCAAGAAGATTGAAAATGGGAGCTATATTGTAGGATCTAGTATGCAGGACATTGGTGAGCTTAAGGAAAAAATAGCTCACACATTTGTTATGAAGGATTTAGGAACTACAAAAAGAATCCTTTGCATGCAAATACACAGAGACAAGATGAAAAAGAAAATATATTTGTCTCAGGAGGCTTATATCAATAAGGTGTTAGAAAGGTTTAACATGCAAGATTCAAAATTTGTAAGTACACCTATGGTTGGACATTTCAAATTGAGAAAATATCAATGTCCTTCACATGAGGAGTTCAAATACATGGCACAGGTACCATATGCTTCAGCAGTTGGGAGTCTCATGTATGATATGGTTTGTACCAGACTAGACATTACACATGCAGTGGGAGTTGTGACTAGATTTATAGTTAATCTAGGTAAAGAACGTTGGAAATCAGTCCAATGGATTCTCAGGTATTTGAGAGGGACATCTAGCATGCAGTTATGCTATGGAGGTTTAGATATTTCCTTATGTGGCTATGTTGATTTGGATATGGCTGGAGATTTGGATGGTAGAAGGATCACTACTGGATATATTTTCATAGTAGGTGGGATGGAAGTTAGTTGGATTTTGAGATTACATAAGGTGGTGGCGTTGTCTACTACAAAGAAAGAGTATGTTGCATCTACAGAGGCTAGCAAAGAGATGATATGGATGAGTAGGTTCATGGAAGAGTTGGGAAAGGAGAAATATGATTACAAATTGTTTAGTGACAGTCAGAGTGCAATTCATTTGGCAAAGAACTCAACATTTCATTCTAGAACGAAATACATTCAGTTGAGGTATCACTTCATACGGTAGGTATTGGAGGATGGGAAGCTGAAATTGGAGAAGATTCATACGAGTAAAAACCCTACGGATATGCTAACGAAGCCATTAGAAAAAAAGAAGTTGGAGCTACACTCCACTTATGAACGGTCTTCGATTTTGAAACTTGAAGAGGAAGAAACAAAGCTAAGGAAAGGATCTAAGAATGACGTTATATAGGTATAGTGTAGTAATTTATCTCCAAGTGGGAGATTATTGAGTTATGGATCTCAATTACTTCAAATTAGCATGTTATATTAAGCTTGTAGGAAAGCACAGTAACCGACATCGGTTATGGAGGGACCGGAATCAGTCACCTATGACCGGGCATCGATCAAGAAAGTAGGAATCGGCATCGGTTAGGGCTAACTGGTGTTGGTTACCTATGCATGGGTGTTTTATTTAACTCACAGGAATTATATCTGATTTTAGTATTAAAAGTAGATCTATTGATTGTAATTGCATGGCTAAGTGCCCTAAGTTTTTATATGTCTATATAAGCATGAAAGCTAGGGTTTAGAAGTAAGGAATGTAAGAATTGATGATTATTGTGAGAATAATTGGTAAGAGAGATAATTCTTGGAGAAGAAGGAGAAGCTTGAGAGAAAGAAAGTATTGTACATCGTGAGAGGTGTGGAAGATTGTAAATATTCATTGTATATCTTCTGAAAGCTTTGGATAATAGATTGGCTTGTTTCTTGGTGGATGTAGCCCACACTTGGTAAACCACGTTAAATCTGGTGTTGATTTAGATCTCTTGTTCTGTACATTTATTTTGGTAGAATATCCACTTTTATTGCAAGTATGCTTATATCTGATATATTATCTGTACAACCTTGTGCTAACACCAACACTTTGTTCACATCTTTTGGGTCCTTTCTAGTCATTTGGGCATCTTATCTTTTTGGCAGTCAGCCTTTTCAGGGTTAGTTATGAGATTCAAGCAAGGGAATCATATAAATATAAAGTTATGTGATCATAATAAAGAACCAAGAACTAAACATTAGCTATCACGAGCTAAGGTTACATTCAAAGGCCATTATCAAGAGCATTCAAGCATTCACACACAAGGGCAAGGGACAGATACATCTACATACATGCATAGAAGGGTAAGTTCATTCTTTTATGCACACATCTACTTACATTTATTACATCTAGCTACTTGATCACTATCAAGTGTGATACGCACAAGATCCACCTAGGGCATGATTCCACACACACACGCACATAGAACTACATTGGGCCTGAAATGTAATACATCGATCAGTCGTAAGATCACTTGTTTGACAACTGAGGATAGTCCAACCCCTCATTTTCACTCTTTTATTTTTGGTATTTGATGAAATTTTGAGGATTTCACATGTCATTCCTTTATTGCAGGTTACCAGTGACATCCGCGGGCTTGGTGTGACATACTAGCAAAAATAAGTGAAGGACAATGAACATCTTGCGACCCTGCAAAATAGGATTTTCCACCATCAAAGAAGTCACATGTGCCCAGGAAGGTCTCTAGCACCCCTGGTGCCCCTGACCCTGCATGGGTGCCCTAGTCCAACATATTCTTACGCTCCTGCAATTTTTTGAGGCTTGTTGTGGCATTTTCCCCTATCGATTCATCAGTTCGTCACTTCGGTATAGTCTAGGATTATTTGCAAATCAGCTAATTCATTTTATCTCCTCATTTGCACTTAGGTTTTAAATCTTAACTACTTATTTTCTTGGGTCTATTTTGTACTTAATTTTTTATTCATTTACTGCTACATTGCATTATATTTAGGCATTTATAAATTCTATATTTGATTAATCACCTTCTGATAAGAATAAAATATGCAACGACCATCCATATGTTAACCCCTACCTCCTATATATGTCATAGTTAGGCTATGATTAATGCATAATCTAGCCCTACTAACAATGTTAAATTATAGAGAGATTTGAAAATCCAAATTAAAATATTATATTAGCCACAAGCCAATTATACATATCCCAACACATGTAATTGGTTAAGATAATATCATGCAGACTCCCCTTGAAACCAATGTTTTCCTCAATATTGAATAACTTTGGATACTTATGTAAAAATGATTTATTCTCTACTATTGCATCCTCGTTGGCCAAATTCTTCCATTTGATCAAACACTCTTTAATCACCCTAATACACCATTTATTTGTGTGTTTGATGGATTTCTTTTAATTCTAGAATGACTCTTCTCTATTCATCTAGCTTTGGTAATTCAGTTTGGCTGGGTAATCTTTTCCTAGTGATCTTCTTCAAGCAGAAGACATGAAATACATTATGTATTCATACAAATAGAGGTAAATCCAGCTTGTATGTTACACTCCCAATTTTCTTCAAGACTCTATAAGGACCACAATAGTTAGAGGTAATATTTTTATCCTTATTTTGTGTCTTTAAGGACATTTTATTGTATAATTATAGTCGTACAAGACCTAATCACCTCCTTCAAATTGCCTCTCATTATAGTGTTGATCAGCTTACTACTTCATTTAGTTCTATTCCTATGTCAAATTCTCTTTGAGGCTAGCCAACACTTCCTGTTGGTGTTGAATGTAGTCCTCCATTATTGGAACCTATGGTCACTCCCTTAAGGAAGATGTGATGGATGAGGATTGGTACCCATACAAATCCACAAATGGAGACATTTTGGAAGAATATGGAAGGAATTGTTATACCACCATTCTGTTAGGGGTAGCCATTGAACCCATATTTCTTGTTTATTTAAAATGAAGCAACATAAATATCCTTATATGATTTTTTTTGACAAATTTTACTTTCCCATCAGATTGAGTATGAAAGGACAAACTATGTGCAAATTAAATACCTAGAATTGAAAATAAAGTAATCTAAAAATAATGGGTAAAGATAGGATCACATTCATTGATGATGATCTTGGGAGTACCATATAACTTATGAACTATGTCCATGAAATAATATATTAATGTGTTGGAGGAAAATGGGTTGGATAAGGAACAAAAGTGGGCATATTTGGTGAGCCTCACCACCACCATGATGAAAATTTTCCCTTATGATCAAAGCAACATTATAACAAAATCCATTGAAACAACCTCTCATCATTGGCCATAAATAGCTGAGGGTTGTATTTCTTACTTGTATTGCCCTTATTTTTTTAATACATTATAGACTTTTGCAAAAACTTCTAAACATACCCCTAAACTCCTTCCCAAAAGAAATATTTTTTTATAATGTGATAAGTCTTCAAGGATTCTGAATGTCCCCTACTGGAGATGAGTACGCTTCTATAAAAAAATTGGTTCAATGTCAAATTTATGCACAACTATAATATATCCTTGTACCAAAGAGTGGCTCCTTCATATAAAACTTTTTTTATATGTTTGAATCATGATTGAGATTATGAATCAGAACCTAGGTATCATCATCATTCTCCCATTCGGTTTTGGCCTCATCCACCCTAACATCTTGATACATGGACATGGCACATAGTATTCATGTTATGGGCCCATCCTTCATGGAGAATGCATTAGTCACCACATTTTATTTTCCTTTCTTGTAGATGATTCCAAAATCATAACCTAACATTTTAGTGACCCATTTTGGTTTTTCCTTTTATACAACATTTATTCCAATAAATAATTTAAACTATAATGATCAATAGTAACCTTGAAGTGTGTGGTCATCATGTATGGCCTCCATTATTTGACAGTATGAAGGATATCCATCATTTCCTTCTCATATATGGGTTCTTACAATTTTTTCCATTTGAGTTGGTGACTCTTGTATATGTTGGGGTTTCCTTCCATGATTACTACTCCCATTATATAGCTTAATGCATCACATTCCACAATGAAATTTTTTGTCATGTTAAATTTCTAGCATGAAAAATTTAAAATTTTGGCCATGACAACCAAACTCGCTCTTGAAATTCCCATACCCAGTCAATGTAAACCTTTCCTCCAGCTAGCATTCTAACTATGTCATCCTCGTTTTTGGCAAGAGGAACATGCTAACATGATTTTCAATTGTGTTTCATGTGGAGATAATTGTACCTAGCTTTTTTCATGGAGGTATTGATATCTAAGAAATAACAGTGCTCCTAGAGGCTTCCAAAATGGTTATTTATGGTTTTTAATCACTTAAGGACAACCCTCGGAAGCTAAGAAGGAAGATTAAAACCATCCACAATATTTTTAGGAGATCAATTAAGTTATATAAGAAGGTTTATGGAAGTTATGTGGAGATGATTGAGGTCAGGAACAAGTTAAGAAAAATCGGGTCTTTGGGCAATCAACTGGGAAATGCATGTTTCAAAGGAGCTAGTCACCTTGTTCGTAGGGTTTTAGGATCCTTGTAAAGTGTAGGGAGCTCATACCCTAGGAATTAGAAATAATGTAAAGCCTACTTCATGGTGTAATAATCAATATAGAATTCTGTGAGTCCGAAAAATGTGGGAAACTTGTCCATTAGTGTAGCACGAGAGTCTTTCTACAAGGTGGAATTGTCTTGAAGGGTTTCGAACACCTCTGAAAGATTCAGGATCCAAACCAAAGGTAAGAGTCGATTAAATTGGACCATTATCAAAAACTATGATTTGGATTTTTTCATACTCATTTTGGACTCTGTGTTGGTCGTCAAAAAGGAACTTCAAGAAGAGCAACAGTCAGAATGGGAGAGGTTCCCTTATTCAGAAATGAACCTATTTACGCATATACAAAGCATGGTTTTATTATGGAACTTGGATATTATGAAAGTGTTTCCTAAAAGGTCATCAATCACAAAAGGACTGAGGAATGAAAATGCGTGAACGAGCAGAAAGGCACCATTCAGAATTATAGATGACAGAGTAATTCCTTATGCATGCGAGGGTACAGCGAATTGGAATAAGATCATTTGTATCACATTAATAAGATGAAATTTGAAAAGACACAAAGTTCTATAAATAACATCTGCAAGAATACAAAGCTTCTCAGCATAATACAGACAAATGATCTAACAAGATTAAATGAATAGCTTGAGAATAAAGGAAACCAGATAGACAAAGAATGAAAAATCCTTCTGTATTGATTTCTTTATGATTTATTTACACTTTCACAAATAAGCCAAGTTCCTCCTCCTGAAAAATGGTGAGGAGAGGCCATTATATAGTTTACAAATTAGTTACTCTTGGTAACTACTTCTTTTAACTAATGTTTAGTTAAAGGGCTGCTAATCGCAATACCCCAACTAATTACAATAAATTCATGATGAAAGAAGAGAAGAAGAGAGAAGAATTAGGAGAAGAAGACAAGCGTTCAAGATTGGGAGGGACCCACTAATTTAAGGATCCATTTTCTGAATCTTTTCAATGCTTCTGCTATGTCTCTGCCTCGTGGGACTGATGTGTTGGCAGATAGACTGAGTCCAAAATCTGAGACATTTCTCCATCTCTTTGTCAAATTCGACATGAGTATGATAATCTTTATTTGCTTCCTCTATAGCAGATTGAAGAGAGCAGATCTCCTTCATCTTTTCCTTGGAAATGGAACTTTCCTTGAATAGATCACCTTTGACAAAAGCTCTGAATTGAGCTTTGATTTCTTGTAAAGAGAGAGGCACACCAGAAGTCTCATCATGAAGATGGCAATGTATATCCTTGAAGGCAGATATAACTAGTGTTTTGAAGGCCTCACCCTTCTGCCAGCTATTTCTTAACTCTCCCAAAGCCTCCTCCAGCACCTTGATTTTCCATTCCACGCTATAGACCCAGGACTTTGACAAATTATCCTTTGCATATTCGAAGACCTTGCTTGCCATCAAAATATTTTCATCTGTTTGTCCCATGAGACGAAGGTCTACTATGCAACTGCTCCAAAGTTTAAGTTCTTTATCAATGCTCCCAATAGTGGAGGAGAGCTTCTGTTGCAAATTACTCACCTTCTCGTGGAGTTTAAAGGCTTCATCAATGAAATTCAATCCTGCAACAAGCATATCATCCACCATGGCCTCCATAGCCCTTCCATAGACGGAATACTTGTGCATGTCTTTGATACTCTGCACTTCATCCTGGCTCAGAATTACAGGTGGTGGAAGAGTAGTCAATGGGGTAGGATCCAAAACTTTATCCTTGGACAACAGGGATTTGATGAAACTTGTAAGAATCTGGGCTTGTTCCTCCAACTGTTCTATGGTTTGCTGCCCTTTCTCTACCCTCCCAATGACTCTAGTGACTGTTTCCTGAAGATTTTGGATCTCACCTTCAGGGGTAGACTCTCCCATGGGAATTCTTGAGAGCTCCAGATCAGATGCTTGCAAATCTTGCTCTGGCTTGTCTTCCTTAGGCTTGGCTATCTCCAAGAATTGTTGGCCTTGAGCATCAGACACTATCCTGGAGGTAGTTCTGGCTTTTTTAGCGTGAGTAGGAGGAGTAGTGCCTAATAAGGTTGCCACAGCATCAAAATTGGGTCCTGAGATTCGGGAGGAAGACTTTCTCTTCCTACTGTCAACAAGAGGTTGCACCCATGCAAAAGAGGAGGAGGAAGAAGAAGGTGGGGCAAGAGGACCAAGAGACAGAGAACTCATGGCACCCAAGGTTTTCACTGCTATTGCCTCTAATTGAGATATAAGTGGAGCGCTTGTGGCTTCTGGTACAGAGGGGTCACTGGCACCCGGAAGCTCAGTGCTTTGGACCTCTTTTTCTTTATCCATGGGGGCTTCCTGAGTGTTTGTGGATACAGGCACTTCACTCTCTTCACTTTCACTGAGAACAATGATGTTCTCTGGGCCTGAGGACAACTCAGTATGCTTCCTTAGGGGATCTTCCTCCAGAGGCTCCTTCTTGACTTCTCTGACTTTCTTTTGATATACCTAGGTGGACGAGGAAGGAGTGGAGACTGTAGGTCCTTGAGTTAACGAGGCAGGAGGGGTTTGAACAGGTGCTTCCGATCTGGGTGTCAATGCTTTCTTCCTTGGTGTTGAATCATCCTTGGAGGAGGATTCCCCTGAATACCTTCTAAATTCACGGACTTTCTTATCAAACCGGATCTTGGTCCTGACTAAGATCGGAGCTAGGATTTCAGCCAAATCATCCTTCTCCTTTTTGAACCAATCCAAATCCTCCAAGGGAGTGTGTTTGACCACATTGTCATACTCATATGAGTACAGGTCAGAATTATCATCCTGGAGCCCTTCAGGAACTTGGTACAGGTTAAGCTCTTGGATTAATTGAAGGGAAAACCTACCATAATGTCTTCTCCTTGCTTCAAAATCATCAGCACAGTCAGCCCAATAGTCCTCTGTGTCTGCCCTATGATGATAAGTGATCTTGATGTTCTGCTCAATAAACTTCTTCAAGTCAAAACAAGTTCTTGGCTTGAAGAAATGGACAGTGATGGGAGCTAGGGCTCTTTCTATGTTTTGAGCATCTAGTGTTGTCTTGCAGGTGTAGTTTCCCAAGATGATGGGGAAGTGTAGGCCAGTGATTTTCTTATCCCTACAGGTTCTATGCAACTTATCCAACTTCCTGCATACTTCTATTAAGGCCATTTTGTCATTGCAAAACATAGGAAGCTTGAGAGGAGTGCTCTCATAGCCTGCAAGCCTTATATAGGAAAATTTCCTAAATTGGATGAAGTAGGCACCGTAATGTGATATCATATTCATAGCTTCATCAAAAAATATCCTCACCGTGTCGCTCTCTAGGAGCCTGACAATGTACATGGTGAAAGCATCATTCACCCTCCTGAAATTACGATTGCTAGTTTCCAAGGTGAATTGAGGGCAGTAGGCATACACAGGGTCATCCTTATGAGCATCAATGTATGAGAACCCAAACCATTGCCTCGATGCTACTAGGGTATACATTAAGTATGAAGTCATATAGAATTTCTTGGTCTGCTGTACATTGGACAACTGCTCTGCTAGGTTCATACTAATGATCTCTGCCCAATTGATATTCTGAGTTCCTTCGCACACCATATTGATAAGCGGGCACATCCAAAAATGGAACTCATTTGTAGAGGGTAAACCCATGACCCGAGCCAGTAGGATTATAAAATCTGACAATTCCTCATTGAAATCGGCATAGAAGAGAACCTTGGACAGACGAGATGCCCCCTTCTTAGGGTTTTTCAGCCAGGACTTCGCCACCCGCGCCTTATATTTCTCATTGTCTTGATCGAAAAGGGCATGTGCCTAATTCTGAGAAATAACTATAGCATTGTCTGTTTATGGAATCCTTAGTGCAGTGCCAATGGCAGCAGAGTCAAGTTTGGTGATGACCTCCCCATGCACGTTTGTCAACTCACTCGAGTCAGGGTTGAAATGAGCACCGCAGGAGAGCACTGTATCTGTGCATTGCACTGAGATAGGGAAACCACCGATGAAAGCCAAACCACTGTCATGAATCATCTGTGCCATAGGTGAAGGGTTCACGTCTGTCATTCTTTCCCAAAAATCTCCAAAGTTGAGGTGGCGAACCTCACTGTCCCCGATATCGGGAATGGCAGACTCGAGTGGTGAAATTTGTTCCTGCCCCTGGAATTTAATCTTCATGTTGATAGTAACTTGGAGAGCAAGGCTGCAGGCTGGACTTGGGATGGAATTGCAGGGGGAATGGATGCGCACGCAGAAATTTTGGTCGCAAGGGTACAAGCAATAGATAGCATGAAAGCAGTGTGCAAAAACGCATAGGGGGCAGCTTATTATATAGCTGTTTAGGAGAGAGAAAGATAATAAATGTGCATTAAATACACATCTACCAAATTGAAAAGCAAGATATTCGGGTAGAGTGGGAAAAATTAGCACGAATGGCACTTGGTTCATTTGGGACACGAGGGACGCGAAAGTGCGAAGTACGCGGTTCGACCGATTCGGGCGATGCGGGGAAAAGACGCACAAATGTTTTTGGGACATGCGGGATGAAAGTACGCAGAGTACATGATTCAGCCGAATGGACGAAAAGGGACAATGGGCCCGGGTGAACTTGGGACACTTGGGACAAAAAGTTCTGACGGGCCCGAAAAGAACGCACTTCGGGTAAAGCGGCCGATCGAGGAACAGAGAGCCCGAATGAACTTGGGACACTTGGGACAAAAATGTCTGACAGGCCCGAAAATCACACAAAATGACCCAAAAAACACAGATTTTTCCAATTTCTTGACTTTTCATATTATCAGGACAACAGAAAAGACATTTAACTTCAAAAAATTTCAATTTTAAACTTCTCAAAAGCAGGGAAATTTTGAGTGGACAACAGGTGTCAACTCCGCTTATTGTCGCACACATGTAGGCAAAAGTGGAAAGTGGACTAAAAAGGAAAATTGCAAGCTGAATTAGGTCTTTAAAATGGTGGCAAAGGATTTATTAGGTTCTTTGGATTCAACATCATATAATTTTGGCCCTCTTAAATTTGAATATCTTGTTACCAGTTTGAGTGTAATTTGAGTTAAGGTGTGCAAACGGGAGGGAACATAATTTTTAAAGGAGGGAAACCATTTTAATACAACACTTAACCATTTTTTAGCTCACTTATGTTATTTCCTCTCCTCCATTGTGTAGACACAAAATCTATGCACTTGGGTACATTTTTAGGTCCTAAAGCATATAAGTGTATACATGATTCCTAAGCAAGAAAACTAGTGGTTGACAACTTCTTTTGGTCTTTAGATGCTTTATCTCTTGTACTCTACTGGCTTTACACATCGTATAGTTCTATTGGCACTTGACTAATTTACCTTCTTATGGACTTGGACACTAGGGCCCAGTAAGGACAGAAGCACCCAAACACTCTTATCTATATTAAAAAGGGTGTAATAAAAAGGGTAGTGGTTAATTTAAATTAAATTGTTAGAGCTTTACTATATAATTAGGATCTAATAATCCTTCTCTAAGGTATATGTTATTAGGTCTTAACATTTTTTTGGGGACCTAATTTAATATTTAAAGGTTGGTCTTAGTGCTTTAATTAGAAGGTTTTAAGTGTTTTTTAGGAAGTTAATCAAATCTTAATTCCTAGTTTTTTAATTGTAAGCCCTTTTTTTAATTTTTTCACTTTCCAGAAATAGAAAAATTAAGCAAAAATTATTCTGAAACTAGGGTTACTGGACGTTCTTTTCTGTTGACCATTTTATGGGAGTGTGTAACGTGTTTTATGGCTTGTAGGTCCTTTGGGAATTTTATGTTGGCTTTGTGCGCGTTTTGGGGTCGTTTTGGTATTTTGAGGCCCCCTTTGACTCCTTCTAAGTCGTTTTTGCATTGTAATGTTCTTCTTCACTTTTTGGCTATTAGGCACGTCTGCCACATCCTTATGGCAAGAGAACCCCTTATGCGGCGTGAGATGCTTTTTTCTCACACCAAACATTATTTTGTCCCCTTGTTCCTTTCTTACGCTCTTTTGTGATTGTTTACATGTTGTTCATCTACTTCTGATTTATACTTATTATGGCCTCCACTCTTGTGAGATTCATTGCCTATTGCAAGGTGAGTGGTCAACCATCTCACATCATGTGAACACACCTTACTGTAATCAATGAAATGTTTATAAAATGCCATAATTAGGGGCTTATCATTGTTCTTGGGTGTTGTATTGCATGTAAACATATTCTCGGCTAAGTCTGACATCTTGCAACCTTGCATGTTTTCTTGCACCCTTCTTTTCTTGCATTTTGCACTTCTTACTTTCTTCATGGATTCACCACAAAGGATGTTTTTTTCCAAACTTGAAGATCATAGGATTTCTTCTTAACCTCTGCCACTTCTTCTTAGTAAATAAAATTACAAATCATGGCGTGCTTTTATGGAACATTACTTTACTCATGAGGACCTTTATCCTTTTCTGTATGAGCAAGTTCTTGCACCCACTGATCTATATCATCTTGAAGACTACCTCGACATGTATGACCATATTTTTGGTTACTTGTTGTACATGTATCCAAGCCTCTCCTTCTTCATGTGACACACTCAGGTTGTCCTTGTGTTGTTTAGATCATTCCTCAATCCTTATTTGGAGACCCTTCATAGACTATTGTTGTTTCTTCTCTTACTGATACAGTTATCTCCTCTACCTCTTCATGTGATGATAGTTCTCCTGACACATAATTTCTTGTTTCTATCCTTGATGAAAAGGATTTTTCTTCTAGTTCTGATGATGAGAGGATAAATGAGGACTTCTCTCCCAGCCACCTTCCAAAGAATTTTGACTCTCCTCCCTTCCCATCAGACATCGAGTAGTCTTGCTCCCAGCTGCATACCATCATTACATCTACCTCCCTTCCACTTCTAGTGTGTGAGGCCATTTCCAATCCTCATCCTTCATGTATTGATGATTCATACCTGTCAGACATCACTCTTTTGTTTGTCAAGGCACCCTTCTGGAATGATTAATTTTCAGACCTTCATCATCTCTTTGTAATTCCTATTTGTGATGTAGTACAAGGAGTTTCTCATCCTTCTATAGGTGTTTAGTAGGATTCCTTCATCTCCTTTTTTGGAAGTTCCCCTCTTGGGACTCTTATCACTTCCACTTTTTTAGAGACCATCATTGATCCACCCTTGCTTGTGGATCCTCTTTCTACTATTATGGGGGTTTCTAGTTTTCCTTCACTTCCCTTGGGCATTCTTTAAGAGTATGTTCCTATCTCACACCCTGATAGTTATATGTTCATGGTATTACCTTTTGTTCTTGTTCACTCATATTCTATACCGGTGTCACATTTTAGTGCACCAGATTCAGATTTCTTTGTATTGATGCGTTTAGTTTCCTTCATGGAGTGGGAATACTTCCAATACTCCATTTCTATCCTTTCTAAGGGAAGGAACATTGTTTGATGTGGGTGGATCTTCTTCAGTCTATAGACTAAGGACCACATCATCGACACTCTCCTTGGATACTTCCTAGAGTTGCATATTTTAGATCAAGTTGCAGCTTCACATTTTCATCAACTTCTCTTATCTCCTTCTTCTCTTCTTTTCTTCTTATTCCAAAGAGATTTCAGTTTCCACATGGGTACCTTATCAGGCCTTTAGTTTTCGAAACCCATTTGATGCATCTTTCTTAAGTTGTTAGGGGAGTCTTCCATCTCTTGTAAGTAGATGAGTTTTCCCACTAGGTTTTCCTCCACTACTTTAGATTTTTGTTCCTCATGGGTGCCTCATCAAGCATATTTTTTGGGACCCATTTCTCATTTCTAACTTTTCATATCATCCTAAGTTACGATGAATGGGGTGTTTTGATGTGTGTTACTTTCCTTATCATCTTGTAACATTGTCCACATCACGTGGTGATTCATCTCACTTAGGTGAGGTCATAGGTATTAGGTGTCTTAGGGTGTATGAAAAATTCTTTCATAGATTCTATCATATGTGTCAGTGTGAATCAATGCATCATACAAGAGTTACTTTCTATTTCAAGAATGTAACTCCTCTTTTGCACTTGTAAAGATATGATCGTCGTGAATTGGGAGGTACACAACATTCCTATTTGTAATCATTTTTTCAGATATATGAGAATGAATAAACCTTTTTTTGCATACACATTTGATGGTTGAATGATTACTTCCTCCTGGAACTTTGTCACGATGTCGTTCACGTGCAACTAGATTGAAGTGCACACTATCCCGCATGATCCTCTTTCTCTCTTTCTTCATCAACACTTAACCATTTTTTAAATCACTTATGTTATTTCTTCTCCTTCATTGTGTAGACACAAAATCCATGCACTTGGTTACATTTCTAGGTCCTAAAGCATACTACTGTATACATGAATCCTAAGAAAGAAATATAGTGGTTAACAACTCCTTTTGGCCTTTGGTTGCTTTATCTCTTGCACTCTACTAGCTTTAAACATCTTACAGTATTTCTGGTACTTAACTAATTTACCTTTTGATGGCCTCGAACACTAGCACCCAGTTAGAACAGAAGCGCACAGGAACTCTTGTCCCTCTGGGACGCTCATGTCCTGATCTTTCTTCTTCTTGCTCTTTTGGGTCTTTGTCCCTTCTTAGTCACCTTTTAACACTTTGGGTCGACCTTTCAGTTTTCAATTACAAAATTCAAACAAGGGAATCATATATATACGTAGTTACTTCTTTCAAATAAAGGGCCAAGCACTATAAGTATTATTTATCACCACCTAAGCTTGCAAAAAGGCACAAGAGCATTATAAAGTATACATTTAACACATTCATACAAGGGACAAGGGCTACATTTATCTACATACATTTCTTAGGAGGGGAGTTATTCTATTCCATCACACACATTTTAGATATTCGAGACAATCTAGATCTAGCCTTCTATCATAGTGTAACTTACACAAGGGAAACCTAGGGCATGGGACACAGATGCACATATACACAGAGAACTACATGGAGTTTGAGATGCAGTGCATTGCTCGGTTGTAAGTTCACTCCTCAGGTGATTGTTGGGGTCAGTTTGACTCCACATTCAGAATATTTTTTATTAGATTGGATGTGGTTTGTGGGCACGTGCAAGTAGTCATTTGTTTTACAGGTTACAGGTACAACTAGAAATATAACAATGAAACTGGAGGGAAAAAAGTGAAAGTAATAATGAATACCTTACAACCAAAAAAGGCCATTTTCTGAGTATTTTAGTAGACACAAGCACCCAGATCAGTCATTAGCGCCTAGTGCACTCCTGTCCTCCTTTGGGAACTTCTTTCCGATACACTCATGTGATTCCAAACCCTCACTAATCCTTTACAATGTCATCTCCAGCTTGTTCCAATAGATACAGAGTCACGATCACTCTCAAGTTGCACATAATCAGCTAAGTCATCATCCCTCTCTCAGTTTCTTAGGGTTTTTCATTGTTGAATGCTTAGTTCTTGCACATTGTTGTATGTGATCACTTGAATATAATTTATTACAATAAGTTACTCTAAAATAAGATTTAATTCAAATTAGATTAAATCAAATTGTTTTTGGTATGCTCTTATGCTACCAAAATTGTTCAGACATCCTCCATGCCCAAAAACCTTCTTTTGTTCATATCTCCAAAACCCCATGTCCATTTGCCATGATATTTTAACTATATATTCCTTGCAAAAATTCATTTAAGAAGGGTATTTACATGCCTCCATTGATGCTCCATGGCATTTTTTACAACTATTTGAAAAATTCAACTAAAAATTTATGTCTTCTCATATCTACAAAAACATGGCAATTGAAATCCTTAGAAATTTGGAGCAAAGCCTCACATTGTAAAACATAATGTTTTGAGACTAATTTCATTCCATTCCAACAATGGGAAGAACCAATTCTATAAATAGTAAGCATTCCTAAGCGTAGCTGCTATAAATAAGAATTGTTGCAAGTAGTTCATTCTTAGAGTTTTCATTACCCCTCGAACATCAAGGAAACTCAAAAGTGTCAAATTAAGAAATTGACAGCTAAAATGGACTTCACAGAATAAGGCTTACTAAAAATAGTAAGTGTCAGAATATTGGTCAAGAAACAAGGATTTTGAGCCTCTCGTGTTGAAGAAAGAGCACGTAAATATGTTTAAAATAGTGCAGAGCTTCATAGTGACTTGACAAATCCAAGATTTCACAATGTGCACTTTCAGTTGAATTATGGATTACACATAAGGGAATCCCTCTTAGTTCCCTAAATTTGGTCTCAAATTATTTCTCATATCATCATATTGGTGGATCAAAATTTGGAAGCATTCTTAATTCAGTCTCTCTCCTTCACCCATCTCAGATCAAAGGATCACCAAGATCGCTCTATGTGAGCAAGTTGTCTCATTCTAAACACCAGGTGTATCAAATGCAAGAAATATCATAGGGGTATGGAAATGTTTCATAGATTGTAATGATGCCTAATTAAGCTATGGAATTTTATCATTTAGAGGAATCCCCAAATAGGAGGTTTGGGAAAAAATGAGTACACTAGGAGAATTCATTGAGTTCAGAGAGTGTTCAAAGGATCAGGAATTCACTACAGTGGAGTTCTACAAAATAACTCAGAGCTTCTTCGTCCTTTTTCATTCGACATATCTTCTCTCTCCACTCTATCTATACTTTCTAAGTCTCCATTGTAAATTGCACTTTATGGATTTTTTGTCATATTTAGTGACCGTTGTAATTTTCATTGTAAAATTCCCCTTTTCATTAATAAGAAAGGGACTTATTTTTCTTTCCTAGAGGAATGTAAAAGGTCACAAGTGGTGGGACTATGAAAGGTAATGTGGGGTTAAATGAAGAGATGAAATGTAAATTTATAAATTGGAATGGCTTCTCCATTCTAATGGATTATATTTTCTTGGTTGATAGTTCACATTGTCTTACTACAATAAAGAAACTATAATTCTTTTATATCCTTGTTTTATGTTTTTCTCTCCATCTCAACTTTACTCCATGAGCATGGTTACTTGTGCAATATTATGAATATAAAATTTGGTTTACTTGTGTTTTGTTCCTCATGACATGGTGTCTTCTCATTAATAACTTAGAAATATTATAGTTTTATGTCAATAAACTCAACTTGCTATTTATTGAGTAAAACCCCCTTCTCACTTTCTCCCCTCTACGTATACACACACATTTCCTTCACCTCCTTTTTGCACATGGGTTTAGTGGAGTATTCATGTGTGATCCTCGGTCAAAATTCAATCTATGATGGTTAGAGTAGTTTATATATTTCTTATTTTCAATAAATGGAGTTGCCCCATTCCTAAACAAAAGGAACTAGTCCTAGAGTGTTGGTTAAAGCCCCTAATTTTCCCTGGTGACAAATTATTTTTCCAACAAAGTCTTTCAAAAAAATAAGAGTAGTTAGGTTTGAGTGTTGTAAATCACCTCCTTCAGTTGATAAAATTCCTTGGTTGAAACTTCATTCCATTGGACGGATCCTTTCTCCAATAAAGTAGTGAGTGGTACTACTTTGTTATTGTAGCTCTTCAAAAATGATGATAGTACCATATCATCATAAGGAAGCCATAAATGTTCTTCAATGTTTTTGGATATTCCATGGCCTTGGTTTTGTGAGGCTATAATTTTATCACTTCATGTGACACAATATGATCCAATTAATCCACCTTCATCACCCTAAAATCACATTTTGAAGGCTTGGTGTAAAATTGATGATGTTCTAAAGTGATCAGCACATGATCCACATGTCGGAATTGTTCTTCCCATGTTTTTATATAAATTAATATGTCATCAAAAATAATAAGACAAAAATTTGCAAAAATGGGTGAAATACAAGTGTTCATTAAACTCTGAAAAGCAAAGGATACCTTTTACAGGCCAAAAGGCATCATTAAAAAATCATAGTGACCATCATGGGTTCTGAATGTTGTTTTATGTATATCCTAATCCTTGATATGGATTTAATGATATATAGCAACAATCAATCTTAATAAAATAGGCATCACATGCAACTCATCTAGAAAATCATCAATTATATGAATAAGAAACTTATATTTAGTGTTGTGTTTGTTGAGTTCTTTGTAATTAAGTCATATCCACCATGTCTCACCCTTCTTGTATACCATTACAAATTTAGAAGAATATGTACTACCATTACAACTAGAGAATAATATGCACTTTGGCTATGTAGGATAATGCCTACCTCCAACATCTCTTGCACCATATTTTCAAAATCACTCTTTTGGACATATGGGTACCCATAAGAATGGATGTTGGGTGGTTGACTACCTAGGATTAGTTGAATGACGTGATTATACTCTCTTCTTGGCATTACATATTTTGGAATTTATTTGAAAATAACTTAGTGGTTATCAAGAAGTTACTGTAAATATAGTGGTGTAGATATTTTCATGGGAAATGCTTCTATGGAAAATAGTTGTTTCATGAACCCATATACTCCCTTCTTAAGAATCTTCTACATCTAGTGTGAACTAACCAAATTCAATAATTTTACACACAAACCAAAAAATGTATTTACCTCATATTGAAATCACATGAACAATTCCTAGAAATTCATCTCAATCATTTCCAATATTTTGATCCATTATACTCCTAAAACAGTGTTTTCTGGACTCCCATTCAAATTAAAAAACATAGGATTCTAACCTATATTCAACCATCATTATTTTAATACTACAGAATTTCCCAGAGCAGCTAATTGTGCCTTCATTTGCAAGCGTGACTTAACATTATTTAGTTTGATAAATAAAACAATTATGTTGTGATGTTAACTTATTGTTGATGAAATTATGCATGCTTCTTGAGTCAAATAATATCGTTACTCTCTATTTTTTCAATAATCCCACAAGCATCATGATTTGAGGAGGGTTAATTTTGGAAAGTGTGTGGCACGAGATGGTGGAGGGGGTATTCATATTCCCCATTTGTGTCTTCTTCAATTCATCATCCTCTTCATCTTCATTGGCACCTTTAATATAGGAAAATTTCTTCTCGTCATATTTATGACCTTAGCTATAAATGTTGTCATAGTTGAAACACAATCTTTTTAATTATTATCTTCAATTTTTTAATGGTTCAACCATATAGGATAGGGAAATTATGGTGTATTAGTACACTCTCTCCTCATGCAAAATGGATTCCTTTTGACCATATCTCTTTTTTTTCCCTATAAGCAATGAAAATAGACTATGATATCAAACTTAGGTTAAACATGTGCACATCATAATGGATGTTATCCTTAAGCCCTCCTAAAAATAAATCATTAGTTTTATCCTCTATTATGTCCTTGATCCAAATTATTTTTGGAATTTGGTGGACAACACATTAATGGTGGCATTTAATGTGTTATGGTAATACATTCATAATAAAATAGCTGAAATTGTAAAACCAATGAACTATATTATAGAAATAAAATTGCAACTGTAAAAGTAAAATAGATATATTAAATATGTATACAAAGTGGGAAAACTCTATAGGAGAGATGTATGTCAAATCTCTTTGCAAACGAGAATGGATGTTGAATGGGAAAAATCTTTAGGAGAGATGTATACCTTGTAATTCTCTGCAAATGAAAATGTATACAAATGGGAAAAAAAATTATATGAGAGATGAATGCCTCCAAACTTGAAAACTTATAACCTAAAGGTTTTTTATATAAAATCTTTCCAATTTCCAACTTGTGTCTTCATTCAAAACAATCTTATTTATAATGAAACAATGTTTAAGATAAAAGGTTCCAAATGGAAGTCGATGTTAGGAAATAAGGGATAAAATATGCAAAACAATCCCTCACAGAATCACAACAGTAGAAACTAATATTCAAAAAATATTATAGATCTCAAATAAAAGTGCAGAATAAAATAACATAACACAAAGAGATAGTATTTAACGTGGTTCGCCAAATTTGGGCTACATCCACCAAGAATCACTTGTTCATACTTTATTACAAGCCATCACTCTCTCAATACAATACCCAGGTCTGTTTGGAGATATGCTCAACAAACTCTACCGAATTCACACCCGAATTCAGACACATGTGGAAAGTGTAAAGTACTCTTAGTGTACAGTCTTCAACACTTTCACACATGAAAACAGGCTCCACAATTTAACATTCGAAAGGTCATCAAATGAAGGGTTCCAAATGGAATATGAAATGTCATACTTCAAGGAGATGTCATCCATCCATGTTTAGAATGAATTTTAATGGGCAAAAGATGACAAAATTTGAATATCATATTATTATTTTTAAGTGCTCCTTGTTGAGGTCACATCTTGTAGCCTGTTGACTTAATTGGCGAACCGTTGGATCCATTGGAAAGATAAGAGAGTGAACTTGAAAATATAATCTATGAAATTATACTATGGTATCATCATACAAGCTTAATCCCATTAATTCTTGTAAGACCCTTAAAAATGTAAATTGTCAAATCTGTCAAAACTCACTAAAAATAAATTTTAGGACTTTCTAAAAATATAATTTTTATAAACCCTTCTTTGACTGATGACATGGATTAGTATTGCTCTAAAAATGCATGTTTATCAGTCCTCCACATGTAAGGACCGGTTCAATAATTTCTTAATATAATCCTTGACATGCCTTGTTTGGCTCAGATTGGCTAGCTAACTAAAGTATTTTTTGTTGTGTTAGTGGTGTATTACATCTGAATTTCATCAGTGAACATCAATCATGTGATGGTTAAGCCTTTTTTCTTCTTCTAAGTTCACAACCATCTATACCAAATGAATTTATTTGATTTCATATACAAGGATGATATGATCACTTTGTTCCCAAGGTGTTTGGTGTAGATCAAAATAAATTCTCCATTGGACTGATCTAAGTTACTAGTTCCTTCCCATCAAACTTTAACATCTCCACCTTAGGTAACGTGTTCTTGAATCCCATATTAGATGTCATTGAGTTTTAAAGTGGGGTCATTTTTAGATTTAGATTGCTAGAAGATCGTGTGTTCCCATAGTCAGAGAAAAATTTAAGGAACCCATGGGAAAAAGCTTATAGAATCAATGGTGAATCTAGCCAAAAACATATTCATATGGTTGGAAAATTACACATATTTCTTGTAAATACATAAAACGTATTATTATCCAGAGAAATTTTACATTCCAATATATTAATATTATGTCTTTGTTTTTAATCCCCAAAAATCAAATTGTCATGTCGACTTGTAAGACTGCAATGATGAGTGGGTATTGACAAATTAAATGGAAAATATTTTAATCGCATGCAAAATCCTTAAAAATGTGTTTAAAATTTAAAAATTAAGTGGCTTGATAGATCATTACTTGGAAATTCACGTCATTATTAATTCATGTCATTCGTAGTTATATCCCACATTTATGTTTTAGTTTTCCACCAACAATTTTCTTTAAAATGTGTTAGTCCAATGACCAAACACTATAACTTGTCATTGTTTCCTAGAACACTTGAATAATTGTTTCTTCTAAATTTGTAATGGTGTATGCTTCTACAAGTATATGATATAATTTTGTTGAACTCTCCTCTAAATTCCTCTAAGAGACTTTCAATTTGGTAGGAGGAAATGAATATTTTATTCGTAAAACATTGGAGTTCCCAGGCCAAGGCAACTTTGAGTGGGTCGATCCATCAACGACGGAAATAAGACGAATCTTTAGGCTCAAATTGGTGCATATATCCCTAGTGTTTTACATATATCAAGCTCTTCTCCGTAATTTCATTCCTACAAAGGTTTTTATTTCCTTAAAAATGTTTAGGTATATATGGTCATTTAACATGTCATTCTTGTTTTTTGCCCCATGTCTCTGATCATGTCCCCTACTTTTCCCCCTCCTAGGTTGAATCAGAATTGTTTGTATCGAATAATAATTTTGACTCTATCTACTGAAGGAATGTTGATGTCCTTGACTAAACATAGGGGACCTGGTAGATCAACGAAGGCATAGGATATGACACAGACACTAAAATTACTCTATGTCTCGAGTGATCCAGATAGAAACATAGGAGGCCCTTTGTAATTTGTATGTACATTGTAATATATGTAAAATTCAAGGGATCCGTATAGAAATATAGGATTCCATTTATAATTTGTATGTACATTGGAATATATGTAAGTCACATATTTTTGGTTTGCAAGGGAGAGGGCCCCAATAAAATCCTCATCATTAATCTATTACCAATAAAAAGAAATTAGAAATACTATTAGTTGTTTAAGCTAATTGCTTCACATTGGTTTTGTGAGTTCTATATTATTTTAATTATTGATTCATGTGTTGTTCATACATGACAAATATATTTTTGTTATTAAGTAGAGTTTGCACTTCTAATTTCAATTGAATCTTATAAGGTAAAGATTTTGAGCTATGTTAATCTTAATTTCATTAGTTAGTGTCTCTTATGCTTATATTTGTAGATGTGTTATTCAATCTTGTAGGTTTAGGTGATTAATATATATTAGCAAGTGAAGAATATTTATATGGAATTTGGTTAGCTTGGATAGGTGTTAGGATAATTACTCTCTGATATATGCTTTATGAATGAATTGTTCTTATTTTCTTAGATGATGTAGAATGGTGATTCCTTTTGTGTGGTTTCCTTTTAAGTGATTTTCTAAAGCTTATAAAGAATTGAGTTAAGACTATTTCTTAGTTTCTATTATTTATGTGTGATTTAATTGAGATAAAAGGTGTTAATTATGCTTAGTGATAAAGAGAGAATGTTTGATTTATTTTCTACCCTACCCTTCTAGGGTGAACAACACATCCTCATGCTTTCATCAAAAAGGATGGTGCCCTCTAAAATTGTTTAGAAAAATACTCAAGAACCATTTTTCTTTATGCTAAACAACTATGTTATTTGGCTGCAATTTTCTCACATTGTTTTGTTAAAAATCCATTTTTTGGACTAACAATGCTTTTAAAAAATTGATGTTTTTAGTGTGAAGTTGCAGGATTTGAATTTTCAAAGAAAATGTACATATTTGGTCTTTGACATTTTACATATTGTCACTATAGTGTTAATCAAGCCATCAATTTTATCCATGCTTACCTTATCTTACAAATTCTAATATTCCTGAAGCGACGTGGCAGTTATTTGTTTATTTCTTATGTTCCTTAAGAGTTGTTATTTGATCATGATAACTTTTGACAGTTTTAAAGTTACATGAAACTTGCTTATTTATTCGTTATTCGCTAATTAATTAGAAAATTATCTCGCATATATTACAGGTTTTAAATTTTCTAAAGAAATTACACTACATGGAAACTATTTATTCACGCATTTTTTGCATCACTACATCTCCTAGGCTTAGCAAAGACTAACATTGTGAATTGCAAAGCGGCGTAGATATTTATTATTGGTTAGTAATTGAAAAGTCTTAGCAAGGAGTGACATTGAAATTTGTGAAGAAACATGGGGCTATCTTATTAGTTGGTAACTAACAAAGTCTTAGTAAAGACTGACAGTGTGAATTGCGTAGAAGTATGGAGTGTTCTTATTGACTAGCCACTGACAATAATTGACATGATCTACACAAAGACTGACATTGTGAATTGCAAAGAAGTATGGAGTGTTCTTATTGGCTAGCCACCGAAAATAAATGATAGGATCTATGCAAAGACTAATGTTACAAATTATGAAGAAGCATGAAGTGTTATTATTGGCTAGCCACTGACAACAACTGACAGGATCTATGCAAAGATTGACATTGTTATCTCTGAGGCAAAAACACTTAGAGACAAAAATATAGACATAATATTACAAATTCAAAAAAGACTTGACATTTCCAAAACAACATGTATTGTGGAAGTCTTTTTTGTTCATATATTCTTTAACATTTGATTCTTGATCCTAATAAGTTTTGTTGTTTGTTAGGCAACGTGAATCTTTCTTATTTATTCATTGTGCACAAAACAACTTGGTAAGTATCTCGCATATCTAATACATAATGACTTTTCTAAATAAAAGGCACTATGTGGAAGCTTTTCATTCATGTGCCCTTTGCATCACTACATCCCTAAAATGTCACTAAAAACTAGCAATGTGAATTGTGACACACATGGAGCTTTATTATTGACTCGTGACTGACAAGACCTACCTAAAGGCTAACAATGTGAATTGTGAGGCAACGTGTTTCTTCCTTATTAGCTTGAACTTCACACTTGAGCATACTTGACAGAGAGATCTATGTGGCATTAAGAGGACCAGAAATCGTACATACATGGAGCCTTCTCATTAGTTACTCTTTATATTCTAACAAAACTCTTATAGGGAAAGTTAGATGCGAGGTGTTCGAATTTTTTGTGTGGCCTAAACAGAACTTAGAGGTGATGAGATAGACATAATCTACGGGAATACATGGAGAATCACAAAAGGTGGAAATTAAAGGCACGTCAGCTATAAAAGCCATGATGAGTAGCTCAAAATCAATGCAAAACACATAGATAGATGAGTAGACTTCAATGTTGCAATGGTATGTAGCCATTTTAGCATGATTTAGCAAAATTTAAATGAGTGCAAAGATTTCACAATGGATACTTTGTATTTGATTCAAGATAGAACACCTAGAATTAAAAAATCAAGCAACTGTGAGAAAAAATAGAGCATTTTGTTTTCATTTATTTCAATCTTATAGTTATTTGAACGTTTTATAAGCTGCTAAACAATTGAGGCTCATTTGCACAATTTATTCTCCAACCAAATCTTTGGAGATACAGTATGTGATAAACATGTCATTAGTGTAGATCATTATATTTCTTTGAAAATGGAGATTGAAGAATCTCAACTGTTAGATGATGATGAAGAGTTCGACCAGGATAAAGTGTAATACATGGATGACTTAGTAGCTATTCAGAAAACTAGATTACACATTACTACAAGTAAAACAGAGGTAATGATTTGCATTAATTTACTTAGGGAAATACTATTCCCAAATGTAATTTGCATAGGTTTAATCTTAGTGTCTAAAGTTGGTAATATTAATTAGGATGTGCTCTTTAGCTACTATCACGTGCTTTCACTCAATGTTGTTTTTATCAAGAAACGGTAGAGGAATGGGGTCAGAGGAATCAAATTAGGGTTGTGCTCAAAGAATGGGTAGAGGATCAAGTAAATTTCAAGTATAAGTTCTCCACTGACAAAATTTATAGTATATATTTCAAATGAGGAGTGAGAATTGGAATGGATATAATGAACTGACTATTTGGTACAGCAGACATTGTCCATATGAATCATACTTGGGTGAGCTTGTTAGCAATGATCATAAATGATAACCTGATCCCTACTCTATCCAAATTTATATCATAAAAAATTTACAACAATCTTGTAGTTGTGAAGAAAAAGGGGGTAATTTTTTATATGGTGTCTTACTTACTGGATGTAATATGTGTGGTACAATAATTTCAAGGAGTTCCTAGTTGGACAACTCAACATCCACACACAATTTCCAGAGTTTTTAGAAATATGCACATGCGTAATTAAAGGAATAGCATTGAAATGGTTTATAACCACTACTACCCTATGATTTTCAATGTTATATATGACACCCCAATGACCAAAATTAGTCATAGGATAATCAATTCATTGAGTACTTGGGGAAAATTTTGGTGTTATCCAGATTACACAGTGATCAAAGCGGAGTGAATCCTCATCATCCCTTTCGATTTTCCTAAGTTTTTTTCTAGAAAAACTAGCAAAACAATAGATAACATACCAATTTTTCCATGGAATCACTCATGTGGCTAAGGAGAAAAAGAAGCAAAAGTCCACTTATCCTACTCTACTCTTTCTAGTGGGCTCAATAAATTTTAATGATTGGAAAAAGGCCAAGAGGGTAGTAGCATACATGACTTATTTTTATTTGGAGAACCGTGTTTCAATGCTATTTGATCCAGTAGGGAGAGTGGCCCAATTTTGTAAAAGAATCCCATGCATGGATAGTCTCAATTATAAGCGCCAAACACATAAGGATGACCTAGCCTACATGAATGAGACCAATTATCAAATTGTTTCCATTCACATGAAAAAATTTAAATTCACTTATACACCCATTGGGCAGTCTACTAGAGATAGTGGGATTGAATTAAGGCCATGGAAGGAGGAAGAAGAAGATTCAAATGATTAGGGTATGGACCCTAGGAAGCTTAAGAAGCTTCTTGTTATAGTTCCTCCTACATTAAATGGAAAGGGTGGTCCCTTTCACTTTGGGGCTTCTACAAGTGCACAACCCTCAAGTCCTGTAAGCATGCAAATGGCTAGTTCTACTCTTATTCCCTACCCAGTAAGTATTACAGAAATTATAGCTTTTTCCCTTTCTCCCACTTATTTCATTTCTTCATCAACAATTGCTTGTGTAGTTGTTACTTCTATGGTCATTGTAGACACCCTAAAAATAAATACATATTCTTAGTCATCCCTATCACCTATACAATGTGCTAAATCAGTTCTAGAAATCATTCTAGACCACTTCCCCCTCACATTCCATTAGAATTCACCCAAATCCCTTTATAATTAATTTAATTAGTTCTATCATGCATAAAGCATCCACTCACACCCCTTGGCTAATTTAATTAGCTATTTAAATAAATAGTTAATTATCCACTCATTTCCACCTCACCATCTAACTCACTCAAGTTGATACTAGCTCACTCCACTCAAGTTCTAGAACCCTACAAAGGTGGAAGAAAAATATTCACGTACAATCACCTTTTTGAATCAAATCAAAAAACAACTAAATATTCATTTCCCCTTAAATGAATATTCAAAGCATCTAACTACACAAACCAAATCAACTTGTTAATTTAGGAAAATAAATTCATTTACCTGCAACTCATTCAAATCTTGATCCGTAATTCATGGCCTCTCCTTCAACTATAAATATGAGGCTCTTTCATTCACAATTCATCCCTTGGAAGTTTTAAGCATTTGCAGCAATACTTTTCCCAACTGCCACTAGAATTTTCATACCAAAAGGTTTTCCATTTGATCATTCATTGCTCGTAGCATCCTTCTTCCACTTGGAACCAAGTTTGGAACATCCACAACCAAATCCACTAAAGAGATCCAACAAGTGTGGCACTCCATTCTGTACTTCAGTTATCTCATATGAGGTTGTAAGAGAACTTGAAGAAAGGTTTACATTTGTTTTTCATTACTTATTTAATTTGTTTTTGTTTTCCTTGTATATATTCTGGTACACCTAGTGGGAGTCCCATGCATTCTTTGTTGTTTTAAGCTTGTTTCTTCTAAATCTAACTTTATGTGTTATTTATTTTGTTTAAGATCTACTATCAAAGTTTCAAGGTATTTAGTGGAGTAAAATGAGATAATATCCAAAAAAATAGTCAATTTGCAGTGTTTTTATTCATCCTTTATGCATATACAGGTTACATGTGCTACCGTAATAGTACATGCATTACCATATCTCGTGAAGTGTGATGTTGTGACAGTAAACACACTATTGTAACCAGATCTGAACTAGGAGAATTCTTTATCACACTGGCACATCTACTTGCAAGCGCTACCATTAACCTTCACGCTAGTGCACCTACTTGAGTGTGCTAATGTCATCCTTCACGCTAGCGAACCTACTTGAGTGCGCTACCACCAAACTTCACGCTAGCACACCTACTTGAGTGTGCTATCGTTAACAGTCACACTAGCGCACCTACTTGAGTGCGTTACCCTCAACCTTCACACTAATGCACCTATTTGAGTGCGTTATCATTAACAATCATGCTACCACACCTAATTGCATGTGCTAACATTATGTGTTTTTCTTTTTCTGTATTTATAAATTTCCATCGTATTCACTCATTTCTTGTTACTATCTAAGCACTATTTTTCAACCTATTTTCTGCAGGCTTTCATAAATCTAACGCTTGTTTTTTCTCTTTATCTAATCTAATCTAATCAAACCAACCATATATGCTCTTCTCTCATGCCCTCTTGGGTGATCTTGAGAATCAAAAATCATGAAACTTGTTTCATTGTTCTACATCATGTTTTATTTGCACAAAAATTCCTAATCATTTATGTGTAGGACCATTGCGAACTTGGGAAATTTCATCCTATAAAATCAAGCAACAAACTACTGACAAATTTACATGCAGGTTTTCCTTGGCCAAAGACCATTGCAAACTTTTAAAACTTGTTAAAATAATTTAAAAAACACATTGTCGTTGCAGGTTTGGATAAGGGTTAAAACCCGTCTACTTAACTATGGGAAGCACTTAGGCATAGCCCTAAAAATCATTATGAGGAGTACCAAAGGAACCCCAAAGTAGATGGCACCTTGAGGGAACCGGCCAACAAAATGATTAGCACCCCAATCCACTTGACTAGTAATACCCACGAGGAAACCATAAGTATCCCATGGTTATGACCTCATTCTTAATTGATTGAGGGGTATAGTCTGTAGCTAGGAAAGCAAATTTTCTAGCACAAGTACTCGTTCAGGAACTTTGGTGAGTGAAAATTCTCCCTAACCCTTAGGAAGCTTTACATACATTCGTACACTTTATTTCATTTGTTTTATTACAATATTGGATTTTTTATCGTGTTTTAACTATTTTAAGTTATAGCCAAGTGTCGTCATTTTATTGGTTGTTATTTATATTATAATATAGTGGTTTCATATTATACTAGTTTCTTTACATTTTTATTTCATAATAAATGTGTAAATTATAATGTTTTCTAACTATCAGTTTCAAACTTAACAAGTGGCATAGAGTAATTGGAGAATTATATTTCATTAGTGCACTACATCTAACATTATCTAGACTATTTTGATTAAAAAAATAAAAATAAATGTTCCTATAAATTGATATAATTTATTTCTATTTTTTATTATAATATTATAAGTTTTAGTACGTTTCAACTATTTTAAGCTATAGCCAATAACAAAAGACGTTGTTTTCAATATTGTTTATTTTTTCGATATCCTACACCTTTTCTCAATGAGTAGCAAATTAAAATTTTGAATTGCAAATTCCCCCACATTTTTGAGAATTTGAAATTTCAATATTAACACAATTTCCCCCACTCTAATTTTCAAATTTTCGTATCCCGCACTTTTTATTTTTTCAAAAATTTATGGCGTGGATTATGCTGGAAAAAAATATTAAATACCCTGGAGAACCATTTTTTAGGGTTTTTATTTTTTCGGTCATGCAGAACAGCAACTTGTGAAATCATATAAAAATAAAAGCAAGCCAAATATTACAAGGCCAAATACAAGAATTTCGGTTGTTTTGGTCAAGGAACAATCAGGGCAGTAATTATAATCTCATTCGTGGATTAACAAAAAGGGAAAAATCAAGCAGTAACAAAAAGGGTGCTCACATACTAGCGAAGCAAAAGGGGATATGGAAAAATAGCGCAGATAGTTAGCTCGATGCAACAGTCGAAGGTTTGAATGACATCACCAAGCACGAAAAATGTTAGATCTAAATAAGGTATTATATCAAAAACGTATACTATACTAAATGTGCACCTTTTTTATTATTGGCTTATACATTCGTTTTGTCTTCCACTGGATCCTTTCTTTTTAACCTCAGTCCATCCCTTCTTTTCCCTCCAAAAATGTGCTTCGCAACCCACCTCTATTTACCGATATCTTCTAGTCATTTTTTCAAACCGCCTTGTGAATACTAGTTCCTATCTTTTTCACGTCATTCTAGCCTTGCTTTGCCCTATGAAAACGTGATCCGCGGCCCAGCTCTGCTTACCAGTTCCTTCTTATCATTTTGTCACACTGCCTTGTTCTTAAATAAAATAAGGAATTTGTTGGGCACCAACTAAAGAAAATTTAATTCCTTTTCAGCTCTAGTTTTTATTTCATATAAATGCTTTCAAGTTTCTGTCGATCTATGTCCCCCTCTAGATTTTTTTTCTCGATAATGATGGATAGTCACCTAAATACTAGTTTTTTAAAAAATTAATGTTTAACGAGACTCAAATTATTTTTTTGGTATTCGTTATGTCTGCCTTTTTTTCCTTTTAATATGATGATAGAAACAACCCGAGGTAAATATTTCATTGTACATTGTTTATATGGTTTCCGCATTGACTTTGTGAGAAGATATTCGAGGTTAACAAAATGGTCTAAAACTGTAAAATCATATTATATTTTCAATTGTGAGATGATTTTTTGTGTAATGGAAGGTTAAACATATTATATATACACCTAAATTATATATATATATATATATATTATATATATATATATATATATATATATAATATTATAATCACTATGTATTTAAATTTATATATTAAATATTTCAATCACTATGTATTTATGTTTGTTAGTCAGGATGATATAATTCTTGTTAAAACAATATTATCAGTAGGTCATGTATTATTTGCGGAAGATAAAGTGTTGGCATATATATTAATTCATTAGGGTTGTTGTGGAAGGCCACATTATTACTAGTCTGTTTGGATATTATTTGGATATTAGTTGTCCTGAGGATTTTACAAAAACAAGAAAGCTATTGCAAGCTTGGCAGACGCTAGGGTATAACACAATACCATATTTGTACCGTAGTGATCGGTACTCAATAATGCATATCATGAAGTCATACGCCGCTAAGACACTACCACATCGTAATATTTTGAACATAGTGGTCGCTAGGATTTAACAAAATAAAGAAATATATTATGATTCTAGTGTCCGCTAGGTATCTCCATAACATATTATTTGGAGCTTAGCATTCATTAGGGTTTCACAACATAAAGAAAGATATTGTAAGCCTAGCGTCTGCTAGGTATTTCTGCAAAATAAAGAAAGATATTGTAAGTCTAGCATCCGCTAGGTTATACCTTGAAAAAAATTGAGCTTAGGGATCAATACTCAACAATGGATATCATGAATTTATATGTTGTTAAGACACTGCCACAACATATTATTTGGAACGTAACAGTTGCTAGGATTCATCAAAATAAAGAAATGGATTGTGAGTCTAGTGTCCGCTAGGTATTGCCGCAACATATTATTTGTACCTTAGCAGTCACTACTATTTCACAAATTAAATTAAGGTAGTATGAAATTAGCGTCCTCCACATACTGGAACAACATAATATTTAAAAAATAATTTCTACAAGATTTACCATTTTAAATGAAATAGATTTGAGCTTAGTGGTCACTAGCCTTTACAATGATGTAATAATTTAGGCTTAGCGTTCGTTAGGATTTAACACATAATATTTGGGGCATAGAGGTCGCAAGAATTTAACACATTAAATTAAGATTGCAGGAGGCTAGCATCTGATATAATATGCATACTCGTAATGTTTTGTAAGTTGTTGGTGGTATGCTTTAACAAATTAAATTAACAAATTTTGAGCTACATGGCATCAAGTTGCTTCCACAATTAGAATATTTCAAGTTTGGATGTCTCGAGCATTTAACAACACGAAGTATGGAATTTTTAGCTTGACGTTCGCTATCTTATGATGCAACACATTATTTTAAGATATGTTGTCGCTAGGATTCAACTAAAAACATGTCAGATATTACAAGCTTAGCGACCACCAGGTTATGCCTTGAAAACATTTTATGAGCTTAGAGATTGGTACTCAAGAACGGATATCATGAATCAATACACTGCTAAGACACTACTACAACATATTATTAGGAGCTTAGTGGCCACTAGGATTTCACAAAATAAAGAAAGATATTGTAAGTCTAGCGTCTGCTAGGTATTGCTGCAGCATATTATTTGTACCTTAACAGTGTAATGCCCGTGATTTCTTCTCCCCCTCTCAGACATGTCTCTTCCTCCAGCTGTATGTGATCTCAGAAGATATTTCTAAAGTTTAAACTAGTTTGTTGCTTTAGCTGTGAGTTTTTTTGTCGAGTATATCAATTTTTTGTCCAAACCTTTGATGCATCCTCCAAGTCATAGTCAAAATTTGAGCTTGGAGAGAGACACAGCCCAAATGCCTTTTAAGATCTGTCAGTTTCCTTGCATAACATGACAAGCACATTATTTGAGATCATGATGCATTTACCACGGTGAAACCTTTGTTAGTGTTGGAAATTTAGCAGTAATTGTTTAGTTGCAGTAAAGTATATAAAAGACCTTGCTTTACTCTCTTTCATTGATGTAGAGTGTTCTATTCTGAGCACACTAAAGTCCTTCCAAACTCCGATGATAAATACAAGTATGGTTTTATGCGAGAGACATTTTGGAGGGATAAGTTATCCCATTGGTGGTGTAGGTGGAATTCCCAAAATCAAGCTAAAGGTCTAGTCGATAATGGTGGGATTATCCTATACAATATGGGAGTAAGGATGTTTGATGGAAGAGAATTTTATGCCAAGAAGATAATTTCAAATGCATCTTGATGGGGTACTTTTGGAAGGATTTTAAGATTACAGGAGCTTTTGAAAGAGGAACAAAATTTTCAGATTTTGTATGTGAAAGCTCCCTTTGTTCTTTCCGTCCTCATGGGAGTAAAAGAGAGTGTTTTGCCTTTGGGTACAGATTTCCATCATTTTATTCTCAATATGATTGGGGAAAATTAGAGGAACTGTATGGAATAATTTTTCTTAGTATTCCAATTATTTAAGATTCCTCTCTAGCTCCTAAGGGCTTCCATATTCTTCATGTCTTTACTACTGCTTGGATTGATGGTTGCCAAAGGAAGAAGAATATTGGGGATCAGGAGGTGCATTTTTATGATGTAATGTCGAGCTGTAGTTGCATGGACTATAACACTTCCAACATTGTTCTAATGCTCTATGCAAAGAGAGGTTGGTTCACAGATTTACACGGGATGGTGGTTATTCACAGAATAGTGTTCACGATGAGGCTTGAAATATGTTCAAAGAAATTCCTCCTCCAGATGTTAAATCCTGGTGTGTCATAGTTCCACGTATGCACAAAATGAGTTGTTAAAAGGACCTCTTGGGCATGTAATAAAATTCCATTGTCATGTTTAAAAGTTAGTGCCAAACATGAACATTATCAGAGGTGTCATCTTACTAATGTAGCTCTAGTATACGTTGAATTTTTTAGAAACTTTGCTCTTGATATTTGGCTGTGGAAGGCATGGGTATGGGCTATTTGAGGCAACAAGGAGTAGATATCCATAATAAAAGAATGGTATTTTGGCGTATGGTTAGAGGCCACTCCTGAAATTCCTTTGGGAACCTTACATAAAGGATATGGTCAGTTTGTTGTAATGACTCAAGGAAAAGAGTCTAAAACCATTTTGATCAGGTGCCTCTGCAGAGACGTGATCTCATGGATTGTATTGGTGGAAAAACGTGCACAAAGTGGAGTTTTGAAGAGAAATGAGAAATCCCACAAATTGTTTCCAGAATGCCTAAAGTTGATGGGGCCTCGTCAAATGTGGGGATCGTGGGATTAGTATAGAAAGGTATGGATCACTCTTCCTCTCGCTTCAAACTAAACATTTCATCATTTATTTGTTTAGCATTGGATTTTAGTATGTTGTATATTAAAACGGTAATGCAACTTAGAATGAATGATATGGCTTTTACCTTTCCCAAAAATATTTTTCTTTAAATTTTTAAAAAAAAAAAGCCTTGGAACCATGTGCATGGAGAGCCATGTTGAACTATTAATGGGAACCAAAAACCTCAAACAAGATCAATGTTGACCCAAGACACCATGAAATTTCTTAACCAGGATGACTAACTCGATTAGATGCCTTAAACGAGGTGAGATTCGATACCCTTTTAACACTTCAGTCACCTTTGGTGATGTTCCCAATTTATGAAATTGTGATCGGTTTTGGCCTATAAATGTCGTATCGATTTGGTGTAACTAGAAAAGCCCTTAATCAACCTCTAGCATTCTTATGTGAGAATTGAAACCAACTCTCAGTTTCATAAAAATGATTTCGTAAGTTAGAGTTATAAGTGGATATTGGGGCCACCGGTTGTCATACAACAAAAGTGTTCGATGGGTTTAAGATAATTTATCTCGAAGTCACCTTCATAAATTGAGCCTTGTTTAACGTAATCAAATTCCATCAAATTCGGTGAGTTCTTTGTTTATAGGGGGATAGGAAGAAATTGATGAAATTTATGTTTGAATGTAAAATGAGTGGTTTTGGAAACCATACTATAAGCACTTTAGTTGATTTGGTTAGTTTTCGCACACTCACAACTTAAGCTAGAAAATCTTCCTGAGCATCCCATTGGTTCTGTAAATTACTCATGAACCCTTTTTATAGCGTTAAAGTGTGTGTAGAGTATTATTTAATAGATTACTTTGTATGAAACGATTTCACAATATATAGTGTTCTCTCTCTCCTCCCCCTCTCTCTCTTAAAATAAATATAAAATTATGGTTGGTCTTGGAAACGTGAATGGATTAAGAATGTAGATGAATTTGAATTAAAATGAAAATGTGTATGAATTGATAAATGGTAAAAATATTGTGAGTAGCAAAGAAAATGTTTTACACTTTCTCTCTCTTCCCTACTCTCTCTTGAAAAAAAAAAGCAAATGAATGTGTGAGGAAATTATCTCTCCTCTCTCTCCTTATCTCTACCCCTCTCAACACTTTTGCTTGAAATTACTTGAAATGATGAATGTTTTGTTTGTGCTTGAGTGTAAGGGTTTTCCATACTCAGTCCTAGGACTGATGCAACGTTGGTTGTAGGTACACCGAACAAGAGGAATTTTATGGGATGTGATATGTTGTAATTAATGAGTTGTCATTGTAAAGTTATATTCATCTTGCAATACATGTATTACCATAGAATAATGATATGTATTATTGTTCGAAGAATTGTTCCTTGTATATTTTGAAAGGGAATACCAATGTGGCTATATTTTATAGGGTTGAATTGCATGTGAAATTGTACTCAATGTTGTACATATCTTATAAAGATATTAAACTAATCCCTTGCTATATTAATTATCGGTTTATTTCCTAAACATCCACAATGTTAGGTAGATTTTCATCTCATCAAAACTAAAAAAAACAAGCTATAATGCCTAATGTACTTCCTCCTCCCATTTGAGTCTTTTTCCAGGGTATAAAACACTGATCATGTTAATAAAAAAAACTCTATCCTCCTTAATCATCTTCTTGTTTTCGCACCTAAGGCATCTTACTAAGGACCTTTTTCCTGAATATTTTAAAAGATGATGATTTTACGTTTAGAAACCTATCATTTTGGGATGAGTGAGGTGATCATGTCTAGGTGTTGTAGGTCTGACCTTATCTTAAATAATTTAACCCCCTTATTCGTAATTCCCCTTGGTACCCTAGTGGGTGGCCAAAGCCTTGCAAGATAGTTGGTGGTTGTACTTACGATTGATCTCTTGTGAGGTCTTAATTATGTGAGTGGAGACTACATGTTGATTTACTTGCGTATTTACCCAACAATTGAAATAGGTCCTTAAGAGGCTTTTGAAATGCATAAGATTGTTCGGGTTATTTCTCTTTCAATACACACTTATTCTTCCATGTCCAAGAGCATTGAAATGAGTTGTCTTGTGTGAGGTCATACTCCTTGTTGTCTTAAATCCTTAAGTGTTACATAGTGTTATAGGAATTACATTCGTTCCAAAAGGATGTTAATACAAAACCAAAGTAACCATGTAAATGTAGTCAATAAAAGGGTAAATAAGATTAAACTAAGAAATGACCACTATGAAAATGGTACACCATTGAGCGATGTCAAAACCAATTAAAAAGTCAAATGTGATCATAAACTGAATGTAATAAAGTAGAGCTCCATGAATAATACAACAATCTAATAAATTGAAAAACCAAATATGATGCATGGTCACATGCTTTGTTTTCATAAATGTGGATTAAACAAAGATACTAATGAAATAATAAAATGTAGCCTTGAGAATGGGATACCTACAACTGTAGCCAAGGTCTTGTGAGATAAGGAGATTGCACTCTAGTTGGACTTGTAAAATTTAGTAGAACTCTTGGCGTAGTTAGGAATGTAATAAATCTAGGATCACTCAAGAAGTAGATTCTATGGTCGAAACATGTAATTAACTCGTTTCTACTGAGAGTGAACCCTTAAGATGATGAAACAAAAGTAGTTGAAATGTGAAATTTGTCACTTAGATTAAAGGAAAAAATATCTATAAGGGGAACATAGGTGTAATGTACCCTTCCATGCACAATATGATTGTGAAAATATGAATTCCTAATTGGAGCAACAGATTGTGAATCAAGAATGATACAACTTAATTAATAAATTTACATAGCTGGTTGTAATAAATTGAAGATTAAAATAATGTATTGTTAGTATTAAACAATGTTATGAAATGAACTCGGGATAGGTTTTCTATTGATCTATTAACCTTCCTTTTTCTTCCTGTGAATTTTCCTCCTTATAACAAGAGTATTTTTCCAAACCTAGTAAACATGGCTCTTTCAATCAAATCCTTAAGTCAAATACTAGAAGACGCATGTGTGTATATACGTTCCTAATCACAATCATGCTATATAAAGTTATTTCCACAAGAGAAATGATCAAATTCTAAAGGAACCACTATAAGTGAAATGTTAAACAAAAACATGCAGCCTAGTTGTAAAGGAACAAAAGGGTCCCATGTTATGTGTTCTTTAGAAAATTATAGTCAACTAAACAATTTTTGAGAAACAAACCTTTAACATAAGAATTGAATATTAGGAGACTCATAGTTGTTTAAAATGAATTTATATAACAAATGAGCTATGGATAACTAATGGAATTGGAGAAAGGAACCAACCGTGCATTCTCCGTTAAAGACTAATGGTCTGAAAAATAAAGTAATTGAAGTTTTGAACAATAGGAAATTTTAAACCTTATGTATTTAATTTTGTTCAAAACTATAAGGTCATATAATGCAAACCTAAATGTAATGAATATGCAAACTGTAAAAGGGCCATGTCGTGGAGTATGCCTGTCATGTGTTTCTTACTGTAATTGGGTCGTTTTCCTAGTTTATGTGGTTTGAGTAAGACATTCATTTGTACCGTCTGTTATCCTATTGTATGAGTGGGTTCATATTTACGTAAGTGTCCTACGTGATGTCGAGTTTCTTTATTTGGATCCCATGTGGTGTTGTGTAGCGTGTAATTAAAGTCAAAAAAAATTATTCTAATAATTTCATTGTTGTATTTTGGTGTTGGAAATGTGGGTGTTACAAATAGTTGCTAGGATTTCACAAATTAAATTAAAGTAGTATGAAATTAGCTGCCTCTGCGTACTCCAAAAACATAATATTTAAAAATATATTTCTACAGGATTTACCATTTTAAATGAATTTTTATTTGAGCTTAGCGGCCACTAGCCTTTACAACGATGTAATAATTTAGGCGTAGCATTCATTAGGATTTAACACATAATATTTGGGTCATAGAGGTTGAAAAAAATTAACACATTAAATTAAGATTCCATGAGGCTAGCATCCGCTAGAATAAGCGTACTCTTAATGTTTTCAAGTTATCAGCAGTATGCTTTAACAAATCAAATTAACAAATTTTGAGCTACATGGCATCTAGTTGCTTCCACAATAGAATATTTCGAGCTTGGATGTCTTGAGCATTTATCTTATGTTGCAACATATTATTTTAAGATATTATGTCACTAGGATTCAAGTAAAAACATGTCATATATTGTAAGCTTAGCGGCTGCTGGGTTATGCCTCGAAAACATTTTCTGAGCTAAGAGATCGGTACTCAAGAACAAATATCATGAAGTTATATGTTGCTAAGACACTACATCAACATATTATTTGGAGCTTAACGGCCACTAGGATTTCTCAAAATAAATAAATATATTGGAATTCTAGCGTCCACTAGGTATTGCCGCAACATATTATGTGTACCTTAGCAGTCATTGGGATTTCACAAAATAAATTAAAATAGTATGAAATTAGCGGCCTCTATGTACTGCAATAGCATAATAAATAAAAAAATATTTCTATAGGATTTACCATTTTAAATGAAATTTATTTGAGCTTAGTGGTCCGCTATCCTTTACAACAATGTAACAATTTAAGCTTTATGTTCGTTAGGATTTAACACATAAGATTTGGGTCATAGAGGTCGCAAGAATGTCAGCACATTAACATAAGATTCCAAGAGGCTAGTGTCCACTAGAATATGTGTACTCATAATGTTTACAAGTTGTCGGGTGGTATGCTTTATCAAATCAAATTAAAAAAAAATTGAGCTACATGGTATCTAGTTGCTTCCAGAATTGAATATTTCAAGCTTGGATGTCTCAATCATTTAACAAGAGGAAGCATGAAAATTTTTAGCTTGACGTATCTGCTATCTTATGATTGAAACATATTATTTGAATATATTTTTTCATCTAGGATTCAAGTAAAAACATGTCAGATATTGCAAGCTTAGCAATCCATTAGGTTATGCCTTGAAAACATTTTATGAGCTTAGATATCGGTACTCAAGAATGGATATCATGAAGTTATACGCCACTAAGACACTGCTAGTAACATATTATTTGGAGCTTAGTGGCCGCTAGGATTTCACAAAATAAAGAAATATATTGAAAGTCTAGCATCCACTAGGTATTTCCGCAACATATTATTTGTACCTTAGCAATCGCTAGGATTTAAAAAATTAAATTAAAGTAGTATGAAATTAACGGCCTCTGTGTACTGCAACAACATAATATTTAATAAAATATTTCTACAGGATTTACCATTTTAAATGAAATTTATTTGAGCTGACCGGCTAGTTAGCCTTTACAATGATGTAACAATTTAGATCTTATCAGTTCGTTAGGATTTAACACATAATATTCCAGGAGGCTAGCGTCCTCTAGAATATGCGTACTCATAATGTTTACAAGTTGTTGGTGGTATGCTTTAACAAATTAAATTAACAAAGTTTGAGCTACATGTTTTTATCTTAGTGTCCACTATCTTATCTTGCAACATATTATTTGAAGATATGTTGTCGCTAGGATTCAACTAAAAATAGGTAGGATATTGCGAGGTTAGTGGCCAGTAGGTTATGGCTCGAATTTTTTTTTCTGAGTTTAGCGTTCAGTTACCAACAATGGATATCATGAAGTGATACGCCACTAAGACACTGCCGCATCATAATATTTGGAACATAATGACCGCTAGGATTTAACAAAATATAGTAAGATATTTCAAAATTAGAGTCCGCTAGGTATTGTCAAAAAATATTATTTGGATCTTAGCGGTCGCTAGGATTTCACTCATTTAATTAAGTAGTATGAAATTAGTGGCCTCTACGTACTGCCTCAACGTAAAATGTTATGCTTAACATTCATTAGTATTTAACGCATAATTTGGAGCATAGCGGTTGAAAGGATTAAACACATTACATTAAGATTCTAGGTGGCTAGAATTTTGAGCTACACGGCATCTAGGTGCTTCCACAATAGAATATTTTGTTCTTAGATGTCTTGAACATTTAACAAGACAAAGAGTGAAATTTTAAGCTTGGTGTCTGCAAGCTTATTTTACAACATATTATTTGAAGATATGTTATCACTAGGATATTATGAACTCTTAGATTTGTTAAGATACTACCACATCATAATAGTTGGAACATAGCGGCCATCTAGGATTTCAACAAAATAGAGAAAGATATTTTGAGTCTATTGTGTGCTAGGTATTTGCCACAACATATTATTTTTAGTTTATACCACAACAACAAAATTTGGAGCTCAAAGTGTATCAAAACAACAAATGCATGTTTAGATAAGTATAGCATTTGGAATATATACATGATCATTGTATCAATTATAAATATTCATCTATTAACATGTCATACATATCACAGTGATTTTTGCACCTATCTCACATACTAAAATTTATGATTCACTGTGGTTCTTCCTTAACTACGGGGTGTTTTTGATCTGGATACCGTGGGCATGGTTGCTTCCGGGGTTTTGTTGTTCTCATTTGGGACCTATTTTATCATCTTGTTTAGCATCATGCCTCCTCAAAATATTTTTTGTAAATATGAGAATCTTCGGATATCTTTTTCATATCCATAATCATGCTTCTATACAGCACAACAAACTTGTCAAGAAAATCCTTTTGACTACCACATGCTTTTTTGGAAATTTCCTTCAGAGTCTCTATTTTTTATATTTTTTCCCTTGTTTTGGAAATAATCTCAATGACATGCGAAGTTTCTCCTTCATTCACCTCAATCTATTCTCATTTGAAAATTAACCATGAATTTTTGAAGGGATGTCGGGAACTCTTCATCAGAAACCAATGCATTAGTTTCCTTTAAATATTTCCATGACCAAAGCTTCTATGAAAACATGATTTCCTCTATAAATAATGTCATCAAACTGCAAAGAAATTTTTCTTACCTATTCATTCCATTCCCTTAGTCTTTTCTTTGTATAATTAGCATATGTCTAGCATATACCAATATCGTCCATGGTCATAATTGTAGGGTCTTTACAAATGCCTTTTTCAATGACCTACCCCATATGTAATAATGTTTTCACAACGATGTCATCGATGTAATGATTTTTTTCATTTTTTTCCAAGAAATCTTCTGCCTACTTCTTTACATGGATGTAATTCTTTATATTATTATACAAGCCATGCAATGCCTCTTCTACATCAGAAACTGTCTCGGGAGGAACTATGGCCTTTAACTGAGTTTCAAGCTCTATATTTCTAGCATGTACTCCCCTCACTACTTCTATAGATGCTTCTGTTATGGCCCTTATAAAGGATTCTGGATCTTCCTAATATTGCACCACTTGGGATCCTTTGGCTTTTCTTTTCTTTGTAAGAGTGAAGAGGTCTTCTAAATTTTCATGCCAAACAATGGCTTGTTGTGTTGACATCTTCTTTTTGGTTACCCTTTTCAAGGTTCTCATCCTTGGATTGAATTCAATGTTCACTAAGGGATCTTCTTGTGCCTCCCAATATGGATGTTCTTTGTAGGAAATTACAAATTTCTCTACCCAATCATTTCTCTCTTTTTTTGAAGTGGAGGGAGAATATTGAGAGGGTTGCACTGGGGCTTCACTGGCTAGATATTTATTTGGTTCAGACAAGACTTCTCTAAACTTGTATCTAGATTCATTTGGTGGAGATAAGGGAGCACAGGGTTGTTGTGAATGTTCTGAATACAAAGTTTTCTTTCTCTTCATAGCCTCCTTTTTAATAATTACTCTCAGAGGTGGAACCACCCATGTCTCCTTCATATTCTGTTGAACAAGGCTATCTTGTGTTTGAGTAATCCATACCCAGTCATTATCATCATGCACGTGAGCATACGAATATATTTAATTGTCCTTTAAGGGAATTAAGGTGTTGGGAAACCCTATTCCTTTTGTCATATTTCCTTAAAGGGTGTTTGGGAAGATGAAATGAATTTCTATGGGCTGAGGCAGCCTTCAAATTGGGCCACTGTTTAAACATTTGTACATCCCACAAAGATTGGGAAGGAGGGATGTGTTTTAAGCTTCTTCTCCTTACACTTTAAATCAATTCCGTTACAAATATGATATGCAACCTCTTGTACTGCCAATTTTTATAGCACATAATATGGCAACTGAAAAGGAGGTGTAAGGAGCCCCTCAATCATGATAACTATATATTCTGGATAGAAGAATATGGCTCCCATATTCCTTATGGAAGTGAGGATGGCATCATATATTATCGGTGGTGAATTGTTTCATGTAATTGTTGGTAGAGATCAGGATACAAATAAGTGCATATATCTTGAATATGTGATCTAAAACGATGGGCATACAAGTCTTGAATATTTCATTTACCCTCAAAGGGCTCCAAGGATACCAGATTTGACAAAAATCAAGACATTTGAGAACACCAATGATAACATCGAGAAGATAGGAAAGCCATGTAAAATGGTTTCCCATGGTCAACAAAATTATTTCTTTTTGTCACTAAATTGAAACAGAGCACCTGACCTAAGGAGGGAATCTTGTCTTCATCAATAATAAAATAAAGTAATGGGATCCAGGAAACATCCACCTTAGAGATTGATGAATTTCCATATAGCCTATTCATGAGTGTCATGCCAATGCGGACTCCTGGTCTAAACCTTTTAATAAGGATTTTAGACAGCTTAGAATCATCCATATTATCTAATGGGTCAAATGCCCAACTCTGCAAAACATATCTTACTCTCCTTTTGGTCCATCCAGGACTCGAATGTGTTTGAGTTGTACAAGTAGTCTCTAGAATTTTATATAAATTTTGTATGCATTCCTAGAAAACAAACCTATTCTCTTTTTCCCTGATTTAGAAAATAATGACAAATCCTTGGACTTGGCATGAAATAGATAGGAAGTGAACAAATCCAGAAATGGAAGCACCTCTAGTTTATCAAACAATTAAATGGAGACCATATCTTTTTATCACCCTTATGTCTCAGAACTGTAGTGCTTACTCTTCCAGTATACCTATTATGTCTATGACATCAACATCAACACTTTCATTCTGAACTATGGAATATAGAGTTGAGTAATGTTGAAATTCATCATCTAAGGCTATTGGATCGAACACGGTATCTCTTATTACTTTTTCATCATCGTTGGAATATAAATAAGTATCTACCATCACCATTTCCTTGCTCTCTCACCATGTTGAAAAATTTAAGGGCCACAAACGCTGCATACATCATTAACAGAAAACATTCTGAGACAAATGACGTAATTGATTTTACAGAAAACATTCATATGTCCCTTATAACGAATATTAGGTAAGCGTTAGAAAATAATTTCTGAAATAAATGAAAGAAGTGTTGATCCTAGCAGTTTCCAAAGTCAGTAATTACTAAATATTTAGATCTTATCGGTAGCTAGGCATTATTCATAGACTTACTATTAATGTAATGAGAAAAGTGTGGTTGTACATGCACCACTGAGGGTTCAAGATATACGTAGTTTTAGCCATGGTGTTCGTTAGGCATCACGGTAGTAAAAATATTAATGAAATGATCTAAGTCTATCAATACAAGCACTCTTGAGGCTTCAATACTTATGTAGTTCATATCCTAGTGATCGCTAAGTTCAGAAACTATGCAAAATTGTTCATGACAATTAACATGTAACATATTTTGGAAGGATTATCCGTTTTTCTAACAACCATCCACATTGCATAGATAGCATGAAAGGAAAGTTTGAAAACATAGATGTTAGTGAGAGAGATGATTTAAGTCGACATATGAATGGACAATTTTTAACATTACTTGTTGGTAATTAACACCAATTGAATGGACTAGCATAAAGGCCATTAAGATTTAATTTTTCAAATTTTGAAAAGAGTGTGCGAGAAACAAAACACAATAATGGGTCCAGCGGATCACTAAACAAAGAATTTGTTAAACAAAAAAATGTTTAGTTGTCCCATAACACATTTTGCAAAGAATAACGTAGGCCCCCCAAATACCTAACTAGTTTTATTTGAAATTGAGCATTGGAGTATGCCGTAATTCACATCCATTTATATCAAAGAAAATGCTTCGCAGCCATGAAACTCCATTACTAATTGAAAGGAATGACTTAAAGACCACTAGGATTTTTTTGTTCTTAATTTAAAAAGAGAGATACTTTCATTACCTCTTGTCGTAGCAATCATTGGTTGTACAACTTTAGAATGATTGTAATTGTCAATGACTATAATTGTATCAAGTTAGTCACATGTTACCTAGTGGAGCCAATTGTTGCACTACTTTCCATTGAGAGGGATCAAGACTTTCTCTTCGTATCAAAGAAAATTCTTAGCAACCACTAAGATCCATTACTAGTCTAGCTTATCAGTCGTTGGGCTCCTATCATTAACATTTTCCATTGTAATCACTATCTATTCAACTATGGATTGCTAAGTTCCTAAACTATGCAAAATTGTTCTTGACAATTCACACGCAACATATTTTGGAAGGATTATCCATTGTATGAAAACCATCCACATTGTGTAGATCTAAGTCTATCAATAGAAGCAATCTTGAGGCTTCAGGACTTACGTAGTTCAGATCCTAGCGATGGCCACATTCAGCCACAACAAAATATTTAGAGATTGGCCTTATCTATGTATTATCCACCGGAAAACTATTATTAGAATGAGAAAAATTTCTCCAATCTTTGAACTGGTGGGGTGTCAAGATATACGTAATGTTGATCTTAGTGGTCATTATGTTCAGCCACAATGAATTATTTAGAGATTTGTCGTATCTAGGCTTATTTCAAATCCCAACTATTATTGTGATGAGCAATAGAACACCAATCCTTGCACTACTGAGGGGTACATAACACAAGTATTTCTGATCCTAGTGATCACTAGGGTTAGCCGCAACATATTTTTTAGAGCTTAATGGTTTATAAGAATCATTAACAAATAAATATGTACTTCTTATCATAGTTGTTACTACGATCAACTGCAACGATATACCTATAGCTTAGTGGTCGTTAGGCATCATTAACAGGAAAACTACTAATGCATTAACAAGAAAATATATAAATCTTAATGGTCAATAACATCCACCTCGACAAAATATTTATAGATTAGGGTTAGCAAAACACCATTCAATGGACATCTATCATTGACTTAAGAAAATTGTTGTATATACATGTATTCGTAAGGGATCAACATTTACTTATGTCTGATTAGTTCGTTGTAGGATCATGAATACGTCTCATTGCTAGACATCATTCACAAACTTACTATTAATGGAATGACTAAAGAACTGTCTATATAAGCACCACTGAGGGGTCAAGATATACATTTTTTTAACCATGGGCATTTGCTAGGCGTCACTCCAGTAAAAAATATTAATGCAATGAGAAAGTTCTTTCAATACAAGCACTCTTGAGGCTTCAAGTCTTATGCAGTTCATATCCTAGCGGTCACTAAGTTGATCAACAACAAAATATTTAGAGATTGGTCGTATCTAGGATTTTTATTCATAAGAAAACTATTATTAGAATGAGAAAAAATTCTACATTCTTTGAACTGGTGGGGGGTCAAGATATACGTAGTGTTGATCTTAGTAGTCTCTAAGTTCAGCCACAATGACCTATTAAAACCTTCTCTGTATCTAGGCTTATTTCAAATCACAATAGTTATTACAATGACCAAAAGAATGCCAATCTGATCACTACTGAGGGGTACAAACATAAGTATTTCTTATCCTAGTGGTCATTAGGGTCAGCCACAACATATTTTTGGAGCTTAACAGTGTATAAGAATCATTAACAAATAAATATGTGCTTCTTATCCTTCATGTTACTACGATCAGCCCCAAGGATATACCTATAGCTTAGTGGTCGCTAGGCATCATTAACAAGAAAACTACTAATGCATTAACAAGAAACTATATAAATCTTAGTGGTCAATAACATCCGCCTGGATAAAATATTTTGAACTTAGTGTTAGCAAAACACCATTCAATGGACGTCTCTTTAATTAATTATAATTGTATAATCTCCCAGGTCATTAAATATCACAATGATTAGTAGTCAACACATACGAAATTATGTTCCTAGTGGTCTCTAAGGTCAGCCACAACAAAATATTTACAAGCTTAGTGTTCATTATGATCAGCATCGACAAAATATTTTGAACTTAGTGTTTGCAAGGCATCATTCACTGGACATCTATTATTGAACTGAGAAAAGAGTTACATTACATGTTTTCTTCAAGGGTCACACATTTCTTAGCTCTCATTAGTTTGTTCCATGAATTTTTTTGAGCCAAGTGTTGCACTAGATACCCTCATGAGGGATCAAGCCTTAACTAGTTCTCATACTATTTACTATAAGTTATTGAAAGGAAGATAAAAATTCCACATTTTAATTATAAATGAAATCTCAAAAGAGATGGTGATCTATAATTAGTTAGTAAATGAAGTCTCAAAGGCCATGGTATAATTCTAATAAATATAATGAACACACTCTTTGTAGTGTTAGTATGAAAATACAGACTCCAAACCCTATGTATAATCTCCCTTGTTATTAAACCTCATAATTTTTCATGATATCACATCTCCCTATTTCCATATGCTTATTGTCACATTAAGAAAGAAAATCCATGACATCTTATAATTTTTAGTGTTGATATATCATTAGCTAATTTAACTAAAACAACCAGAGCCTGTAATTTTAATCTCTAAATGTTGTATATGTCTTTCCAGAACTATCAATTAAGTGAAACATTATTCAAAATCTTGTTTAGCCTAACTTCTCAAAATAGTAGGTTTTATAATTCCTTGATTCACTCATTTTCAAAGAGGAACCTACACAGATGGAACTCTTTGCATTTTTGCTTTGGCAGTCACATATATGTTTTTATAAATTTTATTTCCAAAATTTCCTTATGTAATCAAACAAATTACTGTAAATAAGCAAATAATTATTTGTGTTACTATTACTATTTCATCTACTGGAAGTTACTATCATTATTTCATTACTACAATTTAATTTAAAATGAAATTTCTATAGAAACCAGCCGCTAACAGTCCAAAATCCCTAAATGATTAACAACCCTAACTGGGAAAAATCTATTTTCCTCAGCCTTTTCAGCAACACCCATTTTGTTCACTTCCAATAATCATTGATGTCCATCTCAGGTATTTTATGAATCATTTCTCAGTCCTCTTGCAAAAAAATACCCATAACATGTTTTACATTACTCGCAAGTGGGGTACACACATATTTAGCAAATCATTTAGGGATCGGAAAAAAGAATGAAAAAATGATGTCAAACCCTATCAGTTGAGAAGTGTTTGTCAAAGAGTGTTAAAGAATAGACATATTTGACTACTGGAAGTAGAGAAAATAGGGTTTCATTGAAAAGGCTACATAATATTCTACATACATAGAATTTCAAAATTTTGGAAGGAGCAAAGGTGAGAATGCATACCAATTTTTGATGCCTTCATGAAAACAAACCATGCTCAGAATTTTGGAAATCAAACCGTGATCTGATTTTCCAATGAATTATTATGCTTACGGATTTTTTCCCTTATGCCAATGTTCTCACATGAAGCTTCAAAAATTTAAGTGTCCTTGAAATATACTAATGAATGACAATCTATAATTATATGGAACGGAGACACTTCCAACCGCCACTTTCTTCGGCGCACGAATTACAAAAGACACATGGTTGCCATTAATTTTCTTTATATTTAATGGCTAATTAATGGCTATCAAATGGTGCACATATTTCAAAATATGTGCATGAACTTTACTTTGTTCGGTTAATGGCCAATTAATTTTAGGGGAACCACTATATTAACCATATATGCCACACACAAAAATTATCAATATTAACAACAATATCATCAAAAGAACAACATGCTCAATGTCAATTTTATCATCTTTAAATTACATAGTGAGTATATAAGTATTCCATACTTTGACTATACTACAAATGATATGTGGTTCAATTGATGTCTCACATATTGAATTATCATATTTCGAATATCGCACAAACTTTACATTGTTTGGTTTAATGGCACTCGCAAATATTAACCATATATGCCACACACAAATAATATCAAAATTATCAACATTATCAACAAAAGAACACCATGCTCATTGGCAATATTATCATCTATAAATTACATAGAGAGTATATAAGTATTCCATACTTTGACTATACTACCAGTGATATGTGGTTCAATTGATGTCTCACATATTGAATTATCATATTGTCCTCAACAAAAATATACATGTTTACAAACATCATTTTTAAATTGTTTTGTTACACAAACAGTATCTTTGGATGTGTGTGTCAATGATCTTGGTGGCACCCATGATGTTGATCATTGGCATTGTTCTGAAATAAAAAGGAAGAATGCAAAATAGAGAAGTATTAGCTAACTCCAATGCATGATATTTTTTTTATTTTAAGATGGAATGAATGATGCAATACTATATTACTTAGGTTAAAAAACTGTGTAATTTACCTGGGTAAAAAGACTTGCGACTTGAAGTTGTACATCCAATATTTTCTCCATTAGCTTTCTCTCTTGTTCCATTCTTTCACGCTCAAGTTGAAGCCTTCCCTGCTCAATTTCTTTCAATGTTCTGACTGAATAGATGCATGATATTTTTTATTACCTCTTTCAAATCTCCATAAGAGTTTATTTTTCTCTTCACATCTTTTCTCTGAATTCCATTTTTTATTCAAAGGGGTTTCTATCTTTGCTCCTTCCAAATTTTCAATGTTGATAGAAGGGATTTCTGATTTCCCTCTCATGTCTTTTTCAGAAGTAGAAGTGGTTGTATTAACCCTCTCTTTTCCATTAAAACCAATAACCTTGTGTGTTTTATGTGTAATGTGATCTATATCTTCATAGAAAAGTCCATGTTGACTGTGTTTCCAATGTTGTGTTTTCCAATTGTTTCTCCTTCTTGAGGGTTTTCTTCAACCTGTTCATCTTGTATTTGCATTGCTTCCCAGTGAATGTTTTTCCACAAACTTCATTCAAAGCATCTGCTATATTATCCCAATGTTTCTTGCCGATATATCCACAGGTTTAAATGTTCATACACCTCTTCGTATTTTTAAATAAATGTTTTCACATCAGATTTTGACCACAACTCTTCTTTGTATTCTTTCATCAACTCCTCTTTATTTCTATCTCTTTCATATGCATGGGTTATTGAAAATGTTTCTTCTAATTTTGAATCATCAACATCATCAACAATATATGGATAATTTAGATTGATTTGTGAATGTGGAATGCAAGGACCCAATTTCTGTGTGCCACTTGTATTCTCTTGAAAATTTGAGACACTATTTCCATCTAATTTTTGCATGCAAAAGTCCTTTACACGGAATTTGCTTAGCTATGTTGAAAAAACCATATCGTCTACATAGTTTCTGGGAGTTGATTTGAAACTTGGGATTCGAAACATGAAAACAAGGAAAATAGTGATATTTCCATGTCCTGCAAATTTATTAGTTACTATAAACAATCACAAATGAAACAATTTATGTACTCCATTTTTATCTAAACTTAATTTCATTTTCCATTTTCTAAAAATAAATATACAAGGGGTCCTGTGCTCTGTAAAATCACAGAATCAAAACATGTGGAGAACCATTGAAAATTGGTTAATTACCTACTAACAAATGCAATATTTATAATCACTGTGAAATGGGTGTATAAACTGAAATTCTTCAAAATAAAATAACAATGCTTTACCTATTTTAATTTTTTGTAACTTTGTTCTTCCCCCATTTATGTATGTGCTCCTTGTTTTGGTGTTCGCCTTCGAAATGAGTATACCATTTTTTCCATTTTATTGCATTAAATACAGACGTTAGCAAGATTTTGTGTGGATTAAAATTTAATATTGTACCACTTAATATTAAATGCAATACGAAAAAATAAAAACATATTCTCAAGTGGCAGATTTTACATGACACGATTTAATGGCCATTTAATGTTTAGGGAAGTGTAATATTAATTATGTAACATTTGACCTTACAAAAAAGTGTAATTTTTATTGTATTATAAAAATCTTAATCTTTCCCCTACACTATGAGGTTTATGGATAAATTATACACATGCAGTGCGATCTAAAATTAAGGTAACACGGTTTTTTATAACATAATTTTTAATGTATGAAAACTAAAATTTGACATTGTTTGAGAATTAAATTTAATTAAAATTAAGTCTTTAATATTGATAATTATTAATAAAAAACTATGTAGCATGTGTTACTTCTACTCAATATTATATATAATTATTAAAAAAAAGATATGAAAAGCTTAGAAACAATTAATACACATTCTTGACATCAAAGCATATACCACCATCGTTAATCAAATAAAGTCTAAATTATTAAAAATAAACTTAGTATTGTTAAAAATTAAGTGATTATAAAAAGCTTAGAAAAAATAATACACATAATTGAATCTGTTAGCATTGTAGGTTATTATTTATCCTTTTATTTATTTTAAGGATAATTCTTACACTTGTGTTAGCCCTACACTTGTTGGGTTAGCTTGCTTAGGTGTACTAGTTGTGTGGAGTTAGCTTACTAGTTGTGTTGAGTTAACTTCTCAGCTATGTGAAGTTAGCTTACTAGTCTTTTGGAGTTAACTTAACTACCAGTATTAGTTAGTGGGAGTTAAGATTTCACCATTGATTTAGGTAGTAGTTGCACTTCCCTCCTCCTATATGTACATCTTTCTTATTGAATAATTCAAATCATTGTATTGTAATGTATTGAGCATTATGGATTATGATAGATTTCCATATATGGTATTTTAGCTCTTTTGCTTTGCAAATCTAATGTGGTGTGCTATTATCATCATGAGATCCAGCTTGGAACAATATTCTTATCGATTTGGCAACTTTCATGGTATCAGAAGCCATAGAATGAGAGTAGACATCCATCTATAAGTTTTTGCCTTTGAAATACCAGCAAGGGTTTATTATTGTCATGTATTTAGAATTTATGAAATTTGTATGCAGCATGCATTTTTATGTAAAATGGAGTGCAACATTGGAATGCCAATAACCTCTTGAAATGATGTCAAAACCCTGTTTAGAATCATTGACATTCAAAAATTCTCAATTCAACATGGTTCATCATTTGCAGTATAGTTTTCCTACATGTACAAATATTCTTTTGGGCTCAAAAATTATGGGATACAGATTCAGGTGGTAGGTTGCTTTAGAGATAAAGGCTGCTTTGGAGTTTCCACTAACAATATGTACATTTAACATGGTGCCAGAAGAAAAAGCATTATGGAGGTCTATTTGTATTCAGATTTGGGGTACTTTTTGGAGTGTATTTCTACCAGTATCATTATGGTGAGATCAAAGGATACATTTATTTTACCATATCTGGGTATCACAGGATTCAGTGATATTGAAATTGGATGTAATCTTTTATCTACTGGATAAATTTGTCACCCTATAAGTGCATTCTTTTATCCATTGGATATAAGCGTAAACCTTCAAGGATGCATTCTTTTAGCCTCTTGGCAATTTCAGTTTTGGATGCAATTGTTTTATCCACTCGACCCAAAGATGGATGTACCCTTAGGTTCATTCTTTTATCCATTAATATGACGTGTACCCTTTGAAGGTAATGATTTACCCTTTCCAACATTTATATTTAGGCAAGGATTTTATCCTTTGAGTCACAAACATGTATCGTGTGGATGCACTCTTTTACCCTCTTGGACATTTGGGTGTCAAATGTGCCTTTTAAAAAAAGATCAACATTAAAATATTATTTTTAGCAAAACCTTCATCAGAGCTCATAACTTTTATTTGTAGCTCCATTATGATTTTTTTTGAAATTGTGTATTTTTTCAATTTCTGAACATTGATAAAGGGTTTTAAAAAATATTTCAAATTTAAAATACTATTTGTGAATGTGGAATGTTTACAAGGACCCAATTTAAAGTGTCAAATTTGGACCACTTGTATTCACTTGGCAATTTTGTTGAGCACTGGATTTCCATTAAGTTTTATCCCATGTTACATTCCTTTACATGGGTTTCTTAACTCTGTGTTGAAAAAAGGACATATTATGGCATCTGTTTCTTGAACTTTGATTTGAAAACTTTGGATTTGAAACTGAAAACAAGGGAAATGGTGATATTCCCATGTCCTGCCAAATTTTTATTCAATGTTACGATCTTTTATAGGAATGATTTTGGATTTTCAAATAAATATACAATCTATGGTGTCCATACTCTACTAAAATTCAATTTCAGTATCAGATTGGTATTGATAATAAATCATAGAAGGGGTTTTGTGTTCTTTTCTTGAAATGATACATAATCAGAAACATGTGGAGAACCATTGAAAATTGGTTTGTGTACCTACAAACTTGTTTCAATATTTATAAGAACTGTGAAATGGGTGTACCTAATTTGAAATTGATCAAAATAAAATAACAATGCTTTACCTTTTTACAATTTTTTATAACTCTCCATTTCTCTTCTTACATGGAGCAGTATTTTGGTGAAGCCCAGAGTCCTTGTTTTTGAGTGTTGTATGCCTTCAAAATGGATTCATACCAAGTGTTTTCCACTTTTATTGCATTAAATACAAGTTTTTACCCATCTAGATTTTTTTTTGGATTAAAGGATTTAATATTCTACCACTTAATATTAAATTCATAGTACAAATGAAATAAAAACATCACACATCCCAAGTGGCGGATTTTACATTGCATACCAATTAGTGGCCTTGAATTAATGGCCATTTAATGTAGGATGAAGCGCAATATTAATTATGTACGGCCATTTGACCTTACAAAAAAGTGTAATTGTTATTGTATTATAAATATTAATCTTTCCCTTACACTATATGGTTTATGGATAAAATTCTTACACAACAGTGAATCTAAAATGCCCTAACTTTTTTTTAGCAACATAATTTTTAATGTATGAAAACTAGCTTTCTACATTGTTTGAGTTAATTTTAATTTTTATTGATATTAGCTTACTGAGTCTTTTTGTAACATATATATTACAACTACTAATAAAAAAGTTAAGTTATTTCAAAAGTAGCATGTAGTTACTTCTACTCCTATATGTACAATTCTTATTGAATAATTAAAAAAATTGTAAGTAATGTATTACACATTATTGATTACAAAGCAATACCATATATTATTAAATAAATTCTAAATTATTAAAAATAAACTTAATATTGTGCTAAAATATTATGTAGGATATAAAAAGCTTAGAAACAATTAATACACATAATTGAATCAAAGCATATACCACCATCGTTAATCAAATAAAGACTAAAACTTGAACTCTATACCATAAAATAAGCATAGCTATACAATTAGAGAATTAAATACATGAACAGATTTACTTCGACACAATATTAATGGCCCTAAATTTAAGTCCAAGAGTTATCTGCTAGGCTATAGACAATTTTTTTGACTAGAATGGCAGGTGAAAATATGCCCTTCGATATGACGAGTGATCGCTATTCCAAGTGCAAAATTCACACTTCATCTTGAAAAAATTCTTTGCATGTGAGGTACTTGATGACATCATGCGACGTGTGAGGGATCACACTTCAAAGTGTGAGGAAATTAAACTTTGACGTGCATGAGGGAGATCACACTTTGTCATGCGAGGGATTACACTTCATCGTGCAAGGAATAACTTGGTAGATGTATGAGGCCACTTGACTCTCTTCGCTCTATGATGAGCTATCACTGTCACATCCAAGTGTGAGTTTTTGAACTTGGAATTGTGCTTTCTCACACATTAAAGTGCGATCACAAACTTCTGGCCTCCCATTCTAGTCAATATTTGAATTTTAGCATGTAAAAAAATAATTATGTCACAGTGGCGCTAGGCTATACAACTATTGAAAGCCATAGGGGAAATAAGCCAATGACTGTGCATAAGCCAATGACTGTGAGTGGTAATGTGTAGTATAGTACCACTAGTTGTAAAAATTGAAGTCAACATTTATAACTTTTATACTAAGAATTTAGAAAAAAGGTAGCCAATAAGATGAGTAAAATCAAGTCACATGTACAAATCAGCCAATAAAAAGGTGACACATCAGTTGTCCCGAAAAGGTGATTTCATTCACAAGCAAGGGCCAATATTAATTTTCTTTGTACTAAAAAGTACCTATTTTTAATCCCTTAGAAATACTTTTTCAACAAAATTTAAATGCACAAAATAAAATGTGTGCATTATAAAAATATTAATCTTTCCCCTACACTATGTGGTTTATGGATAAAATTATACACACATAGTAGTGGGATCTAAAGGGTGTAATATAATTTTGTTATATGTTTAAAGATATTTGGATTAAATGAGGTTTTAAATATGTTCATATAAGATGTATATTTTTATTTTCTCATTGTGATTTCAATTCTCCATACTAATGTTAAATATTTAAGTGTTCTTTGTACTAATTTTCTCTTTTTATTTGTGGATACAGTTGAAAATGAACTCTATTTTTGAAGATGGAGCACATGTGGATTTACTATCCAAAGGTGTGAAAGTTGCGGAGGGACTAGTTTATCCATCCAAAGATACACTCCATTGTAGAGACGTGGGGTCTAGCTTATTCATTGTCACAATAAGTATTGTATTCAATGGCAGAGTGAGACTGTCATACACAATTGATGATTGTGAAACCCTGGCAGAAATTGAAAACAAGGGATACTTTATCCCATGGGAAAGGAAGCAAATGATTAAGCATGTGATTTCAAATGTTTCACATGTGGGGGGTGATGGCATTCAAAACATTATGAGAAGTGACTCAGAGGATGCATTTAATGAGGATGAGGGTTTGAATTCTACCAGTGATAGCCATTTTTTCACAACTCCTAAAGACATGGATGAATTTTCTACAACCTACATGGTGCTAAAACATAAGTGTCCTCAGAAAGAAGGTGACATAGCTGAATGGGTCTATATCCCTGGTATAAGAACAACATGTGTGTTGGCTAGATTTTTCTGCATAGCTTAAAACCTAGGCAGTCATGAGATAAATCTCCCTCATTTACCGAGTGAGGCTCCCATGTAAGATTTGCTCAATTTAATATGCTAGTATCTATATGGGGGTATTACTTTAACGATGCAGCTCATGAACCATAGTTGAATAGTTTTGCAGCAAGTGAGCAGTTGTTTAAAGAAAGGAAATATCTAAAGAAGAAGGAAATAATAAAATAAAGGAAAGAAAGAGGGAAGATGTGCAACCCAATCAATAGATTACAAATTTGATTATATGCACATAGACAGAACCAATAGATATTAACACACATAATTATAAGCAAAGGCAACTTTCAAATCTAGATCCATAATAACACAAAGTTTATAAGTAGATCTAAGACAAAAAGACTAGAAATAAAATGCATCGTGACACACAAAGTTCTCCTAAAATTTTCTCCTTTCTATTCCTTTGCTTCAAATAACTATCAGGGGTTTCAGCACAAAGTCTTGAACACAAGAATGTTGCTTACAAATTTTGATCCTCTAACCCGTAGGTTATTCCTCTACTTATAGAATGTAGAGGGGCAATTACAAGTCGGAAGCTTTTAATGAACTGGCACATGTGGAAGTCGGAAAGGAAACAACTGGAAATCTCCCTCCTGAAATTCCTCTTTGCATGACATGCATGATTTACAACTGAAGATAGAACCTTCTATTTTGCATGTCTGCCACCTATTTCCAAGTAGTTGACTTCTTCAAGTAATGGCTTTTAAACCGATCACTTAAGTTTTATAATTTAATTAATCGCTCAATTACTTTGTCAGACAAAAGAAGAAGAAAGAGGAAAGCTTCCACCTCCTCCAAGCTAGGCCTGAACTTTGCAATATCTAACTACAGTGCCACCAGTCTACTGATGGAATTCATCGTGAAAGGCTTAACGGCTCCATCAATTCTCCCTTACACCATCAAAAGAAACCCTTCCAGGTAATTAGGCACTCTGCGAGGAATGATCTGTGTGTATGAAGTAACATTTCCGACCACTTCCTCATGAGTGAAAGCAATGACATTGTCTGGTAAAGATGATGTCATACTCTCAAGTGCCTGCATCCTCCTAGACATAATTCTGCAGATCTCCAAATGGAAAGATACTGCAAACTTCAATTGCTTCCCCTTCTCAACTGATTCATTAGGACACAATTTGTTCCACAATCAACACTTCTCTTGGTAGCTTATTGATTTCGGCCAAAGTACTCAGGTTACTCTCAGAAACTATGTTCATATCTACCGTGCTTGTCATCAGTTTCTTTAGCTAATATGTTGCATCTTTTATAACCTTTAGGCGGGATGGCACCTCTCCGAGTTGTATAGAATCTTGACGAATAATCATAATTTTCCATTCATCGATAGCTTGTACCTGGTTACTTGCATCTTCCATTTCTTGCATCAGATGATCATTCACCTGCTTCTGTGCTAAAATGGGTTAAGTGGAAGATTTAGCAACCTTGGCAATGATCTCACACAATTGAGATACATGCTTCTAATGTTCAACTTTCTCTGCCTTTTCTTTATCAAGCCTAAGGAATAGAGCATCTATTAATGTATGCGTGTCCTGCTTCAATCCTTCTGTGGTGGCTTGACCTATGGGTACTTTGGTTACTATTATGTCTTCTTCCATGAGCTCATCCTCCTTCTTCCCTTCTGTCTAGAACTGACATCTCAGAAAACTTATGCCCTGACTCCTCGATGGTCAACCTTGAAGTTACCTTAGCAACTTTAGGTTTTTTGTCTTTTCCACTTAGACTCAGGAGTAGCTGCAAGTCATGTTCCTCCAAGTTGATTTCCTCTCTAGCCTCTAGAACCAACTGTGAAGTCAACCATTCTGAGAAATTACTTCTCAGAGAATGAGAAGTTTTCGAGTGTACCACTATCTCACGCTCTGATTCCTCTCCATTTGAAACCGCTACAGTGTTGTTTCTACCATCCTCTGATTCATCCAAAGACAAAGCTCTTTCGAACTCTACCATCTGCAGCTTCAACATTTCTTCAAGAACAGGTGCTGAATGGAGTGGCTGAGGAGAGAAGATGAATGTTGTCCGGATTCAACGGAGGAATGGCAGTGTCCTGCTGAGGTGCAATAGTCGGTGAAGTACTTGGTGCTAGGAGAAGCCAGAACCTAACATCATAGCTGTAGAATTGATCTTCTCCTTCGAATGAGACCTTCTGTGTATTTTCATCTTCTCAGGTCCTTCTGCTACTTTCTCCTCCGTGACTTCCTCTTGAGGGAATCTCATCTATGTCGAATTTTCCCATGATTTGATTCATCAATGCTTCATCAAGGCAATATACCTTCATCAGTAACCAGTTTGAAGTGTTCACCAGAACAGCGGCAAACCTTTCCTCAATCGTATGGCAAGCCCCTATGTTCTCCTGAAGTACAGCTCTATCTCCTCCCATCTAATGGTATGTGTCAAGTAACATAGGCCCATCATCTTTAAGATCTGCAGGTATCTGTGCTAATCCAAAGTCAAACACTTGCCGTGCTGATAGCCTGCTGAAATATTTCTTTCTAACTTGTACTCACTTTTGCACTTCATCCATAAATCTTCTAATGAAGGTACATGTGCATACTCCTGTGAGATTGTCTTCCTGGCTACTCCAAATGGATCGAAGTTTAGCCATGTTGGGAAGAACTTTTTCTCGTACTCAGAGAACATTTCCGCTTCTACTCCTCGGGCTTTATGAATGCTCTGGCAGCTATAATGACCCACAGTGATCGGGAATAATCTCATAGACTTATGCCATTTCGACTAAAGGTCGTGCATCTCCACAAGTTGTCTACTCAGCTCCATGGTGACCAATCTATCATTCGGATATCTAGGTAACTTAACTGGTTCTCAAGAAAAGTCCGGTGACCCTGAGGTATGTGAAATCCGTAAACTGAATGAAGAGACTACCAATTCTGGACATAGCTTCCCACACTTCCTTGCTCACCTTGTTGCCCTTTAGGTCACCATCCAACCTACAAATGAATTCATAGAAGAATCCATCATTAAACACCTTGTAATCTTTCTTGCATCGCAGGCACAGTAAGTTGTGCGTAGCACTCGAAAATAGGGTCCTTAGAAAGAACACCACATCTATCCAGCTTGGAGAATATGCCTTGTGAAGTTGTTGCGTATACCAAATAGGAAGTCATTTTGAAGCTGAAAGTATGCCTCACATTCTAGAATTGCTCACCAATGTTGTCACTAATGATTTCCGACCAATTGATTATTGAATCTGGTTTGTTGATTTCAATGGTCCTCATGAAAGCATACATCCATGTGCGGAAGGTGTGAGCATTTGCTTTTCCATTTATCCTGCATAACAATTTGGCAATATCATCCACCTCTTGTACCAGATTGGATCACGAAAGAGTTCTTGGGAACTTGGAAGGAGATTTGGGCTTTTTTATGTATCTGTTGTTCATTATGCTCACGCAGTCAACTCTATGCTTCTCCCACCTCTTGTCGGCATCTTGCATGCTAATAGAAGTCACCACCTTTTGTGTCAGAATCTTTAAACAATAATTGATGAACTGTGCATCCAACCGGATTATTGTTTTCCCCGTAGCATCTCAGACTGATCTGGATGATGGATGGTAATACCTAGCACACTCCATAACGAACTCTGGCAACTGGGTTGTGAATGGAAATGTTGCAACTTGAATAATTCCACTGCTTTTGACTGCACGCATGAGGGAAGTCTTTCCTGCTCTGGATCTATCAATCAATTCGGGAAGAGGTTCCGGACCTAGATCTGTGTCTCCAATGTCTGCGAATTTAGAAGTGATGCATGACTCTGTTGTGCTCTCTTTTTCATCCCTATTTGCCATCGTCGTATCTATCTTTGTCTGAACAATTCTTTTTCTCTTTATTCGGTCAGAATTCTTCACAATCGGTGTAGATCTGGATAATTCTTTAGATTCAGAGGATATGTTCAATGTATTGGACATTGATTTAAGCTTTCTTTCTCTTATAAAAGCACCTGTAATGAATTCCTACAATTAATTCAGACAAAGATGAAAACTGGAACATGAACAGTGGATTTTAATCATAAAAATCTACATATACTAAGCTTGATGCCCCAAAATTTGATGTTTTATTTGCATGCAAAACAAGCATGAATTTTACCAACTTCACCTGAGCACCTGTATCACTTATGCAGACAATTATTCAGACACAAATCAATCTCCTTCAAACTTAGGCGCCAAATTTGGAAACTTCCAGCATTAATTACACCTTCTTCTGATCAAAATTCCTCTTCAAATGGGGCGCACTTTTTGTCTGGGTTGCACTTCTCTGCTTTTGAATTAATTAATTCATCCTTATGACAGCCCCTACTTATATAATCCTTATAATTCTATAATTAATTAATGCCTCTCCTATTCCTAGAAATTAATTAATTATTTAATAAGCTTGACTCTTCAAATGGGGCACCTATTTTGTGCATGTTCATGGCTGCCATTAAATTTATTTAATTTTAGCCTTCTACTTTCAGTTAACTTAAGTCTCACAGTATGCTTTGACCTTAGCCATTGAAAATAGGAATTAATTAAATCAATTAATACATAAAAAGTATTATTCCTCTCCCAAATGGGGCACACTTTTTGACATGAAGGGGCTGCATTAAGTAAATAATATTTATTTAATTTTAGAACTTCTAATTCTAACTTCCTTTGTCCAATTTTCCTTCGTTGACTTTTCCACAAGCCTGGGCGCCAAAATTGGAGAAGAAATTAATTAATTTAATGTATTTAAATTTGCCCTTCTTTCCCTAAAGGGGTTGCACTTTTTGGCATGAGCAATTTCTATTTTTAAAAGTCAATTGATAATGGGATTATTTACCCTGCAAGGCAGCTCCGAAAATCCCATGATCCACTTAAGTTGTTTGAATTTCATAATGGGATTATTTACCCTGTAAGGCAAGTAATAAAATCCTATCAATGCCTTAAGTGATTTTTCTATTATTTGACAATGGGAATTTTTACCTTGAAATTTCTACTTGCCTACTACCTCTAATTTTTCCATTGTGACTTAAGTGGCATTGCTTCCATGGGAAAAAGTACCCTGCTAGGCAAGTACAAAATTCTCACCTGCCTAATGCTTCCAAAATTCCCTTGATTCACTTCAAATCCTCTTTTTTCAAAAATATTATCTGCCTAGAAGAAGCTTTTTGGTGCACGACTTCATCTTTTCCGAGAGAACCAGACCTCCAATGGCGAATTCCTTCTAGCACAACGTGCATAGGTAATCTCCAGATAATCTAGGTTAAGAATCAGGCCAACCCGGTAAAAGGAATTCATCCAGATAAATTTCACAGAAAACAAAACGGGAAAACACAAAAAACACAAAACATTGCCAGAAGTCACAAATAAAGCCCAGGATTCATTCCTGGTTAAAACCCTACTGGTATATAGGAAAATTGACATGTACAATCACAATAGGGTTAAACCAAAGCACAACTTGCCTCAAACGAGGCTCAAAATAATTAAATACAAATTTCCCGTAGGCAAACCCCAGTGACAGAATAAAACAATTTTGGGCATTTGGGTATTTGTCGAAGATGGCGAATATCTTGACATATTACAAGAACTTTCTGGAAATAAAAACACAAAATGACCCATTATTTTAAAAGTACAAAAAAAATTTAAATAGGTTAGTCCTAGATTTCAGGGTGAAATCTGAGGGACACCAGATCTGGATCTGGATCTGGAATTGAATCTGGATCTAAATCTATGCATGATTTTGCTGATCTTTCTCATTCATCCCACTTTGTCATGACTGGAGCGATATTTGTCTAAGCAATTATTTTTCTCTTTATTCAACCGGAATTCTTTACAACCGGTGCAGATCTGGATATTTCTTCAGATTCAGAGGATATGTTCAATGTATTGGACATTGATTTAAGCTCCCTTTCTCTTATAAAAGCACTTGTAATGAATTCCTATAATTAATTCAGACAAAGATGGCAACTGGAACATGAACACTTGGTTTTAATTATAAAAATATGCATATATCAAGCCTGCTGCCCCAAAATTTGATGTTTTGATTGCATGCAAAGTAAGCATGAATTTTGTCAACTTCACCTGAGCACTTGTACCACTATGCAGACAATTAATCAAACTTAATTCAAGCTTCTTCAAACCTAGGCGCCAAACGTTGAAGCCTTCCAGCAGTAAAAACACCTTCTTCTATGTAAAATTCCTCCTTAATTGGGTGCCAAAATTGCCTGGGCTGCACTTCCTTGTTGAAGAATTAATTAATTCATCATTATGGCAGCCCATTCTTATATAACCTTCACCATTCTATAATTAATAATTGCCTCTCCTATTCCTGGCAATTAATTAATTAATTAACATGTTTTTCTCTTCAATTTGGGCACCTATTTTGTGCATGCTCATGGCTGCCATTAAATAAATTAAATTTATTTAATTTTAGCTTTCTACTTCCAGTCCACATTGACTTCACAGTGTGCTTTGACCTTATGCACCAAAAATAGGAATTAATTCCATTAATTAATACTTTAAAAAGTATTATTTCTCCTCAATATGGGTCGCACTCTTTTGCATGAGAGGGGGCTGCATTAAATAAATTAAATTTATTTAATTTTAGAATTCTATTTCCAATCTTTTTTATCCTTTCATCATGCATTGACTTTTCCTCATGCTTGGGCACCAAAATTGGGTGAATAAATATTAATAAATATTATTAAATGCATTATTATTCACCCAAGGTGGGTCGTACTTTTTGGCAAGGGTGAATTCTATTTTTAAAAGTCAATTTCTAATGGGATTATTCACCCTGCACTGCAGCTCCAAAAATCTCATGATCCACTTAAGTTGTTTGACTTTCATAATGGGATTTTTTATTGTGCAAGGCAGGTAAGAAATTCCCATCAATGCCTTAAGTGATTTTCTTTTATTTCACGATGGGAATTTTCACCCTGCAAGGCAGGTAAGAAATTCATGCCTGCCTACTGCCTCTAATAATCCCATCATGACTTAAGTGACTTTGTTCCCATGGGAAAAAGTACCCTACCAAGCAGGTACAAAACTTTCCACCTACCTGCTGCTACCAAAAATCCCATTGTAGCTTAAAACCTTCCTTTCCCAAAAATATGACCTGCTCAGAAGAAGGTTTTTCGTGCATGACTTCGTCTTTTCAAAGAGAACCAGACCTCCTATGGTAAATTTCTTCTGGCATAACATCCATAGATGATCTCCAGATACTCCAGGCAAGAAATCAGTTTAAACCGGAAAAGAAATTGACCTAGAGAAATTTCACAGAAAACAAAACGGGAAAACACCAAAAACACAAAACGTTGTCAGAAGTCACAGATAAAGCCCAGGATTCATTCCTGGTTAAAACCCTACTGGTATATGGGAATATTGACATGTAAGACCACAACAAGGTTAAACCAAAGCACAATTTTCCTCAAACGGGGCTCAAGATAATTAAATAAAAATTTCCAGCAGGCAAACCCCAACAACAGAATATAACGATTTCGGGCATCTGGGTATTTGGCGAAATTGGCTAATATGACTCTCTGGGAATATCTTGACACAATACAGACACTTTCTGGCAATTAACACACAAAACGACCCATTATTTTAAAAGAATGAAATTTTTTAACATGGGGTAGTCTAAAATTTCAAAGTGAAATCTGGAGACACCAGTTGGCTCTGTCTGTGGACATCTTTGCCTCTTTCAAAATAAAAGGAGTGAAGATGAGATCCCAGCATCTCTAGTTTCATGTCTTGTCCATTGGGCTTGGGGTCAGGCAAACAAAAACAACACAAAACTAAAAGAAAAGTAAAAACAACAAAGTTTTATTTATATACATACAGGTTTTATCCTACTTTTTTATGTCCAGAAAAGATTCAGATGTTTCCCGTTGAAAGGCAGTGGTAACTCAATTCCATCCCGGTAGGCAAGGAAGAAAGTGTCCATTCTGGCATCACTTTTGATCATGAAGGGTCATTTCCAAAGTGAATCACATTTGACGTGCATGCCCTTCGGTTCATGTCTCTTGTCACACCAGAGTACCCAGTCTCTGATCTCAAACTTCCTTTCTCTGGCCTTCTTGTCAAATACCTTGGGCAAGTCCTTATCAACTTCATCTAGTGGTGGCTCATCCTTTCTTCTCTCCATGGCAAGTAAGTCTGCATCAACTTGCTCCATTCTTAGATTTACCTGTTGCATTTCTCAGGAAGAACTATCACCATCACCATGTTCTTTGTTCTTATTTAGGTACCAATCATGCTTGTCGAAAGTCTTCACTAAGGAAACTAAACCCTTGGGGATTTTGTTACCTTTTGGTTTGATTACTCCACTACTGTCATCATAACCTGGATCAGCTTTTCCTGTGACTGTTTGTCATGGTGGTGATTTACTCCCTTCAACATACAATTGTCAAAGTTTCCTTGTTTCAGAAATGCATGATGTTTCTTTGTCCTCATTGAAAGTATACCACTGTTCAACATTATCAAGAACTTTTTGGCGGTAGACCATCTCCACTTTATAGTTTCCTTTGTCTTAATATGGACTGGTGGTCTATCCAGAATTCAATAGTGCATTTGTGACTGCCAAAGAATCTTCCTTGGAGTGCTGATTGGTTGGAATGAAGTTGATAGAGAAGGTTACAAAATCTAATGTGGCAGAAAGTACTTTATCTCTGTAATGCTTCATCTCATCTCTTTTGACTTGATCTTTACCTCAAAATTACTTTACTAGAAGTTCAACATCTCCTTAGGCTTTGAGGAGTTTTACTCCTTTCTTTTTATCTTGCTCCATTCCTAGAAGCAATGCTTCATACTCCACCGTATGATTGGTGTTCTCGAACATCAACTTGTGGGAGTATGGGAATATCTCATGATCTGGAGATATTAGTAGAACGCTCGGCTCCTGATCTAAAAGAGCAACATGTGCCTTTAAACTCCAGAGTTCAAACTTTTTTAGCTTCTTTTTCTGGCTCTAGTTGAAATTCTGACTCTGGAACGTCTTTATCCATTTCCAAGAAATAGACCCCACGGTCAGATTCCTGAAAAATAATTTGAGATCTAGGATCTTCAGATTTTGTCACCATGTACTTGGACTTCTTTTCCGGCTCTAGCTTCTTATTAATCCCCTTGATAGGAATATGAGCATCGGACCAATCCATCTTTACTTCTGCACCCAACTCTTTGCAGAAGTTTCTGCTCAGCAACATCCCATAGGAGACAGGAATATCTGTAACTAAGATTGTCATCTTTAATCTCTTGTCAGGAAAAGCTGCCAGAACAGCTTGTGCATCTTTGATTTGTCCGATTAAAGGGACTTGTATCTCCATGGAGTAGCACCTTTTTATGGTCTTTGTCAAGGTAAGCCCAAGAGCATCTATAACTTTAGTTGGCATGACATTGTCAGAAGCACCTGAATCTAAAATGCAGTTGCTTAACTTGAAACCATTAAGAAATAGGGAAACATAGAATGGTTTCACTCTTTTAGAAGATGGTGAGGATTTAACAACTGCAGTGTTGTTCTAGGGAGGAGTATCCTTGGGCTTAGGAAAAAGGCCTTTTGATGTATTGGATTGTCCTGGTAGATTGTACATATTTGACTAGCCTATTTAACTACTCAGGAAAAGCTCTTAGGTATTCAACTTCTGACATTTGAACTTTGGTTTTCTTGACATGATCAATAATGTCAAAAGAAGGTATAGATTTAGATACTTGAGCTGCTTTTTATGGTTGAAATGAAGAACTCACCTTCTTATCTCTAAGAGCTAAAGAAGAAGGTAAAGGGCTTCCCCTTCTTTGTTTGTCAGCTAATGCCTCAGCTTGGTGAGTTTTTGATTGTGTAAACACTGCATATGCATGACCATGATCATCTTCATGGAACTTCTCATCGTCATGTTTAGATTTGTAGTTTAGGTAATTAATGTTGGAGTTTCCAGCAAGACCTACAAAATCATCATTCTCAAGTTGATCAGCATCAGCTTCTTGGTCTTCTTCATTCATCTCCACATTGTTTCTGGGAGCAGCTTCAATTGCTAATCTTTGGGAACCAGGAATGCGGTTCCAGTTGTTGTTGTTGAAATTTTGAGCAGGGGCAATTGTTGCCCTGAGCCATTTGAGCCATTTGTTTCTTTATCTGTAACATCTCATTTACTAACCTTTGCAATAGTGAATCGGAGGTCAGTAGCAGAGGATGAACTTTTAGCTCTAGAAGTGTTGCTCTTTATCTTTCTAGCCATGATGAGGTCATCTTCAATCTCAACCACCATGTTTTGAGTTGCTAACAAATCAGTAGGATGTGCTCTTCACAGTTGATAGCTTACTTCAGGAAGCAAAGCATTGATGAAGAATACCTTTTGATTCTTGTCATTCAAAGAAGCAGAAGTTGGAATTTTGTACAGTAATCTTTAGAATTTTACAATAAAATCCCGCATGTGCTCATGTGGCTCCTTCTTCAACTGAGTAAGCTGAGTAATCAATGTACTGGAATCTTCATCTACCTTGAATATTTTCAAGAATGTATCCCGCATAGTAGCCCAGTTGGTTATGGTACCAGGAGCTAGCTGATAGAACCGTTCTCTAGCCAAGTCATGCAAAGTCTCTATGAAAAGTTTGACAGATACATCTTCATGTTTGACTGCAAGCACTCTACAGGATATGAAAAATGAAGCCAAGTGGTCATCTGGATTCTGCTTGCCATCTCTAAAGAATTTTGGAAAATTCTTTCTCATCCCTTTAGGTAGATCATGCATAGGAGGAGTCAAATTTAGAGGTCCAAAGGCTACACCCCATGGAACAGGCGCTGCAGGGGCAAGTGGTTGATTCTACATCATGAAAGGAGCATGTCTTCTTTGAGAATAGACTTGATGAATAATTCCAGCTGCTGGATTATGCTAAAGATGATCCGGATCTGGATGTGTTTGCACTCTTCTTCCTGGTGAAGGACTAGATTTGCTGCTTCTAACTTGAGAAAGCTCTGGTCTGCTAATTTTTGTTGTTCCCTAGCAGATTCACCAAAAATTGTTGGCTAGATTTTTTACATAGCTTAAAACCTAGGCAGTCATGAGATAAATCTCCCTCATTTACCGGTGAGGCTCCCGTGTAATATTTGTCAATTTAATATGCTAGTATCTATTTGGGGGTATTACTTTAACCATGCAGCTCATGAACCATAGTTGAATAGTTTTGCAGCAAGTAAGCAGTTGTTTAAAGAAAGGAAATATCTAAAGAAGAAGGAAATAATAAAAACAAAGGAAAGAAAGAGGGAAGATTTGCAACCCAATCAATAGATTACATATTTGATTATATGCACATAGATAGGACCAATAGATATTAACACACATAATTATAAGCAAAGGCAGCTTTCAAATCTAGATCTATAATAACACAAAGTTTATAAGTAGATCTAAGACAAAAAGCTGGAAATAAAATGCACCGTGACACAAATTTCTCCTGAAATCTACTCCTTTCTATTCATTTGCTTCAAATAGCTATCAGGAGTTTCAGCACAAAGTCTGGAACACAAGAATGTTGCTTACAAAATTTTGATCCTCTAACTTGTACAGGTTCTTCCTTTACTTATAGAATGTAGAGGGGCAATTACAAGTCAAAAGCTTTTAGTGAACTGGCACATGTCGAAGTCAGAAAGGAAACAACTGGTAATCTCCCTCCTAGAATTCCTCTTTGCATGACATGCATGGTTTGCAACTAAAGATGGAACCTTCTATTTTGCATGTATGCCACCTATTTCCAAGTAGTTGACTTCTTCAAGTAATGGCTTTTAAATTGATCACTTAAGTTTTATAATTTAATTAATCGCTCAATTACTTTGTCGGAGATAATAAGAGAAATAAGAAGAAAGAGGAAAGTTGCAGTCTTATCCTTTTTCATATTCTTCACGTAGCTGATTCTTTTGCCTTTGATTCTCATTAAACTGGATCTGAGAAGCAACTAGATCTAGAAGTGACTGGATCCAAAAGCGGTTGGATCTCAAAGCAAGTGACTGTGATTTGCTTGCGGGTATTGCTTTTGACTTATCTTCCTTCTTATCCTTAAAGCTTTTGTAGTTCTTCTCCATTACATGCATCAGTGCAATGTTTGTCGTAAAAAACTCATCATTTTTATTTTTAATTGCATATGAGCAATTAAAAATTTTGGAAATCACTCCGGGTGAATACAAATTCAATGAAGGCTTCAACTGGAAGATTGGAAGCACATGCACAAGATCCAAGAAGGAATTTTTCATGCACTGACTTCTACACGGGCTGCATTAGAAACAAGAGGATGAATCCTTTGCAATTATGGAACTAAAACTGAATCTGGATCTGGATCTATGCATGATTCTGTAGATCTTTCTCGTTCATTCTGCTTTGCCATGGCTGGAGTGATCTCTGTCTGAGCAATTATTTTTCTTTTTATTCAGCCAGAATTCTTTACAACCGGTACAGATCTGGAGATTTCTTCAAATTCAGAGGATATGTTTAATGTATTGGACATTGATTTAAGCTCCCTTTCTCTTATAAAAGCACCTGTAATGAATTCTTGTAATTAATTCAGACAAAGATGGCAATTGGAACATGAACACTTGATTTTAATTATAAAAATTTGCATATATCAAGTATGTTGCCCCAAAATTTAATGTTTTGTTTACATGCAAAGCAAGCATGAATTTTGTCAACTTCATCTGAGCACCTGTACCACTATGCAGACAATTAATCCGACTTAATTCAAGCTTCTTCAAACCTAGGTGCCAAACTTTGAAGCCTTCCAGCAATAAAAATACCTTCTTCTATCTAAAATTCCTCCTTAATTAGGTGCCAAAATTACTTGGGCTGCACTTCCTTGTTGAAGAATTACTTAATTCATCATTATGGCAGCCCATTCTTATATAACCTTCACCATTCTATAATTAATAATTGCCTCTCCTATTCCTAGTGATTAATTAATTAATTAACATGATTTTCTCTTCAATTTGGGTGCCTATTTTGTGCATGCTCATGGCTGCCATTAAATAAATTCGCTTTCTACTTCCAGTCCACATTTACTTCACAGTGTGCTTTGACCTTATGCACCAAAAATAGGAATTAATTCCATTAATTAATACTTTAAAAAGTATTATTTCTCCTCAATATGGGTCGTACTCTTTTGCATGAGAGGGGGCTGCATTAAATAAATTAAATTTATTTAATTTTATAATTCTATTTCCAATCTTCTTTATCCGTTCATCATGCGTTGACTTTTCCTCATGCTTGGGCACCAAAATTAGGTAAATAAATATTATTAAATACATTATTATTCACCCACGGTGGGTCACACTTTTTGGCAAGGGTGAATTCTATTTTTAAAAGTCAATTTCTAATGGGATTATTCACCCTGCACCGCAGCTCTAAAAATCCCATGATCCACTTAAGTTGTTTGACTTTCATAATAGGATTTTTACCGTGCAAGGCAGGTAAGAAATTCCCATCAATGCCTTAAGTGATTTTATTTTATTTCACAATGGAAATTTTCACCTTGCTAGGCAGGTAAGAAATTCCTGCCTGTATGTTGCCTCTAATAATCCCATCATGACTTAAGTGACTTTGCTCCCATGGGAAAAAGTACCCTGCCAAGTAGGTACAAAATTCCCACCTGTCTACTGCTACCAAAAATCCCATTGTAGCTTAAAACCTTCCGTTCCCAAAAATGTGACCTTCTCAGAAGAAGCTTTTTCATGCATGACTTTTTCTTTTCAAAGAGAACCAGACCTCCTGTGGCAAATTCCTTCTGGCATAACGTCCATAGATGATCTCCAAATACTCCAGGTAAGAAATGAGACTAAACGGTAAAGGAATTGACCTAGAGAAATTTTACAGAAAACAAAACGGGAAAACACAAAATGTTGTCAGAAGTCACAGATAAAGCCCAGGATTCATTGCTGGTTAAAACCCTACTGGTATATTGGAATATTGACATGTAAGACCACAACAGGGTTAAATCAGAGCACAATTTGCCTTAAACGGGGCTCAGAATAATTAAATAAAAATTTTCCGCAGGCAAACCCCAGCGACAAAATATAACGATTTTGGGAATTTGGGTATTTAACGAAATTGGCTAGTATGACTCTCTGGGAATATCTTGACACAATACAGACACTCTCTGACAATTAACACACAAAATGACCCATTATTTTAAAAGAACAAAAAATTTTAACATGGGGTAGTCTCAGATTTCAGGGTGAAATCTGGGGACACCAATGTGATTTTGGGAGTGGTGTTGGGACCCACACACTTTGGTGTTTTTGTGGAGAATATTATAACTACACGCAGTGATTGTTATCTAGTCTACAACGCAACAGTGAAGTTTCCTGGCCAATCAAAAACTTAGTTTATCTAGAAACAAGAACTGCACTTTGTGTGAATGTAAATTCTAAACTCCAAGAAACAACTGCCACATCAAACAATGAGTTCAATTTTAAGTTCAAGGGGTTTATTGCCAAGTTGATACATTTTTGTTAAAAATAACACAAATTTGTTGCAGAAGCAACAATTACAAATGTATGTGAAGGAGACATGTTGCACTTTAAAAAATTAGATGACCATATTTTTGGGGTGCATGTTGATAAATTAACTACGCCTTTTTGCAAGGGTTTCTTCATATCAGAAGGATCTCTCATCCAATGGCTTACTAGCCAGTTGGCCCATCAAAATGGTTTTGTTATGGAAGTAAGGCTAAAATAAATTCCAAGGGAGTCGTTGGTAAAAATGTGGAGTGCATTTGAAGATCCATTGCCTCAACTGGTATACCCAACTTCATATGAATCCTTCATATGTAGTAGTAATGAAAACTTGATAAAAAAGACTTACAATACCTACAAACTCCAAAATGTAAATTCTACTCCATCTAGTACAAAAAATGCAACGAAAAATGATGAAAAATCAAGAGAACAATTTTTGTCTGAAGTTGAGAAAAAACTTGCTGCAAGGAAGGATGTCTCTCCAATATATCTCTAAGTGCTTTCAATCACAGTTGGAATTTAACTCTAATTATAAATGAACCTGCAATCAAAAACTTTGTACTTAATACATTCACTACAAATGCTATTAGTTGTGATTAAGGTCAAACTTTAGAACATACTATAGATAAATTGAAGTTATGTGGAAGGGATGTATGTCAAAATGCATGGTATAGATGTCATGGAATCCCAAAAAGCACCTATTACAGATACAAACAATATTGTATTAATGGCGAGAGGAGGAAAATAAATTGAAATATAGGAAAACAAAAACAAATGCCACACATTGTCGCAACTATTGCATTAATATCCAAAATGGTAGAGAAGAATTTTGATATATCCCCACACATGTCTCGTTCAGTGGGACAAGATGGTACTAAAGTAACAATGAGACTGTTGTCTGTATGTTATACTTTTGCTCACATACTAAAAAAGTGTAACATGGCCCTTTAACCATTGGACCTTCCTCCAACATCATAGTCAAATCTTAGAAAAATATGGAAAGAACATTTCTCCCATGTGTTCAATCACCAATAACAAGTTCACCAAATGTGACGAGTGCATGGAGATTAAGAACAAACGTTCAATGACCTCATGTCTAGAAACACGTGCACAAATAGATCAATGCCAAAAATGGCACATTGATTACATTCAAATTTTTCGTGCAACTTATTATGCACGTAGAGTGAAATCACAACAAAATCATAATATGTATTTGAGCATTTTGCATGACAAAATGGACAAGATGAAAACTGAAATACTAAGGACGGGTAAAAAATCAAAATCAATTAGCAATGTTATTAATCTCCCCATCACCTTAACTAGTATGCTAACACATGGGCACAAAACAAAACAGGGGGTTTCGGGAACTTTTGTCTCCCTTTTGTTGAGCGAGGAGCATACTTCACAATAACATCATTAGCACTATGTATCCAGAAGCTAGAAGAATCACTTACAGATCAGCAAATTATATACATTCTCTTTTCCACAAATTATGGACACTTACAGAACATGCTAAGAGGATTCTAGCACATTCACTTTGATTTTTTATATAGTAGTGGGACATGTAGAGATGTCAGACATGTAGAGAGGCATTCAGGAATACATCACACACTGGGAAAAGAGTTCAACAGATGGTGGAGAAGCATATTATGTTCTAAATATTACATATTGTAAAAATGTTCTACGTGCCCTAGAGAATTCCTTTGTCAATTGTAACGTGAAGAGAAGAGATTGTTTTTAGCAAAAAAAATTCAGGATAGCGCAATGTATGATCAGATAGTGGGTGCACCTCATCTTGACATGGATAAATACTATTGTAAAAATGTCCTTTCAAATAAGGATATATATATGGGACATATTTTTGATAGACCTTGAGACGAATTCAACCCATTAATGGATGTGAATGTTGGGCAGATGATACTAGTAAGACCAATTGATGATAATGTACCTATATGGATGGGCAAGGTAAAACTAAATTCTAATACAGGATGTTCACACAAAGGCTCAAAAGATAAGGGTACACTAGTGGGAACCTACTAGGAAAAAAAAATATAGAAAAAGAAAGGAAATGAGGAATACTTAAAGAAAATGAAATGGTGGTGAAAATCAAGCGACACATCAAATATTGATATAAATAGTGTCATCTGGGCATGGAGTCCAAGAAAAATATGGAAAGGAGATAAAATTAAAATACCAAATTGGGGTCATGAAGCTATCCAATAATACCTTACACAAATTAAAGAACAATAATTAATACCCTTGCAAGGGATCAATTCTTATGTAATTTTCCTCGAAGGAATTGATTTCCTATGGAAATACATTTTCAAATCCATTTCTTCAAAACAAATTTTTGTAACGTAATTCTTCACTCTTTGTTGTTCTTCATGATTTACAGAATGGAAAAGCATAAAAGTAGTTGACTTTATCACATGTAACTTGCATATTTACAATATCAACGTCATTTTTTATATACATTTATATAAAAATTATATCAACATATAATATACATAAAAATATCAAATAAATATAAATTTGAAGTATTTAAATAACTATTATTTTGTAATTTTTAATGGGTGATATTGTAAAATTACTATCATCTAAAAATTGTTTGGCATGTATAGGTGGCTGTCAGATTTAACCCCTAGGCTGATGTAACTTTGTGGCGGCTAGGCTTATGTAACTCAACGGTCGTTAGGCTTATGTAGCTTAGTGGTGGGTAGGCTTATGAAACTTGCTACTGGTAGGATGGTGTATCTTTTCTACCCTTAGGATTATTTCATATAGACAAATCTACTCTTGTGTCAATTAGCAGCCACTAGGATTATGTAAGTTAATAAGCTGTATGCTTATGTAAGATAACGACCACTAGGCTTATGTAAGTTAACAGCCTATAGACTTACGTAAGATAGTGAACGCTAGGCTTATCATCCATCTATGTAACTTAGCGGTTATAAGGCTTATATAACTTAATGGTTGTAAGGCAGATGTAACTTAGTGCCCACAATACATATGTAACTTTGACACCGCTAGGCTTATTTCACCTAGCATGTGATTTCATCATGTAAGTTAGCAACCGCTAGGATTATGTACGTTAGAAACCGATAGGCTTATGTAAGATAGCAGATGTTAGGATTATGTGGGGGAATCAAATAATAACAAAATAGAAATCCTCAAATAGTGAAAGTGAAATCCAAATATTGGGATTTATAAATTGGATTACAATAGTGGTGAAATTGGAGTCCAATAATAACGCTATTAGAATCCAATAATAGCCAAATTGGAATGCAATAATAATGATATTAATATTCAATAATAGTGAAATTGGAACTATAATAAGACCAATAATGACAATATTGGAATCGAATATTCCTACTAATGGATTACAATAATAGTAATAATGGAATCTAGCATAGACAAAAATGGAATTTAATATACGCAAAAAACGGAGATGGATTTCTTCCAATACTTGAAATATTTGAGTCCATATTTACTAGAATATGTCAATATTTAGTGAAATAAGTGTTATAGTTTTTGGGTAGCCTCACAATACTCAAAATAAGACTCGTTGGGGTCATTTTCCAAAGTTTCTTTCATAACAAAAAGTGGATTTTTAACTTCAATCCTTAACTTATAAATTTTTTTAAAGACAATATTTGTGCTACCTAAACCTTCACCAAGGTCCCTAAGTTTCTTATTAAACTTACCCAAGATCAGGCTCACTTAAATTTTCTCATATAAATTATATAATCCATCTTGTCATCTTTATTTCCATTTTCTTCTTTCTCATTATTTTTACTAGTAGCAGAAAATACCTTGAGATAGCCAAGGAACCCTATCACATGGAAATGTTGCTCCATCCCTTAATGCCATAAGTGATGTAATGTTTAGAAACTAAAACCAAAAGGGACTTTTGTTTCTTATAATGTTTTTTGGTACATCATAAGATTTGAATTTTTTTAATAAGAAGTTTTCAATATTTATGTAGGTTTCTAAGTTATTGGCTAAGAGAAAAAACACAACAAAATAAATAAGGACCAAAACCTAGATGATGAACAACCTATGTGATATAGGATCACTCATGTTAATGTACCACCCCGAGGGTTCCATAAGAGCTATCATGTAGTTTATCCTATACATTGAGTTACCTCGTAACATATACATATAGTGTGATAGTTGTTAGGATCTCAATTGACTTGTGTGATGAGAAATATATTTCTATGTACACTCTTCCCTATACCATATAAACCGTAGGATACCTCAAAAATACACAAAGGAAGGCTCAATATGATCATTTTCTAAAGTTCCATGAAAAACCCAACTTTAATTTTTTTTATCTGTTGAGAGGTTAACCGAATAATTCTAGAAAATATGAGATGCGAATACCTAAACCTTCACTGAGATTTATGATATCTTAACAAGCTCATCAAGATCCCTATTCCACTTTGTTGAAGATAGGATCACATAAACTACATCATGCATCTATAGCATCTCCGGAGCCCCTCTCCACTAAGGCATACTTGGCCAAACTAACCTCAAAAAAGTCTTTTATAGTGTTCCGTAATCTCATCCTAGTATTACTTGTCCTCTCATGGGCTTACCAAGTTCTAAGAGATCCATTTAAGGATAATTGTACCCATTATAAGCCCATTGAAATCACTTATACATATCCAAAACATCTACCAAAATAGAGGATCTAAGTTCTTTGAGCCATTAACACATAACATTAAGCTCAATGAGTCGTTCCAAGTGGAGTTTGTAAGCTCCAAAAATAATGAATCATGATCACCACTTTTTTCTCAATTCATCATCCAATGTCCTTGTCATTCCTACCTCCTAGTCTTACACCTTTATAACACACATAAGAATAGATTTCTACCACCTAGGGCATGAATTGATCCATCATCTACCCCTTGATGAGATTGATATTTTTAATCTCACCAAAAAAATACCTTAACTCATAATCCACTCTGCGATCTTTACCAAGTTAGATTGAGTTCATCACCATTTTAGTAGAAACTGATATTTTCATGTTCCTTGGTAAGCTTATTGAGATCCTCTATAATGTGCCTAATGAATTTTCCACCTAAAAACACCAGTTATCTCAACATCTCCAAGAAACCCCATTCTTTATCATAAAACATGCCACGAACAATCCCAACCAGATTTAAGACCTTAGTCACACTACTACAATAAAAAAATTCACTCATTTATCAACATCTTGATATCACTGAGTCCCAAGTCCAACACACAAAGATCTATCTATGTTTAATAAGTAAATCCTACAAATATCACCATGGTCTTGAATGAAATCACATTTTATTTACATCGCTACATAAAAATTACTGCTTCTCAACCCACCCTTTTGACCCCTATGATACTCTCATCATAAAAATCTCCAAACTCATTAAAATTTAGTTTTACCTAGCTCAAATGATCATATTCTTTATAACTCTTTTATATAGGGGATCTCATACAATAATGATTCAATAAAATCTATATATTTTGTTAAAACCTGAATGTAAATATATGTTATAACTGATATACAATGAAATACAAATGCTAGGCAATTTATTTGATTTGATTATATAAGTAAATACATAAGATAGGGAACTTACTTGTATTTAGTTAAACCCAAAGTATGTCTAAACCTAAAATATGATGGAACAACAACACTGAACGTTGAAATTAGGCTCAGGAAAATAAAGATATGATTGCAATTCCTAAGCACATGCACCTAAATAGCGGCAAGGGCGACTGCGGGAGCCCTAGACCTCTGTTGGGCATTGTAGATTCAAAAATACTCAAGAATTGGTTATGACATTGTTACTAGGGCATCATACTTGTTCACCAATGATTCCCTGAAAGTTGCACTTTGATTGTGGGAGTACCAATAAAATTGCAACACAAATATTCTCTTGTGAAACCCTCAAAACAACATCAAATATTGAAAATAAAGATGCAATATGAGGGTTAGTATTGTCCTCAGTTGTCACAATGGTGAACTTATGACTAAGTGTTGCACTACATCTCAGACCCAATGTAGTTCTTTGTGATTATGTGTGTAACAGTGCTCTTAGGTTGCCCTTGCATTGATGACACCAAGATAGCTGGCTAAACCTAAAGAGAATGAAAATGTGTGGATGTAATTCAACACTTCCCCTTCGTATGTAGTGTGCATGCAGAAAAACATTCCCAAATGCAATCCCTTGAGATATGTAGATAGATAACCCTTGATCAAAATTGTTCTCCCCTATTATGGTATGTATATTGTGTTTATATAGGGATCTCTTGATTGAATTTTGACACTAATGACCCGACATGGTGACTAAGACCTCAGGATATGAGCAGGAAAAATGAAAAGGCTGACCAAAACTGTAAACAAATGTGAAAAAGAACAAAGAGGACACATGCACACATGATGGACATGACCTCCTGAGCACTAGTGTCTAGTCCTGGGAACTGGTGTCTAGAGATAAGTGATGATAAATGTTTGAAGACTAACAGAGAGGGATCCTTGTGACCTGACCAGAAATGTGTGTATGGGTAATAAATGTGAGAGATAAAATAGTAGAAAAAATAAAAATAAGACAAATGGACAAGATAGTGGGTCATCAATGAATACTTTTATTGTGCAAGATTCATATATTAAACAACATAGTTAGCGATATAATAGATAGTATTAAGTGCATGATTTTGTGTCTATAATTACAATCTTCCCACCCTTTTATGATATTTGAAGGAAATCCAAGTAGTATAAAGGAAGTACTTAGAACATACTTGTGAGAAATTTCTGAGAAGAAATGTTGCAAAAGTATGTACATAATGATAGTAAATAGTGTGATAAACCATAGATCAACGTGTCAATCCATGTGGCATAAATAGAGATGGCGGGCCATGATGAGGAGAACTTAGTGAGATTGATGACTTGATTGCAAGTGATTAGATATTTTGATTTTGTCACTAATGGAGATTTTTATGGGGGAAGGGAGTAATTGATTCCCAGCCTAATTTTATGTGTGTGAAAAACTCAGGATTTGTGTGCCCTACCACAAGAGGAAGAGTGTATGGAGAGATATCTAGTGTTACCCTCTAACTTTAACTACACCCTCAAAAGGTCTACCCACTACAAATGGAAAAAGACCAATTTTTCTCATTTTGATACTTTTTGATCAAACATGAATAACTAATATAGGAGTGGTATAGGATAAGGAAATGAAATTGCATTTCCCCCCCTCAAAGGGTCTCCCAACATGTGTGAGATGGCTTCGTTGTTAGGTCATCTGGAAGCGATAGAAAATATAGAGATAACTTGCCATGTAAGGTCATCTGAGAAAGTGGTGATGTAACTCCCAAGTTAGCTCATATGGGAGGATGAATACGTTCTATTGTGTCCATTGATTAATGAGATTTTGATTTGTAGAATAATTTTTTTTGAGACTTGAATGTGTTGATTGACTACTCATTGAGATATTTTATGCTTTTTCCCCCCATATTAGGTCATTAGGGGGAAGAAGGTGGTGTGAAATGTCACATGGTGTAGGAGTAAATTTTTTGATAATGATGAATTAGAAATGTAAATTGATCAAGTCATGGTGTAAGGGGGATTACGAGGTGCCCCCAATTATATACCCTCCATTTTGGCGAAAGGGAGAGTGATGATGAAAACGAACATTGAGATGAAATTAGATGTGAAATAATGTAAAGTGTGATTGAAGCACAATATGATAGATGTCATAAAAGTGTGTTTAGATTGAGTTTTTATGGTGTTAAATGTGACTATAGTGTCTATGGAATTCATATGATACTATAGTAGGTGGAGTTCTGAAGAGAACAACGTAAATGAGAGTAGAATCAGATTAGTGATGCTCAAGATGTGATTGAAATCATGTGATGTAATGACTAAAGTAAGGTAGGTAATGAAGAATTACTGTAAATAGTAATAGAAAAAGTGAATAGGTATTTTATTTGGTTATTGCACGAGTGTGATTTGGAGCTCTGATTCTGTGAAGATTCTTCAAGTGAGGGCACCGCGATTGAGATGATTCAAGATGGTAGAGTAAACTATAACGTCACATACGATAATCGAGTTAGGAAGTGTAGTATTGTTTTTAAAATTACGTTGAAATTAGTTGTTTTTGGTGATTTTTTGCAAAATTTATGTTGTTAATTATCTTAGCCTTTCTGACTAGGGCAAGAGTGGTGAAGACGTTTGTTAATGATGCTTTTGGGACATGCTCTTGGGTGCTCCAGTCCTGCTCCTTGGTGTTGGCGACCTAGAAGGCTTGTGTTGAGCTTAAAGTGTTGGAAATGTGAAAATTTATATCTATTGATGTTTTTATGATGTACTAATATTTTTTGTCCTTGTTTGGTGTTGTTTAGCAAGATATTCATTCACGGGAAATCATGGTGGCTATCATTTGAGCACATTTCTAGGATTGGGGTAGTCTGATTGATGAGTGGGATGTTTTATACCATAATGGAAAGAATGGGGGATGTGCCCCATAATAATCCTATGATCACAACTTTGTGCAACAAATGGTGTGCATAAACATATACATATTTATTTCCTACAGGAGAAATGACAATAACATTGGAGGATGTATATCACATTCTAAGGTTTCCTATTGTCAGTAAGAGGGTACATGTGATGGTTGTAGACGATTTCTGGAGATAGATAAGGGATGCTAGGTGGTATTTTATAGGGACTTAAGTTCTAATCGAAGGTCATATTAGTTTGGATGTTAATTTTTTGGTTAGGAGTTCTGTGATTGTGTAATTTGATATATGTTTTGATCACATCTTCAGTTACAGTCAAGGGTGGTGGTGTAGGCATCTTGTATAAGATGCATAATATTTTTCGTCATATTGAGGATGGGAGTATATATGCGTGGGCATGATTCGTTTTAGCCTATATTTATAGGGACTTGTATAGATTCACTTAGGAAGAGCATAGGGGTGGATTAGGAGCCACCACTTTGTTACATTTGTAGGCATGCGAGCACATCACTGTATTAAGACCACTTGGTGGACCACATGGAAAGAGGGTGAAACTATACTATATTTGTTAAGAGGTGGGTAGGTTTGTGGGGAAGGAAGATGGACACCAATACATACTGATCTATATTGGATCTCATGTGGCCATGCGTCATTATTTGGAGGCCATATTGTGACTATGGTGGATGGCCCAAGGATGCAGTGGAACTTCGATGTATTTGGCATACTATGTGGCTAGAGGATAGGTTTCTTGGGGTTATTGAGTTATTTCATGGAGAGCACATGTCACCAAAGTTTAGCATGGCTTAGAATGTGCCTCTAGATCCATTTATATGATTGAGATCCATGAGGGCACCCTGGAAAGCCAAAGCTAGACCAGGGCCCGTAGGGGCACATCTAGTACCCCCTAGCCCAGAGGAGTTAGACGTGGCCATAGAGCTGATATATGTGGATGATGAGGGGTGTACCAAGTCAGATAGTGTATGGCGGGAAACGCACTGATGGGTGCTATTATACCCATTTGTCATGAATACAGAAATATTACCACCAGTAGGAAGAGGAGAGGGATATAACACTACCCCCAGTGGCGATGCAGTAGCAGCCATTTGATAGAAGAGAGTGAGTATATATTTGTATGAGTTTTATACTTTGTTATTTGGTAAATGTTTGAATTCATCAAACTATGTATATGAGCTAATATGTTGTGTAATTCATACTATCACAGGGGATGTTTATTGGTCATTAATTATAGATACTTCCATCTGCACCCTGACGCAGAATGTGCCAATTGACGTGATCATTAGAGGTGGGATGCTAGAGTGCATGGATGATATTTATGGGTGAACATGACCCATTCTATTTGATCCAATGGCGGGTAGCAGTGGTGACATGTACATTATGTTCTGAACGAGAGGGATGAGTCTTGAGAGGAGATGAAAATGAGACGAGCCTAGGATATGGTAGGAGTGGTCCCTTCATCCATAGGATGTGTTTTCATGAGGTTCGTGGATGCTACTATTGCCAGTTTTATAGAGTAGTTGATACGGAGCTTACATTATCTTCATAGGTAGGTGGAGAGATATAGGGGTCACGACCAGTGATGTCATAGATTGGGTTGTGAGAGGCATCTAGTTCTAGAGCTCTTGCAGTGCCTGAGAGAAATAGTGATGATGAGGTCTGATTTATACTAATGTATATTACAATGTACCGGTGTTGCCCTCAGTGATGAGACTTGTTTTGTTATGATTTTTTTTATATATACATGGACACATGTTTGTGATATATGATCATTTGTGTTTTTTCGTGCATATGTGTTGCAATATATTGTATGAGTCGATGTTTATTTTATGTGTGGTGTATTGTTTGATTAGAAGAGGCTCCCATTATAATGTTGGTAATGGTAGAAAATATGTGTATGGTTAATAATAGTAGATAAAAAATGTTTATTTGTAACACGTAATTAATGTAATGATGATACTAGAATAAAATGTAAAAATGGATGATGAATAATCGTAGAAGAAAGTAATGTGTTATTTTAAATGATAATAAGATATGATCGTAAAATGTGAGTATGATGAAAATAGGGGGAGAATAATGAGTGATTCCCCCTATCATGTGGATGAATAGGCTCATTTAGTTAAGACCCCTCAGCAATCAAGAATGGGCCACATAAGCAAGAGCGGTGTCATCGGGAAATGATTGAGTGTGCTAGATGAGACAACGAAGCATGTGATGAGAGGTTCTTATAATAAATCCTTCAAAATTTATGTAACAATAGTAAGAACACAAGTACGTCACTGTAGGGTAAGGTGATGCAATCACCTACTAAAGACTAAGGTGGCATGAAGTTGTGAAAGCATGTGGAATGGAAGCAGCATGAGTGTATGAACCGAACTGAATGTCATATGGAGTTATAGTGGGATGTGCGAGAGTGGATTGCTATGGAGTTCAGTGTGAATGAGTAATGTGATGCAGTAGATAGAGTGAATGTGATGGATGAGATGAATGAAGTGAATGCAGTGGAGGTAATGATGCAGTGGTGGATAATTTGTCTGACTAACGTATTGTAGGTGGACATACCATAACATCGTATGTAGGAGATAACTCATTGTTAGTAGAAATTCTCTTACAAGGTAAAGGAGAAATGGATTGCTTGCGTGAGATAGAGCCAAAGGAGATGATGCCCTTATCCTTGAGTTTTTGTAATTGATCCTGAATGGAAACACACTCACTATCCCTATGGCCATTTATGTGATGATAGTTACAATAAGGTTGCTCACGCTAACGCTATAATAGGTGTTATGGATGATGTTGGTTGGAGGGTAAGTGAATTAATCGCTCAGTAAGTAAAAAATGTAGCACATCATGTGGTCGAGTGTGATGAGAGAAATTTAAAGGCTCATGTGACCTAGGTTGAGTGGTAGGAGAATTAACTTTTCACAAATCTAGGGAAGGAGTATGTTTTTCTGGTGGAGTAGGTTGAGCTTGTTTGCTTTTTTTGTGAGGAAAAGGTGAAGATTGTGTTGGATGCTCAACAGAAGGCACTGGTGGAGAACTAGATGAGGAAATGGCCGTAGAGATATGTGTAGGATCTATAATGTGTGATGAGAGAAGATCTTGTTCTAGGTCAATGACTTTATAACATAAGAGAATGAATGACTGACATGTATCATATTGTAATCTTTGCTTGAGTGGAGGTATTAGGCCACGACAGAAAATGAATTGCTTCTCTAAATCAATAGTTTGGAATATTAGTTGATTTATACAAGCATTAAATCGTAAGATATAATCCTTAATAGGTTCACAGGGTCCCTAATGTAAAGTAGGTATGTGATCATAAGTGACTCTAGGGCCATTCTTGATGATGAAATGACAGAGGAAAGAGTCCTCCATGTCATAGAAAGTACTAATGGACCCAAATAGGAGATGAGTGTACTAATGGAATGCCTCATCAATAAGACTATATCAAAAGGCCTTAAGTAACAATATATCATTAGAATGAGAAGAAATGAGCATGCGATGATGTAGGAATTGAGAATAATGGTCACCAGTACCATCAAAAAATTTGAAAGTAGGCATGGTAAAATATTGAGGAAATGCAAAGTTATGAATCTTCTTAGGAATAGGGTTACCATGTAATGAATTGTTATCAATAGAATCATAATAATCCCTACTTTCGAAAGTGAGGGAGTGAACCTGAGATTGGAGCTAACACATTGCATGCATGAGAGAGATGATATCTCATGAAGGAATAGTGGAAGATGGCAATAATGTATTAAGTGGTTGTAATTTTCCATTATGAATGATCATAGGAATATCGAGCGGTGATTTAGGAGATTCTGATGCTAAAGGCACGCTAGGAGTAGGTTCCAAGGAAGCTTTAGTAGGAGATATAGATGCAGTGTCCATAGCTATGCTAGGACTAGTATCAGAAATACCCTTAATAGATGAGGTGACCGATGGAGACACATCTATAGGAGAGGATGGAGTAGGAGATATAGATGATATAGAAATAGGAGATGTAACAGTAAGAGAAGATGAAGTGATAGATGATGGTGATTCACGCATAGTGGTAGATGTGATATCAGGAGAAGGTAACAATGGAGTAGGTGAGTCACATTCGGTAGTATGGAAAGAAAGAGAACCAAGACTATCATATACATCACCAGTATTAGATAAAGACTCAGAAATGAGAATGTCTCTAAGCACGCTATCAATAGGATCATTAACATAATGTGAAGGATCATGCAAGCTAGTAGGAGTAATATCAGAAGTGGTCGGAGCATGAGAAATAACTATATCAATAGTTGGAGTAAAATAAGGATCATTATGCACATGTGAATGATTATCAACACCAAGTAAGTAATCAATAAGATAATCATCTAAAGTCTCCTATAAAATATCAGGAGGATCACAAGTAGTTGTATAGAATGGTGTACAATGACTAAAGGCTATTGGATCCTCAACAATGTTAATGCGTATAGGAGAATCTTTAAAAAATAGAAGGGACATATTTTTGGCCATCTAAAATATGTTTTTGAATATGATCGGGGTGTAGCAACTGGAATACTATATAAATCTTTAAGCTCACCTATGGCACGCCTCATCATAGATAGGTTTAATACTAAAGTGAGACATGATGGAAAAATAAGATGAATGATCTTTATTCATTAGGGTTTAATTGGATCCTAGGGAAAACTATTCAAAAAACGGGTTCACCAAAATGGTTAACAAAAATATGAATTTGGAATCTATATTCTAAGTTAATCTAAGTAGGTATAGAAATACAATAAATGATGTAAGCTGAAATAATGATGCTAAATATTTTATTTTGATATTTAAATGAAATGAAATAATGAAAATGAGAGGGATAGAAGTACTAAATTTAAAATGGCTTACCTTGCTATGTGTTTGGACTTGAATAGGAAAATGTGGTGAACGGGAAAAGAATGTGAAAGTACTACCCTGGAAATTGCAGCAGTTGAAGATCCGGTATGGACTGGGGCACTTGGAAGAGGACTAGGGTTCCTAGGGGTTCCCTGGCCTATAATCTAGGTGCTTTGGTCTATACAAAAGCTCAAAATTTGAAACTGATAATGTCACTAGGTATTTGCAATGTCTTCATCTTTTTCCCATAGTTGTCACATTATGTTTACTTATGTCACCATGAATCTATTGTTAATTTCTACCCGAAAAACCCCATACAAAGAATCAAATCCCTAAAAAAGAAAGATTCATATGAAGGGTTTGAATCTGACCTTAGTTTGCCACAATGGTGGACTTATAACTAAGCGATGCACTACATTCCAGACCTAATTTAGTTCTATGTGCTTGTGTGTGTAATTATGTGCCTAGGGTTCCCTAACGCCAATGACACAAAAGTAGGGGGCAATAACTAGATGTAAAAATGCAAATGGTGTATGGAATAGAATGAATACAACCCTTTCCCCCTATGCTTGTGTGATGCAGATGTAAATGATTCCCCTAATGCATTCATTTTCCTTAGTAGATAGCTAAATCTTGATGGTAGATAGTCGTCCCATAAAATAGGTGACTATTTTATGTTTATATAGGGATCTCTTGTGGGAAATGAGTGGGAAAATGACAAAGACCAACCTTTGAATAAGTAAATTAGACCCAAGTGTTTATGGGGGACCAGGGGTGCCTGAAGTTATGGACCAAGTGCCCATGCATGCCCTAGCACTACCCTAGGCTCCACAGTCAGGTACTAGATATGACAAATGACTAAATAACGACACCTGACACTCCCCAAGAGATGACCAAAACCATGTAAACAATTGATGACTGTGCAATACAAATGATAAAGACGACCGAATAACTGATGGCAGGACTAAGGAATAGGTCATTAGTAAATATTTTTATTACGTGATATCCATATATAAAATAATATACTTGGTGGTGTAAATGTAATAGTAAGTGCGTGATTTTGTGACTACACCCTCTAGGAGAGAACTAGTTTATTCACAATAACTAACATCTACTTAATTGGATGTTGATTAAAACAACGACTATCTATTCTAAGAAGTATAGTTGTGGAAGGAGTATTCTTTGCAATGTTTGGATTGAACTAATCTTACTAACTATAGAGGAGGCCCATAATTGACTCCTTTGAGAGAGTCAATCGATGATGGAAGGCACTTTGGATCTTAGATTGATTATAGAGAATATTGGTGATAACAAATCCATAGGTGTTGGCCGCATCACGTCTTCAAGTAACTAAATTGATTGAACCTCATAATCTACATAAATGTAGGTTGATGTAGTAGCACATGTTTCACGCTGATGTTGTTGTGTTTTCAGCTGTATCAACTTATATTGTAGTAGTTTGAGTTATTTATCTTCTTTGTGCAAGTTCCTTATTTCAAGGAAATATGAATTGATGATCTGGATGAGCCCGATGCTTTATTATGAGTCTTGCGCTAATACAAACGTGATTCTTGTGCCATAAGGTGATTCCTATCCCAGTGCACCAATCGATTCTTGTGCTATTGAAATTAACACCTGTGATAACTCAACATATTCCAAAACATAGTAAAGTATTAATTATAAACATTCAACATTATAAATTGTGCAACATGATATCAAAATAATACGGGGTTTCACATGGGTTTAAACATAACAAAATGGGGATTCATCACTCCCCAAAATTTAAGGTTCGACAGGTCCTCCTAGTACATATTCAGTTGTTCCACTATCCTTGAACAATTATATTCATCGGTAAATTTTTTCCAGGTTTCATCCAATCCGGTATTACATAACCCAAAGAAATCAATAACAAACCTCCTCCTAGTGTTATAATTTCCCTCTGGATGATCATCTATAGAATCTCATCATGGCACTGGTGCAATCACCAATGGAGGTCTATACCACATCCCAATCAACTTCTCTTGCATTTATAGAATGATTTTGCAAGGTCCTTGACACTTTTTAGTGACCAACAGAGTTTGGTAGGTGAAATTATCTCCTTTTTCTTATAATGTTCTACAAGAAGTTGATATCTCACTTGATAGGAAAGGAATTTTACATCAAACATTAGGATTACATGTTCTCTGAAATTTCTAACACAAGTTTTAAGAATATATTTGTACATGTCCACCAAGCGTAGACAATATATTTGATACTGGAATCTATTGAAGACCCGAATTGGGGAAAGAAGATCATGCCTCATCAAGAGGCCTATATTAGATTATGTTTGAAAAAAAAAAATTCCCTGTGTTCCCTCCATTCGAGCTTGTGCTTGAGAGTAGAAATAAATGCTCTTAACTATATGTCTCCCACATAGAAATTTATGGGGATCTCAATTTTCTCAAGAACAAGAAATTTGTGAGCATAAAATTCACAAAGAAAATTATTTTCAACATCACTTCTTGATGTATATGTACTAACAAATTTCATGTCATCATCAAACTCAATGTCTTGCATAGCATGGGCTCTGGAGATCTTCCATTTTAGAAATTGTTCTTTTGAAAATAGTGCATAAAAATTGGAAGGGGGCCTGCATGAAATAACTTATCATATAATCAAGAAACAGTAACAACATTATCCTTAAGTAGTTTGTTTTCTTCCTTCAAAGCCTTATTCTCATCAGTAAGTATCCTAAACTTATAACATTCTTAAATCCATTTAACCATTCCCTTCAAGGCAATAATTTTAAGGAAAACAAAGTCTGTGTGAGTTGCATGCTCTTCAGTGGCCACAGGCTCTGTTTCCTATCTAGTTTCTTACAGAACTAAAGGGATGCATTTAGCACATTTGTTTTGGCTTGAAGGGAGTGGATTTGTTGTTCTTTTTCTTCCAGAGCATGTCGGAGTTGAAGAGTTGCCTCTTTTTGTTGCTCTATAGTCTAATGTAACTGTTGTATCTTTGATTTTTATCATACTGTAAACACTGAAATTTGATATCGCTACCCTTATTGCACGTGTTCGCTTCTTTTACCACGATCACCTATCTAACTCCCTTTTTATTTTTAATTCATATTATTATTAACATTCTCATATTTCCATATCTATATTAATTTAATATTAATCTTCATCAATTATCCCCTAATCCTCATCTCATTATCTAATTAATCTTAATTATTCCTAATTTCCCTTCTGTAGGTTGTTTATCATCCATAAACCCCCTAGTTCCTAGTCCATAAACTTTTTCTAGCTTTAATTTAATACATTCTTATCTCCCACTCACCCATATCACTTCCCGAAGAAACCCTAACCCACATAAATGCTTTAGAGCACTTATCCCAATCCATAAAATCTCCATCTCTCAAATAAATCATCCTTTCACCGCTTGAAGGGACGGACCCCACTATTGGCAATGAGCCGCCAAGTTCGCCATCGACCGTATAAAGCCACATATGCCTCTCCTCCCAAAGGGAGGCATAATCAGAATTTTCTTGCATTTTTGTGATCCTATCTTCAAGCCCGATCTTTCTTGCAGTTGTTACAGTCTTTTTGGAGTCTCCTGGAGCTTATTTCCATCACTTGTGGAGACCTTAGTGGTTTTACCTTGATTTTATATTGGTTTATGCTATCATTTCTTATCATTACCATTATTTTTCAGTCACTAAAGTTTTGTAGGTCAAGTTTTCATCAAAGTTTTAGATCCGGCTTCTTTTAGTCATTTTGTTTATAGGTTATCCATCAAACCCATCCACCTTCAACATTGTTTAGCACTGCCTACATCATTGTTGCCTTACCCAGGTCATCATCAACCCACCCCAGTTTTGTCACCTACTGCGCCCTCTAGGTCCTCATCAATATGCTTCTCTATTATGTTACTATTTCAAGTTTTCAAATCTGTCATTATGTTTCTTTGTCAGTCCAGTTCTGTTCTATTAGCCTCTAGTCACCACCAACTAAGCCAAGTAATCATCGACCCGTATCATGATAGCCACACAATCCATTTAAATCCTCATTTTCTTATATATTGTTTGTTTCCTTGTCCTAGACCTTCCTCTGTGGGTGTTTATTAGTGTTTTCAGACCTATGTGATCATCTGACCTACACCCAAATCCCTCAAGATCTGTATTTTCACCTTACTTTCTAGATCCATCTGCTCAAGTCATCGTCGACCTGCCCTCTGTAACTTAGGTCGCTATTGACCAAGCTAGGTAAAACTTATTTTGTGTTGATTTAGATCAAATATGCACTTTCTATCTATTTCTACAATTTTCAGACTCTACTTAGTTTTAGTTTTTGCATGTTATTCACTCATTTATCATTGATTTTATCCTATTTTATCAAATACAGGGGTTTTCATCAACATAAGGGAGTTTATGCTTCTTAGAAATGACTTCATCCTGCAACCCCCTCATCTACCATCTAATCCATTTTCCTCTTATTTACCGTTTTCATGTAGGTTCATCAAATTTGCAGCAAGGAAGTTACTTTGCGCTCATTCATTTATCACCATCCTTTTCCAAGATACCTTAAACCCTAGCATCTTTGAAGTTATTTGATTTTATGTAGTATCTACTTCACTAATCTGGATAGGAAAGAGAAAAATCAGTCAACATTCTAGCATTCCCGGTGGGACAACCCTTTTAGGTGAGTCTCTTACATTTTGTTTCATTTAATTTTCCATATTTATTCTAATTTCCACTAACATTGCAGGTAGAGGCTTTGATTTTTCTTGTCCGTGTTGGGATTTTGGATTGCTTGGATTTTCTCTTCATTTGTTGTTAGGAAAATTATAACTATAGTGTGAACTAGTGGTTTATTCTAGTGTGTGTATAATGAGTTGTATCACACAACTCATATAAGAGGGGATAATAGGGATACTCTTCAAGATAAGATGTGAATCCTTTTTAATAGGATCAAGATTTGTGTATTAATATCCTCCTACTATTGGAATAATACATCCCATGCATTTCATATTATATTCTTGGCAATGTTGAGTTCATTTACATTTTGGTATCAGAGCAAAAATAATGTACTGCACTATGAAATAGTTGTTTGTTCCATTCTAAAACCTTCTTGAGAGTTTGTGGATCTCTTGAAAAACACATACAACTATGGTTGTTGGTTGTCCTAGAAAACCTTCTTGTGCTTAGTGGTTAACCAATTGTAAAACCATATGTAAAACATGAGCAAGTACAGGAGATAACTTTCCCCATGTTCACACTAAGGGGGTGATTGTTAAGAAAATTATAACTATAGTGTGAACTAGAGGTTTATTCTAGTGTGTGTATAATGATTTGTATCACACAACTCATCTAAGAGGGATAATAGGGATACTCTTCAAGATAAGCCATGAATCCTTTTTAATAGGATCAATCTTTTTGTATTAATATCCTCCTACTATTGGAATAATACATCCCGTGAATTTCATATTATATTCTTGGAAATGTTGAGTTCATTTACATTTTTAATGTTAAGTTTAATAAGTTGAACTTATCTAGTGGGATGTCCATGATTCTTCAGAGTGTCAGTTTCAACCGATAATGCACTTTTCCTTCATTTTGAAGGTTAAAAAAAAAAGGAAAAGTGTTCACCAAGTATTCTTATTTTTATCTCATTTTCTCCTTTTTGCATCACATTTTCCCTTGTGTGTTTGTTCGCATCAAAATTCCACATTTGGTTTTGGGCTTTAAAAGAACCTCTTGCATCCTTGCTTGTAAATCTAGTATAAGTAGGGGTTTAATTGGTTACATTTCACATTCTATCACACGCATATAAACACACTAATCAATTCACACATCAAAACACTCCCTACCATGTGGAATTAATTGGGATTTCATCACCCAACAGGAAAACTACCACAGTGTTATGTTCGTGTTATATATCTTGCGCATATTCGGGCCTCACATACCTTAAGGTATATTAAGGACTCCCCATCCAAAAAGACCTGAAACCAGCCTTAGATTTTCATTTCTTAGGTACCTTCATTATCCATTTCCCTTTTTCTTTTTCACATATTTTTAATCAATATAAACACAACATTGCATTTTTGTTTTGTTTACTTTAATTAATGAAACAATCATTTTCTTGTTTTGTTTCATGCCCGTTATCACACAATGTTTAGCTAGGAAAATGGAATAAAAATATTACATTAAACAACCCTATCATGTCATCCCAATCAGCTTCCACTATGGCCATTGGCTCATCCATGCCTATGGTTACCTCTTTCATGGTCAACCAACCTTTGATCATAAATCTACCTCATTAAGGATCTCTTGTCCAAACCACCACCTATGATGAAACCAATCCTTTCTTAAATCATCAATCCATCCCATCTAGACCAACTACCCCTCCATCCACTGCATCGGTCGAACCTTTTGGGCCTCTCATTATCCCTTGTGATAGTGTGGAGCTCCAAGAGCTTCTTAATGTTAATCCCATAGCTCTCCATGATTACCTTCTTAGGAATTCAACCCAACTTCCTATGGATGGGCCACCTCTCCAACAAATGTATGGTTGTCATTCCAAACCCAAAACAACCCAATTTATTTCTTCACAACTTGTGGTATTGTTTTTTCAAGTGATGAATAAGCTCGTCATGGCCCAACATGAGCTTGATCCATCCTCTTCTACCAATCCTCCACCTCATCAAACCACTCAAATAGTCACACCCATCCCTCTTAATCTACCTCCAATCATCACAACTATCACCACTTCCATTCCTATCACATCTTTGGCTACTATCATCACTAGTTTCCCCATTCAGTCTTTTCCCATCATATCTGAATAGCATATTCAATCTTTACCTATCACATCCCACATTCATGCAAATTTCACCACTTTTTAACCTCCTCCTAGGGGTGCTTACCACTACATGATGCCTAATCCGCCCCTTCAACAATATCAATCTATCATCACCCATATCCCCACTCATCATATTTAACAACCAACTCAATCTTAAAAATCACATAATATCTCTATTTCCCAACATCAAACATTGTAGTAACTCATCCAATCTCAACCCATGACCTATATTCATCCTCATCAAGCAGTTATTCAAACACCCACTCATCCGTAGGGTTATCAACCACCTCATCTAACTACTTCCCATGTCATACAATCACAATCCCATCTAACCACTTCAAATGACCCCATACATGCTTTGATGAATAGGTTGGCTAGCCTTGATTCCACTACCTTAGGGCCCAAGGTTATATTATCTTATGAACAAATTTTCAATGAACCTATTCATCGATCAGTCATAATCAAACCTTATCCTCCTCATTGGGAGCTTCCCAAATTAACCAAATTTAACAATAGGGAGGATCCCCAACAACACCTTCGTGCATTTAGGCATAAGTGTTATCTCATTACCCATGACCAAAAACACATGCTTCACACTTTTCCTATGTCCTTGTCTAATCCCACATTCGATTGGTACAATGGTGTCCCCCAAAACTCATTTTTCTCATTCACCCAACTTGCACAACTCTTCTTAGAACATATCTCAATCAACATCACACACAAGATCACCATTACAAACCTATACGCCATTCAAAAATTTGATGACGAGTCTATCACAAACTTTGTCACACGATGGCATGGAATCATAAACCAATTATCATTTTCCCTTTCACAGACAGAGCTGATTGAATTATTCTTACACTTTTGTGTAAAGCATATCTCATCCACCTAACAAATCCAATCATTTCAAACATTTGAAGAAGCCTTCACTATGGCTCGTAAACTTGAGACTCACCCTTAAGCAAGGCCAACTTAAACTTAAATTGAACCAAAAAAAAACCAAGTTTGCTAAACCATCTACACACAATGAAAAATCCAAGAGTGCAGCCAATGTCATGGTGGTTAATTCTTCGACACCCACCGCTAGTACATGGCCCTAACAAAGGGCTCTTAGACCTGCCGCCCAACTACACTCCTCTTGGAGATACATATAGTTCAATATTTTCTAAATTAATGGCATTCCATCTCATCACACTTCCCTGCATTCTACCATTTAATGAATCAAGACCTAATCTTGCATGGTTTCATGAGGACCACTATTACAAATACCACCAAATTCGCAGACATGATATAGAAATGTGTCAAACCTTTAAGGATATTTTCCAAAAAATCGTCAATCAAGGTGACCTTCAAGTGGATAACCCCAATGCACCTTTAAACCAACCACTTGATATTTTTAAATGACCATTTTCTAATCATGCACCAAAAAATCAAACCAATCCTCCTACATGTCAACCACCCAATGCACACACCATTAGCACCATCAACACTACCAACATCACTGATCAAGAACTTACCACATCAAAAACTATCTGCACCTACTTCACCAAATATTACATCCACTTATTCTTTATACATCACCCCTATATCTACAATTCCACCAATACTTGTCCCCGTGACTACATCAATTATACCCACATCGACATCTACTATTGATCCTACACCTGCATCTACTTCACCACTTGCCACATCTACTTCATCAAATTTGACCACTATTTCACTTACATCTATTCCACACCCACTTATTGTAGTCGATCCATCCTTAGCACCTATCCCAATTCCTCTTTCTTCACTTTTACCCGTACTAACCACATCAATTATTTTGACCACATCTACACCATCTTCTCCTCCCACATCATTCTCAACATTTGAAGAGTTTTTTAGAGCACTCCAACTCACAATAACTTCAAATGATGTCCCTATTTCATCTACACAAATATGACACCCCCACATCGAGCCAATATTCACCTTATTTAGATCTCATCAAACACAAATTAATTCCTCCACCAATATCAACCACACAAACTTTGGACCCTCTAGTTTAGATCATTGTCATTCCTCCCAAGATTACTTCTTCACAAGTAAAATCTAAGACCCTTGGCATGTTTCCTCAAAGGGATTTTTCACATCCTCAAAAAAAATAGACATCCCTCTACCTAATATCAAACAATCCAATACCATACCATCCATCTTAGGACCACATCCATCTCTTATAGTGTCAATCCCTTCATCCAAAACATCACAACCAATCAATCAACCCAAACCAAAATCATCCAACACTTCTTCTAGAACACCAACCATCACTAAACTTGAATCCAAGACATCAAAACCTCAAAACACTAGGACTCAACCTTCAACATCTAAGTCATCCCACACATCCACATCTCAAGCATCCACCTCTTCTTCTAAATCCCAAATTGATCACAAAGATAAGGTACCTCCTAACACTTTGGTTGAATCATATGTAGAGGTCCTTAAACACTTGCTTCAGATTTTTGACATCACCCTTCCTCATATCAAAGCCTTTGATCCACACAGCAAGAAGCCATCATGGTTTGACTCCAATCTCATTTTCGCTTATCATAAAACCCCTATACATGACACAGAACATTGTAAAGCACTCAAAATCATTTTCCATAACATTATTGAGGAGGAAAACCTTCTTCTTGAAACAAATCAATCCCCTCCTTCCACATCATCAACTTCATTCACCCAAATCCATAAGTCCCTCCACTCATCATGGAATTTTTTGGTCATCCCACCATTGAGTGATGATTCTTCTAAGGATTTTCCCTCCTTATTCATCAATGATGTTCAGATATCCACTCGATCTAGCCCACATGATTCTAAACTAACAACCTAATCAAAATCCAAGACTTTTGTTACCATCCCTCCTCCTAAGGAGTTTACCTCATCCATGCCTTAATCAAAACCCAAGGTTATTATCACCGCTCCTTCTAGCAAGCCCAATTCATCTCCATCATCATCATCAGAACCTAAATTTTTCATCTTAGCCACCCCTAGGCCGAATGAACAAAGTGTTTTCAAATAACTTCGTCATGCCTCGGTTAAGATGTCATTTTATGAGATTATCCAAATCTTGTTAGACCATATACAAGCTCTCATTGAATCCTTGAAACGTATCCCAACATCTAGCAATGATACTCATCCTTTTACATATCTCATAGGGGCACTTGTAGATTCTACTTCCATATCATTCGATGAAGTTGAGATCCCATTTATCCCACCTGAGGATAATGACCTTCCCCTTTTCATCATGGTTAGGATCAATGATACCTTCATTTGAAGATCCATGATAGATAATGGGGCAAGTATCAACATAATCCCATCACATACCTTCAACCAGCTCAAAATCCCTAAATCCACTATTTCCCAAACACCTACGGTCCTCCGTGCATTCAATTATGCTATCACTCTCACCTTGGGAATGGTTTTCCTTCCTATCTACATTGGTGACAAGCTCCTCCAAAAATTCTTCTATATCAAATAGGGGACTTTCAATACAATGTTCTTCTTAGACAAACTTGGATTCATGTCATGCGATGTGTCCCCTCCACACTTCATCGGTGCATCAAATACGAGTACGAGGGAAATATTTTTGCATTTCCTGGTGATACTCTTCCCTTAGAATAATACAACATGATCTATCAAACTAAGGATGTCCTCATTCCCAAGAATGACTCATTTCAACCATCCACTAGCTCACCCATCCCTTCATCTAAGCTTCCCAAATATGATTCCCTAGATAAAATCATGGACAAACTTACACTGAGGAAGTATAGTTTTCTTATGCTCAACGCACTCCCTACACCTCATCACCTTGGTAGACCTAACAAGTCTCTAATGTATCAACCCAATGTCAGGGACATCGTTTCTTTTGGCCCACCCCATCTTTGCACATATCTCATCTATGGTGGTGTCGATTCCACTTCTTCTCATGCCATTGATCATCCCTACGCCAAACCTTATACTGAAGGTTATGGATTCCTTAATAAACCCTCCTTCATCCACACTTATCTTCACCATTACACTCGCAAGAGATTTAGCATGGGATGTTATGAGCATGGCACACATGATCTTATCATTGACCAATGCCACAAAACTCGCAAAAATTTTAGACTAGGCTATCAGGAGCAATCCACTAATCCTATCCCACAATTCGTTTTCGATGATTATGGACATGCCTTCTCTACCTTCTCCATCCCATGAGGCCATGGATACATATGAAACCATGTCTATTTCTTCTAAAAAAAATTTAGTCTCCCACCATCACCTTGGGACCGGTCACTTGTCAATGTGAAAATCAAAATGGGTCCCTTCCCCTTCACCATCTAAAGATGATAGAAGAGGAATCTTCTACTATCGACATTCTTCATTTCATTGACGGCTACATTATCCTTTCCTCGATGGGGGCATAATATTATTATCTTCATAATACCTTACCATCTGAAACATCCACTCTTCTCAACAAAGCCACCACCAACATCAATATTGGGACTCCTTATGAGCCCCTAATCCTCAAATTAGGTCATTCTCTTAATCCACATGAGCTTGAGTCTTTCACCCATTCATTTCTTGACATATTCAGGCCTTCCACATGGTCATACTCTTACATAAAAGGTCTTGATCCTTCTATCATCATCCACAACATCATCACTTTTCTTAATGCTAAGCCGGTGAAGTAGAAGCTTTGTTTCATGCATCCACGAGTTGACCTCTTTGTCAAATAGGATTTTCAACGCCTTCTTTCCATTAACTTCATCATCCCCGTTGACTATCCCCAATGGGTTTCTAACATTTTCCCTATCGCAAAAGTGACTAGTAAGCTTCCTATATGCACAAACGTTTGAGAATCTAAATCTTGCTTGCCCTAAAGATGACTTCCTTCTTCCTAACATTGATCAACTTGTGGATCTTACCACATGTCATGAGATGTTTTCTCTTATGGATGGTTTCTCTGGTTATAATCATATTCTCATTGCATCAGAAGACCAACATAAGACCTCCTTCATCACTCCTTGGCAGGGAAAATTTTAGTGGTGAATTTTTGTAAAATCGTAAATATTAGGGATTTTGGAAATTGGAAAATGGTGAATTTTCAGTAGTCAACTACCTCTCAGTTTGCCAAAAAATTCAGCCGACAAGTTATTTGTATGGGTTAGTTCACCTATTAGTTATATGTAAAAATTAACTTATACATGTATTCACACTGGTATAATACATAGCTTGGGGGATTTCTAGGGGGGTACTCGTTTAATAATGACATCCAATAAAGAGTGACTATCTTTCCAACCTAGGTTGGACGAACAAAAAAATTGGCCTTAAAAAACGTACCTGATATACCGGGAAACATGTTTTTCTCATATGGGCGGGGTTTTTAACCCATAGGTTTATGGGACGGTTTTGGCCCATGGTTTTGATACCCACAGGTTTGTAAAAATATTAAATGATTTTGTCTACTTATGTGGTTTTGTGCATATGGTAGGGATTATGTAACATTGCCAATGTGTGTGAATTCAGGTGTGAATTCTGTACAGTATGTTTAAGCATAACTCCAAACAAATCTGGGTATTGTATTGAGAGAGTAGTGGTTTGTAATAAAATATGAGCAAGTGATTCTTGGTGGACGTAGACCATATTGGTGAATCACATTAAATACTATCTCTTTGTGTTTTTTATTTTTACTCTGCACTTTTATTTGAGATCTGTAATATTTCCTACATATTAGTTTCTAATGTTGTGATTCTGTGAGGGATTGTTCCACACATTTTAATCCCTTATTTCCTAACAATTGGTATTAGATCCCGTTTTGGTTTGTTAAAGTGTTGAATCATAGGGAAAGGTTTAGCTTGAGTGGGAACTATGGCAGATGATGGAAGATTAAGGGTTGATAAATTCAACGGGAAGAATTTCAATCTTTAGAAGATGCAGATGGAAGATTACCTTTATCAGAAGGATCTTTATAGTCCACTGTCTGAGAAGGTGAACAAACCCTCAAGCATGATGGATGTGGAATGGGATTTGCTAGATAGGAAGGCACTTGGGAAAATCCATTTGTGTCTTGCATCTTCAGTATTATTTAATGTTTCAAAGGAAAAGACTACAAAATAACTGATGGATGCATTAGGGAAGTTGTATGAAAAACCCTCTGCCTGTAACAAGATATTTTTAATGAAAAATTTGTTTTAATATGAAGATGTCTGAGAATGGTTCAGTAGAATATCATTTAAATTAAATATGCTAGCTTTGGTTACAATATAATTTGATGAAGAAGTTAGCGCTTTATTAATTATGCGCTCTTTACCTGAGAGTTGGAATAGCCTATAATGGTGGTAAGAAACTCGGTTCCAGCTAACTCAAAGTTTGAAGTTTGAGGATGTTTTAGGGGTTATTCTAAGCGAGGAAAATGTGAAGAAAAATATTTGGGGAATATTCTTCTTCAGGGAAATCTTTGACAGTGGAAACTAGAGGGAGATAGAAGAATAAAGGAAGCCGTGGAAAATCAAAAGATCCGGCAAGGTCAAAATCCAAAAGAAAGATAATATGTTGGTACTGTGGAAAGTCTGGGCATGCAAAGAAGGATTTTTGGGAGCTTTGGGATAAGAAGAAACAACAGGAAGAAAACAAGGAGGCAAATGTGGCAACAAGTAATGTATATCAGGATGCTTTGATTCTTAATTTGCACAATATTGTTGAATCTTGGGTTTTAGATTTGGGGGCTTCTTTCCATGCTACTCCACATAGGAATTATTTTTTTGATTATGTTCAAGGGGATTTTGGGCATGTTTTTCTTGGTGATGATGAGCCTTAGAAATACATGGCTATTGAAGAATTTCAGACATGTGCCTACTTTAAAATGAAATTTGATATCGGTGGGTCAGTTGGGAAGTGATGGTTATACTGTGATATTTACAGAAGAATCTTGGAAGGTTTCCAAGGGTGCTCTTTGTGGTGGCAAGAGGTAAGAAGGTTAGAACCTTGTATTTAACCACTTATAGCACTAATTTTTGTAATCTTGTGGCTTCAGAAGTAAATACAACATTGTGGCACTATACGCTCGGTCATATGAGCCATAAGGGCATGGAGATCATAAAGAAGGATTTTCCCATATATACATAAATAGTTTTAGAGTTCTATGAGGAGTGCATATATGGGAAACAAAAGTGAGTAAGGTTTCTCAAGGTTAGACCTACAAAGAAAGAGAATAAGTTAGAGCTGGTGCATTCTGATGTGTGTGGGTCATCTCAGGTATCATCTCTTAGGTGTTCAAGTTAATATGTAACTTTTATTGATGATGCAACAAGGAAATTTTGGGTTTATTGTATTAGAAACAAATATCATATATTTGACTCTTTTGTTAAATGGAAATCCTTGGTTGAGAATGAAACATGTCTTAAGCTAAAATGTCTCAGGTCAGATAATGGAGGGGAGTATTGCAGCAATGAATTTGATGGTTACTATTCTAAGAATGGAATCCTTAGGAAAAAGATAGTTCCAGGAACTCCACAGTAGAATGGGGTGTCACAAAGGATGAACAGAACAATAATGGAAGGTGTTAGGAGCATGAGGCTACATGCAGGACTACCTCTTTCTTTTAGGGTAGAAGTGGTGAGGGATAGTTGTGTACTTGATAAACAGAGGACCCTCAAGTGCTTTAGATGGAGGCATACCTGAGGAGGCTTGGTATGGTAATAAATTTGATTATTCATTTCTTAGAGTATTTGGATGTGAGGTGTTTTTCCATATAGAAAAAGCATGGTAGGACCAAGCTAGAGGCTAAATTAGAAAAATGTATTTTCATTGGTTATGGTGGTGATGACTTTGGATATAAATGTTGGAGTATTAAGGACAAGAAAATCATTTGATCTAGGGATGTGGTCTTTACTAAGAAATTCATGTATAAGCAGCAGTTGCAGGAAAACAGGGAAGAATCCAAGAAAGAATATGCAGTGGTAGAGGATCTTCCAGATGGGAAAGCGACACATGAATCAGTTTAGGAACCTCCTCAATGGGAACCCCAAACTCCTATATTGAGGAGGTATTATAGGGTAAGAAGAGAACCTGAACATTTTTCTCCTTCTCTTTATTATTTATTACTCACTGACAGTGGTGAGATAGAGAGCTTTGATGAAGCAATGCAGGTAGATGTCAGGAAGAAGTGGGAGAAAGCCATGGATGGGGAGCATCAGGATCTCATGGAAAACCAGACATGGGATTTGGTGAAGCTACCCGAAGGTAAAAGATCATTACAGAACAAGTGGGTGTTCAAAGTCAAAGAGGAAGAAGGATGCAAGAAAAGATACAATGCCAGGTTGGTGGTAAAGGGGTCTGCACAGAAAAAAAAGGTATAGATTTTGATGAGATTTTTTTCCTATAGTAAAAATGACTTCTATTAGAATTGTTCTTAGAATTGTTACAACAGAATACTTGCACCTAGATTAGTTTGATGTAAAGACTACATTTCTCCATGGTGATTTGGAGGAGGATCTATATATGTAGCAACCATAGGGCTATGAGGTCAAAGGTAAAGAGGAGATGGTGTGTAAACTGAAGAAGATCTTGTATGGCTTGAAACAAGCTCCATGTCAATGGTATAAGAAATTAGATAGCTTCATGATCAAGCAAGGTTATATTAGAATTCATTCTAACCAATGCATGTATACAAAGAAATTTGAGGATGGAAGTTATCTTATCATGTGTATGTATGTGGATGAAATGTTGGTTACAAGTAAAACATGCAGGAAATAAAAGTACTCGAGAAGCAACTAAATCCTTTGCTATGAAGGATTTGGGGGGTAGCCAAACAAAACCTTAGTAAGAGGATATCTCAGGATAGGAAGGAATGGAAGATGACTTTATCTCAGGAAGAGTACATTAAGAAGGTCTTGGAGAGGTTTAATATGTAGGATGCTAAACCAATGAGGACTCCTTTGGCAGGTCATTTCAAGTTATCGAAGGAGCAGTGTCCCAAGATAGAGTAGGAGAGAAAAAAGATGTCCAAGGTACCTTATTCATCAACGGTTGGTAGTTTTATGTATGCCATGGTGTGCACCAGGCCTGATATTTTCCATGTAATGGGAGTGGTGAGTATATTTATGATTGATTTGGGTAGAGATCACTAAAAGGTAGTAAATTGGATCCTTCAGTATTTGAGAGGGACCATGGGCATAGTTTTGTGCTACAGTGGATCAGACACCACTTTGTGTAGTTATGTAGATTCAAATATGGTTGGATATGTAGACAGGAAGATGAGCATGACAGGTTATATTTATACTATAGGTGGGACAGTAGTGAGTTGGATTTCATGACTACAAAAGTTGGTGGATTTGTCAACCACAGAGGTTGAGTATGTTGCTGCCACAAAGGAAAGTAAAGAGATGATTTGGCTATAGAAATTTCTTAAGGAGTTTAGGACATAAGAAGGAGGAAGGGAAAGCGGCATAGTGATATTCAGATTTTTATACACCTAGCTAAGAACTATTCTTTCCACTCTAGGATGAAGCATATACAGCTTAGGTATCATTTCATCAAAACATCTTTGGAGGAAGAGAAGTTGAAGTTAGAGAAGATTCATACTAATCAGAATCTTGCAAACATGATGACCAAGGTTGTCATAAGGTAAAAACTGAAGTTGTGTTAAACTTTGGTTTGTCTTCACGGAAACTAGTGAAGGGTTGAGAAGCTTGCTCAGAAAAAAAACTAGTCTCCAAGTGGGAGATTGTTAGGTTTGTGGAGGTTGTTTTCATGTGTGAATATTTTGAAGATTGTACACTAAGAGTACTATAAACTTTCCACAATTGTATTTTTAGGGTTTGGAGCTGGGCTAGGCCTTGAGCAGTGGTCCAGGGGTGGAAACCCCAGTAGTAGGGGTTCGGGGGTGCAACCCTTGATAAAAAAAAATTGGCCCTCAAAAAATGTGCCCAATATAACGGGAAACATGTTTTTCTCATATGGGTGGGGTTTTGGACCCATAGGTTTATGGGACGGTTTTTGCACATTTTTTCCATACCCACAATTATATAAAACTACTAAAGGAGTCGTCTACTTATGTGGTTTTGTGCATTATGGTAGGGATTATGTAACATTGCAGATGTGTGTGAATTCGGGTGTGAATTCTGTAGAGTTTTTTTAGCATAGTTCCAAACATATCTAGGTATTGTATTGAGAGAGTGGTGGCTTGTAATAAAATATGAGCAAGTTATTCTTGGTGGACATAGCCCCAAATTAGGTGAACCAAGTTTAATATTGTCTCTTTGTGTTGTGTTATTTTTATTTTGCACTTTTATTTGAGATCTGTAATATTTCCTGCATATTATTTTCTACTGTTGTGATTCTGTGAGGGATTGTTCCACATATTTTATCCCTTACTTCCTAACACATGTCTGGAGGACCATGAATGTCATGAATTCATGTCATTCAACCACTTACTATTTCTATCCATGCCTATTATGCTATTTTTTGTAGGTGCATTGTGGGTGTTGAATTACAACAAAACATGTCTTGAAATTCTAGGTTTTATTTCGGGGTTCCACGCTCTGAATTTTGGGTAATTCTTGTTAGTTTGAAAACACAACACCCCCAAATGAGTTCTAAAAATATTATTTTCTAAGGTAGAATCATTTGGTGTGATTACATAACATTGAACTTTCCCTAAGGTGTGGGACCTTGCAAAATTGGGAAAGCTCTCCAGAGAAGGTTGGTTCCTCTTCCTAAACTATTTGCCACAAGCTATTCCAGTGCAGGAAAGATAATCTAATCCTAATCTAACTTTCAAGGAGACAAGGAGAGAAATAAAACAAGAAAAAACAGAGCCTACACTAAAACGGTGATACACCAGAGAAGGAAAGTGTTGATCATCTACTAAACTACCATGGAACAAAGAGAGGTGAGCAATGAAAAGGACAGACAGTAGCATCACAAACCATTGATCATATTCACACAGAAAATGTTCCAAAACCCCATGAACACAGCTCCCAAATCTGTAAATATACATTCAAAACATGCATAGATACCCTGCAATGAAGAGAGGCAAGAAGATGTAATAAAACGAGCAAATGATGGACAAATGCATCACAAAAACATGTTTTTTATTGATCCTGATTTACACAGTGTGCCATTTCATAGGAAAGAGGCAAAAAATGTCATTACAAAGCAGGGGAGGAGGTTCAATCTCCATTTTCGACCCTGGGGAAGAAAATAAGGGAGAGGCAGAGAAGAAAAATGAACAACCACTAATTATGTGCCTTTGTTTACATTTTATAGAAAATAACGTGAGAAGAGAGGAAAAAACACAGGATCTGCTCCAACCACTTTTCAAAATGTGTTTTAATTCTTCCTCTGTTAATGGGCTCAATGCAAAATCTCATAATTCCATGTATCTAATTCGCAGACCAAAGAAAATGACCCATACTTCATTAAATATGGTGATTTGAATTGGTTTTTATCTTTTCCACACCAAAACACATTTTACAAATTTATCCCCCAAATCTTTACCAAAATCCAAAATTGAAGACTCCATGATGAAGAGAATCTTCAGATCTTTCCATTGGTATTAATAATGTCAAAAATAAAGCTTTAGATCAAAAGATATGGCCTTCTGATTTGTTCTTTAACATTTTCGGCAAAAAGCAGCTCAGGAAAATTTTGAACTTTTCTCCCGCAAATCCTCTGATGACGTGGCAACCAATTGGGTCAGTGGAGGCAGGGGCTCCTTTTTTTCCATTTTACACTTTTTGACAAAAATTCAAAAAATCTCATTTGCCTCCGAAGGTCCGTCGGCCCGCATTATCTTTTTGATGTGTCAGCTCAACACTTAATTTTCACCTTTTTGACAAAAGGGAAAATGTTCACTTTTTCCTCCGCTTCCCCACTGGTCCAAGATTCCTTGGCAAACATCTTTCCCAAGCCCCACAAGTCTGCCTTGGGAAAATTTTCCCTTCTAACTCCGTCGAGCCATAACTCAAAAAATACAAGGAGTTAGAAAGAGCTCTTTACCTTTCTGGAAAGGGGAAGAAATTCTCTATCTGATGGAGTATTTTCTAGAAATCCTTGGGTTCCTAAACTTTGTGAAATTTGGACTGAGGCAAAAAAAGGGAGTTAGTTAACACAAAATAAGAGGTAACTTATTTTGGTTCACAACTTTGATGACTCATAGAGGGTCATCTACCTGCTAGATGAACGATCAGTGGCTTTAGTTGTGTCCATTGGGCATGGAGTCAAGCCTGATAACCAATTATCTGATCTAACTCTGAATATATGACATCTGAATCACTTGGGAACCCACTAAAAATTGGAGTTGATCTTCACCAAAATCCAACTGAAATGGACTGTGCAGGAGCAATACAATAGCACCAAAAACTATATACAAACTGAAAATCATACATACTCCAAGTGGGATATGCATAGTGTGCAAAAGCACTTCTTCTGCTGAAAAAAAACCTACCTACTCTAGTCTAACCAAGAGCAAAGGGAACTCAAACAAAACCTGCAACTGGCAGGGAGAAATAGCTTCCCTTCCTCAAAAATGGCAGCCATGCAATTGATTTGGCACTGAACATGGTTGGTTGGATGAGTGAAAAACTAACAAGAAGCTGGTCCTCAACCCAAATAACCAAAGTACCAGTTGGAGAAAAATCAAATACCTCTTTTAGTTGCTTTGCATTTGGATTGAAGAGGTATGGCAGCTGATCCTTGGTTCTTTGCATATCATCCTCATGCCCTAAAAGGGACATGACTAGTTGTGGCTGCTCCTTTGGATCCAATGAAGCCAAATATCTTATTGGGCAAGGTATGATCTGATTAGTATGCCCATAGCTTTGATTTCTAACTCCAAAAATGGATTCCTCTTGTAGACCTTCCTGGGTGAATGATGTGGAAGGGATGGTGGAACTATTCTACTCTTTCTCTTCCTCCTCTTGTGAAGAACATGGAAGGTTTAGATCTTCTAAACTTGATTCCAAAGAGTTGTTGTAAAATGCAAGTTGTTGCCATTGAATACTATCCTCCATGACATGAGGCACACATGCTTGGAAGGTGGATGATGAAGGAGAAAACAATGGGATTTTAACCAATTCTTCTCCATCAAAACAAGCTTCCAAATTAGATAAATATGTTGTCTCGTTATTGTCCTGCTGCAAATGTTCAACTTGCTCCTTGGTATCTTCTTGGTTTGAAACTTGTTTACCATGGTTTCTTTCGTCCTCCAACATGAATTTTGAAAGATCAAACTATTTTCCAACATTAGATCTTGAGAGAGATGAAGTGGAAGGAAGAACTGAAGGTTTTTCTATAGCCTATTTTATGCTCAAAGCCTTTGGATCTGCATTTTTCTCCTTCATAGCTAGAATGTGCTCCTCTTCTTTTGGATTTGGAGCAGCTTCTCCTTCCTCTACTTCTTTAAGACCATATTTCTCTTGGTTGAACTCTTCCTCTAGCATGAATTTTTCCATATCAAACTCAAACTGTTGCTCTAGAGGACAAGTTGGGACTACAATATTTCTTTTAGAGCTTTCCTCCAAAATGGATTCATCAACCAAAATAGGCCCTTCAAATGAAAGTAAGAAAACACCAATAATTTCTTCTTCTTCTGCTACTACAAACTCTGATTCGGTCTCATCCGCTCACTCCTTTCTAATGGGACTTTGAGCTGATTTGTTTTCTCCTTCCTTAGCTGATTAGGCAGTTTGAATTGGATCAGCATTCTCTTCACTTAAAGTGCCAACATGGACACTACATTTTGAGTAAACTGACTACTTATTTTCTTCTTCCTTTTCTTGTTCTTTCTCTGCCACAAATTCAGTCTTAGCCACCACTGGCTCTTTAACTTTCTTCTCCTCTGAAGGCTTGACCAGCAAAGGAATCTCTATTATCCCAAACCTAAGAGCTAAGCTCACTAAGCTTTTAACCATTTCTTCTTCTTTCACTTCTTCTTCTTGTTGTCCTTCATGACTGATTTTTAAAATTTCTTCTTCTCCACATGGAATTAGGAAGGCAAGAGAAGGAGTGGGTTGGGATTAGACCATTTTTTCATTTGTTTGTGGTGGTGGAAGAGATGAAACTTCTTGTTTCCTTGGAATGGAAGGTATTTCTTTTTGCTCTTGTGGAGGGGATTTGAATTTGGAAGAGAAGAGGGTAGAAAAACTAAGATGGGATGGAAGACTAAGGGATGGAGAAATGGATTTCACACTTGGGGCAGCATTCAATGGGAAGCTTGGAAATTGAAGCTCAAATTGAGATGGTGCTACTTGAGGAGTGAAGAGAAAATTACCAGATAATGGTGTAGGATTTACCCATTGACAAGGTTTCCTGGCACCAAATTCATAGGCCTCTATCTCTTCAATCCCTTGTGCAAGTTGGGGAAACATCTCAATCATGAAGTCCAGCTTCTCCTGCGGGCTGTAGTGTCTTAGAAAAGGGCCTTCCCATGGACAAGGTACCCTGCAACCAATTCTGAACACCTTCATTTGAGTTGTAGCTCTTGACTGAACCATGTCAATCTCCATTTTTTGGATCTTCTCCAACAAACCAGCATTCTCCATCTAACTATTATCATTGCATGCATATGCCTGTTCTTGGAAAGCTCCATAGCCAAACTGATTTACGCACTACTACTCATAGGGGTAGACATGTTGATTTTGAATCTGCTCATAATGTCAATTTGGAGGAGTTGTAAAACATATTGGAGGTGGAGTGCTCTGTTGCTGCAGGTATAAATTCCACTATGGGAATGAAGCCATGATTGCATAACTTCATAGAATGGAAAAGAATGAAAGAGATGGAAAGAATAATGGAAAAAAGTGGATGGAAAAAAAGGTCTGCAACTCAGAAAAATGGGTTGTTTACCAGGTGGAGTCACCATATGTGTAATTTAAATCTTCTCATAAGCTAGAGATTTACAAAAAGTGTACATCAATCTTATTGCAATGAATTGAAGACCTCTTAGGTCCCATAGGGCATGCCAAAAATGTTAGTGCGAAATCACAGAACCCCCAAATGAGTTCTAAAAATCTACTTTTCTAAGGTAGAATCATATGGTGTGATTGCATAACATTGAACTTTCCTCGAGGTGTGGGACCTTGCAAAAGTGGAAAATCTCTCCAGAGAAGGCTAGTTCCTCTTCCTAAAATACCTACCACAAGCTATTCCAATGCAAGAAAGCTAATATAATCCTAATCTAACTTCCAAGGAGATAAGGAGAGAAAGAAAACAAGAAAAAATAGGGCCTACACTAAAAGGGTGATACATCAAAGAAGGAAAGTGTTGATCATCTACTAAAATTCCATGGAACAAAGAGAGGTGAGCAATGGAAAGGATGGACAGTAACATCATAGACCATAGATCATATTCACACACAAAATTTTCCAAAACCCCATGAACACAGCTCCCAGATCTGCAAATGAACATTCAAAACATGCATAGATACCCTGAAATGAAGAGAGGCAAGAAGATTCAATAAAATGAGCAAAGGATGGAAAAATGCATCACAAAAACATGTTTTTTATTGCTCCATATTTACACAGTGTGCCATTTCACGGGCAAGAGGCAAAAAATTCCATTACAGAGTAGGGGAGGAGGTTCAAACTCCATTTTTTGACCTTGGGGAAGAAAATAAGGGGGAGGCAGACCACTAATTATGTGCCTCTGTTTACATTTTATAGAAAAAAACGTGAGAAGAGAGAAAAAACACAGGATCTGCTCCAACCACTTTTCAAAATGTGTTTTAATTCTTCCTCTATTAATGGGCTCGATGCAAAATCTCATAATTCCATGTATCTAATTCGTAGACCAAAGAAAATGACCCATACTTCATTAAATCTGGTGGTTTGAACTGGTTTTAATCTTTTCCATGCCAAAACGTGTTTTACAAATTTCTCCCCCAAATCTTTACGAAAATCAAAAATCGAAGACTCCATGATGAAGAGAATCTTCATATTTTTCCATTAGTACTAATAACGTCAAATATAGAGCTCTGGATCAAAAGATATGGCCTTCTGATTTTTTCCTTAACATTTTCGGCAAAAAATAGCTCATGAAAATTTTGAACTTTTCTCCCAAAAATCCTCTAATGATGTGGCATCCAATTGGGTCGGCAGTAGTAGGGGCTCCTTTTTTTCCATTTTACACTTTTTGACAAAAAGTCAAAAAAAATTATTTACCTCCAAAGGTCCACTGGCCCGCATTAGCTTTTTGATGTGTCATCTCAGCACTTAATTTTCACCTTTCTGACAAAAGGGAAAATTTTCACTTTTTCCTCCAATTTCCCACTAGTCTGAGATTCCTTGGCAAACATCTCTCCCAAGCCCCGCAGGTCCACCTTTGGCAAATTTTCCCTTCTAACTCCACCAAGCCATAACTCAAAAAATACAAGGAGTTAGAAAGAGCTCTTTACCTTTTTGGAAAGGGGTAGAAATTCTCTATCTGATGGAGTATTTTCTAGAAATCCTTGAGTTTTTGAACTTTGTGAAATTTTGACTGAGGCACAAAAAGGGAGTAAGTTAACCCAAAATAAGAGGGAGCTTATTTTGGTTAACAATTCCTTCATCTGAACAAGTGGGAAAATGATATTTTCATTGTTGGGAGTAGAATACTGATAAAAAATATACAGCCCTCCATATCCCTAAAACATAGGGACTTCATGGTGTGAAAACTAGTTTATGTGAAACTAAATTTTTCAATGATCATTCCCTCCAATTTTCGAGCGATTTCGCCCACTAGAACCTTAAGAAGTGAAGAGGTGGCTCCCTACATTTTTCATTGTTGTTATTTATGTGACAGGGAATAATTATGATGAAAAATTAGTCCTCAAAAATAGGGACCTCATGGCACGAAAACTAGTTCACGCGAAACTAGATTTTTCAAGGATTATTTCCACCAATTTTCGTGCGATTTCACCGACCGGAACCTAGAGAAGTGAAGAGGTAGCTTGCTGCATTTTTTATGCTATGTCATGGTAGCCAATAATTTATTCCTCAAGTTTTAGATATCACAAAGGTGGTAATTGAGGATAATGAAGTTATTTGTAGTTGAGAATGAGAGGCGCGTTAGGAAAAAAACATTTAAAACATCTGTCAGGGTCGCATGGGTGACTAAAGGATTAAGAGGGAGGGGGGGCACATTTACTTACACCATCTGCACCAAGTATTGGTGCACTTAGTGCACAAAACTATGCCCCATCCTGATTGGTCCACTTGGTGGAATTTGGTTGGACGAAGCAGGGGCTGGGAAATGGAGCCTAGGGGGCTTAACCTTGTGAAAAGAGTTGAATTGCGGTCATGTGGAGGTTCCAAGGGCCAAAATAGGTTAGTAGTGCATTTTATTTCACCTTTTAAAACCAAATATTTGGTAAAATTTGTGCAAAAGATTGCACTACTCTCCCATTAGTTGGATTTTTAACCCAAAAAATGACTAACTATTGAAGCTTTACTTTGGGGAGTGACTTGTCGGGATCATATCTGCAGCTTCCGATGGAGTTTTTTGATGAAATTTTATATGATTTTCACTTAAAATGGCATTTTAATTCAAATTTTGTGGTTATTAGAGCTTTATTCCACCATTTAGCACCTGAAATTTAGGATTTTTTTCTCAAGTTCCAAGGCTATGCATGAAAACAAACTGGCTATGGAAATAATTTTCCTAGGTGTTGTAAAGAATATAATTTTTCCATCCTCTATGGATTTTAAATACCATTATAATTATATTTTTTTGACACCTAAATCCTTCTGTAGCTCCCATAATCACTTCTTGAAGCTCAGGGGTTGTTTTTGCATTGTGCACTACCTAGACCTCCAAGACTCACTTTTGTTGAACTTTCTCCAAAACTTGTGAAAACTTCCAAAACTAACTGCACAAGGTTCTTGGATCTCTATTATTCCTCCTTGATATTTTTATTCATTCTATTCTGATTCGGGGGGTGTACCAATTTTGAGAAGATCAGAAAATGGTCTTTCCCAAACTGGCCAAAAAGACTGTCTTGATGAATTTCACTTGGGAAGTACTTGAAATGGCTAGGAAACCCTAAGTCACCTATTGATACACTGACATGAGCCTTCATACTACTTCAGATAGGAGGGATAGGACTGAATCAAGGGTTAGGGTGATAGGAAGGAGGGTTCAAAATGACCTTTCGGTAAAATTTTCGAGTAGGGTCATGCTCAAAAATTGAGAATTTTCTTGTTGCACATTTACATGACAACAGAAAATAATGCAAAATTATATTACAACTCTTCATCATGCTCATCTTGATCATATATCTCCCTTATACTTCTTGTCTTCTTGGAAGAATTTCTGAAACAAGATCTGAGTTCTGCCAATGTTGGGTTGGATCAATCATTATTTTCTAGACTTGTTCCTACATGCCCTAAGGCTTCACCAGGTTAGAAGTTTGTTCTAGGTCTTTATACTACCTATGGAGTAGGTGTCATGTAATTGTCTCTTGAGTGAGTTCTTTAAGGGTTACAAGTTTTTGGTGCATTTTGAGGAGTTACTATTGCACTTTGTTGACCAGCAGGGCTGTGGACTAGAGTTACTGCTAGAGCAAGTCCTTGTGGAGCTAGTTGATTGACCTGTGCACCATTTTCTTCATCTTCATACTCTTCATGAGATACCTCTATATAGATACCTGGATATTTATCAATACTTCCATCTCAAGATTCATTCTCTATAAAATCAACATCTATGTTGGTAATAGCCTTCTTGGTGATGGGATTATACATCTTATAGGCCTTTGACTGCTCATTGTAACCCATAAAAATGCATTCTTCACCTCTATCATATATTTCTTTCTCAATTATTTAGGTACTAGTGCATGCGGAACACATCCAAACACTCTTAAGTGTGTAACACTATGCCTTTTTCCACTCCATGATTCTTGAGAAACCTTGTCCTTAACAATTTTTGTTGCGCACCCTATTTGATATGTAGGTTGCACATGCAACTACTTCTACCCAATACTCATTTGTAAAGTGTTTTCCTTCAGTAGACTCCTAAACGTGTCCATGAGAGTCCTATTATTTCTTTCTTCTACACCATTATGCTAAGGTGTATACCTATTTTAGTTGCTTTTGTATTCCATTTACCCTAAGAAAAATTTAAAAATCATTTGAGATATACTCACCAACTCTGTATGATCTAAACACCTTGATAAAATGACCACTCTACTTCTCAAAAAGGGCCATGAATTCTTTAAAAGTCTCAAAAACATCTTATTTTTTCTTTAGGAAGTATACCCATGTCTTCCTACTGAAGTCATCAATGAAGGTCAGAAAATACATGCTTCCACCTATTAGGGGTGTTTCCATAGGTCCACATAGGTCTGTGTGGACGATTTCAAGAGGCTCTTGAGCTATATATGCCTTTCCAACTGAAAAATATTTCCCTGTGTTGTTTTGCGATAATGCAACTTTGGCATGTCATTTCAGGTGGATCAACTAAAGGTATTCCACTCACCATGTTCTTCTTGTGGAGAAAATTTATGCCATTAAAATGTAAGTTTCCAAGCCTTAAATGCCAAAGCCAAGCCTGATTTTCCTGATTGACTTGGAGTGCATATGGAGATGTCATGCCTAGAAATCATCTTTCAGTGAGGTATTGACATTCCATAGGTGATTTAGAGTTAGCACCTGCTAGGCATAAAAATCCTTCTTGAAAATATTTTTCTTCACCCATAGGTGATTGAGAGCTAGCACCTACTAGGCTCAAACCTTGTTGAAAAACTTTTTGTTCGCCCAACTTTGAAAAATTCCTAGTGCTCACTAGGCTTGAAAGACTTCCTTGAAAAAAAAATTGTACTTCTTTTCTTGGAAGAACCTTAGCGTCCACTAGGGTTGAGGAACCTCTTTGAGGAAATTTTTGTTCTTCTTTTTTTGGAAGAACCTTAGCACATGATAGGGTTGAGGAAACTCCTTGAAAAATATTTTTTTCTTCACTTGGAGGAACCTTAGTGCCTACTAGGGTTGAGTAACCTCCTTGAGAAAATTTGTGCTCTTCTTTGGTTGGAAGACTCCTAGCGCCCGCTAGGATTGAGGAACCTTCTTGAGAAAAAAATTTCCTCTCCATATTTTTTTGAGAGTTAGCGACCACTAAGCTCTGAGATACTCCATTGGTGAGATCTCCATGAACCATACAGGAGTAAGAGCTAGCACCCACTAATCTCAAATTACTCTGTATTTTAAATGGGAACATTCTATTTCTTGTCATTTCCACCTTAGCTATCAGCCTATTGCTTGGATTTTGATCCAGAATAATACATTCTCCTTCCTCAAAATACACTTTGTAGTCTTTCTGTATCAACTAAACTATGCTCATGAGGTTGTGTTTCAATCGAGAGACATAATAAACATCAGGAATGAAATTCTTTTCTCCTTTTTGGCTTAATATTTATGGTCCTTTTTCTAATTACTGAAACTTTGTTATAATTACCCAATTTTACCACTGACTGGAAAGATTCATCCATGCTAGAAAACAAATCTTTTGAACCTATCATGTGGTTACTACAACTAGAATCCAAGAATCATACATCTTTTGTGCTCTCTTGAGCAACATGACAAGTTATAAACATAGAATCATGATTTGAACTTCTAGAATTACATTCTTTTGAACCATTTGCACTTTTTTTTCTTAAATCATACTATTTTTTTCGACATTCGGTAGCATAATGCCCATACTTTTTACAACAATGACACTATATATTGGATTTTTCACACCTTTCTTCTTACGAGTGGTTAAGATAATGACTGTGGGAAGAGCTTCTACCTCTAACTCTTCTTGAAAACTCACTTGAGTTGGATATGGACTTGTCTTGATCACTTTAATGTGGATATATACCTCCTCTTGCATGAAATCTTCCTCTTCCTCTTCCGTTCACAAATATTCCTCTACCTCTACTAACTAAAACTTGGCTATTAAAGGCATGTTCTAAAGAGGAGTTTCCAGATTTGTTAAGTCTTTATTCATGGGATAGCATGGATCCCATTAACTCATCTATAGCGAGATGAGTCAAATCCTTAGACTCTTCTATGGAAACAACAATGGATTCGAACTTGGTTGGTAGACTCCTAAGGATTTTTTCTATGATCCTCTTTTCTTCTAAGGTCTCTCCATGATACCTAATCTAATTTAATACACCCATCACATGGGTAAAAAATGAATCAACACTATCAAAATCTCTCATCTGAATATTTTCAAAATCTTTCATCAACATTTGTAGTTTGGAAAGTTTCACCTTACTATTGCCTTAATAGGCAGTTTCTAGGATATTCCATGATTGCTTAGACCTACTGGTTATGGCTACTCTAGAGAATATAGACATGTCCAGATCTTATTGTATAAAAACTAGAGATTTTACGTCCCTTCTCCTATTTTCCTTGAGCATATCCTTGTCTTCTTGTGACAAAGCATTATATGTTTCTTGATCTTGTGGTTTTGGGAAGCCATTTTTGACAAGCTCCTAGGTATCTTGACTGCAAAAAAGGGTTTTCATCGTAATAGCCCAATAATCATAGTATTTTCCACTAAAAATAGGTTTTTGGGGCTGGAGTAGACTGTTGTTTGTGTCAGTCATGGCTAAAAACATAAAACACATATTTAAACAAGAAAAATCATACAGATTTAAAATGGAAAAACTGTAACCTGTAATAAAACATGAGAAGCACCTTCATTGGTCTAAAATTCGTGTGCCCAAATTGAGGATTTTCACTCTGATACCAGATGAAGGAGCTAGTATGAAATCAGGTAAGGTAATATAGAGAAGAGATATAAAAGATAATATGTAAAAACAAATTTATTGTATTGAAATTTCACCAGAGATTCGCTGCTTAATTTTGGAGTTTCTCTCCTTACAAAATGCATACAAATGCCTCAAATATATAAAGGTCTTTCAAAAGAGATAGCTTCTTGAGAAAGCTAGAAAGAGAAGTAAACATTAAATGTGCATGGGTAGGAGAGAAGATTTAACAATCAATTGGAACTATTCTCCAGGTCCTTTATGCTGACAAAAAAATTCAAACTAAATTAAGTAGTTGAAATTACAAAAAATCCTAATAGATATCAGCAAAGCTTATGATCATGTTAATTGGAGGTTTCTCATGATGATATTGAGATATACTAGGTTCTCTTTAGACTTCTGTAAATGATTTTTATTTGCATCTCGAGTCCTCACTTTCCATTTTTGGTCAAATGGGAATTTGTTAAGGTTTTTTCATTCTACTCGAGGTCTTTGGAAGGGATACCCCCTCTCTTCCTTTCTCTTCGTCTTGATGTCTGAAGCCTTGGTTCAATCCATTTCTTCCTCATGTCACAGTGGGAGGATCCATGGTATTTGGGACACGAATCACATGGAACCTTTCTCCCGCCAACATTTTTTTGACAACACCTTTCTGTTAGGAATGGCCTATAGAAAAGAGGCAAGGATCTTCAAAAGTATCATGGATGCTTATATTTTGGTTTCAAGCTAACTTATCAATGAATTCAAATTGTATATCTTCTTCTTCAAGACTCCAGTTGGGTATCAGAAGTAGATCAATGGTATATTGGGTTTCAACATTGGCTCGCTTCCTCACAAATACCATGACATCTCCCTCTTCGTTGGGATATGAAAGGATTCTCACTAACAGAAGCTAACTTATGACTTTCAATCAAGATTAAGCACCTAGAAATGGAAATGACTTTCTTTAGTGGGGTGCATGACTCTGATTAGATATGTTCTTAGCACACTCCCTATGTATATGATGTTTTTTCTAATCATTTTAACCTCTTTTGACCCCCTAGGGAGTCCCACTTGTGCAATTTCATTCTTTCGTGTTGACCCATCATTAGAAGGTTCACATAGTGGTAAATTAAAAATGGCTTGAAATCCAATTTTTTGACAGGACTCATGGAATGGACATTCTCCTCTTAGTGATGTGTATGAATTTTTTTATATACACACCTTTCTCACCAATGAATGGGGTTTAAAGGTGGCGTACTATTGGGCATTACTCCCTTTATATTATTTTCCTACATTTGTTTAGAAATATATAAGGGATATCCCCTTTCCCCATGCCCTGAAGGACCATTTCATATAGGAAATCAATTGAAAAAATATTCATTTCTTTCCTAAAGATGATGAAATCATACGGGTGATGGAAAATTTTGGAGAATACATGGTGACTATTGAATACAACTTGATAGTTTTGGCAAACCACAATGTCGAGGACTCCTAGTACAAGTTTTGGGTAAAGGAATACATACCAAAAGCAATGGCTTTTACATGGTTGTATGCCAAGTAAATATTATTACACAAAAAATGGGACTTTGCAATCGTACGGTGTGTTTTATGTGTCTCAATTTTGAAGAAGATATTGACCATCTACTTTCTCATTTCCCCTTTACTTGGGATTCCTAGGATCGGTTATGTCAAAATCTAAAGCTTGGTTGGATTTTCCCTATTGATATTTCATCTACATTGTGCTCTTGGAATTACATTCACTTTGAAGCCCATTTCACATCCATTTTGGATATGTATATTGTCACTCCTAATTTAGCACATTTGGTGAGAGTGAAACAAGCCCATTTTTGGAGCTAAATATAGGTGTGTGTCATTTGTCATTAACATATTCGAAACTGCCATTTTATAATTATTGATGTCTTCTATGTATACCAGTAACCCTCTTTCAACATGTCATAGTGAGCTTACGAATAATTAATTTCTTCTTAATCCTTCTCCCACTAATGGGTCAATTGTATTGTTTCCATCTCATGATGAGTCAAAAAGGCTTAATGCCATATGGCTTCCCCTAACTTGAATTTTTTAAAGCTAAACTACGATGGGGCTTCCAAAGGTAATCTGAATTTTTCAGGGGTCAAATGTGTTATCAAGGATTATTTCAACTCCTTGATTCATGTTGGTTATTTACACCTCCCAAATGGTTCTTGCAATGTTTTTTAATCGTTCACATTAGTTCATGATCTCTTGCCTTCTCTTATCTACAACATTGATTGAGTTTTCATTGAAGGGGATTCCATGGCAATCACCAATGCTTTCAAATATGATAAATCCAAAACTTGGTGCATCAATAATATTCTTCTAAAAGCTTTTCACCTTCTCTCCTAGTTCACCAAATGGAATATTCAACACTTTTACCATGAGGCTAATAAGGTGGCAGACTTCCCAGAAAAAAATGGAATTTCCCAAGCTATGGATGGTTTGGTTGAAAACATGGTAGAACCATGGCATGGTCTTTGGGAGCTACTCCTTCATGATTTACCCTTCACATTGGAAAATCTTCATTTAGAAACATTAGCTCCATCTCCATATGAAGATATCATTAAACGCACACTATATTTTACACGCTCGTCACACGTTTTGGGATAATGACTCAAATCCTCCTCACACATGCCATCCCACTTTTATTGATGGTTCTCGAATTCATTCTCTATACCTTTTATCTCACTTTTAGCTTGGTCACCCTAATTTTACTCTAGCCTCACATCTACCTTCCAACAATGAGTGACATGTTGCTTCCACACTTCCATCTGACTGGATCCGAATGGGAAATGGAATTCCTTTCTACCATGTCTAATAAACAGATGCATCACATTTTCGTCATACATTATGGGTCAGTGATGAGTGTCATCAATGTGGTACTTTGTGCAAAATATACTAAGCTTTCCAACTTCCCTCAGGTGAAATATCAAAGCACCTCCATCTTCATCAACAATTTACTCCATATAGTTTCCATACAAATAAGTAATTGTTAGCATTTCCATAAATTTCATACATCATGTGCATAGGGTCAGGCTTGGGTCAATTGTGGAAAACTTCAATTTACATTCCATTGGGCTCCTCTCTAGGGTAGATATTCTAATAGATGGATTTGTGAATAGGGAAGTTTCGTGGAACTAGGAACATGTTTCAATTTGTTGTCAAATTTCCACATATAAGGTCGTAAATTATTGTCGCAACAAGGATTCCACTGGTCTTATCCTTCCACAAATTAATTTGATTTTTGGTGTTCCCCCATCATTATAAGGTCCCACAAGTTTCTTTTTTGCATGATAGGTATTGTACAAAATGACTTGTGACCCCATTAACCCATCATCATACTCCCATTTGGACTATAGATGACCTTTCAGTTGGTGAAGACATAGTAATGGTGGAAGGTGTTACCCCTGAATAATCAGAACTGTCTCCAATCCTTGAAGTTTTTCCCCATGGGGGTAATGTTTTTTATCTATGTAATCATTATAGAGTGACTATCTTATTGTCCTCATGCATTATAGGTAGGTTTTTTATTTTTCCTCTTAAATTTCAAGATTCACATAACCAATATCGAAGGTAATCAAATTGAATTGTAATAGATACTCATGTTTTTCTTGGTTTATGAAATATAAATGGGAGAGGGAACCATCAACCCTCATTCACAAATAAAAAAATGTTTCTATATTTTCTATATATCTTAAACATTGGTGTGCCTCAATCCTCCATGTTTTGTCATTCTTTAATTTTATTTTTAACCCTTGGATATAGGAGCCACATGTTCTCAAATATAAAAGGAGTTTAACACCAAGGGGTTATAAAAGCCTTAGCCCCTGGTTATATGGTATGGTCATATGAGGGCTTAAATTTTTTATTCCTACTAGTAGGTGCTTAACTCCAGCCCCCTTTCATTTTATTTGTGTGGTGAAGGCAAGAGCATTTTATTTTGTTTTAGTGGCAACTAAAATAAATAGTAGAGCATAATATTGAAAAGCTTGTAACTTTTGATCAGTAACTCGGTTTTGAGTACCGTTTTTTGCAAAAGTGCTTTTTTTTTTCGTGCTCTTTCCATTGGAAATATTTATTTTGAGAATCACACTATAATTATAAAGTGCCATATTGTAACATGCACTCATTATAAAGTGCCAAAAATTGGGGGGGCTCTTGTTGCATTGCTTGGTTCTCGTATTTATTTTGGTGATTTTTTGAGGATGGCATCTGCTTCTACATTTGATCATGTTGAGCCATTAATAGCATAATTACCACACATAGAAACCAAGAATGGAATCAATAATTAAGCAGAAAGGATTATGGGCTTTAACTTCTTTAGAACAACCAGTTTTCACTAGAGAATATGAGAAATTTCAGTATCAGTGCAAATTTGATGAGTGTATGGGTTTGATAGGAACTTATGTAAGTGACAGTCTTTTGTTTCATTTGGAAAAATGTGACTCTCATTTCAAAATATGGGAGAAATTGGACGATTTATTTGGTAAGGTGGATCATATGAGAGCCATGCAACTTGACATTGAGATCATCTCTCTTAATCATAAATATTTTCCAAAAATTATAGACTATCTTACCAAGTTCAAGCATTTTTTGACACAGTTGAAGGGGAGTGGACGAGATAAGAAAGATGAAGAGTGTGTTTACTTGACTCTATCCAAGTTGAGAGGACCATTCCAAATTTTTACTTCTACCTTTTTCTCTAGCATTGTTGCCTTAGGTGACACATTCAAAATGCATAACTTAGAAACATTTTGTGAAAGACTTACCTAGGGAATAATCTAAATTGTCTCACCTTGAGTCTTCCACCTCTCAAAATTCATTAGTTGCATCTAATCCTAAGGGCAAGGGGAAAACCAAATGGTAAAACCAAATCCACACCTTCTCCATCTAAAAAATGCTTCTAAACCCAAAGAAAACAACTCAAAACCCAAGGAGTCTTCTAAATCCAAGAATAATTCTAGTCGTTCATGCTCTTTTTTGGGGGGTAGTAATCATGAAGAACATAGGTGTTATAAGCAAATGTAATCCTTAAAGGATGCAGTCAAGAAACACAAAATTTCTATCTCCACTCCACCTCCTTCTAATCAGCATGGAAAATCACTTAATGTTGTTGGAAGATCTTAGTCACCACTTGCAGACAGTTGGGTTATAGATTTTGGTGCTTCTCATCACATGACTTCTTCCAAGGAGTCTTTTGTTTCTCTAGGTTTGAGTTCTACTTCCAAAATTGAGGTTGGAGATTCTTCCTTTCTTTCTATTGAGGGAAAAGGTGATATATAATTTGATGGTGGAAATATCCAAGATGCACTATATGTTCCTCACATCACTACAAATTTTCTTTATGTATATCAAATTTGTCATTCTGGTCAAGGGAAAACAGTGACTTTTACACCACATGGGATCAGAAGTAAGAACTATGTTGGAGCCTTATTCACTTGTTTCTCAGGGTATTTTTTATCATAGTTCTAGACTATATCACTTTGATGGTTTTGATAAAACTTCTTCTATAGGGACAGGATTGGTCTCTCATGCAGATTCAGAGAGTAAGCTTTGGCATGAAAGATTTGGACATCTCAGTTACAGATATTTGAAGGAGTTTAGCACTCATGGTATGGTAGATGGTATTCCTAGAGTTTCTTATCTTGAGAGATTTTGTCATGGTTGTGGATTAGGGAAACAACACCAAGATCCTTTTCCTAAGAGAGCTTCTTCACCACTTGAGCGTATGCATAGTGACTTGATGGTTTTTCCTACCCCATCTTTCAATGGAGCTAAGTATGCACTTAGGTTTATTGATAATTTCTCCAGGGGTACTTGGGTTTATTTTCTCAAGTACAAAAGTGATGTTTTTTCACACTTCAAAGTCTTTAAGGCTTTGTTCGAGAAACAATATTCTAGTAGCATAAAGAACCTTCGTACTGATAATGGGGGGGGAATACTTCAGCAATGAGTTTTATGACTTTTTGGCAACTCAAGGCATTATTCACCAATATTATGTTCCTCATACTCCACAACATAATGGCTTAGCAGAAAGGAAGAATAGAACTTTGAAGGAAATGGCTAACTGTATGATGCGTTCTAGAAATATACCTCCTATCTATTGGGTAGAAGCAGTTAATTGAGCTAACTATATTATGAATCGCACACCACATAGAGCACTTGAGCATTTGACTCCAGAGGAAGCTTGGTCCAACACTAAGCTAGATGTCTCATTTTTTGAGTCTTTGGGAACTATGCTTGGGCCTTTGTGCCAAAGAAGAAAAGGAAATATTTGGATAAAAATAGTAAACCATTGATCTTTGTAGGGTATTGTGAGGACATGAGAGCTTATCATCTTTTAGATCCTAATGCACATGATGTTATTTTTCAAACACATGTTCAGTTTGATGAGTGCTTCACTCCTCATGATTCTTTATCTTCTTCCATTCCTTCTTCTTCTTCATCTCATCTTGAGGATCCTTTCTTTGAGGAGATTGATGAGGAGGTTATAGATGTCGTTGAGGATTCTATTCCCATTGATGTTGTCACTATGCCTAAGTGGGCTCATACTACAATTTCTGAGGCAGCACCTTTCATAGAGGATCTTCCACCCACTAGGCATCATCACGCACATTCTACAGGTTTTGGACTTTTATATTAGGTAATTTCTAAGGATCCACAATCTTTTTCAAAGGCTCATGGGATACAGGAGTGGGATGATGTGATGGAAGCTGAGTATTCTTCTTTGATGAAGAATCATACTTGGGATTTGGTATCTCTTTCCTAAAGGAAGAAATATGGTAAGGTGTAATTGGATATACCGAACCAAATATGTAGTTGATGGGTCCATTGACAAGTATAAGGCTCGTCTTGCTGCAAAGGGTTTTTCACAAGTTGAAGGCATTGATTACTCTAAGACTTTTGCACCCATTTCCAAGATGGATTCTGTACACCTTGTACTTGCTATTGCTACATCATAAGGGTGGACCGTATACCATATGGACGTGAAGATTGCCTTCTTACATGGAGATCTACAAGAGGAAATATATATGGAGCAGCCGGCTGGATTTATTCAGGATTTTTATCTTGTTTGTTGGCTCCGAAGGTCTCTCTACGGTCTCAAACAAGCCCCTCAGGCTTGGTATGAGAAGATGGATTCTTTTCTTATATATTGGTTTTGTTCATTTCTACTCCGATCATACAGTGTATCTCCAACATGTTGGTGAGGATATTGTGATACTTGTCTTTTATGTTGATGATTTGTTACTTATTGGAAACTCTTCTTCCCACATTCAAAGTATTCAAAGGGTGCTTTCTACACAGTTTGACATGATAGATCTTGGGCTATTGAATTATTTCCTTGGTTTGCAAATTTCTCATACAGATTCAGGGATTCATTTCAGTCAGCAAAATTACACCCATGATCTTCTTAGGCGCTTTGATATGGCTGATTGCAAGCCAATTCCATCTCCTTTTTAGTCTGGAGTTACTCTTACTTCCACATGTACCACACCACTTTGTGATCCTACATTGTATAGGCAGTTGGTTGGGAGTCTCATGTACTTGACCCATACTCACTCTGATATTTCATTTGCAGTAGGGCTTGTATCTCAGTTTGAACATTCTCCGCATAGTAGTCACTAGAAGGCTGTTAAAAGGATTTTGCGCTATTTGCATGGCATTTCCCACTTTGGCCTACACTACACTAGGGGTTCTACTCAGTTGGTTGGGTATACAGATTCAGATTGGGCAGGTTCTATTGATGAAATGCATTCCACTTCTGGATATCTTTTATGTCTTGGTTCTTCTCTAGTTTCTTGGGCGTGTAAAAAGCAACAGGCCATTACAATTTCATCTTCAGAGGTAGAGTACAGGGCAGCACATACAGCGATTCAGCAAATTCTTTAGCTTCACTAGTCATTGACAGAGTATGGATTCCCATAGGATTCACCGACTGTACTTTGGTGTGACAACCAAAGTGTAATTCACATTTCTCGCAACCCAATTGAGCACCAGCAGACCAAGCATATTGAGATACACATCCACTTCATTCATTAGCACATTTAGGATGGAGTTCTTTTCTTGGAGTACATTCTGACTCAGCAGCAGGTTGCAGACATCTTTATGAATCCTTTTGCATCACCTCGCTACCTTGAGTTGCATAGAATGCTTGGGGTTTTAGAATTTGTTCTTGGCGGGTGTTCATGAGAACATCTTCCTTCTTCTTATTCTTTCTCTTTCCTTCTAGCAGGATTCTTTCCTTCTTTTGGTTCGAGATTTCTTCATGGATATATTATTCATGAGTACCTCATCATGCCTAGTTGTCAGGACTCATATTGTGGACATGCCACTTCTATTTTGGCCCCTAGCTTCACTTGAGGGGGGTGTTAGAGTAGGTATTTACCTTAGCTCATGTTCACCTAGGTACATTATTTACCTTTATTGTATTTATCCTCACCCACTTATGTGTGTGGATATTTCTTTTTATTCATTTAGATATCAAAAGATATTATCTAGTTGTTAGGTATAGTTCTTTCCTTGATCTATGGTATTGACTAGTTCTTTCCTAGATCTATGGTATTGACTAGATCCTTGATGTCTAGTTCTCTCATAAATCTATGGACTTGACTAGTTCTTTGATGACTAGTTATTTCCATGATTTATGGCTTGATCTACGACCTTCATTGGTTCTTAGATTGTTATTCCTTGCCTATATAAGCAAGGACCATTCTCATTGTATTTCATTGAGTTCCATAATAATATATGATATTGCTGCTCATTTGTTTGCAAAGATTTTATGTAAAGTTATTATGGCGAATTGTTTTCATCTTATTGATCATGGTGTTTGATTAGCATATGTGTTCTTGGCTTGGTTATCATTCCTTGTATGGTATCAGGGTAGGAGATTGTTGTTGACATCCATCTGTAAGTTTCATTTTGCAAGCATTTGTGGCAAGAGAGTGCTATTGTGTGAGATATAAAGGGACGAGGATAACTAATGCAAAGATAACTAAAGCTAGGACCACATAGCAATACTCTCTCTATGTATTGTCTCTAACCCATAATGACCCTATGAATAGTCATACCCCATTTCTAGCAGGCCTCTTAAGGCACGCGCTTAAGAAATAAATGCATCAGTGAACCTTATCTGCACAAAGGAAATTATTAGTAATAGGTCTTAAAGATTAAGATGAAAAAATTGGTGTGTATATATGCCCCAGTTGTTGATCACCGTGTGTCACAATAGTGAAACATGGGGTGGTCAATGGAATGAAATAGTCTGTAACACCAAAATTGAAAGTAGATATTAAAATTGAGAGAGGAGTAGGTGAAATGAAATATAACCACCAATGTGTACCTGATAGTGTCGCTCATCCTACCATGTGTGGGTGTAATAAATGCTACAAGAACCCTAATGAAGAAAAATTGAAAGGAAACACTAGAGGATCTTTAATAAAATAATACATAAATCACCTAGCTAGGGGGCCATGGGATGGATGTCATGTCATAGTGTCGAGAAGTCATAGTGTCATAGATATCGTATGGTGATATGGTCCAAAAATATGTGAAAATCGAAATTCATCAAATGTATATATGTGATAGGTCAAAGTGAATGGTACAATATAATGGTCACAACGTAACTAATAATGCATATTCTAGAACTCGGGAACAAAAAAGGAATTCGTTGGAAGTCTTAGGGTTATCGCAACTGATTTTGAATAGAAATATCTTGTTTATATAGTTATTTGGTTTGTTTATTTGTTTATTGTTATTTCTAGCATTGAGAGAACAGAGCTCCGGCTTCTAAATTTGAGTGTTATTTTTGTGATGATATGGCATGACTATGAGGTGGTGGTGAGGGATGATGAGGCATTACATGTGGCGGGGCGTAACCATAAGTAAGTCGTTTCATTTAATGTTGTTGGGTAGAATATGTGTCATTTAGTTATTTTACATTTTTAGAGTCATTAAAAAATTATTTTCATTCAAACTTTGGTCAGAGTGTAGGTTAGGACAAAAAGTAAGTGGATTTGGGAGGGATTTGATTTTTGCTTTTTCATTTAGTCATTTGTTGAGATTTATGGGTTGAAAAGTTGTAGTTGCTTTTGGTAAGACACCATCAACCCCCCAAAGGTAAAAGGGTCGATGACACCGGGATAGGGATGAAATTTTGACATGGGTCAATGGTGCATGTGACTTGTACATATGACATTGTAATTTTTTATTTTGCATATGTTATTAATTTTTTGAGGTTATGATTCTTGTTTTTTGTCATTTTGTACATGAAAGGAGATCGGAGGATCCATCTATGGAGGATTGTAGATGTGGCATGACTTAGTGGATTGATTTCTGGATTGACTCGGGAAGAGATAGGCTAGTTAAGAGGTGGGATTTTTTGGGCATCATGTTGATGTCAATGATATCATTAGATATAGACCTACTCTAGATGTTTCTAGTCGTATGGGAGACTAGGTCCAACACCTTTCCATGGTGTATGGGATAGGAGACCATAGAGAAGGTCGTGGATTTATTGGATGTTCATGGTATTTTGGGGTTACCCATTGGAGGGCCCTGTATATATTGTAATTTGATACCTTATGTTTCATAGCATAGAGCCTTAGCTATATGGGCCATTGGGAGTGAGACATACGGCAAGGGGATGTGCATCCAACTCAATGTAGTGTACGCTTTAGGGATCCTAGTCATCCAAAAGGTGGTTATAGGGATTAGTGTGGCACAGATATTATGCCACAAAGCATATGAAGCCATCCCCATGTTTCTAATAGTAGTGTGCAAAGATGTTGTGGATCATGGGGTATCTTTTGATTGGGGCACCATCGTATGGGTGTTGTTAGTACATGATCTATACAGGGTCAGATGTCAAGGCCAGAGGGATTTAGGACCCGTTATTATACAGACAGTCTAGATTTATGAAAGGTTTCCTATGCTCTAACCGATAACAACACCCTTGATATTGGCAGTAGATGCCCCAAAAGTACTTCAGTGGGCACAAGGGCCAATGGTGAGAGCACTCTGGGCATTCTGGCCATTAGCACAAGTGGGTCCATATGATGTTATATGACATTCCTATGCAGGGAATGTGGAGCGATGGCCCAGTTGGCCAAGGGTGGAGTATTAGGAGACTTTTACCCGAGGTGACAAGGCATTATTTGTATTTGGGGGATACACACTCAATGAGTAGGGTCCCAAGATAATTTGGGAAACCAGTGCACTTATATTGGTACCACCATTACCACCCTACTGACATCGGCATGCTAGAGAGGCATGTCAACATGCTAGAGTGACTACATGAGGAGAGGTGAGGGTAATATCACTATGGCCCCGTAGGGTACATGTGGGAGGAAAACAAGGTCACAAACAGCATAGGTGTGGTGGGGATGCTCAAGGCCCACCATAGGTTATAGTAATTAGTGTTTCAGAGGATGGATTTAATAGAGGATCCATCAACACAAGCCCACATGGTGAAGACATAGGTGGAGCATGTCCTAGCACTAGTGGAGTAGCAAAACAGTCAACAATGTGTCGGAGAGAGTTTCAGATACACCAGGAAGGGGGAGGTTATCTAACACCCCTTAGGGTCCATATGGCCTAGAAACTAAGATAAAGGCCCAAACCACAATGCTAAGGGGGACATGATATTAGTGCCTTGATACAAGTGGGCACTATATATGAGACCTCGTCATGATAAAGATGGCGAGGAGGTACTAGGCATATGAGGAGATCCATTGTAGAGAGGCCTAAGAATTCAGGTATACATATGATTATGTTACTTAGATGTGTTCTTGTGTTATAGTTCTTATGTTTTACTCATATTGTAATTGACACATATCTGTGTACTTGGTATTGCAGAGAGGATAGTGGAGGAGTGGAACTCCCTGATAGATATTCCCCACCATGAGATCATGGATCCAATGCTAGATATGTAAGATAATTCAATGATGGTAGATCTAGAAGCACCATTGGCTGGAAACTCAGTGGGTGTCTTCCATCTAGTTGGAGAGGCATCTAGAACACTACTGAGATACAGGGATACAAAGGTACTTGTGGTTATAGGAAACATAGATCTAATGTTACAGATATTTTTGCAGGCATAGGCTACGTTAGTACAGAATAAGGTGGCCCGCTTATTAGATGCTCAGAGGGTGGATGAGATGATTACAACACTAGAGGAATAGTTAGCAAGAGTACATGGAGAAGCCTCTGGAGCTCGATCTAGAGTGGATTAGCTAACTTGTACAGCCTAAGCTACCAGCACGGCCCCATTGGCCCAAAGCATCTAGAGGCCCCCCTAGGGGTGAGGGTATTTGAGCCTTATTGTAGATGGCCTAGAGAAATGTACTTGATTTTGTAGCACTTTTTTTATGTATAAAATTGATTTGAGATAGAGATATATTCATATATATGATGATTATGGCCATTTTTTTCATTGGATGTTTGTATGTGTATTTTTTTTAGCACTTTCTTATTTTCTACATGCATGTAAGTGATGATACTCATGGTCCTTAGGAATAATGATAATGTCATTAGATAGGTAAATCTAGTGGGAGGGGGAATCGGTAGGATATCTCGGCCCACATTATGTGAAGAAGTGGATAGGAGAAAAGGGGCCAAGACATCCAATGATAGGATGTCATGGAATTTTCGGTGAATAAATCCAAGCAAGGCCCTAAGCCTAAGTGAGGATCACATAATACCGGGGTGATCCAAAGAGTAAAGACCAGGGCGTATAAAAATCTAAAATAAGTGGAGTTAAGATCGAGACACTCCAATGGTAGGAGGATCCAAGGCATACAAGATGACATATCCAAGTAGGGAAGCTGGCCCAAACACAGATGTACCGAGATATGAGATGTGTGTAAAAACCCAAGTGGGGATCAAGAGCCCAATTGAAGGTGAGATATAAGGAAGCATTTGAAAACCCAAGTGGGGGCCGAGAGCCCATGCAAAGGTGAGAGATTAAGCCAAAAAATGAGATAAAATGCAATCAAGTTACTACATATAACTAACCACTAGGGGCAAAAGATCGCAAGGTGTTAGTGATGATGTCATTGACATGGTGCAAGATGTGACTTCTTATGTGATTCATGAGGTCCTCTATGGCATTTTTTGTAATATCAACTTATCAATGAAATTTAGATCTCATGGTAAATAGGGTATCATCAATTTGATCCTCTGGTTGGGTAAGGATGTGATGTTGAATATCATCCATAGCGGACGAGGATTAGGATGAGGTGGTGGTCCATGAGTAGGTTATGATCTAGTTGTTTAAGTGGAAGGTGGTTGGGTCCAAGAGGAATCAACTCTATTCCTTATTCTACATGAAGAAGACTCGGAAACTAGATGTTTGCTACGCATAACCTGACATTCATTGTTAGTATGCATGCAATACCCGTGATGAGAACAAAATAAGGGAGCTGAAGCGGAAGGTTATGTATCACTTCTATTTTGGTCACGTATTTGACCTTATCTTTGAGATTCTTAATGTGTCATTGGTATTCTCTACCAGTCTGAGACATCATGTCATAGGGCCTCATGCCATGCATAATACGGATTGGTCGTAGGGGACAAGGAAACTATAAGGACAAGAGGTAGGGAGGGAAGTCTCATAAGATGTGGATGGATAGAGAGAGTAATATGGGGAAGGCACCGATGTAATGGGTGAAAATGGCACTGACGGATAAATTTTTCACTCAGTCATCGAGGCATAATAGATGGGACCAGCACCCATGAGATCGTCAGCTTTGTAGTCAAAACCAGCGACCCAATCATCCACTTCTGTAAAGGGGAAAATGGATTAGCTGGATCGATAATTATGTGAGAGGTGTAGTCAGTGGATTAGTCTGAGGCTCATGCACTGGTTGGGAAGAAGTATCAACTACACTCAAGGATTCCTCTAATATGAGGATGACATTCACATCATGAGTGAATTTCATGTGAAGAGTCTCTTGGTAGTACAATACTTCTCGATCACGAATCTAAGCATAGTCAGCTAAGTATGGATTATCTAAAGTGTAACCATCTTTGTAGTCATATGTCGAAGTATCTATCACACAAGAGTCGACTATAGTCTCTAAATGGACCATGTGCTCTAATTGAGGCAATGGTGTATGTGAGATGATATGAAGGAACTAAGATATCCTTCTTACAAAAATGGGGTTGCAGGGAAGGAGGCAATTGGGATAGGATAAGCTTAGGAAGATTGGGAAAGTAATATTTCTAAGTGTGATCTCATCAAGCCTGTCGTCATCATATTCCAAGACATTGAGAGGTGTACACCCAAACCAATTCGAGATGATCGGCATTGCCGTAAAAAGAATATATAGGATAGTTGAAGCGTTGATATTCTCAGAAGGGGATGACAGATAACTCATTTAGTGTTATGATTTTATATTTCCCCTTTTGTTGGATTTTTTCATAGTTCTAAGGATTAGGATCCCCTTAAATATTATAAATAACTCCTTAGTAAGAAAATTTGACACACTAACAAGAGTATGAAGTAAATGTGTGCATGTGATGAGTCTAAGGCCATCCTAGGAGAATATTTTAAGATAGGGGAAAGTTAAAGACCATGACTTTAATAAAGAAATTCCTATGAGGAATGGTGATGGGTAACCAAATATACCCCATATGAGGAATCTATCGGTGATCATACCCTTGAAAAGTGGTTCATGTAAATTATAAGTTTCTATGGAGTAACTAAGTGCCTTAATGAAGTCCAATGAGGCAGCACATGTGTTGTCTCATTCATTGATGAGAGCATATTTGACTGTAGTGTGGACAACCTAGACTAATATGAATATAGGTGGATCATCTGCACAAAGAAATTATCATGGAGGCTATAGGGAAGTGAATGTAAAATCATCCATTCTTTCTAAGGTCTGTATGAACAAAGATCTCTTCATGCTGATGAAGGATGCTTTCCTACGAGTCATGTAATGTGGAAATCTGCCCCAAAAAAGGAGGAAAGGGGATGTTCATTTCAAACAAGGTTTTCATAATACACTCGCAGTGGTGAGGTGACGTATGCATGAAATCTAGAAAAGGAACTTGACTAGGTAGTTGGGTAAGTGCTTCAATACCATGACTAAGTTGTGTAGTAGGTTGAGAGTGATTGGAGTCCTTAGGAATAGATTCGAAAGAAACGGGGGTGATCGGAGATACTTTAGAGACTATTTTTGACTCAATTTCTATGTTATTAGCCCTAAAAGTTCTAGTTTGGTAAGGGTTAATATTTCCTGTAGGAATCATGTAAGACACCATCGGCCTTGTTGATTAAGCTATATGTGATTTTTATGCCTAATCTAATTGTTGTTGTAGTAGTAAATAAATGTAGTGATGAAGTACAGAAATTAACCCAAGTGAACTACTCCAAAATACATGAAACCCTAAGTGCGAAGAAGAGGTAAAATTACTTAGTTGATTCACAGAAATCCTGGAAGTGTACAGAGCTGGAGAGCTAGAAAATACAAAGCACTGACCATCATACCAAAGCTCAGAAAAATGTAGATCTGGAACCATAAGCTAGACTGGGGCACCCGGAGAGGGATAGGAGCACTTGCAAGAACCCTAGGTATGTTTCTAGGCACATGTGTCTATGAAAATGCTCAGGAAACCTCCTCTAAGTGGTCATTTTTTATTCATTATTGTTCACATTTGATCACTATGAGGTCACATAGTGATCTACGAAGTCGCTGGAAACCTACAATGAAGTATTGACCTGCAAAACCCTCAAATAGACATCAAATCCTAAAAATGAAAGATGCTAGAATGAGGGGTAGGACTTCCCCCATCTATCAAAATGGTGAACTTATGACTGAGTTTTGCACTACATCTCAGACCCAATGTAGTTCTGTGTGTGTGTGTGGAATCGTGCCCTAGGTGGCTCTTGTGCATGTCACACTTGATAGATAACAAGTAAGCTAGATGTAAATAAACATAATAGATGTGTGAATTGAATAAAATGAAATTCTCTCCTATAAAGTGTATGTAGAATAACTAGCCCTTGTGTCCCTTGGATGGTTTTATATGGATGCAATGAATCTCTTAGAGGCTTGATGGATGCAACCTTAGCTGGTAATAGCTAATGCTTAGTGTTTGGTCCTTTATTATTTTCACATAACTTTATATTCATATGATTCCTTTGCTTGAATTTCGTAATTAACCCAAAAAGGCTGACTATCAAAAAGATAAGATGTTCAAATGGATAGAAATGACCCAAAATATATGAACAAAGTATAATGAGGTTAGAGGCACCCATAGGGGAAAAGGGCACCTAACGTTGGCATCCTAGCTCGGTGCTGGTGTCCATAATGATAAATGTCAAGGTATAAAAAGGTAGACTGAGTGAGTAAGGATGTAAGACCAAGAGAAGTGACGGAACGCAAAAAAAAGGTGGCCAAATCATGCGTTGAGTAGTACTTTTCTTACTTATGAATCATATGAATAACAGTATGTAATTAGGACTAAATAGATACCCGAAGTGCATGATTTTATGTCTACACATGTAGGAGGTTCTCCACAGGGACCGATGGCCCTTTTGGGAAGAGAAGCAACCCCATATGCCATTGGCTTTGTAGGGTATTTCCCATAGGGGTCGATGGCATCTTTAGGGGGGATTTATGCTTGGAGAAGCTTGATTTTGAGGTACCAAAGGATATATAACTTTCTGAGTTTGAGGCTAGAATGAGGTAGGGTATTCAGACTCTACATAATCTATGACACACCTAACATCATTCATGGCAACAGTGCTTTCAGGAGGATATTCTATTTCAACTACATTCATCATAACATGTTCTCACTTTTGAGAACTCTCACCTGAATCATAGTTAGGCATAGGATTAAAGAAGATGTGTAGCTTCTTGTAGACACCAAAATTTGGTATCATTACCCTTGTTACCCACGTTCACTTCTTTCATGATGGTCCTATATAGACCCCCTTTATTTTAATTCTAATTCATATTTTAATTCTCACCTTTATTTCTATTAACCTATCAACTTTAGTTTTTAATTAATATTCATTTAATCATTTCCTAATCCTCATCTCATTAGCTAATTACCTCTAATTGGATTTATTTTCTCCTCCCTAGGTTGTTTATTATCCCTAACTACTTAGTTCCATATCCCTATGATTTTTTTAGCTTTTATTTAATCCATCTTTATCTCCCACCTACCCATATCACTTCCCTAAAAAACCCTAACCCTCCTAAATTCTTTAAAACACTCATCCTAATCAATAAAATCCCCATATCTCAAATAAATCACCCTTCCACCACTCAAAGGGACGGCTCCCTGTAGTTGGCGGTGACCCACCCAGGTCACCATCGACCATATAAAGTTGGTTTCACCCCCCTCCAAAATGAGGCATAATCATAGTTTTCTTGCATTGCGCGAACTTATTTTCTAACTTGAATATTCTTGTAGTCATTTCGACCTTCTTGGAGTCCATTTGAGCTTTTCTTGCATCACTTGTGGAGACTTTGGGAGGTTTACTTTGATTTTTTAATTCATGTTATCATATGCTATTATTGTTATTATCTTTTAGGTATTAACATTTTGTAGGTTCAGCTTCTATCAAGCCTCATCTTCAGCTTCCTCTATTAGTGATTTTGTCTACAAGTTGTCCATCCAACCCATCCATCCTCATCTTTGTTTAGCACTTCCCAGGTTTTTGTCTCTCCACCCAGGTCATAGTCAACCTAGCTATGTATTTCATCCATTCTATTTCCATATCCTCATGAGTTTCTATTTCTACTTTGTTATTGTTTCTAGTTCTTAACTTTGTTATTTGGCTTCTCTGTCAACCCAAATCTTCTCTTTCTATCTCTAGGCACCACTAACTCAGCCCAGTCATCTTTGAACCAAGTCATGTTTCCATCCAATCTATCCCAATATATTTTTTTCTTGCATCCTTTCTATTTCTGTGTTTCAAATCTTCCTCTACAGTTTATTATCAATATTCTCAATCATATTTGATCATCTTATTTGCATTCAGATCATTCCATATATGCATTTCCAACTTGTTTCTAGATCCATATGCTCAGGTTGCCATTGACCTGCCCTCTACAACCTGGGTCGCAATCGACCCAACCAGGGTACTTTTTTATTTTGTGTTTAGATCTCCACTTTTCATCCATTTCTACAATTTCAGAATCTGTTTAGCTTCAATTTCTACATTTTAATTATCCCTTTCATTTATTTTATCATCTTTTATCAAACGCAAGGGTTGACATCCACATAAGGAAGTTAATGCTTCTTAGAACCAACTCTCATCGAAAACAGCCCCCCTCATCTACTATCTAATCCATTTTCTTTCTCGTTTATCCTTGTTGTGTAGGTTTATCAAGTTTGGAGTGAGGTCATTCACTTTGTACCCATCCATTTTCATCCATCATATTTATAAGGAACCTTAAACCCTTGCATTTTGGAGTTGTTTGGATTTATTTAGTATATATTTCACTAATCTAAACAGGAACAAGAAATTTCGATCAACACTTTTCATTAGCTTGGTTAATTGCTTCTTGATTATTCTTTTATTATGTTGCATCATGGGCTTTGACTGCTTCAGTCAAACACTCTCGAGTGATGGTATTTTGGTCAAATTGAGATCCTAGGAAGAAGTTGATGGCAATCATGCACATTGCACAATAGTTCTCATGGGAGTGACCTCAATTACCACGCCACTAACAGAATTTATTTTCATCATGCCATTGAGGAATAGGTCTCAGATGATCATAGCACACCACATTTGATAAGCTGAAATAAATTCACCAGAATAACTTTACAAAAGAATTTGCAAACAAAGAACAATAATATCATATATTATTATGGAACTCTCATATATGAGTACAATGAGAATGGGCCTTGCTTATATAGGAAAGGAAGATCAATCTAAGAACCATTAAGGCCATAGATCAAGCCATAAATCAAGGAAATAACTAGTCATCAAAGAACTAGGAAAACTAGTCATCAAAGATCTAGTGATCAAGGAAAGAACTAGTCATCAAAGATCTAGTCAATACCATAGATCAAGGAAATAACTATACCTAACAACTAGATAATATCTTCCTAATATCTAAATAAGATAAAAGAAATATCCACACACATAAGTGGGTGAGGATAAATACAATAAAGGTAAATAAAGTACCTAGGTGAACATGAGCTAAGGTAAATACCTACTCTAACACCCCCCCTCAAGTGAAGCTAGGGGCCCAAAATAAAAGTGGCATATCCATAGTATGATTCCTAACAACTAGGCCTGATGAGGTACTCATGTACAATAACTGGGAAAAAGGGACACCACAAGGTACCCAAAACCAGTAATAACAAAGTAGAGAGAGATAAAAAACCCGTTGCAAGGCATCCCAAGAAGCTGGCTCAAAAAACTCATACAATGTTGAAGAATTTTGGTGTGCACTGTGGTCTGAATCCACTGCTCGATCACAAAACTCAAAAACAACTGACACTGGGCTTCACCAGAATAGCTCCATACAAGGAGACTGTCAACGGAGTGATGTCAAAAGTGTAAAAAAAACACCAAACATAATTTGATCAACTGCTACAAATAGGTGTGCCACGATCCAAGAACAATAACCAAGGAAACAAGGCAAGGACACAAGATCCAAAGAAATAGGAGTACCAGGAACAAGAAAATCCAAGGTAACAAGGCAAGGACACAAAATCTGAAGAAGCAGGATCAACACCACACCCTCCCATACTGCTGAATGGGTGGAATGACACTACAAATCTGTATGAGTTGTTAAAAAACTACTTAAACACTGGAAAAACTAACACTGGGCTTCACCAGAATAGCTCCCCCACAAGAGAGACTGTCAACATGCCAAAAATGTCGAAAATACAGATCTAAAATCTCTCAACAAACAAGAGAGATATACTACACCTGCTAAAGAAAAATGCTCAAAACAAGGAGCATTACAATGTAGAAGGTATAGAAAGTGGAGCAAGAGGCCAAATGGTGGAGGAGCCATGCCTGTAGTGTCCTCTCAATGAATGCCTATGTCACCACCACGAGTGATCAAATATCCACCCCAAATCAACACGGATGGATGAAGAAGATCTCCTACATATGACTTGGTACAAAATGCACAATGGGTTCATGTAAAGGAACATCAGAATGTGTGTCAGGTCGATCATGTCTGACAACTGAAATCTCAGGTTTCTTAAGCCTGAGTGAAGGTGCAGAACTCATGTATAGCTCATGATCCTCGGAAAGATCAAGTGAACAAAAATAGGAGCTCTGTCAATGTGTGATCCCAATGAAGTATCTTCTCGAAAACCAATGCCATGGTGAGAATTCCACTTAACATGTGGAATAGGGGAAACAATACCCTGTGAATGTCTTCCAATACCTCCACCAGTGAAACCCATAGAATGGAGCATGCGAGAACTGAATGCAGTGGTATGCTTCTCAAAAGAGCCATGCATATGAGCAGAAGTAGGATACACAACATGTGTTACTGCAATAGGCACAGATGTGGAAGAGCATGCAATAACAAGCCTAATAGGCTTAGGAGCATCAAGAGTAGGAACAGGCTCAAAAACTGACAGATCAAGGTCAGTGGGTACAGGAGCAACAACTGCAAGTGGACTAGGAGCATGAATATGAATGTCCACAATATGAGGATGATGTTGTAAGTGAGAAAGTGTCTGTTGTAGGGAGTGTATTAGTGTATCCTTCTCATAAATGAGGTTATGAAGAAGAGAATTTTACTTTTTAAGTGATCTATTTTGTTCCACAAATTTGACCATATCCTCCTGAAGTCCACACACTTCAAGAGAAAATCATATCATTCTCATAATCCATGATAGATACAAGAATGAAACACCCAAAATTTTAGGACGTCAGGCTCAACCGAAATTGCGTCCACAAGTGATTACAACACCCCTCCAAATTTGGCACTTTATAATTGAGTGCATGTAAATATTACAATGAGTAAAAGTACCTTTTACATTTGAAATATGTGTATAAAAATGTCACCAATGTGTAGATATGAAAAAATACACAATTTCAAAATAAAATCACCTTAATCTAAGCTACAGATCAAAAGTTATGAGCTCTAGAAGGTTTTGCTATTAAAAAATAATATTTTAATGCTGATGTTTTTTTTTTAAAGGTACACGTGACACCCAAATTTCCAAAGGGTAAAAGAGTGCATCCACATGATACAGGCTTGTGACCAAAGGATAAAAGAATATGCCCAAAACCTAAATGTCCAGAGGGTAAATCATTGCATTCGGAGGGTACACGTTTATATCCAATGGATAAAAGAATGCACCCAGAAGGGCAAATATACATCCAGTGGATAAAAGACTACATCCAAAAATAGAAATATCCAAAGGGTAAAAGAATGCACCCAGAAGGTACATGCCTTTACAATGGATAAAATAATGCAACTAGAGGGTATAGATCTGCATCCAGTGGATAAAAGACTGCATCCAAAACTAGAAATATCCAGAGGGTAAAAGAATGCATCCAGAAGGTACACAACCTATATCAATGGATAAAAGAATGCACCCAGAGGGTACAGATCTGTGTCATAGTGGATAAAATACTGCATCCAAAGAAGAAATATCCAGAGGGTAAAATAATGCATCTAGAAGGTACACACCTATATCCAATGGATAAAAGAATGCACCCAAAAAGTACAAATTTTTGTCCATAGGATAAAAGAATGCACCCAAAAGTACAATTGTTAATACAAACTTAGACTACAAATATCTCTTTTTCTGGCACCTATGTATCAGAAAAAAAAAGAGAGAAACCATAAAAGTTTCTCAAAAAAACCCAGAAAGTTGATATAATTTTTGTGTCAAAAAAATTTGTCTGTACATAATTGTATGGATTTTTTTTAGAAATGTGCCAAAAAAACCCTTTAAAAATGTCCAGATTTGACTGTCTCAAAACATGGTCAAGTTTACAGTCGATTCTAGGGTTTTGGCACCTTCCAAATCCAATGGCACACTCTGTTTTGCATAAAAATGCATGCTTCAGAAAAGTGCTAACAAATTCTGAATACATGAAAATAATAAACCCTTGCTTGCAAAGAAAAACTTACAAATGGATGTCTACATCATCTATCACTCTGATACCATGAAAGGAATGATAAGAAGATCATTCCAAGCCATGAAGATCTCAGATGATCATAGCACACCACATTTGATAAGCTGAAAGAAATTCACCAGAATAACTTTACAAAAGAATTTACAAACAAAGAACAATAATATCATATATTATTATGGAACTCTCATGTATGAGTACAATGAGAATGGGCCTTGCTTATATAGGCAAGGAAGATCAATCTAAGAACCAGTCAAGGCCATAGATCAAGCCATAAATCAAGGAAAGAACTAGTCATCAAGAACTAGTCAATACCATTGATCAAGGAAAGAACTAGTCATCAAATATCTAGTCAATACCATAGATCAAGGAAAGAACTATTCATCAAAGATATAGTCAATACCATAAATCAAGGAAAGAACTATACCTAACAACTAGATAATATCTTCCTAATATGTGCCAAATTTTTGCTTGTAAAATCTCCTGAGCACTCCTCTGGATCAGTTTACCCTTTGTTTCAATCCTAACCACATCCTCCAATTACTCATGTACCCATTCCCAAGTGTTTGGAATGTGAAAATGAGTCCATGTAGGTTCTTTCAATGTCGTACTTCTCAAGACAGATTCTTCAGTGACATAGAGATGGATATTTTATTCTTTCTGAGACAAGTGTGCAACCTCTTGGACATATTTGAAAGCTAAAATTCATTGTAAAGTAGTATTTGGGAGCTAAGATCATATTCCAAGTGATTTAGGAAAGTTTAGGAAATATTTGTAGGTTTAGGAACAAGTTCAACAAAAGCAGGTTTTTGAAGGTGAAGGAGCTTGTAGATCAAAAAGGAACCTAAGCTTTGGGAGCTGATTTTGAGAGCTATGGAATGAGTTTGAGTCCAAAAATATACCATTATAAATCTAATTCAATTCCCTACATGGTGATATTTTCATATTTTTCACAAGATTTGGGCATTTCCTTCCACATCTCATTCTTGGCAAACACACCCTATGATCCCGAGAAAGAAATATATTTTTGAGGGTGTTTCAGGTAGAATAATAAATTAATAAGCATACCATTGTCTTTGTAAGGATCTTTAGTGAGTCAAAATCATATAAGGTTTCATCAAAACAATCCTCCCCAAGCTCTGGAAACTTCCTTTTCAAGGTCCTTACCAAGGTAAGCTTTCCATAGCCAATTTTTTCAATGCCACGTGTCAGTATGAGGCTGAGGTGCACTTTTGTGTCCCTTTCATCCCATTCCAAAGGTACAATGGGGACATAAAAAGGTGCCCCATGCCAACTTAAACCCCTGGACCCATCAGATGACCTTGGGAAGCCTTGGTAAGCCCCTTTTGCCAATTTTCTAGCCCTCGTTCCGTGAAACCTCAGCTTGACACTTGTCACAATGAGGCTGAGGCGTAATTTTTTGTCTCTTCTATCCCATTACAAGGGGAAAATGTGGATAGAAAAATTCACCCTCCCCCTTTCTCTCAGAAGGTCTCTCACATGACCCAAACTCAACTCTCGGGTGCTAAAAAATAAGCTTTTTTCCCTCATCCCGTTCCAAGGGAAAAATGAGGACAAAAAATTTCGCCCCTCTCCATGGAGAGATAAAAACCAAAAGTTATATTTTTTCAAACCTTCATTGCTCTCTCCTCCATATGCATTTGAAACCCCAAAGATGCCACAAAAGTTTTTCTAAAAATCCTTTTTCCATTCATAATCCTTCAACTTTTTTTCCATGCCCTCATGATCTCCACTGAAAAATACCCATGAAATCTGAATTTTGTCCAGACGCCTTGCCAAGATTTTGCCAAAAGTGACTATGTGCCCTAAAACAAGAAAAAATCATATCTCTTAATCCGGGTGATCGAAATCAAATGAAATTTTCACTACTGCTCTTCATCCCAAATGACTTCAAGAAGAAAGTGACAGCATATTAACTTATGCTCTATATTTTTAATCACAAAAAACCCTCGTTTTTTGCCCGTTTTTCAATTTCCCATCATTCCTGCTGACGGATTGAGCTAAAAATTCAAACACATAATCCAGAGAAGAAACCCATCATGGTGAGGTTGATTTCATTTCAATCTGAGGTGGAAAATTGTACTCTGTAAAATCTCAGTGACTCCATTAATTTCTTCCACAACACAACAGTGAAAGGGCAACAAGGTACATCTTCACTTCTCTAGGTTCCAGTGGATGAAATCCCCTGAAAATTGGAACAAAGCTTCGAAATGAATTATGTAAACTTTTGCAAGTGGTTTCATTCGAATTTGACACCGAGAAGGACACTTTATATTTTTCAGTAATTAATTATAGGAGCACTGACTAAAAATAGAATTCTGAGAAAAAATGTGCATTCACACTCCTTATTTCATTTCCTCATGATCGAGACACTCAAAAATTGACAAGATTGACAAAAAATGGCAAAACAAAATGGCTAAATGAGACCATAATGGTAAATATTCTAAAAATAGAAAATGGGGTGAAATAAGCTAAAAGTGGTCGCATTTCAATCCTTCACTCATCCTATGATGTTCTCAACACTCACGGGAGCCTCCCTCTCTATTTTCAAGTTAATTCCCGCATTCCCCAATGTGGTGAGCGAAGAGTGTCAAAACGAGAAAATTGCCAATTGTGTACTGAAGGCCCTTGCAGTTCATTTCACATGGAATGCATGGTCAATTGGTGGATGAAATTTATTTTGGTCTCATTCTCCTTTCCCCACTCCAGAATTAGAATAATTGTGTCTCGTGTTTCACTCCTCATCAGTGCTCCTGCGGTGGCAAAATCAAGATCAAAGCAAGGTGAAACAAAATGCATCCAATTCCTCTCTTGTGAATGATTGATCATAAAGATGTGAAAATGTCTCAAGGATAGGAAATATTTTCTCCACAATTGGTTATCATTCTTCATTGTTGTCAATTGTCTACTCCTCAATTCTCATCACTCCTCTTAGTGTGTTCAAGCAGGGTGGAAAAAGTTTCACCATATCAAGATTTTTCAAATGAGGCAAAGTGTTCAAGTGGTCTTCAATGGAGCTTCTCATCAATGCCTCAGTGTGGAGGGTCATCATGGGTTAGGAGGTCATCTTCAACATCAGTGGAGTTATCTTCATCAAATTTGGAGGCATCCTCATACATGATTCGGAGCATTCCTTCTCTTCTCTCTTCATTCTTTCTCTTCTCTACCCCCCTTTCTAATTCTTCATTGTAAGCAATCATGATTTTTTTTCATATTCATTAAGGTGACTATAAAATATTTTGCAATGTAAACTTCACTTTTGCAATTATAAAAAGGGGACTTATTTTTAGTTTCCTAAGCTAATGTGAAAAGTCACTTGTGATGGGAATATGAAAAGTCATGTGGGGGTAGACAAAGAGTTGCAATGTAAAGCTATAAATTGAGATAACCTCCTCATTTAAAAGGATGGTTAATCTTGTTTACTATCTCCCATGCTCTCTCTAGAAACAAGTGATCAAGTTTCCCTTTACTTCATTTGCATATGTTTCCTTTATCTTCCTCATTGTACAACTTTGCAAATATGTCAATAAAGAAAGGAGTTTCAACTTTTCTGGATGGGTGAATAAGTGAGATTTTATATTCATGGTTTCATTTTGTCTTGACATAGATAGAGAGGTTGCCATTCTTCCAAATTGTGTGTGATAAAGTCTCTGGTTAATCCTTACAAGAATCTGATTTTCCCTACTTGCAGTATTAATCCCCCTCTTAATTTCTCACTCTTGTTTCCCCACCTGCCTAGCAAATTCCTCCCTTGCAATAAATTGCAAGCATTTGCCATAGTTGCAATGGAGTGTGTATATTCTATCCCTTGCCTCTAGGCCAACAACAAAGTTTTATTTTTGTTTACACACAATAATAGAGATGCCCTATTCAAGTAGAGGGACATAGTCCCCATAACGTTGGCGAAAATCTGCCAATTTTTCCTATCGATAAATTTTCTCGCCAACACTTACTCAATGGTTGATGATAGTTAGGATAATTTTTTGTTATTTTTTTGGTCAATGTTAGATATGGTTCTATTTGAAGAAGAAACAAAAGGAAGAGTATCGAAGACTCCATCGTCTTTCGTGTTCTTGTTCTTAGAATGTTGGAGGATTTGGACTTGTTTTTTAGGTTGCATCGTAGGAGGATATTTCTTGAAGTCTCTCATGAGATAATCCTGACTTTTATCTTGTTCAAAGGCTTCTTCTAAAGAGGTGGGAGAAAAGGATCTCACCTTGTATTGAAGGTGAGGTTGAAGGACTCGTAGGAAAATTTGGAAGAGGCTATCACTAGGCATGTTATGTTCAACGTGCGTAAATAGGAGATTCCAATGTTTTATGAAAGCTTGAGCTGATTCATTTTTTGATTGATTACAGTTGATGAAGGCATTGATGTTATTCTTAGGTAAGTCATGATACCGAAATTCGTTCACTAGGGTTATCACTAAGGACTCTAGCTCAACTATGGAGTTAGGAGGTAAAGTATGGTACCAATCCAAAGCATCTCCAATGAGGGTTTTGGCTAGGAGCTTGGTGGAAGCATATGAATTGGATCTGATCCATTCCTTATAAATATTTCAAAATGCCTTAATGTGAAGGGATTGATTAGTGGACCCGTTAGAAGAGATGGAAGGAGCGATACCCCCAATATCCATGTTAGTAATGTAAGGTGTTAGAGGCTCTTGTTGGAATGCTCTAAGGACTTCGTTATGGATAGGTGAATCAGAAATGGGCACCCCATTGGGCCCATTTGGAAAACGACGGGGCGTAGTGCCCCAAGATCCTGATGTAGGGTGATTGACAAGTTAAGCCATTTTAGCTTGCATTTGAAGAAATTGATCCGTAGTAGCGGATTGTTATTGGCTGATCCTATCAATGAGTTGGAGAATAAGGTTGGTAGGGTCATAATTAGAGATATTCTCATATGAACCTGATTTGGGAGCTTTTCCCTTTTTTTCCCTATTTTCAAGTTGTTCAGAGAAAAAATCAAGGACAAGTTTACTAAGCATTTATTCTTACTCGTCCTCGTATTGAGGAAATTGTGTGAGGAATTTCTGAATCTCAGGAGGATGATCAAAAGTGTTGTCATTTTGGTTTTCCTCTTCCTCATCCCCAAATAGGCCATTGCAGTGGGTAGGAAGTTTCTTCCTAGGGAATCCTACAATACAAAATTCCATACAAAATGGGAATTCAGCTTCAGGATGAAAGACTTTGGGAAATGTCCTGCACGCCAAAATCAGAAGATCACAGCCCTAGACACTCCATGATGGAGTGATGATCTGGATGAGAGCAGGTGTTGTAATGGAGTTTTACCGATGCAATTGGTCATTCCAGAAAATTTACACAGAGGCCGATGGTGTCTGGGGACAATTTTGTAGAGATAGAAAGGATCATCCGTACAAAAGAGTTTTGAACATGGGCCAAAGGTGGTGTGAAATAAATTTGTTGAAACAGACGAGATTTCCCCGTGTGATGGCGTCTATGTAGCCAGATTTTTTAGGTATATTGAATTTTGGTGGTTTGAATTTGTTGTCAAGGTTGAAAATTGATGTTTTTAATAAGATGTGCTCAATCAAGAGGTTTATAGGATTCACATTGGGTTCACCAAAAAATATATGGCGGGCCAAGAATTTGTCTCAAATGTTTGCACTCTTAAGACTTATGTTCTACTAGGGTATGAGGCAACGAATAAGAGACACACATAGACTGACACACAATTAACTGATTTAAAGGGGCTACAGCAAGCGTTAAGGTCGCGTATCCAGAGGATAGTAATCACTACACTAGGTCAACCTAGGGTTTATAAGGCCCGAAGTCAACATAGAGGAGAGTACCCTTCTAGGATATCGGTAAATAGGGGAAAAGATGATATAGATTGATAGGAGGATAATACAAGCATGTTGCGCTCAATATAAATGAATTGAAATTGAAATACAAGTAAAGGAAAGCTAAGGAGATGATCGTATAAGAGCACCTATACTAACTAGTACCGATGTATGTATAATACTAAGCTAACATAGAACAATAAGGAAGGGAAATGAACTAATCTATGCACAATGACAAAGAGTGTTAGAGCACTTACATGTACGATGGTTGTTAATGTATCTATCTCTCTAGAGTAGCAGCACAACGAGAGAGAATTGCTATGGGTGGAGAAGGGGAACAATGTTCTTGTCTGAGACTCACTATAGATGACCCAATAGTGCAAGCAATTCAATAATCAAGAAGAGTGTAAAATCCAATTCAAATGCAAGATGAACCAAGAGAAAAGTGAGAAGATGTGAAAACGGCACAAAAGAGCAACGCAAATGGTAATTCCTATAATATTTCTTCCTTCTGAACTTATGGATGAGGTGTGTATATATACCCGACACCATCACTATCAGCCAGGGGAAACCTAACACCAACACCATCGCCAACGGGTGATGGCATCAGCCAAGGATGCCTAAATGTAAAAAGTGGTGCAATGTGATGTGAATCTAGCATAAATAAGTGGAAAAGGTGTCGATGATGGACTTCGATGCAAGCAAATGTCAGGAGCGCTAGTGTGTGAGACATAAAGGGACAAGGACCACATAGTTATACTCTCTCTGTGTATTGTCTCTTGTTGGTGTATAGGACTTGTCTCGTCGTCTTGTCCACCTCATGTGGTTACTCATCTTACATAGTGAGAATAGGTCAATAGGGTTAGTTAGAGTTGTGTACACATGTCATGCACATGAGTTACACAATAATCCTATATGTACCTCTTATTTTTGATCTATGAGCATTTTAGACACACTAGTGTCTTTCTGTACTTGACTTTCCTTGTGATTCATGCTCTTGCTGATTACGTGAAGCATTCTTATCACCATTGGAAGTGCAACCCTCTTCGATGTACATGAGGTTCTGTATTGATCCTCATAGATCAATTTGATATGGTATTAGAGTGATTGTTTGGTAAACGTGTAATCATATGAATCTGGTTACTAATTACTTCATTTTGGGTTTTTGTCCTTCTTGTGCAGGTTTTTTGATTATCTTGTGGAATTTTATTAACATGTTTAACAATATCATTTTTTGAAGTTTTTGTTGGTTTTCCGGTTGTGCATGTGCAAGTTTCAGGTGTTTCATAGCTAGATCTAGTAATCTATAGCTGAATTTAGAAGAATAGCTAAATCTAGAGATAGGATTTGCATCTCCAGTTTTAATTAATAATTTTTAATTAGAAATGATTTTTTTTTTAAATTTTTGGTTTTTTGACCTATCCTGGCCTTATTCCTGACTGGTTTGCATTTTATCTACCCTGCATTCTTGGTTTAACCCATGCATCTCTTTCCTCCCCACTGGTGAGCCCCTCTCTCACCCAACTCTTGTTGGTGAGCTCTGGGCAAGCTGTTGTTTGAAGCTGGTTGTTTGAACTCATTTTTTTCTTGAGTTGGTTAGCTATCAACTCATGCTTTTTTTTTTGCATTGGCCAAGCTATTTTTCATTTTCAAGTCCATCTAGGTTGTTTTTTAGTGCCTTGCTTAAGCTCGATCAATTCCCCTTAGATTTTTGTTGAGTTACGTTATATTGGCTCCACTTCAAGTAGGGACTCTACCGAGTCATTTCCCTTGCCTGTCTTTTTGGCCTTAAAAAAACATCGTTTTTATTAAATTTATTAAGTGTTGTTTTTTTAAAATCAAAAGCGGTGTTTTATTTTTAAAGTAAGGGGGATCTTATTAAAGTTTCAAGTGGTCTAATTAAATTTGAATAAGTGAGGCGTGTTATTCCTTATAAAGGGGGTTTTAATTAATCATTTCTTAGGGCTTTTGATATTAAAAGGTGGGTCTTTCTAAGTGGGTCTGAGATTTTTTTAGCATCTAGGATGTTTTAATAATTTTAAATTAGTGATTAATTTAATTTAATTATTATTCAGAGATTTTTTTTAACAATTTAGGTATTAAGCATTTAATTAAAATTTTTAAAGCTCTTTAATCTTGATTAGTTACAAATTAAAAAATCAAATTAATTGTATTTAACATTAATAATCGACTTTTAGTCCTTTTTATCTCTAAAACTAGACAAATTGGACATTTTCTAAAAGTGCGATTTTTTAAGTATTATTGGGCGTTTTTCTACTAATCATGTGTTGGAGTGTGTTGTAGCATTTCTGGTGTTATTTTGCATTCCACGAGTCATTGCTTGGCATCCTGGAGGTCCGCAGAGACGTCATATGGAGCCCGTTTTTCTACATAACAATAGTGCCTTATTATTGCTTGCAGACTAGTGAACGTGTCCATGCCACATTCTTGCAGCAAGGGGGTTTCTGCTACGACATGAGACACTTTTTCTCACAACAGGACTTATCTTTCACACCTTCTCTTGTTTTTTAGCTTGTTGTGCTTATTTATGGTGTCAATTTGCTGCGATTCAACGAAACTTGATTGTGGTATCCTCTCTATAATTGTTATTATGCTGATTTTAAGTTGAGTGACCAACTATTTTACGATGCACACACTCACACCTAATTGTATCCAACACACTAAATTATAAAGTGCCAAAAGCATAGGGGGTTATAATATTCTCCTAGTGTTGTTATGTTGCTTATTTTTTCTTTTCTGCATTCCTTCTTTATCTCTCTTCGCTATGGGTGCACTTTAAATTAATTTTCTTATGCCATTCAACTTCATTCAAATGGAGATAAAAAATGGTAATGAAACTAAGGGGTAAAGGGTTATTTTTCATCACTACAGATGAATTGAGACTAAACCTGACATGATGAGCCCAAAAAATCTAAGTGGCTGAATTAAAGTGATGAAGCCTTAGGTCTTATTTGTATGTTGTATTTCTCTTGACTTGATCTTCCACTTTGAGTCATCCTGAAACACCTAATAATTCTATGTGAAAAACTTTAGATGATATGTTCGGAAAACAAGGTGACATGAGAGATGCATGAGTTGGAAAATGAAGCTACTAGGATTAAATCCTAGTGACTTTGAAAACCTACAAACCCTCTTCTCATAGTTTGTCAATGCTAGATTGTTGTTAAAGGAATGTAAAGTGGAGAAGAAATATTCCCAATTGATCTTGTCGATTCTTTCTAAGTTAGGTCCTGAATACTCTGTCTTTGTGTCAAATTTTCACGCTATGAAAGCACCTCTAGGAAGTGCTTGGAATATGCCCTCATTTGACATTTTTTTGTCCCAACTCATTCGAGAATAGGAAAAACTCATTCAAATGGGGTCTCTAAATTCCAAGTCACATGCCCTTGTAGAAAATACTAGTAAGGGAAAGAAGACTAAAAATAAGAAAGAGAAAAAATACCAACCTAAGAAGGAAACCAAGACCAACCAAGCCAAAACTAAACCTAACAAAAACGCTTCGACTTCTGACCCTAAAGTGAAGAAGAAAAAAGTGTAAGTGTTCCTATTACAAGAAGATTGGTCATGAAGAGCATCAATGTATGAGAAAAAAATTGATCACCTTACTCATTTACTTGAGAAGAATCATATAGGTGTTCCTGAGTCTATCAAACAAAATGCTTTGAAATCCAAGTCTTCCACTAGCAAGAGAGTCTAAATATGATAAGAAGAAAGGAAAGGCCCTTGTAGCTAGAGTTACTCCTTCACCAATATGGATTATAGATTCTGGTGCCTTGCACACACATGGCTTCTTCACATGTTGATTTCTCCAACATTGAACCATGTGGCATGTCCCAAATCATGTTAGGTGATGACACTACAATGTCGATTGGCGGTAGTGGATCAATAGAGATGGATAGGGGATCATTTAACCAAGTGTTGAGTGTTCCTGATCTCTCTACCAATCTCCTATCAATTTACCAAATCACCCACCTTGGTGAAGGAATGCGAGTGGAAATTGGTCTAACTCAGTGATTATTCGTGAGCTTCACTCTGACACTACTGTGGCTGAGGGAAAGGAAGATCACCATTCATGGTTGTATACCTTTTCCCACTTTTCTTCAAATTTGACGCCCAAGTGCCTTGCTCACTCATGCAAATGAGGTTAGTAAGCTATGGCATGAGTGTTTTGGCCATCTAAATTTCTGTTACCTTGAACAATTGAGCCAAAACGAAATGGTCAACGGGTTACCACGCATCATATTTTCTAAGGGTCTTTGTGAGGGTTGTGCCCTCGGAAAGCACCCTAAAAAGAGTTTTGAAAAAGGAAAATCTTGGAGAGCTACTCGTCTTTTGGATCTTGTTCATAGTGAAATATCTGGCACTTTCCTATCTCCTTCGTTTACTAGAGCTCTTTATATACTAACCTTCATTAATGATTTTTTGCGTTACACTTGGGTGTATTTTCTTAAGCTTAAGTCTAAAGTTTTTAAGCACTTTCAGGACTTTAAGGTTCTTGCTGAGATACAAGAGGAACAGTCTATCAAGGTTCTTCAAATTGAAAATGGAGATGAGTATGTGAGCAATAGGTTTAAGGATTTCTGTACTTCTGAAGGGATTTCTTTGCATCGTACAGTTGATTAAAACCCTTCACAAAATGGAGTTTTAGAAAGAAAGAACCAGAATGCTTAAGGATATGGCCACTTATATGGTTCACTTGAAGTCCCTTCCTCCATAGTATTAGACCGAAGCAGTGAATTATGTTTGCTACATTTAGAATTGTGTTCCACACAAGGAAGTAAGAGGGATGACACCCTTTGAAGCCTAGTTTGGACGCAAGATCTGATGTTGAGCACTTTTGAGTCTTCAGGATCCAAAGCTATGGCCTAGATTCCCAAAAATAAATGCAAGGATTTGGAACCACAGTCCAAACCTTGTATCTTTGTAGGGTATCCTGATGGCGTGAAGGGATATCAATTGTTGAAACCTACTACTCATGATCTTTATATCGAGAGAAGTGTGAAATTTGATGAGTCTTCTTGACTTCTACTTGCTCTACCCTTCTAAGGTCCTTATGCTTTCTGATTTTGAATCTGACTCTTCAACTGATGATGTTTTTGAGCATGTTCCTCCTTCACTCGTAATTCCTCTATGCACCTCTCAACCCTCATGCTTTGGAGTCTTTTGATTCTGAATGGTAGTGTTGATGGAACCTTGTTCCTTCTCACTCGAGTGAAGAATCTTCCAACTTTGAGCTTGATCCTCCTGGTCCTCGTTGGGCTAGGAAAACTTTTAGAGTGCTAGAGAATGGATAGGATATCCTTCAAACAAGAGGTGAACTCGCTCAGAGTTCATTGGACCTCACTCCTTCCTCCCCCCGCTTCTAACCCTCAGTCTTTCTGAGGCAGCTTTTGGTATTCCTGAGTTGGATTCTACTATGGATGAGGATTATTCCTCACTCATGAAGAATGATACTTTGGGATCTCACCCTATCTTAAAAAGGAAGAAAAATCATTTGGTGTAAGTGGGTGTTCCGAACAAAGTATAGTGTTAGATGGAGACGTCAATAAGTTTAAAGTGTGACTAAGTAGCTAAGGGTTTCTCCAAGGTAGCTCGGGGTTGATTACTCAGAAACCTTTTCTCTAGTTATGAAGATGACTTCTATTCGACTGACCCTTGCCATCTCTGTGGAAAACAGATGGGAAGTCCATCAGATGGACATTAAGAGTTCCTTCCTTCATGGGGACCTAGAGGAAGATATCTACATGGAACAACCTTTGGGTTATGTCCATGATCCATCCCTCATTTGTAAGTTAAAAAAGTCTCTCTATGCCCTTAAACAAGCCCCTCAGGCTTGGTATGCCAAGATGGACTCCTTTCTACTTACATCAGGGTTCACTCGTTGTCACTCTGACCCCAATGTTTACATTTTATGATAGGATGACTCCATACTCATCCTTGTTCTATATGTTGATGACTTGTTGATCACGGGTAGTTCTTCCTCTATCATTGATTATGTGAAGATTGTCCTTATCCGAATAAGTTTTCTATGTATGACTTAGGATTCCTTCATTACTTTCTTGGGATATCAGATTTCACAATCTGCACTCATGAATTATAATTTCTCATCCTAAGTACTCCCTTGATTTGTTTCTCAGTTTCATATGTTTGATTGTAAGCCTTCTCCTACTCCTTTCCTTTCTAGGGTTAAGTTGGTTTTTGATGCTCTACTCCCCTTGGTTGATGGTACCCTTTATCGATAGTTGGTGGGGAGCTTGATTTACCTTACTCACACACATCTAGATGTATCATATGATGTTGGGATCTTGTCCAGATTCATGCAGGAGCCTCATGAGTTGTATTCAAAATCAACAAAGTAGATCCTTCACTATGTTTCATGGCACTTATACAGATGTCATTCACTATCTAGGAGGAGTAGATATTGACTTAGTTGGATATAATGACTCTGATTGGGCCAGTGATCTAGATCATTGGAAACATACCTCAGGCTACAGTTTTTCTCTTGGTTCAGGTCTTGTTAGGTTGGTCTAACAAGAAGTAAAATACAATTATGATATCTTCTATAGAGGAAGAGTACAAAGGAGTAGTTAACATTGCCACATAAGTTATTTGGTTACAAGGTATCTTGACAGAGTTTGGTATTCACTATCGGTGGCCTACTATCATCTACTGTGACAACATGAACACCATCTCTGATTTTTTGAAATCCGGTTCAGCATCAGCTGGACGAAGCACATTGAGATACATATGCACTTCATTGGGAGTTGATTCATGACAACATCATCGACTTGCAGTATTGTCAGACTTTTGATATGGTTGCATTTTCAACAAGCCCTTCACTGAGGAAAAGTATCTTCACTTGCGGTCTCTTCTTGGGGTGAGGTCTGCTGCAGCCTCCCATCTTCTTTGGGATTTCTAGTCCTCTTCTCCTCTTCTTCTTTCTAAGGAGATGTTGTTTGTACATGGGTACCTTATCAAGCCTAGTTTTTGGGCCCCATTGACACATAGTTCTTAGGTTGTTTAGGGGATCATTTTATCTCTTGTAAGTGGATGTTTTCCCTTACGAGTTTTTCCTCCATTACTTGAGATCTTTACTGTACATGGGTACCTCATCAGGCCTAGTTGTCGGGACTTATCATTTTTCTCCTCATTCATTTTTTTAGGTTGTTTAGGGGAGATATTTTTTGTACATGGGTACCTTAGGGTTTTTTCTTCAAGCCTTTAATGGGTTTATTAGGGTTACTGGGACCATTGACACATATTTCTTAGTTGTCTATGGGATTTATCTTTCATTTTTGAATTTTCATGACCTCTACCTCAGCTTTAATGAAGGGGGTGTTGGTGTATATGAATTGTCTCATCATCACTTGGTGTATTGTCCACCTCATATGGTTAGTCATCTCACTTAATAAGAATAGGTCAATAGGGTTAGTTAGGGTTGTGTACATGTGTCATGCACAAGATTTACACAACACTCCTATATGTACCCCTCATTTTTTATCTATGAGCATGTCAGGCACACCATTATCTTTTATGTACTTGATTCTCATTTTGTGATTCGTGCTCTTGTTGATTATGTGAAGCATTTTCATCACCATTGGAAGTGTAACCTTCTTCGATGTGCATGAGGTTCTATATTGATCCTCGTAGAAAAATATGATATCTCTAACCCACAATGACCATGTGAATAGTCATACCACATTCCCGGCAGGTGCCTTAAGGCACCCGCTCAAGAAATAAATGCATTAGTGACTCTTATCTGCACAAAGGAAATTGTTAGTAACATGTATGAAAGATTAAGATGAAAAATTAGGTATATACATAATGTACCTATTTGAGACTATGTCTCCCTTTCTTTCAGTCCACTCCAAGATCGGTTAATTCTTTAATATTTTTCATTAGTCTCATACTAAACTAAGTTCATCTAGGGTCTATTCCACTTATTAGGGTATTCAGATCTTAATGATCTAATGAACATGGGATCATCTCCTTCATTCCTAGATATAGTTCGTGAGTTTCTACTAGAATAACTCCTTTCTTATTAAGAGATTCACTTTCCTTACTTAGAATATCATAAAAATCAAGAGCTTTTAGTGAGAAAAATGGATTACCTTTAATATTTCTCGTTATGGATTACACTTATGTGTGTGGATATTTCTTTTATCTTATTTAGATATTAACCAGATATTATCTAATTGTTAGGTATAGTTCTTTCCTTGATCTATGGTCTAGGGTCTATTCCACTTATTAGGGTATTCAAATCTTAATGATCTAATGAACATGAGATCATCTCCTTCATTCCTAGATAGAGTTCATGAGTTTCTACTGGAAAAACTCCTTTCTTATTAAGAGATTCACTTTCCTTACTTAGAATATTATAAAAATCAAGAGCTTTTAGTGATGAAAATGGATTACCTTTGAAAGGAATGATAACGAGATCGTACCAAGCCAAGAACACAGATGTTAATCATCACACCACAATCAATAAGATAAAAGTAATTCACCAGAATAACTTTACATAAACCTTTGCAAACAAATGAGAAACAATATCATATATTATAATTGAACTCAATGCAATACATTGAGAATGGGCCTTGCTTAAATAGGCAAGGAATAACAATCTAAGAACCAGTCAAGGTCGTAGATCAAGCCATAAATCAAGGAAATAACTAGTCAAGACCATAGATTTAGAGAGAACTAGAAATCAAGGATCTAGTCAATACCATAGATCAAGGAAAGAACTATACCTAACAACTAGATAATATCTCCTAATATCTAAATAAGATAAAAGAAATATCCACACACATAAGTGGGTGAGGATAAATACAATAAAAGTAAATAAAGTACCTAGGTGAAAATGAGCTAAGGTAAATACCTACTCTAACACCCCCCTCAAGTGAAGCTAGGGGCCAAAATAGAAGTGGCATGTCCACAGTATGAGTCCCAACAACTACGTCTGATGAGGTACTCATGTACAATAACTAGGAAAAAAGGGACACCACAAGGTACTCAGAACCAGTAACAACAAAGTAAAGAGAGTAAAGACCCGCTCCCAGGCATCCCAAGAAGCTTGGCTCAAAAAACTCGTACAATGCTGAAGAAGTTTGGTGTGTACTATGGTCTAAATCCACTGCTCGATCACAAAACTCAAAAACAACTGACACTAGGTTTCACCAGAATAGCTCCATACAAGGAAACTGTCAACGGAGTGATGTCGAAAGTGCAAAAAAAATGCCAAACATAATTCGATCAACTGCTACAAATAGGTGTGCCACGATCCAAGAACAATAACCAAAGCAACAAGGCAAGGACACAAACTCCAGAGTGTCACGATCCAAGAAAATTCAAGGTAACAAGGCAAGGACACAAAACCCAAAGAAGCAGGATCAACACCACACCCTCCCATACTGCTGAACAGGTGGAGTGACGCTACAAATCTGTATGAGTTGTCAAAACAACTACTTGAACACTGACAAACTAACACTGGGCTCCACCAGAATAGCTCCCCCACAAGAGAGACTATTAACATGCCAAAAGTGTCGAAAATACAGATACAAAATCTCTCAACAAACACGAGAGATACACTACACCTGCTAAAGAAAAATGCTCAAAACAAGAAGCATCACAATGCATAAGGTATAGAAAGTGGAGCAAGAGGTCGAATGGTGGAGGAGTCGCGCCTGTAGAGTCCTCTCAATGAATGCCTATGTCACCGCCACGAGTGATCAGATATCCACCCCAAATCAACATGGATGGATGAAGAAGATCACTGCATATGACTTAGTGTAAAATACACAATGGGTGCATGTAAAAGAACATCAAAATGTGTTTCAAGTTGATCATGTCTGACAGCTGAAATCTCAGGTTTCTCAAGCCTGAGTGAAGCTACAGAACTCATGTGTTGCTCATGATCCTTAGAAAGAGTCAAGTGAATAAAAAAATGATCTCTTTCAATGTGTGATCCTAATGAAGTATCTGCTCGAAAACCAATGTCATGACAAGAATTCCACTTAACATGTGGAATAGAGGAAACAATACCCTGTGAATGTCTGTCAATGACTCCGCTAGTGAGACCCATAGAATGGAGCATGCGAGAACTGAATGCAGTGGTATGCTTCTTAAAAAATCCATGCAGCTAAGCAGAAGTAGGATACACAACATGTGGTATTGTAATAGGCACAGATGTGGAAGAGCATGCAATAACAAGGCTCACCGGTTTAGAAGCGTCAAAAGTAAGTTCAAGCTCAAAGAATGGCAGATCAATGTCAGTAGGTACAAGAGCAATAGCTACAAATGGACTAGGAGCATGGATATGGCTATCGACAATATGATGGTGATGTTATAGGCTAGCAAGTTTGTTATGCAAGGAGTGTATTATTGTATCCTTATTGTGAATGAGTGATTGTAGAAGAGAATTTCACTTCTTGAGCGATCTATTTTCTTCCACAAATTTTATTATATCCTCTTGAAGTCCATATACTTCAGAGAAAAGCATATCATTCTTAGAATCCATGATAGGTACAAACTGCAACTCCCAAAAATTTAGGACGCCGGGCTCAGCCGAAATTACATCCACAATTGATTACAACACACCTTCATATTTGGCACTTTATAATTATAGTGCAAGTCTCAAAATAAATATTTCCAATGGAAAGAGCACGAAAAAAACAAGCACTTTTACAAAAAACGGCACTCAAAACCAAGTTACCGATCAAAAGTTACAAGCTTTTCAATATTTTTAGCTCTGTTATTTATTTTAGTTGCCACTAAAACAAAATAAATTGTTGTTGCCTTCACCACACAAATAAAATTAAAGGCACTGAAGTTAAGCACCTACTAGTAGGAATCACAAGCTATAAGCCATCATATGACCAAGGGCTAAGGATTTTTTATCAGGGGATCAATTTTAGTGTCAAATTTTTCCTAAACATCCCTAAATGGTGTCAGTGCAGAAGATCATCTCGAGAGATTTCCAATGACTATGAGAACGCGAAAAACAGACATCGGGAGCTCTAGATATGTCTGGTCAAAGTTCGGTCAACGGGAAAGTCAACTCTGGTCAACTGGTCAATATTGGACCAATCGCACTACAACACGTGGCAAAAGGATTTGGCAAAAATTGAAGGGGTTTTATCCACTGGTCTTCGACAATCGTGAAATGGTTGGTTCGATTTTCGAATCGCGGGTCGACATGTGGTCTTATTCGTCATATATCATGTGGGTCAAATTTCATATTACTTTGTAATTATTTGTCACCATTTTTCAAATGCCACAAAAAATACATATTAATGTTCAAACATTAGCATTAAATCTGCTATAAATTCTCCTAACCGCCAACCCCATTAACCATGTATTATGGCAAAAATCCACGTAGTGGATAAGCGTTGAAAGAATCCACATGGGCATAAGGTGGTGAAGCGGTGGTAGGGGGCGGTTATGCTCACGTGGTCCTTTGACCACTATGTTAATGCGTGGTAAAATGATTTAATAAGCCTTAAAATATTTCCATCCCACCATATGTGGGATTTCCCCACTTAACCATATCCGTCCACCATGGGATTTATCCCATTTAAAATACATGCAAATCTTTTAAAAATGAATTTAAACATGGGATTAAAACAAAAGAGGCGGCATAGGAGAAGGAGAAGGGATTCGAACCATGCATGCTGAGGTAAAAGGATAAGATCCCAACCATTGCGCCAAGGAGCTCCAAACAATATAAAACGAGCTCAGTACGTTTTGTAGAAGGAGGGGGGCGGGTCTGTGCAAAGCAGCATAAGGATCAGATCTCTGAAAACGCCATTTTTGAAGGCCCTACACTCAGATTGGGAACTCGGAGTAAAAAGATGACATGAAGGAAATTCTGAGACGATTCTAATGATGTAATATTTGATGTTTTTTGTTGAGTTTTAACCTATTTTTGGAAGCTTTGAATACAGTTTTTTAACAAGGATCTACAAGACAGCTAGTTGGAAAAACACGAATTTCAATGCACTTCCGGTCCGAATTGTGACTTGGTGTAAACATGAAAAGTGTTCAGAATTCATAAATGATCTCAGATATATGATTTTTTTTCATAGAATGTTTTTAAATCTCAATTTTGAGGTGTTTTTCTAACACAGTTGCAGGGAGATCACATTGTGAAAACACTGTAGGAGCCACGGATCGTTCTTGGGACAGTTTCTGCTATTTTTCAGAGTTCTTGGGACATTGATCAGCTCATTTGTAGGTTGTGATTCATTATTGGTTGTTTTTAAGAGTTATTGTACTTACATTTCAATATTATTAATAGATCGGTTCCATCTGAACCCGGGGACGTAGGAATTTCCGAACCCCGGTAAACAATCTTGTTTGTTATCTGAATGTTTTCAGTTTTGTCTGATTATTTATTTGCTACACAAGTTTTCTGCACTTCTATGGATGCATAATAATCAGAATTTAATCAATTTGTGGAGCTTAGAATACTTAAAATTGATTAAGAAAATCACGATCTTTGGAAACTTTTAAAAGTGAAAAAAATACAACACACGTTTTCAGATCAATTTTAACGGGTGTTTGCACAACTTACTATTTTGAGGTGTGTCGCGTGCTTTCGAGAAAGTCACATCCAACTGCCTCTTCTGGTAAAAATTACTATTTCTGGACTGTGTAGACAGTGACCTTTATTGCCAAAAATAACAACCTACGGATTTTCCCGAAATAGTAAAAACGTGCACAGCATCTGTGGACCGCTGCCAAAAAAAGGAAAGATCTGAAAACCTTCATGTGCGCAAACCGAGACAGATACACTGCAACAGAAAAAAATCAGTACATATCTCGAGAAATCCAACAAACCCAAACAAATAAAATCACATTTTTTTCCTTTGGCTCAAATCTCGAGGTGCGCATGTGTGCTTCTCTACAAATATTATTAAAAAAACCAAAAAATGACTGCCTCCATAATTGGTCGAGTTTACAATCGATCTTAGGGTTTTCACGCCTTTCAGATCCAATGGAGGCCTCTGTTTTGCATAAAAATGCACACAGCAACAAAATATGACCAAATCCCAAATATATGAATACACAAATAATTTATTTGTAAAATAAAACTTACAGACGGATGTCAACAGCAATCTCCAGCTCTGATACCATGAAAGGAACGGTAACAAGATCGTACCAAGCCAAGAACACAGATGCTAATCAAACACCACGATCAATAAGATGAAAGCAATTCGCCAGAATAACTTTAAATAAACATTTGCAAACAAATGAGAAACAATATCATATATTATTATGAAACTCAATGCAATAAATTGAGAATGGGCCTTGCTTAAATAGGCAAGGAATAACAATCTAAGAACTAGTCAAGGTCGTAGATCAAGCCATAAATCAAGGAAATAACTAGTCATCAAATAACTAGTCAAGACCATAGATTTAGGAGAGAACTAGAAATCAAGGATCTAGTCAATAACATAGATCAAGGAAAGAACTATACCTAATAACTAAATAATATCTCCTAATATCTAAATAAGATAAAAGAAATATCCACACACATAAGTGGGCGAGGATAAATACAATAAAGATAAATAAAGTACCTAGGTGAACATGAGCTAAGGTGAATACCTACTCTAGCAATAACTCCTTTCTTATCAAGAGATTCACTTTCCTTACTTGGAATATCATAAAAATCAAGAGCTTTTAGTGATAAATATGGATTACCTTTAATATTTACTTCCCCTTCTTATAGATCAAAAAGACTAGGAGGCTTCTGTCTTGAATTCTTTTATCTCTTTTACCTTAACTTCCATCTTTGATTCTTTCATTTGGTCCCTTGAAGACCCTTCATGAGTGTGTGGTTTGGTGCTTGGTTGTTTCTTTGCCTTATTATTCTCTTCAACTGGGTTGATAGAATTCATATAAGACTCCACTTTCATTGCAAAAATTTTTGTAGGGTTTGTCTTTATATTTAAGGATAGCTCATTATTTACTATTTCCTAGTCTTTTGATTTGTTCGGAGCTTGACGTCCTCTTTCTTTTGTCCATATTATTTTATTATTTTTCTTCTTTTGCATGCATAATCATGATTTGTGACCAAATTTGTTGCAAACATGGCAAGTCATAGGTTTACTCTCATAATCTATTGATTGATTCCATTTATGATATTTAGTGGATAGTTTTATAGAAGTTTTCAACTCTTTATCCATGAAGGAGTTCACACAAAATCTGGTATATATCAGTCTTCTTATGGATTTGGTGATCGGATCAATGCCCAAAATATTTTGCAATCCCTATCAAAATGTATCCCTCCCTATATTCCAGAGGGAGTCCTAGAAGTCTCAGGGTTGAAGGTTGATATTTTCATTTTTTGAGTCAAAACCATGTTCCCATTTCTTAAGAAGAAGGTTCATCTTACCTAGGAACCAGGGACTATTTAGTAAAGAAGTGGTTAAATCAACCTGGTTTAAGAAGGAAAATAGGAAAAACCTAATAGCCATTGTCAAGCTTTCAATATGACCCTTAGGTTTATATTTCCCATTTGACCATTCTCTCACCACGTTGATGTTAGGTCTGATTTCAAAAAACTTTCCCACCAGTGTGTTCTCCATCTTACTCTTGCTTTTGTCTACAATTGTTTCCAGTACTTCCAAACATAACACTCCTTTTTTCAATGGTTCGAGGGATTGAATATTGTCCTCTATTTTCTCAACGATTCGGCTTGACAACATACCATGCGACCTCTTGCTAGATGCATGTGATTTGCCATCGCTTGGATTAGGAGGGACACACCGAAGGCCCAAATCTCCAACCCCATCCCCGTTCCCATCAATTCTTGCCTTAGGATCACCTAGACTATCCTAAATTGCGTCCATTACAATAGATTCCCAATCAACATTCAAATGTGTCGTTTACGCCTACATTCCATGAAAGATTAATGAAGATCTTGCAATTAAAAAATTAGTTTATCATGTAGATTTTTAAGGAACAAGTTAATTGGTTTGGAAAATAACACTTTCTAAAATTTCTAAATTTTTATCATTCCCTTTTTTTTTAAGTTTGTGGCTTTCAATTTTTAAATTTTAATGATGTTTTTATATCAATGTTATTCATGTTTTCAGGATTTTTGGTTTTGGGTTTTTGAGTTTTCAAGTTTTTCATATTTAGACCTTTCACATGTTAAAAAAATTCAAATTTAAAATTTTACGTAAAGAGTTTTGAGTTTCAAAGAAATGGGTTGAGAATTTTAGGGTTCGCTCTATTTAGGTTTTGGGTTTTGAGATTCAATTTTTAGGTTCCAAATATTTTATATTAATATACTTTTCATGTTTTTAGGATTTTCAAGTTTCTAGATTATTGATTTATGGGTTTTAGATTTATATTGGATGCTCAAGTTCAAGACTTTGAGGCTTTCTAATTTTGAGAGTTTTGAGTTTCAATTATCAACAAATGTTTTATATCAATGAAATTTTCAAATTTTTTGGATTTTTTTCATTCAAGCTTTTAGGGTTCGAGTTTTTCAAATTTTTAATTTAGTATTTTTTGAAGTTATGGGTTTTTAGATTTCAAAATTTAATAAGCTCTTACGTTCAAATCTTTTAATATTAAATTTTTGGAGTATTAGAGTTTATTTTTTAAGTTTTGATTCAAATAATTGCATTTTATATCAATTTATTTTTCATGTATTCAAAAATTTTAATTTTGAAATTGCACAATTGGAATAAAGTGTGTTTTTACATTTTTTCAATGGCTTCAATAAAATAATTGTATGTCAACTTTATGAATTAAAAAGGTACCATATAAATTTAGATATATATAGAATATTTTTGGGGTTTTATAGGTATTGGATTTTTAGGATTCATGTTTCACAAGATTCTTGGGCTAGGGATTTTCAAGGAATTCAAATTACGAGTTTCGAGATTCAAGTTTGGGGTTTCTAAATTTCTTTTCAAGTGGCTTTTGGGTTTCAAGTTTTGAATTGCGAGATTGTTTTATACCAACGTACTTTTCACATTTTCAAAATTTGTGATTAGGGATTTCAAGTTGAGGGTTTTCCATGTTATGGATTTCATCTTTCAAAATTTTCAAGGTTCATGATTTTTCAAGTTTCGATTTTCTACTTTTAAATCCCTAGCTTAAGGTTTTGAGTTTCAAGGTTTTCACATTTTGGAGTTTTTGAGTTTTAACGTTTCGGGCCTCGAGCAGATATTGTAGACACCCTAAAATATCGCATTACACATTTTAAACTTTTGAAATCATCTTGTAATTACTTCACAATACAGTATGACCATTTCCGACCGCTTTTGATATATTTCGTTATTTTACAACCCTTAATGACATTCTACGACATTGTCTCGTGACTCCCCTAATCATTCATATCACTCACACATGGTCTCGAATTATCAAATATTCACACTATGAACCCTATTACATTCATATCTCATTCATATGATTAATTAATTATTCATATCACTCTTATTATCCATCTTCTATCCCATTAGTTAATTTTATTAGTTAATTTAATATCATAATAATTAAATAAATCCTACATATATCCATTTACATCTCATCTCTTATTCACCTTCACTTCACTAATTAACATCTCAAGTTAATTAGAGCAAAAAAAATCAATTAAAGATTAAATCATTAAATATATGCAAGAGGACATGTTCACATTAAATCAAATCATGCATTTGACTTAACATGTCTCTCATAAAGCATGGTATTTTAAAAATAAAGTAAATCAATGTAAAAGCTAAAAGTCACATCACTTTTTTAAGGGAATAAAATAAAAAACGTGCAATTAATATTTAAATCTAAATATACAAAAACATGTGCAACCTTTCCTAAGTCAAAAATAAGTCATCCATGCAAAGCTCAAATCAATGGTTGAACTCCTCAAATAGATTGGAAACTCAATTAAACAATTCAATCATGCTTCACTTAACTTCAAATCAAACAAGTTATTCACACAAATCAAAATTTCGGGATTCACTTCCCTCATCTTTAAATAATCACCCATTCTTCTCCAATTATGATCTTTGAAAGCTTCGAAATTTGCATCGTCATTGTGTTATATTATCACTCAATCTCACACATTGTTACACGCCTATTTAATCACGAATCAACAATCAAATAAGTCATTCAATTTTTTTCCTTGTAGTTGAAATCTTCTTCCATTCGAAACATCTTTGGAACATCCACAAAACAAATTTGATCAAGTGATTCAAAAAGTTTGGTGCTTCATTCCAAGCTTCAGCGATCTCATCAAATGTTGCAAAGAGATACTAAGGAAGAGCTGGTTCATTTTTATTTGTTTTATTTCTTTCGTTATGTAATTTTTTTGGTATAAGAAATCAATTTAACGTGTTTTTGAGAATTTGCGGTTTCACGAGTAAAGGGTTCCGACTTTAAAATTTCAATTATCATGGTGTGTTTAAGTTCAAGTCTTTTGAATTCTGAGATTTCTATGTTTTCATATAGAAGGCTTTTGTATCTCAAGATTCTTGAATCTCAATTTACGAACTTAAAAGTTAGTTTTATCAATCAAATTTTCATATTTTTTGAGATTTTCAAGTTGAATTTTTTTTTCCAAGTTAAAAGTTTCAAATTTCAATTTTTTTAAATTTTCCAAGCTTGGATCTTTCAAAATTATCTAGTTTGGATTTTTCAGTTTCCTGTTTCAAATTTTGAGTTGTGTTTCAAGATTTCCTGATTCAAATTTTTAGATTTCAAATTTAACATCACATTTCAAGGAATAATTTCTAAGTTTCAAATAAAATAGTCACATTTTATGTTAATGCTATTTGTTTTTTTAGAATTTTTAGTTTCAAAGATTGCAATGCTACAATCAATAATGAATATTTCACTTTTGTCAATGCCTCCAATAAAACGGTTGTAAAAACTTTATGGATTAGAATATATAATAACATTTAAAGCATCTAAAAATATTTCTTGAGGTTTTCAAATACAAAATTTTATATTTCAAACATTATTCATGTTTTATATAAATTAGTTGTCCATGTTCTCTATGATTGCATTTCGATTGTCAAGATCCACACAAATTTCCAGAACCCAATGAATCAAACAAAATGAATGTTGGGCATTACTGAATCCTTAGGTCCTTAACCGCACATTTTTCCCTGGCTTCAAAGCGACATATTCCATTCAATTGGGTACATAAACAGCATAAATAATTTTAAAATACTAGTGTTTTTTCACAAAGTATTCGCCCTAGAGCATAAAAAGTTTCATGAACCCAAATATGTTCAACCCCAAAACACTCCAACCATTACCAATGTACTCATGACTCGTCAATAACAAGCCGATGGGTTTACTAATATCATTTGATCATATTTTTTTGCACGGCATATCTCAGTGACTCAAAAAATAAACTCTTAAGCATCTAATTTCCTGATTCTTTCAATAACATAGTTTCAATCGGCAATCCAATAGTTCAATAAATAAGTATACATCTTAGAGGCATGACCCAACCTGCTCTGTGTCTCTTCTTTTGGATGCACAAAATGAAACAAAAAAACGCTGATTTGATTTTGAACCTTCTAAAAACTTAAAAAACAACTGTATCAAGCATGGTGCCTAGGGTTTGAACTATGTTTGAAGACATCAAATTCGCAACATGCTCCTCTAGATGTTTTTTGGCATCTTGTCTGCCAACATTTGCAATAGCAAGTTTTTCAGGAGGTAACTGGTCCTCTTCTTGTACAGCTTTGTTATACTTGACTGCAAGATCGAGCATTTCCTGCATGTATAATAAGACATTTTAGAACATGATTATATATTTATAAGAGAGTGTACTTGCAGAGTGAGAGCACTTCAAGAATTCTTTACACGTGACTCCAGACCTGAACAGTCTGTTCATTTGTTTTAGCATGGCAATCAAAACGTTGCAGGGTAAGACCATCTGTCCATTTCTTCTTGTGTAAGTTGAGCAGCATCTTTTCTTCAAGCTCATTTTTTCCGATAATTGATAGCAAATAGAATAATAATGTCGATTCAAACCATGGATCAATGCCTGTATGGTCATAATACAGAAAAATAAGCAAAATTTATAATTTAGTCAAAAACTAAACTCAACATTAATTCTGACAAGGTGGCCCTAACCACAAGTTTCTTACCTGGATGGATGGTTTATTCAGATGCCCCAAATTGGAAGTCGTTTGCCGAGGCTCCTGGCCAAGCATCATAGTTTGAGGATTTATTAGGCGGAATGCATCAATCACAACCTTCCCCCTTAACACTCTGAATAGGATCCACAACCACAGCAACTGCTCGTTGATTTAGTGCCTCAAAACTCTGCAAGAGTGTCATACAATATTTCACCATTCCCCACAAGAAAAGTACAACAGGAGATGTTTACAAATTTACAAACTCAAATCTTCAAATAGATTCCTCCCTTGCCTTTAGTAGATCTTTCCTATAGCTTGAATTGCTCGCCTTAAGAGGGAAAAGACAATGTACTTAAATCACAATTGTACACTACAAATTCCCAAATGCTCAACTCAATTTGAGAGATTGCAATAAACATCTTAATCTCAGCAGTAAGATACATCTTTTTATGTGAATGGTTTCAATACATGGCAATTGTCACATTTCGCCCAGAGTGAAAAATGTGATCACCCATCATAACCATCCACGAGAACAACAATGCACATCAGGAGTAGAATTCAATATGACACAACAGAAGACGCATGGTAATTACCTGCTGTGTATTGATATCAACACCTGAAAGCCAGCATCCAAAACCAGGATGAGAGTGGTACCATCCTACGACCATCTCTGGTCTACAATCACAAATAAACCAAATCAAACTTCCCTCCAATAACAAAATTTAAACACACTAAAAATGGTTTCAAACAAGTTACGAAGTGTAATAAACAAGAATTACATGCGAACAATAACATGATATAAAAATGATTGTATTATAACTCCAATTTTCATAGCACCATGAAATCAAGATAACATTTGAAATATCATACATCATCGATCATAACAGTAACTATTGTTCCATGCAATTTATCTATGAAGAGGTTAAAAATATCTGTCCAGAGAAAATCAATCAAGGATACACCTGGTTTCCTGAGGGTTTCTCTCTTTACAAAAAATAATAGAAAGATGTGCCACAAATGAAAATGATAAACACTGTGACCCTTAATATAATACAACTCAATAGATACAAAGCACACTTTCAGAAATAGCAAATACAAATTATAATATTATATTATTAGGAAAATTCTGATCCAAAAAGTAAGAAAACGATCCAACCAAAATCATTGCAACTTGGTGTCATAATTTTTGACAACATAAGAAGCGATTGGATGGGATTTGTATATACACAACCACCCTTGAAAAACATCAAAATAAACCGCCTAAAGTTTATCAATTATGTAGAATAAAAAAAGAAGAAGAAAATATCATAGCTCAAGTAAATGACCAACTTCAACTAGGCACGCGATACAAAAGGTAAAGAAAACATACTTGCAATGTAACATTTATGTAGTAGTCATAATGTAACAAATCTCATGGCTCAAACAGACAACACCACATCCACCTCCCCCTCCTCCTCCCCCTCCCCTTCCTGTCTACAAAGCATATTCAAGAAATGTCTGGGGGAGGAGTAAAGATGGAGTAGATATTGCTGGTTTTGAGGAGGGAACTAGTTGTGGCTCAATTAACATCTTAATAGAAATTGATAAACTTTTTATCGACTCAGATATAGACCTGATGGCAGCAAGGCTTGATTTAGAAATGGCGATTACAGGAAGTCACTCAATGGTTTTGGCTTTGCTGAGCCAGTGCTTGGAGGTGGGTGGCAGCTTGGGGATATTCAATGGCTCCAAAGGTGGCAGAAAGGTAGGTTATAGTATATACCATAAGTATAATTCAGCTGATTTGGTTGGTTTTGTGGCATCTCAGCCAAGAACCACACACGTGGCTGAGCATGATACTGCATCTCTTTAGGAAAGCAGACTTTTGAAGTGTACCTCTCCACAGGGAGAATGATGCTGGACTACAGCCTAGGTTACTGGAACAAGTCGGCACTCTAATGCACAATCCACAAAAAGTCCTTAGGAGATTTCTCTACCGCCTCTACTCCACTATATCATATATGGAAGGAACAATAATTAAATATGTTAAGAATACCTTTTAGGGACTGCCTACCTTCAAATTACAACAAAAAAACCACAGTGAGAATTCAAAGTTAATAAAATATTCCCATTTTCCACTGATCAGGATTTTGTTAATGACGAAACTTATTTTTGCATTACACCGTACTGAATTAGAAGTAGAATGACAAGCATATAACTTCCTCCTTTTAGGGGTGTGCAATATTTCAGGATTGAAATTTCAAAGGTGCTTCCAAAGGTGCATTCTTCTTGAAAATTCCCTAAGTAAATTTGTCCTCAATTACAGGGTGCAAAAAATATAATAGAATCTCAAACACTGTTTAAGGGTTGAGATTTGAATGGGTACACTCCTGTTGAAAAGTTCTTAGAGCACAATCTGTACTAAACAACAGGGGACCAGACCTATAAAAAAATTCAAACACTTAGAAAAGATTAAGTGGAATGTAGAGATTTGGGGACTGGAAAACTAAGATTCTAAAGAATGGCTCAATTGGAATGAAAAGATTTGGGGACTGGAAAATAAAGATTCTTAAGAATGGCTCAAGTGAATGTAGAAATTTGGGGACTGGAAAATAAGATTCTTAAGAATAGCTAAAACGAAAAAAAGGGTTTGAGCAAGGGGTGAGTACTTTTAGCTCCAGAAAGGAAGTTACCTGCCAGTCTGTTTCAGCATATCAAGCATGTTTGTCTGAAAAACGTGATCAACTGCTTCTACACTGACTCCCGTACCGCTCTGGGGCATGGCAAATACATCCACAACTCGAACAGTGTACTCATCGACAAACTCACCAAGCATCAGTCCCATTACCTCCATTGGCACTCCAGCTCTACCTGATCTTGGAAAATCCATATGCAACACATCATAATGGGTACTAAAATGCTCATGTTATAATGCCCTAATTCCAAAACATTTGCCAATGAAATCTTGTAAAAAGACTTTTAAGTAGCAAAAGGTGTCAATATTTCAGCCTTTTTTAGATGAGCATAGGATTTATGATATTCACAATAGCCAATAAAGTTACAGCACAACTTTAAGTAGAAATAGATGTCAATATTTTTGCGATATTTTAGATGAGTATGTTAATTTTGATAATCTTATTATATTAACTAATAATTTTGCCATATTTTAGATGAGTATGATAATTTTGAGAATCTTATTATATTAGCTAACAATTTTGCCATATTTTAGATGAGTATGTTAATTATTATTTTGAGAATCTTGTTATATTAACTAATAATTTTATGTGGCAGGTGCATTTATAATGCTTGAATTTCAAAAGCCCTTAAACTCTTCATAGCAATCAATAAATTGTTATTATCAAGAACAAAATGATAAAAAATCAAAAATATTTATGTAAAATTGTGCTCCAAAAATAAAATAAAAGAGAGGAAAAAGTACCGTGCTTGAGCATTTTGAGCAAGGCAAGTGACGAAATGTAGACCTGTTCTGAAGAATCAAGCATGGGGCCATCTGTAGCAGGTGGTCCCATTCCACCTGCCCCTGAAAAAATCCTCTGTAATCTCTCCATTGTCTTCAGAACCTAAGTCTTTTGAGGAATAACTAAAGTTTGCAGGAACCTAACTGTAAAACCTGATCATATGAAAACATGAGCACTTGCATAAGTGACAGAAAAATTGATGACATTACCATTATGAAAAGAAAAGGAAACAGGAGAGTGAAATCCATGTGTTTTTGTAGTAACCAATACAAACCATGCACATGCCACCAAATAAAAGACAGAAAGCAATCATAAGCAAAAAATAAAGATAGGTACGACTGATCATAATCTATTATTGATGTCATCACAATTTTTGTATACAAAATCAGGGATAAATCAACTTTAAATGGCATGCTGCATCATCCAAAATGCCTCAACTAGTAACATTATGTTATGGTTGTCTCATTAGACCACATAGCATTAAGCCAAAGATGCAACAGTGAAAATATAACTGAGATAAAATAGAAAATCCATTAACATCCACAAGAGACCCTTAAGAATCTATAGAACAAAGCAGAAATTAACAAAATAAATATACAGAATTTCTCTTGTAAGTCCCGCTATAATTTACCTCAAAAATGTCTAGATTCTAGACTCTGTTCTAAAATTTTAGTACATCCTTAATGTAACCGTACCTGTTTGGCTAGGCTACAGTCCCACGGAGTGGGCTTACTAAATTTTTCTGCAGGTGCTGTTGCAAAAATTTGGGAGCCGTTTCCACTTTAGTGGTCCCAATGGATTTTTTATTCTTTCAAGCAGAGAAATTTCAGGTGAAAATATCTAGGAATTATATGAAAACAGATGGTCCAGATTTTAATTAAATTGAAAAATATTAAAAAAAATCATTCGAGTGACATAATGACAAAAAGTCCCTAAGCTGGTGGGGAGAATTTTCAGAGCCCCCTCTTTAGCAGCAGCTAAAATTCTGCTCGGGTAAAAATGTGGGGCTTTGATTTTATGAGAAAATATTCATCTTACTCCTGTTGCTGTATTGTTTCAACCCCATGGGTCCAATCTCACAGTAAAAATAGGAGCCCAAGCCCCCTTTAATGGGACTGCATCCTTAGAAGACTTAGCAGGTAGCCTAAATTACTCATCTCTTCTTGTTTAATTGAGACTTTTAATCTTGCTTTCTCACACATGAGACAGTAAAGCATCGTGAATTTCACCCTCAACTTCTTGTATGTATGCTAAGCATGATTCACAATGAATGTTCTGCTATTCCATCTCAACTGCAAGTGAGCTTACCCGTAACTGACATATTAAATGCACTCAAAGGTATTGTTGTGCTACGTAATTGATCATTGGATTAATCTCGTACCAATAACCTCATTTTCTCTATAAGCTCCTACCAAACATTCTCTGCCATCTTTATTTATATCAAGTCTCAATTGGTGAGTCCTTATTTGGATATAACCTCATTATTCTCCATTTCAAGGGCAAGTGATTATTTGGGAAATCAAACTCATTAGTTCTCCATTTCAATGGCAAGTGATTATTTGGGAAATCAAACTCATTAGTACTCCACTTCACAGCATCACATTACCAACCTTCTCAACTAAATGTGTTAAGAATTGGCGTGATACTTCTCCCTTCAAAGGTAACATACCATTTAACATCATGGCAAAAGAAGTTATTACCCTCGTTTGCAATTTGCATAAGAAACATTTCCACACTCTGATCCCTAATTTTAATCACACAAAGAGCTTGTATGTCATCCATAATCCTCTTTTCAATTCGAGTACTAGTTACCGTTCCCTTGCTTATTGTCGAAAGATGAAGAGTACCGCAATGAAATGCACTTCAAAAATATACTAATCACATATGATTGGGACCTTACAACCTAGGGTTGACACCACTAACCCCAATGGGAGACCCTGGTGATGGGTTTCACATTCTATGCAAAGCAAGTAGGGGTGAGCAAGGTTTTGGTAAGGATGAATACAGTATAAGAAGGATATATTGAGAGGAAAAGAAAGAATAACAAGTCATTTTGTTGCAAAGATAACTGAATCAGCGCTAATGTGACTTCTGTGCAGGTTTTGTAATATGTGCACTAAACTGTACAAACAAAGAAGCCCAACACTATCTTGATTCTTTAACCCAGATCCAGTGTTGAAAGTTACTTAACTGTAGAAAATAAATAGTCCTTTCTTCCTTTCCGATTTCAAGGGAATATAAAGAGAGTAGATTAGCTAGCTTTTCCATTCTCATTAGCTGTCTAATCCATCCAACAAGCAAATGCAGGCAAATTGAAGTTATCGTGTGTGCAAATGCCAAACTAATTACTAATGTCAAGAAGTCTCATAGTCATTATAAAGTAAACATGCACCTAGATTAGCGATGCCTGGCCTAGCAGAATGAAATTAGATGTTTTTCTTTCAATTATCTCTCTTGATGCCCTTTTGAGTCCGAGAGGCGAGATAGGCTGTAGATGTAATAAGCTTTGAAGAGAGGCCTTTTCTAAAGAGGGTATGGAGGCCTAGAATTTGGATCAAACTCAATCAGATATTGGCCAAATCCTTGTAGGGAGGTAGGATACCACCCCCCTGCACCAATAATACAGCTACAGTACATACTCGAAACAGATACGAATATGATTCATTTGTGAAGTCATCCAAAATACTGCTACACCCTTATAATGTGTATTGGGATATATATGGCTGTCTCGTGGCTAACATAATCTCTTACCATGTCATATCGCATTTCTCTATGTTAAAATATTGTTAATAGGGTCAGCCTGTGGAGTAACCATATACTAACTTCTAAGTAGGGTATATATATATGTGGGGGGGGTGTGATAGTGGTTAGTACTTGATCATCATATATTGCAAATTCTGTTCTTGTTGTGAGGTTGCCCCCTCAAGTGGCTACACATATAATTCCAGTATCATGATCTACTCTATCTTATCTTGTGCATTTGCTATACTGTACTCCTATAATTGCGAATTACAGCTATTGTTTGATTTCTGTATTCAAATATTTGATCCCTTGCTGAGTCCATTTAAGTAATTTCTTTATAAGTGGTATCAGAGCTTTGATTTGGCAGGTGCAATTCTTGAGGGCCTAGCATTTGTTTAGAGGGCCATAGGGCTGTAATGTTCCCATTCCTTCACCGAGTGCCTAACGGCCATTTTTCAGTCTTAGCCTTGGTCATACCCAAGGGACTAAAGACTTTAGAGGCTATTGGGTATTCCACCTTGCTTATTTGTTATATTTTTGTGTTGGCATGGGTGTTAAGTGGCATGGTGGGGGCAAATGTTATGTTTTATCGTTAAGAGGGTGAGTAATAACACTTTAATGTTATATTCTTTCGTTGGGGTCACTTATGTCCCTATGGCGACTAGGGGGAAGAAAAGTAACTTAAGTTACTTTATTATTTGGTGGTCCTTCCTAGAAAAGGTCGACTTAGATTTCTTGAGCCACAAGTTGTTTGGGGGAAATTATAAAAGAAGATTGGGAGGAGAAAAGAGAGGTCATTCTTGCCTACGCACTTATGATTTCCTTTGAGCAACTGCTGTTTGCTTTTTCTAGCTTGTGGAGTAAGATCCCACAAGAACCATAGCTTCGGTGGTGAGAGATCCATTCCTAGCTAGCAGGGCATTCTTTGGTGGTGGAAGATCCACCCTAGCTTGTCAATTTGGAACTAATTCAGGGCTGATTTTCAGAGATTTTCAGAGTTTTCAGAGAAGGGTTTTGGTGGAATTTTGGTGGAGAAAAATCAAGGGTTTTCGGATCTGTTGTATTGCAGCAATTAGAGCAGGTTTAGCACCATTTATGGAGGAATTTTGGAGGGTTTGTGGTCTCTTTCCAGGTGGAGCGACCCATTTTTGGATTTTACAGTGCTTTTTTGAGGGGCTTCTGAGTACTTTTTTAAGGACTGGCGATTAGGTTTTCATTCATATTATTAATAGATATTATTTCCAAAATTTCAGAATTTTATCAAATGTATTTGAGAAGATATGGATTTTTAAGGTTTTCTAGCTGTCAAGGGTTTTATGTAATTTTTCTGGTAGTCATATATGATTTGAAAAATTCCAAAAATATTGTTCTGGGGTTCTTTATTATCATAGCAAGCTTCCTGCAAATTTTCATGTGGTTTGGGCAAATATTTTGAGAAAAATAAATAAAAATCAGTTTGCTGCCCTAGCTGAGTATTTACGACAACGATCAGAAAATCAGATTTTTTATTTGCTGCAATTTATTTATAATTTGTGTGTTTTTGAGTGGACATGCTATTGGATGAGGGGAGTTGAGGATTAATCCAACAAAGATTGAGGCTGTTTGCAGCTAGCCCAAGCCTTGAAGTGTTTCTTAAAGGAGGAGCTTTATAGGTGTTGTCCATTATTTGAGGAAGTTCATTGCATTGTTCTCCTCAGTTGCACCTCCATTGCATGCCATAATTGTGGGAGGTAAGTCATTCATATGGGGAAAGAATCAATGATCTGCATTTAGTGAGTTGAAACATAAAATAAAAAAATGCATCTATGTTGGCCCTTGCCCAATTTGTCACTCCCTTTTGAGGTGGAGACAAATGCACGTGACTATGCCGTGGGAGCAGTCCTAATGCAAGGAGGAAAACTAGTATGTTACCAGTCAAAACATTTCCACGGGGAAGATTTTGGGGATGCGTTTCAACAATTAAAAAATGCACCTGCGTTTCAACAATTAAAAAATGCACCTGTGACATAATTTGAAGCCATAGAGGATTACAACCTCAAGGAAGGAAAACTCTATAAGCTATACAATATTTGCATGCCAAAAGAAGCGAGAGTGTTGCTTGTGCATCCCAAGTGACCAGGACATTGGCAAATCTGCAGAGCTATGTGTATTGGATTAGAATGCAAGAAGATGATTTTAAGTTCATAAAGGGTTGTGCATTCTATAAAACTAGCTATTATTGGTTCCTTCAATGCCGTGGGAGAGTGTCTATGGATTTTGAAGGTGACTGCCTATTTCAAAGAAATGGCATGGCTATCTTTTGTTGTCATTGACTGGTATAGCAAGATGTATATATTCTTATTCCATGTGAGAAAACCATCAATGGACATGAAGCAGCTGAATTGTTTTTCACTAATATTTAGGTACAATTTGGTTTTCCTAACTTTATTGTTCCCAATTGAGATGCAATCATATTTAGATAGGTTTTGGGACTACTTTGTGGGAGAGGATGATCACTAAATTGAGGGGTCCACAACATTCCATCCATAAATTGATGGTCGGACCACCAAAGTACTGAATAGAACATTGGTGTAACTTCTTAAAGGATACAATAAGAAGCATCCTATGTCATGGGATGAGAATTTGATGTATATTTAGCGTTCCTATAACTGGTCGTAGCACACATCTATGGGAAAGATTCAGTTTGAAATGTGTTTTTGGCATTTGCCTCCCGATCTCTTTGGTTTTGTGATTGGACAACCAAGAGGGAAAGAAGAAGGGGCAGATTTTGAAATTCGAAGAGAGAAGGCTTGTTGATAAAGTGAAGTGAATTGGCTAGCTAGTACAAGAAAAAATCAATGTGTATCAAGGTTCAAGGCATGGGATGATTAACATAAGGTCCAAGTTGGGAACAAGGTTGTGGTTGTATTTAAGCAAGGAAGAACTCCAAGGGAAAACAAGAAATGTCAAACCCTCAAGGTATGGGCCTTTTGAGATGGTTGAGTGGGTAGGTAAAGCATTCAGATTAGACCTGCCTCCTTATATGACAATATATAATTGTATGTGGGTCTCTTTGAGCCATGTTAGATGCTGAAGATTGAGGTTTCATACTGCCGTCATTTGAAGGTTTGGAACCATTTGCACAAGAAGAGCTTGAGGAAGATGCGACATTGCAGCGGAAGGTAAGGACACCTAAAAGAAGCGAGCATGATAATTGGTATGTTGGACAAAAGGGTCAGATGCAAAGCAAGGGAAAATGGTACTCCAAAGAAAAAATGGAGTTGTTTCCTCATCTCCCAAGTAACTAAGCTTTCAGGGACCAAAAGCTCTCTCAATTGTGGAGGTGTGATTTAGAATGGATCAAATTACAGTTTATACACTCCACCATTCATGTATTTGTGCTTATACATTTGCACTAAGTGGTTTGTATGACCTTTAAGACACCTAAATTACATGTACATGTTTACTTTAGGACAAGCCAATGACCAAGACAAAATGTGTAGTTGGATGGAATACGTCGGAAAAGGTTGAAGATGCTTGGGTGGACATTTACATCCCAAAAAAACTCTTCTACTTTCCCTTTTAAAAAAACATTAGACACAATGACGGAACTAGAGTGGTCCAAACATGTCACTTATAATATATCAAGATGGATTCGGTCAGGGCCGACCGAACCCGTCCTAGTAACATATCATGCAGATAAATTTGCGGTGGACCGAACCCATTACAATAACACCATGAATGGGTGCAATCATGCTCAAACCTATCCATAAAAGGCATAACCATTTGCACACTCATTAGGACAAAAGTTACAGTGTTTGGGATTCTATCTTTTGAGGTGCTTGGGTTTTGGCGGCTTCTATGACCATTTGCTAAATGTTTTGGTTAAGAAGTTGAAGCATCATCTAGAGGTGTGTTTTGAGTTGCAATAGTTGTAGGAGGGTTTGTTTATGATGCCTAAGATATTGGCATTGGCTGTGAAACCGATTGAATGATCACCATTTGTTTGGCAAGGGTTAAAGTTCAAACATCCACTTGTCTTATTTTATGCTTTTATTGAAACTTTGGTTGCCACAAATTTATTTTAGGACCCCTTCTTCCTTACTCCTTTCTTTATAATCTTTGTTATTAATAAAATCTAGGGCACATATGTTTTGTATGTCATCTCCTTGAGGTATTTGGGCTAATCCCACATGTATTGAGCTTGCTCAAAGGAGGTTACCCCCTTGAAGTGGCATACGATAGGGTAATGTGATGCAAGTCTTTCATTTTAATAAATTATTGTGCACCATATTGTGTTGTTCAACTTAATTTGTCACAAGTGGTTCATTATATCTGGTATCATAACTCTTTATAGGTCCGCTTCAGCTAAAATATATCTATTTTTTCTCTAATTTAAGGACTCGCAAAAATGTGTGGTGGATTTTATGTCATGTTTTGTGATTCCCAAACCTCGACTTGTTTCCCTGAGTTCTCTTCTTTATTTGTTTCCCCGAAGTGTTTTCTTGACTCGTTTTCCCAACATGAAATACAAAATTATTTTTTCCCACTTGTAGGGAACTCTCACCACTCTGATTTTCAGTTGTGGAGATCATTTTAACACCAAATTATTTTTCCAAAAAAAATCCATACAAACTGCTATTTTTAGCCCCCCGAATAGTCTCCAAAAAATGGGGTCCTCAGAGTAGTTATGCCATAGGAATCATCTCGTTGAGCCGGTCATTTTAACATATAACTCCAAACAACCTTTTATGGACCCTCGGAATCCCTCTTGGTCATGGTTATCACCAGTGCAGGCACCAAAAGCATGGACGAAGAAATCACCACCTTAAAGAGCACAATGATGCAAGGTCAATCAACTTCACTAAGAAGCTCTATACTAAGTCCACTTCAGACATGGTTTCTCTTCTCCAAATGTGTCGTTAGGTACCAAGCTTGATTTTTCTCGATTCAATAGTACATATACAACTGGGTGGATATATCAGCAAATAAATTATTTAGTCTCTATAATAACTACAACATGAAGAAGGTTTGTACTGCTTCTGTTCCACTTAGAATAATAATCCCTACAATGGTACCAATTGTATTTAAAATCTCATCATGAACCAGAGTGGCCACAGTTTGCATCCCTTATTCTGGAGTGGTTTAGCCCAGTTCTTATGATGACTTCACAAGAGTTCTCACCAAAGTATGAACAAATAAGATCAAGTTGTGATTACCAAACAGAATTTGAGAGATTGGCCAATCACATGGAAAGCTTGTCAGATGATTTTTTCAAGAGTTATTTCATAAGTTACCTCAAGGAAGCAATCCGCTCAAAAGTCAAAATGTTTAAACCCAATACCATGATGGAAGCATTAGGTTTGGCCAAATTAGCGAGGAAAAAATCATAGGACAATGTCGACCTTCTAATTTCACTTCATTCATAAATTCAGTAGTTCAGCATGCTCCCACAGTGCCTCCTCCAAAGAAAACCCCAATCAAATGTCTTACTGAAGCATAAATACATTAACACAAAGAGAAAGGCCTTATGTTATAATTGTGATAAGAAGTTCATTAAAGGCCATTGGTGCGTGGAACAAAAATTATACCTCCTTGACATCGAATCGCCCCAAACCAAACAACTGGGAAGATGCTCAAGAAGTCCAAGAAAAGAATCGTTGTTGGATGAATCCCCTCCTCGGGATTCTCAACTAGAGATATCACTTCATGCCTTGACAGGAGTCACCACCCCTCAAACCAAGAGGGTAAAAGGGTATTTCAAAAATATTCCTCTCACCATCTTAATTGATTCAGGTAGCACACATAACTTTATTGATCCACAGTTGGCCAAACAAGTAGACTACTTTGTTTATCCTTGTTCTAGCTTTGAAGTTATGATTGTTAATGGTGGTACATTGTCTTGTAAGGGAAAGTGTCATAATGTTTGTATTGCAATAGGAGATTATAATCTTCACTTCGACATGTTTGTCCTACCCCTGGGTGGATGTGATGTCATTTTGGGATCTCAATGGTTACACACACTTGGACTCGTCTTATGGAATTTCTCTAAACTATGGATGCAGTTCTCTAACAATGTGAGAAAATACACCTTAAAAGGTCTTGCTCCATGGTGCACTAGTATCATTAGCCCCCTTCATATGGAAAAGCTTCTGAAGAAAGGATCACATGGGGTCATTTCTCAGTTATTTTCTATCCAACTGACTCCGCCTACCTCTTCCAACACCACTGCAGATTTACAAGCCATTTTGGATAAGCATGTTATTGTCTTTTTCGAGCCCACAGGGATTGCCACCTTCACTATCCAGAGAATCATTGTATCCAGATCCTTCCAACAAGTGCTCCTCCCAACATTCTTCTTTGTAGGTACCCATTCATACAAAAGATAGAGATTGAAAATCTCGTCCAGGAACTTCTCAAGGCATGGGATTCATTCGTCCTAACACCAGTCCATATTCCTCACCGATTTTACTTGTTCACAAAAGGATTGCTTGTGGCATCTCTACATCAATTTTAGGGAACTAAACAAGATCACTATCAAGGATAAATTCCCTATTCTAGTGATTGATGAGCTTCTACATGAACTTCATGGCACTTAGTTTTTTCTCCAAATTGGATCTTCACTCTAGGTATCACCAAATTCGTATTCAATGAGGAAGATATTCCTGAAGATGGCCTTTCAAACTCATGATGGTCACTTTGAATTTTTGGGCATGCCCTTTGAGCTTACAAATGTCCCATCTACATTCCAAGGCTTGATGAATAAAATCTTTCGGCCCTTCCTTCATCAATTCGTCTTGGTATTCTTTGATGACATTTTGATCTATAGTAAAACTTGGGTAGAGCATCTACAACACATTGGCATGACATTGCAACTTCTCGTAGATAATCAGTTGTGCACCAAACACTCCAAGTGCTCCTTTGACCTTGGACATATTGTTTCAGCGGAGGGTGTCTATGCATGGACCCAAAAAAATCAGTGCCATGAAAACTTGGCCACTCCCCAACACACTTTGAAGCCTTCGTGGGTTCTTGGGTCTCACTGGGTATTACTGGAAATTTGTTAAGGATTATGGTAAAATCACAACCCCATTGACAACCATTGTAAAAAAATATTCTTTTGCATGGAATGAGGTGGTCGAATAGTCATGTGAGGCATTAAAACAAGCTATGTGCAATACACGTGTATTAGTCATGCCAGATTTCACCTTAGAATTTCGTCATCAAAAGTGATGCCTATGGTAATGGCCTGTGGGTGCAGTTCTCCTCCAAGAAGGTCACCCCCTTTACTTCACTTGCAAAGCTCTCTCTGGAAGGGATCTAGCCGTGTCTACTTATGAGAAAGAAATGATGGAAATTTTACATGCAGTACTATAGCGGTAGCCATACTTGTTAGGGAGGCATTTTTGCATCAAAATGAACCATCATAGTCTGAAATACTTCCTTGAACAATGGGTCTCATCTCTTGCTCAGTAGAAGTGGGTCTCCAAACTATGGGGTATGACTATGAGATCACATATAAGAAAGGAAGTGAAAATGTGGTTGTAAATGCCCTCTCTCGCACTTTCGAGGATCAAGTCTCCCTTTACGCAATATATGTGCCCATACCGGAATGGCTTCAACAATTCCAACAAGAATGGGAAAAGGATTTCGACATTCAACACCTCATCCAACAATTGGTGTTTTATCCTAACTCATCCCCACACTACTCTTGGGACAACACCTATTTGTGGTATAATAGGGCATTTAGTGCTACCACCTAAAATTGAGCTTCCCATGCAATTCTTATCGAACTTTGTGCTTCACTATTTGCATGTCATTCAAGATTCTTAAAAACCTATGCGAGGTTTCAAAGGAATTTATTTTGTCATGGAATGAAGGAAAACATCAAACAATTTGTAGCCAAATGTGATACATGTCAACAAAACAAGGGTGAAACAGTGGAAACCCCGGGTTTGTTGCAACCATTGTCAATTCCAACCAAGATCTGGACTGATATTTCCATGGACTTCATTGAAGTGCCTCCCTAAATTTGGTGGGAAGTCATTCATCTTGATCAGTGGTGGATAGCCTCTCCAAGTATGTCCATTTATGTTTCTTAGCCCACCCATACACAGCCTCAACCATTACCCAAATCTTCATTGACCAAATCTTCTACCTCTGTGGCATCCCAAATTCAATTATATCATGTTGTGATGCATCTTTCACCATCCATTTTTTGAGAGAATTATTCCACAAGAAAGGTATGCAATTGCAAATGATCTTTGGATATCACCCACAAACAGATGGCCAAACTGAAATTGTTAACAAATGTTTCAAAACATTCCTTCGATGTTTTACCTCTGAGCACCATCAATAATGGGTCAAGTGGCTACCTCTTATTGAATGGTGGTACAACACATCATATCCTACCTCGATCCAAAACGACTCCATATAAAGTAGTCTATGGCCAACCTCCACCATTTCTCCTCCCTTACACTCATGTTAGTTCCCCAGTTCAGGTCGTCGACACCACCCTCAATCAACAGGACCAAATTCTCCGCACTCTTCAAGAAAATATCCATATGGTACAGAACCTTATGAAACAATAGGTAAATCATCATCACTTGGAGTGCAGCTTTAAGCCCGGGGATATGGTTTTCCTGCACTTACAACCATACAAAGAGTCTTCCTTGAACCTCAAAAGGCGTCAAAAGCTTGCCCCTAAGTTTTATGGACCCTACAAAGTTCTCCAAAAGATTGTTGCAACTACCTGCAAGCCCAAGCTTCCACTGGCTTGTGAGTTCATTATGTATTTCATGTCTCCTATTTGAAGAAAGTTTTGAGACAACACATCAATGCACAGAAAGTACTACCTAAGCTTGACAATGAAGGATCCATCCTTCTTGAACCTGCCACAATTCTCAATAGGCGTTCCCACCAACTTCGTAATCACTCTCTCACTGAGGTCTTGATCCAATGGCATGACATGCAACCAGAAGATGCAACTTGGGAACCTCTTCTCAAGATTAAACAACAATTCCCACAATTGCAGCTTTGAGGACAAACTTTTTTTAAGGGGGGGGATGTGAAGGCCCTTCGTCCTACCCTTTCTTTTTGCATTTATTATTGTAATAGATGCTACGGACGTGTATGCTTTGTAAGTCGTCCCATGAGCTATTAAGAATAATCCCACATGTATGGGTAGTAGTATTTTCTAGAATAGAACTATTATATTAAGGATTGTTTATGTCAAGAAAGACATCCATGAATATTATTGTATTGAGCTTTGCTCAAAGGAGGTTGCCCCCTCGAAGTGGCCTACGATCTACTAATGTGATTTCAATCTTTCCATTCTATAAACTAATATGTATGACCATTGTGTTGTTCATACTTAATATGTCACAACAGCTAAAATACAATAAAGCCAAAACCATTGTTGGCCTTGCTCTTTCAGATTTTAAATTACATTATGTAGGCCTTGAAAAATCATTCGATGTAACATGGGAAAATTTGAACAAACTATTTGGAGCAAAAGCAGTCAACGCAAAGTTTTCATTAAAACTCCAATTGTTTAGATTCAAAATGAATGATGGGGTCACCATGTCTAGCCACATTAATGACCTAAAATCTCTCATTAGACAACTAGCAAAAGTCAAAGATCGTGTTGATAATGAGGATGCAAAAGCTATATTATTAAACAATTTGCCTTCCAAATATAGCGTTGTTGTTTTTACACTTGGACTGATGCCTTTGCAAATACCGAAAGATATGATTTCAGCTCTCCTAACTGAAGAAAAAGGGACTAGAAAGGATGTAACTAAGGAATGTGTGTTGTGTTATACTCAAAGAGCAGCCATAAAACAATTGACAGAAACAAGGAGGAAATTAAATGTTTCTATTGCAAAAATAGGGGGCACACATCCTGATATTGTAAAATTTGAGCTAATTATATGCTCAAAGGAAAACTTAAAACAAATGAAGCAAATATGGTTACTAAGAAAGAACCAGTTAGCGAGGAAGAACTAATGAATAATGACAGAGGTTATGATTATGAAGACTTTTTATACAAAGTAAATATCATCCAATCGAGGATGGCGGCAACAGAGGAAGGAGGTCGAACAACGACCTCTCATCAGCCACTAACGACGGGGCCACTTCAGATTTAGCAGCTTGTTTTTTCAATTATGCTTTCAATATTTGCTTACCATTGTGTTGTGCTTTCAGTGCTCTTTTTTTGTTGTTGTGTTCAATAAACCTCTTCTACTAAAATTTGGGGAAAGAAACATATTTCAAAAAAAATGGTGCCTAAGAAGATTTCAAGATAAACTCAATATGGATTGTTGTCCAGATAGTTCATGAGCTTGATAACCAGAATCTTGGAGAGATCTGGAATTCAAGTGTTCAAGGAAAGGAGTCCGGTGTCAAATGCCTTTGTGTGTGCTTTTGTTCTTGTAGCAGCATTCCTACCAAGTATTCCAAGTAATGCAACACTGATAGATATTGATTATGATATTTCTCTCCCAAATTTAGGCGCATTGTAGTTGTAGTGCCCACTTCCCTTTGACACCTTTTGATGCTTATTTTGATACTATTGATTACGTTATGGACATTATTATGCTTTGATTTAGTAGGATGTTAGCTATTTGATCATGGATTATTGTTATCTTGATCTGGTTACGATGCACGAGAATTATTAGAGACACTCATATGTGGATGATGATATACTAGCTGACATGGATGCTTTATAGATGTTGTTCGGACATGTGATTTTGGATATTATGTGTAGATCTAGAAAATGGATATTATATGATGATGATATAGTTGATATAAATTGTATGTGATAACTCTAAATTGTCTTGATGTTGTTGCGATTCACATATTTAGATGATTTTGAGATTATATTTATATTCATTTTAGATGTTTAGATATGACCATGAGGACCGAAGGGGAGTATTTGTGTTTTGTAGGTTAAAAATTCACAACAAATTTTATTGGGGGATTGTGAGACTAACCACAATAGAATTCTAGGTGAATTCGACAAGGTTCACCATGGCAACTTATTTTATTATGTTTCTTATGAACTCCCTCATCCGCCCCACTGTTCTCTATGGGTCTGTCGTCTGGGGGCCCTCCCTTTTGGACACAGATTGGGCCTCAACTGAGAGGATTCAGACTCTCCTCCGTCGTTTCATCAGATGCAAACAGACGGTCCCACAGCATATTATTTTTGGCAGAGTTCGGAGCTCGACCTTTCCGTCTGGAGACTATATTTGACATATCATCCTTTCTTCACCGTATCAGTGAGGTTTGGTGATCTTTCCCATGAGCAGGACAGGTATCCATATCTCGCCTATCGTTCTTCTATGAGTATTGCCCAGGCTGGGGGCCATTGTTGGTTTGCCCGAGACTTCTGCTCTGTTGGACTCATTTTGTATCCAGATTGATCGTCTCCCCCCCCTTCCAATATTCTTTGAATGCTCCCAGTCATCTATTGCCCACCAAGCAAGTGTTGAACAGGTCCATCCGGGAGGATATCTACAGGAGCTTCATTCAAACTACTTGGGTGAACCACCCTGGGGTTTTGCGACCTAAGATGTCTTTTTATGCAGAGCACTTTCTTGAAATCAGAGATAGGCTCATCATCCGCCTGCAGTACACCTCTCGTCACTGGGTGCATGCCCTCCATATACCTTTGCTTCAGTTTCGAGTTGGCTCCCACAGACTCCGGTGCGAGACTGATCACCACATTGATCAAGTGGATAAACTTTGTAGGCTATGTAGCCTTCATGAGGTGGAGACTGAGACTCATTTCATCTTCCGCTGCCCCATTTACTATGAGATCAGAGGACGCTTTCACTGTCTCTTCAGAGAGATCCAAACTCTCCCGATCTTCTTTAGGTATACCGACCAGTGGTGTCTTGCCCTCTACATCCGTGAGTCTTTGCTGTTACGAGACCAGATTCTTCATCCCCCTCCACGAGTCGTCCCCACGAGACGAATTACAGCCTTCTTTCCGGTTCTACCCACTAGTGGAGGAACTAAACGACAGAGCCTTCCTGGCCCAGATTCAATGCATAGGTCAGTTCATCCCAGACTGGACCTTCACACCTCCCTCGATCACCGCCAGCAGCATCAAATGCACACACGTACCAGAGGGCAATCCAACTCCATTCGTCCCCCTGGTCGCTGCATCAGTTTCAAATCTCAGCTGGGGAGGAGGTTTTCACCCCCCTCTTCGGGTTGCCAGTCCATCAGGAGCTTCTTTTCGTCGGCCTCTAATGTTAGGAGGGGTCTGGCTACCATTCCTGATTAGACCTCTGGTCCTCACTTGCCCCCCCTTTCATTCTCTTCTTCGCTTCTGTCGTTTTTCTCCCCCGCTTGCTCCTTTGCCCCCACATGTGGGGGCATTTAGCTTCAGGTTTCCTTTCTGTTGTCTTTTCTCTTCTTTTCGGTTTTTGGGAACTCATTTTGAGTTGTCCCCGCTCGCACTTTGTATATTGTTTGGGCTGCAGTCCCATTGACCTACTTTTGTGGTCATTCGTTGGACATTAATATATTTATCTTATCTTATCTATCTTATGCTACAATCCTGGACCAAAATAATAGGGTATGTCACCCTGGTCAATGTTCAATGATGAGCTACAAATGCACTACCCACAACAATGTGGTGAGGAATTATTTCAGCCAGCTAGCAAAACAAAGACAAATAAGCCATGTCAAAAGATTATAATCCGTAATTCCAGAAGATGTTCTTGCGATGAGGTGGAGAACATTACCAATGATAACCTCAATGGCTTGTTTTTGGGTGGGCTCAAGAATAGATACCAATGTGATGTTTGCTTCTTTAATCTAAGTTTTATGTCAAAGTCCATTGTCTTTGCCTGCAAGGTAGAAGAAAGAGATTTGATTAAACAGCGAACATTCAACACTAGAAAAGAGTGTAAGCTCCAACACTCCAACACCATCATTAACTCGGCCTACATCATTGACTCCTCAACAAATTGAAGAGAAATGGTCAAAAGGGTTGTGTTTCAACTGTGACAACAAATGCATCTGGGGACATAAATGTGCTAAGAAGAAACTATTATACATTTAAGGTGCCAATAATGAAGAAGGGTATGAGGAAGCTCGAGGCAAGATCAAGGAAGAGATTGGGGAATAATCATAAGAGACTGGGAAAGAATCAAAAGACTCTACATTAAAGGTGCCAATAACGAAGAAGGGTATGAGGAAGCTCAAGGTGAGATCAAGGAAGAGATAGGGGAATAATCAAAAGAGATTGGGGAAGGATCAAAAGACCCCCAAACCAGCTATTTCGTGACATGCACTTTTAAGAATTGGCACTCCACAAACCCTAAAAATGGTGGGTTTTCTAGAAAAGCAAAGAGCAAACAATATTAATTGACTCAGGGAGCAAACATAACTTCATTAACAATAAGTTGGTGACACGTTTGAGCTGTTTTAAATATCCATCTCCAAAATTTCAAGTCATAATTGCATATGGGAGCATAGTCGTTTGTTCAAGGAAATGCTATAGTATTAAGTTTTCCATAAGTAAGTTCAATTTAGACTCTCCTATGTTTTCTATTGCAATGGGAGGTGCATACATCATTCTAAGGAGTCCAATGGATCACAACCCTACGAACGATCAAGATGAACTTTTAGGAGTTGTTCATGAGCTTTCATTTAGAGGGAAAGACATTTGAACTTCCCGCACAGTTGTCTGTATTGCTAGATTAAAGACGATTCTTGATAAACACTCAATCGTTTTCAAAGCAATGCCAAAAAGACTACTACCTAAAAGAGATCATGGTTATGCCATTCAATTAATACCAAGAAGTCAACCACCAAACTTTCATCCTTATAGGTACCCCATATATCCAAAAGAGTGAGTTTGAGAAAATGGAGGCAAGTATTATCGGATAGCCAAATGTGTATTCTTCTCAAGTAGAAATGGTGCATAGGAGGGATAAGACCTAGCGGATATGCCCACATTATAGAGAACTCAACAAGTACACCATCAAAGATAAGTTTCCCCATCCCGATAATTGATGTTTTGCTAGTTGAGTTACATGGAGTTGTTTATTTTACAAAACTTGATCTTTTCTTTGGCTACCATCAAATCCAAATCTAAGGAAGATATACATAAGACAACTTTCAGAAACCATGAGGGCCACTATGAGTTTTTGGTGATGCCTTTTGGTCTCACACATGCACCATCTACTTTGCAAAGTTTGATGAAAAACTATCTTTCAACCATTCATAAAGAATTTTGCCTTGGTATTTTTGATGGCATATTAATATACAGCAAGACATGGTAAGAACACTTACAACATGTGAAGCAGGTGTGTTACTCACTCCTAAAACAAAAACTTTGTGCCAAGCCTTTCAAGTGTGCCTCTAGGGTGAAAGAGGTGGAGTGCTTGGGTGATATTGTTTCACATGAAGGTGTAAAAGTGGATCCCTACATGATCAAGACCATTGTAGAATGGCAAGTTCCAAAAAACTCTCACGAACCTTAACAGCTTCCTCAAGCTAACAAGGTGCCATTGTTGTTTCATGAAAAATTACAGCAGCTTAATAGCGCTGCTCACAACATTATTGAAGAAGGATTCCTTCTACTAGGGTGATGTTGCCACCAAGGCATTCAAGAAGCTAAAGGATGCTTGGCCCCCGTGCATTGCTCCACTCCTTACTACCCCCATATTTCTCAAAGACGTTCATTGTGAAATGTGATTCATTGGGGTATGGAACGATAGCAATACCCATGCAAGAAGGACAACCCATCACATCTAAGAGTCAGTAGCTCAAAGGAATGAATTTACTAAAGCCTATTTATGAGAAGGAAATGATGGCTATTCTTCACATCATCGAACAATGGAGACCATACCTAATGGGTAGACACTTTAAGCTAAAGACAAATCATAATATTTTTAAGTACCTTATAGAACAAAGGTTGTCATCAGAAGAACAACAAATATGGGTCACCAAAATATTGGGATTTGCCTTGAAATCATCTATAAGAAAGGGAAGGAGAATGTTGTGGTGAATGCACTCTCCATAAAGGATAAGCCCTCAAAAGCCCTATTATGCACAAAGTCCATCTTACAAGCCAATTGGGTGGATGAGGCCATATCGGAATAGGAGCATGATAGAGATACACAAGTTCTTATTCAAAAGCTCCAACTGGATTCAAGTGTATCGGAAAAAAATTTGTGTTGAAAGGGGGGTACCCTATGTTATACAGATAGGTTGTACCTATGTAAGAATCCAGCCCTAAAACAAAAGTTGTTTACGGAGCTCCATTCATCTCCAATAGGGGGCATTCAAGATTCTTGAAGACATCACAAGATCAAGAAAGACTTCTTTTGGGAAGGACTCAAGGGGAATGTCCAAAAATTTATAGCAAAATGTATGGTGCGTCAGCAAAACAAGGGTGAGACAATTAAGCCACCTTGTCTTTTGTAACCCCTACCGATTCCCACCCAATGATGCCAGGAGGTTTCCTTGGATTTTATTATAGGGTTGCCCAAATCATAAGGGAAAAAAATCATCATTGTGGTTGTAGATAGACTCACCAAATATGCCCATATTGTGCCTTGTCACACCCATTGTAGAAAGCACAGTAGCATTTACTTTTATGAACACAATTCAAGAGTTACATGGTACCCCCCAAGATCATAGTAAATGACCATGATCCTATCTTTAACAATAATTTTTTACACTAATGTATTTTCATGTTTGGGTACTCAATTGGCACATAGCTCATCTTATCATCCCCCAATCAGAAGGGAAAATTTTCATCATGGTGGTTGTAGATAGGCTCACCAAATATGCACTTTTTGTGCCTTGTCGCGCAAATTGTAGCAAAGCACGGTAGCATTTGCTTTTATGAACACAATTCAAAAGTTACACAGTACCCCACGATCATAGTAAGTGACCATGATCCTCTCTTTACCAATAATTGTTGCATTGATTTATTTTCATGTTTGGGTACTCAATTAGCACATAGCTCATCTTATCATCCCCAATCGATTGGGAAACCAACAGTGGTCAACAAATGCCTCGAAGGTTATTTGCATCGTTTTGTTACAAATAAACAAGAACAATGGGTTCATTGGCTACTTCTAGCAAAAAGGTGGTACAACACTTCCTTCCATACCTCATCCAATCTCCATTTGTGGGCTTGTATCAATACCAACTACCGTCGATCACCTCTTCCTTAAGGGTACAACCAAGCATTTGAGCTATGGAAGATCACATTCAGCATCAACATGAGGTCTAGTAAGTCTTGAGAGAACTTGGTAATGGCCACACAATTGAATGGAAGAACAAACTAACCAACACAACAATGAAAGACTGATTGAAGTTGGTAATTGGGTCTTTGTGACAACTTCAACCATATAAGAAAATGTCCTTAAAGCAACAAAAACAAGATAATGAGCTTTCTCCTAAGGCATTACAGTCCTTATCTAAGTCTTGCAAAAAATAAGCAATGCATCGTACAAGTTAGAATTACATCAGTTTGTACTCATACATTTAATATTTCATATCTCATGCTTGTAAAAGGTCATTGGGCAATGAGTATCAACGGAAATTAAAGTTCCCAGGGGTGGATGAGGACGGCAATGTCATCCTAGAACTTAAGGAGATCCTTCAAACACACACTTAGAAGCTGTGAACTAGGGTGATACAGCATTACCTAATCATGTGGAAGAATGTGATCAGCAAGGATGCCACGTAGGAGGATAGAGCATTCCTACAAAGTACCCAAAGTTAGTCAATATTGAGGACAATGTCAGTTTCAAGGGGAAGAGTATGTTATGCCCTTAAACTATAATGTGTATTGGGATATATACATTGTATTATGGCTAACATAATCTCTTACCTTGTCATATCGCATTTCTCTATGTTTACTTATTATTAGTAGGGTCTGCCTACGGAATAACCGTAGCCTAGGTAGGGTACATATAGGATATCATGCCCCCTTTTTCCGAATTAATCTAATTGGAGGACGCGTAGCCTATTTTTATGTTCCATAGACTAAGGGATAAAGTTAGCGAAATGATTTGATAATAATACCTAGAGTGGTCTCCAGTCACTTCAATTTTTATAACATAAAAAACAGAACACTTACGTATTATTATAAAAGGGGCCAAAAAGTAGTATTTCTTTAAAGTGTTTTAAACACTTTTAGGGTTGGAATTAAAAGGATTATCATAGGAGTTGGGCTCAAAAAGAAGGATTAATATTCATTACTCTTTGAAACCAAACCCTCTTCCAAAGCTTGAGCCTTTGTGTCCATCTTTTCACCTAAGAACAAAAACCTTTTGGCGTCCAAGATTGGAGTACGGAAACCCTCTAATTCCAGTTGTGGTGATTCCATCCAGGGATCATATTTGTGCCAAAAAATTGAGATTTTATTCCATTTTCAGTTTGCTACAATGCTGCTACAGTGATCCATACCGCCCCTATATTGATCCGTACCACTGCTACAAGGATCCGCACCACTGCTACAATGATCCGAACCACTACTACAATGATTTGTACCCCGCAACTCTACAATGAGTGTTTTCTGTTGTATGTCCACAATAAACTTGGGTTGTACTCTGCATATTACAAAAACCAGGTATTTATGTCTGTGTTATTTCAATACCCAGTTGACTTGTCATCAATATTCATGGGTATTCAACTCATTACCAATAAAAAAATTCAATTGCATTGCATTTTCAGCTTATTGAAATTAATAAGTCTGTGGGGTCTTGTTGTTATCAGTAGAGTTTAGAATATTGATCTTCTATATTATTGCTTATTATGTTATCGATACCCAATGTTGGAAAAAGAATTCACAAAAAAATCAGAGTTTACAAATAGTGGGGAAAGGGATATTTCAGTGGTATCAGAGCAATGATCTTGCCAGCCTACAGGAAAAGTTAATTTAGTGATTTCTTATGCAAGCCAATGGGAAAGAAATCAGATATTATTAAAGAGAAATAATGACTCAGCCACCAAAAATATAAGTCATGGGGGATAGGAAAAGAATTTCTTTGCAAGAAACTATCAGCCAGGGTTAGAGGGATTTGGAAAGAACAATCCGAATGACATTGAGAGAATCCATAGTAGGGTTAGGGTTAGGACAAGCTCTACAAAATATTAATCAGAATAAGGCAAATCAAGGAGAAGGAAGCTCTTCAGCTAATGAGCAGGCCTCTATCAATCCCCCTTTCAAGACTTTCTGCGCGAAATTTCAGCAAATAGAACACCCAAAAGAGGTAGAGCCCCCCAACATCAAATAAGAAATGATTTTGCAGCATATCATGCAGAATATGAAGGACTCAACCTTGCAGTACAGTAAGCATTGACTTTACAAGAGTTTTGTGATCAAAGAATGAAAAATAGAACAGGGAGGGGAAGGAGAACTCAACAGGATCAGCCTAGTAAAAATATCCAACAGCTTTTGGGTGATTACAATTCCTACATATGATGGATCCTAGGTAGCCGGTACGTGTGCCCTGCAGGGTATGTGTACGGGTAAGGTACGTACCTGGTACGGGTATGGTGCGTCTTGGGTATGGCCAGGGTACGGCCAGAAGTACCCGGGTACGTCTGGGTACTTCCCAGGGTACGGCCAGAAGTACCTGGGTACGTTCTGGGTACTTCTGGCCGTACCCTGGGAAGTACCCAGACGTACCCGGGTACTTCTGGCCGTACCCAGGGCGTACCCACCAGTAAAAACAACATTTTTAAAAAAAAAAATTATTTTTTTTTGTTTTTTATTTTTAACTTTTTTGTAAAAAAAAAAAAAAAAAAAAAATTAGGCGGGTCAATAAAGGTCAATAGATGCGATTACGTAAATGATTCAACTGTGGTAAAACTTCATGGAAGCACCTAAAACAATAGCCGAAACTGCAACAGTTGAGATGCGTTTGGGTAATGTAGGATCAAAAAAACACAGTGGCAGCATTTCCACTAGCAAGTAAGACTAATGCAGGAATAATAAGAGAAAACCCCAAAGGAATCTGAACTGCCAGATTTGAAGGGAGCTGGTAATAGCCAGAATTCCAGTCCAGTTATGTGATTTGTTATTATTTATGTTAATAATTGGACATTGTAACATTTGGAGTTTGAACAATGTACTTGTTCGAAGTTCAATCAATGAATATCATGACAAAATGCATTGACTTATTAATACATTATTTGGCTAATTCACTTAATTATTAATTTGTTTACCTCTATTCATGTATAAGGCTGAATTTTTGCTTATTTGGCTATATTTTTAATATTTTATATGTATATTGTACTGCCGTACCCAAGTGCCGTACCCGGGCCCCCAAAAAATTTTGCCGTACCAGCATACCAGATCCCCGTACCCGCACCGTACCCCCCGTACCGGCTACCTAGGATGGATCTAATAAATGTTCTGCCAGGTCTTGGTTGCAGAAACTGGACACCAACTTATCATTGAATCTGATGTGTGAAGAAGAGGCAATCAAATTTGTTACCCTTCATTTGGAAAGAGTGGTACACGAGTGGCGGTATCATGGTATGGTCACCCAAGGGCGCACTTCCATTACCACACTAGAAGAATTCAGCCAAAGGTTGACAAAAAAGATCCAGAGATCCAACTGTTGACTGAAACAGTGTGATGACATGGCCAAGATTGGCCACGAAAGCAGACAAATAATACTATAACTATATAAATAGTTTCAGGCTATAATTATTCATTCCCATCTCATATGTGTTAATATCTAGTATTATATGGGCGTTTAGCAAAAGATTTAAAAGTTGGATATATTCCTTTAAAAACTTTGTTTTATGAACTCCCATTGTATATTCTTGTCTGCTTTTTTGTCTAATATATTTAATGCTCCAAATCTAGCCAAAAACGTACATTTAAATAGTCTCTTAAAAAGTTTTTTTTCTCAAAATTGGAATCCACATGAAATAAAACAAAACAACAGGCTTCTAAAAACAAAAAAAATCTCTGCCTGAAACGGAACAAAAAAAATTCAAGCTTCTAAAATAGATATACAATGTAAAGAACCACATAATTCAAATCTGCATACTTAAAAGCTCACCTAAATTTTATTGCAGCAAAACCAAGAAACTCATAGTAAATGTCATATTTCCTGACAAGCCATCAACACGGAGTGCCACTCTCCATTAAAGTGTGAGAATTAAACCAGACAAATTTAAGGTTCATAATTTGACACTAAATGTCAATTTTTCTTGTGAAGACTATTGAATTATGATACCTGTTTCTAAACAGGGGCATGTATATTAATTTTACAGCTCATAGTCAAAAACACTCGTCTTAAAAAATTTAAATGATTAGAACTGCATACACGGGTACAGCAAATGAGTTTCCAATCTTCTAACGATGTATTTTCCAACTCTGAAATTTCACCGCAGAATAGAATAAATCGATAATTTCGCGCTATTAAATGCAACGTAAAAATTCCACCTGCAGTGACACATATACTTATAGCTGTATCAATGGCCCGCAACATTTTAAAACATCGCCATAATTGAATGTATAATAACGGGCACAAATATCTATTGACAGCCCACAAATTTTTATCTGCGCAGCTCCATACCCGAAAGAGATTTGTCTCTAAAACCCTCTTATTCAATATTTTAAAATAAAACCCAAATTTAATTTGCATCCCACTACAAAAGAAACACCACTAAAACTCAATCTACAGAATATCTATCTACGACCCGCAAAAATCTATGGACACAGGAACACGCCCAAGAAAAACGAAAAGTGAAAATCCATATTTTCCACCAAACCCTAATTTGATTTATATCGACACTGCAATAGATGCGTCGCTAAAGATTTAAACTACAGTAATACAAACATATATCTACGACCCACAATTTTCTAGCCCTACAGCAACATACCAGCAACAATCAAGGTATCCAAAAACATTTCATTTCATATACTTTACTCAAAACCCTAATTAAATGCACCCTAATCCCAGAAACCAGACCTCCGTTTTTCCCGAAAGTATCCAAACCAAGATCGATGATAAGATTTCTACAAAGAAAATAACCATCTACTTCCTATTCAAACCTCCAAATATATCAATTCAAAATTTTGGTTTTAACAATTTCTCATACTCTGGACATACGAATCTCATTTCTTGCCTTCGAAATTAACTACTGAAACCACTTGGGGCCATTTAAAATAAAGTCGAAAAATAGAACTCCATACCTGGTTATCAAACCCAACGGCCTTGTAGATTAATTGCTCTGGTCGGGTCGGGAAAAAGGTTAATAAGAGGGTAAATCGGCCCTTTCAAAGTATGTGGGTAAGGCTCCAGTGTCACTAAATCTAGGAAATAACGGTTTTGATTTACCACTTACCTTAAAGCTAACATCGTGGTCTTTGTATGTATCAAAATTTTACGACTTTTGCATTAGGCTTCGTGAGGATCTCACGCTTCTTTTTTTGGATTAAAAGTGCACTTTTTATTGATAAAAATTAAAATAGAACAATATTAATCCGCTTTCCGGAAAGCTCTTCTTTAGCATGGTGGAGCTTACAACTAGCAATCGCATGTGTACAATGCAATGTGAACGTAGAATAATATATGTTATTTGATTTAGAGGGATAGTTATTACTTTTGTAGTTGATGTTGATGAGGGGTATGATTGATAGTGTAAGTGCAAGAGTATATGTGAAGCATTACATTTAATACACATTTGCAATCAATCCGTTGTAATTCCTTTCTATGCACCCTAGCACCTAAAGGAGGTACCACTGTTAATGTTAATTTTAACATCCAGGGAAATTGAAAGACATGTTGCTATTTGAGACTTTCAGTAATGAAATCCTCATTTCTCATTGGGAATTAAAATTTTTTTAATTCCTTATTCTTCATAGTTGATCCCTGATTGACGAGGTTAACTCCACTTTGAATTTGTTTCCTAGTACTCTATATATATGGCTCATTGATTTTAAGGACGAGTCAATCTCTTCAATCAAGCTTTGGCTATGACCAGAAGGAATTAAGAAATTTTAAGTCCCAAGCAATAAGAAATAATGATTTCATTGCAAAAAGACTGGCCAATAAGCTTTTGAAAAGTTTATTAGATATTGCACCACGCATCAAAATTACAAATATGATCTTTGCAAAATATATGAAAAAAAGGTATACTATACTTTGCACCACTTAAATCTTACTTCCACCCCTTTTCAGAAGCTGATTTGGACAAGGAGTAACCATACCTTGAATTGACTACCTTCTTAGCAGGATTGGAATTTCATTTTGACATTGCCTCCTCTCCTCTCCAAGAAAGGTCGTGAAGTTCAACATGTAGATGCGGATTGCAAAATGATTTTCCCAGAGAACACTAGATCACATATTAATGCACCAAAAAAATACCACATAATGAAAAAAGGTGCAACACTGACACGTTCATTGTTAAAGATACTTAATAGAACATGAATTGAAAGATCAGAACATGAAAACAGATAATACACTAGTACAGGCTACCCATTTCAATAATTCTCTGTAGCTTTCTGAAAATTGATTTACTTTTGCACATTTCAAAATATTGATTGATAATACACATTATCTTATCCCTACCTTTCAAATGCATATCAGTTGTAAACATACATTCACCGTGCACTGAAAAACTATACAATTATTCTGTAAAAAAAATCTAGGTGGACTCCATACGGTCGATGAGGACAAAATGTGGAGTATTTAGTGTTAGTTTAAATATGGAATACCTTAATTTAACTAAATAACTAATAAATCTAGTGGAAAGTACCTTTGCCGGGAAATGTATTGGCGTTTACGTCACGTCAGCAAAATTGATCACTAGATTCACTACAATAACGGATTCATCGGGATGAAGTTCATATTCACTTCACACGACCTGCGGACCGTGTCCAAACCGAAGGAAAAAGAAAGTAGCATTGAAACCCTAGCAGAAGTTGAGATTTAGCTGAAATAATTAGAATATTTGAATGCAATCAGTATTGCTGAGAAAAGATCGGAGTGTGATTTTAAATAAGTAACGAAACCCTCGGACAATTTAACATTAAACAAAATTTCAGTCGCCTGAAAGCAATTATAAACGGTTTTGTAAAAAGACTGGTTTAAATTCCTGTATAAGAAGGAGAATAAGGCGGGTCTTTATATCATGGAAAAAATTGGAGCTCGTTCGCTGAACAGTTGAATACGACAAACCAAACATTCCCGTGTCAAACTCATTCGCAGCTCTCCAAAAGCCGAGGAAAAACCCTTTTTGATGATACTTTCATGATCACAGAAGCAAAATGATCGTATCCTAACTTCTAAGGCGAGCAAATTACACAAGATTGAAGCCGCAAAAACTGAGAAAATGCCCCAAAAAAAATTGTTAAAAACGTGAAAACGTCCAAACGACCGTCAAACCGTCAAATTTAACTCAGTCGCAGAAACGTCCGCAAGGGCCTTTCCCATAGGGGGAACGCCTTCGGCGTAATTAGTCTTTGGGCTGAAAAGGAAGTTAAGAGAGCAAAAGGGCACGTTGGTTTTAGACCAAAGCACTCTGCTATTGATCACTGCGTCACTCTTAGGCATTTGATCGAAAAGGTTTAGGACAAGCAAGGTGAAGAGGTCTATTGTTGTTTCGTGGATTTCAAATAGGTCTTTGACACAGTTCCGAGAAACAAATTGTGGGACAGAATGGAAGAGCTGAGTATTTCGGATAAATATAGGGCAACAGTTCACAGACTATATCAGCAGGTATGGGCTAAAATCATAACTAAGGACGGTCTATCTGGGTGTTTTGGGAGTGATATTGGGGTCAAACAAGGTTGTTTGTTGTCCCCTACCTTGTTTGGGTTATATATAGACAATCTAGAGGAATGGATTGACAAAAATGGCGGAGGTGGGATTCATTTAGCTTCTTATGTGGTAAAATTGCTACTCTGTGCGGATGACCTTATCCTAATGGCTAAAACAACGCAGGGTTTAAAGGAACACTTGAGAGCTTTAGAATTATTTTGCCAAGAGGTGAGAATGCAAAGTGAACATTGGTAAAACCAAAATAGTGATCTTTACCTTAAAAAGGAAAAAAGAGACAAGTAAGCTTTCAGTTTGAAGGGGACTCCTTGCAAGTTGTAAATGAATACAAATATTTGGGACTGGACTTTCACAGTAATCTCAGCTGGGAAACTTGTAGAGCTAAGAGGATTCGGGGGGGGGGGGAACTCTATACATGCTCCAAAATAGATGTAGAACAGCAGAGTTATGGGACTAGAAGACCAGATTGAACCTTTTTGGGTTATTGGTAATCCCAATGGTGTTATATGAATGTGATATTTGGAGCAGCAATACGTCTGTGGGGAAATGGAAACAAATAGAAAGAATTCAAAAGCATCTAATTACAAGTTGTTTCAAAATAAAAACCACGGTTCCATACGAAGTCATTCTAGTTGAAGTCAGAGCCTTTCTAGTGGAAGTGGCGGCGATGATCCGACTATTAGGATACTTCAAGAAAGTGGAAAATATGGATGATTCCCGGTGGCCTAAAATAGCAGTAGAGGAAAAGTTAAATAGGAGTAAGGAAACTTGGATGAAGTAAAAATGGTGAGTGGATGAGCAAATGAGGCATTAGCATACAAGAGTGTCCTAGCACTAACGAAGAAATAAAAAATTATGTGAGAGAGAAATTCAAAAATATTGTGTGGCATAAACAACTTGGACGAAAAAAGAGAATATTATGTCAAGAATTTTAATCCCCCGCGTGTGATCATGGGCAAAAACACTATATTGGAGCGATGATAAGGTGGAAAGCTAAAATCTTAATTACATAGCTAAAAACTAGTTCACATCATCTTAGGTGTGAAACATGGAAATGGAATATGCCCAAAAAGGAGTGGTCAGAAAGGGTATGTCAGTTTTGCATGTCGGGCTCAGTGGAATCGGAATGGCATTTTGTCGTGGAATGTGTAGCTTACGAGGACATATAGAGCAATTATGTGGGTATTTTAAAAGTGGATGATCTTACAACTTTGTTTGAAGAGGAAAGGGTGGAAAAAAAAGATTTCTTGATCAAAATCCATAGCAGAAGAATCAAGATTAGCAAAGCGCTAGAAGAAAAACAAAAGTATCGGTTATTTTGGGCATTTTTTGGTGTTTGGCTGCCTCATTTGTGTTTGCACATTGGGTCCCATAGACTATTCGGTCTTGTGGATGTCATTAAAAACTTTCATTCATTCAATGGTATAAAAAAATATGGGTGGAAAGAGTCACATCCCTGAATGCTAAATAAGGGTTTCAAGACGAGGCCCAACTCACTTTCAGAAAGTACTATAAAAGTTAAAGTCAAGCAACATAAACCATCACGATGAAACAACATGTCTTGTCTTTTTTTCTTTCTTTTTAATTGCATTCTAACCTCTAGTGGCAATCACTTGAAGGTCCAATTTGTGAATTTCAATTAGAGATTGTTCTCTTTCAGACTCAAAATTTTTAGAGTCATGGATGGGCTCTCTTCATTCCTCCTACTGAAAGTTCTTCTACAAATACCTCTCTTAAACAAAGATCCTCCACAAACATCACTTCTTCTAGAGTTATAAATAAATTATTTAACTTTTCATTTTGGAATTTTGTTCCTTCATATTTTATTCTCCACCTTCGAGGTGTGTACATCTTCTATATTCTTATCGGCTTGGGTTTCTAAAGGAGGAGACTCACAACTCTACCAACTTTTAGGTTTGACGGAAGGCACCTTTTTCATTTTAGGTTGCCCTTGTGCTCGAGGACATGTATCCTAAAGATGCCCTCTTTAATGACAAAACCAACACCTAAATGTCATATTTTCATAATCCAATATTTGGGTCCATTGGAACTTACCCTGATTTAGAAACAATTTGTCTGAAAGACCTTCACTAAGTTCAATCTCCACATAGATTTGAGCTAAAAAATTGCTTAACCTATTTTCCAATATCATAAATGACCAAATGGTGCCCAAAAGGAATAGGCAAAATTGGGAGCCAAACCCAAATTGTTATTTTAGAAACCACCGTAGTGGAGAGGTTAAATTTCGAGAACCAAGGAGTAATGAAGAGTCTCACTCTTCCCCAAAACCAAGGCCCTTCCTCAAAAACTTTGTGATATTCCTCCTTTGTATAGATCTGAACTATAAATAAACCTTTAGAGCATAGAAATATATCACAATATTTGGCCCAATTAACATGAATCCACTGATAAAGCCCTGCAGGTTTCAGCCAAAACTCATTAAAGTAACATGTATTATAGTTAGAAATTTGAGGGTTGCGAAAAAATCATGAATCATTGGATACTTGATCTCCAGAGCAGGGACTTTGTTGCTCTTCTCTACAATATACGGGCTTGAAAATGAGGGGAACTTGGCTGAAAGGGATATCCCTTGGATCAAACTACATCTTTTAAGGACTATGCAGGCTCACCCAACCTTCCACCTCATCTACGTTGTCCCTGCATAGAACCTGTCATTGTATTAACATGCCCCATGCAGCCACAATCGTGGTTTTTGTTGCCCTAATAACTTAGGGTTTCTTTTATCATGTCTTCTTCTTCACCTTTTTAGGTTTTTCAAGTTTGATTAGAGTTGTCATCCACAGTTTTTTATTGAAAAGCATGTGAATAAATTAAACAAAAGTAGGGGCTCAATTGAAATAGTAGAAAAAAATCAATACCTTCTAGTTTATATGATCCAATGCCACCTAAAATAAACCACTTCTAATACATTAGATTTAGAGTTAGATCAAATTTAAACATTTTTTCACTCTTTAAATTATTGGATGGTGATTAATCTCTAATTCATCTTATTTGAAATCATTTTATTAGAACCTTATTTATATATTCAATGAATATATATATATATATATATATATATATATATATATATATAGAATTTGTGTATCTGTTGGTTCATCAAACATGCACCTGTGTCTCGAATCTAGATTAACAGAGTTAATTGAGTCAATAATGGGATTGTCTCCAAGTGTGGGACCTTGTGCGCTTGAGACAGACCTCCGTGAGAAGGTCTGTTCCTCTACCTATTTCTATTGCTACTGCTACTCCTAATGTTGAAAGTGAAACTAAGCTAATGAATGCCAAGGGATAGGGATAGAAGGATAACATAAAGGGAAAACTAAACTAAGGGAGGTGATAACACCAGAAAAAGAGGGATGAACATTATATGTTTTGAGTGAAAATGAAGGAAAAGGCACAAAGGTGAGGCTAGGCACGTGTAACACAGACTAGAATGCATCTTACACGATCGATTTCATGAAACACAACCAAGAAAATGGAGTCTGTAATGATATTTAAAATAGCACAACTAGCATCACACAATGCCAGTGAGAGGAAAGAAAGAAGGAATACAAACATAGACACGTTAAGGCAGAGAATAGCCACAAAACGAATGCCTTTTATTACTCCCAGGTATGCACAATTCGATTACAATGGCGTTTGAAGGCCGATATCTGCATGCACGAACCAGATCTAGAGGTCTGCAACTCAAAATACAAAGATATAGGAATCCTTAGCAAAATGCTAGAAGGATCCAAAATGTCCAACCCTTTACAATGAGCTATGAGTTCTTACATTTATAGATAGAATAATGAGAGAAGAAGAGGAGAAAGAGGGAAAACTCGAATTTGAAACACAACCACCAACAAGAAAGCATTGAATGCCTAATGCAAATCCACCTGTAAATCTGTCAAAATGATGCTTTCCCTAATGTCTGTTTGGCATGTAGGAGAAGGAAGGAGGCGAAATTTATATCAAATCAGGTGGTTGGAGCAATTAGATATGCTCATTAATGGCGTGAAAGACGTTTTCTTATTCTCACCTACCAAATCTCTGCTGAAATTTGAATTTGAAATTCTATAGCACTGTAGCTCACATCAGTCAGCTTTCCATATAAGACCAGGCACATGCGAGGGTCTGAGCATTGGAAGCAAAAATTATGACTGTCAAAAGATTTTCAGTGTGAACTGAACACGTAAGACACGTGGTGCATGCTGATTGACTGAAAGATCGGCCAACTGTACAACTGTTTTGTCATTTTTTGCCACGTGTCACCCACTAGTGGTTTGTTGCAATGGATTTGGACGCCCCTGTTTGGCATGCTTTGATTGGTTGTGTGTAGCACACTCAATGTCTAACACATGCCACATGGCATAAAAGAGCCGTACAGAAGAAGGCGCAAAGGCAGTGCACGCGGAAGAGTGAGGTGTGTAGAGGAAAACAGAGGAAGGGCATGCGCGAAGTGATGAAACGCGTGCGGGAGGAAATGGGAGGAATACTTTAAGGAAGAAACGTATGGTCAGAGGCATAATTATTACAAAGTAATGATGTGCGGTAACTTGTGCGGGCATGCGAGAGGATGCAAGGGACTTAGCTGAATCTTTGGGAAGCAAGTCCAAGGGCACGCATGAAGGATGCATGCAACTGCTGGGAAGAAGGTGAGATGCGTAAGAGGGTACGTGCGAGGGAGAAATGGAACAAATAGAGGAAAAAGAAGAAAGGAAAGATGGAAGAAAGGAAAGGAGGATTTCACGAGGGCGCGAGGAATCTGCAACCAAGGAAATGTGCCAAAGGAGTAAATTAAGGTGTGCGCAACTGACAATGTAGAACCTCAGAGCTAGAATGGAAAATATAAGTTATCCAAATAACTAGGGGAGTTATTTGGATAACATTTTTGGCGACTTTCGGGGGCCATCTTCCTGCTAGATGAAGGAGATCAGTAGCCTGGAGCATCCATTGGGCATGGAGTCTGCTATGAACAATATGAAATTTGATCTGCAACTTTGAAGAATTGCCCTTGAAGTCACTTGAAACATTTCTGAACTCTTATTATGAATCCTGTCAAACAATACTTGCTAAAGACTGCTAGAAGATGACTGACATCCTAAAAGCAACAAAAGAGCACATGCAAGAAGCACGCGGGAAGAAAGAACTATGTACAAACAAAACAATGTGTGCACAACGCACTTGGAGGAATTGAAACTATTCTAATATATACAAAATATGATGCAACAAGCTTAATGGAAGGGTTTAAGATAGATCCCATTGACTAGGATTGAAAGCGCACCTCCATTAAGATGAGATAACTCGAAAGAGTTAGCTTCCTTGGCAAGAACTGATAATGTACGGGCCACTCCAAAGTGCATCAAACTTTGATATGACGTCCTTGGTTTGGCTCTGTCAGCATCTCATTTTAAGACTAAGTCCCCAACTTTGAAAGCTTGAGGCCTAGCCTTTCTGTCAAACCACTTCTTTGTTGATTGGTTGATGTATGTTCTAGCTTGATCATGACAGAGTTTCTTGATTCTTCAAGTTCAACCAGCTCTATCATTCTGATTTCTTCTCTGGTTTGTGCCTTCGAATTCTAGCTATTGGGCAAGTGATAACGAATTCAACTCAAGTATCAAAGGAGTCTATAGCTTCCTTGCCATAGAACAAGCTTATAAGGCATAAGTTCTTATTGCCTTTCATCACTGCTGATTCTTGGATCTGACCCAGAGTGTGTGTGAGACCTTTGCATGCCAATGTCTTTGGTTAATGCTCATTGTGCGCTTCATGCATTTCTGATCACTTGTTCTTGTTTGTTGATTTCTACCAAAGACTATTACCATTGAGGGTAGTAGTTGGAAGAAGTATTCAAATAAATGCCCAGATTAAGCACCCAACCAGAAATCCTAGTACCATGAAATGTCTTTACATCGTCATATATAATGGTTTGAGGAATAGCTAAACCTCAACGTTACAAGCCCCTCGAGAAAGGTTCTTTTGAAAGGATGGCCATGAATCAGGACATATTCCTTGAGTGCATGACAGCCTTTTGTCCATCTGGTGAAGTAGTTGCATAGACTGTTTAGCACCCACTTATGGCCAACCCTTGAAGGAGGATTGATCATGCCTATGAAGTCAAGACCCCATTGCACAAAAGGCTTGATCCACTTGGATTGGTTGGATGGGAAGCACTGTTTTTCAATCTTCTTCTCTATAAAGAAAGCACATTCATTTTCATTTCATTGACCTACATGTCTCATCTGAAAATATGGTAGTTTAAAAGGATCTTACCATTATGATCTTCATTGTTGTAGATCTTGGCAGAGAAGTGTCCACCAGATAATCCATCATGAAATTTTGTCAAACACGCTTTTCAGTTTGCATGTTATTGATACACCTCAACAGTACATCAAGATTCTAACACTTGAAGAGAAGACCATCAATCACGAATGTATGGAATATATTGCAGTCGGTGATGTATTCTCTTTACTTTGTTTAAACCAGGAGGGTAGAGCTGCCCTCAAGTGGAAAGGAATGTGATCATGTCCTTGAGTGATCTAGTCATGTGCATGCCAGGATCTGCAATTTTGTTCAAGTTATGTACATGCAAGATATCTTCTGTCAAGAAATAATGAAGTCTCAGGTCATCATCGAATGCATCCTCAACAATAGTTGTTTGCATAGTGTTCTACCTCTAACCAGCTTTTGTGGCTTTGATAGTCACATCATACTCCATGATCTTCGTCACCCATCTTGTTCTCTTCTCACTGATCATTGCTCCCCATGATGAGGGTCTCTACTACCTGCAAAGAGTGGGATGACTAACACCTTAACATGATTTGATTGTGAGAAATACTTTTGAACTTCTTGAGTGCGCATGAAGGTGAAGACCCTAGTTTTTTTGTGTGACTGTATCTCAATTCATAATCCTTCTTTGTATCACTGGCATCAAGAAATGCCCTGTGACACTAGAAATTTTTAATTCTTGGGGGTCAGGACAACTCAAACTTATCTATTTGATTATTTACTAAGCACAACTTTAGTTTAGATGCGCCATGTGATTTGGAGGTAACCGCATTAACCGGATCTGAAATAACACAAGTAATACCATTGATGTATGTTGGCACACAATCAATTTATTTCTTGAAATCTTGTTAATTTATCATTTCCTTTTGAAATTGTCCACCTTTTGAAGGCTCTATTTTCATGAGCATGCAAGGTGATGGGACTTACAGTCCTAATCAACAATTATTGGGATGAAACTTCTAATTAATTACACCTTTATTTTTCTAAGGAAAGTACCTGTAAGGATTTCTTATGCACTGGTACGTGAAAGAGCCAAGGATTTCTGAAATACGTCCATTCAGCATCAATGGAGGGTGCTGGGTGTTGCCTACTCTATTTGAAGACAACATGGCCAAGAAGGCTTTGGTTAGTGACGCTATTCTAGCTCGAGAATAGGAATAAGATGGGTCACCTGTTTGCCTAAATCAAATTCCATACTCTGGGTAGGACTTTCCTCTATATCCCCTATGTAATCCTATATATTGCACCAGGTAGAAAATTAGACTCAACCACGTGAGGGCTTATCATTTCATATAGGTGAAGCAACCAAGTACATTTGTTAGACCTTTTTTACAATTCCATAATACACAGAAGTTATGACCTAGTATTGTTCTTATTACCAATATAAGAAATTTCTAACGCATGACTAATTTGTAGACCCAAATTAGTTTACCCTAACTTTGACATTTTAACATTGAGGGTAAGGCTTAGACTTATGACAAAGATTTATTATTAGCCAAAATATCCTAAAGTAGAGTTGACTATTATCCATACTGAATAAAGCATTTTATTGAATCGGTTCCATTACAAGGAAAGTAGTTTTATGCTTTATACGGAGGCATAGGCTTAGATTAAATCTCTGAAATCAACACAAAGTCCTAGTTCACTTAGTTCTACACATTAATGGAAATAGATTGACAATACGGAGGCAAAATTTTAGATGCATAGTCCGAATAAATGAGCCACTTGTTGATCGCAATGATGTAATTATTTATAATTTTCCTTATGTATAGGGATATTACTTTAGATGGTTACTTGCTATACATGTGCAATATAAGATTTGCTATCATATGACAACAATCCTATGAGTCAATCAGTTGATTAAGTGTTGATAAAGTTGTGATCAAGAAATTTCTTGTCTTCATAGGTTACATTAAAATAATCTTGTATTTCTGACTGTTAGATGAAGGTATGTCTTTCAATGTGCGTAAGCCTTACGATGACAACAAATCCTTGTCCAGTCCTACATCTAGTAAACTGCAATCTATCTTACTTTGCAACATAGATGTAATTCTTTCATGTATAAATCATGCTATAAAGGCCCAATAAATTTACATTTGTGTGACTAGCTATGGGGATAGAGCAGCTTGCTATTTCTTGACTTAAGTATCTAACTGGTGATGTCATAAATTTGAAGTTTACATGGCCCAAGTCAACTATTTCCTATGCGAATTGAATCACGAATTGCATACTTTATCTGTTGAGATGATTTACCCAAATTTTTCTAACACTTTAACCCTCAAATACTGTTCTCTTGAATGATGGCTTGCACCATATGATTGATGCACTTGCTTTGAGAAGATGTTATGTCATCTAGGGAGGTAAACCAAGATGAACTCATTTGTATCCTTTGAAGGCAATGTCCATGGCGCGTTGGAAATGTTACGTCCTGCGATTTGATAGACCAAAGGGCATCTTCTGATATGCATATGTTCCCCACTTGGTTGTAAACAGTTGTTTTGAATTGATCCTCTTCTTTGAACCATGATCTGATTGAAACCAGAATAGCCATCCAACATAATCTCTGTGACGCTAGCCACAGTCTTGACAAAATCTGATCCATAGAAGGCAAAGGATAATGATCCTTCAAAGATGCCCTTATTCAAATCTCTGAAATCAATGCAGAGTCTGATTTCACCATTCTTCTTTACGTATTGGAACAGATTCACGACCCAAGTAGAGTACTTGATCGGAAAAATGTATCTTCACCTCAATGAGTTTAGACAACTCTTTTTCATGAGGGGATCTATCTTTGGATTGACTGGCCTATTGCTTTCTGTAATTGATGGGTTGATACTAGGATCAAGGTCAATGGAGTTGTTGAGCAACACTTGGATCAAAACCTTTGAGGTCTTCATACTCCCATGAGAAGATATCACTGTATTTTTGACAGAGAGATGAAAGGCCTAATTTTCATCATGCGCACAAGCTTTACTCATGCAACAACTCTTTTTTGTGTGTAATAGTAACTAGGTTGCAGTCTTCTTGCACCATGCATATTACTTTTCTTCACCCTTGAACTCATCATCATGGCTAAATACTTTTTCTAGGGTGACCATCCCTTTAGGCAACTTATTTTCTTGAGTTTTATCACTTGGTCACCATAATTTTTCATGTAAGTCAACTTGCATGTTTGATGATAACTCAACTTCATTCTGATGAACTAGATGCATTTTTGTGTCACTGTTCAAAACTTTCCCAACTGGTGTTGTTGTCTGGAATAGATGGTCTGATCACCATTTTGATTTGTTACATGTTTCCTTTCACAAAAGTCCTCCGTACAATGAGATAACTATGAACCAAGCATGGCCATGTGATCAGCTTATCCTTGTTCATTTTTCTTGGCACCACCTGCAGATTTAGAGCATCAAAGCTCTCAAGGAGGTCCAAAAGTCTATGTTTATAAGCTTTGAGAAGCTTATTCTTTGTTGCACTTTTGTTGGTGACCTGGTGGATAACCAATTTTGTGTCCCCAAAGATCTACAGTGCCTTGATCTATTTCTTTTCCAGCAATCAAAAGACCATGCACCAACGCTTCATACTCTGCTACATTGTTAGAGCATGCAAACTACAACCTGTGTGCGAAGAAGAACTTCTCATCCTTTGGAGAAATGAGAACAACTCCTATGCCTGCACCATTCCTGCTTCTAGATCCATCAAAGTATAACTTCCACAGACCAGAATTTTCTTCATTTTGTTTGAGTGCACGTGGTAACACAACTTCTTCTTTAAGGATCTAATAATGTCCTCAAGCCCAGTTTCAAAAGCTTCAAGCTCCTCAGCATATGGATCAAATTTATGGTGCCTCTTTCCACCCATTCATCTAGCACTAAATCAGGTATAGGAGGTGGAACAGGCTGCTCTTCAGAAACTGAAACTTGTTCCTTCTTGGATTAGGCAGTTGGCTTGGAGGGGAGATGGGTCATATGACTCTACATGATAGGAAAATATTGGCTCAACTTGTATGGTAAACCGGGTACCATACCTTGTCTTGAGTAACATATGGGACCAATCAGAAGACAAGTAACCACCCACTTTAGTAGTAAAATCTCTTGATAGACAAAGGGAAAATAAAGGAGGTAGGTCAATGATTGACACATCTTGAGTTATTGTGAGACTTGGACATGCATGGAGTGTCAACTCAAGATCCTTGATGACTCCTAGAGTGGTAACAATTGAGCCATCAAGTTGCAGGAACTCCTTTTGTCAAGGGGTTGTACTTAAGACCTAGGACATCAACAATTTTCTTAGGCATGACAGAAGTACTAGCACTCGAGTCAATCATACAATTATGCACAAGGTGTTTACCTATGATCAAGGACATATAGAAGGGTGGGTTTTGACAACCTTACTTACCTTTTTTCTCCTCTTCTTGACAAATTTTGACAGTGGTGTACGATTTTGAACAGTTGGATCAGTACGTGGAAGTTGGGCCAGAGCTTCATGCAACAAGTCACGCTGAGATTGGATATCCAGAGCGTCCCACATTGTGACATTCATATTTTTCTTCTTCATCTTAGTCCTACAATGTTGAATGGAAGGCCAATTGACTTGTGTATTTGGGGCACAACAACATATTTCTTGATTGTTCAGGCATAGAGGCAGGGGCCTTAGCTGGAGTAGAGGCTTGACCTACCAAAGGAGGGGCACACATTGCTTCAGGAGGAGAATTTTGCAGAACCTCGTATGCAAGAACTTGTGCATGCCTTTACTACTGGATGCCTTAGCTGCATCCTTCTGCTTTTGAGGATTGGCCAGTGTTGCTTGGAATTGACAACTTGCATGCCAGACTCAAACATTCTCTTCTTGTACCTTGTGTTATCTGCAACTTAGGCATGTGGTCTGTTTGTATCATCTACAGCTTGATTGATTGCAAAAAGTATTTGGTGCCAAAGAATATCAAGTTGGCTTCAGAATGGGGCTTACTGGATTTTCTTTATTTTTAGGCTCGCTTGTGCTTATGGAAGGTTCACAGTTAGAAGCATTGTGGATCATGTAGGATTGCACACATGCAACATTAGCATAGTGATATTGACTATGAGGCATGTTGCAAGGAAAGCACCATTCAGACTCTTGTGCCATATTGTTCTGAATAGGGACAAGTGCTTGCTTGTGTTGGGCACTAGAAGAGGTTGTGCTAGAGGAACAACTTGCAAGGGTAGATGTGCATTAGCATTTCATCTATCATTCTGTTGGTTCTACCCATATCTTTGGTTTCCATATTGATTCCACCAAGGGCTGATTGTTTTGGTTATGTGCCTGATTAGAATTATTTCTGTAGGCTTGCACCTACTACTTTTCCAATGATATGACCTTATTGGACAAGTTTCTAATCAAGTTCTTCAATTCTTCATCTTATTTCTATTGCGGGAGAATAGGATGTGGATGCAACTAGTTGTGTGCTGCTCTACACTAGAACAAGAGTGATGGAAGGTTTGGGGCACATGAGACATCTCTGGAAATAAGGGCGTGGGTAGGCCTAGGCACTAACTTTCCCACCTGAATGAGACTATTTTTTGCCCTTATTGCAATATTGTAAGCTACAGGTAAGGTTCTTACCTCCCATGGATTGAATCATGACTGAAATGTCACTATTCAAAGCCCTTAGATAATACAAGAAAACATGTTGGGCTGTAGGCCTTACCACTTGAGGAATTTTGTCCCAAGTCTTTTGGAATCTGATGTTGAAATCAATCATTTTTTCATTGGGTACCCTCTTTGTTGTAGTCAGTTGCTCCACCAAAGATAGGTGATCTGACTTATCTTCAAAGTAATTACATAGAGTTACTCCAAGCTCATCCTAGGTGGCAATAGATGTAGGTCTCAAACCATGGTACCATTGGAAGTTTTACCTTTGAATGAAGCCACAAGTAAGCCTAATACTACATCATCATGTGTGATCAGATAGACAGAGAACACATTTGCTACATCTTGAATATCTCAACAGGGGTGACTTGATTTTCTCCCATGAAGTATGGAATGATTTTGAGCGTGGTTGCTGGCATATCATGTTGTGCATTAAGATTGAGTGGGCTTCCACCAGTGAAATTGGCAAAGTTCCTTCAGAGGAGGAGGTTGAAACACCATATAGGGCACACAGGTTTGTTTGAGGAGGAGTGGAATGTGTGCGATGCGCTGGAGATGGGGATGCATGCATGAGATATCTACTACATGTGCTTCTTTGAAAGCTAGAGATATTTCAAAGGATCCTTCAGCTACAACACTCTATCTGGTATGCACTCTTCTCATAAAAGGTGCACTCTAGCTACTAAAACAGTAGATCTGAGTGTTGGGAGTCACCAGATGTGTTGAAATGAGCCTCCAAAGGCTAGAAATCACTAAGTCATACACCAAAATTAGCAATACTTGAAATTTAAGCTTTCAATGTTGGTCCCATCAGGTGTGCTAGAAACTGTTGGTTAGTCAAACTTGTACCCGTGTCTCAGATCTAGAAGAACGAAGTTTTTTGAGTCAACAATGGGACTGTCTCCAAGTTGTGGGACCTTGCATGCTTGAGACAGACCTCTAGAAAGGCCATGGTTCCTCTACCTATTTCTACTGCTATTGCTACTCCTAATGCTAGAAATGGAAAACTAAGCTAACAAGCCAAGGGATCAGGGATAGAAGGATAACAATAAATGGAAAACTAAACTAAAAGGGAGGTGATAACACCAGAAAAAGAGGGATGAACACTATCTGTTCTGAGTGAAAATGAAGGGGAAAGTCATTAAGGGAGGCTAGGAACATGTAACACAGACCAGAATGCACTTAAACGATCGATTTCATGAAACACAACAAGAAAATGGAGTTGCAAGAGATTTAAAATGACATAACAATCACACAATGCTAAGAGAGAGGTAAGAAAGAAGAATAAAAATAGGTTTAAGGTAGAGAATAGCCACAAAACAAATGCTTTTATTACTTACAGGTATGCACAGTCGATTACAATGGCGTTTAAAGGCTGATATCTATATGCATGAACCAGATCTAGAGGTCTACGACTCAAAATACAAATATATGGAATCCTTAGAAAATGCTAGAAGATCCAAAATTTCCAACCCTTTACAATGAGCCAAGCTCTTACATTTATAGATCAAGGAAGAAGAGGAGAGGGGGAAAACTTGAATTTAAAACACAACCATCAATAGCAAGCATTGAATTCCTATAAATCCACCTGCAAATTTAATGTGCTTCCCCATGTTTGTTTGGCATGTAGGAGAAGGAAGGAGGAGAGATCCATATCAAATCATGGTGGTTGGAGCAATCAGATCTTCTCATTAATGGTGTGATAGATGTTTTCCAACTTCTCACCTACCAAATCCTACTAAAATTTGAATTTGAATGTTCTGCACTGTAGATGATCGTTAGTCAGGTTTCTAAAAATTTCAGGCGCAGCAAGGATATGAGCACTGGATCAGAAGTTATGAATGTCAGAAGTGCTAACCATGCACATGTAAGACAGGTGGCACGTGCACTGATTGACTGAAAGATCGTCTAACTACACAATTTATTTTGTCATTTTCTACCATGTGTCAAGCAATGATTCGTCTGCAAGGATTTGATTCCCAGATGGACATGTGCTTTGATTGGTTATGTGTAGCACACTAAAGGTCTGACACATGCCACGTGACATAGAAAGGTGCATAAGAAGGCACAAAGGCATGCACAGAGGAGTGAGACATGTGAGGAAAATAGAGGAAGGGCATGCACAAAAGTGACACACATGGGAGGAATGGGAGAAATACCTAAGGAAGGAATGTATGGTTGAGGTGCAATTATTACAAAGTAATGTATAAGGGGTGCATGAGAGTGTTAGGGAATTAGCTGATTTTGGGAAGCAAGTTTAGGGTGCATGTGCAGGGTGCATGTAATGCTGGGAAGAAGGTGAATGTACAGAGAGTGTATGCAAAGGGGGAATATGGAACAAAGAGGGAAATGAAAAGGAAGATGAAGAAGGCATGGAAGGAAGGAACACATGAGTTAGGTAGGGAATCTGCAACCATGGAGATGTACCAAAAAGAAGTAAGTGAAGTGTGAGAAACCTACAATGTGAAACCATAGATCCAAAATGGGGATGTAAGTTAACCAAATAACTAGGGGAGTTATTTGGATAACAATATCTTTGCTTGAATTGTTAATACTTTCATGATATGTTATATGCCTTCGACATTATTGTTTCCACTTTTTAAAATTAGTCTAATATATATTACATTTACAATTGAACAAATTTAAATATGTTTTCACTCTTTCCACACTCTTTAAACTAATGGATGATAACAATTCTCTAATTTAAATTCAAAGAAATCACTTTGTATATCATTAAACATTTATATAGACTCTATGTATCTTTGTCTAGATTTTTAGCTTATGTGGTAGGTTGTAGGCCTTGGAAAATATTGTTCACAATATCATCTAAGAGTCATGAACTTGTCCTCTTACTCTCTAACAATCATCATTTCAAATGCGTAAATTATTTTAGTTGGCCTAGGAAATATTTTGAGGTTGATTGAGTTGTAAAACTAACGAAATGTCACCTATAAATATAAACACACTCTAACCTATTAGGTGTACTTGAAAAGTATTCGGGAGTTATCTAAGAATGTCAAGGAAAATTACTTAAATATTGTATTCCTTGTAGAACATTACCACAATGACAAACTATGAATTCGAAGCATAAGGTCCTAAATACATGTTATTAAGATAAGGGTTGAATCAAGGGCTCATTCTTTATTGTATATTTTGTTATATCTTATCATAGGATTGAGAGAACTACATGTGGTTTGATCCCTCTTCGGAGTAGTAATATGTAGGCAATGTTCATCATGTCAACGAGGGTGTGGTGAGGTCATCTAACCCAATCATGTTAACCCATTTTTAGTCAAGGCCACAAAGTTAGAGTTTAAAGTTAGAAGAAAGTAATATTTGACCCACTACCAATCATTAGAAGATTCTAAATCATAACAGTAGAGGTGTAGTCACAAGTGAACGTACACAGAAAGAACAAGTAAAAAACCTCAAAGGATAATGGTGTCACTTAAATGTGTGCACCCATAATAGATTGTCAAGTTGAATAGAACTTGGCTATCTCAAAAACCATATGGGAATGACCCCATGGTGTGAGACCCTAGCTCTTCAGGAAAAACTTATGGAGAAAGCCAACTTCTTTCACCAACTACCTAATGGTGTCACTACTCTAATAATTAATCTATTGAATTGGCAGGGAAAAGGGAAAGGGGAAAACATGAAACAAATAAAAAGTGGTGATGTACTAAATAGAAATGGATCACTCTCCCTAAGACAACAACAAGAGGAATAACACAATGTAAAAAGGGCACAATAGAGCCACAATCAACCTTACATTATATCAAACTCTTACTCCTTGTAATAGTGACATAGCGAGATAGAAATTTGCAACTATAACTCACATGCAACATTAAATAACAGAGAAAAGAGGAAAGATGACAAGAATAAAAGCTAAAGGGCAGAAAATAGGCACAATGAACATCATCTTAATGACCAAAAGTATGCATAGTCCATTACAACCATTAAGAAGGTGTTGAGTGCGTTAAACAAGCTCGAATTAGATATTTGCAACTCATAATGTTTGACCACTCGATTAGGCAAAGTAACCTTTCCTTTAGGAGGGGATTCATTATAATTATAACTCTCTTAACTATATATAAGAGAAGGAGAGAAGAGAGAGGGGGAGAGATAGATAGAGAGAGAGAGAGAGGAATCAAAAGATGCTTCAAAATCTATTTTCTTGCATTTATCACTTCCATTTAGATTTTTGAGGTCTGTAAGGTTGTTCAACTAAAATGATTCACCCAAGAACACTCTTTGGCATATTCCAAGGGATCTTTAAAGGTGTTATGATGATACAAAACCATTAATAGAAAACTTACATTACACTTCTACATAAACCCTATTAAAACTCTTGTGGAAAGCAAATAGATTTGATTCATATTTATTGGATTTCTTCACTTGCAAAAGATAAGAAGATATTTGGTTAAAGATTGATCTATGAGAAGACATCAATTCAATCCCATGAGATTAGGAGAGTAAGGTGAAGATTAGGTTGTTACTTGGTTGAAAAAGGTCGCGATTTCACATTTTAGACCATTGTAATAGGTCATATTTTGTTTAACAACGTGTTCAGGCCCTCTAACTGCATTTGGGGGGGTTTATAAGGTATATTCAAATCGAAGGCATCTTTTGGAAAATATCAAAATGACCTAAAAGTGTTAACAAGCTATGTGGGTGCAATTAGACTATGACAAGTACAACTTCTCCATTTCCACTTAGCACTTTTTGAGGTTCATTATTTAGCTTCTTTATTCATGCACACTGAAATGTTGAAACATTTTGAGAATACAATGCACAAAATTAATGGAAAAATATTAGTTGATAGGAATCCAAACTTCATTTGGCATATTTTCTGCTCTAAGTTGGGACAATACAATTTGGTCAGGAATTTATATCCGGTCTTAACGTATCTATACAGTCTTGGATCGACATATCTTTCAACTCTATTGTCAAATTAATATCTTTTGTTGGGTCTTATACTTCATTCCAGTCAACATTTCTTCGATAGATCATCTACAAAGCCCTATATAAACAAGTAAAAAATACCTCATTTGCTAACTTGGGACTTCTAAGGCAATACACTAGAGCACTCACTTCATACACTTGCAAAAGGCATATAAAGCTCCCAAAATATTGTATTATCACATCTAAAGTCATTAAGGTAGTACCCACATTAGGTCTGAAGCTATAAACAAGGTCAAGGTAGCCACATCTCTCATCCATAAACACTCAAACATCCTCTCTCCAAGTGTTTAGCAAGAGTTAGGTCAATACAAGCATAGTCAAAGTAAATGTCAAATATGATTGATCTATCTAGATATCACATGCTAGGTGGAGAATGACTTGTAGTTTGAGACTTCTTCAAAGTAGTGCTAATTTCATTGGTGTATGTGGGTGTGCACAACCATTCTAATATTCTTTTTTGTAGGGATTTATATCCATGTTTAGGGTTTGAGGTAACAATTAGTCAGTGGGTTTTACCCCATATCTAGAGAAAGAACATACGTTCAAAAAAATTAATTTAACATAATCATTAACACCACATGTTATAATTATATAGAGGTAGATAATCTAACTACTAACACTAATATAGGATGGTTGTTCTAACCACCTAGATTCTCTAATAACCATCCCTAAAATCACTCACTTAAATCATACGTGAGTTGTTTCACAACACACTTACATTATTTGAATATATATGCTCCACATTATTAATTTGTCACACACCTAAATATTATTCTAATATGGAGCACCTAAGAACAAAACACCCATGTTAGGAATAATTCCTAAAATTCCCCCCTTTAGTGCTAACACGGGGAGAGGACACAATAGTTTGGAGTTATGACATTCATTGACTTGATTTTTATAACCCCCCTCAATGTAAATATCACCCTTGGATGTCGGTTACAACCGATAATGCATCCAAAATAATCTCTAGTATAAATTTTTCAAAAATATATTAACTTCCCCACTTTTTCGAAAAATAACGTATGTCCCCTTTACAAATATATTTTTATATTTGCTTCTTTAAAAATATACTTCCCTCACTTTTTTCTTTTTTGAAAGATATATCTTTTTATAATTTCATCCCCTTTAAAATATTCCACCTCCTTTCGAAACAACTACTCAGCTTAATGTGGGTACTACATATTCCCAAATGTGGGTTGAAATAATGCTTTTACAAAATACTCCCACCACTTGACCTTTTCAAAATGAAACAAATTTTTTTACCCGTATCCATGTCTTTAGGGCTTCATTATTTCATATATACAAGTTGAGAGAAATGGCTGCTGAGAGGCAAGATAAGTGGCAATCATCACTAGGATTTTAACACTGCAATATGTTAGAAAGAGAGAAAATTTAGGATCCAAACTACCATTTGAAGGCCAAGATGAGCCATGTTGAAAAATCACGAGGCAAGGTGTATGTCGAAGCTGCCACTAAGAGGGGAGCCATTGTTTTTAGGTGAGGTCGGTGGATGTACCACAATGTTGAGTTTATTATCGAGTTGAGGAGAGCTCATAGAAGAATTGAGGAGGATCTGCAGTCACATATGAAGCTCAATGCAAGGGTCTTCAAATCTACATAAATTGCCATTAGAAGATAAACAACTCGTTGAAGGAGCCATATTGGATAAGGGTTCAAGTGGCTTTGAGTAAATCATTGATCTAATTGATGCACTTGATCGTAGAGTTGTTGTCATCAACTCTCACAGTGCTGCAGTCAAGCTTTCAAACTTGATACACAATGCAAGCTTGTTGAAAGAATATTAAGATGTAATGCTCATTAGAATTCATTTAATGCAAACACATGGGCTCCATTCAATATAGATTGAGACCTAGATCACCAAATTGAGGTGCCAAGGCTGGATCTATATACATGAGACTGTGAGGATCTCTTAATCGTCAGATCAAGAGTCATCAATGTGAGGTAAAGTGATCGCATAACTCGTAGTCTATTCAAGCTCGAGGAGTGCCCAATCCATAAATCAAATGCCTCCGAGCTGAGATAGCTCACTATTACACTACTGACACTCTAGATGTAATTCTCAAACTTAATATCAAAATCTTAATGCAAATCTAAACAATGTGCATGTAGTCAAACCCTATAAATCAAATTTTTTGGCAACCAAAATATATGCTTCAAAACATTTTTTTATTTTTCTAATTTAGGGGTATGAGCACTGTGAACAGAATGGATGAAAAACTACGGGAAGAATGAACAAAGTGGAAGATAGAAGATTATGCAAGTGAATGATGCATGCTAAATGGGTTCACATGAGGTTCATTCTACTACATCGATGTCAGAGTGCAAGAAGGGTGAACAGACAAACAACGAGGTTTACACGAGGTCCACTCTGCATATCTAGTGCTTGAACATTTTGGATTTACAACAAATGGATGAACACAAATAATGGGTTTGCTACAAGGTCCGTGGTATCTGTTTTCCAATTCTCTAAGTCTACCTGGCAAACAAAAGCATGGGTGGAGTGAAAAAACTAGAGAGGCCCCTTTTAAAATTTGCTAATACCAAATGTGGGTTTTACCCCATATTTGGAGAAAGAGCATATGCTCAAAAAAAATTAATTCAACATAATCATTAACACCATGCATTACAATTATATAGAGGTATATAATCTAACTCCTAACACTAATATAGGATGGTTATTCTAACCACCTAGATTCTCTTTTAGCCATCCCTAAAATCACTCACTTAAATCATACGTGAGTTGTTTTCACAACTCACTTACATTATTTGAATATATATGCTCCATATTATTAATTTTTCACACACCTAAATATTATTATAATATGGAACACCTAAGAACAAATCACTCATGTTAGGACTAATTCCTTACACAATCAATATAGAGAACCACACAATATGTGTGACAACTCGGGTTTGGCAACAACAAAAAATCTAGGAAAGAAGGCATCATAGAATGTTTTTTTAGCAAAAGAGGAGAAAGTCTAAGAATTTACAATAGGTTCATGACCATATGTACGATCCTAGTAGTTTGGTATGACCCTACCTCAAACTAATTCACAGTTCTAAATTCTATTGTGAGGGTTATTCAGGTTCAGAACTCCTAGTTTCACTATTGAACGGTCTCGTATCTCTCCAAAATTCATCTATAATCAGCTAAGTGCCTCCATACATCCGTTTTGACCTTTCAATTATATGTTAGGTTGATTGGTGTATTATTTTTTTATCTGATTTGAGTTGAAAATATGAGTTATTATTTCTATTGTAACATATTTGTAAGATCTATAAACAACTATAATATAATCTAAAACTACTTAAATTGACCTAAAATTTAATTAAAGGATAAGCATTTGAGTGAACCAACTTTTGATCGAACCCTTCACCCAATCTAGGATCTCCTTAGTTCCTTGAGTATTAGGCATGTTGATCTCTAAACCCTAACTGTCATAGGATTTCATATTTGCATTGTATATTCAAATCCACACTTGATTTCCATCTATTATCTACCCTAAATTTGATTTGCACAAATTTTCCTAGGGTTTCATGGTCGGTGTTACCCTTTAGGGCTCTTTCTAGGGCTTTGTAGACAAAAAATCTATGCACTTGGGTACATCTCTAGGTCCCAAGAACATGTTAGCATTTACATGATTCCTAAACAAGAAAATTAGTAATTGACAACTCCCTTCAGCGTTTTGCTTTGTCTTCTACACTTTTATTGACTTTATACATCTTACACTCTTGTCAACATTTGACTGTTTTATTTTTGTATGGCCTCAGACACTACTGCCTAATTGGGACACTAATAAGGCACTCATGTCCTTCTTTACCTTTTTCTTATCCTTTTGTACCCCTTTCTCTTCTTGATTACTTTTTGCTACTTTGGGTCAGCCGTCGAGTTGTCAATTACAAAATTCAAATAAAGGAATCATATAAATACATAGTTATGCTTTCAAAATAAGTGACCAAACACTAACATTATATAGTATCACCTAAGCTTGCATCCAAAGGCACAAAATTACTTCAAAGCATCCATCTAGCACACTCATTCAAGGGACAAGGATTACATCACTTATGCATACACAACATAGGAGGGGAAGTTTATTCTATTCCATCACACACATTTTATACATTTTCTACATTCTAGATCTAGCCCGTTATCATAGTGCAACTTGCACAAGGGCATCCTATGGCATCATTACACACACTCTCACACAAAACTACATGTATTCTGAAATGTAGTGCAACACTCAATACTAAGTTCAATCTTTGGGTGATTCTCGAGGTCAGTTTGACTCCACATTCTGCATCTTTCTTATTAGATTTGATGTGGTTTGTGGACATGTGCATGAAGATAATTTATTTTGTAGGTTACAGGTACATTCAGTGATCAAGGAGAAAAACCAGAGCTACAAACAATGACTAGTAGCGAATCCCTTCCTGTATAGAAGACACTAGATCCAGATCAGTCACATAGACACTAGCACCTAGAACGTACATTTAGTTCCTTCAGTATTAAACATGTTGTTCTCTAAACCCTAGTTGTTATAGGATTTCATATTTTCATTGTATATTCATATCCACACTTGATTTCCATCTATTATCTACGCTAAATTTGATTTACACAAATTTTCCTAGGGTTTCATGGTTGGTGTTACCCTTTGGGGCTCTTTCTAGGGCTCTGTAGACACAAACTCTATGCACTTGGGTACATCTCTAGGTCCTAAAAGCATGTTAGCATTTACATGATTCCTAAAAAAGAAAACTAGTAATTGACAACTCCCTTCATCCTTTTGCTTTGTCTTCTACACTTTTATTGACTTTATACATACACTCTTGTCGACATTTGATTGTTTTGTTTTTGTATGGCCTCAAAAAGTAGTGCCCAGTTGGGACACTAATGCCAAGCACTCCTATCCTTCTTTACCTTCTTGATTACTTTTTGCTACTTTGGGTCGTCCTTCTAGTTGTCAATTACAAAATTCAAATAAAGGAATCATATAAATACAAAGTTATACTTTCAAAATAAGGGACCAAACACTAACATTATATACTATCACCTAAGCTTGCATCTAAAGGCACAAAATTACTTCAAAGCATCCATCTAGCACACTCATTCAAGGGACAAGGGTTACATCACTTCTGCATACACAACATAAGAGGGGAATTTTATTCTATTCCATCACACACATTTTATACATTTGCTACATTCTAGAACTATCCTGCTATCATTGTGTAACTTGCACAATGGTATCTTAGGGCATCATTACACATACTCGCACAAAACTAAATGGGGTCTGAAATGTAGTTCAACACTAGGTACTAAATTCACTCTTTGGGTGATTTTCAAGGTCAATCTAACTCCACATTATACATCTTTTTTATTAGATTTGGTGTGGTTTGTGGACATGTGCATGTAGATAATTTGTTTTGTAGGTTACAGGTACATTCGATGATCAAGGAGCAAGACCAGAGCTACAAACAATGACTAGCATTGAAGCCCTTCTTGTATAGAAAACACTAGACCCAGATCATTCACACAGACACTAGCACTTAAAATGAACATTATCTCCTTAGTTCCTTGAGTATTAGGCATGTTGATCTCTAAACCCTAGTTGTCATAGGATTTCATATTTGCATTGTATATTCAGATCCACACTTGATTTACATCTATTATCTACCCTAAATTTGATTTGTATAAACTTTCCTAGGGTTTCATGGTCAGTGTTACCCTTTGGGGCTCTTTCTAGGGCTTTGTAGACATAAAATATATGCACTTGGGTACATATTCTAGGTCATAGAAGCATACTAGCATATATATGTAATTCCTAAGGAAGAAAACCATAGTAATTGATAATGTCTTTTGGGACTTTTGCTTTATTTTGTTATAATTTTATTGACCTTGCACACCCTCACAGCTCCTATTGGTATTTTACTGATTTATCTTTGTATGGCCTTAGACACTAGATGCCTAGTTAGGACATTTAGTGCTCGTGTGCTCATGTCCCTTTTGGGCACTTCTGACCCTTTCTCCCCTTTTCTCACTCTTTTGGGTCTCTTTCTACATCTTGGGCATTACTTTTATACTACTTTGGGTTGGTCTTTCGAGTTGTCAATTACAAAATTCAAATACAAGGGAATCATATATATTCATAGTTATAACTCTCAAAATAAGGGACCAAACACTAAGCATTATATACTATCACCTAAGCTTGCATCCAAAGGTCATAAAATCACTTCAAAGCATCCATCTAGCACACTCATTCAAGGGACAAGGGTTGCATCACTTCTGCATACACAATATAGGAGGGGAAGTTTATTCTATTCCATTACACACATTTACATCTAGCATTTTAGATCTAGCCCACTATCATAGTGCAACTTGCACAAGGGCAATCGTAGGGCATCATTCCACACACTCTCACACAAAACTACATGGATTCTGAAATGTAGTGCAACACTCTGTACTAATTTCACTCTTCAAGTGACCGTCCAGGGTCAGTCTGACTCCACATTCTACATCTTTTTTATTAGATTTGATGTGGTTTGTGGACATGTGCAGGTAGATAATTTGTTTTAGCAGGTTACAAGTACATTCAGGCGATCAAGGAGTGAAATCAGGGCAACAATAGAAATGACTAGTAATGAAGCTCCTCCTGCACAAAAGAGACCAGATCCAATCATTCATACACAGACACTAGCACCTAGAATGTACATTAGTGCCTAGGTACTCCTATCCTCCCTTCGTAGAGCACTCCTGTCTAGCACATTCCTGAGTTTCAGAACCTCCTGTGAGTATTGACGGTGACACTCTTCTCAATTCTGTTTCAGCTATTCACCTACCCAGATCACTTCCAAATTGCTTAGAAATCAAGCTAAGTCTCTTTATCTCCCTCTCTTGCTTAGGGTTTTATATTTGTACATGTTTATTTTGCTTGTGTCTTTATTTATTATCATTTGTATATCATACACTACAAGTAGTTACTCTGACAATTAGATTTAATTCTATTTATATTAAATCATTTGGTGAACCCGTACCCTCATTCGAACACTCTTAGTTCCTTATTTGTTGCCAAATTTGATACCCTAGATCTTGTCACCATGAGTATCTCCATCCATGCCTTTTTGTGAGCCAATCCTGGAATGTCAAAATAAAATCCAATCTTTTTTGTCCAACACTTATATTCATCCTCATACTTCTCTTGAATATGTTTATCATAAATTTACTACAACATTATTTTTTAAGGAAGAAAATATTACTTTTACATTTGCAAAAAATTCCTTCTCAATCTATTTTAGATAATGATCCCACTCTTTATATTCAGGTTTGTATCAATAACATAGGGGTTAAGCAAGCTTTAGTTGATAATGGATCTGGTCTTAATATCTGTAATCTAGCATTTCCTCCACCAAATTGGCCTTTCTGAAGCCTCCTTGCTTCCCTCGTATGTTTCTATCTGTGGATTTGATAACATTCCTAAATAGGGTCTTAGGCACAATCACCCTTCCCATTACTGTTGGACCATGCACTTTTCCTATCTCATGTCACATCATGCCCAATAATCTTAATTATAACATTCTCCTCGGACGGTCTTGGATCCATGTTATGCATGTGGTTCCCTCAACCCTTCGTATGACGGCTTAAATTCTTGTATCAGGGTGTGGTCTATGAATTCTTAGTTAGATCACTCATACACCCTCCCCATTTTTGCAAAATATTCTGGAACATCATATGGATCACTCACCAGGTTAGGAAAGGATGGAAATGGAATCTACCCCTCCTTCCAACACTTCTTTCACCCACTTTTTCAAAATATGGTCCTAGTTATCAATATTTGCTTTGTTATGGCTTCATTAGCACCGAGTTAGAAAATGATGGAAATGGAATCGTAGAACCTCTTTCCATCCCCACACAGTCCACCAAGCTGGACATTGGCTATACCACCCCATCTCCCCCTAAATTATGCAATATTTCACACACTCCTCACCTCACTCTATTATACCCTGAGCTCATTTATGATTTTGTTTCTTCCACTTATCATGCATTATATACATTCTGCACTGATGATGCTTTATTATAACACATGGGTACTTATGACCACCTCCCCCTTACCATCATAAAAAACACTCTCCATTTGTACTTAACACTACAACTTAGTTTGGTGACTTGGCCTCCTCCCACTACCAATACTGATACTACTTGATATTATTCCTATCGATTCCTATACCGAAGATCACTCTACACTTTTAAATGAAGAAACTATTCCGTACAATCTTGATACCTAAGAAAAACCCTGTATTTTTCTCTTGGTTGCTTCTTTTACCCCTTTGAAACATGCTGATCATCAAGGAAGTACTTCACAACTTCTCATGATATATTTGACATGGGATTATAACAATATGAAAAGTATATATCCTTATGTCGCCATGCATGACCTAGTCTTTAACCCTGGATCCAAGTCAATTCAAAAGAAAATTAGAAAAAATGCATCCTAAAGGTCGCACTATTAATCAAAGAAGAAATACAATGACTATTCTATGTAGGGTTCATCTTTGTTGTGGACTACCTCGAATGGGTTTCTGATATTGTTCCCATCTATGAAACCAGACAGAAAATTCCATTGATGTACTGACGTTTCACGATCTTAACAAGGCTTACCCTGAGGATAGTTTCCCTTTACTGCGGACATACATGCTATAGTTAATTCCACCATCTGGCTACGGCATTCTTTCTTTTATGGATGTCTTCGTCATGATACAATCAAAATTAAAATTAACACTCGTCGATCAAGAAAAAGCATCAGTTTACTATGCCATGGGGTACCTTTTTTTTTATATTGTTATTGCCATTTGGCCATTAAGAACGTTGACGCCATCTATCAACTTGTTATGACTCACATATTTCACAATCATAGCCATAAAATCCTTAAAGATTGCGTTGATGATATACTTGCAAAATATTGCAATCATGCGTTACTCATGCTAATGATTTATGCATACATTGTTTGCATGCTTGCGGAAATATAATGTATGCTTAAATCCTAAAAATGTGTTTTTGGGGTTATCAGTGGAAAAATCCTCGGTAATATCATTTCTCAATGAATAATTGATATTGATCATAAGAAGATATCCGTGCCATTAGTTCGACATGCCTCCCCCACAAAATCTTCATCAACTACTTTCATTCCAAGGCAAAAACACAAGTTATTATGCTCACTTCATTACTCAATTAGCTTGATAAAACCCATCGTTTCACGTGCCTTGTGTAAAAGGACACTAAAGTTTGTCTGGGATGATCATTTTTGTTGTGCTTTCGAGGACATCAAAACTTATCTACTTAAATCCTCGAATTTTTGTGCCTCCCACAGTTGATCATGGACCTTCCTCTTATATATCTCCACTACATTTTATGCTTTGGGATCACTTCTTGCGTAACACGATGATGCTAATCGTGAATGGATTGTCTATTACATTATCTATACATTACTCCCTTATGAATGCAACTATAATTATATTGAGAAATTATGCCTTGGCCTTGTCTTTTTCGCAAACAAGTTGTGTCACTATCTTCTAAACCATGAGATCCATATCATCACCAAAGTTGACCCTTTAAGATATTTACTATCTCAAACACATCTCTCTAGTTGCCTTGTCTGATGGGTCATGTTACTCGCTGAATTTAATTTTAAGTTTATCCCACAAAAGTCCATCAAGGTCCAAGTCATTGCCGATCAATTAGCTAATGATCCTCTACCCGATCCTTCTCATATTTGTGACTCTTTCCCCAATGACTTTACCAAATATACAATTGATACTAATACAAGGACCATGTACTTTGATGGATCCCATTACACCTCATATGGTGGAGTTGGTATTGTATTTATCAGCCCTCATGGTGATTATCTCCCTTTTGCCTATTGCTTAGGATTTTCCTGTACCAATAATATTGTTGAATATGAAGCTCATATCCTTGGTCTCACTGTCACTCGCAAGTTGTTTATTCATAATATCCATAGTCATGGCGAATCTCAAATAATTTTTAATCAATTAAATGACACATACCAAACCAAAGAGGAGCGACTCATCCCCTACAATGACCTTGTCAAAGCTATATTGGCCACATTTGATTCCTATTTTATCACTTCCATCCCTCGCAAAGATAATCGTCAAGTTGATGCCATGGATAGTGCTGCCTTTCTCATCCCACAATATATCACTGATGATCATGGAACTTTTATAATACGCCACCTATGCCATCCCTCCACCGATGGTATGGATTTGGAATCATGGGCTATTACACATAGCCATGACAATCTTGAATGATTTATGTAGATATTTAATTTCCTATATCGACAAACCATCCCTGTTGACTTACAACCTCATGAAGCTCGTCGATTGCAGCAAGAAGCCACACACTACATAATTATTGGGGCTTCGTTTTTTAAAAGTGTGTTCGATGTTTGCTTATTACAGTTTTTAGGCATCGATGATTGTAGACACAAAATCACACACTTTGGGTAATTATCTACTCTTTATTACATACTACTATTCACATGATTCCTAAGTAAGAAAAGGACTAATCAACCCATGTCTTTGGCCATCTTTCTTTGCTTTATGTTGCCACTTTTGGTCTTACACCTTTAGTTTCTCAATATTCCTTTTTATACTTCAACATTTATCATCTTGGACACCAGCGCCCAACCAAGACGTCAGTGTTAGGTGCCCTCATCCCCTTTGGGCGCCCCTGACCTCAGTATACTTTGTTCACACTTTTTGGGTCCTTTATAGCCATTTGAGCATCTTATATTTTAGGTAGTGGGAATTTTTGGGGTTAATTACGAAATTCAAACAAGGGAATCATATAAATAAAAATTTATGTGATCATAATAAAGGACCAAACACTAAGCATTAACTATCACCACCTAAGGTTGCATCCACCAAACATGTAAGAGCTTCATTGCATATATCTAACACCATCTAAGGGACACTAAGGGCTGGTTATTTTGTATAAAATTCATATGAGGGAAGTTCATTCTATTTCATGCACACATTTATTGCATTTCTTTACATCTAGCTTATTTGCTCACTATTAAGTGCGACACGCACAAGAGCCACCTATGGCACAATTCCGCACACACACACACACATAACTACATTGGGTTTGAGATGTAGTACAAAATTCAATCGTAAGTTCACCATTGTGACAACTGAGGATAGTCTGACCCCTCATTCGACATCTTTCTTTTTTCAGATTTGATGTCTATTTGAGGGTTTTGCAGGTCATTATTTCATTGTAGGTTTCCAGTGACCTCAACGATCATTGTGTGACCTCCTAGGGACCAAAGACAAACAACTAGCAATCACTTAGAGGAGGTTTTCTAAGCATTTCTATAGACCGAGGTGCCCAGAAACAGGTCAAGGCCACTCGTAGATGCCTTTGTCTCTCTTCAGGCCCAGTCCAGCTTATTCTTCCAGATCTACATTTTTTGAGCTTCAATGTGACAGTTAGTGCTTCGTATTTTCCATTTTTCCATTTTTGTACACCTTTGGGATGTCTGCGAATCAGCTAAGTCATCTTACATCTTCTTTGCACTCAGGGTTTTTATATATTTTGGCTTAGTTTTCTTGGGTTAATTTTTGTACTTATTTATTCATTTATTTATTGCTACAATAGCATTATATTAGGATCATAAATTCACATTTAGCTTAATCAATGACATCCCTTTAGTCATTTCCCAAATCCATGATAGCCCCTATGACAGACACTTCTTGGGAAAAAATAATGTCTCAAAAACTTTTATGGCAAGGGTATTATCAACCCACCATGGAGTAAGATTGTTTGGAATATACCACTTGTTGTGATAAATGTAAAATGCATAGTAATCTCCACCGCGCACCTACATACGAGCTCCAACCCATTGCCTCATTAGGCATCCCAGTCTAGCTTGTTCTTCCAAATCTACATTTTTTTGAACTTCGGTGCAATAATCAGTGCTTCGTATGTTCCAATTTTCTAGATCTGTACACCTTCGGGATCTTTGCGAATCAGCTAAGTCATCTTACATCTTCTTTGCACTTAGGGTTTTACATATTTTGGCTTAGTTTGCTTGGGTTAATTTCTGTACTTATCTATTCATTTATTTACTACTATAATAACATCATATTAGGATCATAAATTCATATTTAGCTTAATCAATGATATCCCTTTAGCTATTTCCCCAAATCCATGATAGCCTCTGTGGCAGACACTTCTCAGGAAAAACAATGTCTTAAAATTTTTTATGACAAGGGTATTATTAGCCCACCATGGAGCAACATTTTTTGGAATATACCACTCATTGTGACAAATGTAAAAAAGCACAGTAATCTCCACCAAGTGCCTGCATATATGCTCCAACACCATTGCCCATCATGGCCATTTTCCCTATGGGGTTTCGATCTCATTAGAAAACAAGCTTCAGAATCAGTTGATGGCCACAAGTTCATTATTACTGCTATTAAATACTTTACTAAATGGGTCGAAGTGGAACCCTTGAAAACCACTACTGGTGCTAATATCTGGCAGTTCATTACTACTCACATAATCACATGCTTTGATGTACCATCTAGTATTATCACCGATAATGGATCTCTTTTCAAAACAAGGATGTTAAATGACTTTATGCTAAGTTCAAAATTAAGCAAACGTTTTCTACTCCTTATTACCCACAGGGCAATGGGCCAAGCTGAAGCTACTAATAAAACCATTGTCATGATCTTAAACAAAACTATTGATACTTCTGGGAGTGACTGGCATAATCAAATTTTATATGCTCTTTGGGCTTATTGCATGAGCATTCACACTCCCACTAACGCTACACCCTTTTTCACTTGCTTACGACACCGAGGCCATTATTCCTTTAGAACTTGAAATTCCCTCATTATGGGTCTCCCTTAAAGGAATTCTAAAAGATAAAAAATACCGTGACAATCAATTATACGAGCTTGAAATTCTTGACTCTTGCTAAGTACAAGCCTTGGAGCATCTTTGATTATATCAGATACACATTACACAAGCTTATATTAACAAAATACGTCCACATGAATTCAATATCGATGATCTTGTTCTTAAAGAAAATCAGAAGAATACTATTACAAGGTACTCAATTCAAAGGCAAGTTCAAACCTAATTGGCTTTTCCCTTATGTAATAACAGATAAGTTAGGTCGTGGTGTATATCATCTCGCCACTCTTCTTGGAAAGCCACTCAATAATCCCCTTAATGTCATGCATCTCAAACAATATTAAACTTAAATAGAGTTCCTCATTCATCACCTAATGACGCACTCTAGTGCTATGGTTCACACATTGTTGAGGGCACACTTCATCAATGAACCTCACATCACCTAATCTTGCTACACTTCAAACTCTATGCTTTATTTATATATCTTTCCTAGCATTACATACAATACATTCCTTGTCCAATGACATACTCTTATTCTATCATTCATTTTTTATTGTTGAGATAGAATTTATAAATGAACCTCTTCTCATGAACATGCATTGGGGGGAACACTACTCCTATCATCTGCACACCTTTCATATCACACCCATACAACATTTGCATATCTTGGTTGCATTTATTCTTGTTAGTTTATACTACTTACATCTTGCACTTTGCTTACTGCGCTAGATAGATTCTTAGTATGTCATTATATTTTTCTATATACACATGCCCATTCATTTAGTATCTTGAAGTGAATGTAGGACCTATCATAGATTCTTACACGCTACATGATGCTCGACATAGTTCTTTACCAGTCCCACTGAAGCTCTTGGGGGAATCTACTTTTACTACTATCATACTTTACACATTACAAGTTCTATCATTTCAGTACTTACTACTTGTTACTTCTTAATTTCCATTACTCTTACACACTTTGACATACTACTTATCTTTATAACATTCTAACGGGTGTTTCATGTGTAGTATTTTCCTTGCAAGACTATATACAACCATGGTTATCTGACACATTTTGTTTGCTATTGTTTGCTATTGTACGTTATTGTTTGTGGGCTATGCCCTATGTCTTGTTTGATCATTGTATGCTTTTGGCAGCTTCGGACCTGATTGTCTTGTGACATTGTGAGCGATGTCCCATGTATAAAACCCACTTCTCATGGTCCATATTGCTTTCACACTTGTTACATTATCTTCTATTACATGTTAACTTTGTTTTCACTAACACTTGTACTAGCCTCTCTTATTTTCATGTGCCTTGGTTTCAACCATGCACATCCTCTACCCCCTATACGTATCTCCTCTTAGATATGCATATCAGATTAGGGTTCTCTCCTTTAGAATGCATTCTCCTACAGTCGTCGTATACACCCCAAATGAGGAGGGCATCTATTGGGTGAACAAATCACCCCTATAGTAGCTTAGAGCTAAAATACATAACAACACTATATAAGAAATGCACAGGAACACATATACAAATTAGACCAGAAATAGACTTGGGTGGGAAAAAAAAGTAAAATTCTCATTTCAGTACAATATCTAGCAGTTTATAGCACAATTCTCCAGTAGCAGGAACTTGCATCTAATTACATAATTCAGTTTATTAGTACATTTTAGTTACAAACAGAACTAATCAAAACAATCAGGACGTACCATTTGTGGTGGTGCTTATTTGAGAAGCATCATGGAAGGAAATAAAAAATAGGCCTCTCTCCCCAACACTCTTCTCTTGGCGTGAGATCACCCAAAAAACTCGCACTTGGCATGAGATCACCCAAAATACTTGCTCTCCGGAATGAGATCGCCCAAAAAACTAGCTTTTGGTGTGATATCACCGAAAAAACCTCACTATTCAGCAACAAATTCAGTAACTTCAAGAAAATCAGGACAATTCTCTATCTCTTACACTTGTATACATCAGGTGCACACTTTCCTTTTACATACTTTCACACTTTTACTTACTTATACATATGTTACTTTGATTTCTCATATACGAAACTTTGACTATTATGTCACTCTTATTTTGCAGGTCTATCCTTAATACGTAATAAGAAGTAGCTCACATCAGTAGACATAACACATACACTTCACCCCTAGGTTTTATTTCCATTTCCTAGTCTTCATGCTTCACATTGCGATCACTCCACGCGTCACTTATCCACTCAACACACTATCATCTACACACTACTCTACAAGGTTACAAGGCACACATCTTCTATTTAATTTATGCTATTAAGTATTCACTCAACAACATAAAGTGGGGACAAGATGTAGACACAAAATCTACATACTTGGGTACATCTTGAGATCCTAAAAGCATGCTAGCATTTACATGATTCATAAGCAAAAAAACTAGTAATTGATAACTCCCTTTGACCTTTTGCTTTATATTCTGCACTTTACTGGCTTTATACATCTTACACTCTTGCCGACATTTGAACGTTTTATTTTTTTGTGGCCTCGGAAACTAGCACCAATTGGGATACTAATTTTATTCCATCACACACATTCTATACATTTGCTACATTCTAGATCTATCCCGTTATCATTGTGCAACTTGCACAAGGGCATCCTAGAGCATCATTACACACACACACACACTCACACAGAACTATATGGGAGTCTAAAATGTAGTGCAACGCTCAGTACTAAGTTCAATCTTTAGGTGATCTCTGGGGTTAGTCAAACTCCACATTCTACATCTTTTAAATTATATTTGATGTGGTTTGTGGAGATGTGTAGGTAGACAATTTATTTTTCAGGTTACAATTACATTCGGCGATCAAGGAGAGAAACCAGAGTGACAAATGAATATCAACGAAGCCCCTTTCTACACAAAAGACACTAGATTCAGATGATTTACATAGACACTAGTGCCCAGGTGCTCATGTCCTCCCATGGGTGCTCTTGTCTGGCACATTCCTGAGTTTCAGAACCTCCAGCAAGTATTAACAACACCCAATCTGTTTCAACTATTAACTTGCCTAAATCACTTCTAGATTGCTCAGAAATCAACTAAGTCTCTCTATCTCCCTCTCTTGATTAGGGTTTCATATTTGTACATGCTTGTTTGCTTGCCTCTTATTGTATATTAGTATTTGTGTATAATTTATTATAGTAGTTACTCTACAATTATAGTTAATTTCATCTATATTAAATCAAGCTCCTAATTGTTACATCATCTTCTATTTCATATCTCAAACATAACGGTTCTATTTTCAAATTGATTTTATGATATTTTTAACTTTTACATATTTAGTGAACACCTCTTTTTGTTTTCCCTAATGTTTAGCACATTTTTCAAAAATTCAAAATTACTATTTTTAGCAATTAGGGAATATTTGGAAACATATACACTTTTGGAAACATTCCTCGAAAGTTTTTAAAAATATAATCAGATTCAAAAATACCTTTTTTTTATTTTCATAAAATATAAATTCTATTTTGAGATATGGTTGTTTTATTGATTTGACGACAATCACTTGTTTTTCACCTTCACCTTTGGATTTTATCTCCTATAATCTTTCCACTGTCGGATTTTCATGTGTTGATTCTCATTCTTTACTACATAATTGGAGTTTTTTCTATCATTTTTTCTACCATCATGTCTCATACTACAATTTCTCAAGTTTCCTTGTATAATTTAGTTCAATGTCACCCAACATGTAGATATTTTTCACAAAAGTGTGCACAAAATAAAGCTCCCTAATAATAGAACACATTCCCATGTGAATTCAATTTTGGGTAATATTTCAACTCCCTATATTAGTGATGATGACATCTTTCATAAGGCTATATAAGATCCTATTCAAGTTTTATATCATGATTTTCAAGATAAATTTCAAACTATGAATACCAAGAAACGAGGGGTTCACTTAGTAAAAGTATGGTATAACATGTTCGTTCGAAGGGTATTAAAGAATACTATTAGTTATATTTTTTACCTCTAATTATTCAATTGATAATACCCCCTATATTATTATATTATTATAATGAAAGTACCCCCTATTTTTTTCCATATACCTTACCCATTTTCCATGACAATTTTATTTACCCCTTTTTATTTCTACCCTAATTATTAAACATAAAATATATCATATTTATCACTCAAATTTTTCTCGAAATATGGTTTAAAGTCATTCAAGACCTATTATCAATTACCTTATAAATGTTAAGCTTTAATAATTTATTGATAGTTATTCAAATAATTAAGACGGTGAAATAATATCACTTGTGTTGAAAAACATACTCAATCCTAGTTTTCCTACCATCTTACTATTTCTTGGTTAAGAATCCCTTAATTGAGATTTCTTTATTCAAAAAGAGATTATAATTTAACTTTATGACCACACTCCTTAAATTGTAATTTTAAGGTATTTAGTTTTAAAAACTAGGGTTCAAATGTTTTAGTTTTATATTAAAATTAAACCTCCCTTTCCTTTGGCCCACCTCTCTAACCTACCCCCAATACCTGATTCAAAATATTAATAAATTTAACCCTTTCACCCCCTCATGTCTACTGGTCTATTGACTTTACTTTTATTAATTTTAATTACCTCAGTATGAACTCACATGCTAGGATATTGCCTAGCTAATGAACCCCCCGTGTACCAAGATCACATCTCTCAAGTGTGAGATAATGCGTCTAAAATATTCTTCCAATGCCCATCTCCATAACATATCTACACAATCATGATCAATCTAGTTCTAGGATAATTGAGAATCAATGTTATACACATATCATTCATGATACATGTGCCCATACAAGTGAAGCCAACATCCCATAACAAAAAACACATATTTAGTTTAAAAATCATGCTCAGTAACACATTATTCTGTCTGAGCTACTCAATCATTTTTTAATCACTTTGTTACCTACCCATTACTATCCTCACTATCAACTTACAAAACTCAAAGCTTAATTTTTTAAAACTATTATGGATTTTATGGACATCATGACAATGATTGTTATGATTTATAATGACACATCAAACAAATCAAGTGTAGGGATTATGTCCTTTGATACACAAAATTCTTCTATGAGATCATCCGAAGTTTAAAAATCTCAATGGAAACAAAATGTTACATTAACTATATCTGATGAGCATACTATAATCTTAAATGATACATTGTTACAAAAAGACTCATATAACCACAAAAAAAGGATAAGAATCTAATAGTCCTTTTGGTAGAGCCACTCTTAGCAAACAATTCATCTCCTACTATCATGAAAGCCATAATGTTTGCAATATCAATTAAGCTTGACAAATTACACACCACCTCAAAACACCTAGAGCAACCACAATCCCAATCCATGGGAATCATGATAGTGAATTCTACATATATCTCAACTCCTTCACAACAACTTGAGATACATTATAATACACATATTGATATCAAATGCAATAGCAATACAATTGATTCTCCACTAATCATTAGTAAGGTAACACATACATGTGGATCTTTACATGAATAGGAAAATATAGTTCTAAATCCTAAGTTTTCCTCTAAAACGTCTTCTAGGGGAAATATGTAGAATAATCTCGCAGATAACACTGATTCATCACTACTACTCAATTCTGATGACAAAGATGAATTTGATCCTACCTACTCTTGTGAAGGCTATAATCACATCGATGAACACTTGTAAATTCTTGAGCCTATTGGTAAAACAAAGGACACTATGTCACTATAAGCATTACATATTTCTCAACATCTAGTTGTAGAGCATAAAGCAACACAATTGGAAAAATATAACACCCCAGTGACTCTACCTACTCATCCTCTTGACAAATACTTATTGTATAACATGTGTGTTGTTATTCTATATTCAACACAACGACCATTCATGTATATGACATTACATTATCACTTATAACATGTTATTGTTAAGTAAGCCTATCAATGATTACATATATATTCGATATTCATCCACATGCACCACCATATGATACCTTCTCTAATATTTAGGGACATATATGGATCTCCCTTCCTTATTTTACAAGAATAGGTTTCCTTGCATGCCCCTGCATACTTTGGTCAGGGTCACATTTCCAATATGTTGTTAATACTACTATGTCACGCCTCTTCTATTACAACGGATTTCACAAATCAATTGAAATAAACAAGTTACATTGTCTTCAAGACACTATTGCTATAGCTATTTCACTAAATTCATCTTTCAACTTTCCTTCTTTGGCACATATTATAATTACAATACCATTAACATTTCGATTACAATTGAGGCCTAAGCTTCCATATCCCCTGGCTAGTGTTCAACCTCTTCAGGAGGTTCTCATTGGATAGTTTTTGTGCTCCCATATGTTTTGTACACAACTATGCATTTTGATAATACAAAAACATTCAAATATTGTCAAAAATAGAAAATCAATTCCTATGCACTTTACTTGAGCTGTTAGCACTTTACATTACACATGTTGTTTGTCACTTTGGTTTGATATATAACATACTTTATTTCTTTACACACACACACACACACATTAATTAGGTATATTGAGATGGATACATGACATACATATCGATACACACTTATAAGAGCATCCATGTTTTATTAAATTCTCATATTGGGGGAACCACATCCATCTCATACAAGGTTGACATCTCTTATTTTCACATATGTCACTTGGGTCGGGTACTACATCATATTATCATGTTTTGACACTCTTGTTTTATGCATACTTATTTGTGTATGTATGTTACTATTTGTTTCTTTTTCTCACTTGTGGCCTATGTGCCTTCATTATCTTGTGACACTATGGGTGTCCCATGTTTGCAGCATCATGCCTATCTTGTTTGCAATTTATTGCTCTTTTTGGTGGGCGTACTAGCCTTGATTGTCTTGTGACACCATGGGTGTCCCATGTTTTAAGGCTTTATGTCTTTTGTGTGACATTGTTTTCATACTTCTTACATCTGATTTGCACTATTTTTGTCTTTACATGTATTTCAAAACTATTGTTATCAAATATGTTGTTTTTATCTATTATTATCATTGCTTTTATTGCATGCCATGGTTTCCACCATGCACAAACATTTTTTTTTTTTGTAGATATAGGTTCTCTAAGGTGGCCACCTCTTCTGCACTCTACACAACTTCTCAGACATCTCCTTTAGTAGTACTCACCTATTTATTTTGAGCCACGTGCTCAACATGTTTTTCACACTTGCCTCAAATAAAAGGGGCATCTAGTCGGGTTTATTATACATTTTTTAGAAAATAAAAATAAAATTCGAGGTGTAGAGGTAGATATAGACAGGGTACAGGTACCCAGAAATGTAGTCATAGATATACTTTTGGAAAAATCAACACAAGGTCAAAACCATACACTTTGGTAAGAACTTTACGATACAGTCCTAACCCCCCACATGTTTTTGACTGGGAGTTATTTTACCAATTTTTTTTAGCATTTTCAAATGTTCACCTATGTATACAAGTTTTATACGAATTTTCACATCCAACTCAATAATTAATTCAAATTATTAAGGGGGCATGAAAGTGTTCATTCCTTCTTCGCACCAACACGTAGCTGTAGGCTTAGTTTTAAGAATCTTGGGGGCATGGATCTCCTTCATATTTCAACATTGTTATCATATTTCTGTACTTTTATTCAACTCATACTCAATTATGTGGCATATGTGGAGAGTTTGGGGGCACATATTCTCTTTTATACTACATGTCCGTGTTTACAAAATTGGGTTTAGATCCATATGCAATGGTATGATTCATTGGGTTATGGAAGGTAGTGAAGCAACTAACAATTTTGTGGAAAAAATTTCCTCTCCTATTACACCTAAAGGGGAATATATAAGAGTTTTTGAATAACTTTAGTACAAGGTATTGTTCCTTCGTAGGGTTGTATTTGCACCTATTTCTTCTTCACTTTCTTGTACATATTCGTGTTGGGTTACATGCACCTAACACTTCAGTTTCTCCTTGGCACAAATTGGGGATTGATAACCCCCAATCCTTCAGTGAAGTTCAAGAAATACAAATATTCAAGAAAAAGTAGAGCACAAACAAGCAAGTGTGTTCTTTCCTTGTTTATATCTTTTCACTTCACATATATGAAAATATAAATACTTTTTGTTACATGTTTTATTTGAGTTATGATCAATTATCTATCACATACATTGAATACACTCTATGTTACAGGTTCAATCATGGAGCATGCCAACACCAAGCACAACAACACAACTACAAAATAAAAATTCAAGAAAAAGCAAAGTGTGTCTACACGCTGAGGTACAATTTCCTTTAAGCATACAATTTTCAATTCATACTTAAGGGGGGCAAATGTAGACACTCAAATTTGGTAGTTTGCACTTTGGAAATTCTTGGTTTGACTATGCACTATTGCTATGATAAGTACAACTTCTCCATTCTTACTTAATACTATTTGAGGTCCATTATTTAGCTTATTTATTCTTGCACACTAACATGTCGACACATTCTAAGAATATAATGTAGAAAATAAATGGAAAAACATCAGTTGGCAGGATCTAAACTTCATTTGAAATATTTTATTCTCCTAGTTAGGACCACACAATTTGGTCAGGAATTTATATCCAAGCTTAACCCATTTGTATGGTCTTGGACCGACATGTCTTCTAGCTAAATTTTTCAAATTAATATCTTTTATTGGGTCTTATAATTCATCTAGGTTTGCCTTTATTAGATAAGTCATCTATGAAACCCTAGATAAGCAAGTAAACACTACCTCATTTGGTAACTTATGAATTCTAATGAAATGAACTAGAGAACTCACTTCATAAACTTGTAAAAGACATCCAAATCCCCCTAAATCTCACATTATCACATCTAAAGTAATAAGGGAAACACCCACACCAGGTTTGAAGCTACAATCCAGGTTAAGCCAATCATATATCTCATATATAAGCACTCAAACATCCTCTCTCCAAGTGTTTAACAAGACCTGGGTCAAAGCATGCATAGTCAAAACAAATGTCAAATTTGATTGATCTATCTAGATATCACATGTTAGGTGGAGAACAATGTGTGGTTTGAGGCCTCTTTAGAGTAATGTCAATATCTATGGTGCACGGGGGTTCCCACAACACTTATAATATTTGTTTTGTATAAATATTCATCTATGACCAGGGTTTTACGTGATGATCAATCCATACCGAGAGCCTCATAGTATGTGCAACAACTAGGGTTTGAAAACATTAAACAAAACTAGGAAGGTGAGCATCACATAAAGTTTTAGAAGCTAAAGGAGAGTAGGTTTAAGATCATACAATAGGGTCAAGACCATACAATATGATCTTGGCAGTTTGGTACGACCCTATCCAGATTGATTCACAATTCTAACTTCTATTGCGAGGGTTATTCGGGTTCAGACCTCCCGATTTCACTATTTTGCAAGGTTTTGTATCTCTCTAAAAGTTATTTGTAATCAAATAAGTTCCTCTATACATTCATTTTGAGCTTTCATTTACACGTTAGGTTGATTGATGTATGTTATACTATTTTTATATTATTTGAGTTACAAATTTGATTTATTATATATATTGTAGCATTTTTGTAAGATCTAAAATCAACTCTAATATAATCCAAACCTAATTAAATTGACCTAAAATTTAATTAAGAGTTAAACCTATATATATATGAAGAGGAAGGGGAAATTAGTATTGAATGTGAATTCAAGTAATGTAACTAATGAAGAGTTGGTAGAAATCCAAGAAGATCAAAATGAATAGGTTAAAAAGTGTTAAAGATTCATAGGCCTTTTTAGATATGATAATTCATTAATTCCAAATGTTGGCTTGGGGTATCAACCTTTTACATAATCTTTTAATTTTTTAAATTCTATCTTGTAATCACCTTTACTTAGCTACATCCTAAACAATGCCTTGTTGGAGATTGAAAATTTGTAAGTATTTGGTATCTTTACAAACTTTTCTATTTCCTTTCCTTTACCCCAAATAATGTACTATAGGCCTATAACAATCAAAATTTCACATATAAAAATCCATATGGTGCAAAAATTAAATATATATCATAATATAACACTAATGACAATTCGTGGAGTAAAATTTAAATAAATCATATTTTAAAACCAATGACACTTTTATCCCAATCTTACTACAAATCCGTTTTAAATTAATATAAATAATGATGTAATATCAAATAAATTAACTCATAACTGATTACTTAAGATTAATATTGATATAATTTATTTATAAAATTAATATTAATACAAATCTATTAAAAAAGTTCAGGGATGGTGCAAACATGATGCTGTTTACGCCACATTTTCACCATGACTACCTATAAAACTAAAAACAAAAAGGTGAGAGGGCCTGGAATCCCTCCCACTTTATTTTTCTATTTTAACATTGACTACAATTAGGAAAGAATAACAACAGATGAAAGTGAAAGGGAAAGGATAAGGAGAAGGAAAGGTGAAGTAAATTGGGATAGATAAAACAATACAGAGAAAGGGATAATGGGGGAAGGAGAAGGAGATTTATGTTATAACAAAAAAGAAAACACATTTACAGAATAATGAATTCATTAACACAAGCTTGCAATAGAAAATATTCAATATTTATTGATGCAAAAGTTCATTACATTTATTTTTCGCCCGATAAGCTTTTAATAATATTTCAGGATGTTGGCAACGAGACCCAACCGCTTAATGGGCCCAATCAACTACAACCCATCACACCTAAATAAAAACTATCCTCGTTAACTTTATCTCACTCTTTATGTTAATATATAATACAAAGTGAATTTTTTTCAAACCTAAAGTAAAAAATAATTAATTATGACTTATAATTATTCCTAACTAACCTATGTAAGCCTAGGTCTAATGAGTTGCTAGTCTTTGTAGCTATTGTAATGCAGACGGTGTGCTCAAAAATCTAAAAAATGAAAATTCATGATCAACTTAATCTATGTGATCCATCTCATTTCATATAAATAATCACACCTAATCATACTGTGTCCTAATGAACCATGTGCCAAAAGAGATAAAAAATTAGATAGCTCAAGTTAATGCCCATGAGTAACCCAAAACCCAAAAAGTGTGCTACAATTTCACTATAAAGCTTGATTATCTCCATATCTACCATGATGACAAAATTGAGCTATTATCAATCTAAAAAGCTCTCAAACTCAAAAAATGTAGGAAAATGTTGACACATAATAAACTACCTCTTTGGAATAAAAATTGTGCCGAAGCTAACTATATGTGATGAGCTAGATTCATGCATAGTCATTAAAAAACCCATACTCAAACTAAAATATCTGATTTGATGAACTAGCTCCATGCATAGTCATTGAAAACAAAATACTCAAATCTCCCCTAAATGTAGCTCCAAACGCTACAATATATAATCTCTAAAATTTGATGTTTCAGGTGCTAGTTTGAACATCAATAACTCAAAAAAAGGATATCAAATCCTAGGACCTTTCATATGTCCTATCCTCGATGTTGGAATCAATCATGACCAAACACAGTCCAATACTATACTACAATGAGCTGTAATTTGTAATACTTTGAATAACCAATTATTGATGGTCAATATGAGTAGTCTTTAAGTAACACATCTGAGAAAAATACTCACCAATCTAAAATCACCTCAATAAGCAACATGGTAAGATATATCCAAGTACATCATATGGAATATCTACAAGCCTATACATAATTGATCTAATATACATCCATATTCATTGCATATAGTGTGTAAAATACACCTAGTATCAAATCATCCACTCACACCAAAAATCATAAAATCTTGAGTAATAAGCTACAAAACCAAGTTCTCAGACAAATAAGCACTCTTGAGAAAACAAGTACTTTGAAAACTGCAAGTCATGTGCGATAAATCTATCAGGGGCACATGTAAAAAAATCAACAACTAAAAGTACTCAATAATTCATATGTATGATGAATAAAAGCATCCACATGCTGATATATATCTAGACACATCTCAAGAATATCACCATTATCTGCCACTTATAGCAATTCAAATCCATATACTCAAAAATTCAATGCTCAATTCGAAGTTTGATGCATGATGTTCCCCCAATCATATGAGAGTGAAGAATCACTTTGTATAACCCCCTAAAAGAGAGGTACTTTAATTGACTTACATAAATCATCCTAGTACTATATATGTGATGCACAACTCAATGATGCCCTTTCAGGATTTCATCACGAGTCTCCATTAAGCCACACTTTTAGGTTTTTAGTTTAATGATAAGAGTTTGTAATCTTCCCTTTTAGGTTTTCAACTTACAACTCAACTACACAAATATATAATAAACAATAAGCAATTGAAAAGAGGCAATATATCAACCTCCATGACCTCATACAATTAGCAATAAGGACTCTCAATATAATCATGTGATGCATATACTACCTCCTCAAAATGAACATTTTATGCCTTAAAAATTTGATTAAAATATTTTTGAAATTCTTGACACAACTAGAATTTGAACTAGTACAAGAAAATTTTAACAAGTTTAAGAAGGTCTAAGCGCATCATTAGCAATATTTATATGAATAAGATCAACATCCTTAGCATGACTAGACAAGTCATCAACAATGATAAAGTACTAGAATCTCCTGTAGGATTTTGACAACAAACAAACCTAGTACATGAGCATCTTTTATTTACTATGAAGAATGTTTAATTGTGTTTTTGAGGTCATGAGAAGGTTGTAAGATTGGTTCCCTCCATTTTGTCCCTATTCAAATTCAAACTTGAGTGTAAGTTGTAATAGTAAAAGCAAGTAAAGTCTTATAGGTGAATTATCCATAGTCAATTTGACTTAGCAAGATTAATTTATGCTAAATAAGGTCATGAATAATATATAAATAGGTGTGTACGAGCTCATGAGTAGGTTTCAGGTGATATTTATCATATTTTTTAATTTAGTAGGTTGTTAAGTCATTTTAGGAACTTGTTGAGCTTCCTAGGGAGAAAATAAAGAATCTACTTTGGTCAATAATCCTATATGGATCAAGAATTCAATGTATAATACAAGAGAGGAAGTATTTAAGAGGTAATTGAACTATGCATGAGGTTTAACAATGATAATATACCTCTATTTTGCATATTTTGTATATTTTGCATGTTTAATGAGACTGTACATAAGGTTTTTTGTGTGGGAAATGGCCTAAAACCCCACATTTTTGAAAATCATTACTAAACACCCTACTGTCATAACGTAAAGTTGTAGGGAGTGATAAAGGCACAACTCAATTTTTGTTAGCTCTTGACAGCCAAAATTAAGGTTTGTATAAACATTTGAAAGGTCATGGGTTAAAACTAGGGCATGTAATAAATATAATTATACCTGATGAAATCCTCCCAAATTTAGAGGAATTATCTGCCCGAGCTAGATCAAGAAGTATCCAAAATCTCAAATTGATCCCACACATGCAAAAGGAGATATTGTGTACAAAATTTTTGTAGGACTATAGAGAACAGACAGTGAGCAGGGGAGCATAACAATTGATGCAAATTTGATCAAGTGACTATTTCAAAATCTAAGGATTATTGAAGTGAAGTCTTAAGAGTAAATAGGAGGTGTGAACAAGGGATTGGAGGTAAGTAGAGTTTATTTTAGTTAAATGTCACTAAGCAGTCCTAGCCAAGTCTAGGAAGAACAATAATATTTTGGTTTTCTTTAATCTTTGTCAAAAAGGAACTTAAGTGCAAGTTATGGTGGTGTTAAGGCTCTAAAAAGGTTTTTAGAATCATGCATCAAGGTTGCATATCCTGGTCTAAGTGGAGGAATAAAGAGAGGATTTGAATCATATATCTATAAGGACTAAAACAAAGACTGCCTAATCTTATTTTCTCAAATTTAACCCAAAGGAATCTAGGAAGAGGTTATATGTGTTTTAAGGGCTTAATCAAGAGCATTGACATCAGTTGTAAAGGTTATATGATCACTGTCCTAAGAAATTTAGAGTCCAAGACTCTTAAACCAAGGAGTAACAACTAGACTCAAATGAGACTTCAAGAAAACATTGAGAGAATGAATGCCTATGAGCTCTTGTAAGGTGTAGGCAGTAATAACTAGTGAGGATCTAGTGGATAATGACACACAATGATTTATGCCTTAGAGGATTGAATGAAAATATCTATGTTAAGATAAGATTTGAATCATATAGATGCCAAAGCAAGTGTAACAAGTACTAGGTGAGAATCATATTCCTAATACCAATCTGGTAAGAATTGGATTGAGCTAAGATTGACATCAAAATCTTGTATCTAACTAACTAAAATATACATTCCTCATAAGATATGTAGGTGGATCTTAGAGATAAAAATGTTTGACAAAATGTGTATATTAACCACATGATAGATAGGGGTGTAGATCAAAACAAGTACTTGAGGTATGACCTTGATAGCCAAAATGATAATAGGTTTGGAATTCACAAGTTTCAGTACTAAATTCATTTTGATGATATGAAAACTTATAAGACTTGAATTTAATAGGATGATTAACAAACTCAATTTTACTTTAGTTTAGATTACCTCCATATAAAAATTTAATGGGTTTTAAATACTCTGGTAATGACAACCTACATCACCTTCATACCCTATACCAAAATGATGTTTATTTGATTTCATCTTCTCCTAGATGCACATAGTAGGTGTAGAATCAACAATGGTGCTTAAATCAAGTGTTTTTGCACTAGTACATGGTTCACCAGGTTTAACCATAGACTTAACCATAGGTTTAAAAATAGGATCCTTGACAATATTGTGTGACCCTTGAGAATTGATATGATCATGCAGAAGAACTATCTCCTATTACAAATATTTTTTATTGGCTGAAAAATCCATCAATATGGGCTTATATTGCCTCCAACATACTGAAATCATTTTTCCTCTTGAATTGTACTTACACCGAGTTACAAAAACAATATTCCATCTAAATACATAGTGCTTATGTTGTATGCAGTACTAAAATGTAAACAAAATTAAGAAATTAACGTACAATGATAACTTATACATTTGGTAACAACACAAGTGCTCAAAAAATCATACAATCCTTATATATGCAAGTTCAAGAACAAGAAAATGATGGCCCCATATGCAAAAGTTATGACAATTTGTAGTTTCATTCTTGTTTCATGTTAGGAAGACCCCCCTTCCCCCACCCCAATGTAATTTAACAAATTCAACTAGTTTACGAGGATTAAAAGTTCATAGCTAGACAACATGTACCCATCACTATTTGTATTTGTTAGAATTGGGGCACGGAATTTAGTTTACAAAAAAATAGTTTTTGCAAAAAACTTATAGCCCAAAAAGAAAGATATAGTAAAAATAACAATTGTAAAAGCATATCTTCCTAATTTTCATAATTAATTCAAATGTAATTTATTTAAAATTATGGTTTTGGAAATTTTGAGGTTTAAAACATAAAAATTCCATCAGCCAATAACCTTCAATATCCCTCCATAACCTTATCTTCTATAATTTATAAGATAATGTGTGCAATTGATTTATTTAAAGGTTTTTTGTTTTTCTTTTTGGATAAGTTTCCAAACATGAGATATTAAATTTGCACAAAGTTTCACAAGTAAATTTCCTTTAAAATGTTTAAAGAGCCCACACATCGAGTGTTGCGTAATAATATTACTATCTTTCCAATGTCCAACATAGAAAATAATGCTCTAAATAGATGAAAACACCCTTAATGTTTTTAACACTGAATATAGTACATAAGTAATTTAATTCTTTGTTTTTCATAGTTTAACAATTCCAAAAAAAAGAAAGAGCACCTAACAATATTAATTTCCCCTCAACAATGAGTAGGGCCCACACAACACTTCAAATCAATAAAAACACAAAAGGATAAATTTGTGCATTAATTTCCAATGCCCTTTCATAATGTGAGGAACCACGTTTTAGATGTCAGACTTTTCAACACCTTGAAAATGAATTCGCATTTATCCTCCTGTCAATAATTTCAATAATAATTTAACAAAATTTCCAATGCCTTTTGGAAATTTTTTCACTCCAATGCCTGTGTGATTCAAGGCTTTCGTGAAGATCTCCATACGTTATGACATCTTACTTTAATGTTAATCTTTCAACTTCAAAATCTTGTTGATTTTGAACTTTACAAGAAAATAAATGGCACCAGATACATTTAATATGAAATTTTTGTCACCATATCAATAATAAACAACATCCAATAAGTAAAAAATGGTGCAAAAATTGATTACATTTATTTGGCACCCATTTTTTTTAATAAGTTCTCATAAAGTTGGCTACGAGACCCAACCAACTAACATAAAGTGATGTTTATTCAAACTAAAGTATAAAATAATTATTAACACACTAATTAGTTATGACTCACGATTAGTCCTAGAAAATTGGGACAAAAAGTGGGCAAAAATGTAAAATGGCCTACCCCCCATACTTTAAGAGGGAATTTGAGACCTTTAATGCATCCAATGCAACCAGTAAGAGAAGAAAAAGAGGAAGAATATGCATTATATTTGCAAAATCCCAGATAAGAGGTATGTTGATGTTTCACTTAAAATTGATAAATATTTATGTAAATTATATTGATTAAATTTTTAAAATCATTGCCAAAACAATTGTAGGGTAAATTGAAAACCCCTAGAATAAATTTAAAACCTATAACAAATTGAAAACACTGGAATTTTTGGAAATATAATGTTAGTCCTCACTTTAGGTGTGTGAGTAAATGCATTAGTTAGAATAATATATTACTTGTGTACATTTGTATGAGATGAGTTGTAATAAAAAATCATGGGATAAGTATGTGTTGGGTGATTCTAGGGATTATGAGGTTGTTGTTAATAAACTTTGACTCTTACTTGTAGGATTTTAATAAGCTATACATTTTGTAATATCTATTAATTAATAATAAAATAATTATGTTTTTGTATGACTGTACTAAAAATAATATTTTTTTATTAGGACAAGTTAGCCATTAGCCATGAAAGCCCTTTACAAATAAGTTAACTATGTCTAAGGCTATTTTGTGATGATTAACTATCAACCATGAAAGTAAGTTAACTATGTCTAAGGCCATTTTTTGATGATTAAGGTTGATTGGAGATTTTAAGGTATTTATTTATAAACACATACATCTATTGTTCGATTCATGTAGAGTAGATCATTGTCAAGATGACACTAACTATTCTCTATATAAAATGCACCAATGTGCATGCATGGTACATACACTCCATTTTTTCTACCATTCAACTTAGTTTTTCCTACAAAAATAATGTGTCAGAAAACACAATCTGTTCTTCAATGAAAAAAAACTCACAACCATTATGATTTGAACGGGCCATGATTGTGCTTTTACAGGGCATGCATTATCCAACTCAGCTACCAATGAAGTGATGAAATGGTTTGCAATGACTTACATGTATTCTACAACACAAAAACTTATTTTGGGATGATGCAACAATTGACAAGATGTCATACCTATCATGTCAACATCATTTATGTATTTTCCTATGTATACACAGGTGTATTTTGTATGGAGACTATCCTCCACTTTGTTAATATTGAATTCATTGAGTCCCGATATCATTTAGTGTGGTCAACTTAATCTCTACCATCATAGTATCACATGATGTCTATGTATCCACATACAATTCCTTCATCCTTATGACTGACAATATTGTCACACATAGAGAAGAAAAACACACATTCATTATGAGATTTGATCCATGGACTTCAAATTCTATAAACATATTTGATTTATTATGGTTTAATATGCACACAATTGGGCATTGGTACCAATTAATAGTCACGTGGTCAACTATCACTGTAGGCTCTATCAAGTATACACTTATATTACATTTGAACTACTAGTTATGAGGTCGAAAGACTTATTACCTGTGTAAGATTGATTATGATGTGGTTTGATATCTCTTACAACTCTATAGCTTGATACATTGTGGTATGTGTTTTATGTCATACCATGCAAATTAGATCTTTACATGATAAGAAAGTTTAAATTATGTGATTTGTATAAGGGAGAGGAGCCAATCCCTCAATATGGACCAATACTTGTGAGGGTAGATGAAAATTAAGGAGTAGTACATACCACTTTACCACTTAAATTTTGAAAAAAGTACCCTCTAGAATATGTCACATAATTCACATAAAATCAATTAGCCAATCAAATGCTGAAAAATAGGTAAAATAAAATGTATGGATTAATTCTCAAGTAATGGTGCACCTTGAATATCTTTGTATTTGCAATTACCAAAATTAAATATTAAAAAATGTCTCTTCCACATAATTAAAAATTTAAAATGAAATATTTATAATGGAGAGAACATAACCTATTAAAGGATATTTTTTGTTTTTAGCATGATGTTTAGGTTACTATGTGCACCCTTAAACTTAGGGTGTACAATCTCTAGCTCCTTTCCCTCAGTTAGATTTAGTGCTACAGTTTAAACATTGTGTTTTAATTAAAATATTTAGGTGCTATAGGTATATAATGTGGTTTTTGGTTATTAATTCTCTTAGTCTAGATTTAAAATTCTAATCACAACTTAAAGCTATATTAAAACTTGAAAGTCATATTCTTGGGATAACCTCTCTTTGTCTAATTAAAGTGTTTATCTAAGTATTAGGTTTGAAGTTTGAAATCAATTAGTTCATCATTTGTCATAGTCAAAATATATGTGTATGGATGCATTTTTGGTTAAAATGAATGTCTTGATTGTCAGTCTAAATTATGGGGGTTAAATGGAAAAAATTAAGTCTAATTGATAAATTTGAAGGTAGCTATTGTCACCGATGTCAGATAAAGACTGTTGGTGTGTGTGACTTGCCTCGTCATCCTAGGGGTTTCATCCACATCACATGGTGAGTTACCTCACCTAGCGAGGTTAATAGGTCTTAGGAGTTATATGACAAGTGGAAGATTCCATCATAGAATATGTCATTGTCATATGCGTCAATGACATCATAGGAGTTACATTCCCTATTTAGAATCGTAACTCCTATTTCCCTCTTATAGGGAATGATTTTCCAGGCACAGGAGTTACACAACACTCCTATATGTACCCTCATTTTTTGCTCTATGACTATGAGAAAACATGTTTCTCTATTGCATGATTTTCCATTGTTCGAATCTTGTTGATTAAGTTAGAGCTACCACGTTATAATTGGAGTGCAAATTCATCATGGTGCACAATTTTTGTATTGATTCTCACGAACACTCTTTCATGGTATAAGAGCTTGAGGGTTTGGTAAACGTGCACTCGTCATTTTTGGGTTGCTAATTACTTCTAATTTCAAATTTTATCATTCCTTGTGTAAGTTTTCATTATTTTTATTGGAATCATGCTAATAAGTTTTTACTATTTGCTCTTGGATTTTGTGCATTTTGGGGTTTGTGCATGTGTGTAGGTTTGTGTCTTTCACTGTTGGATTTTGTTGGTTTCAGTCACATCTTGGTAGGAAAGTGATTTTTTTATATGGTGGTTTCATCTTGTAGTTGTATCATATTTTTAAATAAAAGTGTTGTTTTTTAAATATGTGTTTTTTTGGCCTTTTTCTGCCTCTCTCTCGCATGGTTTGCATCCTTTTTCCCCTTCATTATCTCTTACGTGATCTTGGGTTGCTTTGTTTAGTGTTTGCATTACATTGTTTACCTCTGGTTGCATTGAGTGGTTTTTTGTTCCTTGTATTGTTGGTCGAACCCAACTCGTTGGCACCTTGTGCATTGCTTTGGGAAGTTATTTATTTGCATTTGGCCTTCCACCACTATTGCATTGTTTGAAGGCCTTTTTCTTTATTGCACTTCAGTGTTTCATTCCAACCATTTCCTTGTGCACTTTGGCTCCCTTCATTGCGTATTTCCTTGGGTCACTTTTTGAGCTATCTGCATGTGAGATGTGTTTGCCTTGCCCACATTTTGCATCAAATATTTTTCTGGTCTACTATGTGATTTTTCACTAGCCATTTAAAGCTTGCTTTACATTATGCCTTGAAACCCCTTCTGTTGAAAACCCCAACTACCTCTCCTTGCTCCATGTGGATCTTGTCCCATGTCTCACGTCGGGACCCTTAACTCGGTATGTTGCCTTGAATGTGCTTTAATTTTTTCATTCTTCCACTCACATACGTGGTTTTTTACATAAGTTGGATTTTTATTAAATTGGGATTGTTTTAAAGCCTCAGGTTTTTTTTATTGAAAATTGCACTTTTATATTAATAGAAAGATATATACAACGCCATTCGTACAAAAATGGGTGGAAAAGTCACACCCTAGAATGCCAAAAGTCACATCGAGCTAAAACAAGCCTCAAGAGAGGCAAGCAAGAGCACAAAAACCACTACATAAACAGTGCAAATTTCAACCAAAAAAAGAGAGCAAGAATTAAGCAACAACCGCGAACATGGAAGAAGGTTGCAGGGGGGAGGGGGACTATCAGGCTTCTCACCCCATCCCCAACTAGAAGGGTGAGCCACATCAGAAATGGGATCCCACCCATCCCAACCATTATCTTTCTTATCACCAAAATTATCATTAGGTCTAGTGGGGGAAATGGCTAGTGATAACCGAGGGAACTTTCCCTGAACAGGAGCGAACCACCAGAACTACTTGCTAGAGGAAGCACAGGCGAAGGCGGTCTAAGAGGGGAGATATCCGCCGAGGAGAAAGACTCCATGGGTGGTGATGGGCACGCCCCCACCGTGACTAGGAGGTGGAGAACGGAGAGGCGGAAGGCAGAAAATGACGACGCGGCGACGACGAATGGTGACGCGGGGGCGCATTCGGGGGAACTTGACTTACAACACAAGGGGCCGAACCCTAGTGGTTGAGGAGGCGCTGAAAATGCTCCACCTCGAGCTTGAACCTTCTCTGTCTGATTTTGAATCTAAAGCATGACATTAGAGATCACAACCACTTTATTAGTAACAGAGAAATCATGATCAAGCGTAGCACTATTAAAAACTGCATTATTTCTATCTTTCTAGAGAGCAAATAAAATCTCAGTTCTAAAGATGTGCCAAATTTTGGTGTAAATTGCAGGTAGCATGGTCGAGTCCCCCAAAAGATTCATTTTCCAGAGAAAAAATCCAGAGAAAAGGGTTAGAAGAGGGTATGAATCCATCTCCAAGTCGTTTACGAATGAGGGCAAAACCGAAAAAATGACTTAATAGATTCGGCTTCTGACAGCATAAGAAAATTGGATGAAACCCTAGATGAAGGAGCCGAGTGCCAACCGAAAGGCCTTGATGAAGGATGCACCATAGAAAATGGGCTTTCTTGGGCTCAACATGAGCAGACCAAACCCTCTGGAAACGACGAGACGAAACAGAGGCCGATGAAGAAAGGCACCAATGACGATTAAGGGTAACAAAATCAACCACTTTAGGAGCCAACAACGAATAACCGAGGGAGGGTTTGTAACGATAGAAAGTCATAGCAGTAGGCCAGTTCTAGTCATGCCACCAAGGAACACCAGAGGTAAGCCAATTTTATACAAATATTTGTTAGGAATAGCTTCAATCAATTGTCGAATAGGTTCTGCATCAGTAGGGAGAAGCCAAAATTTTAAAGCAATAGAATCCCAAGAAAGCCAGTCTCAGGAATGTTTGCAGAATAAATCTCCAATGAACTGAATTCCCTTTTTAAACAATCGACAGAGCTTTAGACCAGGGGGCTAAAGTGAAGGGTTTGTCCTTGAAACTAAAACACAAGGGGACCACCAAAGAGACAAGGAGTTAATAGAGAGACCAGACCTGAAACCATCACCTACCCAAACCAAATTAGGTTTGAGAAACTCCAGGCCTTCCAGATACTCTACCGAATAAATGAACCTTTAACCTTAACAAAAACTGGACAAAGCAAGCAAAAATTGGAAATTAAGGCCTTTCCAAGCAAGTCCTGCCCAAGGGGACCCCCTAACAAATGCCATGACAGATAAGCAACTTCCAAGCTTCATTGCCCTCTAAACTACGTAAAATCCATTTAACACAAAGAGCTTTTCCCTGGAGTTTGATGTCAATCATACATAAGCCCCCAACATCTTTAGGCATACAACAAATGTCCCAGGCCACCCTATGGAAACCCTTGTGCCCTTTAGTGTTGGCCCACAAAAAATTCTGCACAACAGCTTCTCAAGTTTGGCATAAGCAACATTAGAAGGAGCCCAACAAGAAGAATAATAGACATGTGTAACAACAAGCACTTTGGAGAATATTTGAAACTTACTTGCTAAAGAGAGAGGCTTAGAGATCCAATAAGAAATTTTACGTTCAACTCTTTGAACAACATATGCCCAAAGCTGAGCAGAAGTGGCCTGGAAGGAAAAAGGGATCCCAAGAAATTTAAACTGCACACCAGGTTCAATCCAGCTCCATTTCATCACTGCAAGCCAATTAGGCATGGGAAGTTGAGACTGTTTGTAGCACTAAGTTTTTTCCCATTGAATAACAGACCCTGAAGCAAGACAAAAAATGTCTAAACAATCTAGTGCTTGACACACAAATTGTTCTTCCTCAAAGAGAGTGAGAAATGAATCATCAACAAAATGACCATTGATAAGTTACTTGAGAAGTAGAAGGTAACTGAGATACCTTTAACAAGTCCTTGAGAAGCTCTATGGGCAAGAAGATAATTCAAACCTTCAGTGGCCAACACATACAGGGAGGGAGCCAAAGGGAATGCCTTAGCGAATAGACCTGAAAATACCAAACCTGGAAGACTGTGCCCCATTTATAGTGATACAAGCCCCATCATTCTGAAAAAGCATTTAAACAGACTGTACAAACCTAGGACCAAAGCCCAAAGCCTGGAGCATGGCTAAAATGAAAGACCACTCAATCCTGTCATAAGCTTTATCAAAATCAATTTTAACAAAGAGAGCTTGCCGAGATGATTAACGAGCCCATTCCATTCCTTCCCAAACAACAATAATATTATCAAGAATGAATATCGTTCTTAATAAAACCAATTTGTTCACTTCTAAAAATTAAGGGCAAGAGATTGGAAATCCTGTTAGCTAAAGCTTTAACAATGATCTTATAAGAAACATTAAGCAGAGTGATGGGCCTCCAGTTGGTGATGAGTTCAGGATCCCCTGCTTTGGGAATGAACTTGATGTTGCCTTGATTAATGAGGTTCCCCAGGGAATTGGAAGCAATGGCTTCCAAATAAACATGGTGGAGGTCCGGACCCACTGTGTCCCAAAGGGTTTGATAAAACTCCACTGGAAAACCATCAACTCCAGGAGCCTTGTCAGCTACCATTTGAAAATCAACTTCCTTCAAATCAGAGAGTGAAAGAAGGCGATCACAGGCAGTCCTCTGAGGGTGTGAGACTTTGTAAGGAACCACCTGAAGACATTGCAAAAGAGCTTCCTCACGAGCAGGAGTGGTAGGTTGAACTGCAAAAACTCCATGATAGTGCTGGACAAGGCCTGAAGGATGTCAGGTAAAGCAGTTAATTTTACATTATTATGCAAAATGGATTTAATCTTATCAGAAAGAGTGCTTGGAACACAACATTATGAAGAACTCTTTAGAATCTCGATCACCAATCTTGAGCCAATGAAGGCGAGCTTGCAGCTGAGCCCCCCGAACATTGTAGGCTTCATGAACCTTGAGAGCATGTCTCCAAATAACAGCTTGAGACTGTAAATTTGTGTTGAAAGGAGAAGCCTCAAGCTCATGTGAGATTCTTTCAAACTCATGAAAGGAAACTGCATGATCATTTTTCCTGAAAATGGAAGCCTGTTTACCATAAATACTCAAAAAGATACTGGTGTGTTTGATGACATCATTCCACCACTGAATCCAACCAGAGGAATCCGAGGGTCGAGGGACCATATTCCAAATGCGTTGTATGTGAGACACAATCCAAGCATGTTTGAGATGAGTAGTATTGAGACAAATTGAGAAATTCCCTTCGATTTCTTAACAAGATGATTCCAAGAAATATTGAAGAAGATGGGAAAATGGTTTGAAAGAAAAGTAGTGGTGGCTACAACCACAGGCTGGTCAGAGACATGGGAAAATAAGAAAAAGTCTTGAGAGGGCATTAGAGCACGGTCAAGCCTTTTAATCACTCATTCTTGTCCCTCCCGAAAGTTGGACTAGGTAAACCAAGGAGCTGAAGAATGATGTCAGTAAGGGAGATTAGGGTAAAAAAGGCCCAATTTATGCCTGAAGTAAAACCAGGCTTCCCGCTCTCCCGCACACCACCGCATTGGCAATCTGCCCCGCTTGTCTTTTGGGTTCTCAATCATGTTGAAGTCACCATAGACCACCCACAAAGCAACTAACAAAGAATCTACAAGCCAATGCCAAAAAAAGAGCCCTTTCCCCAACATCATTAGAGGCATAGATATTAGCAAGACCAAAAATACGACCGTCAAAATCAAACAGAGTCCACACCACACGATGCGTGGGGTCCCAACCCCATGAGATCACATGCTGGGCAATGTCAGGAGCAATCAAAGTCATAACCCCACTGGTGACCCTGCTCATGACTCGAGGTGTGACAAATGGCATGCAGCCAAATAGTACGAGCTGCAGAATGTAACAAAAAGTCTAGAAAGCTTAACTTGCTTGCAAACACAAAATTTGCATATGAACGAAAGTGTTGACAACTGTCCCTGAGCTAGATAAATGTGGGTCGGTTTAGTAAGCCCACGAATATTCCAAGAGTACACTATCATTGAGAAAGATCTAAGTTCATATTTCCCTCACTGTCCAATGCAGAGAGTACTTCATATTGATTGGGAGAAAAAGAGGTTTGGTTGAGAACCGGGATCAAATACTCTCCAAAGGTCCAAGGTCGACACTTGTCTTACACATACTCACCATCCTTCGTAGGGGAAGGGATACAAGAACATTTTTTTCTATCTGTGCGAGGGGGTCTAGAAACCCCAAAAGGGTTATCCAAAACTGGGGCAGTAACAGTCGTGGCCACAACAAGAAGATAGGCAGGTCGGGCTTAACAAATTCTGATTATTTGGCCAGAGGTGTTGTGGAGGCACTAGCACCTTTGTTGGAAACCATGCGACAATAAGATTTTGGTTTTACAGGGCCCTTTAAAGCTCCCTTTTTATTAGTCATAGTTGTCCAATTGTATGACAAATTTTTAGGGTTTGACTGTGGTTTTTCTATAGGAAAAATACGTGAGTCGGCCATGAGAGGACATTCACAAATCATATGATCAAAAGACTTAAAACAAAAGCAAGTGTTCAACATATTGATATAGAGAACCCCTTGATTGAAACGATGTTTCTCCTACTTACATATTAATCGATTCCTTAAGATCCTTGGAAAGGTCCACCTCAACGCACACATGACATTGAGGGCGAGCGTTAAAAAATTTGGGTCTCTCATTACAAATGATTCGTCCCAAGGGTTTGACAAGATCCCCTATAAAATACCACAATGGCAAAGGTAACCTTGGAAACTCAATCCAGACAGGGACCTTGAGCTTTGCCTATTTTGAGACTTGAAAATAACAAGTCCAATGGGAGAAAATGACCAAGGAGTTTTGGATTAACCATGGGCCATGGTCAATAATGGATTTACAATGCTCAAGGTTCGAAAAGTGAAACAACAAAAAGCAATTGCCAAGGTTTTGGATGCCTTCAAGCTTCACACCATGGCTCTTCCAGTGATTGTGAACCCATTGTTTCAACAGACTCTCTACTTGTGTTTTCTTCACCGAAAATCCAAAAAATGGAAAGTCAAATCCAATTGCCTATTGGATCAGCATTTAATGAAAAACAAATTAAGTGAAAAGTGGAGAATTAGACCCTAGCAGGCAAGGTAAAATTTTACCTTCACGTTGTTTATGTTTTTCCCGCAAAAGCAACTTAAGTGAAAAGTGGAGAATTAGACCCTAGTCAGGCAGGGTAAAATTTTACCTTCCTCCTGCTTATGTTTTTCCCTCAAAAGTAACTTAAGTGAAAAGTGGAGGATTAGACCCTAGCAGGCAGGGTAAAATTTTACTTGCTTGTTGCTGATGTTTTTACCACAAAAGTAACTTAAGTGAAAAGTGGAGAATTGGACCCTAGCAGGCAAGGTAAATTTTACCTCCCCCCAATTGTATTTTTCCCTTGGCTTATAGCCAAAAAGTGTGACCCATCCTTGCATCATTAAATGCCTAAAATCAGACTTCTTTTAATTGTCAGGAAGCATCCAATTTTGGCACCTAGGGTTGGAAAGGATTCTTTTTTATTATTCGGGTTATCTGCATGTTGATGTGAGTGCATGGGTGAATAAAATAATATTTTTAGATTGCTTGGCATGCGAGCAAAGTCTAAAAATAGAGGGCAACATGATTTATAATAATATCTCAGTGAAGAAATTAGATATTCATGCTATGGACTGCATACTTGTCTGAATTATTTGTAGGAATACTTCATTTATGCCCATATTGGTGAAGAAAGCAGAAGGCAATGTTTGATACATTGAAAATATCTTTAGAATCATAGGAAGAGAAATAGATCCAACTCTCATAATTGCAAAGGATTCAGGAAAAAAAATCATTCTCTTTTTTCTAATGCGGCCCATGTAGAAGTTATTACATGTAAAATTCCTTTCAGGAGCTTATGCATGTGCTCCCAATCTTCTGGTTGAAGCCTTCATTGAATTTATGTGTATTTGCCTTCACCCGTAAGTGTTTTCCAAAATTTAAAATTGCTCATATGTGATTAAAAATAAAAGGTGATGAGTTTTGTTTGAATTGTTTACACCAAACATTTTACTAGTGCACGTGCTAGAGAAGAAGAAATGCAAAAGCTTCAAGGATATGAGGGAAGATAGGCCAAAGGCAATGCCCATAAGAAAATCACAATTAGTTGCTTCCAGATCCAGTTTGGTGAGAATCAAAGGAAAAGGTTTAACAACATACATGAGAAAAAAGAATCTCAGATTGAAGGAAGAGATATCATTCAGATCATTCATTGCTAAAATAGATGAAGCAGAAGTACAATTCATATTGGATCAACATGCAGAGTATGGGGGAAGGTCAGGAGAGTGTTGTAGATGGAATAAGTTCTTTTTCTTTCTCTTATTTTATCCAAAAAAGTAATTGAATAATCAATTAAATTGTAAAACTTAGGTAATTGGCTTTAAAAAGTCGTTACTTCAAGTTACTGGAAGAAGTCGATTACTTGGAAATAGGTGGCAAATGATGCAAAATAGAAAGTTCTATTTTCAGTTGAAACCATGCATGTCATGCAATGAGAAAGTGAGCTAGGGGAGAATACTGATTAGCTGCTTCCCTTTTTCATAGCTTCCACATGCGGCAATTCATTGAAAGCTTCCTATTTATAATTGCCCTCTATGCACTATAAATGGAGGAAGAGCCATAGTGGGTTAAAGGATAACAATCATTGATAGTAATCAAAACTTGCTTTTGTGTAATCAACATTCTTGAGTTCACATACTTTGTGCTGGAGATAAACCCGTGATGTGATTGCATGATGAAAGCTTGAGGAATTGAATAAAGGTGAATATTTCCAAAGACTTTTTGTCTACAGGTGCACTCTTCTCACAAAGAGGTTTAGAAAACTTTGAAATGCTCATGGATCATGAGGGACTGATAGTACATTTCTTTCAACAGACCTGCTAATAAAACGTATATGTGTTTAGGTCGTCAGTGAGGATATGAGATCAACTCGTATGTGCTATTGAGTGGAAATTGATAACATGGGAAAAAGTGTCGTTAAGCCAAAAAATGCTCTATTTATCCCCATAGATGGTTCAACTATAGTGTTATTAATCAGGAGCTGCTTACTTGTAATAGATTGCCCAGCTAATGTGTTCAGCGAGTTGTGGGAATTAGAGTAAAACCCCCGAACATAGATAGTCGTGATTCACCCTTAAGAAATTAATAAACATCGGTGGAGATGGGAGCCTTAGTGTGAGAAACTGAGGGAGATTTATCTCAAGAGCTGCCTAATGCAGGAGGAGGCACTGCTGTGATACGTAAAAGGTTAGTTGAAGAGTCACGATTCAAGTTGCTTGTCGATTGATTTTGCGAAGAGTGATTGTTGCAGATTTTGAGCTTCATGATTTTCATTGAGCCGAGGTGCAGAACGTCGGTAGGAGCTCGTGCAAGAGATCGTGGAGTGTATGGCGAGGCCTAGGCGAAGCGGATCTTGCTTAAGATTAAGCCGTTAGTCACATAAGATTCAGAAGCCCAGGGTAATTTTGATAATCGAGCTTGGGATCATGCATATTCAAAAGCCGCGCAAGAGCAAGCAAGCTTGACTTCGAGGCTCCAAAATCATGTTTTTTGGAGGTCCCCTCGGCTTCCGGCGAGACTACAACTGAGCAAGAAGGAATCCCAACAAGTTGGAGCACAAGGGTGATTGAATTTCAAAAAAAATAACTTGTGGTAGAAAATTTCACGAAAATTGGCTAAGTCCTAGTCCAGGCGATCCTTGGGACAGGTGGAACAGTCGGTTGCGTGAACCGGCTGAAAAGAGATCTAGGAAAATACGAACATAGCGAATTAGAGGTCATGCACTTCTGGGCCGTAGGTACGTATGCGAGATGCGAGTAAAGCTGAGCTCGGCCGTTATGAAGGGAAAATTTTGGACTTTGGAGTCTTCAGCTTTTTAGAGGTTTCGCGAGCGCGGGCAGATGAACAATGCAAAAGTACCCGAAATGTAAAAGCCTGATCGGCTCTGTATGGCAAAATGTCAGTCCAATTCGGGCGGTTCGGAGAAATTCGTCCCAAGGTGGTCGCTGGTGTCAACAATGGAAAGTGAATCAATGAGCCCACGTGGAGGTCGTGAACCATTGCTGGTTCGAGCTAGAAGCAACGTGTCAAGCCTTCAGTTTGAGGTCATCTGAGCCTGATGAGATGCACGAGGGACGCGGATGAGGGCTCCGAAAGAGCCGATAGCGAATGGAAATCGGTGAGTCGACGTGTCTTCGCCTGCGAGGAGCTCGATAGGGCAAGCCCGATAGTGCATGGTGAGATCGGAGAAATTTGATCCCAGTAGGCTTGGGACATCCAGGCCAAATATATGAACAGGGATGTGAACGACCCGGGAACATCCGATCAAATCTGAATGGAGAATGCTCGACGGTGAATCACAAGGGGCTCGCGCAACCACAAATTTTGAGCTAAGTGTTTTTTGGGCCCAATAGTTGAGACGAAGCGAGGTTTCGAAGGGTCAGTCTGAGTCAATAGACACAAGACACGGAGTCCTAAGGCGAATGGAATGTGTGGAAGCTCAGTAATATGAGCTTCGAAAATTGGAGACAACAGAGGCGGGTATCTTCAGAGCCCACCATGAATGAAACCAGCGAAGGGAAAACGTTTTCCCCGTGCCCATGTCGACGATGCAAATGATGCCACGAGTCCCAAGTTTCAAGGCTCAAGGGTAAAACTGAATGATTTTTTCGCACGAAAACGTTAGAAAAAGTCAAAATTTTCAACGGGCAACCCGCGGAAAGGGAATGCTCCCCCCTTAGCTCATCCGAGCAGCTCGGTGAGCTACCATGCCAATGCAAGTGACTATAACGCGGGCCCAAAGATTTTCCAAATCTGTTTTGGCCTGTTTTGTGCGCTAAGTCTTCAGGTCGGCATAACTTTCGCATCCAGAGCATCAGATTCCTCACATTCTTTATAGTCAATGGAAATCTGGTGAAATTATCTACACAATTCCAAGGTCAATATTGCATTTTGGTTCAGTTTGGAGAGAGAAAATCAAGAAACGTCTCTGGCGCGTGGTAATGGCCAGAACTGACGTTTCAACAACCAGTTTTAATGCACATGGGTCACATTCTTCTTCAACATGGCAGAAGTGATGTTCCAAAAACCAGTTTTAAGGCACATGGGTCGTATTCTTCTCCAGCATGGCAGAAGTGACGTTCTAACAACTGATTTAATACACATGGGTCGCATTCTTCTCCAGCATGGCCAGAAGTGATGTTTCAACCACCGATTTTAATGAAGAATGCGTTTTGGTCAATGGTTGGGCTGCTTACACATTTTCCTGTGTTTTATCTCTCCTGAGCTCGATCCATGCATTGTAAAAAGCCAGATTTGGCTCATGTTGGAGGGATTATTACAAGTTGTTCATCTTTTCGGCTCTGCCCTCCCTTCTTTTCTTCTCCAGGGTTGAAAATGGAGTTCGAACCTCCTCCCTTGCTCTGTAATGGCGTTTTTGCCCTTTTACTATTGAAATGATGTTCTGTGCAAACTTCTGGAGCAACAAAAACATGTTTTGTGATGCATCTGTCCATCCTTGCTTGTTTTTCGCTTGTTCTCTTCTTTCCTCTCTTCATTGTAGGTATTTGTGCATGTTCTAATGTTCATTACAGGTCTGGAGCTGTGTTCATGGAGTTTTGGGACATTTTCTGTGTGAAATCTATCCTTGGGCTTGTGATGCATCTGTCCATCCTTCCCATTGCTCACCTCTCTTTGTTCCATGGCAGTTTTGATAGATGTTCAACATTCTCCTTCTCTGGTGTATCACCGTTTTAGTGTAGGCTTTTGCTGTTTTTCCCTTCTCTCTCTCTCTCTGTCTCCTTGGCATGGTTAGATTAGGATTAGATTAGCTTGCCTGCACTGGAATAGCTCGTGGCAGGTAGTTTAGGAGTAGGAACCAGCCTTCTCTGGAGATTCCTTTCTCATTTTGCGAGTCCCACACTCAAGAAAGGATTCAATGTTGTGCAATCACACTGGATGCTAGAGTGATCAACCTAGAAATTTGATCAGCGTCCAGGGGTGCTGTGATTTTGCACTAATAGTACCCATGTACAAGAAGGATATCCCAAGCAGTGAAGGAAAAACCAATGGGAAAAACATCCACAACAAGAGAACAACACACGCTCTAATCTGAGAAAGATGCTAAAGATGGGTCCTGACCATAGACGAACCTAAAAAGGTACCTATGTACAAAAGGGAAATCTCTCGAAAAGATGAAAAAGAGAGAAGAAGAGGGAGAGGAGAGGGATGCAGAAGATGCCATGGATGGATATGAACTCTGCAACTCTAGGAGGTCTCCCAGAAGAATGTCGATGATGAGATCCTCTACCTCTGGACTGAAGAAGAGCCACCTACACTAAACTATATGCCTGCCCTTAGGATGGACAAAAATGATGTGCTGGAATTCTGCCCACTCCGTGAAGGAAACTGAAGGTAGCAACACAAAGAAATATGAGTATGGCACACAAAAGTGTGATATAGGTCTAGCAAATGAGTGCCAAGGAACCAAAGGTAATGCCACATGCGTAGAATAGTTAGAGTGAAGAAGAGGAACACCCACAGTAAGGATGTCCAAGTGATGTGGAGGAAACACAAAAATCCCCACAATAGAAAAGGGATCCACAAGAGAGGGTGGATCAATGAAGGTCTCCGGAAAAGTGGAAGTGATCAAAGTCCTAGAAGGGGCACTCCCAACAGCGGAGATGATGAAATCCTCCAAGGCACTTGTAGATGGACAAGAAACTTGTAGTGCATCACAATTGGACTCTGTGAAAAGAAAACCAAGGTCAGGGAGATACTCATCCCAATGATGGGGCTCGACAAAGAGTAGAGCGATGTTGGACATGTATTAGTCATCAAATGAAGGTAGAGGAGTGAAAGGGGCCTCACACACTAGAAGTGGAAAGGAGGTTGGTGCAGTGACTATATGAGGCTGAGTAGGAGACTGCTCAATGTCTGATGAGATGGGAGGGGTGACAACACTCTCTGGAATAGTGAGAGAAAAAGGAGAGAAGTCCTCTGAAGTACTCACGACATAAGATCTAGGAGCACAATCCTTGTCATCAGAAGAAGACCCAAGTGAGTCTGTGTCAGTGGAACTACCATCACATGAAGAACAAGAGGAGACAATTGGATCAGCAACAGTAATGACAACAATATGTGAAGGGTCTCCATAGAGGGGCTGAAAGATGCTCTAGATGCGGTGAGGATGATCTTAGTCTACCACATGAAAACAGAGAGGTCTAGAGACATACATCATCAAGTGACCAAAAACATGGTCGCAAGTGTTAAGAAAGTCCTCAAGATGACGATGATCAGTGGGTGCAAGAACTGGCCCAAGCAAGAAGTATGAAAGACCCTCATGGGCGAATTAGCATTCCATGGAAGCACGCCAAGTTGAATAGTTCTCTCTCCTAATAAGAAGTGGCGGAGGCTATAAAGTGATCATACGACACTCAAGTATGGAAAGAGAACCCTCTATGACGCGAAATCAAGAAGTGTAAGGTGCATGAATGCAAGACGTCGAACTCAACCGATAACGCGTCTGCTTGTAATACAACACCCACGAGTAATAGTGACCCCTTTGAATGTGACACTTTATAAAGTAGCGTGTTTACAAAAATGACAATCCCATCACGTAGTGTGTGAAAAATCATACAAATTAGACTAAAGAAGTGCTCAAAATCGAGTAGCGAGTCAAAAGTTTAGCAAAAAAATGATTCTCGCAACTGATGGAAAAAGCTAATAAACCCTAAAAACGGATTAAAAAGGTGCTTAAAACACATGTAGAGAGGGTCGTATGGATACATGTTGGAAATGACATCAAATTTTATATAGGGTTTTTTTTCTTGCGAGGGGGGATTAGCCTCGTGCTAACCCCGGACCTCACCCTCCATCTTCGACACTAGAAGGAAGGGCATAATTAACAAGCAAAAAAAAGCCCAAAACTAATTACAATGCCAAGAATGAATGTTTTTAACCTTAAAACATTAAAAAAGGAAATGGTATCAAATCAAGTTGCCTCACAGGTTGACCGAGCTAGAAATCACTCTTTGACCGAACTCAGAGGCCAATGCACCGAATGGACATCCGAGTTGTGCTAAGGCAACGAGTCATGACAACGGAGTTGAGTTGTGAAGCCTCCAAGTTGGGTCGTGGTGGTGAGTCCAAGAGGCTAACGACTCGGTGATTAGCGAGTTGGGCTTGATGGTGAGGTGCCCAAAACACAACGTGTTAGCTAATGTAAGGTCGGCGAAAACGTTAGGGTAGACCACCGAGCTGACATGGGTGATACGCCAGAATATGCGTCGAGTCCACTATCAACTAGGTCGTGTGGAGCTCAAGGTGCCAGAGATGTGTCGAGTGAGAGGTGCTGCGAATGCCACTTGGAGGATTGATCCATTGGAGGTCTCCGATTAGAGTGTACAAGATAGAGTTCGAAGTTTCCCGGCATGGACGCGTGTTGGATGCCGAGTCGAGTTGGTGAGCTATCTAGAGAGGCTGACAAGAATCCGGGTGTGGAAGCAATAGAGTAGTTGACTGGTAACAACAAATGAATGCAAATCTAAGGTAGAGAAGGTAGCGAGCGGATCATGAGGTTAGAACAACAGAAAACTAGAGGCTGAGTCAACCAGTTAGGGCCAAACTTCTACGCAGGGGCACTACTAGTGCGGGATGAGCAAGAATCCAGGGTAATGAGCACAAGAGGAGTTGCATGGGCACAAGCTGACTGAAGTTGGATGTGCACGAGACACCCTCATGATAAGGTAGGAACCAATGAATTTGAACATGGAAAAAATCCAAACACGGAGGATGAACATGGCACTGACCGCAGTAAGAATGACAAGCTGAGCATGAATAGTCAAAGATCCTCTAGGATAACTCGCAACAAGAGCACAAAACAGTCGCACAAGCAACAATATAGACTGAGCCAAGATAGGAGACATGAGCGATCAAGTTCTGAAAAAAATAGACCCGATGCAACCAACACGAACAGGGCGAGTCGATTAGTGCACGAGGTAGAGAGACGAGCCAAGGGGCAAGCTATAGCCTGCTTAGTTTCTAGCTCGACGAGTTGGGGCCAAGCTAGGTGAAAACAACCACTTGTAAACCTCAAAAAACTATGAAACCAACACTTTCAAACTAGACTGCAACCTGAAAAACTCCAATACACCTCCAGAACACGCATGCAACTACAAAGAATCGAGCGGTCAAAGACGCTAAACCCAAAAATCACCATAAATTCCAACAGGAGACGGAAACCCACGAAGAACTTGAATGGAGGTATAAACACCCGAAATCAATGCAATAAACTCACAATAGGAATAACCATTATGACACACGTAACGAGATATGGATATCACGACAAAATCCAGAAACCACACACAGAAATGCTGAAGAGTGCACGGATCCACAAGATATGCTCTAATACCATGAAAGAGGGTTTGAAACCAAAATGCGAGGATCACGAGGGACAAGGTACACATTAACGGACATGCGAACGACAACGTGAAAAGATCTTTGGAGGAGCGAGCATCAACCGAATGTGCATGTAAAGATTCAAAACATGAGCACAACCTCGTAAAGCCACAAAACTCTCTCTATCTCATAGATCCAAAGGGGTGTACATATAGGAGGTGCTGAGTAACCCCTAGTGTTGCAATCATGACAACTCAAGTAGATAGGGGGAGTTACATTCCCATAATAGAAGTGTAACTCCTAATGACGCATATGACACACTGATGCACTGACACGTAAGAGAATCTCATAATGACCCCTAAATGACACGTGGGCCTACGATCTGACCTAAGTCAGATGACTCACCTGATGATGTGGAAAATAACTCACACTAACATTTGCTTCATACTTCTGCGCGGATCTTTAGATAATCTTTGTGTTATTTGATATTTATATAGATATTTAGGCATAAAGATATGTCAATTTCAATATGATATGTTGATACACAAATATGATATATAAGGCATTTCGATTTTCGAAGTATATATAATACCTAATCAAGGAGGACAAAAAATTGACAAGCATGTAGAGGTGAGACTATTAGGCCCCTACCATTTTACATGACTAGGGGTGTTTACTTGAACAAATTGATGAAATTCTCAAATCATTAGTATTGCTTGGAAGGAATCATTTTGCATCCACCTGTAGAAGACCATCTAGGAATGTGGTCACACATCATGTTTTTAACAACTAATGTTTGAATCTAGCATTTGAATCATGAGCTTAACCACCTCAAAATCAATAAAATTTGATTAATGTGATCAAAGGGATATGTACCGCACATCATTTCATTTTCCATTAGAAGAAAAAAATTAGTGTGCATGTAACAGAAACAACAATTTCAATGATATTTGAACATCAATTGTCATTTTTTGAACCATCACATTCATGGTTTACCTTACTATTCAAAACTTAAATTATTTGAAATTGAGAAAACAAAGTATTTTCCTTTTGTTGGAGAGACAATTTGTTGTAGCTATTGCCACTACATAAGTTGCTGCCAGTACAGAAGGTGTTGCACAACCATCGATAAAAAACAGAATCAAATGAATTACAAAAAAACATTTTTAGCGTTCAATCCATGCATGGGGCTTGAATTTTTTTACTCGATAGCATAGAATAGAGTTTGAATCGATGAGAAAGAAATTGAGTTAAGATTTAATATGAGGTTTGCATTCAAATAAAGGCATAAATCTGATGAGACAAATGCATTCATTATTCATGTTTGGCGGCAACGATGCACCACATATGTTAGACTTGAGTATACTGTTTGGAAATTAATTTAACCATATTTATGTCGCAGCTTCCACTTTGGAGTAGTTCCTTTTTCCACAAGTTGTATGGTGTAAGTGGAACATTAATAGATAAGCAAAGACCTTGAATAATGGAATTGGCTTAAGTTTTTTTCATTTTTCTCCAAGGCATTTTGATGAATTTTGTAATACAGTATAACATTCTTTACATTGACCCCTTTAAAATGCCAATTCCAACTAGGAGAAATCCAAAGAAGAGATATAAGAATGCTCCTTTGCCTGATATCATTCCTGGTGGTTGCAAGCATTAATCTTCAAACCTGGAAATTCAAGCACACCATCCAGTTCTTGTTTAGATCTTTGGACATTGAATTCGATGTAACAGAGAAATTTGATTTTAAATAAATGCTATCAACAAGTATACTTCCTCGAGTTTTGAGTGGTAATATCAAAACCTCTATTTGGCAATGCATATTGTAATTGCATATTGCGCCTTTTATTTGTTTGAGTGTTGTTGAATAGAATCAACAAAGACAAGCAGAAATGCTGAAATTTTGGTTTCATATTGTACATAACTACCCGAATTTCCCACAAGAAATAAAATCTAGACGAAATTTAATGATAAATAGATACAATATACTGCCTTTTCCATACAACTGAGACTGGTTGTCAATCTTGTTTGAACATAATATCACAATTAGTAACATGCAATAAAAAGAATACAATACTGTGAAGTTTAGGATAGCCAGCTCTGCATAAAATATCAGTTATATCTTGGTCTACTTATAGCTAGCTCAAGGAACTTCAATAACATGCAGAGGGGAATTAAGGCTTAGGAAAACTAGGCAATTTCCCAGGGCGTTAACATTTAGGGGGCACTAATTTATTTTATTTTACTATGGTTTTTTTGAAGAGTGGATCAAATTTTTAGTTCCATATATGCTAGTAGCAGTTAGTGTCTAACCTGACATACCAATTCAATTCACTTCATTTAAAATAAAATTAAAATTACATAATTGTATTAAAAATATAATATTTAGGAGGTCTCAAATATTTATGCAAGTAACTTTGTTGCACGATCCTTAAATTCAATTCATACTCATGTATTTTTCATACTTTGTATTGTTTTGAAGTATTAGATGTTTTTTTTGAGGATAGATCAAGAAAGGTGAATATGTAAAGAACGTGGGAAAAAATAGTTGGGAAATATATGAGAAAATGAGGATTATTATAGACTATATGATAAGGAATTAACTGGGGACTTTAGGAAGTAGTAAATACAAAAAAAATATTAGGAAGTTTTTCTCGAATGGCAGAGGCATAACATTTCAAGTAATACAATATTTGGTCATAGTTAATTATTTTTTCTACTATAAATTTTATTTATTTATAGAAGACGTTAGCTTTAGTATTGCCTAGGGCGCTCATAACCCTTAATTTGGCCTTGATAAAATGGATACTTAAAATCACCGATCCCAATTGAATGTATGTGTTGCAGACTAGGCATTTTTTATTGTATTTTTTGTAGCACTTGTGTGCTTGTCTGGGTGATGGTGAGAGAGGAATTTGGGGCAGAGATGGGTAAGTAATATATGGAGAATTTCTTGAATAGTTTCAAGCACATGCATAGAAGCGGCCTTATCCTCTCCTACGCAATTGTAATGGCTGGAGTATTTCCAGAACACTTCATTGAGGGGTGTAGGGCTTACAATGCTACAGGCCATCGACTAAATTATTATTAGAGGAAATTCAATTTGAGGTCAACCTATTGACAATGCTTCTCACCTCATTACCCTACTAGCATCTATTATGGGAGCAACAATATAATTAGTTTTATATATATATATATATATATATATATATATATATATTGGGAGATGAGAATACATTTAAGGAGAAACAATATACAAACATAACAACAAGAAAACTGTAAAGTTTATATTTTATTAGACCATCAATCCGAAAAAAAATATCTCATACATTTATATCTCTTTGTCTGGATTTTTTCTTCCTTTGAATATGCTCGCCATGAAAGAGGGATCTGCTAAACATTAGAATCATGAATAATTGTAAACCACAATGTATACAATTATGTAAAGGAGTAGTCAATTGAAATTCAGAAGGTGATCTACCACACAATGCACACCATCGAGGACCTCCATGAAGCCACCATGCAGATGGCCAATGATAAAGCACTGGGATGTGATGGCTTCCCCTGTGAATTCTATAAAGCCCTTTGGGATTCAGTCGGGAATGATCTATTCCAAGTTTACCTCGAAGGGTTTCAAAATCAATCCTTAGGGCCTCAAATCAACAAGGGAAACATCAAATTCATCCCTAAACAAGGAGACCTTGAACAAATCACTTGTTGGCGGCCAATCAATTTGTTGAATGTCTCATATAAAATCATCACCAAAGCTTTGGCTATGCAGCTACACACTATCCTTCTGGATGTTATTCAGCCAGAACAAACAAGATTTATACATGGTAGATATATCCTAAATAACATCATTGTTATGTGAGAAGGTATGTAATGGGCCCGCAGATCTCATCAAGTCGCCATGTTCATAAAAATTGATTTCGTGAAAACCTACCATCGAATTGAATGGCCTTTTATTCTTGCCATGCTTCAAGCCCTTGGCTTTGGCCCCATTTTTATTTAGTCCGTCAATATGCTTTTTACAGACGCCTCTTCTCAGATTTCTATCAATGGAATTAGCTTGGAACCATTTGGAATTTTTTCTCTATTCGGAAAGGCTGCCCTCTGGCCCGTGTATTATATGTGCTTGCGGCCAAAGGATTTGAGTATTTATTAGGCCATGCTAAATCCCATGGTCTTGTTAAGGGAATCTCGCTTCATGTTGCACCCAATTCTCAACTCCTTAATGGGCATTTTGTGGATGACTCTTTCCTTTCTCTCATTGAAGAAGAAGCCAACATTTGCAATGCCATGCAATGCTTAGATACTTTCTGCTTAGCTTCTGACTTGTCCATTTAATGGCGAAAAACACAGTGTTATTGAGAATCCTTCCTTCCTGTGTCTGATTGGCGAGCCACTTTCAAATGGAAGCTGTTAGCACATGGCGAGAAATTTAAGTTTTTGGGTATTCCTTTTGCCTTTCAAGCCTCCCTTGCTAAGCTTTGACAATATGATAAATCAAAGGGTGGATTTTTTTTTTGAATATTGGCTCACCAGACCCTTATCTTTGGTTGACAAATTTCAAATTTGTTCCAAAGTTCTTGCAGCCACACACATTTACTATTCATCGTGTTGGGTTCCTTCCAAAGTTGGAAAAGTTTCTCAAAGCCTTTCTATGGGCTAATACTTCTACAGGAAAAGGGTTTCATCGGGTGGCTTGGGAGATTTTTTGCCTCCCCTATAGCTCTGGAGGACTCAGCCTTATTGACATTCAACATCAAGGGTAGGCACTTTGCACAAAGTGGATAATCAGAAACATTACTGGCCAAGAAGCTTGGAAAGTTATCATACGACATGGTATTGTTGAAGGTTCTCCTTATGGCTTCCCTGTGTGGAAAGGATTGGGGTTTTTCAATCTTCTCATCACCCCTGTGCCTGTCAAAATTGTCGGCACTTTTGTGCTTAAGAGCATTTGGAAAGATTGGGAAGGCATTAAGCCATGACTTTTATGGAAAGGGGATGACTTTCCGAATGGGCTCTCTGTTAATCATCAATCTCTTTGGTGGTCACCGATTTTTCAAGCGCAAGATAAGTGCTTAGTAGAAGTCCCAGGAATCTTCGTGCTCAAATTCTTCAAACGCGGAATTCACACCATTAAGGACTTATTATGCAAAAATGTGCAATCCTAGTTCTCTTGGCTGACATTTAAAACTCATTTTCGGCTCTCTAACTAGAACCAAAATACTAATACCATAATGATCAGCTCGGTTCCTGACCACATGTTACACAATATTGTTGTGCATTCCTCTCACTCGTGGTGGACGGATTGGAAATGGTATACAAACACCCCATTTCACAATTACAAAGCTAGTAAAGGCTATTGTTGGCTTTCACCTCATTTTCCCATGGTGGATAAACTCAACTTGCGATGGGGGCTTCACTCAACTCCGTCTACCTAGAGTAGGCGATTTGCCATTATGTGAACTCTTTATGTGAAACCCAAAATTGCCCACTTCCTTTGGTGTATTTTGCACCAAGGGCTTCCTATCGGGGTTCGTCTTGTTCAAATTGGGATCCCAGCTCCCAAGTTCCCATTTTGTGATTACCTTAAAACTATCTTGCATATCTTCTGGTTTTGTTCTAAAGCTCAAATTTCCTGGGATTGGATTCATTCATTTTTTCCCTTCAAGGCCACATTGCTTTACTTTGCAACACATCCTTTTGGGAGAAAATCCCAAGCTTCCGCCTATGTTCACCCAGATTTGGTATGTTTTCAGAGGGGAGATTTTGTTTTGGATTTGGAAAGAAATAAATTCTTTTTTCTTTTCTAATTCTGCAGTTGATCAATCTTTCTTGGTTTATAACAAGTTTATGGTGATCTCCAATGTGCTTATGTAAATTCAAGTCACGCCAACAAGGTGGTGTTGGAGGTGGACCACCTCCAGAACCTGTTGTGACACTGGGGGGTAGCCCCATGCAATTTTGTTTGTGTGCCTCCTTCTCCTCCTAGACGCTCCTCGCCTCTGGCCCATGGTGGGCGACACAACCACTCACAATGGCATGCATTTAGCCATGCTCGCTGCTCCCCGGGCCCTATGCACCAACGAAGCTACTCGCCAGCTTGTCACCGTGGCCAGGGCTTGCCACCTCATCATCGTAGGAGTCCTTCACCAACTTGCCATCCAAGCTGGGAATCACTACTTTGCCACCATGGATGGGGCTCTCCTCTTGCCGCCACGCTTCATACTGCTGATGGTTGGAACCCGCCTCTGCCACCGCTACCATCTGACAAGTTTCCTCGCCTCAGCCTCGACATTCGTACTCGCGAGGAGGTGGACTAGGAGGAAGAAGTTATTGCTGGGTGGGAGATACCAGATGCTGGAAAAGATTTCCCTAGCTTGGGTTGGCCGGATGGTCATGATCCACCCACCCCGGGTATGTTTGCTAGTGCTATGTGATTTGGTTGCTCTTTTTTTTGGGGATGCCTACTTTTAGTAATCTCCTAGGCTCGACCTAGTTTGTCATCTTTCTTGATTTGTTTGTGGTTTTGGGGCGTGCTCTCATATCACTTTCTTTTTTGTTGAAGCTATCTTGTATCATATTGAATTAATATAATATAAGATCATTTTCATAAAAAAAAACATGAAAACTATATTTTGTTATAGACAAATATGTGATCAATGACAAAAATAGGGATTTCCAGCAATCTTTTGGTAATCACACTATCGAGAAAACTCGGGTAAATGTAAAAATCAATAAGGGAAAATTACAACAGATATAACAACGTATTCAAATGTGGAAAACATAGTAGGATTTAAAATATATTACCAATCAATAAAGCATTAAGGTAGCCATTAACATCAATACTCCCGTTCCTACTCCACTTTTTTTCGCAGTTGAGCAACGAAAAGAATATCAAAACAAATGTAATAGTTTAAGACACAACTCAACAGCTGTATAGCTAAAAAGGACAATTTATGTTTTTTTCCAGTTACATTTTTTTTAATTTTCGTACCTATGTTTCAGAGAAAATAGTCTTTACGTTTTTGCAAACAAGCAGCATCACACAGAGCTATAGAGTTGTTCCAAGGTGAAAACACATGAATGTGGATCCTTCAACAAGAGATTTGTAATAGCACAAATGGAAAGGGTCGGTGATCTGCATGTGTTGAGGATCCTTCTATTCTTCCGGAGCATGTTAGTAATCCTCTAATTTAATTCAAAACTAAAATCAATATCCTAGAACAATCTGTTATGAATTTCAATGATTTTAAAGAAAGACAAAATTTATCATGATTTGTACCCCTTTCATTTGGTTATCATGGCATACAAACCTGTGCGTACAGGTGTTTCTGAATGTGGAAAAAGTGTAGCAATTCATTGGAAAAAGCAGGGTAAGATAACCACAAGAAGTTAACACAAGAAAGGATTGCAAAAGTCACATATTTCTACATTTTCATATCCCAACAAAGCAACAGAAAATGGAAAGAATGTAATTAAGTGCACCAGTTGTAAAGGGCCACATAACAAACACCAATATATTATGTTTTCTTCCAATTGTGTGTAATGCATCATGCAAAAGTATTTTAAAAACACGTGCAATGGAAGTTTGTAGAGTTTGAGATTAGGTGAGGCATTAATAGCATTGCTAAAGTCCAAGTGTTTAAACAACCATGAAGAAAGAGTCGATTATTTTTTTACAAGGGAATAACGCGCCTTAAGCTTTCAACCGAGAGTAGAAATATGCGCTCAAAAGCTATCCGTCGAACATTTTAAAGCATACATCCAAAATTATAAAGTATGGACATAAGTGTTTTTTTTTTTGCTACACAGGCCTGCAAAACAAAGGTAAACAAATAAAGTTAGAATGATTTTTTTAGCATTGCACAACACATTTGAGAAATTTTTTTTTTTTTACAGGGAGGGAAAACAGTAAAGGTAAATGAGTAGTAGAACTACAAAGAACCTATTTAGGAGATGGGTTGCAGCCTTGACCGACAGTTTGGTAGCCTCCTTGTTCATCTTCTCTTTACCAACATTTGTATCAGAAGGTCTTGGTTCATCGTCAATGTCAGACTCGTTTTGGGTCCTTGTCTTCATATAGTTGCGGTTCATCTTTCCTGTGTATGATTTCTACAATGTAAGCTTTAAGAGGGATGTCAAGCTCCATTGCATCCCAGTCCCTCCCACATTTAAGAGGGAAGTCTCTTACAGCTGAAGGGCATTTAAAAGACATTTGTTCTCGAATAGATACAACATCAAAATTGAATGAACTTGAAGCTGGCTCCACAAGAGGTTCAACCGTTATCACGGGAAGGGTATTCATTTGTTTCTAGTTTGATCTTTTTTTCTTGTTTTTTTTGTTTTTCTTCATTTCGACATTTGTAGGAAAGAATTAGGAAATTTTAGTACGGGATTGGGAAGCATGCTTCGAGCACTATGCACAAAAGGAAAAAATAAAAAAGTGGCGAAATATTTACAGATGAGCAACAATGAAAAAAATATGTGAAAGCATGACGAATGTAGAGACGGATGCATGTTAAGACTAAAACACTTTGGTAGAGGAGGAAAGGTATGCGTAGCTTGTCAATGTCAAAGGATGTGGCCGAGGAGGTGCGGAGGCATTCTTCTTCTTTCCTTAAGTTTTTTGGATGTATACACCATCTGCTATTCTTGCGTATCATTCAAATAGAAAAGCTAGAGATATGCACAGGGCTTCAAAGACACAAAATCTTGAAATCGAAGTGAAGGTCAAGCCTTGGCATTCTGTGCCACCAATATCTATAGTAATTTTTGGCAAGATAAGGCCTTGGGATTTGTGGATGGTCAAAGCCCATGCCATTTTCAATCGTATTTAGTGATAAGAACCACAAGCAATGGGAAAAATTGGTACACATTGTGGGTGTGCATGGTCCCATGGTGGTCCAATTTAGTTATGGAACTGGACAATTACTGTTAGCGGAAGGTTAAGAGGTTTTGATACAAGGTTGTATAAAATGTCAACTACTTGGCCAAGCACGTCATTCACTAGTCCCGCGGAAACCCAAAGATTAGAGGTCAACATCACTTGTTGATCGTTACCATAAGAGGATTTCGGGTTCGAGTTACTCTTCATCAGCTTCTAACGAAACACCTTGTCTATTTTTGATTGCAATGCTACAAGCTATGGGCACACCAAGAGAATATAGCATGTGCATATTGTGGTAGAGGACCATGTCATTTGTTAGGTATAAATGGATTGCAGAATCAAAATTTTTATGTTCTACAGCTAGCAGTAATGCTCCTGAATGAGACATTAGAAGATTTAAATCCTTTATTTTAGGTTCTACATTCCTCAGGTTCGACAAAAATATTCTGGAAACTGATCTGATGAGGAGTTACAACTTGTTTCCTAAAGTTTGTTTCTAAGGTGACAATAGTGTTGAATGAATGCCAGAGGGAGGCGCCATAAGATTTTCCTGCATACAAAGGTATGTCCATCACAAGTGGCAACTGGCCAAGGTCTCCAATGAGAATGATGGAACACCCACTGAACATTTAATTCCTTTGTTGAGGAAATTTTTGACGAATATGTTGGTATCCAAATTCGTTCTCCTTTTCAAGCCGAGCAGCAACACAGATTCAACAGGGAGCTTAGAGGAAGATAGATCATAAATATGTATGTTTTGTAGCTAGGGATGAAATCTAACTGACCCTTTGTTACTCGAGTTTGTGGAGAGATGGATAGCACCTTAAAACGATGTGATCTTATCCTAACTATTTTAGGTTGTGCCTTTCAACCAAGGTAAGAGAACCTATTTTGTAACCTCTGTTGTTGAAGGAAGATACATATACCTTTCTTTTGCACAAATTTTATAGAGAAGACCTTGGGTAAAATATGATCAACACACCAAATCTGACTCTCACGAGTTGTCACTTCCAGATTATGGGGATATTTTCACACACAAGGCAAAGGTTACTAAAGACATTAAGAGATCTTGATCTGTTCTGCATATTTTGCAAGTAGATTTTGTTCCTTTGTTGATACACAGGGAAAATGGGTAGTATCAAGGTAGGATTAATTGTTTTTTGAACGATTTTGGTGGGAGATGAAGTAGGATAAAGCTGATTATACCGGATCTTTGGAGGGACTTCACAATAATGAACAACTTCAACAACAGAAAGCTCACAGAACAGTTAAGATGTTCCTTCAACCAGAAGGTATCCTTCAATGGAGGCCCAGATCAGCACGTTTTCACATAATCTTTGAGACTCCAACATGAAGGCTCGAATTGAAAGACCCAATTAAACACTAAAGTTTTTGATTAATCACGCACTTAGGTACACCCGAAGACTATACATACAATCTCTATCAACAAAATGATAGTAAATTGATTTTAAATTTGTTTATCTCACTCCCAGATGAAGGCTCTTCTTGAAATGAAATTGCAAATGTCACTAGACTGTCACAGGGACGAGATCCTGTGTGATTTCACAAAGAATTCAGTATAAGATTGCAATAGGAAAAAAGAAAAACTATTTGCAGACATTCTAGAGATGAAATAAAGCAGGCACAAAATTGCTAGAGATTAGACACAGAATTAATTCCAAAATTGCTTAGAACCATCAGCAAGGGAAAGTTACACAGAACAGTATCAGATTTTGTCAATGGCTGTACACTCGCAACCAACTTGACATGATAGAAAATCTAACACAAAAAGAAATATAACAGGTTATCTCGGATTGGTCTCTCAGGAAGACGGCTTTCTCAAATTTTCTCTTAGGGATTCAAACTCACTCACTCTCTACTTTGCCCCTCAAATCTTCCCTCCAAAAGTGGAATATTCGGAGCACCTTTGCTTTGCAATATTTCTAGAAAATGACCCCATTTAACAAACTTGACAAAAAGTTGCCAATTGTGGCCTTTCAAATCAGGTGAATCATTAAGACAAAAATTTCACATTCTTCAAAGTGGAAGCACGTTTTTCATATCTCCCATGCATGTAGATCCTTCCTTTCATTTCCATCATTTCACCACTTCCACCCCTTCCCATTTTTTTACTCTGCAACTTTGGATATGGTAATTCACATTTTTCACAGAACCAGAGTAAAAATTCATTAATGAAAAATGCCTCCAGATCTCTCCCACAAATTGAACCCCCAAATTGATTAATTCGGACCCTACAGGCCAAGACGACACGAATTGGTAGAAAATTCAATGAAGATTGATGCAAAAAATGCATCTCCGAACTTCTTGGAGCTTAAATGGCGGCCAAATTGATTGAAATGCACAGCTACCGTCATCTGTTCCTCAACTTCAAATGTGAGCCCTCCACGTGGTAGATCCGGGTAAAAACGAGCCTTAGGGACGTCTTTTTACCTTTTTACTACTTTTGGAAAATTTGCACAATTTCTTGATTTCCTCCGCACCTCTTCGATGAGATTTGGGCCTGACACATGGTCCTAATATGACTGGATACGGAGTCGTGACTCAATTTTACACATTTTGCATCTTTCTGGAAAAAGGAAAAAATTTCCATTTTTCCTCCGCGGCTCCGCCCTCCACTACAAGACTCATGTCCTCATATGATTGGTCTGAGGGGCAACACTGGGTCTCATTTCATATTTTAATCATATTTTGCAAAAGAAAATTTTTCACATTTCCTCCACCAGCCTGCACCTCCGCTATTGACTTCTCAGATCAAGCTTTGACTTTTTACCCATCGGGCTCATGGGTTAGTTTGATACTTTGAGTCATTTGAATACAAGAGGAAAAATTTCCAAGTTGCCCCCGATGGTCCGCCTCCCCACCTCTTTGACTTTTCAAATTGCCACGTGTCACCCTGATGCACCTTGAGGCGGTCCCAAAAATTTGATACCTTGAACGAGCACGGGCTCACCACGTGTCCTGTTTCGACGAGATTTTAACCCTGAATGCTTGAAGCTCAGCAGAAGGCACCATGTGTCATACTCCGAGGCAGCCTCCTTTTGCTCCATTGAAAAGTCTAAGTAAAATACAAAGCAAGTGGAGGCCTCCACGTGTCATCAATGGCGCTTCTTTAAGATGGTTCCCAAAGCAGAGAGCCTGAATGAGCGTGAACTCACCACGTGTCATGTTCCGCCAAACTGCTCCAACTGCATAAAAAAATTGTCCAAGCCTGAGCCAAGCAGCGGAAGCCTCCACATGTCCTCCGGTGTAGTACTCCAAGGCATTGAAACCAAGTCTAAGCAAATCTTCAAATGAGCGGAGTTCACCCACCACATGATCCTCATGAGTTGAGGCTTCTTTATAGAATTTTTGAAGTGTTTAGCTGAGCCACGTCCAACCAAAAGGTGCCACGTCCCCTGTAGATGCAAGGATGCAAATTTGATGGGGAGAAACACCCTTCAAACCGTAAAATATAGAAAAACAACCATTTGAGCCTGAAAATGAAATTTCCTTCAAGGACAGAGAGTTTAGAAAGTTACAAGGCTCAAATACGTTCCTCAAGGACATATCAATTCATTCTTCTTCAAGTATTTAAGGGAGAAATTGACAAGAATGACAAATTCTGACTGTGGCAATAGAGGGATAATGGGAAACATGAGTTTTTGAAAGGACAAAGCACAAGGGACTCAAAATACAGACCGTTTCCAGAGGAACAAAGGAACTAGGAGACAAATATGGGACCCATACATGATCTTTGACCCAGGGGCAGACTAAAGATGGCAACAAAGACTAGCCAAGCATAACACGGGGAAGGAGATAAAAAGACAGAGGTTGTAAATCAATAAATTTTCAAGGACACAAATGGGGTGAGACAATTTTGAGCACACAACAAATCCATTCATCAATACGAGCCAAAAATTTTCGCTTTATGAAGCTCATTTTATCTATTAAAATGTGGCTGATGCTCTTCAAAATTTCTTTGAAAGATGCAAGTTGCTAGCCCTCAAGCTGTTTCATATGCTTTATAGGTATTCTTAGGGAAACATGAACATATAAAGGTAAAAATTTATATTGAAATCTTTATGTTGGGGTTAGCACACCAGTTGTACAGACAATATACCAGATCTAAGCATACATGCAAATAAAAGTAGGATATTCTACCAGAAGAATTATACAAAACAAGAGACATAAATCAACACCAGATTTAACGTGGTTCACCCAGTGTGGGCTACGTCCACCAAGAAACAAGCCAATCTATTATCCAAAGCTTTGACAAGATATACAATGAAGATTTACAATCTTCCACACCTCTCAGATGTACAGTACTTTCTTTCCTCAAGCTTTTGCTTCATCACCAAGAATTCTCTCTCTCACCAACTTTTGCAAGTTCTTTCTAATTCTTGTTAATCTCTTACTTCTAAACCCTAGCTTTTATGCTTATATAGTCATTTATAGACTTAGGGCACTTAGCCATGTAATTACAATCAATAGATATACTTTAATGCTAAAAATAGATCTAATTCTGAGAGTTAATTAAAACATCCTCGCACAGGTAACCGATGTTGGTTAGACATAACCGATGTCGGTTCCTCCCTTGCCCGATGTCGGTCCTGGGTGACTGATGCCGGTTCCCCCCTAACCGATGATGGTTACTGTATTTTCCAGCAAGTTTCCATTGCATGCTAAACTGAAGTAATTGAGCTCCACAACTCAACAATCTCCCACTTGGAGATTAATTACTGCACCATACCTGTACAATGTCATTCTTGGATCCTTCCTTAGCTTTGTTTCTTCCTCTTCAAGTCTCAAACTCGAAGACCAATAGAAGTGGAGTGTAGCTCCAACTTCTCCTTTGCTAATGGCTTCATTAGCATATCCATAGGGTTCTTGCTCGTATGAATCTTTTCCAGATTCAACTGTCCATCCTCCAATACTTGTCGTATGAAGTGATACCTCAACTGAATGTGTTTTGTTCTTGAATGAAACGCTGAGTTCTTTTCCAAATGAATTGCACTCTGACTATCACTAAACAGTTTACAATCACTTTGCTCCTTTCCCAACTCTTCCATAAACCTACTCATCCATATCATCTCCTTGCTAGCCTCTGTACCTGCAACATACTCTGCCTCTGTAGTAGACAAAGCCACAACCTTCTGCAATCTCGAAATCCAGCTAACTGTCGTTCCACCTACTGTGAAAATATATCCAGTAGTGCTCCTCCTACCATCCAGATCTCCAGCCATATCCGAATCAACATAGCCACATAATGAAATATCTAAACCTCCATAGCATAACTGCATGCTAGATGTCCCTTTCAAATACCTGAGTATCCATTGGACTACTTTCCAATGCTCTTTACCTGGATTGGCCATATATCTACTCACAACTCCCACTGTCTGTGCAATGTCTGGTCTGGTACAAACCATAACATACATGAGACTCCCAACTGCTGAAGCATATGGCACTCATGTCATGTATTTGACCTCCTTATGTGATGATGGACACTGATCTTTACTCAATTTGAAGTGTCTAGCCATAGGTGTGCTAACAGGTTTTGCATTCTACATATTGAACCTTTCTAACACCTTGTAGATATAATCCTCCTGAGACAAATACAATTTCTTATTTTTCCTGTCTCTGTGTATTTGCATGCCAAGGATTCTTTTTGTAGCTCCTAAATCCTTCATAGAAAATGTGTGAGCTAACTTTCTCTTAAGCTCACCAATGTCCTGCATACTAGATCCTGCAATAAGCATATCATCCACATACAGTAACAAAATAATATAGCTCCCATTTTCAAGCTTCTTGAAATAAACACAATGGTCAGATTCACATCTCAAGTAACCATGCTCTTGCATAAAACTATCAAACCTCATGTACCATTTCCTTGGAGCTTGCTTGAGCCCATATAGACTCTTTTTCAACCTGCACACTAATTTCTCCTTACCTTTGACTTCATACCCAAGCGGCTGCTGCATATAAATCTCTTCATCCAAATCACCATGAAGAAAAGCCATCTTCACATCTAGTTTCTCTAAATGCAAATCTTCTACTGCAACTAAGCTCAATACAGTACGAATAGAAGTCATCTTAACAATAGGAGAAAATATTTCACCAAAGTCAATACCTACTTTCTGTGTAAATCCCTTTACTACAAGCCTTGCCTTGTATCTTTTCTGTCCACCCTCTTCTTCCTTGATCCTGTAAACCCACTTGTTCTGCAATGTTCTCTTACCTGCTGCAACTTAACCAAATCCCAAGTCTGGTTCTGTTCCAAGGAGTTCATCTCCTCATCCATGCCATGCTCCCACTAGATGTGGGTCTTATCCTGCATTGCTTCTTCAAAGCTCTCTGGTTCACCATTATCAGTCAATAATAAATAAAATAGAGAAGGTGTAAATCTTTCTGGAGGTTTACTTACCCTTTGTGACCTTCTCACAGGAGTTTGGGGTACCGGAGGCTCAATCTGGACCTCCTGGACATTCCTATCCAAATCTGACAGTGACCGATGCTGGTCACCTCTAACCGACATTGGTTCTGCTAACCGATGCCGGTTTGGATCTTCTGTAACCGATACCGGTTCTACTGACCAGTGCCAGTCAGGGGTCAACCGACACCAGTTACTGTGTAACCCTGTCGGTAATTCTTTTAAATCCAAGAGTTCATTTTCATTCACAAAATTCTCAACTGGTTCATCCTTGGGTACCAAAATTTGATCCCTGTACATTCTCTTTTCATTCCATTCAACATCACGACTCCTAATAATTTTAGAATTCTCTAAATCCCAAAAATGGAAACTGAAATCACTAGATCCATAACCAATGAAAGTGCATCTCTTGGATTTTGCATCCAACTTTTTTCTATTTTCCTTATCAACATGCACAAAAGCTTCTGAACCAAAAACTTTAAGAAAAGAAAGATCTACCTCTTTTCCGATCCAATCTTCCTCTGGTATTCCTCCATCTAGTGAACTTGAAGGCCCATGGTTAATCAAATAAACCACTGTATCAACTGCTTCTGCCCAAAACTGTAAGGGCAGTCCAGAATGTATTCTCATACTTCTAGCACGTTCCATGATTGTCCTATTCATTCTTTCTGCAACACCATTCTCCTGTGGTGTTCTTGGAACCATTTCTTTCTCTACGTATCCCATTCACTGAACAATAATCATTGAAATCCTTGCTACAATATTCACCACCATTGTCAGATCTAAGGCACTTTAACTTAGAATTTGATTCATTCTCAACAAGGGCTTTCCATCTTTTAAAAGTCTCAAAAACATCAGATTTACGTTTAATACAATAAACCCATACCTTTCTTGTAGCATCATCAATGAAAGTAACATAATACTGGGATCCTCCATGAGAAGCTACCTGAGCTGGTCCCCACACATCTGAGTGTACAAGCTCCAATTTTTTCTCCTTCTTAGTTGCCCCAACTTTGAGAAATCTCACTCTCTTTTGCTTTCCAAAGATACAATGCTCACAGAAATCAAGATCTAAATCTTTCAAATATGATAACTTACCCTTAGCCTTTAAGATCTGCATTCCTTTTTGACTCATATGACCCAACCGATTATGCCACATGCATGCATCTGAATCTGAAGTAGATAATGCAGAAAAGGAATCAGTAATACAGTAGATAAATATAACGTTCCTACCTTCTTACCTCTTGCCACAACAAAAGCACCCTTGGTGACTTTCCAAGAGTCTCCTGTAAAAGTAACCATGCAACCAGATTCACCTAGTTTCCCTTTCAGAAATAAGATTCCTCCTGAGGCTTGGCACATGCCTCACATATTTCAATACCCATGTATTTCCATTCTGCAATTTTAGATGAACTTCCCCTTTACAGTAATACTGCAAGGTTCATCATCACCCAAATAAACATGCCCAAAATTGCCCTGGACATAATTTCTGAAATAACCCTTATTAGGGGTTGCATGGAAAGAAGCTCCTGAATCTAAAACCCATGATTCAATTCTATTATCTAAAGAAAGAATAAGAGCATCTTGCATTACCTCTGATGTAGCAAGATTTGCTTCTTTACCTTTTTCTGGTTGTTGGTTCTCTTTATCCTTTGACCAACAATCTTTCTTTGCATGTCCTTTCTTTCCACATTTCCAACAAGTAATTCCCTTACTTCTGGATTTAGATCTACTATCCCTTGAATTTGATTTCCCATTACTCTTACTCTTGGATCTCTCCTTCTGCCTGCCCCTGCTTTCTACATTCAAAGCATTTCCAGATGATGATTCCTCTGTACTCTTCCTGTGAATTTCTTCATTCAAGATTATACTAACCACATCATCAAACTTCAAAATATTATTAGCAGATGTTGTATTACTAACAACCATTACCAAGTTATCCCAACTATCAGGCAAAAGAACATAAGAGTAAAAACACTTTTACTTCATCATCAAATGGTATTGCAACCGATTTTAACTGATTTACAATAGATCAGAAATCATTCAAATGACTAGATGCAGATCCACCTTCATGCATCTTAGAACTAAATAGTTTCTTCATCAAATAAAATTTATTTGAAGCACTAGGTTTTTCATATAAATTAGCAAGAGATTTCATTAACTCTACCGTAGAAGCCGCTTCTATAATATTGGAAGCCACGGATGCTGCCAGGCTCAATCTTATAGATCCAAAAGCCTTTCTGTCAAGAATCTTCCATTCTTCATCAGTCATCTTCATAGGTCTAGACTTCTCATCCAATGGTAAATATAAATCTCTTTGATACAGATAATCCTCAATCTGCATCTTCCATAATTGATAATTTCAGTCGTCAAATTTCTCTACCTTGTATTTGTTTTCTTCTGCCATTGTTGTAGCTCCCACTCAATTAGAAAACCCTCTATGAGTAAATTTTTCAACACACAAAACCCTCAAACAAAGCTCTGATACCAGTTGTTGGGGTTAGCACACTGGTTGTACAGACAATATATCAGATCTAAGCATACATGCAAATAAAAGTGGATATTCTACCAGAAGAATTATACAAAACAAGAGACATAAATCAACACCAGATTTAACGTGGTTCACCCAGTGTGGGCTACGTCCACCAAGAAACAAGCCAATCTATTATCCAAAGCTTTGAAAAGATATACAATGAAGATTTACAATCTTCCACACCTCTCAGATGTACAGTACTTTCTTTCCTCAAGATTTTTGCTTCATCACCAAGAATTCTCTCTCTCACCAACTTTTGCAAGTTCTTTCTAATTCTTGTTAATCATTCTTACTTCTAAACCCTAGATTTTATGCTTATATAGTCATTTATAGACTTAGGGCACTTAGCCATGCAATTACAATCAATAGATATACTTTAATGCTAAAAATAGATCTAATTCCTGAGAGTTAATTAAAACATCCTCGCATAGGTAACTGATGCCGGTTAGACATAACTGATGTCGGTTCCTCCCTTTCCTGACGATGCCAGATGCCGGTCCTAGGTGACCGATGTCGGTTCCCCCTTAACCGATGACGGTTACTGTATTTTCCAGCAAGTTTCCATTGCATGCTAAACTGAAGTAATTGAGCTCCACAACTCAACACTTTAACCCCCGTTGGCACCAACAACAATAGCGGAGAGGATTCAAGAGGTGAATTAGAGTTTAATGCCATTTTCACCCTGTTGATGATAAATGATTTTCCTGTGCCTGTAGTGCCTTGAATTATCATTCTTGATGGTGACAGCAAGAATGGAGGTTGTAATGGTGAACAATAATGCTGTAAGCTATTAGTTGTTATGCAAAGAATGTATTTGTTCCAAGAGGACCGTGTATAACAACTGTATTGAATTGGTGGTTTTTACAGTTAAAGTCTATGAAGGAGGTGGTTGTTTCTTGCAATAACAAGGCCACATATGTGACATGCCAAGTGTGGTTAATGTCAATGTCATGATATCCAAGCATATCCATGTTCATTTTTTTGATGCATCCTTTGGGGTGAAGCCGTGCCAAAAAATGCCACTCATTATCTTCAACCAAATCTAGATCACTGTAGTATTCTTTCAAAGATTCCTCAGCACAAAATTCTTCTGATTCCAACGAAGCTCTCTCAACAAGCCAGGGGAAGTAGTTATTATTTATAGCCTCCCAATTAGAAATAATCTCTGTCCTCGCCCAGGCCAATCCCATACTAGAATATTTCGGATCAACTTGTATAAGACAAGCTCAGTAAAAAAAAAATGTTTCAAACGTTTCAGAGTTTCAAGAAGGAATGCTAAAGAATCGGGGGGTGACTCATACTATTGCTGATATGTTTCACCTTTTCCATTTTTCTTTTTTGCGAGAATGATCATAGGACCAATATTTAACAACTTCAATACGGCACAATCCTTCAAGATGGGGAGGCTAGACAATGTACGTATCAAAAAAAGTAGAAGAAGTATGTGTAGTTGAAAAAACCTTTGGACAACCGGTGTAGAATTTACCTCCTTACAATCAACGAAACAAAGGGATGACAACAAAAAATAAGCAATATTTTTTACAATATGTGGCATGTTTCTTAAGCAGTAATATCGCATTCAACAATATTCTTTGTGAGCACCTTCTGGTACGCTATTTTGGTGGGGTCTGTAGAATCGGAGCTTTCAGAAATTCTAGTAAGAAGTTGTTGATAGGTTTCAGAGTAACGACTCATCTTTAGAGACATATTTTTCAATATATTTTAGAATTGTATGTCTTGATAAAATAGGTTGGCAATCAACATTTACCTGCCAAATGGACAACATGTCAGGAATGTGTGTGTTTAATCTCTTGTCATTCTGGGAGGGTATGTATTTTTTTCTTCCCAAATCATCAACATAAAGCAATGATTCTATTTGCAATGGCCATGAGGGGCAGTACCGACACTGAAGTTCAAAGCCCTTTTTTCATAAGAAGGTTTGTTCGATGCATTTTGTATGCCTCTAAACACGATTCATCAGCTTCTCGTAATCTACAATGGAGTCAGATGAAAGTATTGAACCAGTATCTAGTAGGAAAGGGTCATTCTCTATTGGATGCTAAAATCTAGTTATGAAGGAGAATTTTTCTCTTGTGTTCCAAGCATAAATGTATTGATCAAAGTATTTTCTTGTTGCTTCAACTTCCTAGGTATCGTCCCAATTCAAAGTGTCAACGTTGGTTGCATTTTTCAACCACAGGAAACCATAGAAATGTGTAGAACTTTGGTGTTTCCACTCATGCCTACACATAGAAAGTAATAGATATAAGTAACATAGTTTATTTTAAAAAATGTTTCCATACAATTAAGGATGCGTAAGTTAAGCGAAAAACCTATGCCAATGGTCAATTACATGCATGTGTTTTTCCATAATTTCCTTGCTGAAAATTGTGAAACATTGGTGCATGTATAGAGATGTGAGGTCAAGATTCTCAAAAAAATTTGCAACTCTCCAACGTGAGTGCAAGCAAGCATCCTGTGGTGGTATTCTAGGCATAACTTTGTGTGAGTCAGGCCATTTTGTATATGTTGCACTTAGAGTGAAAAATAAGGTTGGAGACCCTAACTGTACAATCATGTTAGTCAATTCAAAGCAAGCCTTGTTCCAATAGGACCTTATGACACAAAGGTTCACCCCAACGCGCATCAAGCATTCGAAAATATTAGCATTCGGAAGATCTCTTAGTGTCTTTCGCAAGACTGCTACTGTAGCTGACATGTGGTCTTCAATGTTCTTTTTCACAAAAACAAAAGCTATGGCATGGATTTAATAACTCATGATGAGGTTCAAAAGGAAGTAGCAGAAGCATGAGTGTTTTCCAAATTTACCATCATGATACCACATCAAATGAAGTGCATATTCATGTATATGAACCTTCCTCAAGCACGATGCTTTGTACATTGCTTGCCCCACAAGGAAAAGAGATGGGGATGCCATTACAATAATTCCTTCCATATTGTACTCGTTAATGGGCACTATGACTATGTATGGCCAATTAACTGGAATAGACTGGGAGCCCACCTATGGCCCAAGGAAAGCTCAAATAGTGTCTATTTTAGTTTGTGTGTTAGGAAGGAGATTCACAAAGGAGGAAGGCTGATAATCCACATTTTTTACAAGATGGTTGTCTAATTGTTTGTCAACATCAAATAAAGGTTCATCGGCAGGGGAATCAATTATTACATGTCGCAAGATGGTCCAACGAGGAGCACAAAGACGACAACCTCGTTAACAAGGACATCACTATAATATGGATCATACACCAACTTGTATTCCAGGGCATGCATAACACGAGCCCTACAAACAAGGAGATTGTATGCTCTATCTTCCTTCCCCTTTCTTTTCACCACAAAAATGTCAACATCACTCACCATGCATGGAAGAGTACGTGAAATCGATCTAATATTGTGCGGGAAGCTGATGGTATCTCCACTATATTTATATTGGCCCCCACGTGCATGTGCCACTTGCAATACAAGATTGACCCTTGTAATTAGCATCTGTTCAACTTGAGTGAGCACATTGAGAATAAGAGGTTTCTCATTGAGGTCCATGCCATTGGAAAATGAAAATCGGTGAACACTACTTTCTGTAAAACACCTATAACATGAATGTTTTCCCTCAGACAGCCTATTATTGATACCTAGATATCTCTCTAAGCATATACAACACATTTCCATTGAGCATAGGTGATCAATTCTTGACCAGAAATAGTGTTGCAAGTCAAAAAACTCAGGTCTATGAACAATATGCACATTTGTTGTTGGATGAATCACAGAAGTGTTAGCCATAGAGGAAGATGGGGAGAAGGACCGGGAGCTACCAATAATGTCACTGTGCACATGCATACAAGGCACGAAAAGAGTGACAGAGGGTTTTGAACAATGTAACGGAGCCTATGGAGCAGAAGATTGTTCTCTGACAATGAAGTGTATTTTTCTCAATCTTCTTTTATTTATTTCAAAGTATGTGCATGGTAGTGCAATCTATGCATCTCATTTATGCATTTCCTTTTATTCTGAATGACCTGAAGAGGGTGCGACGACGTGTCTGAAATCTCCATAGGAACGAACCAAAATGCACCTGTAGTAACCCTACTCGTGTGAAATGCAAACCAAACATCACGTCAGGGCACAATAGGAAATAAAGTAAGAACATCCAATTTTTTACATAGTATTATTCTCTGCGGCCATGAAAACAACAAGAAAACTATATGTTGTTTAAAAAGTATGCATCAATTTTATGTCAGGCTGAAAAAATGAAAGTATGTGCAACGAGAAATGTGCAAATACATGCAATCTAAGAGACAACCAAGAAAAACCATTCAAAGTGGAAGCATAGAAGGGAAGTATTTTATCAATTCCCAATCAAAATTGTATCATCCAAGGTATTGCAACGTAATTTGTGATTGGAGAACAAAGTCTCGAAAATATTGAAACCAATCATGTTTCTGGGTAGAAAAAACCGCTCCACATAGCCATGCAATCAACATATAACTACAACTTATGGATAAAGATCCACCCATGTATCAAGTATGGAAAATTAAATAAAGGATTGAAAATACAAGAATTTTTTTGAATGCAATATTAAATCACTTGCTTTCCTTCGTAAATGTTTTTTATATTTACAAGCTATAACTTCAAACAAAGTGACTATTTTTTCTCCATTTCAAGGGCACAAAGGAGGGACAAGGAAGTTGAAAAACACCAAGGGAGTTTTTCAACATTTCATGGTTTGATCTTTCATCAGTTATTACATTACAAAGCCAATATAAAAAAAGAGGGAGCTAAACGTTCATAGAACCAACAAAATGTACTCAAATCTAAACATGTTGCGTTCAAAGAAATAACAAAATCCACAACTGCAATCGTTTCCAAGAAATCTATTCTACATTAGGTTTATGAGAGATGGTAGTAATTTCCTATAGCAAAATTGCATTCTTAGCAAGAAAGTCAATCTTAGTTGCTTCGTAGATAACAATAGAGGTTCTTTCTTCATCTCTATACATTTCCCTTTTCATTGACAATTTGAAAAGGAATTGTTGGGAGAGGACACTTAACAAATCTTGTTCTGTATGAACAGGATCCTCTAGTAGCAAGAAAAGGTCCCTAGTAAATAGACCTAAGAGTGTAGTGGCAACATCATCAAACACAATTGCATTCCATAATTCTAAAGTGTGGTATTGAAGTTCAAGCTTCAAAACATTACTCACAATTATTCAATTCCACATTACATTCGGGGTGGTGTCAAGTGTTCTCTGATGTTTGAAACACATTTTTCTTGCAATGTTTCCCCGAGGACATAGAAGGATAGGCCATGTAGTAGAAGTTTTCAAGCCCAAACTTTGTAATTGTGTAGTTGAGCTGTATAATATGAGTGCTATCTAATGTCACCATTCCATGTTTCGTAGAAATGTGCATCCTGCTAGGCAAAGCGGGTGTTGGTGTATTTTTTTAAAGCGACAGAGGAGGTGTGCATAACCCACCTTCGTGAAACCATTCTTTCAAATTTTGTTCTTCGATTATGTCAGGATCAATAAAAAGACATGTTAGACATTCCAATCAGATTTTCAGCTAGGATTTATTACGAGCACAACAACATGCTCTCCATCACATGGCTCGTGCAGTTGGGAACCTTGAACATCGCAATACAATTCCCAGAGCATGACGTAAACACTACAACTTGACATGTCTAAAAACTAGAAAGTTCATTTATTTATCTCGGTCGTATCTTTTTTCCGTATGAAAGACACTCCCGAGACCAAAAAGAGTAAACCAATCATGTCAACTATTATGGAGGGAAGACTTGCAATCTCCCATGGTTTCTTGAAGTGGAAAAGATGCATTGGAATGGAAGATGAATCAAAAGGGCAATGTGTAACCAGGGGTTAAATTTGATGGCTACCTATGCCTGTCAAACAATTTTCAGGTGACAGTAAATTTCAAATTTTACCCTTCAAAAATATAAAATAGTGTTATTTTTATAATGTTAATAAAATATATAAAAAATTATTCTATATATATTTAACTATTTTAAATATATATTTGTATAATTTACCTATAAATCTATATAAAAAATGACGATCATCCTTAAAATTTGCAAGTCGCATGTGACGGTTTTTCCAAATATTTGCAAGTATTTTACAGCTAAAATCATGAAAACATCTAAACGACCGTCAAATGTAACCACTGTGTATAACCACAAATGTGTGGCGTAGGCATCACACGAGGCATTTAGAGGGTTGTAAGACTTGTTAGGCGCTTTGAATTGACCATTTGACAGAATGTACACCTCTCCAAGGTGAATCCGGTCAAAAAATTCATCATAAGCCTCATTAAAGCACGCCACATGGACCTCATTGACCTCACCATCAATAAATTCGAATCCAAAGAACTGAACTTGCCCTTTCACATTTGTATATTTGCTAAGCGTGCTTTCGTGCACAACCCGACATTTCACTGACCATTGTTTCAAGTAGGGGCTAAGAGCATTTATTGGCATTTGTGTAGAAGGCACAATGGTTCCATCTACAGAGATCAAGGAGCCTTACGTAGATGTAACATGACTTGATGGTTGTGTAAGTGTGTGACAATGTGCATTATGTGCAAGTGAGAAAGGAGTTGGAGCACCAAGGGTTTCAAGGTTCTGGAAAATAATCTCCATTCCTAATCTAAACACATTCTTGCATTAAAAGGTCTAATCAACAAGAGGAAATTCATGAGAAATATGTGTTTCAGAGGAGACAGATCAAAAATAGGCTAGAGGTTTTCAAGCTCACACATGTATCCTTTTACTGAACTGTAAGCATAAGAGTTAAATTTGACAATCAATCCTTATTGCACCTCCCCTTTCTGGATGCTATCATTAAATTTAGATGACATTCGCCCATGGTGAGAGTAAACCCCATCAGAAAGGCAAACCTAGTATTTCAGTTTGGAGTGCTGCAAGCAAGTGATTGGTTTTAAGGATAACACTTGAAGACATAAAGAAGGTATGTGGTGCCTTCTAGAAGTCTTTTGATTGTGTTTTCAGATAAATGTAAACCCATCTATAACATTGCAAAAAATAAAATTTTGGGAAATGGTTACCAAAGGAAAGGAAGGATATGTCGACAATGGTATAAAATAGCATGTAAATAATGCAAGTTCTGCACCAAGTTTACACACGCTAAATATATGCATGGTTGAATCCCACGGAAATGATGCATTTGCATCCCCCTACTTCCCCCCCTAACCCCTTAAAAAAATGCAATGAAACCAAAAAGGCATGCATGGAAATCAATGAAATGCATTAGCAAACCTTAAAAAACGGAAAATCCATGTAAAGGGGACCTATTTTTTTAAGGAAAGAACAACAAGAAAGATGCAACAGAGGATATTCAAAAGCACGGGGGGAAAAAGTGTTGCATTCACCTTTTATCATCTGGACCTCATGTCAACAACAGAGGGTAGATAAAATTCAACAACAGAGCATATTCATATAGAATTCATAGGGGAATTTGTCACCCCTAACCTTTTCATTTCCATGTGATTAAGGGAATCATCTATCGCAACTTTTTTTCCCTATAGGATTTTGAGTGGGATATGAATGAGACCCGTTGTTTTTGTAGCTGATTTTTAATGCCAAACAACATCAAACTATTCAACAATGTAAATTATGTTTAGAATTCTATAGAAGGTTGTACGTTGGAAAAAATATTAATTGCGGAGAAAATAATGGGTTCTATAGACAATGTCTAAAATGCGACAGTTTACAAATAAAAATTTTGATTGTAAATGGTTCAAAATATGCATACCGACTTAGCTGAATCCGATGAGATCAAGCCAACTAGCTGAAAATATATCTACAGGAAGTTTGTTAATTTTCATAAGTATAAAATGTATTTCCAAAAAATATGCATGTGTTTAAAATAATGTTAAAAATAATGTTATTTGGGGCCATGTAAATGAGGACATGGAAAACAAACAATAATGCATAGAGTAAATCAGATTATGGAAAACAAACATTATTCCACATTCAACATATTTTAGTGTTTAACATTTTTTATTCAAGAATTTTGAGTTATTCAATACGCAATAAATGATGCAAACAAAGCCAAGAAAACAAAGCATTTACATGATAATAGAAATGTACCAATTTTTTTTGAGTGGTTTACAAATGGTTCCAAATATCCATAATGACCTCTCTAAATCCGATGAGATCAAGTCAACCAATTGAAAATATATCTGCAGGAAGTTTGTTAATTTCCATACATACAAAATGTATTTCCAAAAAGATGCATTCAAAGTGTTTTAAAATAATGTTTAAGAATTATGTTATTTGGGGCCATGCAAATGAGGCTATGGAAAAAAAACCAAGAATAAACCGTGCAAATTTGATTATGGAAAATAACCATTATTCTGCATTCAACATATTTTAGTGTTTAACATTTTCCATTTGGGATTTATGAGTTCTTCAATAGCTAATAAATGATAGAATCAAAACTAGGCAAACATAGCATTTACATAATAATAGAGATACAAGGGTTTTATTTATTTTAATATGCAAGAATCTTAAAAAGGGCATAAAAGGCTACTACCTTATTATGTTGACATAGAAAATATAGAGGAAGGGGATTTGGTTCAAGAAATTAACATGCCAATTTGAACTCCCACCACAAGCTATTGTACTGACTCTATATGAAGATACAATCAATGAAATGAAATCGATGCTGTTTTGTCGGTTAAAGCATTACAAAATCAAATTTGGGATAATTTTCCTGCTTGTATCTTAAAATTTTGAAATAAAAATATCTGACCAGAGGCAAGAATAAACTTATCCACGAACACACCAGAGCAGCGTGGCCAAAAAAACCGACCAACATCCAATGAACACCCAATAGTTGGAGGCTACTCGCCATAAACATAACCTTGTTTGTGGGATAAAACATGGATGTGTAAGTCACTGGAGTAGTACTACTAAACTTTGATGAGATAATGAGGGAGATGAAATCAATTCCCTTGATATATAAAAAAAGAAAAGCAACAACATGAGGTCAAAAGTTCACTGCTCTGTCTCACAAAGAACATAAGGGAAAAAATGTATAGGAGAACTTTCATCCATGACAGGGGAAGACTGAAATTATGCTAAGAATATATTTGCATTAATTTACCTTGGATATTCATTGTTATAATGTAATGGTGCTTACACAATCATTGTCACAAGTTTCTTTATAAATATAAGATATTTTCTTCATCTAAGCCACTGAATAATGGTTACTTGTTTCAATAAGTATTGAGTGTTGTCTTGTGCGTAAACATGGAAATCAATGGTTTGGGTGGCTCCCTTTTGTCCCAATCAATTAGTGAGACAACTAGGATTATGCTGTACTTAGTTCAGAGTCTACTTGTTTATTGAAATAAATAGGTTCCTGCACCCCAGGGATGGATGGTAAGAAATCACTTGCTATTCACGTAAGCACGTGTTTTGTGCATTTTGTGCATTCTTTATATTGGTTAGGAAGAATTTAGGAAAAGAGGGAGTAGAAGGTTGTTGATTTAGGTACCCTTCCTTAATTATTTGTGTTTGAGGTGTTGGAATTATAGAAGCGTCGAGAAACCTAAAGCATTTGAACTATGTTTGAATAAGTTTCTTGTCCCTTTCCTTATCACAACATGAAGATTTACTTATATTGTAGGGTTATGAAATTATCTACGTGAGTGGACTGGAAAGTGTGATACTATACTTTCACTAAGATTAATGATTTGCAAAGTCTTGTGGTAGAATTATTGTGTCCTTGTTTATTCTGTACTGCAAGTTTACGGGCAAGGGGGAATCTTATTGTACTTACCTTGGTATTCTAAATTGCATTGAGGATAACCTACTGCATTGAGTACTGAAATTGAAAGTAAAATGTAGGGAATGGTACTCTAACATGATGTTAGGAATGAGTGTTTGGTGTTCTAAATTGAATTTGATTTTCAGGGAGGTATGACTATTATACTTGTTTCAAATGCTATCAACAGTAATCAAAGTCTATTCTTTCTATCTTGGCTCAATATGAAATAGGAAATACAAGCTTTTAGACCTAGAAGGTGTATTGTGATAATGAGCTCTCTCCACCGCCCCTCACTCTCTCTTCATTACCCAGCCACCCCGCCCCCTGCCAAGTATGGAATGGAAAAAATGCCCTTAAACAGATGTTGAATCCAATATGGCATTAGCAGACTTAGGTCTTCCCTGTCAGAGTTGTGCTCCAACCTTGAGCTAGGAAACTTTATCGGGATGTGTGTAAATTACTTGAAAAGTAGTAGATTTTTGTATTGGAATATGCTCCATGATTTCAAGATATCTATCTAGAAAATGGATGACATCATTTACTATACATATCAAAATGTCATTAGGAGATGAATGGCTTCAACCAACACAACAAAAGACCACACAATAGAATTAGTTGTTGTTCGATGGAAAGAGGAATTAGTTGTTGTTTGGTGAAGAGTAAGACATAGGAAGGGAAACTAAACATATTTTTTCAAACAATTGGTTACCTCCATTTTCTTCTTATGGCATCTTAGAAGACTCGAGCAAATCTTTTGTTTTGGCATATCTGAAACAAGATTATAAACCCCTATAAGTTGCATAGGAAGCCATACAAAATAAAAGAAAAATTACGTGTATATGTAGGGATAGAAAGTGGAGAAAAATAAAAGACAAAATGCGTGCATACCCAGGAGGAAACATACTCAGAGTAAAAAAAAATAGATAATACACTCCAAAAAACACACTTGCCATTTGGAAAAGATAGAAACAATGACTTGAAATAAAGTAAGTTCTCAGAATTCCTCAGGGATACCTACAATCTAAAGAAAAGCCTCCAATACTCCATGCATGACCTCCACACAAATGAACACACGAACATGACAAGTGAAGGCACGAAATTTTTTTTTGAAATAGGTTTCCATGGCAAGATGCCAACAACAACAAAAAAATTGGTAAGGGCGAGCATGGGGTGTACTTATTTGGCACCAAACTTATCGGCCCTCGAGCCCTACCAAAAATCCAATATCCCGAGCAACACATCCATGACGAGCAGAAAATGATAGCGGAATAGAGGATAATTCACATGGTAGGTGAACACAATAAAATGAAAGGTGACTATAATAAAGGAGGGAAGCACTGTTTCACAATCGAAAACTCTAAAGTGCCCAATGGTCTTGCAAGAACAAAAAACTAATTCTCGTCATTGATCTCAACAGTACAGGAAAACACGGTTGTAAAAGAAACACATATCGGTGTAATTATTAGGATCTAACTTAATTTAATTAAGGGTGATTAATTTAATCTTAAAGCTTTTAATATATATATATTGTTAGATCTTAGTTAGTATATGATCTTTAATTATTTTGAAAGTATATTAATTTAATTTAATCACATCTCACGGGTTTGATTTTTTAATTAAGCATTTAATTAATTATAAAACTCTTTAATATTTTAATTTGATTAGTAGATTAAATTATAATAGTAATTTATTTAACGTTATTATCAATTTTTGTCCTCTTATCTTCTTAAATTGAGCTAACTAGACGTTTCTAAAGTCAAAATTTTAAGTGTTGGTTGTTTTTTCCTCTAATCACGTGCTTGAGTGTTTTTATAGTTTTTTCTATCCATTTTTTTCTTTCTGGGAGCCCTCATTGCGTCTTGGAGTTCATTTGGACTCACTTCGAGTCATGTTGAACATTGTAATAACCCTTGATATTGCTTGCAGACTAGTGAGCATGTCTGCCATAGTCTTGCAGAAAGGGGGATTCTGCTGCAATGTGAGACACTATTTCTCACACAGGGCTACATTTTTCTCCCATTCTCTTGATTTTTTCTTATTTAGTGTTTTCTTATGGCGCCGAACTGCTGCAATCAACAAACCTTGATTTTGGTATCTACTCTTGCGTGTTATTACACTAATTGCAAGGTGAGTGACCGACTGGTTCTTGATGCACAATCCATCTGATTGTAATCAACACACTAAAATATAAAGTTCCAAACTCAGGGGGTGTTAATATTATTATGGGGTGGTTGTGTTACTCTTTTTTTCTTTCTACATTCCTTCTCTCTCTCTCTCTCTCTTTGCTATGGATACATCCAAAGTACCTTTTCTCACACCTTTCCATTTCTTCAAATGGAGATCTAAAATTGCTATGTATCTATGCAGTAAAGGGTTATTTTGTGTTTTCATGGGAGTAGAGACTGAACCTAATGATGAGCCCAAAAAATCTAAGTGGTTCAACCGTTGTGATGAAGCCTTAGGCTTCTCTGTATGTCCGTCTCTCTTGACTTGATCTTCCACATCGAAAATTCCTCAACACCTACTGAAGCATAGAAAATTCTTGGCGAGATGTTTGGGAAGCAAGATGATATGAGAATGCATGATTCAGAGAATGAACTACTAGGGTTAAACCCTGGTGACTTTAAAAACCTACATGCATTCTTATCAAAGTTTTTCCACACTAGATTACTTTTAAAAGAGTGTAAAGTGGAGAAGAAAGACTCTCAGTTGATCTTGTTGATTCTTTCTAAGTTAGGTCTTGAATACTCTGTCTTCATTTCAACTTTCCATGCCATGAAATCCTCCTTCGGTAGTGCTTGGAAAGTTCCCTCATTTGACAAATTTTCGTCCCAACTCATTCGAGAACAAGAAAAAATCATTCAAATTGTGACTCTGAAATCTAAGTCACATGCCCTTGTGGCAAGTAAGGGTAAGAAAAATAAAAAAGAAGAAAGATAAAAAAGGACCAACCCAAGACCAATCAAGCCCAAACCAAGTCAAACACAAATGCTTCAACTTCTGAGCCTAAAGCAAAGAAGAAAAAGTGTAAGTGTTCCTATTGAAAGAAGACTGACCATGAAGAGCATCAGTGTATGTGGAAATAGATTGATCACTTAACTAATTTACTTGATAAAAATAAAATAAGTGTCCTTGAATCCGTTAAACATAATGCTCAGAAGGGCGAGTCTTCCAAAGCAAAGGAGTCTAAATCTTAGAAAAAGAAAGGAAATGCCCTTGTAGCTAGATCAAATCCTTCATCGACGTGGATTATTGATTCTGGTGCCTCACACCACATGGCTTCTTTAGATGTTGAGTTCACACAACATCAAACCATGTGGCATGTCCCAAATCACGTTGGGTGATAACACTATAGTGTCAGTTTTCTTGTAGTGGATTAGTAGAGATGGAGGGTAGAAAATTTAACCAAGTGTTGAGTGTTCCCAATATCTCTATCAATCTCCTATCAGTTTACCAAATCACTCACCTTGGTGAAGGAATGTGAGTGGAATTTGGTACTAACTCAGTGATTATTCACAAGGTTCATTATAACTACACTGTGGCTGAGAGAAAGGTGGATCACCATTCACGGTTGTATATATTTTCCCATTTTACTTTTGTTTCGACACCTATTACCTTGATCAATCATGTAGATGAGGTTGGAAAGTTATGACATGAGCAATTTGGGCATCTTAATTATCGTTACCTTGAACAATTGAGATAAAACGAGATGGTCAATGGGTTACCCCGCGTCAAATTTTCTAAGGGTATTTTTGAGGGTTGTGCCCTTAGGAAATACCCCAAGAAAAGTTTTGACAAAGGAAAAACCCTGGAGAGCTGCTCATCCCTTGGATCTTGTTCATAGTGACATCTCCAGCCCTTTCCCATCTCCTTCGTTTACTAGAGATATTTATATACTAACCTTCATAGATTACTTTTTCATGTTACACTTGGGTGTATTTTATTAAGATTAAGTCTGAAGTCTTCGAGCATTTTTAGGACTTTAAGGCTCTTGCTAAGAAACAAGTGGAACAGTCCTATCAAGGTTATTCAAAATGACAATGGAGGTGAGTATTGTGAGCAATATGTTCGAATATTTCTATACCTCTGAAGGGATTGCTTTACAATGTATAACTATTTACAACCCTTCGCAAAATGGAGTTTTGGAAAGAAAGAACTGAATGCTTAAGGAGATGGCCACTTGTATGGTTCACTTAAAATCCCTTCCTCTGCAATATTAGGTTGAAGTAGTGAATTGTGCTTTCTATATTCAAAACTATGTTCCACACAAGGTCGTAAGAGGGATGGCACCCTTTAAAGTTTGGTTTGGATGTAAGCCTGATGTAGAGCAATTTCACATCTTCAAATCCAATAATTATAGCCCAGATTCCCAAAAAGAAATGCAAGGCCTTGGAACCACAGTCCAAACCTTATATTTTTGTAGGGTATCTTGATGGTGTGAAGGGGTAAAAATTTTTGAACCCTACTACTCATGAGCTTTAAATTAAGAGAAGTGTGAAATTCAATGAGTCATCTTTGACTTCTACTTCTCCACCCTCTAAGGTTTTTCTGCCCATTGATTTAGATTCTGACTCATCAAATGATGATGTTATTGATCAAGTTCATCCTCTCGATCCTCCTACTCCTCCCAACCCATAGTCTTTCACGAGGGGGGGTCAATTAGTAAAAGTATGGTATAGCATGTGCGTTCAAAGAGTATTAAAGAATACCCTTAATTCTAGTTTCTACCTCTAATTATTCAATTGATAATACCCCCTCGTGTTATATTATTAGAATGAAAATACCATCTATTTTTTCCATGTATCTTACTTACCCATTTTTTCAATTACAATTTTATTTACCCCTTTTATTTCTACCCTAATATATTAGACAAAAAATATGTTATATTTCTCACTCATTTTTTTTTTTAAATAGTTATTTCCCCCCCAAAAGATAGTTTGAATTCATTAAAGACCTATTACAAATCACCTTATATATGTTAAGCTTTAATCATTTATCAAAAGTTCTTCAGATAATTAAGATGGTGAAATAATATCACTTGTGTTGAAAAGCATACTCAATCCTAGTTTTCTACCATCTTATTATTTCTTGGTTAAGAGTCTAGATTTATTTATTAAAAAAGAGATTATAATTTAATTTATGACCACACTCCTTTTGCAATTTTAAGGTATTTACTTTTAAAAACTAGGGTTCAAATTTTTTAGTTTTATATTAAAATTAAACCTCACTTTCCTTTGGCCCACCTCCCTAGCCTACCCCCCAATACCCGATTCAAAACATTAATAAATTAAACCCTTTCACCCCCTCATGTCTACCGGTATATTGATTTTAATTTTATTAATTTTAATTACCTCGATATGAACCCACGTGCAAGGATATTTCCTAGCTAATGAACCCCCAGTGCAGTCTTTGGAGTCTTTTTCATTCTAGCATTAGTGATTATGAGGACTATTTCCCTTCTCACTCGAGTGAAGAATATTTTGACTCTAAGCTTGATCCTCTGGGTCCTCTTTGGGATAGAAAAAATTTGTAGAGTGCTAGAGAATTAGTTGCAGATAATTCTGATGAGAGATGTACTCGTTTGGAGTTTGTTGGACCCCACTCTTTCATCGCCTCCACTTCGGACCCTTAGTATTTCTAGAAGGCTTCTGGGATTCCTGAGTGGGATTCCACCATGGATGAGGAGTATTCCTTACTCATGAAGAATGACACTTGGGATCTCACCCCTCTTCCGAAAGGAAGAAAAATTGTTTGGTATAAGTGGGGTATACCAGAAAAAGTATGGTGTTGATAAAGAAGTTGAGAAGTATAAAGCACAACTTATAGTTAAGGGTTTCTCCCAAGTAGCTGGGGTTGATTACTTTGAAACCTTTGCTTCGGTTATGAAGATGAATTCCATATGACTGAACCTCACCATCACTACCGCTAACATATGGGAAGTCCACTAGATGGACGTCAAGAGTGCCTTCCTTCATGCAGATTTAGAGGAAGAGATCTACATGGAGCAACCTCTGGGTTATGTCCATGATCCCTCCCTTATTTGTAAGTTAAATAAGTCCCTCTATGACCTTAAACAAGACCCTCAGGGTTTGGTATGCCAAGATGGAATCCTTTCTACTTACATCAGGGTTCACTCAGTGTCACTCTGACCAAAATGTGTACATTTTTTGGAAGGATGATTCCATGCTCATTCTTGTTCTATATGTTGATGACTTATTGATCACGGGGAAGCTCTTCCTCTATCATCGATTCTGTAAACATCACCTTAGCTAACAATTTCTTCAAGTCTGACATAGGATTGCCTCATTAATTTCTTGGGATCCATATTTTACAATCTGGCTCAGGAATTATGATTTTGTAGCCTAAGTACTCTTTTGATTTGCTTTCTTAGTTTCACATGTATGATTACAATTTTTCTCCTACTCCTTTCCTTTCTGGGGTTAAGTTGGTTTTTGATTTCTCTACTCCCTTGGTTGATGGTACCCTTTATCGACAGTTGGTGGGGAGCTTGATTTACTTGACTTACACTCGGCCAGATCTAATCTTATGTTGTTGGGATTGTGTCTAGATTTATGTAGTAAGCCTCGTGAGTTTCATTAGAAAGAAGAGAAGAAGATCCTTCACTATTTTTGTGGCACTTATACAGACGACATTCAATACTTCAGAGGGAAAATAGTTTTACTTATTTAGATTCATAGAATTTGATTGGTTCGGTGACTTAGATCATTATAAATCTACCTCCAGCTACAATTTCTCTCTTAGTTCAAGTCCTGTTAGTTGGTCTAACATGAAGCAAAATTCCACTTCCATATCATCGACAAAGGCAGAGTACAAAGGAGTAGTTTAAAACTGCCACGAAGCTTTTTGATTGCAGGGTATCTTGATAGAGTTTGGTATTCACTTTCGGTGGCCTACCATTATCTACTGTGACAACATGAACACCACTTGATTTTCCAAAAATTCAGTTCAACATCAGTGAACAAAGCACATTAAGATACTTTCAAAACTTTATTCAGGAGCTGATACATGAAGGCATCATCAACTTACAATAATATCAAACATCTGATCAGGTTGCCAACATATTCACCAATCCCTTCATCGACATGAATTTTCTTCACTTGTGGTCTCTTCTTTGGGTGAGGTCTACTATAGCCACCCATCTTCTTAGGGATATCTGGTCCTTCTTATCCTCTTCTTCTTTCTAGAAAGATGTTGTTTGTATATGGACACCTTATCAAGCCTTTAGTTGTAGAACCCCATTGACATATCTCTCTTAGTTATCTAAGGGAGTGATTAAGAAAATATTGAAATGAATAAATACTAAATCTAAATATGTACCAATGTAGATATAGACAACAATGTACATATTCGACACAAGCAAGTAATCTAGAAAAATGTGAAACCCTAGTTCTAAGTGAAAGGATAAAATACTTAGCTGATTCCCAGTAATGTCGAAGCTATGCAAAGCTGAAAAACTGATGAAATAGGAAAGTAGACTATCGCAACCAAACCCAAGAAAATGTAGAGATTTTGGGGCTAGGGAACCTATGCAGGGTTAGGGACTCCTAATTAAGATAAATGTGGAAATAAGAGCCTACTCTGATGCTATTGTAGCAGTAAAATAAAAATGTAATTAAGTACATAAATTACACCCAAGCAACTAAGAAATAAATTATGAAACCCTAATTACAAGGAGGAGAAGAAGGTACTGAGTTGATTCAAAACTAATTTTCAATTGTACCAAAGTGATGACCAAGTGAATAGAGCAGTAGGAGCATCGCAAAGAGACCCATAAATTTGCATATCTGGAAGAATAAGCTGGACTGGGGTGCCTGGAGAGGGACATGGGCACCTGGATCTGAATAAAATCTTAGGAAACCTCCTCTGAGTGCTAGCAAAATGTTTTTTGTTAGTCACCTTTGGTTACTAGAAACCTACAATGAAATATGAACCTGGAAAACCCTCAAATAGACATCAAATCCTAAAAAGGAAAGATATAAAATGAGGGGTCAGACTATCCTCAGCTGTCATAATGGTGGATTTACAACTGAGCGCTGCACTACATCTCAGACCCAATGTAGTTCTATGTGTGTGTGTGCGGAATCGTGCCCTAGGTGGCTCTCGTGCATGTTGCACTTGATAACAAGAAAATAACCAGATATAAAGAAATGTAGTAAATGTGTGCATGTAATAGAATGAACTTCCCTCCTATGAAGTGTATGCAGAAGAACCAACCCTTATGTCTCTTGTTATGGTGCTAGATGGATGCAATCTTAGGTGGTGATAGCTAATGCTTAGTGATTGGTCCTTTATTATGATCACATAACTTATATTTATACGATTCCCTTGCTTGAATTTCATAATTAACCCCGAAAGGGCCGACTACCAAAAAGATAAGATGCTCAAACGGCTAGAAAGGACCCAAAATATGTGAACAAAGTATACTAAGGTCAGGGATGTGAAAGAGGATAAGGGAACTTGGCATTGATGTCCTGGCTGAGCACTGGTGTTCAGGATAATAAAAGCTAGAGTATAAAAAGGGAGACTGAGAAAGTAAGGGTGTAAGACCAAAAGTGGTAACAGAAAGAAAAGAAAGGTGGCCAAAGATAGGGGCTAGTTAATATTTTTCATAATTAGGAATAATTTGTATAGTAGTATGTAATTAGGACTAGATAATTACCCAAAGTGCGTTATTTTGTGTCTACAGTGCTTGGGGCTCTAGGGACCTCCTCTTGGTTCTTGTGACTACTCAAAACCTGTGAAACTTAATTTTTCATGGTCGCAAGATGTTTGCTAGATGTCACCTTTATCAACCTTTATGTCGTTGTACTTTGATGATAATCACTTGAAACCTACAAAGAGAAACAAGCACTTGCAAAACCCCAAAACATATCAAATCCTAAAAATAAAAAGATGCTAATGGGGAATCGAACTGACCCCGACAGTCACCCGATTGAGTGAACTTATGATCTAAACACTATACTACATTTAATATTCCATGCAGTTCTTTGTGTGTGTGTAAAATCATGCCCTAGGTGGCTCTTGTGCTAGCTGCACTTGATATCGAGCAATAGCTAGATGTAAGAGATGTGTGCATGGAAAAATGAAATTCCCCTCCTATGAAGTGAATGCATAATGCAGTCCCTTTTTCCTTGAATGAATGCTAGATGGATGCTTTGATGCTCTTGTAATGGCCTTTCGATACAACCTTATGTGATAATAGTAGATTCTTAGTGCTTGGTCCTTTATTATGATCATATAGCTTTGAATTCATATGATTCCCTTGTTTGAATTTTGTAATTAACCACTAAAAGGCAAACCAATAAGAAAATAAGATGCTCAATAACTAAAAAAGACCCAAAAGATGCGTGCAAGATACAAAGAGTCTGGGGGCACCCAGAGGGGACGGGGGTGCCTAATGATTAACTAAAAATAGGATATGTATGATAGTTAATCTAATCTAGAACAACATGTAAATATAGTAAATAAATGTACTAAGTAACTACAGAAAATGACCCAAGCAACTGAGCTAATGTAAATATAAACCCTAATGTGCAAGAGGGAAGAGGATTTAACTCAACTGATTTGATGATCTTGCAAGATTATGTTGCAGAGGTGATTGGAGGAACATAAAGTAGGAACGACTATGCCGAAGCCCCAAAAAGGATGGATCTAGAGTATCTAGCTGCACTAGAGCACCTGGAGAGGGACTTGGAACCTACGGGTGCTCTAATATATATAATGGGTACCTTGGTCTGTGGAAAAGGTCTAAAACTGAGTTTCACAGGTCTGGGAGGTGGTCCAAAACCCTCACTGTGTATCACATCAGACTCAATGTCCTATGCTAGGTGTCGCCAATAATACAAGAGGATGAAAAGACCTAGAAGCGATCAAAAGAAGTATCAAAACCCTAAAAAAGAAAAATGCAAATGAATGGGTCAGATTGACCTCAACTGCCATAACAATGGGCTTACTAAATGAGTGTTGCACTACATTTTAAATCCAAATGTAATTTGAGTGTGTGTGTGCATAATGTGTCCTAGGTTCTCTTGTGCCGTTCACACTTTGTGAAGTAACGAGCAATTACTAGATGTAGAAAATGTAATAGAATGTGTACATGGAATATAATAGATTCCCTCCCCCTATGTTTGTGTGATGCATATGAACCAACCTTCTCCTTGTGATAGAGCTAATGGATATAAATGATCTCCAAGTGGATGCAACTCTATATTGATGATAGTAGTGACTAGTGCTTGGTCCCTCATTATGGTCTCATAAATTTATATTTATAGGATTCTCTTGATCTAATTTCATAATTAACCCTGAAATGGCCAACCACGAAAAAGATAAGAAGTTGAAATGACTAGAAAGTTCCCAAAAGGTGGCGGGAAAGTTCAAAAAGGATTGAGATACCCCTGGTAGGACCAGGGTGCCCATGGGTGCCCTAGTACTAGCCTGGGCACCACAATCAAAGCTAAAATGATGCAAAATGATGAAAGATGACTGGGCATGTGGGTGTAAGAGGTTAGGAATGAGAAAAGAAAAGAAAACAAGATGTCCAAAAGATAGGGGTTAATTAGTACTTTCTTCACTCAAAAACCTTCTAAATAGTAGTATGAGACCGAGAGATATCTCAAAGGATCAATGGATCTTGGTCTATAATAAAAGAAGAACAACCACTTCTTCTTCTCAAGATATTCAGATTCAAATCATGCAGACAATATTGATGACAGAAAATCCACTTCAGGGTTTATGTTCTTTATGAGATCTGGACTAATATCATGGGGAAGCAAGAAATAACACTTTGTTTCTCTCTCTTCCACAGAAGCCGAGTATCGTTCTGCAAGTGAAGTTGTCTATGAAGCGATATGGCTATATCACATACTCGAAGGACTTGGAATACCACAGGAAAAACAAACCACCATGTATGTTGACAATGAAGGTGTTCTCAAACTTGTTCGCAATCCAGTTTTTCATGAAAGAACAAAACACATTGAAATACATGTACATTTCATACGTGAACATGTCTTGAAGCACAAGATACAACTTCAATTATGTCCAATAGTTGAACAATGAGCAGATTCACGAAGTCACTTGCACATGACAAATTTGGGTTGTTCAGAGAGTTCCTCTCCTCATCCCTTGAGGCAATGCAAAATTAAGGGGGGGAATGTTAGGTTAATTTATGCATTAGATAATTAATTATTAATTATAATAATTAATTATATGGTTATTTAGAACCATATTTTTCATTTAATCATGTATGATTAATTGTTTGGTAGTTTAAACTATTTATTTGTCTCTACCTGTACATGGGTACATATTATTGCATTGTTATTTATATTCATTCAAATATTTACAGAATTATTGTTGCATTGTTGCAACAATATTTGTACCTACTTTTCTGTACAATTCCTATAAGAATTACAACATTCTATTGTACACACACACACACACACAGGGTTATTTTATCTATATTGCATATGAGTGTTGGTTGTGAGTTATAATGTCTTTGATGGTGTTGAATTTTAGTTTTGAATTTGAATTTGACATCCATTTAACTTACACTAGCAATTTTTACTTGTCTTTATAGAGAGGAAAATGATAAAATTTTAATATCCTATCCATACATTGTAGTTTGATCCACAGACAATCATATTTTAGGCATAAAATGTATTTTACAACTCATATACAATAATTACTAGTAATAAAAAACTTATTTTCACCCATAAATACGAACAAAATTATGTTTCCATAGTCCTCGTTATAAACATTGTTTTTATAAAACCTTTTATGGGCAACGTCACTTCGAGCGACCACACAAACAGTCACACTCTGATTCTATGATCCACAATCAAATGTGATGGTGTCAGTTATAAGGACGACACAAAAGCTTCGGTCTTTTCATTTTTGCACTTTGTATTTTTTGGTTAAATATGATGGTGAATTTTGGTTTTCTTCCTAGCTCTTGTTCACACTACTGGAGTCTACCATTAAAGACATACAAAATATAGTAGGAAATTAATAAGCACTAATGCAATCAAAGTAGTGATCATGACACATCTTAATAGCTTATGTGTGATCTTTTACTTTGGTTTCTTTTATATGTTGTTGGCAAGTGTTTTTTCTTTGATTGGTAAACAAGGGTTGAAAGGTCCCTTTCCCTATGTTTCACTTTGTAATCACCAAAGTGAAAATAATTTTGTGATACAACTAGGGTTCCTAGGTCCCCAAGACCACACAACCTTGATGAAACATTGTAGCCCAAAAACTGCAAGTCACAACAACCTTCAAGAATTATCCACAATCAAAATAGCCTCCTCCATCACATGACCCACTAACATGTTCCAAAGGATCCATCATCAAATACTCGTGTCCACAACCATCCTCAAATAACTCAATGGGAATCAAACCTTGGTGGGCTTGGAGACATCCAAATGACCCAACCAACTCCCCCACCTCATTGACGACATGTTTGGAAAGTGTTGAAGGGTGTTCTCCTCATGAATTGAAAGCAATTTTACATTTCAAGGTGATTTTGAATGACACTCATGGAGATCTCAACTCATGGAAGGGAGATGCATATTAGGAGGAATTGAGTATGGTGGTGAGTGCCTTGTAAAATTTGTAATAGAGATACACACATTGTGATGTTCATCAACATCCATTGCTGGAAATTTGTGTAAGAGTTTTTGAATTTGTGGTTTTCATTAATCCATATCCATAATATAAAAATAATAAGCTAGACAAACATCATATTCATGTAAAAAAATTCATTTTTTACTTTATCTTTATGTAGAAAATGTTTGTGTGTATTATTTTCCACATCATTAGGTGAGTCATCTCACTTAGGTGAGATCATAGGTCCATGTGTCATTTAGGGGTCATTATGAGATTCTCTTACGCATTAGTGCGTTAGTGCGTCAGTGCGTCATATGCGTCATTGGGAGCTACACTTCTATTTTGGGAATGTAACTCCCCCTCTCTACTCGAGTTGTCATGATAGCAGCACTGGGGGTTACTCAACACCTCCTATATGTACACTCCATTTGATCTATGAGATAAAGGTGATTTTTATGGCTTAACCAGGTTTTGCCCATGTTTCAAATCTTTGCATGCACATTCATTTGATGCTCACTCCTCCCGAGATCTTTTCATGCTGTCGTTTGCACGTCCATTGATGTGCATGTCGTCCCTCATGATCCTCGCTTGTGGGTTTTAAAACCTCTTTCATGGTATCAGAGTGGATCTTGTGGATCAGTGCACTCATCGGCATTTCTTTGCATGTTTTCCAGATTCTAGCGTGCTATTCAGATCTCTTTCAGCGTGTGTTGTAATGGATATTCCAGTTGTGCGCTTCTTGCCATTTATACCTCCCTTTGAGATTGTTGTTCAAGTTTCTAGTGTTTTTTGAGTTTAGTGTCTTTGACCACTCGATTCTTCGCGTTTACATGTGTGTTTAGAGGTGTTTTCCTGAGGTCTAATGCATTCTGAGTTGCAGATCTATGTATTTTGTGCTAGTTACATTGGTTCTCCATTCTTGCATTGGCTTGACTGACAACTTGCTGGTGACTCAGCTCTTGCTTCCTGCAACTCGTTTCTCTGACCGTGCTCGTGTTTGCTCATGTTTTCTCATATAACGGCCTTTTACAGCAACCTGCAACTCGTTGTTTTTTGTTTGATCAAGTTTGGTTGTGGACTTACTTCCTCCCCCTTAGTGCTTCGACCTTGCTCAACGTGGAATCTTGCCTTTTTGAGTAATTTTCCTTGTGCATTCGAATGCCCTTTGCTACAGCCCTACACTTTTTTTGGAGCTCGAGTTCCTTTCTTGCTAGACATTCTGATCTCTGTGCCTTTTTTTGGATTGTCGTGTGGTTGTTTGGACGTTTGGTTTCTGCCAGCAGCTAGACCATTCCTCCCTGGCTCGACCTGCACTTGTGGCCATTTCTCCATCATCTTCCTTGGCACGTGGACCTGCCTTGCTGTCGGTTTTACTCTAGCTTCTGGCCAGCACACTCAAAATTGGCCTCCAGTTGTTCCTCCAGCTCCACCACATTTCAACACCTAACAAGCTCGGCCCTCCTTCCAACAACCTCCACTCCTGCAGCACCTAGCATGCTCAGCTTGGTTTTCTCTGCTCTGGCCGTTTCAAGACCTACAACACCTCCCTCCTATCCAACAAGCACATGGACCTCTAGCTAGTCCATCAGACCTTCCACAGCTGCTCTCCACATGGCTCGGTCAACATGGACCCATCTCCTTTCCACCTTTTTAAAAATTTGTTTAAGGAGTTAAAAATTAAAACATTCATTTGGCATTGTAACATTTTAAAATTTGGGTTTTTGGCTTGTATTGCTCACCCTTCCTACGAGTGTTAAAGACGGAGGGCGAGGTCCGGGGTTGGTAGGAGGCTAATCCCCCTCGCAGTCAAAACAAACCCTACCTAAAATTCCGTGCCATTTCCAATGGGTACCCACATGACACCCTTTGCACCCATTTCGGGCACTTTTTTAATGTGTTTGAAGCATTTATTGACTTTTTCCATCAGTTATGGGAATCATTTTAATGCTATAACTTTTGACTCACTGCTTGTTTTTGAGCACTTCTTTAGTCAAAGTTACATGATTTTTCACACATTACGTGATGACATTGTTAGTTTTGTAAACACACTACTTTATAAAGTGCCGCATTCTGGGGGGGTTGATTGTACTCTTGGGCTTTCACATGCAGACGCATTATCGACTGAGTCCGACGTCTTGCTTTTGTGCATCTTGCATTTTGCATCATGGAGAGTGCTTTGTCTAGACTTGAGCATCATAGGATTACCTTACAGCCTCCGCAACTTCTCACTGTGAGAGGGGACTATTCAACTTGGCGTGCTTCTATGGAACGTTACTTTGCCCACAAGGGTCTTTTACCCTTCTTGCTTGGGCTAGTTCCTACACCCACTGATCATCATCATCTAGAGGACTTCCTCGACACTTGCAACCACATCTTTGGTCACATGATGATGCATGTCTCCAGATCTCTCTGGTTTCACATGGCACACTCAGATCCACCTCACCGTGTCTGGAGCATTCCTCAGTCCCTCTATGGAGACCCTTCACATACTACTGCCATTGTTGTTACTGCTGATTCAGTTGTCTCCTCCATTTCTTCGTGTGATGGCAGTTCCGCTAACATAGACTCATTTGGTTCTACTTCTAATGACGAGGATTGTGCACCCAGTTCTGATGTCGAGAGTACTATAGAGGACTCTTCTCCTCTTTCTCTCATTGTTCCAGAGAGTGTTGACACATCCCACATCTCATCAGATATCGAGCAGTCTCCTTCTTAGTCTCACACCGTCATTACACCGGCCTCCTTTCCACTTCCAGTGTGCGAGGCCCACTTCACTCCTCTACCTTCATTGGATGACTCATACCTATCTGACATCGCTCTTTTGTTTGTTGAGCCCCCTCATTGGGACGAGTATCTGCCTGACCTTAGTCGTATTTTTCGCAGAGTCTACTTGTGATGCACTACAGGTTCCTCATCCATCTACAGGTGTTTTAGAGGAGCTCATCATCTCTGTTGTTGGGAGTGCCCCTTCCGGGAATCATGTAATTTCCACATTTCTAGAGACCTTCATTGATCCACCCTCAGCTATGGATCCCTTTTCTGTTGTGGAGGATGTTTTGTTCCCTTCACATCACTTGGACATCCTTTCTGCAGGTGTTCCTCCTTTTTACTCTGATAGTTATGCACTTGTGACATTATCTTCAGTTCTTTGGCACTCACTCACTAGACCTATGTCACACTTTCATGCACTAGACTTAGAGTTCTTCGTGTCTACTCTGCCTTCGGTTTCCTTCGTGGAGTGGGCAGACTTTCAGCACGTCATTTCTATCCTTCCTAAGGGTAGGCACATAGTTCATTGTGGGTGGCTCTTCTTCAGTCCAGAGGCAGAGGATCTTGTCATCGAGATTCTTTTGGGAGACCTCCTAAAGCTGCAAAGTTCAGATCCATCCATGGCATCTTCTGCATTCCTCTCATCTCCCTCTTCTTCTCTCTTCTTCTTCTTTCCGACAGATTGCCTCTTTGTACATGGGTACCTTTTCAGGCTTGTCTAGAGCTGGGACCCATATTTGGCATCTTTCTTAGATTAGAGAGTGTTTTGTTCTCTTGTGGTGGATGTTTTTCCCACTGGGTTTTCCTTCACTGCTTGGGATCTTCTTTCTTGTACATGGATACCTCATCAGGATTTGTGCCAGAACCCATTTCTCGTTTCTGACTTGACGCCTCATCCTAAGTTACGAAGAAGGGGGAGTGTTGGTGTGTATTATTTTCCACATCATTAGGTGAGTCATCTCACTTAGGTGAGATCGTAGGTCTATGTGTCATTTAGGGGTCATTATGAGATTCTCTTACACATCAGTGCGTCAATGCGTCATATGTGTCATTGGGATTTACACTTCTATTCTGGGAATGTAACTCCCCCTGTCTACTTGAGTTTTCATGATTGCAGCACTGGGGGTTACTCAACACCTCCTATATGTACACCCCATTTGATCTATGAGATAGAGGAGAGTTTTATGGCTTAACTAGGTTCTGCTCGTGTTTCAAATCTTTACATGCACATTCGGTTGATGCTCACTCCTCTCTAGATCTCTTCACGATGTTGTTCACACGTCTGTTGATGTGCACGTCGTCCCTTGTGATCCTCGCTTGCGGGTTTTAAACCCTCTTTCAGAAAATTATTTGCTTCAACAAGAAAAGTGGAATTTAAAAAAAAAGGGAATCGATAATGTGTTATCTAAGCACATCATAGACCTAAAATAGATTTTTTTCTACCCCATCTACAAATAGATATCATTAAGAACAAGAATGTTGAATCCAATAACGATGCTATTGTCATTCCCACTTTAAAATAGTTCGCTACTAAAAAAAGCCACATAAATAAAGATAGCCATGCTTTAGGAGGATGGTAATGTTTTTGTAACAATTCATACATATGAAATTTCACACTTTGAAATAAATTTTATCTTACACAAGAAACATGAATAGTTCTTGGGTTCCAAGAGTTCACATAATTTTCTCAATTACTATACGTCCTTACATATTAGAATATTTTCCGATATATTTTTGTATATTATTATATTTATCACTAAAACTATCTTTTTCCCAAAGAATGGACACAAATGAAGATTTTTATAGTTAAAATGGCCTAATCGCTCTCCCCCACAAATCAGCCACCCTTTTCTTTGGTGAATTTTTGGTGTTGGTGACGTGTTCAATCAATATGCCCTCCTCTTTTTCCCTCTACTCTCTGTTCAACTATTGAAATATGGCCTACATTAAAAATGGAGTTTGGCCTAGAATAAATACCCAAAAAGGATTTAATTGACTGCAACAGACACTCAAACCTTTGTAACTCATTTATGCTTTGATCCTTTTGGATTCGGGGATTGAATTATTTATTTTTTCTAAAGTTAGGATGAAGGGAAGTCTTTTTTCATTTTTTAGAGGTGGGAGGGCTAGCATGGAGTCTTAATTTTAGTCCAATATCTAGCATGGAAATGACCCTGCATTTCAAATTTGTCATAGACATCCATTAAATCTCGATTGAAATCTTTTTAGTAAACATGATGAACTATTTGACAAAATTGTGGCACACATTGAGATATTCTTGTCATACTTTCATGTGACAAACCTTGGGCGGTAAGTGGTGCAACGATGCAAATGGTAGAGAATTTTTTTTTACTCTAACATGTGAAGGAAAATATCAAGAACTATTACATGATAGTGTGGCAAAGCATTATTTAAAGAGATGGGTATCGAATCATTAAAAGTCATCCAAATTTGAGACGATGATAAGGAGGCATCTAGAAGTTTATGGGGTGAAAGCATATAAGTGTATCCCACTTTTTTGTATTTTTTGTACCTTTATAAACATGAGTTTTTAGTTTTATTGAAATTGCAGAGGCAATTACCACAAACTTGTACACATTCACGAAACGCCATGAACTAACGAAATGTTGTGTTTAAAGTGTAGAATGTGTGTAAATCTTTAATTTTTTAATTTAAAATTTTTGGTGTTTTTCTTAATTTTGTTCATATGTTGTTTCTTATTTAATAGTAGAGCGGCAATAAGCCGATGTACTATTTTGTAGTGAAAACCTATTTTTTCACCATGAAATTTTAGATATATGTTTTAGATTTGAATAACGATTCAGTGTCAATATTTTTATATTTGTTTTAATTAATTTTTTAGTGAATTTTTTTCTAGATTAAGGGACATACATATGTTTATGACAATATCTTTCCATATTTATATTGAAATTGATTTTTTTTCATAAGTACAAAGAAGCCTTCAAAAAATAGTAAAATTATTTTTTTCAAAAAATTTATATATTTTTTTTACTAATTTTCATATTGTGTTTAATGTGTACTAGTATTTTTCATAAAATACCATACATTGGCAATAAATTTAAAAAATATTAAAACAAGTTTTCAAAAAATGAAAAATTATATTTTTAGATAGGTAATAAAAAATTGTATTTTGGTATAATTTTTTGTAATTTAACTAATCAATTAATCCTAGATACATGGCATCTATGTGGCACATTTTGGCCTATAATTATCCTCCAAATGGATTAAGGGCCAAAACATGCCACATAGGTGCCACATAGATTCCAACTAAGGGTTTTTGTGTGAAGGGGGTGTTCGCCCAAAAGGGATTCGGGCGAACACTCCTTCGTGCAAACACCCTAAATACACACCTCCACGCCCCTCTCTGCCACTCAAACACCACCAACTATAATTTAATTTTAGACTATAGTTTTATTGATTATAATTTTAAAGCATAGTTTTTTCATATTATTTTTAGAGTATAGCTAAGATTTAATTTTAGAGTATAGTTTTTAATGATTATACTTTTAAAAGCAAAGTTTTTTCATATTGTTTTTAATTTATTTTTAGAGGTAGCTTTTAATGATTATAATTTTAAAGCATAGTTTTTAATATTGTTTTTTATTTAGTTTTTAATGATTATAATTTTAAAGAATAGATTTTTCATATTATTTTTAATTTACTTTTATTTGTTTTTAGTAAAAACATAGGTTATTTTTAAATTTAATTAAATTTTTCTATAATTAATAATAAATAAAAAACTGTTTTATTATTCAAAAATATATATTACTTAATTAAATTTAAAACATATGCACACCTCCCACATTTGTCATCGCCAACTCTATATGTGTAGTAGAATCTCTCACCCTAATTATAAAAAATGATAACCATGACCAAAGGTTATTCTCAAATATTCATCCATCATCTCTTTCAGTCCATGAATTTGAAATAAGGATCCAAACAAAAACTTACCCTAAATATTTTGAAAAACTAACACTAAAGTGTGAATGATTGACCTCATGATTTTCAACCTATGTTCAGGCAAGCACGCACAATCCCCATAAACACGAACCCTGTGCACACAATTTCAAAACAAAGGAAAAATGAAATCTTAAAATCCGCGGTCTTTTGCAGTACATCGAGCACACATGAAAACAAAGTCATACTGCCTTAGGTCACCATGATCCACACAAGCTTGCATGCAGAAAACTAGATGGGCACCTCATATCACAACAATAATCACCACAATAGTGATCAATCAAACAAAAAAATTACCTCCATTGTCTTTGATATTGCTCCAAGCGAATATGTTATGGCATATGATATAACTTCCGTCGATCCTCGCTCTCGACAGGTCACTCTTTTCCTTTAATCTTCCCCACCTAAACACTCACTCTCTGAATGAAAGTGCACAATTTAGGGGAAAAAACCGTAATTTTGTGGTCCTTACAAAAATGTAAAATACTTTTTTCTTTCAACTGATAAAAATACAGCTAGAGACAAAACCATATTATTATCTCTAATAATCATCTCAAATGCACTCACGGTAGTAGTGATGGTCGAGATCATTTACGAAAAGATGACTATGATTGAAGAAATTGTCTTGCATTTCCTCCATATATCTCAACTATCGAAACTACTTGTACAAACCAAACATTCATTGTAATATACACCTTCAATGTAAAAATATAATGAAAACTATATTTTAATCAAATATGATAGTTTTTTATATTTCGATAGAAATGTATATAAAAATTGGAAACATGCACAAAGAACAAATTATTTCAGAAAAATGTCTTAACGATATGTGGTCTCCTAGAATGCATTTCTTTCAATTATTTTTTTCACATTAAAATAAAATCATAAACTAGCTTTAACTTGATATCACTTCCAACCATGTCTGGAATTTGATAGTCAATCCTACTTATCAATGAAAAAATCTATGACAGTCTGATTATTTATCTAGCTTTCAATTTATGTTTTAATTTGTTTATAAATTGTTTAAAAAAATTTACAGTGTTAAGAAATTCAAAAAGGTCAATTCTATCTTTAGAATTACATTAAGATTTTAAACAAAACAATTTCCAAAGTTTTCTTCATGGACAATTACATTTTAAATATACAAATAAATTAATGAAGCCAATTTTTTTTGAATTGATGTTAATAAAAACTTTAGTTTTGATCTGTGCAAAATGGATAATTCAATGCATTGAGGGTCCTGAAGCGTGGAAAGTGCATCTACGCCATGGCATCAAGGAGGGCTTTCCCTATGGCCGCCCTTCCTAGAAAGGCTGCGGGTTCGTCAATCTTCTTATTGCTCCCGTTGCTCTCAAAATTGTTGGCACTTTCGTGCTCAAAAGTATCTAGAAAGCATGGGAATGTATCAAACTGTGGATGCAATGGAAAGGTAATGGCTTATGTAATGGGATTTCCATCAATCATCAATCTTTGTGATGTTCGTCTATCATTCAAGCTCAAGATTGGTGTCTTGCAGAAGTCACTGGAGTTCTTGTGCTCAAACTTTTCAAGCGTGGAATTCGTACCATCCAAGATTTGTTCTGCAAACACTCTCACTCTCGATATCCTTGGCCTGAGCTTAAAGCTTGATTTCAGATCACCACATAAGATCGTGCTAGCATTACTGAAATCATCAACTACATCCCCGACCATATGCTGCATAAATTTTCGGTACATCCCACCTACCCTTGGTGGACAAACTAGAAGTGATATGTTGACACCTCATTTCGTAATTATTCAACCAGTAAAGGTTATCGTTGGGTCTCCCAACATTTTCCCATGGTTGAAAAACTCAACACTTGGTGGGGCGTGCATTCTTCCCCGCCAGGTTGGAGAAGGAGATTTGACATTGTTTGGTTCATCTATGTGGAACCAAAATTTTTGCATTTTCTATGGTGTATTCTACACCAAGGTCTTCCAATTGGTTCCCACTTGGTTCAAATTGGGGTTCCAGCTCCCAAGTGTCCGTTATGTGGCCACTTGGAAAGCTTGATGCATATCTTTTGGTTCTTCCCCAAAGCACAACATGCTTAGAACTAGATTAATTCTTTTTTCTTCCCTCTTAGACCTGAGTGTTTTACCTGGAAACACATTCTGTTAAGAGATAACCCCAGAATTTCGCATCTGTTCGCCTAGATTTGGCATTTTTCATAAGGGAAATTTTGTTTTGGATATGGAAAGAATGAAATGCTTTTCTCTTTGTGAATTCTGAAGTTGATCACAAATTTTTGTTGTATTAAAATCTATGGTTATCTCCAGTGTGTTTCTGTAGATTCAAGTCCAGGCTAATAAAGTTTCCTTGAAGATGGAACATTTACAAAATCTTTTACGACATTGGGGTGATGCCCCATGTAATGTCCCTTGGGAACCACCTTCGCCTTCTCGGCATTGTCCGCCACATGGAGGTTTTCCTTGTGGAGGTCGTCGGAGCTGCTCTTAGCGACGTTCATTCAGCCATGCCCACCGCTCTTCGTGTAGCCATCAGCGGAGGAGCACCTCCCCACCAGTTTTTAAGCAAGGTTGGGACTTCCCCCCTTGCTTGGGTGGGGCTCACTAGTTGTTCCCAAGCCATGCACCCATAATGGCTGGAACCTACCACCTCTGCCCCCGCCGCCTTCAGACAAGTTCCCCCAGATTCCTCTTGTCATATCTCCCTCACGGGTGGATGACAATGAATAGGAGGACCCCCCTGGTTTGGGTTGGGACATTCCAGATGCTGGCAAGGACCTCCCTGGTCTAGGCTGGCCTGATGATCACAATCCTCCTTCTTTTGGGATCTTTGATGTGGCAGCTTGAATCTATTTCTTTTGTTTTGATGTATTCCTAAGCGTTGCATAGCTTTTTCGTTGTTCTCCTAGGCTTGGCCTAGTTTGTTCATGGTTTAGGGGCATGCTCTCATACCGCTCATTTTTTGTTGAAAACTATCTTGTATCTTATTACATTTGATATAATATAATATCCTTTTCATTAAAAAACACTTTAGTTTGGATAGAAATATGCACTCTTATTAAAATAATTTTGTAGATCTATCTGTGATTGTATTCATTGTTTTGTATATATTCATACATATAAATGAAGAATGCAACTCTAGAAGTAAATTAATTAAATAATTAAAAACTGTGAAAAAAGACAATATGAGAAGTATTTGTCTTACAATTTTTTTTGAAATAAAGTAAATTAAACTCCCAATGAAAAAAAGATTCGACTTTAAAGATTATATAGAAACAAAATCTAAATTTTAATTTAACATCTTTCAGGTAATATAAATTTACCTTTTTTATTTAAAAAAACATGTTAGAATATCTTTTGCTTAACTTCTAGAAAGGAAAAACATTCTAAAATATTTTTTATTTTTACCATCGCAAAATATTTTTAAAATGTTCCAAAATATGATATTTGAGGAGAAATAATTAATTTTTGAAATAATTTCATCAACAAAATTTAGTTTATAAATATTTAAAAATATAATTGTTAAAAATTACTAAAATTATTATAACAAATTATATTTGACTATAATGCATATATACGATTTATTAATAATATAAGTTGTTAAATATAGATTTTGAATAAAATTTAACCGAGATTTAATTTTATTTTTGCAATCGTAAAAAATAACAAAAATGATCCATAAAATATATCAAATTCTAGTCATAAAATGTATTTTTACAACCCATATACAATAATTACTAGCAATTAAGAAAGTTATTTCCACCCATAAATACGAACACAATTATGCTGCCATATCCCTCGTTTTATGGAACACAATTAGGCATAAAAAACAATGTGATCCATAAAATAGATCACATTGTTTTTTATGAAACATTTTCTACACAGTGTCGCTTTGAAGGACCACACAAACGCACTCTGAGTATGTGGTCCGCTATCAAATTGGATGGTGTCAGTTTAAAATCTCCTTCTTTCTAAAATAACATATCGAAGACCCTTAGCCCTTTTTGCTTCCCCAATGGCTAAGGGATGAACACAAGAAGAACTTAAGTCATAATAAGTTATTATAAAGTGCATATAAAAAAAGAAATATTATAAAGGCACTTATAGTAAGTTATTATAGACTTAATGATAAAACAAAATTAGAAAAAGGGAAAAAAGGCATTTTATACTGTTTATTTATTCTCGAAAAAATGTGACCTCCTTTGTTATTGGAATAAAGTAAAAGAAACATTAAATGAAGGGTTGAAAGCTTATTGGATGTCAAGGGTGACTATTTGGCCCATTACATCTATATAAACAAGTCGACATGTTTGAGGAGAGCATCCTTTTTTATTTTCATAAATTTGAATCTGCATGTTGAGCTTTGAGCTTACATCAAAAATCTTCTAAGGACGAAAACCGTTAGAGATTTTCTCTTGAAGACGAAAGAAAACTCTTCTTCTTGGGTATTTTGCAATAGTGATTGAAGACATGTAAAAGCTGATTTGAAGTAAGCTTTGAAGGAGATAAGTGTTGTTGAAGTCTCTCCTTTATTTCCAGCCAAAACAACCTACTTGGAGGATTGTTTTGGGGTGTTGGGAGTGAATAAAAATCAGATCTGTGTTGTTGTTATAAGTTTTAATTTTTAGTCATCTAAATCAATAATTTTGGAGTGGAGTTTTGCTCCAGACTTCACATTTCCAGCTGTGTTTGAAGACAAGTGTTTGTAGAATTTTAATAAATAAATCATCCATCTTTGGAGACTCAAAATTGTACTTTTATTTCTGCGTCTGTCTTCTAAATTTAGCCATTACATTTTGATAGGAAGAAGTGTTGTTTTATACATCTTTGAAGGGTTTTCTATATTCCTAGCAAGTCGCATTTTCTATTATAAATTTCATATCTGCACTTTAATAAAAAATTTGTGATATATTTTAAATCAATTTTTTGGGAAATCCATTGTTTGCATGTATATGTCCATTTGGGGGCATTACATAGTTGAAAAGACCACACAAACACACTCCACGTTTTTCAATTAAATACGATTCTGAATTTTGGTTTTCTTCGTAGCTCTTGTTCAAACTACCACTCTACCATTAAAGACATACAAAATTAGTATAAGTATTGATATTAAGAAGGCAATCAAAGGTGTTGTGATAAGAAATTTATTAATAATCTAAGTTGTCAAATTTACATTTTGACAACTTATATTATTAATAAATTAGTGTAAGTATTGATATTATTGGGAACTTGCGAAGAGGAAATGAGCCTAGTTGTATATTTTTTAATGTGGGAGTGCGATGGGTTTTTAACATGCATCCAGGTGAGAAGAATGAGGAAACAATCCCTTCCGATTAAAAAATTCTTCTTAAGAGGAAATTTATTATTTTATTTTCTTTTATTATTATCTTGATGTTATCTGAACCAACTAATAACAATGTTAGCTAAAGAAGACTAGATAAAGGAGGATAATATGGAGAGGAAGATTTGCACATGTATAAAAGACAAAACAATTGGCATGCTAGTATGATTTAGTGGTGTCCCCAGATTTCACCCTGAAATCTGGGGACTACCCATTTAAAAAAAATCGTTCTTTTCAAAATAATGGGTTATTTTGTGATTTTATTGCCAGAAGTCGTCTCTATTATGTTAAAATATTCCTAGTGAATCATATGAGCCAATTTCGAAAAATACTCAGACGCTCAAACTCATTTTATCCCTCCACCAGGTTTTGTTTGTGGGATTTTTATTTTATTATTTATTTAATAAATAAAGCCCCGTTTAAAGTAAATTGTACTCCGGTTGAACCCTGTTGAAGTTTTCTATGCCAGTATTCCCACATCTCAGTAGGGTTTTTACCACGAATGAATTCAGAGTGATTGTTTGCAAATTCTGGAAACGTTTTTCATTTTTATTTATTTCTTTTTGAATTTCTTTTCGATTTTCTCCATGGTTTGTCTGTTAAATTCCTCTCGGTCCGATCTTTGTTAGGTATAGCCTTTTTAATTACTTGGAACATTTGGAATTCATTTATGGCCTCAACAATGGAAGGAATCAGTCTCGGAAGGAAAAATTTTGACAAAAAAAGACGAATTTAAGCAGAAAAAACCTCTCCTGGGCAAGCCGCACTTTTTGGGATAAATAGATCTGAGCTACAATGAGAATTTTGGTAGTGGCAGGAAAGCAGGAATTTTTTGCCTGCCTAGTAGGTTACTTTTTCCCGTCAATTCAAAATCACTTAAGCTGCAATGGGAATTTTAGAGGTGGCTGGAAGACAACAATTTATTACATGCCTTGCATGGTGAAAATTCCCATTATAAAGGAAAAACTCACTTAAAGCACCGACGAGAATTTCTTGTTGCCTAACAGGCTAACTTTTCCCATCAAAGAGGTTTATTCACCCATGCAAGTCACACTTTTACAAAGAAGGCTATTTTCCATGCAAGTCACACTTTTTGGGAGGTGATTTAAGGTGCTAGTGGGAATTTCGGTAGTGGCAGGCAGGCGGGAATTTCTTACCTGCCTTACAGGGTGAAAATTCCCATGATGAAGGACAAATCACTTAAGTGAAAGATGAGATTTTTGAAGCTGCTATGCAGGGTGGAAATTCCCATCAAGTTGACTTCCCATTTTTAGTTGTTTCCCTTGCCAAAAAGTGTGACCCACCTTGGCATTAAACCATGCATTTAATGATATTTATTAATTGTTTTTCTATCCAGTTTTGGCGTCATAAATGGAAGGAAAGTCAATGCAAGTACATGAGCTAAAGAGAAGTCAAGGATGCATGCTAAAAATAAATAAAATAAATTCATAAAAAGCCACTAGAAGCATGCATACTTTGGCACCCAAATTGGATGAATAAACATGGCTTTTAATTAATTAAATTGCCAAAAATAGGGAAAGACAATTATTAAAAATAGCATGCAGATGGTTATATAAACATGGGATGCCATAAAAGAGAAACAGTTAATTCTTTTTTATGAAGTTTGCAGCCCAGACAAGTTTTGGCGCCAAATGAAGGAGGATTTTGCATTAAAGATAATTTTCCACTACCAAGAAGCGTCCAATTTTGGCGCCTAGGGTTGGAATAGCCTAATGTTTATCATTCTAAGTCTCTGCATGTTGGTATATGTGCCCAAGTGAATTAACTAATATTTTTCCTTGCTTTGCATGGAAGCAAAGCCTCAAATTTTAGGGCAATAGGATTTATATGGAGATTTTGGTGATAAAAATCAAATATTCATGCCATGGACTCCGTCTTTGTTTGAATTAATTATAGGTATTCATCACAAGTGCTCATATTTGTGAAAGAAAGTTCAAATCAATGTCAGATACATTGAATATATCTTTCGGATCAGAAGAAATTTCCAGGTCTGCACAAATTGATCCAATTACAAGGGATTCTGGTAGAATTAAAAGAAAAAGAGCTTAGACAAAGATTGTTTCAGCCATGATGAAGCATGATGAAAGAGAATGATTAGTTGAATCATGCATAGCTTCTAGATTTTTTGACATGAATGATACAAACATAGGCCCTGAACCCATCTCTAATTTAATTGACAGATCCAGAGCCGGAAGGACATCTCTCATGTGGGAAATTAAAAGCAGCAGAATTATTCAAACTTCAGTGTTTCCAGTCACATCTCATTTGCTTGAATTTGTTATGGAGTGTGCAAGGTCATATCATCCTCTTTCAAGAACATTTTGGGATGCTGCGGGAGAGACAATAATCAGGTTGGATGCACAATTTATTAATTATTGTCTGAAGATTCCAACACAATCAGTGGTTATTGCAATTACCATGTTGGATGCTAGAAATAGATGGGAGAAGCACAAAGTAGATAGCATGGGCATAATGAATAACATATACATGAAGAAGCCCCAGATCTCCATCAAAGTTCCCTAGGAATCTTCCATGATCCAATTTGGTGCAGGAAGTTGATGATATTATTAAATTACTTTGCAGGTTAAATGGAGAAGCCAATACTCATAACTTCCGCTCCATGGATTGGTCTTGATGGATTGGTCTTGTACACACATCCCAATAAAGGGAGTTAATCAAAAGTTGGAACCTGAGAAGATATCCACGTATACAGTATCAAAATCTGAAGACCCCAGATCACAGATCCTGTTCTAAGAATCAGATCATGGATTTTATTATTTAGATTTGGATAAAGAAGGAACCCAACCCGTGATTCAAGAGCCGCAAGAGTCGCATCATCCAGATAATAAGATTTGGACCCTAGAGTTTGATGGTAGTTTTTGTTCTCTTGGATCTGGCATAGGTGTTGTACTTATTTCTCCCGAAGGAAAGGTACATGCACATTTCTTCAAATTAATGTTTGAAAATACTAACAACACAACAGAATATGAAGCACTGTTGTTAGGAATGAAGCAGGCAAAGACAATGGGAATCAGGTTCTTACATGCAAGGGGGGACACGTAGTTAATTTTCAAACAAATATGTGGTCTCTATCAAGTCAAAAAGGAAAAACTATGACATTATAGAGACTAGGTCTATTCTATAACTCTAGTTTTTACAGCTTTCTCAGTATCTTATATCGCTAGAGATCAAAACTCTAGAGCTGATTCACTTTCAGTTACTGCAGCTCTATTAAATCTAGATAAGCCTCCTACATTCTTCAGGAAAGGTGATTATAAAGTTGAAATGGTCTTTTGTCCAAAGGTTCCTGATAATGTCTAGCAGTGGCAAGTTTTTAATGATGATAAGCAGATTGATGCCTTTCTCCAGCAACAAGACAACTTCGAAGAGATATACTAAGAGGGAAGCACTTCACCTCTAAGATAGACCAGTGTGGGTGAAGCGGATTCAAATATTGTAAGCAGTAAAGAGATCGTTTAGCTTAAAGTAAATTAAATTCCTAAAGGTTTAGTGTCTCTTGAGGAAATGTTTGATAAGCATGATCAGGTGCTTAAAAATGATAAAGAATGTGAAGAAAGTTCTTCATTTGATACACAATCATTGAATTAAAGAGTTGATAATGATCCCAAGTTGGTGAATTTGGGTAAGTGTTGTTCAGAGGAAAAAAGGGAAGCTTTTTCAAAGCTTCTTAAGGAATATATAGATGTATTTGCTTTGTCTTACCAATATCTGAAGACCTATCAACCTGTTGAAGTGCAACATTAAATCCCATTAAAATAGGAACAAAAACCCTTCAAACAAAAACTACGGCGGCAAATCCAACTATTTTAGGTGCTATCTTTGTTGAGATTTAGAAGTTGTTGGATGCAAAGATAATTTATCCTATGAGTGGTTGGCCAACATAGTTCCTGTAAGAAAGAAAAGCGGTGAGATTAGATTGTGTGTTGATTTTTCGCAATCTCAATCAAGCCTCATTGAAGGAAAAATATCCCATCCCTATCATGGATGACACTCTGTAGGTTGTCATTAGATCTGAAATGTTTTCAATGATTGATGGTTTCTTAGGCTATAACCAAGACAAGGTAGCTAAAGAAGATCAATACAAGACGAAATTCATTACACCTTGGGGAAATTTTGCTTACTCGAAGATGCCTTTCGGTTTAATCAATGTTGAAGCCACATTTCAAAGAGCTATGGATTTTGCATTTGCTCATCTCAAAGATAAGAGCATAGTGGTTTACCTTGATGATCTGACAATATTTTCTAAAGAGATGGGTAATCACATCTCGGATCTCGAAGAAGTCTTCATCCAGTGTTGTAAGCATGGGATTTATTTGAATCCCAAGAAATCTATATTTGCAGTGATAGAGGGAAAATTGTTAGGGAATATCGTCTCAAAAGAAGGAACTAAGATAGATCTCAAGCGGGTAAAATCTATTCAGACTTTTTCATTTCCAACATCTAAAAAGGGGGTTCACTCCTTCTTTGTTAAATTTAATTTTCTCAGAAGATTAATCCCTAACTTTGCTAAATTAACCCGTCATATTTCAAATATGATGAAGAAAACACATGATTTCAAGTGGAGCAGTGAAGGAAAGGAAACATTCGAGAAAATTAAAGAAGCCTTGTCAAAAGCACCAGTCTTGGTTTCACCAAAATTTAGTAAAGAATTCATTCTTTACTGTTATTCCTTAGAACACACAATGTCAGCAATCTTGATGCAGAAAAATCAAGAAGATGTAGAAGCTCCAATTGATTTCATGAGCATGCCTTTAAAAGCTTACGATTTGAAATATAATCCTATGGAAAAAAAATGCATATTTAGTTGTTAAAGCATATAAGGCGTTCATGTACTATATCCTTTCTTTACATACTATGTACTTGGTTCTAAATACTGCAGTAAAGTCTATCCTCATGCAACAAGAGTTAGGGTTATTGAGAGGCACATGGGTGACAAAGGTGCATGAATATGACTTGGATATAAAACCCACAAAGATGGTTCGTGGAATAGGTTTGTGTGAATTAATGACTAAGATGAGGACAATAGATTCAAACAAAGGTGAAAGTTTTCCTATGGTTCTTTTTATAGATCTGGTAAATGAATGGTACAATAACATTTCCTTTTTCCTAACTTCACCTTTCTCGCAAGGAAAAGCATACTATTAAAATGAAGTCCAAGTACTTTTTCCTTTGGGATAATGGTCTATATAAGAGAGGAATTGACGGGGTGCTTCTCAGATGTGTGGTTAAAGCTCAATAGGATCAACTTTTAAAACAATTTCATGATATGGCTTGTGGTGGTCATTTCTCAGCCTGAGTCACTACTCATAAGATCCTCCAAGAAAGGTATTATCGGCCCACACTTTTTCAAGATACTGCACAGTGGGTATCTAAATGCCAAGCATTCTGACACTTTGTTGGATGTGTAAAAATGCCTGCATTGCCTTTGAAGCCAGTTGTGATTGAAGAGCCTTTCCAATAGTGGGGCATGTATTTCATTGGTATGCTTAACCTGGCTTCCAGTGTTAGTCATCATTACATCCTAATGGCTATTGATTATTTTAGCAAGTGGGTAGAAGTCATTCCTGTTAAAAGTGCTACTTTTGCATAAGTGTGTAATTTTATTAAAGAAAATATTGTCATAAGGTTTGGTGTGCCCAGTTAAATAGTAGTAGACAACACTCCTAATTTATCTTCTGAGGAGCTGGTTGAATTTTGCTACATGCATGGAATCCAGTTAGTACATTCCTCAAATTACTATCCACAAGGGAATGGTCAAGATGAATCAAGTAATAAAAATATGGTGACTATCATGCGGAAATTAGTAACTAAAAATCAAAGAACTTGGCACAAAAAATTGTTTGATGCATTATGGGCAGATAGGATCACACCAAAGAAAGTTATAGGCAAGTCCCCTTTCTAGCTGTTATATGGAAGAAACACAAATCTGCCTCTTACAATGGAATTGTCTTCTTTGTAACTTTCCAAAGCTCTGGAGGATGCCACATTCACTGATGTCATTGATAAAAGAATAATGTATTTGACGGAATTATGAGAAATGTAGGTCCAAGTGGTCGACAGATTGTTAGAACACCAGAGGAAGGTGAAGGTGATATTTGATAAAAGGGCCAGGGAAAGAAATTTTGAGATCGGCGACTGGGACCTTTTATGGGACAAAAGATGAGAAACAAAAGGCATGCACGAGAAATTTGACTCACTATGGAAAGGACCTTTTGTGATCAAAAGGATTGTTGGAACGTATAACTTCACTATTGCTCATCAGGATGGAATTGAAATGTCATTGCCCTTCAACGGGAAACACTTGAAGCTTTTCCAGAATTAAAAAGCAAGGTAAAACTTGTATGTATATAAATGAACTTGTATTGTGTGAATACCACTTTCAAACGAAGCTTCTCCAATGTCAACTCATAGCACTTCAGCAACCCTTGAGCCCCAAGCAGATGTTGTCGTTCCTCTGTTGAATCCAATGTCATTTGTATTTTCTCCTCAGCCACTCAAATCTTCACCTCCCCTTGCAGATGTTAGGAAATACGGGAAAAATATGTGGAATAATCCCTCATAGAATCACAACATTAGAAACTAATATGCAGAAAATATTACATATCTAAAATAAAAGTACAAAATAATAAAAGAACAACACAAAGAGACAATATTTAACGTGGTTCACCCAATTTGGGCTACGTCCACCAAGAATCACTTACTCATATTTTATCACAAGCTAGCGCTCTCTCATTACAATACCTATATTTGTTTGGAGCTATGCTCAACAAACTCTACAAAATTCACACCCGAATTTAGACACATGTGCAATGTTACATCAACCCTACCATATGCAAAAAACCACATAAGTAGACAACTGCTTAAGCAGTTTAACAAAACTGTGGGTATCAAAACCATGGGCCAAAATTGTCCCATAAACATATGGGTCAAAAATCCCGCCCATATGAGAAGAGCACGAACCCTGACAAGACAACTTTGGAAAGTGTACAGTACTCTTAGTGTACAATCTTCAACACTTTCACACATGAAAACAGGCTCCACAACCTAACAATAGTGAAGCTGAAAGCATAGATGACAGAGTTTAAAAAAGCATTGTCTTTAGACAATTCACAGGATGACAGCCATAACACTGTGGAAAATTTGGATGCAACAGAGTTTGAGCATGAGTGGGTGGTACACTTAGTGACCTCTTATTCCCTGAGAAGAATTTTTTCATCATGGTTGGCTTTGTAGATAGTTCCAAAATCCAGATAGGAGATCAACCTAGAAGAGCATGACTTGCAGTTACTCCTGAGTTTGGGCTGAAAGGATAGAAGACCTAAAGTTGCCAAGGTAACTTCAAGGTTAATTATTGAAGAATCAGGGTAGAAGTTCACCGAGTTGACAGTTCTGGCAGAGGGAAAGCAGAAAGGAGAATTCACATTGGTAGATATCTTAGTAACCAAAGTGCCACTAGGTTAGACTACCATGAAAGGTTAAAGCAAGATACACATACACTAATAAACACTTTATTCCTCAAGTTAGACAAAGAGAAGGTAGAGAAAGCCAAACTTCAAGAGTAGGTTTCCCAGTTGTGTGAAATCATTGCTAAGGTTGTCAAACCTTCCTCTCAACCAATTTTAGTACATGAGCAATTGAGAAATCATCTAATTGAAGAGGTGGAGGATGTAGGTAATCAAGTCACGACTATCAATGAATGGAAAAGCCAAATCATTCACCAAGCTTCAAAACAATTCAAGGAGGTACAAGCTAGTCTTGAAGTTATGCAAGGTGCATTATCTCAGCTGAAGCAACTAATAAAAAGCATAGTGGATGATAATATAGTGGCTGAAAGTAACCTAAACATTTTGGTTAAAATAAATAAGCTACCAAAGGAAGTTTTGATTGTGGAGCAAATTGTGCCTGATGGACTAATTGAAAAGGGAAAACAATTTGAATTTGTAGTTTTTTTCTGCATGGAGATTCTCAAGCTTATGCTGAAAAGAATGCAATTGCTCAAGGATAGGATATTGTCATTGCCAGGAAATATAGTTGCTCTCACCGAGGAGGAAGTAGTTGGGGATGTTTCTTCCTGTAGAAGAACTATTCCAAACAAGGTGCATGCTTCTCTTGAAGGGTTACTTCTGATGATTCAGAAGAGGATTGATGAAGTTGTTAAGACTTTCACGTTGAATTCAATTGACAAGCTAATAACACTTCAATAAGATATTAAAAAGTTTGGGCCTAGTTTGAAGAAGGTGGAAGTAAACATCGATATTTTGTCCAAAGAATTGTTACAGTTCAGGACTGAGAAAGAAGTTGTTGTTAAAACAGATGGGAAATTTCTGAATTATATGTTTGACAAATATATTCAATATCAGAACAAAAAGAAAGTGTAGGTGTTACAACAGGCAGATCTTCTTTCTTCTCTTCTTTCTCCTCTTATTTTTGATGTTCCTAGATGAAATTGTAAGTTTGAAGTTATTGGTTTAAAATCCATTACTTAAGTTATTTGAAAATGTTCTTTAAGATAAGTGGCAGATGTGCACAACTTTGGCTAAATCTTCAGATGCATGTCACTTAGAGAGGAATTCTAGGACAAAGATTGCCAGATGTTCCCTTTACAACTTCTCACATGTTCTAGTTCAATTGTAGTTTCCATTTGTAATCTCCCTTCTATACACTATAAATAGAGGAAGAGCCTACGGGTTAAAGGATAAGAATTTGTAATCAACATTCTTGTGTTCCAGACTTTGAATTGAAACCCTTGATATATTTCTGAAAGCTAAGGAATAGAGAGGAGGCAAATTTCCAGAGAACTTTATGTCAACAATGCATTTGTTTCTTATTTCTTTTTTAGATCATTGCATAAACTTTGTGTTATCTTAGATCTAGATCTTAAACTTTGCTTTGCTTTGAATTTTACATTTCAAGATCTATTTGTTTCGTCTATGTGCATGTGACCAACTCTGTCAACGATTGGTTAGGCTGCACATTTTCTTTCTTTTATGCTCGCATTCAATTATTTCCCTCTTCTGCATATATACATTTCTTACAGATGCTTACTTGCTACAAAATTGTCTAGCTATGGTCCATGAGCTACGTAGTTAAAGTAAAAACCAACAAATAGATATTAGGAAATATAATCGACAAGATCTCACATGGGAGCCTCACCGGTAAATGAGGGAGATTTATCTCATGACTGCCTAGGTTTTCAATTGTGTAGAAAATCTAGCCAACATTTAGTCTTCAAGAAGAATGTAGAATGCATGCTAAGAACCCAACAAAACTCACGTATGCTACACCTTTTCACTGCATTTGTAATTTCTTCTACAAGTTTAAATTACACTTTTATTAAAAAAAATTAATCTCGCATTATTTGGTTGGTTTAATGTAAACTTATGATTCAAAAAATATTATTATTGCATTATCTCATAGTAAGTTTAGTCGGCAACGACATATATCTCTCAAATATACAATTATTCTAGTACCAAAAGGTATAAGTTATAATACAAGTGATTGATTGATTGTGGGATGAATGCATTTTCTTTCCATACTTTCCTCTCACTTATTTTTGTTAGGAATGAATAGTGTTCACAGTATTATTAATGTGTGCAACTATATTATCAAATATAATATATGAGTAGATTGTAATATTATTAATGATGAGTTAATATAACTCATATTAATAATATAGGATTAATAATTTTTATATTAAACAACTATATCTAATATTGTTTTTCCAAATCTTAAAGGCGTGTAGGCGTGCATGGTCGGAGGAAGCGCGCAAGTGAAGGCACGTAAGGTAGGATTCAAAAAGGGTTCTTGGAGAACCAAGGACGCGCGCCCACAAAGCACAATTCAGGACTTAGCCATTTTCAGCCTTTTGGATAGAACACATGAAGAACGTGTTCCGTTTGGATAAGGTTCCAGCCTGGCAACAGGGTGTCCTGGAAGGAATATACCTTGCGATAAGAAGATCCAAAAAGCTAATCATGACATGGAGAGGCATGCACCTGAGGCGATCCACACCTTGACACTTGGGGCCAGATCTGAGGTTGCAGAGGAGTTTTTTAGAGCTCAGATGCCTATTTATATGTGCACCCTTGGCAAAGAAAAGAGACACAAGTGAGGAAGTGGAGCTCTACAGAATTACTGCGAGAACTATGGGATAAAAGTGGGTAGATGATTATAGGAAGGATGTAATGAGGGAATGGGGAATGTAAATTTTGTTTTGTGAGCATACATGTATGGATCCAGATATGGTGCATGACTGTGGTCTGCCCCTTCTGTGATATTCTATAGTAATACTATGAATGAATATGATAAGGTTACCATGACAATTATATTAAGATTTCCTCTCTGTATTATCTACATATTTCTATTATGCTTTTGTTCTTGTATAATCATGAACCTTATTTGAATGTTAAGTCTATTTGTGGATTTACAACTTCCTAGTTCTGATTAATTCTGTTAAGTGCTTTACTTTTGATATGACTGAAAGGGTATAGAAGCCGTTCTGAGCTCTATAGCTTTTTCATGTCCTTTAAATCACTAATTCAAGATCATGAATGATGCCTTCCACTAAACTCACATAAAAGAGAGACTCGGCTCCCTCTCGTGCACCTCGGGTGAGCGCCCAGTGCCCGCTGGGTGATAGGCCTGGCACGCATGAGGTTCCCTTGTTCTTGGTGGGTGCAAAAATGACTACATCTTGGTTCTGTTGCCGGGACCTCTTTTCGAAGTTGTAGTGGAACATGGCATACATCGTGGTCTATGCAAAAAGTGATGACAGAGCACTTAACACTTGAAGGTGTTGAAAATTGGTTTAAAAGCATGGAGGATGAGTTTTCTCAGAGATTCAGTACTGGACCTGAGTTTGATACGTGAAGATGGGTGGAAGACACTCTCTATCATGAGTTGTACGAAACCTTCTTCTGTTGTTTCCCAGTAGAGTTATTTGAGTGGCTCTTGGCATATGCATCTAGGTCGGGGTGGTATTATAAATCACACCCTTGGACCTAAGAAACATACCAGAACTTACAAGATGTTGATCTAACGTGGACCCATGCTATAGATCATTGGTGGAAGGGAGTATTGGCTAGCTACACTCTGGAATATGTAATTTCCACGTATTCTTGTCTGGAGGTTGCTGAGTTTGAATTTTTATGGGAGCCCAGAGGATCATTTCTATGGGCTATCCCCCTGGAAATCAAAATCTTGATGGTAACCATGAGTTTAGAGGCATTCCCAATGGCCGGCTAAACCACTCTGAGCGCTTGGCGAGGAAGCCAGGTTGGGGAAAGATGGCTGATATAATGACTGAAAAGGAAAGGGAGGAGAGACGGCTCAAGTATGGTGAAGTGCGTGAGAGGGAGATTGTGAGATGGCGCGAGGTTGCATTTACGATGGATCCATGGAGGTAGACATTTTTGGGAGAAGAGGTTCACATGGAGGATGTGGAGCCTGAACAGTCTGTGCTACCCCATCTTGGCAAGCATGGAAGAGAGAACCCCTCAGCTTCTGATGAGAGCCCGTCGCGTGGAGAAAGAAGAGTCGTTGGTGTGCATCTGACCCCACCTAGCGACTGAACCTTGGTGCTTGGTTTGTTTGAATGAGGGAAAAGTATAGTTGATCCATTTGATATCAGTGGAAGCAACCGATCGGTGCCCAGAAGATACAACTTCTCATTTGGGACTTCTATGGCTTCACACACTATTCAGTATTTGGTGGAATGTTTGGACAAGGCATATATACAGGTGGTTTTGGGAGCGCGTCAGGAAGTGGTGGAGGAAATACGACTGGGAGTGGCACTAGTTCACAAACTGTCGGTGTGCAATTCAGTGGGACGACGGGAGCATTCGGCACGACAAACACAGGCCCTGTACCTAACACAGGAGGATCTGGAGGTGGAAGTGGTGGAGCTGGTGGCTCAGGATCTAGTGGGTCTAGCGGAGGAGGAAACACCTGGAGGAAATCGAGGGACTGGGTCAGGAGGACAAGGGCCTCAGCCACCTCCTCAAGTCTTTTTGAGATGTCTCTACACTTACCAGATTACAGTGGGATAGAAGATGCCACAGAGCATGTGCATAAGTGTGAGCTGCTATGGCGCGAAGGGGATCACGACCCAGGATCGAAAGGCCAGTCAATTTGTGACAACCTTGCAAGGACGCGCACATAGTTGGTATAGAAAGTATGACCCTCATCAGACTGTTGTGGATTATACCGTGCTGAAAAATGCATTCTTGGTGGAATTCCACATACCTGAGTTTGAACAGAAGAGCATCATCTCTCTCAAAGAAATCCAGCAGGGAATGGCAGAGAGCGTGTGGGAATATGATGCGTGCTTTAAAACTCTATTGTCTAAACTGTCTTATGATATCCACCCTTCACAACATGCTCAGTGGTTTGTCAGAGGGTTGATCACACCCTTTAGGAGGGCTTTGTCTCATAAAACATTCACGGACCCGCGTGAAGCGTTGGAAGCTGCTTTGCATGCTGAGGTAGTTGGTAGTGTTGACACTGGTGTTAGCCCATTTCTGGAGGCTCAGATCGCTGCCATGGCTAAGCAGTTGGAGAAATTATCTACCAACACAGTTCCAGAGACTCACGGTGGGATGTGGTGCACAGATTGTAATGTAGAAGGGCACACAAAGGATAATGGTGGGATATGTACTCAGAAGGTGGTACGTGCCATAGCGGTAAATTGTGAAATATGTCATGGGGATCATGATGCAAGTAGGTGCCCCCTTTTACAGTGTGCAATCTGCAAAAATGTATCTTGTTATTGCAAGATATGTACCTCAACCACACATGACACCAAGGATTGTAGATTGATTGACTAGATTCATGAGGTAATTGATCTTGGTGTGCGCCAGACTGGCATTGCCAGCAGTTCCAAAGGAGATGAACGTTGGTATGAAGAGTGGAGATGGAGGTGCACGTGGGAGGGGATTTTGCGGAGGATTTCATGGTTGTGGTAACCGCGGGGGAAGAAGTGAGTTCCCGCGTGGAACATGCTTTAATTGTGGAGCCACAGACCATTATAAGTGTGAATGTCCAGATCTTCTACAATGCTCCTGGTGTGGAAAAAAACATAAGTACGAAGAGTGCCCGGAGTTATACGAACATATGAGTCAGCAGCACTGGAAGGATAAGGGCACTGCCATGGTGAGTATTAAGAAGGCTGACGTGTAATGGCTCCTTGCGAGTAATACGTGAATCAGAACTAGAGCCTGTTATGGTAACAACAAGGGCGGAGTCTGCGCGCGCAAGGGAAGTGCCTAGGCAGAGACCTCTAGTTTCAAGGGAAGAAGTAGTACATGGGAAGTATCCAAACCTGGCTCACCAGAAAGAAGTCTACCAGGAAACCATGGACGTAATTCGAAGTTTACAAGGGGAGATCCAATGCTTAAAAGAGAAAACTAGAAAAGATGAGCAAAGAAGACCAGTAGAAGCACCAAAGGATGACTTGGACGAGGTTAAGGAGGTGTGTAAACTGCTGAGGCAAGAGAATGTTATTCCCCTGCTAGGAGCATGGTTGAGAGAAAAGGTACCACGCGCCAGGGAAGAACACGAAAGGTAGATCCTGCATGCAAACCTCCCACCTCACAGCCTTGATTATGACAAAGAGATCACCTTGAACGCAGTAGTGGATGGATGGCTGCTTAGCAACATCCTCATTGACACAGGCATGGAGGTTAATGTTCTCACTCTGGATGCCTGGCATCAAATGGGAAGACCTGCATTACAACCATCTTCAAATGTGTTGTATATGGAAAATAAGACAAAGGCAATGCCCATAGGTGTCTTGAAGGATGCGACCATTACCATTCAGGGGACTAAGTTCACTGGGGATTTTGAAGTCTTGGCACTTGCCGAGGTAGATAATTTCCCAGTGTTACTTGGGTGCCCGTGGTGCTATAAGAATAATGCAGATCTCTGGTTTAACAAGGGGTACATAAGCTTTGAAAACAAGGAAGAGAGGGTGATTATACCGCTTGCTGATGGAAATTCCACACCCTATACTGAACCCCTTGGAGAGGAAGTCCTGGACAAATATATATGTGCTCCATAAGAGATCCAGAGACCATCCACCCTACAGAAGGAGTCATCCAGTTTGATGATGCTCAATCTGTCAGTGATACTACCTAGTATAGCATGCGATAATTGGGTGCATGGGACTTATGAAATGATTGGGTGACATCTGAAAGGATCGGTGACCAGGGTAACCATGACGCATATAGTTCGGTGCCTGGGAGGAAAGGCAATAACCAAGTATTCTGGGGATATATACCCTGAGGTCTTTTTGAGAGAAATGGAAGCTCAATGGAGGGAGGACGAGCGATGAGGTATGTTGGGTTATGTTTTGATAGGCATACAGTGAGGTGGTGGGCCGCGCATAGTGAAAACTTGTTGGAGTGGCATGAAGTTAGAATTGTGCTCACTGTCTGATTCTCAAAGAGCAATATACCCACCGCTATCAAGGATTACAATGGCAATGAACCCACCTCTTCCCACATCCAGGCATGTGAGAGGGTCTGGGGAGAAGGCACGGAAGCTTTACCACCCTCCCTTTGGGTGCACAAGCTGTATTCGACACTACAAGGTTGTGCGTGCGCTTGGTACATCCATTCTAAAACTCACCGCCAGACGGGAAATTGGCAAGAATTAGCGGCTGACCTGGTTCACACATTCGAGTACCGAAGTACCAAGCAACCGGTTGATGAGGCATTGCAGGCTATCAAGCACCTCACTCTGGGGGATTGTGCCATGGTGGAAGATAGATTAGTAGACTTACTTGGTGGACCTAGCTTGGAAGCACGGTTCGAAGAGGAGGAACCAGAAGACATACAATTCGAGCGCGCGTGTGCTGAAAAGGAGAAAGGAAAGATGGTATACGTTATTGATGGAGAGGAGATGGAGAGCCTGAATGTTGACCATTCAGTTGGGATGCGTGAGGTAGTTGACAGTGCGGATGCATGTGCACGTGTGTATCATGAACCACTCAAAACCAAGAAAGTTAACATCGGCTCGGAGAAGGAGCCCAAGGAAGCTATCATTGGGGACTACTGGTCAGACAAGGAAGTATCAAAGATCATCGATCTCTTGCGTGAATTCAAGGATTTATTCCCACGTGGATACCATGAGTTGAAAGGTGTCCACCATTCATTGGGGGAAATGAGGATAAAGTTGAAAGATGGTGTGTGCCTGGTCAGGAAGAGGCCTTACAGGATGAATCCCAACATGCGCGTAAGGGTTAAAGAAGAGCTAGACAAAATGATAGCATCTGGTATCATTGAGGCTGTGGAGGAATCAGAATGGATAAGTCCAATGGTGATCAGCATAAAGAAGGATGGGTGGATTAGGATATGTGTGGATTACAGGGAGTTGAATGCTATTTGTATCATAGATCCTTTTCCCACCCCCTTCACTGAAGAGATTTTGGAAGGAGTTGCTGGGCGTGAGGTCTATTCCTTTACGGATGGATTCTCGGGATATCACCAAGTAAGGATTGCCAAGGAAGACCAAGAAAAGACAACTTTCACCACCGAGTGGGGAAGCTTTGCATACATGGTCATGCCCTTTGGATTGAGGAATGCACCCGCTGTATTTTCACGCATAGTGGTACAAGCATTTAAGGACTTCATCCACAAGTTCCTTCAAGTATATTTGGATGATTGGACAGTGTATGGATTGGTCAGGGACCATTGTGATAACTTGAGATTGATGTTTGAAAGATGTCGGCAGTTGAGGATTTCCCTCAACATCAAGAAATGTGTCTTTGCAACTCCTTTTGGAACGTTGTTGGGGCATATCATATGCAAAGAGGGCTTACTGGTGGATCCCACAAAAGTTACAGTTATTGTGGGATTAGGGGAGCCCACCAGCCAAAGTGTCATGCGCATGGATTTCTTGGACACACTGGGTACTACAGAAAGTTCATTAAGGGATACGCCAAGATCGCCATGCCTTTGGAAATATTGCTCAGACATAAGAGTGCCTTTCAGTGGGGAGAGGCGCAGCAGAGGGCATTTGACACTCTAAAAGAAAGGCTTATCACCGCACCTATTCTATGATTCCCATCATGGGATAAACCTTTCCATGTCCACGTGGATGCCTCTGGTACAGCAATGGGAGCCATTCTTGCTCAACCAGGAGAGGGGATTGTTGATCATCCCTTGTGTTTTGCAAGTAGAAAGTTGACACCAGCAGAACAAAATTATACAACGACCGAGCGCGAGGCATTGTCAATGATCTACGCACTCCACAAATTTAGACAATATCTGCTGGTGACTCCCTTCATATTCTACACTGACCATATGGCCTTGAAGTATCTAGTAAACAAAGCAGTGTTGCAAGGGTGCATATGTCGTTGGGTACTTTTATTTCAGGAATTTGAATTCAGAGTGGTGGTAAAACTTGGAAAGAACAATTGTGGGCTGGATCATTTATCAAGGATTGATTCGGGAGAGGATGCATGCAAAGTATCGAGGAAACCATGCCAGATGTGCAACTATTCAGGTTGTGGCACGCGCCCTCAGAGTTAGAAGACATTGTTGTTTTTCTCAAGGAAGGTGTGGCGCCCGAAGGGATGAATGCACTGGAAAGGAAAAGGTTAGCCATACGCGCCACACCCTTCATGTTGATCAATGGGGATTTGTATAAAATGGGCCGCGATGAGGTTTTGCACCGGTGTGTATTAGAACATGAACGTGTGGCCATAATAGAAGAAGCCCATGGTGGGATTGCTGGAGGACACTATGCGGGGAATGCAACCACGTGCAAGATCCTAGTCGCCAGACTATGGTGGGAGATGATTCACCAGGATTGCATTGAGTTTTGCAAGGCCTGTGACCACTGCCAGTGCCTTGGAAAACCTGGAAGAAGGGATGAGATGCCCTTGCACCCCATCGCCAGCGGAACCTTTTGAGAAATGGGCAATAGATTTTGTCAGACCAATCTCACCAGCTGCGCGAAGGACTAACTCGTGGTATATCATTACCTGTACTGATTATCTGACAAGGTGGGTAGAGGCCATGCCCACTAAGGATTGCACCATAGCCACGGCTGCTAGATTTTTGTGGGAGAACATTATCAGCAGGTATGGGTGCCCATTAAGTTTAACAAGTGATAGGGGCACTCACTTCTTAAATGAAACCATCAGGATTCTATTGGCAGAATTCATGGTAGCCCATCACAAGACTACCCCTTATCACCCTCAGGAAAATGGGACTGCAGAGGCATTCAACAAAATCCTTAGTCACACATTGACTAAGATATGTGATGTGGGTAGGTAGGATTGGGATGACAAGGTGTCAGCAGTTCTTTGGGCATACAGAACAACGTATAAAAGATTGAACAAGGCCACACCATTTCAATTGGTGTTTCGGCGCGGAAGTAGTTTTACCGGTCGAATTCATGCTACCATCTCTACGTATAGCACGTGCAGGAGGGTTGGACGATGAGCAAGCACTGGAAGAAAGAATAGATGAATTGATAAAGTTGGATGAAAGGCGCTCACTAGCAAGATGGAGCCAAACAACTGAGAAGGAAAAGCAAAAGGCATGGCATGACCACCATATTAAGAACAAACAGTTTGAGGTTGGCCAGATGGTATTGCTATATGATTCAAAATTTCTACGCCATCCTGGAAAGTTGAAGGTGCATTGGTTGGGTCCTTATGTAATTTCATACATCCTTGATTCGGGTGCGTGCCAGTTACAAGCGCTGGATGGAACAAAATTACCTGGACACTTCAATGGGAGTAGGCTGAAGCCCTACTATAAATAATGCTTCTTGGTGTTTGTAAATAAGGTAGTTTTTCCAGTTAGTTTAGAATTTCCTTTTATGCTTTTCCTTTCTTGTATTTCCCTTTCACGTTGTTGTTTTGTTTTGCACCTTGGGTGCCGAGTAACCTTATTACTTTTTGACTTATGAATGCACAGAGGACCGCGCATCATTTTAGTGTGGGGTGAGATGATGAAGAGAAACTTGGAGTTATTCTGCTAGGAGGATTTGGGTCGGTGGAAAAATAAGGTTACATTGGAAATCCACGTACAAAGGAGAAAAAGTGCAAAAACATGAGGTAGGTGAAAGCAAGAATCATGAGGATGGAAGAAGTGCCTTTGGCGCTGGTAACACGTGCGTAAGAGTCTTCTGTCAAGATGGATTGTTTGCGCCAGAAGGTTGGAAAAGTTTTCGCAAGGATTGGGCACGGGTGGAAAAATTTTCACGCAAGGATTGGGCACGTAAGGAGAAGCACTGAAGTCAGGTGTTGTTTGAGAACACCACATTAAACATTGTCATACGGTGGTAGGTAGCCTAGCCTTAAATGCGTAAAAGTGGGAAAATCTATAAATACAAGAGTGGGCATTTCATTATTTCACTTTGCGAACACAAGAAGAGTGATTTTCTTTCAAGAGCTAGGGTTTTGAGAACTGACTCGTGTGAAGGAAAATCCCAAGAACTTAAGCGCAATCGGTCTGTTGGATCTACAAACTAGAGCAGAAGTGATTCACAGGTGTGAGGAATGTTGTGAAGAAGTGTCGTGATCAAAGGAGAAAAATCTGAGATTAGGGTTTGTGTTTTAGGGCAAGGGGCGCATGAGGAAAATGTTCAAACAACTCGCAAGTTAACCTGGGAATGAAAGCAAAGGGTGCAATGATGGCCACGAAACCAGTTGGTAAACCTGTAGAACAATCCAAGAAGGGAAAGGGTAAAGGAAAAGGAAAGAAGAAACAAGAAGAAATACCCTTGGATACAAATGAGGAATGGTACTCGGAGATGCAATACCCAGATGGGGTTTTTCTAGGGCAAGAGTGGGAGTCCCACATAAGACAGATGACCGTGATCGACTACAATCACTGGTCAAGTACAATCATGAAGGAAATGGTGCTGGAGCTGGTGCGCCCCACAAATAAATGAACACCTGATGGGTTGCCAATCTACAGTGATGTGGTCAAGGTGAAAATGGAGAAGGTAGGGCTTCTCCAACTTTTCGAGTTACCATATTTTGGGAAGCCGAGCGCTTGTACCAATGGTTGATGATGCGCATACACGAAGACTTCTTCTACTTCACAGGGCACAAAATGTGCATAACTCCCCAACTAATTTCATGCTTCACAGGCCTAAACTGTGAAGGGGACATGCTCAAAGATGACCTCCTGGATGAGGAGGAAATCAGAGAAACCATAGCATCCCAGGATTGAAGAAGGGATCAAGGTACTATGACGTCTCGGATATCAGCGATCTGGTGATGAAGATGGCTGCACACCTAGTCTCCAAGCTGAATGGACAAGAAAGGTGGACCCAGGTGAGCAAGCCCTGGCTGAATGTCTGTAGGAAAGTCACAGAAGGCACCATATACAACATCTCCCAATATATTGCAGATGGAATCATAAGCAGCGCAGAGAAGGGAGGAAAGATCCTATTTGGAAACATTCTGTTGACAATTGTGTTCTCAGAAATCGGGGTGTCGGATGCATCCGACAAGTTCATGTGGGAGTACCCTGCTGAAGATCCCTCGCCTGTGGAGAGGTTTCAGAAATACACATGTGAATCAATGACAAGGGTACACAAGGCGTGCTTAGACAAATGGTATAAGCACCTTAGGAATGCATTTGGGGCTGAATGGTGGATCCCTGAACAACTCCCTGTGGTGACTGAAGGAGAAGCAGAGTTCACAGTCTACCAGCACTTCTGTATTGGCAGGTTCATTTTGGTTGATGGAAGCTGGAGTCCATGGTGCAAACTCCCATTCTCGTTTACTGCCCAATTTTTCCAAGCGGGAGTAAACAGATACAAGGAGTTGAAGAAATTAGACCTTGACTTGTCCACCCTTGACAGAGAGCATAGGGAAATGAGGAAGAAGCTGGTCTACCCAGAGAAGCATGCGTATGTTGAAAGGTACATGTCACAAGATGTGCATATTGTAAGGCCTTTGACCTTACCTATTGCTGGGAGCAATGCCGCAAGGATTTACCTACGCATAAGGCCAAAATTTGAAAAGGGCACGTACGTGGAGAATGAGATATCCATCCCAGATGACCCTATTGGAAGAAAGAAGCCCACGCCAAAGCATAAGGAGAGGGAAGAGAAAGAGGAACAGAGGGTGGTGGAGAAGCAGGATGTAGGTACCATGGGGACAAGTACCTATGTCTGGAAGAAGAAGAGAATGGTGGTCAAGGAGAAGACCCCAGAACCTGTGAAGCCACCATCCCCTGAGGAAGCCCTCAGATGAAGAGAAGACCACATCCCTGACTCCAGAGTTTTCAGCAAGAGGAAGAAGAAAAGGGGATGGAAGAACCAGAGTCTGAAGATACAGATGACCCGAATGCCTATATAGGTGAAAAGGATGATGATGAAGAGGAAGAGCTGGAGGTAGATCAGGAGCTGATTGATGTCCATGATTCAGGGGAAGAGGAAGCAGAAGATGCAAATGATGCTTTCATCTTTGCAAGGAGGAAGGGCACCCAAGGGGAGGAAGGTGCATGGAATGAAGAAAGGAGCGAGGGGGCAAGTACCAAGGAGCCAGATATGCCCAAGCTCACTCAGGAGGAGGTGAATGAGAAAGTGACAAGGGAGGCAGAGAAGATAATTAATACCTTGGTCGACGAGGAATTGGAGCACAGCGTGGAGCTCATGCTTGGTGAATTCAAGGAAGAGCAAAGGGAGAAGAGTGTGGGTAGCACAAAAGGCCCAACTCTTTCAGTAACTATTCCCAAGGGTGTGCGCACGGGAAGTAAATGCATGCGGAAGGGGGAAGAATAATGATGGGATATGTTGATGACCCCAACAAAGTTTTACGTGCATGTTTCAAGAGTACCGTGCCCACCAAGGAGCTAACCGCCATGGAGTCCTTTGATCCTGAGGGTGGATACCCATGCACAAGAAAGATGCTATCGTGGGCGTTCGACTCCCACCTTGATGAGCCTGAGTTCGAGGTTAACCAAGGAGCGATACTAGTGTTGTCTGAAGGAAAGGGGGACAACCCCATTATAAACATGCAACAACTATCAGATGAGCAAGTGTGTAACATGCTCAAAAAAGTCTCCATGGAAGTTGAGGCTAGGCTCTTCTATAGAAATGACAGGGTTAAAGTCTTGGAGGACCTGATGGAGAAGAGGAAGGAAGAAATAGTTAAGCTAACAAAGGAACTCAGCCTTGAAAAGCTGATCAGTGCTCAACTACAGTGAGAATTACAAGAGGAGAAAGCTAAAGTGCATGAAGTTTCCAAGAAGGTGGAGCTCATCTCCCAGGCTATTATCATGAAGCACCCAGACCTTAACCCTCCCGCGCAAAAATATGGTTCCTCCCTGGAGTGTCTTGAGGACTTGACTCGGATCCTCACCATGGAAAGGCAGCCTTTGGCCTTGGAGTCAGCAGAGGATGTAGCTGCATGCTTGGAGCAGGAGGACAAGTTGAAAGTCATCACGCTCATAGCTGAATACAACAAGGTGCTTGCTGATGTAAAAATAGCTGCACAAACCGCTGGGGTCACATACGACCATTGCGCGGATCAGGACAAGGTGACAAGCATGCTGCTTGCCAGCGACGAGGCCGAGCTGAAGGACTTCAGGGAAAAGAATAAAGGCAATAGAGCCAAGTGAGAAAAGATCCTAGCTGAAGTGGAAAAGAAGTCTGAAGCTATTGAGATCCTGTGGGTCTCAATCAAAACCCAGCTAAAAGAGCTCTACAAGGTCATTACGAGGAAGATGGATGCCTTGGAAGATCAAGCAAAGGAACTGGAGATGGTGGTAGAGACCATAAACACAAAAGGGGAAGGGTTAACCTTTGACGAGGTGAGCACATTGGTTGGCAACCTTTGCACAAGAGTGCAGGATGAAGTCAGTGCATGGAATACACTGGAGGCCGACCTGCGGCAGAATTTTCCCCTTCTTCTTCTTTAGGCAGTTTTCCTTCTATTCTTTCTCTCCCCCATTCTTTATTCTTTCCCTCCATTCTTTTCCAAGGCAAGGCCTTGCCATTTTTGTACTGCATTCTTTGAAGAGGTTCCCGAGGGCAGAGAACAGGTGAAGTGTGGGGTAATGTTGGGACCCTATTGTAGCTTCCAAATCTTAAAGGTGCGTAGGTGCGCATGGCCAGAGGAAGCGCACAAGTTAAGGCATGCAAGGTAGGATTCAAAAAGGGTTCTTGGAGAACCAAGGACGTGCGCCCACAAAGCACAATTCGGGACTTAGCCATTTTCGGCCTTTTGGATAGAACACATGAAGAACGTGTTCCATGTTTGGATAAGGTTCCAGCCTGGCAACAGGGTGTCCTAGAAGGAATATACCTTGCGATAAGAAGATCCAAAAAGCTAATCATGACATGGAGAGGCATGTGCCTGGGTGATCCACACCTTGACACTTGGGGCCAGATCTGAGGTTGCAGAGGAGTTTGTTGGAGCTCAGATGCCTATTTATATGCATGTGCCCTTAGCAAAGAAAAAGAGAACAAGGAAGGAAGCGGAGCTCTGCAGAATTACTGTGAGAACTATGGGATAAAATGGGTAGATGATTATAGGAAGGATGTAATGAGGGAATGGGGAATGTAAATTTTTGTTTTGAAAGTCTTCATGTATGGATCCAGATATGGCACATGACTACGGTCTCCCCTTCTGTGATATTCTATAAGTAATGCTATGAATGAATATGATAAGGTTACCATGACAATTGTATTAAGATCTTCTTCTGTATTATCTGCATATTTCTATTATGCTTTTGATCTTGTATAATCATGAACCTTATTTGAATGTTAAGTCTATTTGTGGATTTACAACTTCCTAGTTCTGTTAATTCTGTTAAGCGCTTTTACTTTTGATATGACTGAAAGGGTATAGAAGTCCATTCTGAGCTCTATAGCTTTTTCATGTCCTTTAAATCACTAATTCAAGATCATGAATGATGCCTTCCACTAAACTCACATAAAAGAGAGACTTGGCTCCCTCTCGCATGCCTCGGGTGAGCGCCCAGCGCCGTTGGGTGATAGGCCGACGCGCATGAGGTTCCCTTGTTCTTGGTGGGTGCAAAAATGACACACATATCTTGACATTTCTTTTAAGCTATAAGAGCATTATTCATTCATTATTTAATATTAAATATTTTTTGAATATATCTTATAACAATACACATGATTTTAATAATATAATACAATTAGTATGACATCCTATATTTGAATAGGGAAGGAAATCACATTTATTTTAAAGGAAACATAAAAAAAAATTGAAATATATATTATGAAAATAAAATTACGATATATAAAAGTCAACAAAATCTAATAATATTTTCCTTCAATAATTTTAACAATTAAAAACTATTTTTTACACTTCAATCATCATAAAATCTTACTAATCCAAGTGTATCCCACCCATTTAAACTTCATTAAAAGATATATTTGAAAATTATTCTAAGTCTAATTTTATTTTTATTTTTATTTTTATTTGTAGGTTTTAAGTCTGAACAATATTTGAATAATTAATTAAGAAATATTGTTAACCAAATGAGTAAACCTTATTATTATAAAATAGTAACTATTGAGAATATTATAAATATATCTATGAAAAAAAAATGGAGACCTACCATCTCGTATTTTTAGCATAACATGATTATTAATAGCAAATTTGTAGCTAAAATACTTGATAAATTATACGAATATTTTTGTATAGTTATATAAAGCTCGGAAAAATATTGTTTAGGTAAAGTGGGATCCAAACTACAGTGTATGGATATGATATTAATTTTTTATGATTTCCTTCTCTACAAAGACAAGGAAAATTTGTTAGGGTCAGTCAAATAGATGTCAAATTTAAATTCAAAACTAAAATTAAACACCATCAAAGACATTATAACTCACGACCAACACTCATATATATATACACACACACACTTCGTTAGAATTATTGTTTAGTATCTTAAGAATGCATCATGAGTTCTAAGAATCTCTTTGGCCATGGTAGGAGAGGATTCGTAGAAGGAGTTGTATTTTATTGCAAGAGCTCCCAAAGACTGATGAGGGAGGTCTCCCAACAAATGAAGCTTCACTAACACAAGCCATAGATATGGTCATGGGACCAATGATGTATTTTCTTGTAAAATATTTTGTGTTCTTTCGTTCAATGTTAAAGAATATTGTATTACTTTTGGGAATTTATACAAAGTCTTGCAATTTTTTTCCTAAGTTAGACAAATTGTAGTGCCCCTTCCAAATTTACTTTACCCATCCCTGTTTGTGAAACCTTCTGGATTCGTGTAGTTGTTGTGGCCGATTTTTTTTTGCGGGCTGAATAACTAGAACCCTTTTCTATTCAAGAGAGATTCTAAACTTTTCACAACTACATTTAATGCATTCCGAGATGATATTTTAAGTTGACCACGTCAGGGTCGTTATTAGACATCCTTAAAAACATTGCAAGATTAAGTGACAGTAGTAAAGCCAAATCCCGCAACCTTTGTTAGTATCCTAACCACCTGTGCCAAAATGGGAACTTTGGGGTAGGGTATGGACTTTCAAACAATATTTGAAAGTGAACTTTTGTAAAAGACGTGTGGAAGCTTACACGATACGTGTGAGTTGGTTGACAAAATACTCGTGGTGGATTCGTAGAGTGGGCGCGTTCAAACCAGCCATGGAGCTCCTCGCTTACTTTAGTTCTCTCTCTTATATCTCGCATGTGTTTCATAGTGTTTTTTTCATTCATATTGGTATCAAAAAATTCAAGTTATTGATGAATATGATTTGGTGAATTAAAATGACCTTGGTTGTGGTTTAAAACATCAACAATTAATTTGTCCCACATAACCAAAATAACCCCCTATAGTGTTGAACACATGAACTCACATCACGTTAAGGAAGGTTGAAAACTTAGAAAAAAAATATTTTGATCAACTGAAAGTCTTCAAAGTTCTGACTGGAGCACGAATTTTATCATACATTGTAGAGCAGGTCACTTATACGACCAAGGAAATGTCAGTGAAGAATTGCTTGAAGAATATAATTTACAAAATACCTCTCTATAAATCGTGAGACAGAGAAGTGAGAGTTTAATCATATTCCCAAGGGGTTGCCAATCTAGAGGTCACTTCCACCTTGTAAAACAACTTTTGATGTCATTCAATGCAAGTCCATGGCACGTGTACACAGAGCATGCCAGTTAAAGATCCAGCATGACCAAATTGCCTAAATGAGTTTGAAATTGGTCTTGGTTAAGGCTCGGGATCTAGATGGACCGTGTTGGGCAGCAATCAAAGCGATTTCTAAAACCACATGAGGAGCATGTTGTTGATGAGGAGACCATGAGCAAGGATTGTAATCAATATTTCAGTTCCGAGAAAACTACTATAAGTGATTAGTTTTGAAAGTTCAGGCTTCAATGATAGGCCACTTGTCCATTATACATGCATGGGTGTACCAGTGGATGCAGCTGATAATCTTGCTCAATGGATTTGTAGGTCATCATACTCTTACAGTTATGGTTAGGAAAGAGGCCCCAGAAAACAAACAGGAAAAGGCTGTGGGCTGCCTCCGAGAATATGCAACATAGACCTATGATGCATTAGTGACCATATTTGCAGGAAAAGGGTGATAACATCCCACAAAACTTCCATTGTGTTTAGCTTAGGAATGGGTTTGCGCCTCCACTGGCATACGTACGATCCTCGCTTCAATGACGTTTGCAGGCTTGCAACACTTGCATGGCTACATGAACGTAATGCCTAACCGAGTTGAATTTGAAGTTGAAAGGTCACTCTGATACCAGAGCAGCAACATAGACCGTTATTGACCAGAACCTCGATTCATTAGTGAAATCACGCACATGAGGATCATAAGGATCCCACTATGCTTCCGTAGTGCTAAAATAGAACTGGGTTAGCGCCTGTACATGTTTCTCCATGGATAACACAGGTAAAAGCTTCCACACGACGTTTAGGTGCCCCATTTGCCCCAGCTACACTTCTATAAGCAACCGAGTGCGATTCGAATACGACCGGTCATCTTCTGATGCCTTTTCTTGTGAATCGTTAAAGCGAAGCCTCAAGTTGCATTAGTGAAATTTGCACATCGAGAATCTTTTTAACAGGATAGTGCAATTAGAGGATCAGGGCACAGCTGCACTAGTCACACAAGGGCTCATGGATCAGTGTCCCAGTACTAGGGCAAGACGTGCCCAAGAAGAAAAGAAAAGGACAACACCATTTGGGTAGAGGTAAACCCTCAGTCCAAGTATGCAAAGGTGAGACTTTGGTTTTTTCCTGTTTCGATAGTGCAGACAGAGTAAAATGGCTCTAAAGACCGGCATCACTTCGCCTCCAACAACTGGTGTGTATCCCCTGAATATCTATAACAACTAAGCTGGTATGATACTGAGGCTACCCTACCATGTCTATAGTGTGTGATCATTTGGGACTACAGAGCCTCACCAGCTCAGATTACCCAAATGCAATATCAAATAGGAAGATTGCAATAGAATGCCTAAATGTCATCTGATCATAATGGTGCGAGCTCGTGTAGACTGATAACGTGAAATGTAGAGCATGGCTAAGTTTTCAGTTTGAGAGCTACTCTTTATTTTAAGTCTGAAACCTAGGTCACTATATAGATGCTTGACAGTCGACTACATTATGATTTCTTGACGTAGTGTGTAATCGAACTCTTTTCTCAATCAAAGAAATCAACCTGTGTCTAATTGTGAATGTAATTCCAAATGGTCATAAATATCTTAGTTGTGTACCATCTTAAGGGAGTGTTCACACCAATTGTAGGGAGGATTACATTTAACAGGATGGGTAATTCGATCTTCTCTTGTTAAATAGGATTTTAAGAGAAATTAGTTATCTAATCAGAGAGCCAAAAGTAAGTTAGGCACATGATTATTGTTTACCTTGATTAAAGGATTCAAGCATCTATCAAAATAATTATACAAACCCTCATGTCTCATTCTTTTTCCAACTAGAAAGGAGGTGTTTGTGTGAAATTAAGTGCTTTAAAGCATGATGACATAAGTAGTATCACACTCATATAAAGTGAACTATAAGTAAAGAAAAGATCTGAACTTTATGTTTAACATAGGAAAATATATAACAATGTATGAAGGTGATAGTATTGTTAACCGGGTAACAAATGGAATAAGGTGGAAACCCTCTACTAGTGTCTAAATGGTCGATTACTTTTGTATTTAAGTGTCAAAACCCCAAGCGATGTGGGGTGAAAGGAATGGATAGGTTACGTGTGATTATCGCATAGACTATTAATGAAGAATTCTAATTCTATCTTCTATGTCATTTCCATTAGGAGGGAGATAGAACGAGGTAAACCTCCATCTTGTTGTAACTTTATCATGAGATGTTTTCTCTACAAGAAACAACAAAGAGTACTTCATGGCTACAAATTATGGAGTTAGTTTCCCTATGTTAGTAGCATGAGGTAATAACTTCACTAGAACTGGTGTCACCCAGATTTCATCCTGAAATCTGCGACTACCCTATCTGAAAAAAATTTCGTACTTTTAAAATAATGGGTCGTTTTGTGTTTTTATTGCTCTGAAAGTTCTTGTATTGTGTCAAGATATTCCCAAAGAGTCATATTAGCCTTTTTCGCCAAATACCCAGATGCCCAAAATTGTTATATTCTGTCATCGGGATTTGTCTGCGGGAAATTTGTATTTAATTATTTTGAGCCCCGTATGAGGCTATTTGCGCTCCATTTTAACTCTGTTATGATCGAATATGTCATTACTCTTATGTACCAGAAGGGTTTTAACTTGGAATAAGTTTTGGGCTTTATTTGTAACTTTTGGCATTTTTTCATGTTTTTGTGTTGTCTCGTTTCGTTTTCTGTGAAATTTCTCTAGAACAATTCCTTTGTCGGGTAAGCCCGATTTTTGGCCTGGAGCAGCTGGAGAACATATACGCACGTTATGCCCAGAGGAAGTCGCCATCGGAGGTCTGGATCACTGGGGAAAAAGTGAAGTCGTGCACAGAAAAGCCCCTGCGGGGTTGGGCGCATTTTTGGAAAACAAAGGATTTAAGCTGCAATGGGAAAAATACAAGCAGCAGGCAAGGTGGGAATTTTATACCTGCCTAGCAGGGTACTTTTTCCCGTGTTATAAAATTCACTTAAGCTGCAGTGGGAAAGTTAGAGGCCGCAGGCAGGCGGGAATTTATTACCTGCCTTGCAGGGTAAAAATTCCCATGATAAAATAAAAGGAAAGTGACTTAAGTGAAATCATGGGATTTTAGTGCCTGCCTTACAGGGTAAATAATCCCATTGTCAAAGTCAAATCACTTAAGTGGATCATGATATTTTGGTGCCTGCCTTGCAAGGTAAAGAATCCCATTGTGAAAAAATTTTAAAAATAGAATTATATTGTGCAAAAAAGTGCGCCCCCTTTGGTGAGATGATGGTAGCCTTTAAGTGATTATTTTAATTAATCTTTCTTCTAAAAAGTGCGCCCAAACTTGGAAGAAGTCAACTGGTCAAAAGGGGAATAACAAAAATAGATTAAAAGCATTAAATTTAATTTATTTAATGGTTGCGCCAATTCTTTCAAAAAGTGTGCCCCATTTGGGACATATTTAATGATTTTTAAGGCATTAAATCATTTAAATTAATTCATATTTTCAGTGGCTATAGTCAAGACACATTGTGAAGCTTAAGTGAAGCGAAGTGTGAAGGATTAAATTGGATTAATTTAATTTATTGAATGGTTGTCCTTAAACATGTTATTTTTAAAAGAGAAGAGCATGATTTTTAATTAATTAATTGTCTTAATTGTTAGGGCAATTATTAATTATAGAATTGTGAAAGTTATATAAGCATGGGCAACGATATGGGTGAATTATTTAATTCACAGGTAAAGAATTGCAGCCAAGAGGAAAAGTGCGCCTCCATTTGAAGAAGGATTTTGCACAGGCAATGTGGCAACAAGGCTAAAAGCTTCCAGATTTGACACATGCTTTGAAGGAGGTGGATCTTTATCTGCATAATTGTTTGCATAGATGTTACAGGTGCTCAGGGGTTGCTGAAAGGATTCATGCTCTCTTTATGTGCAAATTAAACACCAATTTTTGGGGTAGCAGACTTGAAAAGTTACATATTTTTACAATTAAAATTCACTATTTGTGCTCCGGTGGCCATTTTTGTTTGAATAAATTGCAGGAATTCATTACAAGTGTTTTACAAAAGAAAAGGAACTTTTATCAATGTCCAATACATTGCATATATCCTCCGAATATAAAGAATTATCCAGATCTGCACCAATTTTGAAGAAATCCAGCCAAGTAAGAAGAAAAAAAATTATTTAGACAAAGATAGACAAAGCCATGGTGAAGAGAGATGAAAAAGAAAACACGATGGAGTTATGTATCGCTTCCAAACTTGCAGACATAGGAGACACAGATCTAGGCCCGGAACCTCTTGCCGATTTGATTGATAGCTCCAGAGCGGGAAAGACTTCACTCATGCATGCGGTTAAAAGCAGTGCAATTATCCGAGCTGCATCGTTTCCATGCACAGCCCAGTTGACAGAATTTCTTATGGAGTGCGCTAGATCTTACCATCCTTCATCTAGATCAGTGCGTAATGCTATGGGAAAGACAATAACTCATTTGGACGCAGAGTTCATCAATTATTGTTTGAAGATTCCAATGCGAAAGGTGGTGACTTCCATTAGTCTTCAGGATGTCGACAACAGGTGGGAGAAACATAGAACTGTTTGCATGAGCATAATGAATAGCTGATACATGAAAAAGCCTAGATCTCCTTCAAAGTTCCCGAGAACTTTTCCGCGGTCCAATTTAGTGCAGGAGGTAGATGATGTTGTCAAATTGCTATGCAGGATGAATGGCGAGGCAAATGCTTACACTTTCCGTACATGGATGTATGCTTTCATTAGGACCATTGAAGTCAACAAGGTTGATTCTATAATCAATTGGTCAGAAATTATTAGCAACAACACTGGTTAGCAACTCCGGAACATGAAGCATACTTTCAACTTCAAAATGACTTCCTACTTGGTGTATATTGTAGCTTCACAAGGCGTCTTTTCCAAGCTAGATAGATGTGGTGTTCTTTCTAAGGACCCCATTTTCGAGTGCTACCCACAGCTTATTGTACCTACGTGCGAGAAAGATTTCAAAGTGATCAACGATGAATTCTTCTACGATTTCATTTGCAGGCTAGACGAAGACTTGAAGGCCAACAGGGTAAGCAAGGAAGCATGGGAAGTTGTTGATCCGAAAATGATCAGATTATTACTACTTGATCTCGGACCCTTATAGGCTTTAATTATTTCCTGATAATTTACTCCTTTTAAGTAACCAATTTGAAAATTAATACAAGACAATAATGACAATTGCACACAGATTGATTACAAAGTTCGGCAATTGCCTACGTCTCCGGGTTCGTGGTTGAACCGTTCCACTAGTCAAAAACTTGTAAGTTACAATAGTACTTTCACAAGAAAACCTAATGGAATTTTACTTGCCTATCGATACACCAGTTCTTTGAAAAACTTCCGATGGTCAGTCGAATTGTTCTTCACCTTCCTGATGCACAATCTCCTTCGGCTTCGATCGACCTTCCCGATGCTTTCAATGCGAAGCTAGCACTCCGGTCGACCATCCAGGATTTGCAAGTAATTGGTGTGGCTCAATGGGCCTATTGGGTAGTTTATAATTTACTCCCAATCACAAATATTTCATCTACTATTGCCTAAAATAATAGGCCAATAGACAATACTTGTGGACACATCCCACAAATAAGCTTAACAAATAATAAGCTTGTTGGACTAATGTGTGTGTCCCGACAATAAGCTTAACACATAATAAGCTTGGGATCTGTGTGTCTGTTATAATAGAATGGGTTCCCTATTTATACAAAAAATAGGGCCCTTAAAAAATGCATTCTATATAATCCTTAGGCTATTTTTAACCTAGCCCGTACATGAAAAATGGGATCAAATACCCATATTGGCGGATGCATTTGTTTTAATCCCAATTTGGGCGGCATTTGTTGAAATGGGATTAAATCCCAAAAAGGCGGCTTTTGAAGTGGGTATAAATCCCACATGTTGTGGAGTGGATAATTTTTAAGGCTTTAAATAGCCTTGCCACGCATATGTGAAGTGGTCAAAAGACCACGTTAGGCTTAACCGCCCCCATCTCCACCGCTTCACCTTCTTCCCTCCACGTGGAAGATTCCACTACAACCACTTTACAAAGGGGCTTAGCATAATGTATGGTGGCGGTTTATATTAATGTATAAACATTAATATATATATGTGTGTGTGTGTGTGTGTGTGTGTGTGTGTGGTTTGGCATATATGAATGCCATTTGGAACGTGGACTTACCAAGATAATATAATTTCGACCCATACAATGTGGCACAGAAATAATTAACTCGGTAAATATCATATAGCCCACTTGTTGTCTCCTGATAGGAAAATCGAGTGAATTCGACGAGTGGTGGCAAGCAACGTGTCACAATGTGATTCGGTCCAATATTGACCAGTTGACCAGAGTTGACTTTTTCCGTTGACTGACCTTTGACCGAACATATCTAGAGCTCCCGATGTCCGTTTGTCGCGTTCTCATAGTCGTTGGAAAGCTCTCGAGATGATCTTCTGCACTGACACCATTTAGGGATGTTTAGGGAAATTTTGAAAATGATCCCCTGATCACACCTCCCCACTGAGAAAGGCTTTTTGTCCCAAAAAGCTTCCATACTGTCCTGAATCTGAAAAACTCTGCTACCAACTCAGAAGTGCTGCTGTAGTAGACCCTTAGGTCTTCTCCTCTAACCTTCTCACTTCGAAAACTCTGCTCCGATCTTGGGACCTGTAGGTTATGGGCCCACGACGCTTCCGCTGCGCCACTCTGATATCTGAAGAAGACCTCCATGCCTCCGCTTTATGGTCCTAAGTTTCTAAATGAAACCTCAATGCTCCTTCTGTGCGGTGCTAAGCTTCTTGATATCTCACAACAAGGATATTCTTTTACTCTATAACACAGCTCCTGACTCCGAGTTGATTCCGCAGAATCCAAATTGGTTTGAAGGAACTCCATGTTACGTAGAGCTTTGATTGATCCGATATCGGTGATGGACAATGCCTTGTCCCTTTACAGACCTCAACGCCTCCGATGCATGATGTTAAGCCTCTTTCAAGACCTCAAGCCTCCGATGCATGATGCTAAGTCTGTTACAGACCTCATCGCCTCTGATGCATGATGCTAAGCCTCTTGCAAGACCTCGAGCCTCCAATACACGATGCTAAGTCTGTTGATCAACTACCATTCGTATGTGTGGTCACAATGCCTTGACACCGAATGACGTTCTGAGCTGATCCTTTTAGAGCTCCTCTTGTTGACATACAATATCAGGTACCACTTTGCTGCACGGTCACAATGCCTCTACACAGAATGAAGTTCCGACCCGATGTCAATGCCAACAGTGATCCAGCTACCATTCTGTTGCACGGTCACAATGCCTCTACACAGAATGAAGTTCCGAGCTGATCTCTGTGAACTCTACTGTCTACACAAATGGCAAATCAATCTCCAAGCTTTATATGAGTTAATTCCTGTGTCCAAGCTGTAACAGGTACTCACACGCTGATTAGGAGATATATTTGGAGCATTAATCAAATTTTCTAAGTGAGAAAATCCACCGAGTATTGTAAACCTTTCTCTCAGCATTTTCTCACAATATCTGATCTCCAAACTTAATACTACATACGATTCATCAATCTGAATTATGCAATATATAATTGAAAATTTTTTGCCTTACCCATTTCAAAGGACTTTCACTTTCAGGTATTACCTGGTCCTAGGTTGAATTGTCAACTAGTGGTGGAGTAGAAACCTCTTCTGCCTTTACAATAGGCCTTCATTCCATCTTTGGCGTGCCATTACTCTGATGGCGAGATGGATGCAGTTTCCAGCAATTTTCCACCCGATGCCCATTCCTCTAGCAATGAGCACAAAAATTTCTCTTAATCTCCTTCTTCTGGGATGAGGAACTCTTTCTGCCATTTCTTGACTTTGCGTGACGAGATTGGTCTTTCTGATTTTCCGTGTTCCTAACGAACGGCATCAACTTCTTCATCAGTGTCCTTCTCTTCCAGCATCTAGCCATTGAATGATTATGCAATCCACAAAAAGTACATGGAAAGGCATTCCACATCTTTTGAAAATCATAACCATACTTCTTAAGCTGAAAAAGTGGATAAGAAGTTTTATTGTGCTTATGATTATGGTAAGAAACTGGAGGTGGAATCTCATTACCTCTTCGCTAATTTCTCTTACCACATCCTACCTGTGACGACGAAGCACAAATTTCCTACTCAGAATCTTCTTGCAGGACTAGTGGGGTAATCACTTTGCTTTCGGAAGCTTGTCTCTTGTCAGCGTTCTTGGAGCATTCTCCAATTTCCATTCCCACACTAGAAAAACCCAAACTTGCAAAACGAGGACGATCCTCGACCTGTATTGGGTTAGAAATACCTTGGCCATTTTTACCAAGGCCTCTTCCATCAAATCTCATTTTATCTAGTAACTTGGATCCAATGCCTCTAGTATGCTTTTCAAACAAACCAAAGACTTCATTACCTGAATCCGAAACCGAATGGGAGGAAGAAGAAGATTCCAGTGGTGAACAACTTACAGTGCAGTCATCTGCCATGGTCACTGCATCTGAAGTTGAAGGTGTTTCCTTGCTCTGATCACCACACTGCAACCTTGCCAAGAGCTCATCCTTGGTTTGCAGTTCTGATTTCAAACGAGCATTCTCCTCTTCCAGGGAGTAATACATTGATCGCAGGAGAGAGTTCTATTCCTAGATCTGGTGATTATAAGCTTCAATCTCTTCGAGCTTTTCCTATTTAGACATCTTGCCCATAGTGCACTTGTACCCTGTTCACACAAATTGAACCAACTGCACTAATCTTGAAGCAATCAATTTGTTAATCAGATTTACTGAAAAACAAATATGGAGCTAAACCAGCTCTGATACCAAACATGATCCGAAAATAATCAGATTATTACTACCTGATCTCGGACCCTTATAGGCTTTAATTATTTGCCAATAATTTACTCCTTTTAAGTAACCAATTTGAAAATTAATGCAAGACAATAATGAAAATTACACACAGATTGATTACGGAGTTCGGCAATTGCCTACGTCTCTGGGTTCGTGGTCGAACCGTTCCACTAGTCAAAACTTGTAAGTTACAATAGTACTTTCACAAGAAAACCTAATGGAATTTTACTTGCCTATCAATACACCAATTCTTCGAAAAACTTCCGATGATCAGTCGAATTGTTCTTCACCTTCCTGATGCACAATCTCCTTCAGCTTCAATCGGCCTTCCCGATGCTTTCAATGCGAAGCTAGCACTCCGGTCAACAATCCAAGATTTGCAAGTAATTGGTGTGGCTCAATGGGCCTATTGGGTAGTTTATAATTTACTCCCAATCACAAATATTTCATCTACTATTGCCTAAAATAATATACCAATAGACAATACTTGTGGACAAATCCCACAAATAAGCTTAACAAATAATAAGCTCGTTGGACTAATGTGTGTGTCCCGACAATAAGCTTAACACATAATAAGCTTGGGATCTATGTGTCTATTACAATAGAATGGGTTCCCTATTTATACAAAAAATAGGGCCCTTAAAAAATGCATTCCATATAATCCTTAGGCTATTTTTAACCTAGCCCGTACATGAAAAATGGGATCAAATATCCATATTGGTGGATGCATTTGTTTTAATCCCAATTTGAGCAGCATTTGTTGAAATGGGATTAAATCCCAAAAAGCGGCTTTTGAAGTGGGTATAAATCCCACATGTTGTGGAGTGGATAATGTTTAAGGCTTTAAATAGCCTTCCCACGCATATGTGAAGTGGTCAAAAGACCACGTTAGGCTTAACCGCCCCCATCTCCACCGCTTCACCTTCTTCCCTCCACGTGGAAGATTCCACTACAACCGCATTACAAAGGGGCTTAGCATAATGTATGGTGGCGGTTTATACTAATGTATAAACATATATATGTGTGTGTGTGTGTGTGTGTGTGTGTGTGTGTGTGTGTGGTTTGGCATATGTGTGTGCCATTTGGAAAGTGGACTTACCAAGATGATATAATTTTGACCCATACAATGTGGCACAGAAATAATTAACTTGGTAAATAGCATATAGCCCACTTGTTATCTCCACAAATCGAGCGAATTCGACGAGTGGTGGCAAGCCATGAGTCACAGTGCGATTCGGTCTAATATTGACCAATTGACCAAAGTTGACTTTTCCCGTTGACTGACCTTTGACCGAACATATCTAGAGCTCCCGATGTCCGTTTGTCGTGTTCTCATAGTCGTTGGAAAGCTCTCGAGATGATCTTCTGCACTGACACCATTTAGGGATGTTTAGGGAAATTTTGAAACTGATCCCCTGATCAGTTGTGTCCAAGATTGAAAGTCTATTCATTCAATTTGTAGATTTCACATACCTTAGGGTTACGGGATTTTCTGGAGAACCAATAAAGATGCCCAGGTATCCGAATGATAGATTGATCGCCATAGAGCTGAGCAAGCAACTTGTAGAGTTACACAACCTTCAGTCAAAGCGGCACAAGTCTACGGGCTTCTTCCCAATCACTGTGGGATATTACAGCTGCATTAGCATTCATAGAGCTCGGGGGATGGAGGCACAAATGTTATCCGAGTATGAGCAAGAATTCCTCCCTACACGGCTGAACTTCGATCCATTTGGAGTAGCCAGGAAGATGATCTCCCAGGAGTACGCACATGTGCCTTCATTAGAAGATTTCTGGATGAAGTGCAAAAGTGAGTACGAGGTTAGAAAGAGAGATTTCAATAGACTATTAGTAAAGTCAGTGCTCAACTTAGGACTAGCACGGATACCTGTGGATCTTAAAGATGATGGGAATGTGGTGCTTGACACTTACCATCAAATGGGAGGAGATAAAGCCATATTGCAGGATAACGTAGGAGGCTGCAACACAATTGAAGAAAGGTCGGGAGCTGTGTTGGTAAATACTTCAAATTGGTTACTGACGAAGGGATATTGCCTTGATGAAGCATTGATGAATCAAGTCACGGGAAACTTCAGGAAGGAGATTCCCTCAAGCGGAAGCATGGAGGAGAAAGCAGCAGGAAAGTCGAAAAGTTGAAAGTGCATAGAAGATCTCAATCAAAGGAGAGGATCACTTCTACGACCATGACTTTAGCTCCGGTTTCTCCAGTACCCAGTACTTCACCAACTATTGCATCGCAGCAGGATGCTTCCATGCCTCTACTGAATCCAACGACATTCATCTTCTCCCCTCAACCACTTCGTTCAGTGCCTGTTCCAAAGGATACATTGAAGCTGCAGATGGTAGAATTCGAAAGGGCTTTATCCTTGGATGATTCAGAAGATGGCAGCCATAACACTGTGGCACTTTCTGATGGAGAGGATGCAGTGCGGGAGATGGTAGTTCACTCAGCGAATCCTCATTCTCTGAGAAGTAACTTCTCGAAATGGTTGGCTTCGCAGTTGGTTCCAGAAGCGAGAATGGAGATGAACTTAGAGGAGCACGACTTGCAGTTACTCCAAAATCTGGGCAGAAGAGATAGAAGGCCTAAAGTTGCTAAAGCAACTTCTAGGTTGATCATCGAGGATTTGGGAGAGAAGTTTGCTGAGATATCAATTCCGGCAAAGGGAAAGATAGAGAAGGAGCTCACGGCAGAGGATGTGACAGTAACCAAAGTACCCCTCGGTCAAGCCACCACTGAAGGATTGAAGCAGGACACGTAGACATTGATGGATGCTTTATTCCTCAGGCTTGACAATGAAAAGGCGGAGAAAGAAGAGGTGCAGAAGCAAGTATCTCAATTATGTGAGATCATAGCCAAGGTTGTTAAACCTTCCCTTCAGCCCATTTCAGAGCAGGTGAGTGATCATCTTAGGAAATTGAGGACGCAAGCAATCAAGTAAAGGCTATTGACGAATGGAAGGATTTGATTATTCGTCAAGCTTCTATACAACTCGGAGAAGTGTCAACCCGCCTAAAGGTTATGGATGATGCAGCAAATCAGTTGAAGCAACTGATGGTGAACATAGAAGGCATGAATACAGCTGCAGAGAGTAACCTGAGTATTTTGGTCGAGATAAACAAGCTACCGGGAGATGTATTGATTGCGGAACAGATTGTACCAGACGGATCAGTCGAGAAGGGGAAGCAGCTAGAGTTTGCAGGATCTTTCCGTTTGGAAATCTGCAGAGTTTTGCTGAAGAGGATTCAGGCACTTGAGAGTAAGACATCAGACTTACCAGACAGTATCATTTCTTTCACTGAGAAGAGAGTGGACGGGGATGTTACTTCATACGTGCAGATCATCTCAACTAAGGTGTCTAATTCCCTGGAAGGTTCTCTTTTGATGGTACAAAAGAGAATTGATAAAGCTACCAAGCCTTTCACGATGAATTCTATCAGTAGACTGGTGGCGCTGCAGGCGGACATTGCAAGGTTTGGGCCAAGCTTGGAAGATGTGGAAGCGTGCATCAAAGTATTGAATGAAGGGTTGTTGTAGTTCAGGACAGAGAAGGAAGCAGTGGTTAAAACAGATGGAAGGATGTTGAATTACATGTTCGACAAGTATATCCGATATCAGAACAAGAAGAAATAAACATTACAGCTGGCATGACTTCTAGATTCTTTCTTCTTCTACTTTCTATGTTCCCGGATGAAATTGTAAAACTTTAAGTTATTGGTTTTACAACCATTACTTAAAGTCATGTGGAATCATTCTATTAGTTAAGTGATACGTGTGTCACTTAAGGAGAAGTTAGTTGAGGATGATTGCCAAATGTCATCTTTACTTGTTGTTTATGTTTCAGTTCAGTTAGACTTCCCATTTGTACTTTCCCTCCTACATTCTATAAGTAGGAGAAGAACCTCCGGGTTAATCAGAATTTGTAAGCAGAAATCTTGTGTTCTAGACTTTGTGTTGAACCCCTGAGAGCAACTTGGAGCAAAGGGATACAAAGGAGCAGGTTTCCAGAGAACTTTGTGTCACGGTGTACTTTGTATTTTGCTTTTAATCTTAGATCTCTTAATGAACTTTGTGTTATTTTAGATCTGGATCTAGAGCTGCCTTTGTTTTATAATTCTGTGTGTTCATATCTATTAAGTTTATTCTATGTGCATGCAATTAGCTCTGCTATCTACTAATTGGGATGCACATCTTCCCCATTTCTTCTCTGTATTTCCTTTACTTCCTTCTTCTATAAAATACTTCCTTTCTTGAACAGCTACTTACTTGCTGTAGAACTTCTTAGTTATTGTTCATGAACTAAGTGGTTAAAGTAAAACCCCTGATAGATAATAACACATTTTTATTGACAAATCTGACACGGGAGCCTCACCAGTTAAATGAGGGAGATTTATCTCATGACTGCCTAGGTTTTGTGCTATGCAGAAAATCTAGCCAACAAGAACTATCTTGAGAATAGTTTGTCACACCATCAATCAAATAAAACCATGTTCTTATGTTATTACATGAGTTTGTTACCGTTTGTGTCCTTGAACAACTTAGGAAAATGTGCGAAGGGAAAATTGAGCTAAAACTAGATATGCTCTGTGAAGGGACATCCTTAGGAATCCTAGTGGTTTTGTTATCGATCCTCTTAAGAACCCATGTTGGTATGATATGCTTGAATTATGGCCTTTTACGCTAGTTAGTTTTGAATCTTCATGGTAATTGTGCCTTGAGATAACACCTAGTACAGTGGTTGGGTTTGTATTGTCGTAACATGGGGAAACATTGTGTTGTTACACATTACGCTCTTGTGATGAGCCCAATCGCCCCTTCTTACCTATTTAAGGGAAGGTTGAATCATGATGAAACCTACTTAATGTATCTACAAACCACCTTGGTGAGAGGTGCATGGGACCTCATGAAAGGTGTCCCGAGTTTCACTCTTCTCCTAATTTATAGTGGAACCACATGTGTTCTAGAATCCATAGAAGAATCGTGGCTAGGACACCTATTATGGGTTAAGAGCTTAGTCATGAAAACCTTTCTATTGTAAGTGATAGCTAGAGTCATTCTACAACACGCTGAAGTTGCACACACATGTATCTAACCTCATTTTTTTTAAGGTGAATGGTGTGATCCAGAAGAAATAATGGGAATGAAATATGGAATACTAACACATGAGTGAACCCAAGAATGAAACGAACCCCCGTGTAAATTATTGTGTGTCATAAAAGTATTAATTGTGCTTATGCAAATGAAATACTTCTTAAGTAATAGAATGCAAGGCATATGATAGAAAACTGTAAACCACGTGTCCAAATCATCAATGCAACTGTAAGTGATAGTTCTATATGGGCCCATAGTTATGTGTTAGGTGATCAGTGCAAGTGTAATAAGTGATGTGTCATATTAAAAAAAAATGTCAATTTTCTATTACATTTTGGGTGGTGAAATTTTTGGGCATTACACAAATGGTGGGACCGCATCGGCGAGGCGCTCCATTTTACTATTTTTATATTGTGTTGAATGTTTACTACTGATTTTTTAAAAATATCATACATTGGCAATAATTTTAAATCAAATAGTAAAACATATGTTCAAACAATGAAAAATTATATTTTTAAGCAAGTAGGGCCCACCATCAAACATGATTGACCATGGGGCATTTTGGTTTCCCTATAGCTTGCAGCCAGAAAATGTAGGTAGAGGAATGGATACACATATGTGGTCATTTTCATTATATTGAAGTTTCCTAGAACTATGCTTCCAAACCAAAGCTTTCATGAATTTTCATATAATTATGTCTCCAAACAAGAAAACATTTCAATTTATTCTTTTGGATAGTGTTGTCACTAAAAATCAAACAGTCTAAATTCTAAATTTCATCTCTCCAAATTCTAAATCGGACAGTCTGTGTAATATTTAACTTATTAATATCAAATTTTGAATATACATGTCATTTTGACGTTTAAATTAAATATTTACCTATCAATTATGGCGGTCATATTTCAAAAGTGGTTGTATTTTGACATTTGACATGACTAAAACGTCTAAACGCCTTGCAAAATACAGCACGGAAAGGTTAATATTCTATCGGTAAAGTCGGCTTTTTGAGGAACTTATGGAACGTTCATCCAGTTTCTTTGTTCCCCGCAAATCCCGATTCAGCCCAAACTAAAAAAAACTAAACCTATTTCATTGCAGTTTTGATCCAGCTTTATCCTCCTCGTGATGCGGTCGCTAGCTAAGACGGCTTTTTTTGGAACTAATGGAACTGGTCGAAAGTTCCTTGTGTTCTCCGCATACGTGTAATTCGTTTTGGTTGTATTCTTTTTCGGGTTCGGGTCATCGGAAAAGAAGTGGAACACGGGAACTATTCTCAGGTGCTCCGACACCCCCGATCCATCCGACTCCCAAGATAACTGTTTGACAGAATGAATGAAGGATTTTAATAACGTCGGTGAGACCAAACAGGCTAAAAGAAATTGTCGATATGCAAACAAAACATCAGATTATCTCAAGAAAATTGATTAGTTTTTTAATGTCAAAACGGCGTTTGTGAGATAGTGCTTGTTGGAGACTGCATGTGAAATTCCAGGGTTTGCTGGTTGACTACGTTCAAGAGAGGCTTTTTGTGTATTTTCATTGTGAAATGTTTGTATACTCTAAGAAGGGGAGCTCAATGTGCAGGACGATGTATTGGAATAGAGAGTATTTAAGCTCCTCATTCCAAAATGGAGTCTTTGTATTCGAGCCAGGGCTACTTCATGGTACAACATATTAATGGCGTTAATTATCTTTCTTTACACCACTTTCCCATATTATTTACTACAGAAGTCAATGCATGCATGTGAATGCTGTTTCGGTTGTTTCTGCTCCTAATTTTTATCCCGTTTCACAGCAGCGAGAATCAAGCAGTATAATCAGAGAAAGTTGTGATTTTAATTTGCAGAACGAGCTATTAAACCTTGACATTACTCCGTAACATCACCAACCTATTATCTAGTAGGATGTTGCCTCGGAAGAAACACAATTGCATTTCTATGCTTCTACATCACAACATTAGGATGGTGTTCACTCTGTGAGGTTGACTGTATAACAGAAGTAGTTCAGTGAGAAGAAGGATCTGAAGGAATATTCTTTGACAAGGGGATCGTGGCATCTCCGACATATCACGATTCCCGGGTTGGTTAATGTTGACTTGGCTGATGTTAAAGCTATTATGGCAAATGTCGGGTCCTCTTTGATGGGAATAGGCACTACAACTGGTAAGACAAGGGCTAGAGACATGATGCAGAGCATCATATACCTTCACACACTCTCAACAAGATGGGTTAGATAAACCACTTCAATTCAATCTATATCTTGCAAAAATGTACTTCTTGCCTCACGGCTAGGAAACAGCAAAGTCATGCAAATGTGTCCTATGAGCTTAAAACCATTCATTCAATGCTTCATACATGTTTACTACCCTCCATCCAACCTAACTTAACCATTTAGATTACTGAAATCACAAACCTTGGGTGGCTAGATCACCGCTTGCTAAAAATTGTCAATTTGGCTTCTTAAGAAGGTTGATGATGGAAGGTTGTGAGTTGGAGTTAAGTATTAGGTCATAGAGGAAGCTATTAATAGTTTTGAATACCCTTTATCGTGGTCTTGGCGTGGTCCAATTTGTTTGACTCAAGTCTCCATGCAACTACCCTTCCTTCCTTATTTCCCTTCTAGGCCTACAACACTGTTACGAGCCCTGTCCCAAGTCAAATTCTAGTGTATCTTTTGATTCAAAATTTATTTCCACTAACCCTGCACCTTTTTAGACACCCATTTGGACAAACAACTGGTGAGACAAAATTCAGATGACCTTCCTTTGCAAAATATTTCACTAACCCCACTGTGACAGGTTTCCGTTTAGGTATTCTAGACTGTGTATGAACTATGACTTCAACTGCCATAAAAATGCAAGAAAAGGGAAACTCTTAGGTGCTCTAACTTCAAAAATCTTCTTTGTTAACTCCCCAACATACTTACTATCAAGTTTGAAGGCTCAATTGGATATAAAGTGTAAGTTCTGAGTAAATCTCTCAAACCCTAGCAAGGAGTATATATATGGAGCCCGAGAATGAAAATTTCTTCACCAAAACTCTTGTACTCACCTTCAAAGGCTCAGATCACTTTGTACAGGCTCGTGTGAGCATTCAGAAACTTTGGATCTTACCAGAGGAACTCACCCACTCTTTGAAACCCGTGCTCGATCAACTATATATTGTCCTCTGCCTTGAAACAGGGTATAAATGCTCTTAAAGTTGTCAACTTGTTTGATGCTTACAAGAAGGATATTTCCAACTCCTCAGAAGCTTTCTCCGCATTCACATGCATAGTTAGGTGCCAACCTAAATCATTACAGACTCTTCTTACCCCAAATTGTTGTTTCCACTAGGCAAGTTTGATAAGTTACAGTCTCAAAATAGTCTGCTACAGAATTGCTAGGAGGGTTTCCAACCTTGAACATACACACAACCACTGAAAACTTGTAAGACAGTCATGGATACATTAATCATCACTATTACATTCTGTTGTTAGTCTTCAATTCAGCATATACAAGCAAACTCTCAGCCTTCATTGTCATATACAGATTTTGTGAACCTTAATCACTGTTTGCAAACAGTTTACCACGAAGACTTGTTCCCAGGAGCTCCAAATTTTCCACTTCTTGATTGATCAATCCCTCTCCAACAGTTACAAGGTGAGTATATACATCCTTGGCTCAAATGCCTGTTTTGTAACTGACTTCCTGAACCAAGAATCCTTAAGGGACAGACTTGGAGTTATACCAAGAAGTGACTTCATGATGACAAGAAGTTACAATGGTTCCACAAACCTCGTGATGGAGCCCAGGACAGTTTATAAAACTCATACTAAACTCCTAAAGACCCTATTTAGACCCCTTAAAGCAGCTTGAGAAAGCCAAAAATGGCTCTACAAAGTTCAAAAATTTCAAACTATGCCAAAATGGAGGGAAACCTCGCTTATTTGAATTCATGAGCACTAGAGCCTAAAAGGACTACATGACCGATCCATAGACCTCTCCAAGGACCTATACAATCCAAAATTTGATTACTACAAGTCTAGACTGACCCTTGTAGTGATGCCCCTGCATCAAAGACGCTTGCTCTTAATGCTATTCAATCACCCCTACTAGATATTGGTATTTAGCGGGCAACTGGTATTGTGTGGGAATATAATTGGTAGAAGCATTGATGCATTCCCATATTGGAAATCATGATGGACAAGTCCATGACATTTTAGATCTGTGTCTAAAAGATGGTGTGAAGACTTTCTCAAATTGGATTCGTTTTCGGAAGATTTTTATTCAAGGTAGGGAACTGGGGGAAAAGGCTATCAGCAAGGCGAGACAAAGGTCATATTCTTTTTGGTGGCACAAAAATATTGCAACACGCATTAGATAAGGGTACTCATCCCAAAACTCCAGATGGAGAGTGCTTGGCCACAATTCTCCGCACTAAATTTGAGACAAGCCAGGGAAAGCTAATGCGTACTATCCTCTTCTCTACTGAAAGGGTTACTACAAACAGTTGGGAAAGTGATCTATTCATTCTATTCCTGGTAGTCTTTGCACTTATTGTTGCTGGCTATGTTCTGAAGAAGGGCCTAGAGGATCCTACACGGAGCAAGTATAAGTTATTTCTCAGTTGCTCTTTAATCGTTACTTCTGTGATTCCCCTGAGTTGCCAATGGAGCTGTCAATTGCAGAGAATATTTCTCTAATTGCATTGGCAAGACGCGGCATATTTTGCACAGAACCATTCCGTATTCCTTTTGCTGGAAAGGTTGATATATGCTGCTTTGACAAGATTGTTACTCTTACACCAGATGACATGGAATTTCGAGGATTTGTTGGTGCCGAATGGAGTCTAGAAAGGGAAATTGTTGAGAGTGGGCTAAACTTTGCCAGACTTGTGGTCTGTAATTGGCCAGTTCGTGTTGACTCTGTTGATGTGCTTAGGGAACTTAAAGCTTCATCACATGACTTGGTGATGATTACTGGGGATCAAGCTTTGACAGCTTGTCATGTTGCTGGTCAAGTTTACATTGTTTCAAAGCCCGCATTGATCCGAACTCCAATTAAGAACAATGATAGGTTTGAGTGGATTTCTCCTGATGAGGTGGTGAAAATTCCTTACTGTGAAAACAAAATGGAAGAGCTATCAGTCTCCCATGACCTTTGCATAGGAGGAAATATATGCAATGTTGAAGAAATTATTCGGAGAGATGAGGGCAGCCAGCTACGTTCCAAACACAAACTTGGTCTGTATGAGCTAGAGGAGCAGCAGAAGTTCTAGACAAAATATAAAGATTGTGAAGTATATGATTGAGGATTCTCATCGCTCAACTTTATAAAGTTGTTTTAGAAGAACATCATGCTTTTCTTGGATGGAAGGTAGATTGTATCAAGTGACAGAAATTCATAGTCCATGCAGTTCCATATCCCATCCAATAATGTATTTCTCCAACTCCTCCGTCGGTGACTTCATCAGAGGCTGGATATCAAGAGTGTTTGGGATTTATTCCCAGTAAGTTGTTACACAAATGACTACTAGAGTCTTAATGATTTTGAAAGCTTTGGGAATCCTTTACTCAGCCCATGCAGTGTGTGGAGCAGACATGCATTGAGTGAGTTTGAGCTCTGCGTAATTGGCAAGCTATGCCCTGACATTGCAGAGGCCAAAGTTTCATCACTTGTAAGTTATAGTAAGGCAGAAAGTACATGCATGGAGCAGCGGGTCCTAATTTCTACCTTGAAGGTTCTTTCAGCAATGGAATGCTAACGTCTAATTTGCTTTTATTTTCAAGTTTCTACATGTAGAAGAATTTTGAGACAAGCTCATTGACATTCGGGGAATTCAGAAGTTTTGGTATCTTCCATTAAGTAGGGTAGAGGCCATTGTCTCTATTACAAAAGACAAAGATGTTAAAATATATTTAATTAATTTTGTCATAAAATTAATTAAATATTACATTTGTATAAGTTATAATGTACAACATATTTAATTAATTTGTCCATCAAATTAATTAAATATTATAGTTCGAGTAAAACCCAAGTTGAGTCAACTTGAGGTTTTAAATAGGTCAGGTAGTTTTATAACTACTTTTGGGAACATAATGCCTATAAAAGGCCCAATTGTAATTGTAAAAAGGAGATTGTTCTTCTCATTCTCTTACCAATCTTCTTAGGAAAACTATTCTATCTGCCTCTGTTGGATTATATTGTTGTAAGTTTGTGTACACAAATTTTTCCTCATGAATACAATGCTTTCTCTACTACTGTGTTAATTATTCCCAATTACAAAATCTGTCAATTTGCTTGTGATTAAATTATTAATGATGTTGTTCCTTCATAGTGTGATTGATGCTCAGGTGATCAGACTTTGTGTTGGATATCAGGGTACGTGGACTTGGTGCCATATCAACATATTCTGAAGGAGATGGAGACTTTATGCTTCCCAAGTTTCATGCCCATTGTATGCCTTCTTGCTAGATAGAGAAGTTTCCTTGTGCAACTCTCTGCTCTCAATCTGCACAACTCTTTCCTTCATTTTCCAGACTGTGTGAGTATGGTGATCTTGTACGACCAAGAAGGAAATGTGTGTCCTTGATAGATAGATTTGCAAAACTGTGTGTCTCAAGTTTATTTGTCTTGCCAATCACTTACACGGTTGTATTCTTTCCCTCCCCGTTCCTCCTTTATCTCTATATTTTTCCTTTCCCAATTTTGATGCCCTTTCATGCTTTCCGGTCAAAAGCACCAAAAATATAAAAATCCCATCATACGAGGGAACTGCCCCTCTCAAAACAGTAGAGGAACTTCACCATGTCTAAATGATTTCCCTAACTATTGTTGGTTTTTGTCACTTCCATTGAGCATATTCAAAACATGAAATCCAACCAACATAACAGAGAAGCAACCAGTACCCACCATCAAACATGATTGACCATGGGGCATTTTGGTTTCCCTATAGCTTGCAGCCCAAAAAATGTAGGTAGAGGAATGGATACACATATGTGGTCAATTTCATTATATTAGTTTCCTACAACTATGCTTCCAAACCAAAGCTTTCATGAATTTTTGTATAATTATGCCTCCAAACAAGTAATCGTTTCAATTTATTCTTTTGGATAGCTTCATCCATCTTTTTTTTTTAGCCTTTTTTTCCATAACTAAGAAAAGTGGTTCTGTGATCAATTATGTAACTTGTCTAAGTAAATAGGCTAGTCCCTTATTAGATTTTTTATAATGTAATAGTAATTAAACTATAAGAAATGTATTAAATACCATTTTAAGTTCTTGGACTTATAATAATACCTTGATTCCCAATGGTGGTTACGTCCAATAATGGTGTTTGACTTATAACAAATTTCCATTACTGTTTTGGAGAAAACAATTGTGATTTTGTGGGAAAAAATGTTATGATGAGAAATATTTGTAAGGAAAGGATCTAAAAAAATCATGCGAACTCTACTCTTGAGTACATGTTATAATGATAATCAAGTTATTTTGCAATGGCAATATAAGCACAACTATTTTTTGAAATCAAATCCATATAGTCTTGATGGAGAAAACCAATAACCCCATCATTAATTGAGGAGATTAATATCACTTCTTGTAATTAGATACATCTTTCTTGAGTGAGTATCAACCTGTCATTGTATGTATGATAGTATAACTAATGCCTCTATGAGACATGATTCACTTTCACCACAAGACCCGCCAACATTTGTGATAATTATCATTAAAGAATTGATTTAAATACCATTTCCATGTGATATCTTTATTATATGAATATATTTTTGTCACCGTCATCTAGGCCTACATAACAAAGCCAATTGTTGTGAAGGATTGGGAATTGTTAGAATTTTCCATGGGATTGGTTGTTTTGTCCTCAGCATGGCACGCTCAATGAATTCATAACAATTTAATAAGCATCTAGTATTATTATTAGATGATTCATTCAAGTTAGGGGGTCCAAGCTAATAGATGCCTAATACCTACCTCATTACCCTCTAACTCAACTCACATATACTTATAATTGGCTAGGAAACACATTATAGACATGCACACAACACACACAAAAGAAAATCATGATAGTCATTAATAATTAGCCAATATGAGCTCTAAAAGGATTACAAACTTTAACCTAGCTATAACTACTTACATAGGTTTTACAAGCTAAAAATGCATTGGTTTTGCTCTCCCTAAAGCTATAAATGCAAATTACTTCTATTAAAACTCTCTAATAAAAAAATCTCTCATAAAAAACTCTCTCACACTCGACAATAAGTACAACCTACAAAATATATGGACTGGAGTTTCAAAAAAGAGGTCTAGAAACCCCAAAATGAGATCAACTATTTCAATACTTAGCTATCTTAAAAAGCAAATATCTGTGAACTAAATGTTGATATACAAAAACCAAAATGGCATCTCATCAACACACCAAGAGAAACAAAAACCTCTCTTAGAATTGGATTTTGAAGCATTTACAAAAATTACCCATTTTTCTTAGCTCCGCTTCAAATTTACTTTTACTTGCCCTACCTACTGAGTTTCTTTTTGGTTTCTCTCCTCTTACATCTTCCCCAATCTTTAACTTATCAAAGTGTATGCTTCTCCCACTTCTAATGACTTCTTATGTTCTTCTCCTCTAGCTTCTCTAATAAGCTACGAGTTGTGTAATTTAACCAAGGCAATCTCTTTCTTGAAATTTCGCCTCACTTTCTATACATTTCCACGGCCTGCCCCTATTCATATATGCATGTAGCTATAAATGGGATATTCACTTCTCAAAAATAATCAAAAACCCTGTAGAAGACAATTTAAATTTTGAATAGCTGAAATCAAATGCAAGGAAGGTAAATGAAGCATGGGTCGCCTTCCTCCTCTCACTAAGCCCACGAGCTTATCTCTTCATCATGGTTGTAAAGTGGTTGATTACATTCCCACATCTTTTGAGTTTTCAATTTTAAAACAACAAAACTCTTAAGGGCTTGAGCGGTTGGAGATATCTGGCTAGAAGCCCCTACATCAGGCCTCCGGGTTAATAGAATTGTGAGCCTCTTGCGCCCTTGCTTCAATCCTTTTCTTGTAAGCCACTTCCAATGTTTCTTTATCCAATTGATCAGATAGACTCACAATTTCTCATCCTTTCATTTTCCTTTCTTCTTTATGCAAATTTGCATTGTCTCATAGACCTTAAAATCTTCTACCTTCATCCTTTTATATTTTTGAGTGCATGATCTTCCTCTCTCACTCTACTTTATACCATAATGTGAGTTATGTTCACAAGGTTGCATTTTCTTCACCTCTTCACCAATGTTTTCCAAAGGATTATAACTAAAACTATGCGTATCTCTCTTTCCTCTATCATTCTCTTTGAGTGTATATGTTCATATTTTGTGTTCCTCCTCTTTAGTTTTCTTGGGTGTCAATAGGTGCACTTGTTCCATCAACATGTACGCATTTCTTTTTGTTATTTTGTAGGATTCCTACAATGGCCTGTTTTGCTTCTTTAATCCTGGCTGATTTATTTGATTCTTCCATCACTTCAAGCTTGTCTTCCAGTTCAAACTCCACCACTTATGTATCTCCATCACTTGAATTGTTGCCTGCAGTAACATGTAATTATTTCTGAGTAACATACAGATTTATTTTACACAGTCCACTGCCTTAATTTTCGATTAAATGCAATGTCTGCACTAATGAATTTTCAGTCCATGTTTCTGAGTCTAACAATATGCTGTTTTAAGAGGTGTTTAGTGGAGGTTTTGTTCACTATAAGTGCAGATCTGCACACCATGAATCAAAAGTTAACAGGGTTAGCCTAATTGTGTAAATCAAACAAAAAGAAGGATCTTTTGATGCAAATATCAGTTTTTCGTCATTAGAGTCTTATATCGTTAAAAAGCAGTTTATACAGTATTATCATTATCTCTGCCATATATATTGGACAAAGTACTTATGATTCTTTGACCAATACATTTTGATTTTAAAAACAATTACATACATGAAAGCAACAAAGTCAGTCCTTTAAATACATGAATGTCTGATTCTTTGAGCAATACACTTTGATTTTAAAAACAAAAGTAGCAAAGTCAGTCCTTTTCATCTTCTCTTTCCAGAAATTTGTCGATCTAGCATAAAGTATGGGAGAAGAGAACCAGTAGCTTCCTTCTCCTTTGAAGAGCAGTTTTAACACTAGATCATAATGTAGATTGTGTGCATTTTGTATCTTCTCATTCCAGTCTTGTGTCATTAATGAAGTTCACTAATTGTTACGGATCCATTTTCTGTCACAAATACTGGGCAAAAGCTGTTTTGACAGCACATGTAACTTCTTAAATAATTACATATGTTGCAGCTAATTGTCCACTGATAACAGAGCAAGTAATTCTTTTCGGTTTTTCATCCTTCGAAAAAATTCCCTTTGGTATTTCTTCTGCCTAATCTTGCAACGTTTTTTTAGCCATGCTGAATAATCCTTACCTTCCTTGCATACAATGAAATCGCTAAGGTCACTAGGATCTTCTGAGCCTCGGATTACACTTTGAATATATGCATTGTTCCTGTAAGCCTTTCCTGATTTTATCATGCTTTTTCTGATAAATCTGTGTCCTCTTCCGGATCAATAACCTCCTTACAATCTCTGTCAAGGCAGTTATACCCAGAAAAGCATAAGAAAAATGAGCAAATATGAAAATAACATTTATGGGCACAAATATATAACGATAAACTCCGAAAACACATCAAAGAAACTGCAATGCTTCCATCAAAGTAACAATATCCTTATTGGCAAAAAAAAACATGCATAATATAGTGTAATTTTTAATCGTTTTTTAATTTTATCGAAAAAGTTAGAATTTTGCCAATTTTTGTTCTTATCGAATTTGAACTCGAACTTTATCCATTATTTTTGCATGGGAATTTTTTGACATGACTTTGCATTATTTTATAAATGTGTATATATATACACATATCGACTGAAAACATGAGGACAGAAAGCTCTCTCCAATCTATCCCTCTGACATATTTATGCATTTTTACATAAAAAAATAAAAATGATAGAAAAAGTATTTATTCGAAGTTAAAGACATTTTTTTCTCAAAGTTTATCCCTTGGCGAACTTGAACCGAACTTTATCCTCATCGAACATGAACTGGAACTTCGAAGAGTAGAATGTAATCTACTCTTTATGCAGACTTTTCCAAATTTACGGAGGTACTTCCATGATACTAATATTTGGCAGATTTATAGAATTAGTTGCAGATGTAATATGCAAATATAAGGGTAAATGCCAGGGGTAGAGCGGAAAATTACGAAGTGGTCCTCCAAACCGCTATCCTTAGCGGGCAAGTTTCAGGTGTGTACCAAAATTCTTGCTGCCCACCCATGTTTATTTCTCTGCTTGTTGCTGCCCGTCTCGCGCTTCGTTCAATCGCTTGGATAAACTTCTGTGGGATTTTCTCTAGTGTAAAAGTTCTGGTTCAGCTGGCTTTCACCGTGTAGCCTGGGATGTTTGTTGCCTCCCTCGCAAGCAAGGGTGGTATGGGCATACTTGATCTTTACAGGCAAAGTGTGGCTCTGTGTGCTAAGTGGATTATCCGCAGTCTTTCTGGGGATCGATGTCGGCAGATTCTGTTGAGACATTGTATTGAATCTGGTGCCCCATATGGTAAGCGGAGCTGGAATGGTATTGGTTTTACATACTCTTATTATTACATCTGCTCCAGTTAAGATTTCAGGTACCTTTGTGGCTAAGAGCATTTGGAAAGCCTTCGAGCAGGTGAAGCCTTTTTTACGGTGGGTTGACGATGGATTTCGCACTGGCCTTTCTTTTAATGAATGCTCACAACATCTGGTGGTCACCAATTTTTTCTAAGGGCACGCTTCTATTAGCTTAACTCCTAGGCATCAAAGCCATTCGGCTTTTTCGCAAAGGCATTCCACACTATACAGGATTTGGGTGCACCGTAGAGATTGGATCGCTTGGCCTAAACTTAAAGCCAAACTCCATTTTGCAGAATTCTAATCTTCCTTCGATTTGCAAGATTCAAGAGCTTCTTCCAGATGTGATGCTTCATAAACTTGGCCTTCGGTCCACCGGCTGCCTGGTGGCACGAATGGCAGTGGAATCAGGATATAGCTTTTTTGCGTTACAATTCTCACACCGTCTATCAGCTTTTCTGTCATGTGTCACTCGCAATTGCAAAGTTAAATGCTCGCTGGGGACTCCAGTCGTTGCCCACTACCTGGCTTCGCAGGCTTGCTCATGCTTGAAACCCTCTTCTTGAACCTAAAGTTAACCATTTTCTATGGTGCTTGATTTATCAAGGTCTGCCTTTAGGTGAACGGCTTCAGCATATTGGCATTTCCCCCCCCGACCTGCTCCTTTTGCTCCAGCCCAGAGTCTTTTTTTACATTTTATTCTAGTTTTGCCCGCGTGCGCAAGCTATTTGGCATTGGATTCCTTCCTTGTTTTCTCCCTATCACCCCGAGTTTTTCTCCTGGCATTTGGCTTTATTTGGGGGACTTTATTCCATGGCCTCATTCTATAGCTAATTTATGGCATCTTTTCCGTGCATGCATTTTATTTCATATCTAGAAAGCTCGCAATGCCTTTATTTTCAAAAATGTTCTTTGAAAGATACCCCAATAGATCTTTTGCCCAAATAAAAGATTTTCCCCACTTTATAAAATAATAAAATATACTTTTTCGCAACTATGGGGAATAAACTAGGGCAACTGGGATTAATTTATGCAAAAAGCGACTAGGATTTAATATGCAAACACACCCAAAATCAGCATACAATAATTATTTTTACTCCCAAACCCTTGGAACAATCCTGGAGAATTTATGGCGAAAATCAAATTTTACAACAGCTGGAAAATAATTTAAATCTGAAACCCTAAATGCTACAATCTTCAAGATAGCATAACTTTCCTCTACACAACTCCAATCTCGGCAAATGACATATGCCTGAACTTGGAAAAATACAAGGAACAAGATGGTGTAAAACAAATTATAACAACTACCAAACATGCAGATCTGACCCTCCTACTATTTCGGCCCACACATTTAGGGCATCAAATGAGCTCCAAAAATTATTTTCTCTATCCTAGATGCTTGCCTATATTTTTTGGAACTCGTTCATATAAGAATCAGAATTTTTAGATGCCGAATCAACTCTGAAATTTAATTATAAAACTGCCCGAAAACCCTCTAAAAACCAATGTTTTAAAAATCGGAACCGGACTCGGAACCGGGTCGAGGGTTGGACCGGACCGGGAACCGGAACCGGACCGGAACCGACCGGTTCAAACTCTATGAACCGGTTTACTAAAAAACACATAAAAATTACATTTTTAAAGAAAGAAATATATTTGAAAAATTAGAAACCATGATGCCAACAATTACACACAAAATACACAAAGTTTGCTCATGTATATAGTGATAGTTGGAATACTCGCACTCGGCAGACCCCAAAAAAACAAAACTCGGCAATATTCGGCCAATACTCGGCAACTTAAAAAATACTCAAATTTCTTTAAAAAAACATAAATTTGCAGCCAAAACCATGTATTTGCAGCATTTAATTTCATTGCTATTAATGCTTTCTTTTTGTTGGGACCTTTACGATAGTCTTCAGTCTTGTGTCTGAGGATGCGCAAATTGGAGGTTTAAACACAAAAAAGACTCTTAAAATAGCAAAAAAAAAACCTATGCATCTGTTGATAACTTGATATGTGAAGTCAACATTTGAATAAGCAAGTCGCGACCAAGTTGGTAGGTGGGGACGATTAGTCCGAGCACAGGAGAATACTCACCGAGTTTTGGAAAGCTATCCAGTAATTTTAATTACTAGTCTGTCTACAAGAAATCAAAGCTCATGATTCGTTCAGAAGATTGCAAGAAGTTGCTTGGTCCAAAAAGGTGCAAAAATAGATTTTATGAAAATAAGAAACATATTGCCATCAATGCGTAGAGCTCGAGAAAATATGCACTTTTAGAGAAAACGACACCTGAAACGGAGCCACAAAATGAAAGTTATGGCACATGCAAGTTTTTGTTGCTACATCTTCCCGGACCCTTTCCAAAAATGGCAAATTTTTTTCTGTACTTGTGTTTTTTTCACCAAAAATCCAAAAAAGGAAAGAAATGCCAAAAAAAGGAAAGAAATGTTGACTCGGCCGGTTCAAGATAAAACCGGACCGGTTTTGACCGGTTTTAGCCCAAACCGGCCGGTTCTGTACGGAACCGGCCGGTTTGGGGCTAAAACCGGTTGGCCGATCCGAGTTACAGGCCGGTTCGTGATTTCAAATGTCAAACCGGTCAAACCGGCCGGTTCCGGTTCCGGTTTGACCGGGTTTTTAAAACACTGCTAAAAACCACTCAGAAAATTATGAAACTACAACATTTTGATTCATAAAAATTGGGAGATGATTGGATAATAAACTCAGATCTAAATACCTCCACAATGATGCCAAATCTGAACAAAACTGGGTCACTCAAACAAAAGGAAAACTGCTGCAATTTATTTCCAAAAATACCTCTTAGTACACTGCTGAAAATGACCAAAATAACTCTGAAAATTTGATTACCAACAATGGGAATTTCTGAGTGAAAAACCCTCTCAAACTCTTGGGGTTTTCATCCACAAGAGGTAGAATTCACCAGGGGTTTCGTCCTTGAAATTTATTTGCAAAAGTTGAAGCTCAATGCAAAGGAAAACGACATAAAATATTTCTGGATGATGGAAGAGGCAAATTGACTTCCCTTTTAAAGGAAAAGGGCCAATAACCAACCTTCAAACCAGCCAATGATATTACATGCTCATTCCTAAACCAAGTCGACTTGTCCTAGGAATATTGTCCACACATCTATTTTCCCCCACCCCTAGAGCTAGTTGTATTTCCTTGGGAGGAAATACATAACTAATAATATTTTTTATCCTTCCTAAATGTCATTATTCACTTTTGGCCCAAGTCGTCATTATCCCCTCTAGAAAGAATATAACCCCTTTACAATGATATTTGTCCCTCATTTTGACCATAGGGAGTATTATTTATTTTTATTAAGCCAAATAAATTAATATAAGTGCTTTAATTATTTTATTTTATTTTTTATAGCACTTTATAATTATTTGTTGTGACTTAAGTCACCCTTGTATTTTTCCTTTGGTCGTTGGGTTGACAAAATAGGCGAAAGGTCTTCGATTGGAAAGGGGGGACATTAAATTCTTACTGTTCTCAACTTTTTTACTAATGACAAGGTGATTATTCTGTCTACTGTGCGATCTCAGATTCAAGCTCAGGCTGCAAAGGTTGCTTTCGAATTTGCGCACCAACATGAATTACTGGATCATTGGGGGGAGTGTGCCATGTACCATGAGTCGGGTTCCGCCCGATTCACTGTTGCCGCCACCTTGGCCCTCGCCACCCCCCGGCGGCCATCACCTGTGAATACACGTCAGAGGAGCCGCTCTCGTAGCCACTGCTCTACCTCCCCTCGGGGTCGCTCCATCCCGTCCTCAGTTGGACCTAGCTAGAGTCTGCCCCCAAGGGGGGAAAGGCATTGCTAACACTCCCCCGGTGGGGGCTCGCCACCACCAGCAATAAACACTCTTGTAGGATCGCCACCCACCTGGGTGGGGAATTATGGTGCCTCTTCAGATGCATTTTCAAGAGCAGGAGGGGTCGATAAGTGGTTCCACCGTCTGCTAAGCCTACTAGCGGAGCTTTCATCCCTCCTCAGGATGATCCTCCCCCCTCCTGGTGTGGTGGCGGCGTGTACCTGATGTTTCTTGTCTTTTGTAGATGACATCTAATTGCCCTTTGGGCATGGTCTTGTAAGCCTTCGTGGCATTTTGTGTTTTCCCTTGTGGCGTGCTTTATTGCTGGTGTCCCTAGATTTCATCTTGAAATCTGGGACTACCCATTTGAAAAAAATTCGTTCTTTTTTAAAATAACAGGTATTTCTGTGTTTTTATTGCCAGAAGATATCTATATTATGTTAGGATATTCCCAGTGTATCATATGAGCCAATTTCGACAAATACCCAGATGCCCAAACTCATTTTATCCCTCCACCAAGTTTTGTCTGCGGGAAATTTTTATTTAATTATTTATTAAATAAATGGTGTCCCCAGATTTGACCCTGAAATCTGGGACAACCCATTTAAATAAATTTTGTTCTTTTAAAATAGCGGGTCTTTTTGTGTTTTTATTGTAGAAAATGTTTGTATTATGTTAGGATGTTCCCTATGTATCACATGAGCCAATTTTGACAAATACCCAGATGCCCAAACTCGTTTTATTCCTCCGCCAAGTTTTGTCTACGGAAAATTTTTATTTAATTATTTATTAAATAAATAATGCCCCGTTTGAAGTAAATTGTGCTCCAGATTGAATCTTGTTGTGATTTTGCATACCAGTATTCACTCGTCTCATTAGAGTTTTCACCAAGAATGAATTTAGGGCATTGTCTGCAACTTCTGGCAACGTTTTTCGCTTTTATTTCTTTTTGTTGCGTTTTTCTCGGTTTTCTCGGTTTCTCTGTGAAATTCCCCTAGGTCAATTCTTTCGCCAGTAAAGTCTGTTTAATTGCCCGAAGCATCTAGAGATCATCTACTGACACAACACTAGAAGGAATCAGCCTCAAAATGCAAACTGCTAACCAAAAATGACGAAGTCATGCACAAAAAGCCTCTCCCAGGCAAGTCGCATTTTCTGGAATTAGTGAGTATAAGCTGCAATGGGATTTTTGGTAGCTGCAGGCAGGTGGGAATTTATTACCTGCCTTGCAGGGTAAAAATTCCCATCATAAAATAGAGAAAAATCACTTAAAGCACCGATGGGAATTTTTCGCCTGCCTAGCAGGCTAACTTTTCCCATCATAAGGTTTTATTCACCCAAACAAGTCGCACTTTTTCAAAGGGGGCTAATTTTAATGCAAGTCGCACTTTTTGGAAAGTCACTTAAGTTGCAGTGGGAAAATTAGAAGACAGCAGGTGGGAATTTATTACCTGCCTTGCAGGGTAAAAATTCCCATGATGAAAGTCAAATCACTTAAGTGGAAGAAGGGATTTTTAGAGCTGCAGTGCAGGGTGAAAATTCTCATCAGAAGTTGACTTCTTAAATTTAGAATTCACCCATGCCAAAAATTGTGACCCATTTGGTGATTAAACAATGATATTAATAATATTTATTAATAGCTTTTCTGCCTAATTTTGGCGCCATGGATGAATAGAAAGTCAATGCATGAAGGCTAGTCAAAGAGAACTGAAGGTAGCATGCTAAAAATAAATAAATAAAATTTATTTAATGGCAGCCAACAACATGCAAAAATAGGCGCCCAATTTGGGTGAATAAACATGTTTGTTTATTAATTAATTGCCAGAAATAGAATGGACAATTATTAGAAATAGAATGTTGAGGGTTATATAAGCATGGGTTGTCATAGTGAAGATGTAATTAATTCTTTTTGCAAAGGATTGCAGCCCGGACAGTTTTGGCGCCCAAGGAAGGAGGATTTTTGCATCAAAAAGTGTTTTTCATTGCCGGAAAGCTTCAAAGTTTGGCGCCTAGGGTTGGAGGAGCTTGATTTAAGCCTTGTTAATTATCTGCATGTTGGTATAAGTGCCCAGGTGAAGTTAAAAATATTTATGCTTGTTTTGCATGCAAGCAAAGCCTCAAATTTTAGGGCAGCGGGCTTTATATGCAGATTTTTGTGATAAAAATCAAGTGTTCATGCTCTGGATTCCGTCTTTGTCTGAATTAATTGTAGGTATTCATTACAGGTGCTTATATAAGTGAAAGGAAGTTCAAATCAATGTCAGGTACATTGAATATATCTTCCGAATCTGAAGAAATTACTAGATCTGCACCAATTGCAAAGAATTCCGGACAAGATTAAAAGAAAAAGAGTTCAGACAAAGGTTTCTCAGATAAAGATTGCTTTGGCCATGATGAAGCAGGATGAAAGAGAAGGATCAGCGGAATCATGCATTACTTCCAGATTTGTTGATATCAATGACACGGATTTAGGCCCCGAACCCCTCTCCGAATTGATTGACAGATCCAGGGCTGGAAAGACGTCTCTTATGCGGGCAATAAAAAGCAGTGGAATTATTCGAGCTTCAGCATTCCCAGTCACAGCTCAGTTGCCTGAATTTGTCATGGAGTGTGCAAGTCATACCATCTCCTATCCAGAACAATTCAAATGAAGGATGCTGCGGGAAAGATGATAATCAAGCTGGAATGCACAATTTATCAATTATTGTCTGAAGATTCCAACGCGACCGGTGGTGACTACAATTAGCATGTTGGACGCTGGCAACCGATGGGAGAAGCACAAAGCAAACTGTGTGGGCATAATGAATAGCAGATATATGAAGAAGCCCAGGTCTCCATCAAAGTTCTCGAGGACTCTTCCACGATCCAATTTGGTGTAGGAAGTGGATGATATTACTAAATTGCTATGCAGGATAAATGGAGAAGCCAACACTCACAACTTCCGCTCATGGATGTATGCCTTCATTAGAACCATTGAGATCAACAAAGTTGATTCAATAATCAATTGGGCGGAGATCATCAGTGATAACATCATGAGTAGCTCTGAAGTGTGAGGCGGACATATAGCTTCAAGATGACTTCATAGTATACGCAGCAGCTTCGCAGGGTATATTTTCCAAGCTGGATAGACGGGGCATACTCTCGAAGGATCCCATTTTTGAGTGCTACCCGCAGTTGACAGTTCCTAAATGCCATAAAGATTACAAGGTGGTCAACGATGGATTCTTCTACGGATTCATTTGCAAATTGAACAGTGATCTGAAGACCAACAGGGTGAGCAAAGAAGCTTGGGAAGTTGTATCCCAGCATGGCTGTATTTTCATCCAGTTTGCAGACTTCACATACCTCAGGGTAACCGGCTTTTCGGGAGAACCAGTCAAGTTGCCAAGATATCCAAGTGACAAGTGGGTCATCATGGAGTTGTGCAGGCAAGCTCGTGGAGATGCATGACCTACAATCAAAGCGACACAAGTCTACAGGTTCCTTTCTGATCACAGTAGGCTATTACAGCTGCCAGAGCATCCACAAGGCTAGAGGAATCGAAGCTGAAATGTTTTCTGAGTATGAGCATGAGTTCTTCCCAGCACAGCTGAACTTCGATCCATATGGGGTAGCAAAGAAGACAATCTCCCAGGAATACTCGCATGTGCCTTCATTAGAAGACTTCTGGATGAAGTGCAGAAACGAGTACGAAGTCAGAAAGAAAGACTTTCAGCAGGTTATCGGCGCAACAAGTGTTTGATTATGGATTAGCTCGGATACCTGCAGATCTCACAGATGATGGGCCTGTGTTACTTGACACTTATCATCAGATGGGAGGGGATAGAGCTGCTCTTCAGGAAAACATTGGTGGCTGCCACACGATCGAGGAAAGATCTGTCGCGGTTCTGGTCAACACCTCGAACTGGTTGCTGACAAAGGGGTATTGCCTTGATGAAGCTTTGATGAATCAGATCACAGGCAACCTTAGCGCAAGAGACTCCATCAAAAGAAAGCACGAAGGTGAAAGCAATAGAAGGCCTGAAAAGCTTAAAGTGCACAAGAAGTCTCAGACACAGGAAAAGGTCACTTTCTACGACTATGGTGCTAGTTCCAACTTCTCCAAGCGTCAACTCACAGCACTTCACCTGCCTTTGAACCTCAGGAGACCTTGTCGTTCCTCCGTTGAACCCAACAACGTTTGCGTTTTCTCCTCAGCCACTCTGATCTTCACCTCTTCATGAAGAAAAGCTAAAGTTGCAGATGGCAGAGTTTGAAAGGGCATTGTCTTTGGACAATTCAGAAGATGGCAGTCACGACACTGTAGCAAACTCGGATGGAGAGGAACCAGAGCACGAGATGGTGGTGCATTCAATGACTTCTCATTCTCCGAAAAACAATTTCTCAAAGTGGTTGGCTTCGCAGTCAATCCCAAAAGCTAGAGAGGAGATCAACCTGGAGGAACATGACTTGCAGCTGCTCCTGAGTTTGGGCGGAAAAAATAGAAAACCTAAAGTTGCTAAGGTGACTTCTAGGTTGATTATTGAAGAATCGGGGCAAAAGTTCGCTGAGGTATCAGTTCCAGCAGAGGGAAAGCAGAAAGGCAAGCTTACAGCGACAGATATATCAGTAACCAAGGTGCCAATAGGTCAAACTACTACCGAAGGATTAAAGCAAGACACACAGACACTAATAAATGCTTTATTCCTTAAGCTTGACAAAGAGAAGGCAGAAAAAGTTGAACTTCAAAAGCAGGTTTCCCAGTTGTGCGAGATCATTGCTAAGGTTGCCAAACCTTCCTCTCAACCAATTTCAGCACATGAGCAGGTGAGTGATCATCTGATGCAGGAAGTGGAAAATGCAGGTAACCAAGTTAAAGCTATCGAAGAATGGAAGAGCCTAATCATTCGCCAAGCTTCTGTACAGCTCAGGGAGGTGCCAGCTCATCTAAAGGTTATGAAGGATGCATTAGTTCAGCTGAAGCAACTAGTGACAAGCACGGTAGATATGAATACAGTGGCTGAAAGTAACCTGGGCACTTTGGTCGAGATAAATAAGCTGCCGAAGGAGAGTTTTGATTGCAGAATGAATTGTGCCTGATGGATCGGTTGAAAAGGGGAAGCAACTTGAATTCACAGTCTCTTTCCGCTTGGAGATCTTCAGAATTATGCTGAAAAGAATGTGGGTGCTCGAGGGTATGGCATTGTCACTGTCAAGCAATGTAATTGCTTTCACCAATGAGGAAGTGGTTGGGAACGTTTCTTCATACAAAAGGACCATTCCCAACAAAGTGCTTGATTCCCTGGAAGGATCTCTTCTGATGATTCAAGAGAGGATTGATGAAGCTGTTAGGCCTTTCACGATGAATTCAATCAGTAAGCTGGTAACGTTGCAATCAGACATTAAGAAGTCTGGGCCTAGTTTGAAGGAGGTGGAAGCGAGCATCGAAGTTTTGAACGAAGGATTGCTGCAATTCAAGACAGAGAAAAATTGTGGCTAAAATGGATGGGAAATTGTTGAACTATATGTTCGGAAAGTATATTCAGTATTAAAACAAAAAGAAAGTGTAGGACTTACAGCTGGCAAGATCTTCCTTCTTCTTTTCTTTCTTCTCTTATTTCTTATGTCCCCGGATGTAATTGTAAACTTAAAAGTTATTGGTTTAAAAACCATTACTTTAACTTATTTGGAATGACTCTTTGAGTTAAGTGACAGATGTGCACAATTTTGGCTTGAACTCCTGATGCATGTCACTAAGAGAGGAATTAAAGGAAGATGATTGCCAGATGTTCTCTTTACTACTTCCATCATGTTCTAGTTCAGTTGTAGTTTCCCATTTGTAATTTCCCCTCTACGCAACTATAAGTAGAGGAAAAACCTACGGGTTAGAAAACAGCGGAATTTGTAATCAGCATTCTTGTGTTCCAGACTTTGAGCTGAAACCCCTGATTTCTACAAGCAGAGGAATATAGAAGAGATATTTCAGAGAACTTTGTGTCAACGGTGCATTTTGTTTTTTTACTTTCTTCTAGATCTGTTAATAAACTTTGTGTTATTTTAGATCTAGATCTGAAAGTTTTTGTTGCTTTGAATTATGTGCTTAATGATCTATTTGTTTTAATCTATGTGCATGCAATCAACTCTGTAAACTATTGCTTGGGTTGCACATCCTCTCTACTTTCTTTCGTTTCCTATTATTTTCCTTTTCTACAGATTTTTCCTTTCTTTTACAACTGCTTACTTGTTGCAAACCGTATAGCTATGGTTCATGAGCTACACGGTTAAAGTAATACCCACAAATAGATATTAGGATATATAACTGAAAAATCTTACACGGGAGCCTCACCGGTAAATGAGGAAGATTTATTTCATGACTACCTAGGTTTTCAGCTATGCAGAAAATCTAGCTAACAATAAATAATGCCCTGTTTGAAGTAAATTGTGCTCCGGTTGAATCTTGTTGAAGTTTTGCATGCTAGTATTCACTCATCTCAATAGGGTTTTCACAAGAATGAATTCAGGGCATTGTCTGCAACTTCTGGCAACGTTTTTGCTTTTATTTATTTCTTTTGCGTTTTTCTCTGGTTTCTCAAAATTGTTTCTCTGTGAAATTCCCTTAGGTCAATTTATTTCGCCAGTATAGTCTGTTTAAATGCCTGAATGTAACTTCTAGAGATCATCTACCGACACACGTACCAGAAGGAATAGTGCCTCAATGGATGCAAACTTTGTGACCAATAACCAAAAGATGTAGTCATGCACAAAAAGCCTCTCCCAGGGAAGTCGCAGCTTTTTTTGGAATTAATGAGTGCTAAAAGCTGCAATGAATTTTTGGTAGTGGCAGGCAGGCGGGAATTTCTTACCTGCCTTGTAGAGTAAGAAGCCCATGAAGTCAAAGGTCACTTAAGCTGTGATGGAAAAATCAGAGGCGGCAGGCAAGCGGGAATTTCTTACCTTCGTTGCAGGATGAAAATTATATTATAAAATGAAAGAAAAATCACTTAAAGCACAACGATAGGAATTTTTTGTCTGCCTGGCAGGCTAACTTTTCCCAGAAAGAGATTTATTCACCCATGCAAGTTGCACTTTATCAAAGGAGGCCAGTTTTGATGCAAGTCACACTTTTTGGAAGGAAGACTTTCAGCTGAAAAATTCTAAAGAATTTTGGCAGTGGCAGGAAGGCGGGAATTTCTTACCTGCTTTGCAGGGTAATTTTTCCCATGAAGTCAAAGTCACTTAGCGGAGTATGCATATGGGAAGCTTATTAAAGTGGTAAGGCAGGCGGTAATTTATTACCTAACCTTATAGGTTAAAAATTCGCGATTATAAAATGAAAAATGACTTAACAGCAACCGGCGGGAATTTCTTACCTGCCTTTCAAGGTAAAAAATTTCATGATAAGAAGTCAGATCACTTAAGTGGAAGATGAAATTTTTGGAACTGCAGTGCAATGTGAAATTCCTTCATCAAGCTGACTTCTTAAATTCCTTTTGCCAAAAAGTGTCACCCACCTTGGAAATGAATACAATGCATTTAATAATATTTAATAAAGGTTTATTACCCAATTTTGGCGCCATAAATAGAAGAAAATTCAATGCAAGTTAAAGGATAGAGCTAAGGAATGACGTAAGTCAAGGCTGCATGCTAAAAATAAATGCTAGTTTAGTCATTTCTTAAAAGCAACCATTTTAGCATGCATAATTGGACGCCCAATTTGGATGAATAAACATGATTGTTTATTAATTAAATTGTCAAAAATAGGAAGGGCAATTATTCAAAAATAGTATGACATGAGGATTGAAATAAGCATGGGCTGCCATAATAAAGAAGCAATTAATTCTTTTCGCAAAGGATTGCAGGCCGGACAGGTTTTGGCACCAAAAGAAGGAGATTTTTGCATTAAATAGTGTTTTTCATTGCAAGGAGCTTCAAGGTTTGGCGCCTATGGTTGGAATGGTTTGATTCTTGCTCTGATAATTATCTGCATGTTGGTATAAGTGTTCTGGTGAATTAAATTTATTTTTGCTTGCTTTGCATGCAAGCAAAACCTCAAATTTTAGGGCAGCAGGCATTTATCACACAATGCAGATTTTGGTGATAAAGATAAAATATTCGTGCCATGGACTCCATCTTTGTCTAAAAAAAAATGGAAGTATTCATCACAGGTACTCAAATCAATGTCAAATACATTGAATATATCTTTTGAATTTGAAGAAGTTGCCAAATCTGCACAAATGGATCCAATTGCAAGGGATTCCGACAGAATTAAAGAAAAAGAGCTCAGACAAAGATTGTTCTAGCCATGTTGAAACATGATGAAAGAGAAAGATCAACAGAATCATGCATAACTTCCAAATTTGCTGAAGTCAATGATACAGACATAGGCCCCGAACCTATCACCGATTTAATTGACAGATCTAGGTCTCATAATTGTAAAGGTTTCCGGCAAAAATTCATCCTCTTGTTTCTAACGCAACCAGTGTAGAAGTCAGTGTCAAAATGAAAAATTCCTTCCAGGATCTTGTTCGTGTGCTCCCAATCTTCTAGTTGAAGCCTTCATCGAATTTACTTTGCATGTATTGAAGAAGAATTGCAAAAGCTTCAAGGATAAGATGGAAGACAAGTCAAAGACAATACCCGCAAGCAAATCACAGTCACCTACTTCCAGATCTAGTTTGGTGAGAATCAAAGGCAAAAGAGTCGACTACATGCAGAATATGGAAAAAGAACAAGATTGGAAGTGTTGCAGCTTTCTTCTAATTTCTTTTTCTAATAAAAGCAAGTTCTTATTCTTTCTCTTACTTTCTCCAACAAAGTAATCGAACAATCAATTAAATTATAAAACTTAAGTGATTGGTTTAAAAGTCATTACTTGAAGAAGTCAATTACTTGGAAATAGGTGGGAGACATGCAAAATAGAAGGTTCTATTTTTTTCAGTTATAAATCATGCATGTCATGCAAAGAGAAATTCTAGGAGGAAGATTGTCAGTTGTTTCCCTTTTCATAGCTTCCGCATGCGGGAATTCATTTAAAGCTTCTTATTTGTAATTGCCCTTTATACACTATAAATGGAGGAAGAACCTACGGGTTAGAGGATCGGAATTTGTTATCAGCATTCTTGTGTTCCAGACTTTGAGCTAAGACCCTTGATAGCTTTCTGCAAGCAGAGGAATAAAGAAGAGATTTCTGAAAAACTTTGTGTCAACGGTGCATTCGTCTCGTATTTATTTTCTAGATCTATTCATAAACTGTGTTATTCTAGATCTAGATCTAAAAGTTTCATTTGCTTTGAATTTTGTATTTCATGATCTATTTGTTTAAATCTATGTGCATGTGATCAACTCTGTAAACTATTGATTGGGTTGCACATACTCTCTCCTTTCCCCCGTTTTCTATTATTTTTCTCTTCTGTAGATTTTTCCTTTCTTTTACAATTGCTTACTTGCTGCAAAATTATCTAGCTATGGTTCATAAGCTATATACTTAATGTAATACCAACAGATAGATACTAGAAAATATAATTGACAAAATCTTACACGGGAGCTTCACCGGTAAATGAGGGAGATGTATCTCATGACTGCCTAGGTTTTCAGCTGTGCAAAAAATCTAGCCAACAGTTGCCCTCGTGGCGTTTTGTGGAACTGTGAGTTGTCCGGTCACCTCGCTATGTAACTCTCCTTTACATTAATATAAAGGTCTGTTCCAATAGTAAATATAAGGGTAAATATATTTCTAAATAAAAAATTCTATACAAAGAAAACCACCATATGTAAGGGGTTGCACAGAACTAGATCAAACAAGGAAAAGGCTGCTACTTGCGGCACCATGTTATCCTAATGAAATCAAACTTTTGACATAGTTCCATCCACATTGAACTTTATAAAAGGTAAAGTGAGTCGAGAACCACCAAATTTAAACCACAAGAGATGATGACATATGGTCTCAGATTTATCAATAGATGTGCAACAAGAGGTAGGAGGTGATAGTGCAGTATAATGAAACAAACTTGGTGTCCCCAGATTTCACCCTGAAATCTGAGACTACCCCATGTAAAAAAAAAAATTGTACTTTTAAAATAATGGGTCGTTTTGTGTTTTTATTGCCAGAAAATGTCTGTATTGCGTCAAGATATTCCTAGAGAGTCATATAAGCCAATTTCGACAAATACTTAAATGTCCAAACTCGTTATATTATGTCGTTGGGGTTTGCCTAAGGGAAATTTTTATTTAATTATTTTAAGCACCTTTTGAGGTAAATTGTGCTTCGTTTTAACCCTGTTGAGGTTTTACATGTTAATATTCCCATACACCAGTAGAGTTTCCACTAGGAATGAATCCTGGGCTTTGTCTGTGACTTCTGACAACGTTTTTCATTTTTGCGTGTTTTTTCTCTGTGAAATTCCCCTAGGTCAATTCCTTTGCCAGTTCAGTCTGTTTTCTTGCCTGGAGTATCTGGAAATCATCTACGGACGTCATGCCAGAAGGAATTTGCCATAGGAAGTCTGGTTCTCTCTAAAAAGACGAAGTCACGCACAAAAAAGGCCTCTTTTGGGCAAGTCACATTTTTGGGAAAGAAAGGTTTTAAGTTGCAATGGGATTTTTAGTAGCAGCAGGCAGATGGGAATTTTGTACCTGCCTGACATGGTACTTTGTCCCATTGAAGCAAAGTCACTTAAGTCGTGATGGGAAAATTAGAGGTAGCAGGTAGGGGGGAATTTCTTACCTGCCTTGCAGGGTGAAAATTCTCATTATAAAATAAAAGAAAATCACTTAAGGCATTGATGGGAATTTCTTACCTACCTTACAGGGTAAAAAATCTCATTATGAAAGTCAAACAACTTAAGTGGACTATGGGATTTTTGGAGCTGCAGTGCAGAGTGATTATTCCCATCAAAAAGTGACTTTTAAAAATAGAAATCAGCAATGGCAAAAAGTGCGACCCACCTAGAGGAAGAATAATACTTTTTAAAGTATTAATTAATTGTCTCTATTCCTAAAATTGGTGCCCAAGCATGAGGAAAAGTCAACGCATGATGAAAGGATAAAGAAGATTGGAAATAGAATGCTAAAATTAAATAAATTTAATTTATTTAATGCAACCCTCTATCATGTAAAAAAGTGTGACCCACTTAGAGGAGAAATAATATTTTTTAAAGTATTTATTGATGGAATTAATTCTTATTTTTGACGCATGAGATAAAAGCATAGTGTGAAGTCAAAGTAGACTAGAAGTAGAATGCTAAAAATAAATTAAATTTATTTATTTAATGGCAGCCATGAGCATGCACAAAATAGGCGCCCAAATTGAAGAGAAAAGCATGATTATTAATTAATTAATTGTTAGAAATGGAGAGGCAATTATTGATTATAGAATAATGAAGGTTATATAAGCATGAGCTGCCATAATGATGAATTAATTAATTCTTTTGCAGGGACTTTTGGCGCCTAAAGGAAGAGGATTTTTGCTCAAAGAAGTGTTTTTCACTGCTGGAAAGCTTCAAAGTTTGGCGCCTAGGTTTGGAGGAGCTTGATTTAAGCTCTGATTAATTGTCTGCATATTGGTATAAGTGCCCAGGTGAAGTTGAAAATATTCATGTTTGTTTTGCATGCATAGCAAAGCCTCAAATTTTAGGGCAACGGGCTTTATATATGCAGATTTTTATGATAAAAATCAAGTGTTCATGTTCCGAGTTGCCGTCTTTGTCTGAATTAATTGCAGGTATTCATTACAGGTGCTTATATAATTGAAAGGGAGCTTAAATCAATGTCAAATACATTGAATATATCCTCCGAATCCGAAGAAATTCCCAGATCTGCACCAGTTGTAAAGAATTCTGGCCGAATAAAAAGAAAAAGAGTTGCTCAGACAAAGATAGATCCGGCCATAGCAAAGCGGGATGAAAGAGAGCTCAGCAGAATCATGCATTACTTCCAGGTTTGCTGACATCGGAGACACAGATCTAGGTCCAGAACCTCTTTCCGAATTGATTGACAGATCCAGAGCTGGAAAGACTTCTCTCATGCGTGCAGTCAAAAGCAGTGGAATCATTCGAGCTTCAGTATTCCCATTCACGGCCCAGTTGCCAGAATTCGTCATGGAGTGTGCAAGGTCTTACCACCCACTATCCAGATCAGTCTGAGATGTTGTGGGGAAGACAATAATCCAACTGGACGCACAGTTCATCAATTATTGTCTGAAGATTCCAACACGACAGGTGGTGACTACTATCAGCATGCTGGACACCAGCAACAGATGGGAGAAGCATAAAGTCGACTATGTGGACATAATGAACAACAGGTATATGAAGAAGCCCAGATCTCCATCCAAGTTCCCGAGGACTCTTCCACAATCCAATCCGGTGGAAGAGGTGGATGACATTACCAAATTGCTATGCAGGATAAATGGCGAAGCTAACACTCACAACTTCCGCTCATGGATGTATGCCTTCATCAGGACCATTGAGATCAACAAAGCAAATTCTATAATCAATTGGTCGGAAATCATTAGTGACAACATCGGTGAGCAGCTCCGGAATGTGAGGCAGACTTACAACGTCATGATGACTTCATATTTGGTATATGCAGCAACCTCGCAGGGTATCTTCTCCAAGCTAGATAGACGTGGTGTGTTCTCCAAGGATCCTATTTTTGAGTGCTATTCGCAGCTTATTGTGCCCGCATGCAATAAAGATTATAAGGTGGTCAACAATGGATTCTTCTACGGATTCATTTGCAGGCTGAATGGTGATCTAAAGGCCAACAGGGTAAGCAAGGAAGCTTGGGAAGCTGTGTCCCAGATTGGTAGTATCTTCATCTAGTTTCCGGACTTTACATACCTCAAGGTCACCGGCTTTTCGGGAGAACAAGTCAAGTTGCCCAGATATCCGAGCGATAGATTGGTCATCATGGAGTTGAGCAGACAACTCATGGAGATGCATGACCTACAGTCGAAATGGCAGAAGTCTACAAGCTTCTTCCCGATCACAGTGGACTATTACAACTGCCAGAGAATTCATAAAGCCTGAGTAATTGAAGCGGAGATGTTCTCTGAGTACGAGCATGAGTTCTTCCCAGCACGGCTGAACTTCGATCCATATGGGGTGGCAAGGAAGACAATCTCCCAGGAGTACGCGCATGTGCCTTCGTTAGAAGATTTTTTGATGAAGTGCAGAAGCGAGTACAAAGTTAGGAAGAAAGACTTCAACAGGTTATCAACGCGACAAGTGTTTGACTTTGGATTAGCACGGATACCTGTGGATCTTGAAGATGATGGGCTTGTGTTACTTGATGCATACCATCATATGAGAGGAGATTAACTTGGAGGAACATGACTTGCGGTTGCTCCTGAGTTTGGGCGGAAAAGATAGAAAACCTAAAGTTGCTAAGGTGACTACAAGGTTGATTATTGAGGAGTCAGGGCAGAAGTTTGCTGAGGTGTTAGTTCCATCAGAAGGAAAGAAGAAGGATGAGCTCACGGCAGCAGATATAACAGTGACCAAAGTACCCATAAGTCAAGCCACTACAGAAGGATTGAAGCAAGACACACAGAGATTGATAAATGCTTTGTTTCTTAGGCTTGACAAAAAAAAGGAGAAATTTTAACTTCAGAAGCAAGTGTCTCAGTTGTGCAAGATTATTGCCAAAGTTATCAAATCTTCCACTCAGCCAATTTCAGCACATAAACAAGTGAGTGATCATCTGATGCAGGAAGTGGAAGATGCAGGTAACCAGGTTAAAACTATTGACAAATGGAAGGGTCTAATCATTCGCCAAGCTTCTATACAACTCAAGGAGGTGCCGACACGTCTAAAGGTTATGAAAGATGCATCGGTTCAGCTGAAACAATTGGTGACCAGCAGTATAGACATGAACACAATAGCTGAAAGTAACTTGAGTACTTTTGGTTGGATTATTCCACTATTGTCATCATAACCCGGATCAGTTTATCCGGTGACTGTTCGTCGTGGTGGTGATTTATTCCCTTCAACATGCAGACATGCAAATGTTTGTTTGTCATTATTAAAAGTCTGCCACTGCTCAACATTATCAAGGACTTTGGGGCAGTAGACCATCTCCAATTTATAGTTTCCTTGTCTGAATATGGACGGTGGTCTATCTGGATTCAATAGTGCAACTGTGACTGCCAAAGAATCTGCCTTGGAAATCTGATTGGTTGGAATGAAGTTGATAGAGAAAGCTACAAAATCCAGTGTGGCAGAAAGCACTTTATCTCTGTAATGCTTCAGCTCATCTCTTTTGACTTGATTTTGCCCTCGAACTTACTTTACTAGAAGTTCAACATCTCCTTGGGCTTTGAGGAGTCTTACTCCTTTCTCTTTAGCTTGCTCCATTCCTAACAGCAATGCTTCAGACTCCGCCGTATGATTGGTGTTCTCGAACATCAATTTGTGAGAGTATCGGAATATCTCATGATCTGAAGATATTAGTAGAACGCCAGCTCCTAATCCAAAAGAACAACAGCTTCCTTTAAACTCCAGTGTCCAAACTTTTTTCTCTTCTTGTGTTGGCTCTGGTTGAAGTTCTGGTTCTGGAACGTCTTTATCCATTTCTAAGAAATAGACCCCACGATCAGATTCCTAAAAAAGAATCTAATATCTAGGATCCTCAGATTTTGTAACCGTGTACTTGGACTTCTTTTCCGGCTCTAGCTTCTGATTAATCCCCTTGATAGGAATATGGGTACAAGACCAATTCATCTTTACTTCTCCTCCCAACTCTTTGTAGAAGTTTTTGCTCAGCAACATCCCATAGGAGACAAGAATATCTGCAACCAAGATTGTCATCTTTAATCTTTTGTCAGGAAAAGCTGCCAGAACAACTTGTGCATCTTTGATTTGTCCGATTAAAAGGACTTGTCTCTCCATGGAGTAGCACCTTTTTATGGTCTTTGTCAAGGTAAGCCCAAGAGCATCCGCAACTTTAGCTGGCATGACATTGTCAGAAGCACCCGAATCTAAAATGCAATTGCTTAACTTGAAACCATTAAGCAATAAGGAGACATAGAAAGGTTTTACTCTTTCAGAAGATAATGAGGGTTTAACTGCAGTGTTGTTTTGGGGAGGAGTATCCTTGGGGTTAGGCAAAAGGCTTTTTTATGTATTGGATTGTCCTGGCGATTGTACATATTTGACTAGCCTATTTAATTGCTCAGAAAAGGCTCTCAAGTATTCAGCTTCAGACATTTGAACTCTGGTTTTCTTAACATGATCAATAATGTCAAAAGAAGAAATAGATTCAGATACCTGAGCCGCTTTCTGTGGTTGAGATGAAGAACTTGCCTGCTTACTTCCGGGAGCTAAGGAAGAAGACAAAGGGTTGCCCCTTCTTTGCTCGTCTGCTAATGCTTCACCTTGGTGAGTTTGTCATCTTGTAAGTACTGCATATGCATGATGTAATGTCCCCATTTCTGAAGACCCTTAGCCTATACGTCCCTATGGGCTTCGGGATGTGCAAGGGGAACATTTTTATTAAATAATTAAATATTATTGCCTGGATCAATAATTATTTAATTATAAAAGTTATTTAATTTAATTCCCAAAAAATATAAAATTAAATGGGGAATTAATTAAATAAAAAATTAGGTTGCTTTCATTGATAAAATCACCCTTTGCAAAGGGGACGCCGCACCTAGGGAAAAACAAACTGCTTTTATTTAATGTTTTCCCTCTCCTAGGGTTTTTGAATTTTGTGCCTCCTTGCTTATAAAAGAAGTGCTAGGGTCATTATTATTATTATGCTATGATGAAATTATTTTGATACTCCATGCTTGGAGTTAGGATGTATGCCCTTGATGTTCTATCTCTCTTGCGTGGGAGGTTGGATCGAGCTGGTTTTGAGATTTATTCGAAGTATTTATTTGTGAGATCCATGTCTTTGGCTTTGGCAAGCATTTGATTTAATTTGCAAGTGAAAATCTGCCCTTTTACTGTAGCGACGTCACTGTAGCGTCACTGTAGCATCTGGTTTGTGGATACTTTGCAAATCTATTCGATCTCCAGTTTTGGCGATTTCTTCTATGATGTTTGTGGACTGTTTTTAGAGCATTCTCCAATGTGACTAGATCAGATGTATACATGTTTTATTCCTTGCTACAGCAATCTCTTTTAGACAGGTTTTGATTGATATTATTGGGTGTGTTTTGGGCTGATTTTGGATCTGGAATGAACCGCTGTTCTTTCCTTAAAATCGGCGACTATGTGGTATTGTTTATTTACTCTTAGCTGCTATTTTCATGGTGTCTTGAGCCATTTAAGGCAGCGATCTGGATATGTTTGTTTGGGATAAAATATGGAATGCTTTGACAGCGGAAATACATGTTCTTTTGCCTTCCTTATAGCTGATTGTTCTTCCATAAAACCAGCAACCTCATTATGTGGTTTATTTATCTTTGGGAAGCATAGTTATAAGCCTCGTATGATCTGCAATTTGTAGGATATTTTGCACATAGCTCAGCGACCTCTTTTTGGTGTGTAAGTGTTGGTTTTGACAGTGATTTTGATTGGAATAAATATACAGATTAGTGGCTGCTGTCATCCAGGGTTGGAGTCTTCCTTTAATGCTCAAATTGGTGTGGCGACAATTACATATCTCTGAATGCAGCGATCAGGATTATTGCACGCTTAATAGTAATTTTGAATCTCCTTTTAAGGAGATTTGGGTGACTGTTTGTAGCTGGTTGAACAAGGTTGATCTTAATGGTGTCTTGGAGTTCTGGAACAGCAGAAGTAATCTGAGTTGAAGAATGTTAAATGTTGAATGTTGTGAGTAATTTCAGTATTCATTTACAGCAGTTGCATTGCTTGATTGAGGTGCAATACAGCGATTGCATTAGAACTTTAGATCTGATTTTGGCGTGGTTGAATTGTTGTTAGTGACCATTAAACCCCTATTATTTGGGTTTATTGAGTCATCTATTTGATTGGCTCAAGTAGGATTGATTGAGTACTGCTATTTGCATTTGATTGGAGTGTTGAAGAGTTGTGGATTTGCATATTTTCTATTGATCCCGGAAGTGGGATATTACACATGACCATGATCGTCTTCAAGAAGATCCTCATACTCATGTTCAGATTTGTAGTTTAGGTAACTAATGTTGGAGTCGCCAACAGGAGCTACAAAATCATCATTCTCGAGCTGATCAGCGTCAGCTTCCAGGTCTTCTTCATTCATCTCCACGTTGTTTCTGGTAGCAGCTTTAATTGCTAATCTTTGGGAACCAGCAATGCGGTTCCAGTTGTTGAAATTCCAAGCAGGGGCAGTGTTGTTGCCTTGAGCCATTTGAGCCATTTGTTTTTTTATCTGCGACATCTCATTTGCTAACTTTTGTAGCAATGAATCAGAAGTAGTAGCAGAGGATGAACTTTCAGCTCTAGAAGTGTTGCTCTTTATTTTTCCAGCCATGATGAGGTCGTCTTCAATTTCAACCGCCATGTTTTGAGCTGCTGACAAGTCAGCAGGACGTGCTCTTCGCAGTTGATAGCTTACTTCAGAAAGTAAAGCATTGATGAAGAATACCTTTTGATTCTCGTCATTCAAAGAAGCAAAAGCTGGAATTTTGTACAGTAATCTTTGGAATTTTGCAATAAAATCTCGCATGTGCTCATGTGGCTCGTTCTTCAACTGAGTGAGCTGAGTAATCGATGTCCTGGAATCTTCAGCTGGTTTGAATCTTTTCGGTAATGCATCCCTCATAGTGGCCCAGTTGGTTATGGTACCAAGAGCTAGCGGTAGAACCATTCTCTAGTCAAGTCATGTAGAGTCTCTATGAAGAGTCTGACAGATACATCTTCATGTTCAACTGCAAGTACTCCACAGGATATGAAAAACGTAGCCAAGTGGTCATCTGGATTCTGTTTTCCATCTCCAAAGAATTTCAGATAATTCTTTCTCGTCCCTTTAGGTAGATCATACATAGGAGGAGTCAAATTTAAAGGTCCAAAGGATGCATCCCATGGAACAAGTGTTGCAGGGGCAAGTGGTTGATTCTACATCATGAAAGGAGCATTTCTTCTCCGAGAGTAGACTTGATGAATAATTTCAGCTGCCGGAATATGCTGAAGATGATCCGAATCTAGATGCGTTTGAATTCTTCTTCCTGGTGAGAGACTAGATCTACGGATTCTAACTTGAGGAGGAGGATTGAAGTTGAATTGCTCCTACAATATGAAGAAATGATCCCTCCTTCCTTGTGCCTTCACAAATCGAGTGAATGGACGTTTAGCCAGATTGAGAGTTGTATGGAAAACACTCCGATCTTCAAAAGATAAGCTTTGATCTACAAAGATAGTTATTCCCCAGTAGAGTCGCCAAAAACTATTGGCTAGATTTTATGCATTGTTGAAAACCTAGGTAGTCATGAGATAAATCTCCCTCATTTACCGGTGAGGCTCCCATGTCAGATTTGTCAATAAAATATGCTAGTATCTATATGGGGGTTTTACTTTAACCATGCAGCTCATGAACCATAACTGTATAGTTTTGTACCAAGTAAGCAGCTGTTTAAAGAAAGGAAATATTTATGGAAGAAGGGAATTATAAAACATAGGAAAAAAATAGGGAAGATGTGCAACCCAATCAATAGATATCAAGACACAGAATTATAAGCAAAGGCAACTTCAGATCTAGATCTAAAACAACACAAAGTTTATAAGTAGATCTGAGATAAAAAACTAGAAACAAAATGCACCGTGACACAAAGTTCTTCGAAAATCTGCTCCTTTGTATTCCTTTGCTTCAAGTGGTTATCAGGGGTTTCAACACAAAGTCTGGAACACAAGAATGCTGCTTACAAATTTTGATTCTTTACCCGAAGGTTCTTCCTCTACTTATAGAATGTAGAGGGCAATTACAGGTCGGAAGCTTTTAGTGAACTGACACATGTGGAATTTGTAAAGGAAACAACTGGCAATCTCCCTCCTGGAATTCCTCTTTGCATGACATACATGATTTGCAACTGAAAATAGAATCTTCTATTTTGCATGTCTGCCATCTATTTCCAAGTAGTTGACTTTTTCAAGTAATGGCTTTTAAACCAATCACTTAGGTTTTATAATTTAATTGATCGCTCAATTACTTTGTCGAAGGAAATAAGAGAAAAAAGAAGAAAGAGAAAAGCTGCGGTCTTGTCCTTTTTCATATTCTGCATGCAGCTGATTCTTTTGTCTTTAATTCTCACCAAACTGGATCTGGAAGCGTCTGGAAGCAGTTGGATTAGTTCATCTCTTGAAGCTTTTGTAGTTCTTCCCCAGTACATGCATTAGTGCAATGTTTGTCGTAAATAACTCATCTTTTTATTTTTAATTGCATATGAGCAATTAAAATTCTAGAAAGCACTCCGGGTGAATGCAAATCCAATGAAGGCTTCAACTGGAAGATTGGGAGAACACGCACAAGGTCCTAGAAGGAATTTCCATGCACTGACTTCTTCACGGGCTGCATTCGAAACAAGAGGATGAAGCCTTTGCAATTATGGATCTGGATCTGGATCTACGCATGATTCCGCTGATCTTTCTTGTTCATCCAGCTTTGCCATGGCTGGAGCGATCTTTGTCTGAGCCATTCTTTTTCTCTTTATTCGACCGGAATTCTTCACAACCGGTGCAGATCTGGATAATTCTTCAGATTCAAAGGATATGTTCAATGTATTGGACATTGATTTAAGCTCCCTTTCTCTTATAAAAGCACCTGTAATAAATTCCTGCAATTAATTCAGACAAAGATGGCAACCGGAACATGAACATTGGATTTTAATTATAAAAATTCGCATATATCAAGTCTATTGTCCCAAAATTTGATGTTTTATTTGCATGCAAAGCAAGCATGAATTTTACCAACTTCACCTGAGCACTTGTACCACTTGCAAACAATTATTCAGACACAAATCAAGCTCCTTCAAACCTAAGCGCCAAATTTTGAAGCTTCCAGCAGTAAACATACCCTCCTCTGTGCAAAATTCCTCTTCAAATGGGGTGCACTTTTTGTCTGGGCTGCACTTCTTTGTTATAGAATTAATTAATTCATCCTTATGGCAGCCCTTGCTTATATAACCCTCATCATTCTATAATTAATTATTGCCCCTCCTATTTTCCTGACAATTAATTAATTAATAAATAAGTTTTTCTCTTCAAATGGCACGCCTATTTTGTGCATGTTCATGGCTACCATTAAATAAATAATATTTATTTAATTTTAGTTCTCTACTTCCAGTTCACTTAAGCTTCACAGTATGCTTTGACCTCATCCATTGAAAATAGGAATTAATTAAATCAATTAATACTTTAAAAAGTATTATTCTTCTCCCAAATCGGGCGCACTTTTTGACATAGGCAATTTCTATTTTTAAAAGCCAACTTTTAATGGGATTATTCACCCTGCACCGCAGCTCCAAAAATCCCATGATCCACTTAAGTTGTTTGACTTTCATAATGGGATTATAAGGCAGGTAAGAAAATCCCATCAATGCCTTAAGTGATTTTTATTTTATTTCACAATGGGAATTTTTACACTGCAAGGCAGGTAAGAAATTCCCGCCTGCCTGCTTCTAATTTTCCCATTGTGACTTAAGTGGCGTTGCTTCCATGGGAAAAAGTACCCTGCTAGGCAGGTACAAAAATCCCACTTGCTTACTGCTAACAAAATCCCACTGTAGCTTTAAAGTCTTCTTTTTCCAAAAATGCAGTCTGCCCAGAAGAAGCTTTTTCGTGCATGACTTCGTCTATTCAAAGAGAACCAGACCTCCTGTGGCAAATTCCTTTTGGCATAACGTCCATAGGTGATCTCCAGATACTCCAGGCAAGGAATCAACTTAAACCGGCAAAGGAATTGACCCAAAGAAATTTCACAGAAAAAGAAACGGGAAAACACTAAAAACACAAAACATTGCCAGAAGTCACAAATAACGCCCAGAATTCATTCATAGTTAAAACCCTACTGGTATATGGTAATATTGACATGTACGATCACAACAAGGTTAAACCGGAGTACAATTTGCCTCAAATGGGGCTCAAAATAATTAAATACAAATTTCCCGCAGGCAAACCCTAGCGACAGAGTATAACAATTTCGAGCATCTGGGTATTTGTTGAAATTGGATTATATGGCTCCTTGGGAATATCTTGACACAATACAGAAACTTTCTGGCAATAAAAACACAAAACGACCCACTATTTTAAAAGTACATTTTTTTTACATAGGGTACTTCCAGATTTCAGGGTGAGATCTGGGGACACCATGCCCAATGGATCAATTGTGTTGGCTAGATTTTCTGCATAGCATCAAACCTAGGCAGTCATGAGATAAATCTCCCTCATTTACCGGTGAGGCTCCCGTGTCAGATTTGTCAATTAAAATATGCTAGTATCTATATGGGGTTTTACTTTAACTGTTCAGCTCATGAACCATAGCTGTACAGTTCTACAGCAAGTAAGCAGTTGTTTAAGAAATGAAATATTTTAACGAAGAAGGGAATTATAAAACACAGAGAAGAAATGGGGAAGATGTGCATCCCAATCAATAGATAACAGAGTTGATTGCATGCACATAGAAGAAACCAATAGATATCAACACAGAATTATAAACAAAGGCAGCTCTAGAACTAGATCTAAAATAACACAAAGTCTATTCAAAGATCTAAGATAGAAAGCTAGAAACAAAATACACCGTGACACAAAGTTCTCTGGAAATCTGCTCCTGTATATTCCTTTGCTTCAAGTGGCTCTCAAGGGTTTCAGCACAAAGTCTGGAACACAAGAATGCTGCTTACAAATTCTGATCATTTACCGGAAGGTTCTTTCTCTACTTATAGAATGTAGAGGGGCAATTACAAGTCAGAAGCTTTGAGTGAACTGGCACATGTAGAAGTCGGAAAGGAAACAACTAGAAATCTCCCTCCTGAAATTCCTCTTTGCATGACATGCATGATTTGCAACTAAAAATAGAACCTTCTATTTTGTACGCCTGCCACCTATCTCCAAGTAGTTGACTTCTTTAAGTAATGGCTTTTCTGCCACCTATCACTTAATTTGTATAATTTAATTGATCGCTCAATTGCTTTGTCGGAGGAAAGAAGAAAAAAAAGAAAGAGGAAAGCTGCAGCCTTGTCCTTTCTTTTGCCTTTGATTCTCATCAAGTTGGATCTAGGAGCAATTGGATCTGGAAGCGAGCTGGATCTGGAAACAAGCTGGATCTGGAAGTGAGCTGGATCTAGATCTGGAAACAAGCTGGATCTGGAAGCGACTAGATCTGAAAACTTGCTTACGAGTGTTGCCTTTGCCTTGTCTTCCCTCTTATCCTTGAAGCTTTTGCAGTTCTTCTCCAATACATGCATCAGTGCAATGTTTCAATTAAAAATTCTGGGAAGCACTCCAGGTGAATGCAAATTCAATGAAGGCTTCAACTGAAAGATTGGGAGAACATGCACAAGGTCCTGGAAGGAATTCTCCATGCACTAACTTCTACACGGGTTGCATCAGAAACGAGAGGATGAATTTTTGTCTTAAGCTTTTGCAATTATGAGATCTGGATCTGAATCTGGATCTGGATTTGGGTCTGGATTTGTGTCTCCGATGTCAGCAAATTTGGAATTAATGCATGATTCCGCTGAGCTTTCTCGCTCATCCCGCTTTGCCATGGTTGGAGCAATCTTTGTCTGAACAATTCTTTTCCTCTTTATTCGGCCAAAATTGTTCACAATCGGTGCAGATCTGGATAATTCTTCAGATACAGAGGATATGTTCAATGTATTGGACATTGATTTAAGCTTCATTTCTCTTATAAAAGCACCTGTGATAAATTCCTGAGCACCTGTATCACTTATGCAAACAATTATCTAGACACAAATCAACTTCCTTCAACCTGTGCGCCAATTCTAGAAGCTTTTAGCATTAATTTCACCTTTTTCTGAGCAAAAATCCTCTTCAAATGGGGTGCACTTTTCCTCTAGGCTGCACTTCTCTGCCTTTGAATTAAATAATTCATCCTTATGGCAGCCCCTGCTTATATAATCTTCACAATTCTATAATTAATTAATGTTTTTCATATTCCTGACAATTAATTAATTATTTAATAAGCTTTACTCTTCAAATGGGACGCCTATTTTGTGCATGCTCATGGTTACCATTAAATAAATTAAATTCATTTAATTTTAGACTTCTGCTTCCAGTTAACTCAAGCCTCACAATATGCTTTGACCTTAGCCACTAAAAATAGGAATTAATTTAATCATTTAATACTTTAAGAAGTATTATTTCTCTCCCAAATGGAGCACACTTTTTGACATAAAGAGGCTGCATTAAATAAATATTATTTATTTAATTTTAGAACAGTCTATTGCCAACTTCCTTTTGTCCATTTACCTCTGTTGACTTTTCCACAAGCCTGGGCGCCAAAATTGGGTGAATAAATATTAACAAATATTTATTTCATGCATTATTATTCACCCAAGGTGGGTCGACTTTTTGGCATAAGAAATTTCTATTTTTAAAAGTCAGATGACAATGGGATTATTTACCCTGCAAGGCAGCCCTGAAAATCCCATGATTCACTTAAGTCATTTGACTTTCATAATGGGATTATTTACCCTGCAAGGCAGGCAATAAAATCCCATGATTCACTTAAGTGATTTTTCTTTTATTCCACAATAGGAATTTTTACCCTACAAGGCAGATAAGAAATTTCCGCCTACCTGTTGCCTTTAATTTTCCCATTGTGACTTAAGTGGCGTTGCTTCCATGGGAAAAAATACTCTGCTAGGCAGGTACAAAATTCTCACCTGCCTGATGCTTCCAAAAATCCCATGATTCACTTCAAACCTTCTTTTTCCAAAAATGCGACCAGCCCAGAAGAGGCTTTTTGGTGCACGACTTCATCTTTTCCTAGAGAACCAGACCTCCAATGGCGAATTCCTTCTGGCACAACGTACATAGGTGATCTCCAGATACTCCAAGCCAAACCGGAAAAGGAATTGATCGAGAGAAATTTCACAAAAAACGAAACAGGAAAACACAAAACATTGCCAAAAGTCACAAATAAAGCTCAGGATTCATTCCTGATTAAAACCCTACTGGTATATGGGAATATTGACATGTACGATCATAACAGGGTTAAACCGGAGCACAAATTGCCTCAAATGGGGCTCAAAATAATTAAATACAAATTTCTCGCAGGCAAACCCCAGCGACAAAATAAAATAATTTTGGGCATCTGGGTATTTCTCGAAAATGGCTTATATGGCTCCTTAGGAATATCTTGACACATTACAAAAACTTTCTGGCAATAAAAACACAAAACGACCCATTATTTTAAAAGTATGAAATTTTTTTACATGGGGTTGTCTCAGATTTCAGGGTGAAATCTGGGGACACCAGGTTGAAAAGGGGAAGCAGCTTGAGTTTGCAGTATCTTTCCGCTTGGAGATCTTCAGAATCATGCTGAAAAAGATGAGGGCACTTGAAAGTATAGCATCATCACTACCAGACAATGTCATTGCTTTCACCAGTGACGAAGTGGTCGGGAACGTTTCTTCATACACAAGGACCATTCCTAGCAAAGTGCATGATTCCCTGGAGAGATCTCTTCTGATGGTGCAAGAGAGGATTGATGGAGTTGTTAGGCCTTTCACGATGGATTCCATCAATAAGCTAGTAACACTGCAATTAGATATTAAGAAGTTCGGGCCTAGCTTGAAGGATGTGGAAACGTGCATCGGGGTTTTGAACGAAGGCTTGCTGCAATTCAGGACAGAAAAAGTTGTAGCTAAAACAGATGGGAAGTTGTTGAATTACATGTTCGACAAGTATATTCAGTATCAAAACAAAAAGAAGATGTAGATGTTACAGCTGGCGAATTTTTTTTTTTCTACTATTTCTTCTTCTATTTTCCACTTTCCCAGATGTAATTGTAAAACTTTAAAGTTGTTGGTTTTAAAACCATTGCTTTAAGTTATGTGGAACGATTCTATAAGTTAAGTGACAGATGTGTATAATTTTGACTATAGATCCAGATGCATGTCACTTGGAGAGGAATTAAAGGAAGATGATTGTCAGATATTATCTTTACTTCTTGTTTATGTTTTAGTTCAGTTAAGTTTCTCATTTGTAATTTCCCTTCTACATTCTATTAGTAGAGGAAGAACCTTCGGGTTAAGGATCAGAATTTGTAAGCAGCATTCTTGTGTTCTAGACTGTGTTGAAACCTCTGATAGCTATTTGAAGCAAAGAAATAGAAAGGAGTAGATTTCCGGAGAACTTTGTGTCACGGTGCATTTTGTTTCTAACTTTTTGTCTTAGATCCACTTATAAATTTTGTGTTATTCTAGATCTAGATCTGAAAGTTTCATTTGCTTATAATTATCTGTGTTAATATCTATTGGTTCTATCTATGTGCATGCAATCAACTCTGTAATCTATTGATTGGGTTGCACATCTTCCCTCTTTCTTTCCTGTGTTTATATTATTTCCTTCTTCATTAGATATTTTCTTTCTTTTAACAGCTGCTTACTTGCTGCAAAACTATACAGCTATGGTTCATGAGCTGCATGGTTAAAGTAATACCCTCAAATAGATACTAGCATATTTAATTGACAAATCTTACACGAGAGCCTCACCGGTAAATGAGGGAGATTTATCTCATGACTGCCTAGGTTTTCAGTTATGCAGAAAATCTAGCCAACAAAACTGGAACTGCAATTACCATATCTGAGATTAAATAATTGGTTTGCATCGGAGGTGGTTTCTGTCCTTGACACCATTCAAATCCTGCCTGTCGTACACAAGGTTGGGGTCAATTTTCCATTACATCACCTTTTGCATGTATGTAATTTGGTTTTCATGTAAAGAATCATGTATCATAAAATAAGGGTTAGGAAGAGCATTTCATCAAAATACAAAGAGCTGGTAAAGCACCATGTTTAACGAACTACATAAAATACTGTAAGCACCTAATACATATTAGCTTTTTTTATGATTCAATAAATTCATAAATTATATCTTATTATGGGTTTTTTTGTGAATATACAGATCACAGATATTTGTAACGAAAATGCAACAAAATGTTTAAAAATTTGAAACATAAGAAGTAATGAAGCAAATGGCAAACCAAATGGTATAGTGCCCTGCAGACATAGACTAATAAGGAAACATAGACAGTTATTCTTCTATGAGGAATGGCATAAAACAACATAGAAAAAATAATCTTGAATGAAAAATACAATAAGGATACAAATTCATTCACAGTTCATACATAAAACAGATGTATATTTAGAATTTGAGTCTCTTCCGGATCAATAGTGTTTGAATTTATGAATTTATTAATTTCACCTAGCATCAATTGGAAAAGGCCACACTATACATTCAAACACTATCTGGGAAATTGCATCAGATGCCTCAAAGAACACGGATCAAGGGCCTTTCTCCTGTTTTCTAAGACATCTCCGAGAGAGAGAGAGAGATTTTATTAATGGGGAACCAAATCCCACCATCCAGATATGTCATTGTATTAAAAAGCTAGTAAGTTAATTGGATAATAACTATGTTGGCTAGATTTTCTGCATAGCACAAAATCTAGGCAGTCATGAGATAAATCTCCCTCATTTAACCAGTGAAGCTCCCGTGTCAGATTTGTCAATTTAAGTATGCTAACATCTAAATAGGGTTTTACTTTAACTACTCAGTTCATGAACCATAACTGAACAGTTCTGCAGCAAGTAAGCAGTTGTTTTAAAGAAAAGAAATGTTATAGAAGAAGGTAATTACGTAAACACATAGAAGAAATGGGGAAGATGTGCATCTCAATTAGTAGATGGCAGAGCTGATTGCATGCACATAGAAGAATCCAATAGATATAAACACAGAATTCTAAAACAAAGAAAGCTTTAGATCCAAATCTAAAATAACACAAATTTTATTAAGAGATCTAAGATTAAAAGCAAGAAACACAGTACACCGTGACACAGAGTTCTCCGGAAACCTACTCCTTTGTATTCATTTGCTCCAAGTGGCTCTCAGGGGTTCAGCACAAAGTCTAGAATACAAGATTGCTGCTTACAAATTCTAATCTTTAACCCGAAGGTTCCTCCTCTACTTATAAAATGTAGAAGGGCAATTACAAGTTGGAAGCTTTTAGTTGAACTGGCACATGTGGAAGTCGAAAAAGAAATAACTGGCAATCTCCCTCCTGGAATTCCTCTTTACATGACATGTATGATTTGCAACTGAAAATAGAACCTTCTATTTTGCACGTCCACCACTTATCTCCAAGTAGTTGACTTCTTCAAGTAATGGCTTTCAAACCAATCACTTAAGTTGTATAATTTAATTGATCGCTCAATTACTTTGTCGGAGGAAAGAAGGAAGAGGAAAGCTGCAGTATTGTCCTTTTTCATGTCTGCATGCAGCTGATTCTAAACTGGATCTGGAGGTGACTGGAAGTAGCAGGATCTGGAATTTTGCTTGCGGGTGTTGCCTTCACCTTGGCTTCCCTTTTATACTTGAAGCTTTTGCAGTTCCTCTCCAGTACATGTATCAATGCAATGTTTTCCTTAGATAACTCATCATCCTTATTTTTAATTGCATATGAGCAATTAAAAATTCTGGAAAGCACTCCGGATGAATGAAAATTCAATGAAGGCTTCAACTGGAAGATGGGAGCATTTGCACAAGATCCTGGAAGGAATTTTCCACGCACTGACTTCTTCACGGGCTGCATTCGAAACAAGAGGATGAAGCCTTTGTGCCGGAAGTTTTTGCAACTATAAGATCTGGATCTGCATCTGCATCTGGATATGGATCTGCACCTGCATAACAAACTCTGGCAACTGGGCTGTGGATGGAAAAGCTGCAGCTCGAATAATTCCACTGCTTTTAATCTGCACGCATGAGTGAAGTTTTTCTTGCACGCATGAGTGAAGTCTTTCCTGCTCTGGATCTGTCTATCAATTCAGCAAGAGGTTCCGAGCCTAGATCCGTGTCTCCAATATCTGCAAATTTAGAAGTGATGCATGACTCCGTTGTGCTTTCTTTTTCATCTTTCTTCGCCATAGCTTTGTCTATCTTTGTCTGAACAATTTTTTTTCTTCTTATTTGACTGGAATTCTTCAAAACTGGTGCAGATCTGGATAATCCTTCAGATTCGGAGGAAATATTCAATGTATTAGACATTGATATAAGTTCTTTTTCTTTATAAAAGCACCTGTATCTAACTCCTGCAATTAATTCAAACAAAAATGGCAACCAGAGCATGCACAGTGAATTTTAATCACAAAAATCTGCATAGTTCAAGCCTGCTGCCCCAAAATTTGACGTTTTATTTGCATGCAAAGCAAGAATGAATTTTACCAACATCACCTGAGCACCTGTATCACTTCTACAAACAATTATGCAGACACAAATCAGCCTTATTCAAAGCATGCGCCAAAACTAGAAGCTTTTAGCATTGAGTTGATCTTCTTTTGAGCAAAATCCTTCTCCAGATGGGGCACACTTTTCCTCTGGGCTGCACTTTTTTACCTGTGAATTAATTAATTCACCCTTATGGCAGCCCATGCTTATATAACCCTCGTGATTCTATAATTAATAATTGCCCTTCCTATTCTTGGCAATGAATTAATTAAAAATCATGCTTTTCTCTTTAATTGATGTGCTAAAATTGCATGATTAAGGACAGTCATCCATTAAATTAAATTTAATCAATTTAATCATCCACTCTTCATTTCACTTAAGCTTCACAGTGTGCTTTGACCATAGCCACTGAAAATACAATTTAATTTAATCAATTAATACTTTAAAAAATATTATTTCCTTCTCAAAAAGGGCTGCATTAAATAAATTAAATTTATTTAATTTTGGAATTCTATTTTTAAATTTTTTTTGTCCACTTCCCTTTGTTGACATTTCCACAAGTCTGGGTGCCAAAATTGGGTGAATAAATATTAACAAATATTTATTTAATGCATTATTATTCACCCAAGGTGGGTCGCACTTTTTGGAATAAGGAATTTCTATTTTTAAAAGTCACATGACAATGAGAATTTTTACCCTGCAAGGCAGCCCAGAAATCCCATGATCCACTTAAGTGATTTGACTTTGACAATGGGATTATTTACCCTGCATGGCAGGCAATAAAATCCCATGATTTCACTTCAGTCACTTTTCTTTTATTTCACCATGAGAATTTTTACCCTGCAAGGAAGGCAATAAATTCCCTCCTGCCTGCTGCCTCTAATTTTCCCACTGCAGCTTAAGTGAATTTTCTATCATGGGAAAAAATACCCTGCTAGGCAGGTACAAAATTTCCGCCTGTTTGCTGCTTCTATTTTTCCCACTGCAGCTTAAATCCTTTGTTTTCCAAAAATGCGCCCAACCCCACAGGGGCTTTTTAGTGCACGACTTCGTTTTTTCCTAGTGAACCAGACCTCCGATGGTGACTTCCTCCGTGCATAACGTGCGTATATGTTCTCCAACTGCTCCAGGCAAAGAATCGGGCTAACCCGGCAAAGGAATTGATCTAGAGAAATTTCACAGAAAACAAAACGGGAAAACACAAAAACACGAAAAATTGCCAAAAGTCACAAATAAAGCCCAGAACTTATTCCTTGTTAAAATCCTTCTGGTACAAGGGAATAATGATATGTTCGATCATAATAGAGTTAAAACGGAGTGCAAATAGCCTCATACGGGGCTCAAAATAATTAAATACAAATTTCCCGCAGACAAATTCCGACGACAGAATATAACAATTTTGGGCATCTGGGTATTTGGCGAAAAAGGCTAATATGGCTCTTAGAGGCTCTTTGAGAATATCCTGACACAATACAAGAACTTTCAGGCAATAAAAATACAAAACGACCCATTATTTTAAAAGTACGAAATTTTTTCGAATAGAGTAGTCACAGATTTCAGGATGAAATTTGGGGACACCAAACTACAAAAGGTGTGACACTAAAATTTTCAGTGATTTAAGTACTAGAGAGGGATTTTTGTCACAATTGTTAATCATGTGGGATTTTTATGCCGATAAGTAATTCTTCGTCGAACTACTAATGTGGTACATAGTTCAACATCAACGACTCGCATTTTATTTCATGTGTAGAATGACGGGGCAATCTATCACAGCCGTTAAGGGTTTTTATTTGATTTTTATTTTGTTTCCCGATGGGCTGCTGTGCTACATGCATTCTGCAGTTGTGATTTTCCAGTTGTCCATTTTGTCTTCAACCGCAGGGCTCTTCCTTCTCCCCCAACCCATATAGATAACAGATACATAGGGCCTCCCAGGCAGCCTCCCACCTCCAAGTTGGGACATAAATCAATCCAATCCAAGCCGGCAATCAATTGCATGAACTTCAAATAATCCAGTGCATGATCAAATGGAATGTATACATAACATGAAGATCGGGTCACTTTTTACCCCTTATCTGCAACAAATATAATCAATTAGGAGATCCCCTTACCTAACTATATATGGGGGCCCTAAACATTGCCCTATTCCCTCGTCCTTTCTATATCAAAGAGATCTATAGGCATGAGATGGATTTATCCTTCTACCCTAAAAATGGATGGGTCGGGTTGTGTTCCCCATATTCACAACATTTACCTGGGATGAATTGATCACCACTTCCCTAAAAACGGATGAGTCACTTTCTTGTTGTCTACAACACGCCCCTAATTTCACAAGTGAATTCATGGAACCTATGGACCTTCATAACTTAATAAATAATTGTGCATCTTTGCTTTGTTGTACCTTGTGCACAATTCCCTTTTGCAAGCATTCAATGCCTTAGCCATATTTGCTTGAGCTCCCCAAGACAATTTTCCTTCCGCCCCATTGGAAATATGTCCATCTCACATTGCGCACATCATTTTCCATGCCTTGTGCAATCTTTGCGCACCCATATTCCCTTGCACAAAGATATTTCGTGCGCACTATGAGCAAATTCATAGCACAATGCCTCCACTATTCTCACGCACCCTACAAGCCTTCACATCTAGTATGGAGTTGTCATGCAGTCACCTTCGCATTCAAAACTAGCTTTGTGCAATCTTTGCACAAGTGCACTACGAGTCCCACAAACCTCTTGATGATCCGCAACACTTTCACTCATTTTAGGCCGCGCGAAATGCGGCAAACTTCTCGTGCACTCCCAACACTTGGCCAATTTTTCGTCTGCATCGCACAAGCTATTGCGCCCACGGATGCATGCAAAATAAGTATTCCTCCCCTGCACTCAAATCATTGCACCCAACACTAATTAGCCCCTTCAGTCACTTTGCGTATGCAGGACTCTGAAGAAAGGCGCTAAGTTTGATTACACACTAAGAAAGATACACACACCATCCAAACACAAAAGATAAATTGCGTGAGACATCTCTCGTGCCATATCAAAGAAGTCAACACTACACAAGATTGTGTGTGCTCTAGGGAAATATGAACGCACACTTCCCTTGCATAAGCCTTCCGCGCACACCATTACACACCGCGAATCAAAGGATGCACAAAATGACAAAATGTCACGTCAGCCAAATGACAAATCAAGACCCACAAATCACGAGGCCTTGCCAGTAAATTTGTCAGAGGATCTCATGCCATGTCAAAGGTAGTTGGCTACGTTAAATGGAATTTGATTTTTGTAACCATACACACCACAATGCCTTGGAAACTATGAAATCTAAGTGTACCATATCCAGGCTTGTTCTTGAGCCTTCCACCATTTAAATCTTGCAGAGGATGTTTTTCTGACACGAAAAACCTTCTAGATAGCCAACTTGGCATTTAATGTAATCTAACTATGCATCTACCATGTAATATTATTGTTGAATCCAGGTTGTGAAGAGCCTACCACCATTAATACTTGTGAGCAATGTTCATATGGGTTTTCCTAATAATACCTAAATCGAAATCATTGTTAAGGTCCTCTTTGGAATAGAAAAGATTCTATGAGTTTTATTTGCAATTTTTTTATCTCGCGCAGCTATCCATGCTCTCGGCCTAAGTTAACTTTTGTGTTTATCTTGTTTCAATTTGAAGGAGTGTTAAGTATTTACCTTTTTTATTGAATGCACTATCCCTATTTTAGCGGCTAGGAGATCAAAGAGCACATAATGCGCGTCCAACGGTATTGCGCATCCCTCTAGATATTTTAAGTTCTTCCCCTCAGACTCTCGCACATGTCTATGTCTTGATGAGTGCATACTGGTCTGAGCGCGGGCATGGTTTTCACAACCCTCGGCATTCAAACGAGTTGGAGCGACCTGTGCAGATTTGCTACTTATTCTCTTCCTTCCCTAACTTGCTCTCTTTTGCATTTTTTTATCAAATTTGTTAGTATAAGGACAAAAGCTTATAACTAGATTTTAACATATAGTATACCTTTGTGTTGCAAGTGATACTCATAACTGAACATATGTTTTATAGGCTTTCACGCACTCAAATAAGATATGAATGAATGATAATATGTTATCTTGCTTGCAGAATCCACAAACCAACTTTCTTATGATGTATTCCCTAACTAATTTCCTACACTAGCTAGGACCGGAAATGAACCAGCAAATGACCTCAAATTCATGAAAACATCCACTCTCCCATGTCTTAAGCTATTCCTAAAAACCCTTTAGGCCACCAAGGTCTGGTGAGAAAACTGAAACTTGGAGAAGGAACTCCTGCACCCGCATTAAACTGACTATTGTGCCTTCCCGCACGTGGGCCTCACTCATGGAGATCAATATTATTGGTGCTAGGAGGGCCCAAATCATAAGCTTTAGCCCTAGAAACTCACAATGTTAAAGTTTGTTGAAGGGGATTTTGAACTTTTAAGCCTTCCAACCCATAAGAAGCGCAACACAAACAAAGGTAAAATCCATCCCAAGGAAAACTCACTTTGCAAGTAGTTTGCCCAGTGCTACTACACCCTTTGTCACTCCCTTCACATTCCCACAAGTCCCAAACATGACAACCTGGTTAGGAAATATTGGTGATCCACTTGCCATCCTAGGCATATATCATGACTTACCCAAAAATCTGGAGAAAATATGTGAGATGTCCATGGCAGCGCATTGATTGTAGAGTAACACATTTGAGCCTTGTTACCAACCAATTTTGATTTCGCAAAATTGATTTAAAAAAATGGAAATTTTGAATTTTTTTTTAAAGTGTTACTTTGTGTGGTTTATCACTCTCATCACGACCGTCTCATTTTTGTGATCGTTCTGGTCTTCGTTTCGTCCTTTTCGGGCGAGAACTCCTCCCGCCAAGCATTAAACTGCGTTAAAATTAATTTAATTAATTAATTACTCTTTGTTTGATAAAATTAATTTTTAAATAACTTTGGAGTATTTAATTAAATAAATATTAATTAAAATTCGTTCGACAAGTTTTATTTTAATTGTCGGGGAAAAATAAGATTCCGCTTCCCATTGCCGAGAATGCCAAATTGGCTTCCCAGACCTGGATTTCCCCTTTCCTAGCAAAATTGTTTTAAATTCCCGCTCATGGGATTTCTTTCCCCAATTGCCAAATTAATAAATTGGCAAACTGGCAATAAATCTCCCGATTTCCCACATGGGGAAATTGAACGGAGATTGCCAACCCAATTTGAAATTCCCATTGGTAATTGGCCGTTGCTTTCCCCCATTCCCCCTGGCAATTAATTCCACTACCTGGGAAGAGTGGAAGTTGGTTTGACCCTCATAAATTCCTTCGACGAACTCGGTGGAAAGAGTCGTATGAAGCTTTCTAAAATCGCTTCTCACTTCTTCTAAAGAACATAATATTTTTATCACATTCCACAATACTGCGAACGCCATTATGAAGGAGAATCAATTAAGACAAGGTCTAAAGGAAAACGTTTTTGACTCCCACGCATTAGGACAGCATAAGCCAAGGAAACACAGCGCAGAAGAGCCCTTGCCATAAGAAGGAAATTAATGAGGGGATCCCGTGGGACAAGCGGTAAAAGGTAGGGCGTGATCAAAATTTGTGCGGAGCGATGATGACAGAGGCGAGGCAAACGAGGATTCGGTTGGCGTTAAACAGCAGCACCAGCAGCATTGGCCAAGAAGATGTTCTCCTTGGCTCCCCCAATGGACATTCTGACTTTGCGGTTCCTGTGGAGTTTTGTAAAATAAAATGTTGACGCACTTTTGAGTATGAAGAAGAAAGGAAAAACTAAATTCGATTATAAGGGAAAATGTGAACAAATGGCAGAGTACATCAGGAAACTCCGCACTTGCATTCGCTGGTTTCAGGAACTGGAAGAAAGTTATGTTACAAACAAGGAGCAGCTGCAAAAGGATCTAATAAAGAAAGCATTGAGTTTCTACGCATAAGGATGAATAGACAAGCAAATTTGAAACCAAAATAGAACGCCACAAAGGTAAGAGCTGAGGCAAATAGACCCAAGTTTCATATCTCACAGGCTCGGGTCCAAGGAATGGTCTACAGTGGCATAGAGGGTTCGGAGATGATCCATTTTGTAAGAGCACGATGGAGATGGACCCAACGAAGAAAAGTATGAAATGTTAGAACTGAGCCATAAAGCGAAGAACCCATGATATGAGAGCTTGTGCCCAAACCAGGTCACTCGAAATTTCAATGGAGGTTGAGGGATCGTATCTCCATACAAAGAATGCATCACCGAACCTTGATGAGCCCAGGGAAAAATGGGAGGCATCGTTGTGAATAACCCAGTGAATAAACCAGTCGAGTCATGCACGAAAAAACTGTCGATGGACAGAAAGAACAAATTGGTTCGGTCACAAAGAGGTGAGTTTGAGGCATGCATTAGATGCATCAACTCGCATGAAGGAAAGGGACGAGTATAAGAAGTGGCAAGTTAGGTTTTAGAGGACCGACAATAGATACTCAGAAAACATGGGGCTCACGAAATGCATAGGCAACATGCATTCACGATGATAACTCGGCTAGGCATGAGAGGCATTACAGTGAACGGATGGAATTTGAGGAAGGACATTGACCGATACATAAGTTAGGAGCCGTAGAGAAGAGCTCGATATTCAAGTGAGTTGAGCCAGAGAAGAAATCAGGGAGTTTGGTTCTGGCAAGAAGGTAAAGACGACACGAAGGGCATGGATCGCCATGGGAGTCCGGATTCAAGTTGAAAATGCATGAGCTCACAATGAAGCTAAGTGCGATACGATTGAGGGCTCATTCGTGAGTCGAGTCGTCTAAACACCTAAGTGAAGAAGGACACAACAAGCTATGTAGGATCAACTCGGGTGAGGCATCGAACCATTACGGGAATGACCGAGTTGGCCTAGTCACAGAAAACATAGTGGAAGCTGGAGAGACCGAAGAAAGTTTCGAAAAGAAGTGGTCGAGTTGTGATTAGCTAGTTTCAAGCCTATAGTATCAATCGACATGATGGAGTTTCACAGGAAGCATCGGACCACGTTTCACCATAAACCCATCACTCGCAGATGTCAGAAGATCCATTACTTTGCAAGTTGAATAAAAAGGCAAGATGATTGTCAAAAAAAACCACGCAAGGGAGGTAGCAAGCCAAAGCCAAAAAAAAAGAAGCATACTAGGTAATGAGTAGAAATCCACTCAGTCAAGAAACAAGCTCACGCAGCCATGCAAGTCAAAGCAAAGGTCATGATTAGGTTGAGCAGAGGAAGAAATTGATTAACATAGTGCAGGGTGCGGAACGAAGGCTACGGGTTGTATCTGTCACAATAGTCAACTTTGGAGATTGATATCTCGAAGCTAGATGATCTTCGTGAAAAACCAATAATTACCCACTATTTTAAACATGTTAAGGTGCTTATATACTCATTTGCAAGTGCACATCACCTCGTTTGATATTTTTCACGAACCCAAGAAAAACCCAGTTTACTCGATTTTGCCGCGCGCGCAGTTTCAGCTTGGTGGAAAGCCTACTTTGAGAATCCATATCTCGAGCCCAGATGATCGTCAAGAGAAAAAAATTGGTTCATTGAATTATTCCCACATTCATGTACTTATTTGCAAAAATTCAAATGTACAGCAGTTCGTTTGATATTTTTCATGGAGTCAAATAAAATGCAGTTTGCATGATTTCGCTGCATGCGCAATTTTCAGCCTGTCAAGGTGATTCACTTTGAGAGTTGATATTTTAGACTCATTTGATCGTCAAGAGAAATGAATTGTTTCGTTCAATTATCCTCACATTCATATGCTCCCTTGCCAATTTTTAGATGCTCAAGGTTACATTTGGTATTTTTACCAAGCTAGTTTTACAGGCAATTTGTGCAGTTTTGTAAGATGGAAGTAATAGCCTGAAATCACGCTTCTATCACAATCATGTCATATTCAAACAAAATGATGTTGCGGTATGTATTCCCAGGCATTCTACTTACCTCGACACTCCATTCAGAGTATGAGAACATCATCAATACCAACTTGGGACACGTCGACACAGGTCGATTCTACGATCGCATATCAACCGAAGGCGAGTCACAATTTTCCCGACACTTGTTCCGAATTGATCATCAATTGCATGGATGCACCACAACACCTGCACAATGTGGCGGTTCAACTCCAACAGATCCGAAGCAGAAGCAACCTTTGACTTCCTCATTATGTGGTATAAGTCATAGCTATTGGCATTGGTCTTTTCGGAGTCAAAAGTCATTGTTATCGACAGAGATCAATAATGGGAGAATCTTGACCACAAAAATTGTTTTCACTTGATCGTGGTCCGGAGCTACTCATCAAAAAACCAAGACCAATGATAGATACAATTGTGCGGATCATCAAGCAAGGCCACATCATTCAAGCGTGTCCTGTCGACTCTTAGTTAGCAGTGTTCGCAATACTTCATTGGCCAGTCTTAAAGTTGGAGTGTTCTCGAATTGGACAATCATGAGCGAATCAGAATGACAACACTTCGGGATGGTGATAAAGACAAAATACATAACTCCAGGAAGTGAATTGCAATTTTGGCTCTTGGAAGATCTTCTCAATGGCGAAAGATTTAAAGTTGGATTCTGCAAGCCAAGGTGGCGTAACGACTACAGTCTCGCGACAAATGAATAATTCATCATGGAAGGCTATTTGGAGCATGTGGATGAATTGCTCAAATTTCAAGATCGACTCTCTTATCACCTGGAGGATTGCGGAGCACAATCAATAAGTCCATTCCCGTACGATCGAGATAGGCGGACTCTTGGCCCAATGAATAAGGCACTGACCCTAGGTGTTTTGATCTAGGTAGCACATTGTTGACTAGGATGTCTAGATGTGCGTCCAAGTCATTTAAGTGGGGTCCACTTGTACTCATTTCTTTAATTTATGTATTTTTCCTTAAATAACTTTTTAACTTAAGTGATTTCTATTTTTGGTTGTCTTTAATAAAATTGGTTTGAAAAAGTCAAAGGTCACTTAAGTGCCTTATTTAATGTTCATGAAAAACCCTAACTACTTTGTAACCAAGTTTTGGGTTATAAAAGGAAGTGAGGGGCTCATTTGTAAGGGTGACTTTGAGAGAGGAGAAAAAATACTTTTGTGTGCAAGCTTTGTTTCAGGAAGAAATTTTGTGTTCTTTTGTGAAAACATTTTGGAGTTAATGAAATACGAACTTTGTGTCTCATTCATTGTCTCTTGTAACATTTGATGTTCTTATGTTCATTAGATGTTAGGTGTTTGAATCTTGCATGCAAATATTATCTTTGATCTTATTGTCAATGTTATTAATCTGTTGTTCTAGTTCACAGTGATCAAGCTCTGATTATCTACTTGCTCATGTGTGTTCCCTATTACACATTCTTGTTTGGCTAACTCAAACTCCGTTTTATTTGTGTTGGTTATTCACCTTTCTTCTTTATGCAATATTAGGCTTTGTTTTTACCTAACTCTTGCATGTTCTTTCAGTTCATTCCATTCCACTCTTTTCCTTCATTCCATTCCATCTCCCGCATTCACTTTTCTTTCCATTGATGTTCCAAAACACCCCCCCACATACAATTTTGAATGTACAGATGTAAATACAGTTTTGGTTTTCAATAAAGGCAGCCTCACCTTCATTGATGAGGGACTTCGTTCCCACACTGTTGTATGTCATTTGCATGCATGCAAATCCATGTGCTAACAAGCCTACAAGAATGGGCTTGACAAGATGTAAATACTTCAAGAGGATGTCGTTTGTAGATGCTTTGCCTTCTCATTGGATAGATGCGCTTACAAGTGGTTTTTAGGCCTCCCGAATGGCTCCATTACCTTGTGGGCTGATCTTTAAATGGCCTTTCTTAGCCACTTCACTCTTCCCATTGATCCATCCATGCTATATCATTAATTCGTGATCGCGCGCAAAGAACCTAACAAGCCCCTCAATGACTTAAACGAAAGTTTTCAAGATTTGTACGTGCGCTTAAAGGCTCCCTATAACCAAACTGAGGCCATAGCTATCCAAGCACTTGACACACGACACTTTCCCAAGTTTTTATGTAGGGCTCCTGCTGCCTTAACCACTCTGACCCTCACTTATAGAAAAGCACTCAGAATTGAGAAATAAATATGCCCCTTGGTCGCAGTTGCGTTGGACCTTTTCGTTGAGTTGGTTTGGCCCGCTGTGCAAAACCAGGCGCAACTTATTAACCAAGCACTCCTACACAACCAATTAATGCTCAATCAGATCCTTAACGTGCAGATGCCTACTTCTCGCAATTTCCTACCCCTTTGGCACCCATTCCTTCTCCCTTGGGCCTTTCTCACAACTAGTTTGTGCAACAGTCTGCTAACCAACCCCTTCTGTTGCCCACACCCAATTATTATGTTGTGGTGATCGCAAATCAGGTTACCCCTGCCCCTACACAATATCCAACGAGAAACTTTGCGCATTCCCATCCCACTGCGCAACCCTTTCATAACCAACCTTCTTTGTTTGCACCTGCATCTTCAAATTCAAATGTAGAAACCGGGAACTTACATCAAATTATTCAAAAATGGTCAAACGATGTTATAAACCTGCAAAGATGAGGTGTGCAATCGAATAAAAGATAACCATTAATTAGTTACCCCAAGCAAAACAATGGCGGGATGGCAAGTCCTCGGGACCAAAGTGCACAACAAGCTAGTAACTTTAGTCACCGTTCTAACTTTGTCAACTTGGCAGACTTAGCCTTAGATTCTTAATGCAGAGTCCACAAAACACGAGACCATTCCAAAGTGGACTGCTCCGACTTCCTCGCAGCCTCTGACATCTTCCAGAATGAAATTGACAACCTTGATATTGTTCTTGTATCAGCCAATGGGGTCTTGGCTGATTGGTAAAGTCCGGGCATTTACCAAGAGGAGGTCCAAGGTTCAACCCCCATTGGCAGGTCCGCCGTGTGAGGAATAGCCTGACCGATGTCCCTGAGTGCCGAAGGAGTAGTCCAACCAATGTCCCTGAGTGTGTGACAGTTGTACGATGGTGCTGCTGGAGTAGTCCGTCCAACATCCCTGAGTGTGCGCCAGCAGTACGAAGGCGGTATGAAGTGTACACCAGTTGTACGGAGGTGGTATGAAACCTAGGCTTCAGCTGAACGGAGGCGGTGTGAAACTTGTGCACCTAGTGGTCCCATCCTCACCCAAGCTAAATTCACCGAGGCTGGTAGAGACTATGCTAAAATGTAATATGTAATGATTCCTCTAAATTCCAAAAAAAAATAAAAAAATATTGTTCCTGTACCTAAAGATAGTGCACAAAACATTGAGAATGACCCTGGGACCGCTTTAGACTTGGAAACATATGAATTCTAAGGGGAGAGAGACAATGAACCGGCAGATAATTTAGAGGAAGCTCACACTTACTAGAAATATCAAAAAGGAAACAATTATCTCCTTCGCAATAAATCCCCCGAGCCTCTGACTACCTCTACTCCCAATCCTTCACAAATCCCTCCTGGCACGCGCGCATCTAACAAACCTCCACCTCTTAAGGGACCAAAAGATACGCACCAAACAAAAGATCATCCTAACACTCCGCGCATTGAACAAAGCCTTACAGAGTACAACATTGTTGAGGATTTATCCAAAACTAAAGCCAACATCTCTGTGTATGAACTTCTTTGCATCAACAATCAAAAGGGCATTTTGTTCAGCTTCGTTTCTACCCCATCTGAGAAACCTGCAAGTAAAACAAATGATGTGCATGTATCTATGTATAAAGAAAAGTTAGAATCTCCTCCATTCTTGCTAACAGTTAGAATTTTTGGTAAAAACTTACACAATTGTTTGGTTGATTCAGGATCCTCCGGAAACGTCATGCCATCATCCATTTGATAAAGCTAGGTTTATCTCCCATGAAGTCAAGTCGCGGAGTGGTGCAATTGGATAAAACAGAAGTAAATGTGGTTAGAGAATTCTCTCAAATCCATATGCAACTCACAGCAGATCCAAGAATCTAGCAATTCATTAATATTCAAGTTGTGGACATCCCTGAGGCATATGGCATGCTCTTTAAGTAGAGATTGGTCACGCACCCTCAATGGCTACATGGCGACAAACTTCTCGCATATGCGGTTCCCATGGCATGGCGCTGCAAATGAAATCAGGATTGATGGGAAGCCTCGCAGCCTCGCATGCATTTCATGATCACAGAGTACAATAATATCAACGAGATCTTATTCACTGAACACGAGGTTGGAGTATATGCTATGGAGAAGAAAGCCCATAGTGAAGAAGCATTGAATGCATTAGAAGAGTTTGATTGTAGTGCTCTTTTGCGCAAACTTAAAGAAGACAACCTCACATTCGGATAAGTGATAGAGATTGATTTTCCTGCCCTGCCTAACTGGTGTCGTGCACATTCGGAGCCCCATCCCAAGCATTCATGTGCCGCCATTTTGTCCATTCTTCAGTACCCAACAAAGGGGGTTCAACGTTTGGTGCATTGCACTAACCATGAGCACATGAACATTGATCAACAGGAAGCGTGCGAAATTGATGAAGTGTTCCCTAACGGCCTGCCATTACTTGAGGTCCCCATAACGCCTCAAGCTGAACAAGGTCCCGTGCAATGCATATCGAACTCACATTATGCGCCGAGCTTATTGAACATGACACTAAAGAAAATTCTCTTCAGGCTTCCTCATCAAAATGCCAGAAGCCATCGCAGAGCACCCAAGACAAGAAGTCTACGAAATCTTCCATTGCACAGTTGTCAAAAAAAAACGTCCTATGGCTTCTCCTAAGCCAAATAATTAAGAGATAGAAGATCACCTTTGGACCATACCTTTTGATGGGTTCAAATCAAAACAAGGATCAAGTGCGGGTGTTGAATTGATCAACCCCAAAGGAAAAAGATATTGCGTAACTTTAAGAATTCAATTCCCGTGTACTAATAATGTCGTGGAATGTAAGCTCTTATACGTGGCTTGTAATTTGCTTTACAGAAAGGCACAAATGCTTGATGGCATTTGGAGATTCGTAATTAATCGTCAAACAAGTCAGAAGCCAATACACTTGCCACCACAAACACCTATCCTGATACATGAGCCGTATAGGGAACCATGTTGAAGATTTTGATGTGTTCATCATCTGTTCCATACCACGCAATTAAGATTGTGTAGAAGTCGTGTTAGCTTGCACAGTCAACACTTTAGAACAAATATAAAGTTCGAAGCACAAGCGCTTTTCAATCGAATTGGTCTCCCAACCATCCATCCTGAACAATGTTGAGCATTTTCACGTGTTCAACAATGACAAGCATATCATAGAATTCCTCTCCAATTCTAGAGATTTTGAAGTGCAAATAATTGATGAAGTCAGCTTTCAGGAACTTGAACGGGATGAAGATGGAGTCCTGAACCTAAAAACAAATGACATGCCTACTGGCATCATAACCTTAGAGAGGTTATTTGATATGGATCGTCGTGCAGAGAATGACGAGCGCGCCTCCCCTCCTAGGAGCGCGCAATATCGGTCTTATAACTTCAGAGATTGCGCGGATCCAAAGTATGTGTTAATTGGAGAATACTGCATCTCACTGGAGAAAGAAGACTTGGTGCGCACCCTCAAGTGCTACCAAGATGTAATTGCATGGAGTTACAACAACTTGCAAACATTTGATCCCTCCATCCTAACACATACCATTCCACTCAAGCTTGGCGGCAAACCTTTCCGCCAGAGGCAAAGGTCAGTCAATCCCTTGCTCGAACCTCTCATACTGAAGGAAGTGCAAAAATCGTTGAATGCAGGCATCATCTTTCCGACAAGCCATTCAATTTGGTTCACCAACCTTGTTCTTATTCGAAAAAAAGAGTGGAAAATTTTGCCTTTGTGTGGATTTCCGCAATTTGAACAAGGCTTCTAAGATAGATAACTACCCATTGCCATCCTTTAATGAGGTGTTGCAGATTGTGAATGACATAAAATGATGTCTTTCCTTGATGGGTACTCAGTATACAACCAAGACATTGTGCATGAAGAACACAGTTAAAACAGCCTTCAGCACAACGTGGGGAATGTTCGCGTATCAAAGAAAGCCATTTGGTCTAATCAACACTCCCGCAACTTTTTAGCGGACCATGGATATAGATTTTAAAGACCTTATTGGTAAGTGCATCATTGTCTACATAGATGACCTCACAATATTCTCTAAGCAGCGCGTGAGCCATGTCAAAGATCTGCACGTAATTCTCCAATGATGACGGAAGCATGACATCTCCCTTAATCCAAAGAAATGCATCTTCGGGGTCACTGAAGGTAAACTATTGGGGCACATCATCTCGAAGAAGGGAATATCTATTGATCTTGATATGACTGAGGCTATACTGAAGCTCCCTTTCTCAAATAGTCGGAAAGAATTGAAAAAATTCTTGGGGAATATTAACTTTGTAAGATAGTTCATCTCAGGATTTGTTGAGATAATCAAGTTATTGAACACAATAAGATGCAAAATTTGAATGGAAAGAAGCACGTGCCCCATTCTCAGAGATCAAAGAAGCAATTACAAGGGCACCCATTCTATACAACCCAAATTATGCATGCCCCTTCTTCATTTACGCCTTTTTCCTTCGAGTATTTTTTGCGTAGTCGTCCTAACTCAAAAGAAAGAAGTGGAGAGTGAAAGACCCATTGCATTCATGATTTCATCTTTCCACAATGCCAAACTTTGTTATTCTGCCATCGAGAAACGGGCCTTCGCACTAATCAAGGCAGTGAAGAAGTTTAGACACTACATATTGCACAGGAAAGTGGTTACAATTGTGTCTAACCCTCCAATCAAGACCATGTTGATGCGGGATGAGCTTGGTGAGCGTCACAGCAGATAGAAGACCATCCTTTAGGAGTTCGACTTAGAGATCCATCCAATGAAGATGGTAAGAGGTATGGGTTTAAGTTGCGTAATGACAGAGATTGATCAAAAGTTGGTTTGCCAACAATACACAGTTGAATCTCTTGCATCTGATGAATGGTACCGAGACACAACTTATTACTTGCTCCATCAAAGATGTCTTGCACACTTGAACTGAGCACAGCGTAGAGCCCTGCGCTTGAAAAGCAATAACTTCATGATAAAAGACGACACGCTCCATCGAAGAAATTATTAAGGCATCTATCTGTGATGCCTACCCAAAGAAGAAGCTTCCACAATAGTCTGCGATTTCCATGAGAAGCACGGCACTGGCCATAGGTCGGGCAATTCTATTGCGCACCAGATCTTGAGAGAAGGCTACCATTGGACCTGTCTATTCAAAGAAGCGCATGCCTGTGTTAGAAGGTACCACATTTGTCAGATTGCTGTAATCAAAGAATGCAATCTCGCCGTCCCCTTGCTCCATTCAATAACTACACAAAGGACATCGCCATCAAGTACATAGAAGACCACATCATTACTAGGTTTGGTATGCCCTTCGCACTGATATGTGATAATGGCCTTGCTTTTTCTTTTGCACAATTCCTTGAGTGGGCTTATGATGATAAAATCATTCTAAGATTTTCTTTTAACTACTATCCGCAAGGTAATGGTCTTACAAAATCAACTAACAAGAATTTATTGGATGTGATTAAGAAGATCTTGGATAAAAATCCGAGAGAATGACATAATCAACTCATGTATGGCCTCTGGTCAAACAAAACTTGAATTAAGTTTGCGCTAGGCACCACGCCTTACCATCTTTTCTATGGCCTAGACCCTCTCTTTCTAGTGAAACAAACAATCCCCATGCTCAAATTCATGCGAGAATACTTAGGGGAAGATGATAAAGTTGAGGCTAGAATCATCAGCCTCATGTAATTGGATGAAAAACAAGATGAAGCCCTTGCTCACTTCAGTAAGCACCAAGAGGTCGTCAAGTGATGGCTTGATAAGAAAATGAAGATTATAGCCTTTACAAATCCAACAAGCTTTGGCTTGGCCCCTTCCAATTTGCAGAAATTCTAGGAGAGAGCATGTTCTGGCTTAAGAACTTTAACGGTGAGGACATTCCATTGTAAGTCAATGGGCGCTTCCTCAAGCATTATTTCTATGCATAAACCACTTCCCGCGCAGCATTTTGGGTGAGCCCATGCCTTGTATATACTTTTAGTTTTCCTTGTTTTCTAGGTTAGTTTCATTTTCTACTCGCGCTTTGCTTTTGTAGTTTGCTTTAAGTAGTTGTTAATAAACTTGCACACTCTTGTACAAGCCGTAACTTAGTTTGTAACTTTGTCCACTTTTAGCAAGCTCTTACTTGCACGTTGCCATTCCATATATTCCTATTTTACTTCGTTGATTGGTGGTGTTGTCGTGCTAAGAAAAACTATGGTTGAAAATACTTTATTCTATCAAGTGTTTGTTTCAGGATGTTTGATGAACTATACGACAGAATTTGGTAAGCTTACTTGATTGTTTTGTGTTTTCACTTTGAGAGCTTAATCTTTGTTTTAACGTTGTTATGCAGATTTAGGAAGATTGAAGCGCCCCAAAAGACTCATGCACTAACATTCACATTAAGGTTGTCTTTCAGTAATACGCGAAGCTAAGGACTTATGTGTGCGCCTCTCGTTTCTGCCCATTCTTCCACCTAGATGCATTGGTTCCCAACCCAGGCGCAATCTTTGCACACACGCCGAAACAAAGGAAGAAAAGAACTCAAATAATGTTCAAAGTGTTTCAAAAGATTTCTTTGCATAAGGGTGTTTCTGGTAATTTCCACTGAGGCTATAGGCGCCCAACCGACAATGGAGCAAGGCCACGATTGAAACCAAAGGTATCTTAGTCAAAGCTATACATGTTTGGCTGGTAGTAGAGCAATGTCTTAGCTTCCCTCTCCATCCATTACCACCTCATTAAAATACAAAAACCATAATAATCCCGCGCAAATAATGTGCGTACCATGTGAATTCCTAATGCCAAATAGAAAAACTCTAAGGCAAGGTAATCAATTTCATTTGCACACCACACTCTTTAGTGTTTCGTTTTAGCATGTCGCATCGTAAAGTTGAAGTATTATATTGCGTTTGTTTTCGATAACACAAAATATTTGAGTGCATTTGTCTATTTTTGTTGCAGGTAAACTAGAGATCCTGAGTTCAAAAGAATTCTTTGGAACATTATCTACCAAATTCGTCATTTGTTGTTGTGTCCACAACACGCCCCTAATTTCACAAGTGAAATCATGGAACTTGTGGAACTTCACAAGGTGATAAACTAGCAATTGCAAATGAGTTGCAAGTTATGCCGGAGAGGGCTTGAATTTTATGTGTATAATATGGTTTGGATGTAAAATATATTCTATGATCTATGATAGATGTTTGAGCGAAGAACATAAGTTACATTTTGCTAAACAGTTCACATGTCTTTATGTAAGGTTCCACATTCTGCATACATGTCTATCAAAACATTTGCAACTATATCTAACAAAATTCCTCTATATTTTGGCACAGGTTGGGAGTACTTTGGCAAACTTAAACTAATTGGGTTGGAGCCCTGTTTGTTGCATATGGTAAAACAAGGCGAGGAGAATGCTGGCAAATGTAAACAGGAAACCACTCTCTGTGCCTGAGTGGTGCAAGCGGTTGCAAAAGTTGATGAATATGTACAACGACAGTAGAATCGGATGGATAAGAACACAAAGATGGAAGCCTCGTTTATAAGAAGTGTGGAGATGCTCTTCCGCTACAACATCTCGGGTATCATTGGCATGTTTCTTAATCTCATCTACCCACCAAACATAAAATTCCCTAGAGATATGTCATCTCATGGAATGAAGTGATTGAAGGATACTGACAAAATGGGATTGTTGTCTACACTTTGGGAACATTTAAATGCCAAAATATGAACTTTTGTAAATAAACGCCAAGTGTTCAACCAAATGATACAACATGTTATCTTTTAAATGAATATCATAGTTGTATCTTACAGAAGACATGGTCATCGTCAAGAGACATTGTGATTGTTTCATCAAATAAAACAACTGTATATTCACCCCGATCAACTCACCTATACCAACATACGTGTGGCCCATAACAAAATACGAGCTTTATAGCAACGTACGGACATCCATCAAGGCATAGTAGGCAATGTTTTTTGTTGGAAGTTACTATATTTGTCCTCTCCCCATCACACAAACTTAAAATAGAAAAATTACAACTCCAATAAACTAAACATTGTTATCCTCTCCGACGTAAATTGCAACTCATTTAGAACTGCATCGGATTCTTTAATTGCATTCCAGAGAAAATGCTTTGGCTCTTAATTAACATTGCTTCTTCACACGATCTGACAAAAATTTCTCGGTGGATACATGATCTCCAAAGATTTGGTTCTATTTTTTGTTAGATGGAATCATTGAAACAATCTCCCGTGGCCCTGAATGTCTAGTGTGCGCCATCTGTGAGAGCCCTTTTGAAAGGGGCTAACGGATCAAACTACCACATATGCTTAAAATCTAGTTTTTTTGGGACAAGGCTCTTCAAGACACACAGTGCCTTCCCTTCCAAAGTTTCTCAAGTGGCTCGCAAAAACAGAACTTGTATTGTTATGCAAGACAGCATTGCGGGGTCATATGCCACATCCCTAGACGAACTAGCCCAGTCTGTGAAGTCCCTAAATTCTATCAGCAGAGACATCAATAAGCTCTCTCAGTACGTAACCTATAAGGTTTTTTTTAATTTCCTTGTTAATCTGGAATCATACCAGACGAGAAGAAAAAGGGTATTCTGGAAGACATTACAAATGATGCCAAGTTTCGGCCTTATACATTAAATTTTCTCTACATTCTTATTGACAAGAAAAGGATTGACATGTTTGGTGAGATTTTCAAAGAGTTTGAGACTGTCTACAACAAACTGACCGACACAGAGTTGGCAGTTGTGTCTTCTGTAGTCAAGCTTGAGAATTAGATTTCTCTTGGTCCTTCACAAAATCAATGCAATGTTTTTTGTCGATTTAAGTCATATCTTCTGCTAGAGTGTTTTCATAATGGCTTGCTTAAATCTGTTAGGCCATAATTCATCTATTGTTGCCCTGCACTCTTCCTCTGACAGAGGAGTTCGGGATTCTTCTACATGAGCGACACCTCTGTCAATAATAACCTGATCATGCCTTGCTTTCTTGGTGTCACCCAGATTTCACCCAGAAATTTGCGACTACCCTATCCAAAAAAAAATCGTACTTTTAAAATAGTGGGTCGTTTTGTGTTTTTATTGCCTAAAAGTTCTTGTATTGCGTCAAGATAATCCTAAAGAGCCGTATTAGCCTTTTTCGCCAAATACCCATATGCTCAAAGTTGTTATATTCTGTCGTCAGGATTTGTCTACGGGAAATTTGTATTTAATTATTTTGAGCCCCGTATAAAGCTATTTGCGCCCCGTTTTAACTCTGTTATGATCGAATATGTCATTACTCTAATGTACCAGAAGGGTTTTAACTTGGAATAAGTTTTGGGCTTTATTTGTAACTTTTGGCAATTTTTCGTGGTTTTTGTGTTGTCCCGTTTCGTTTTCTGTGAAATTTTTCTAGAACAATTCCTTTGTCGGGTAAGCCCGATTTTTGGCCTGGAGCAGCTGGAAAACATATACGCACGTTATGCCTGGAGGAAGTCGCCATCCGGAGGTCTGGATCACCAGGAAAAAGCGAAGTTGTGCACGGAAAAGCCCCTACGGGGATGGGCGCATTTTTGGAAAACAAAGGATTTAAGCTGCAATGGGAAAAATAGAAGCCGCAGGCAGGGTGGGAATTTTATACCTGCCTAGCAAGGTACTTTTTCCCGTGTTATAAAATTCACTTAAGTTGCAGTGGGAAAGTTAGAGGCCGCAGGCAGGCGGGGAATTTATTACCTATCTTGCAAGGTGAAAATTCCCATGATGAAATAAAAGGAAAGTGACTTAAGTGAAATCATGGGATTTTAGTGCCTGCCCTTGCAAGGTAAATAATCCCATTGTCAAAGTCAAATCACTTAAGTGGATCATGGGATTTTGGTGCCTGCCTTGCAGGGTAAAGAATCCCATTGTGGAAAATTCTTTAAAATAGAATTATATGTGCAAAAAAGTGCTCCCCCTTTGGTGAGATGATGGCAGCCTTTAAGTGATTATTTTAATTAATCTATTCTTTCAAAAAGTGTGCCCAAGCTTGGAGGAAGTCAACAAGTCAAAGAGGGAATAAAAGAAAGGGAATTAAATGCATTAAATTAAATTTATTTAGTGGCTGCCCCCTTCCTCTCAAAAAGTGCGCCCCATTTGGGAGTTATTTAATATTTTTAAAGGCATTAAAACATTAAATTAATTTCTATTTTTAGTGGCTATGGTCAAAGCACACTGTGAAACTTAAGTGAAGTGATGTGTGAAGGATTAAATTGGATTAATTTAATTTATTGGATAGCTGTCCTTAAACATGCTATTTTTAAAAGAGAAGAGCATGATTTTTAATTAATTAATTGCCTTTAATTGTTAGGGCAATTATTAATTATAGAATTGTGAAGGTTATATAAGCATGGGCAGCCATATGGGTGAATTATTTGATTCACAGGTAAAGAATTGCAGCCAAGTGGAAAAGTGCACCCCCCATTAGAAGAAGGATTTTGCTCAGACAAGGTGGCAACAAGCCTAAAAGCTCTAGATTTGGCGCATGCTTTGAAGGAGGTTGATATTTGTCTGCATAATTGTTTGCATAAGTGTTACAGGTGCTCAGGTGTTGTTGAAAGGATTCATGCTCTCTTTATGGTAAGAGGGTTAAGATCTTGAAAAATATGGCAAAGGTGAGATCTTGTATACCAATGTTAGATCTTGATTGTGAAGATCTTATTTTTCATATGTTCGAAGTATTCTTTGTTGTCCTACATGATAATTATTCAAAAAAAAAAGGGTTGCAATGCAAACTATCATGTCTTTGGTGTTAAATGAATATGAGGGTCCCCCACAACCATTGTTATTCATGCTTGAGGAAGGTTTGAGACAAGAGGAGTCATGTATTGCTCGTACTTTAGCCAAAGGTGTTTTGAATCAATGTTCAAGCAAGGTGAAGGCATATATGTTGGCAAGGTCTCCATTTGGTATGAAACAGGATCAAATGGAAGAGATAATGAAATTGATGAGAAGTATGGATGAAAGAATAAGAAAAGAGTAGTGTCCCCCAGATTTCACCCTGAAATCTGGGGACTACACATTTAAAAAAAAAATTGTTCTTTTAAAATAATGGGTCTTTTTGTGTTTTTATTGCCACAACATGTCTATAATATGTTAGGATATTCCCAGTGAATCATATGAGCCAATTTCGACAAATACCCAAATGCCCAAACTCATTTTATCCCTTGGCCAAGTTTTGTCTACGGGGAATTTTTATTTAATTATTTATTGAATAAATAATGCCCCGTTTGAAATAAATTGTGCTCCGGTTGAATCTTGTTGAAGTTTTTGCATACCAGTATCCACTCATCTCAATAGGGTTTTCACCATAAATGAATTCAGAGCTTTGTCTGTGATTTTCTGGCAACGTTTTTCACTTTTTTTATTTCTTTTGCGTTTTTCCTCCGGTTTTTCTCGTCAATTTCTCTGTGAAATTCCCCTAGGTCAATTCCTTTGACAATATAGTCTGTTTAATTGCCTGAAGCATCTGGAGATCATCTACTGACGTAGCACCAGAAAGAATCAGCCTCAAAATGCAAACTTCTAATCAAAAAAGATGAAGTCGTGCATAAAAAGCCTCTCCCAAACAAGTCACACTTTTTGGAATGAATGGGTGTAAGCTGCGATGGAAAATTAGAGGCGGCAGGCAAGCAGGAAATTCTTACATGCCTTTCAAGGTACTTTTTTCCATGAAGTCAAAGTCACTTAAGCTGCGATGGGAAAATTAGAGGTGGCAGGCAGGCGAGAATTTCTTACCTGCCTTGCAGGTTATTTTTTCCCATGAAATCAAAGTCACTTAAGCTGTATTGGCTAGATTTTCTGGATAGCATAAAACCTAGGCAGTCATGAGATAAATCTCCCTCATTTACCGGTGAGGCTCCCGTGTCAGATTTGACAATTAAAGTATGCTAGTATCTATATGGGGTTTTACTTTAACTGTTCAGCTCATGGACCATAGCTGTACAGTTCTACAGCAAGTAAGCAGCTGTTTAAGAAAGGAAATATTTATGGAAGAAGGGAATTATATAAACACAGAGAAGAAATGGGGAAGATGTGCATCCCAATCAATAGATAACAAAGTTGATTGCATGCACATAGAAGAAACCAATAGATATAAACACAGAGAAGAAATGGGGAAGATGTGCATCCCAATCAATAGATAACAGAGTTGATTGCATGCACATAGAAGAAACCAATAGATATAAACACAGAATTATAAGCAAAGGTAGCTCTAAATCTAGATCTGAAATAACACAGTTTATTAAAGATCTAAGATATAAAAGCTAAAAACACAATACACCGTGACACAAAGTTCTCTGGAAATCTGCTCCTATATATTCCTTTGCTTCAAGTGGCTCTCAAGAGTTTCAGCACAAAGTCTGGAACACAAGGATGCTGCTTACAAATTCTGATGATTAACCCGGAGGTTCTTCTCCTACTTATAGAATGTAGGAGGGAAAGTACAAATTGGAAGCTTTTAGTTAAACTGGTGCATGTCGAAGTCGGAGGAAAGAAACAACTAGCAATCTCCATCTTGGAATTCTTTTTTGCATGACATGTATGATTTGCAACTAAAAATAGAACCTTCTATTTTGCACGTCCGCAACCTATCTCCAAGTAGTTGACTTCTTCAAGTAATGGCTTTTAAACCAATCACTTAAGTTGTATAATTTAAATGATTGCTCAATTACTTTGTCGGAGGAAAGAAGAAGGAAAAGGAAAGCTGCAGTCTTGTGCTTTTTCATGTCTGCATGCAGCTAATTCTTTTGCCTTTGACTCTTGCCAAACTGGATCTAGGAGTAGCTGGATCTGGAAGCAAGCTAGAATTGGAAACGGTTGGATCTGGAAGCAAGTGACTATGATTTGCGTGCGGGTATTGCCTTTGACATGTCTTCCCTTTTATCTTTGAATCTTTTGCATTTCTTCTCCAGTGCATGCATCAATGCAATGTTTGCCGTAGATAACGCATCATCCGTATTTTTAATTGCATATGAGCAATTAAAAATTCTGGAAAGCACTCCGGATGAATGAAAATTCAATGAAGGCTTCAACTGGAAGATGGGAGCATTTTGCACAAGATCTTGAAAGGAATTTTCCACGCACTGACTTCTTCACGGGCTGCATTCGAAACAAGAGGATGAAGCCTTTGTGCCGGAAGCTTTTGCAACTATGAGATCTGGATCTAGATCTGGATCTACATATGGATTTGCATCTGCATCTGGGTCTGCACCTGCATAACAAACTCTGACAACTAGGCTGTGGACGGAAAAGATGCAGCTCGAATAATTCCATTGCTTTTAATCTTGGTGTCACTCAGATTTCACCCCGAAATCTGAGACTACCCAATTCGAAAAAATTTCGTACTTTTAAAATAGTGGGTCATTTGTTGTTTTTATTGCCTGAAAGTTCTTGTATTGCGTCAAAATAATCCCAAAGGACCATATTAGCCCTTTTCGCCAAATACCCAGATGCCCAAAATTGTTTTATTCTGTCGTCGGGATTTGTCTGCGGGAAATTTGTATTTAATTATTTTGAGCCCCGTGTGAAGCTATTTGCGCTCCGTTTTAACTCCGTTATAAGCGAATATGTTATTATTCCTGTATACCAGAAGGATTTTAACTTATTTTAAGTTTTGGGCTTTATTTGTAACTTTTGGCAATTTTTTCGTGTTTTTGTGGTGTCCCGTTCTGTTTTCTGTGAAATTTCTCTGGAACAACTCCTTCGCCGGGTAAGCCCGATTTTTGGCCTGGAGCAGCTGGAAAACATACACGCACATTTTGCCCGGAGGAAGTCATCATCGGAGGTCTGGATCACTGGGAAAAAGCGAAGTCGTGCACAGGAAAGCCCCTGCGGGGATGGGTGCATTTTTGGAAAACAAAGGATTTAAGCTGCGATGGGAAAAATATAAGCCGCAGGCAGGATGGGAATTGTATACCTGCCTGGCAGGGTACTTTTTCCCGTGTTATAAAAAGTCACTTAAGCTGCAGTGGGAAAAATAGAGGCTGCAGGCAGGTGGGAATTTATTGCCTACCTTGCAGGGTGAAAATTCCCATGATATAATAAAAGGAAAGTGACTTAAGTGAAATCATGGGATTTTAGTGCCTACCCTTGCAGGGTAAAGAATCCCATTGTCAAAGTCAAATCACTTAAGTGGATCATGGGATTGTGGTGCCTACCTTGCAGGGTAAAGAATCCCATTATGGTGAAAATTCTTAAAAATAGAATTACATGTGCAAAAAAGTGCGCCCCCTTTGGTAAAGGATTAAAGTGATTAAATTGATTATTTTTAAAATCTTTCTCCTTGGAAAAAGTGCGCCCAAGCTAGAGGAGGTCAAAAAGTCAAAGGAGAAATAAAAGAAAGGGATTAAATTAATTAAATTTAATTTATTTTAGTGGCTGCCCCTCTCCTTGGAAAAGTGCGCCCCATTTAGGAGTTATTTAATGATTTTAAATGCATTAAATCATTAAATTAATTTCTATTTTCAGTGGCTATGGTCAAAGCACACTGTGAGGCTAAAGTTAAGTGCTGTGTGAAGGATTAAATTGGATTAATTTAATTTATTGGATGGCTGTCCTTAAACATGCTATTTTTAAAAGAGGAAAGCATGATTTTTAATTAATTAATTGCCTTTAATTGTTAGGGCAATTATTAATTATAGAATTGTGAAGGTTATATAAGCATGGGCAGCCATATGGATTTATTATTCAACACACAGGTAAAGAATTGCAGCAAGGAGAAAAAGTGCGCCCCCATTAGAGGAAGGATTTTGCACAGACAAAGTGCTAACAAAGGCTAAAAGCTTCCAGATTTGGCGCATTCTTTGGAAAAGGTTCATCTTCGTCTGCACAATTGTTTTCACAGGTGTTAAAAAGGAGCTCAGGTGTTTGATTGAAAGGATTCATGCTCTCTTTATGTGCAAATTAAACACCAATTTTTGGGGCAGCAGGCTTGAAAAGTGCAGATTTTTATAATTCAAATTCACTATTCATGCTCTGGTGGCCATTTTTGTCTGAATAAATTGCAGGAACTCATTACAGGTGCTTTATAAAAGAAAAGGAGCATTTATCAATGTCCAATACATTGCAAATATCCTCCGAATCTGAAGAATTGTCCAGATCTGCACCAGTATTGAAGAAAGCAGGCCAAATTAGAAGAAAAAGAATTATTCAGACAAAGATTGATAAAGCCATGGCAAAAGGAGATGAAAAAAGAGAGCACGATGGATTCATGCATTGCTTCTAAGCTTACAGACATAGGAGACACGGATCTAGACCCAGAACCTCTTTCTGATTTGATAGATAGATCCAGAGTTGGAAAGACTTCACTCATGCGTGCAGTCAAAAGTACTGGAATTATTCGAGCTGCAGCTTTCCCGTGTACAGCCCAATTGCCAGAGTTTGTGATGGAGTGTGCTAGATCTTATCATCCTTCATCCAGATCAGTGCGTGATGTTGCGGGAAAGACAATAATTCGTTTGGATGCAGAATTCTTCGATTATTGTTTGAAGATTCCAGTACGAAAGGTGGTGACTTCTATTAGCATTCAGGATGCTGACAGTAGGTGGGAAAAGCATAGAGCTGACTGTGTGAGCATCATGAATAGCCGGTTCATGAAGAAGCCTAGATCCCCTTCCAGGTTCCCGAGAACTCTTCCACGATCCAATTTGGTGCAGGAGGAGGCGGATGATATTGTCAAATTGCTATGCAGGTTGAATGGTGAAGCGAATGCCTACACTTTCCGGACATGGATGTATGTATGCTTCATCAGGACCATTGAAATCAACAAGGTTGATTCTATAATCAGTTGGTCAGAAATTATTAGCAGCAACATCGGTGAGCAACTGCGGAAACGTAAAGCATACCTTCAGCTTCAAGATGACTTCATACTTGGTATATGCTGCGGCTTCACAGGGTGTCTTTTTTCCAAGCTGGATAGATGTGGTATTCTTTCCAAGGATCCCATTTTCGAGTGCTACCCACAGCTTACTGCACCTGCGTGCGAGAAGGACTTCAAAGTGATCAACGATGGTTTCTTCTACGATTTCATCTGCAGGTTAGACAAAGACTTGAAGACTCACAGGGTAAGCAAGGAAGCATGGGAAGCAGTGTCCAAGATTGGCAGTGTATTCATCCAGTTTGCAGATTTCACATATCTCAGGGTTACGAGCTTTTCAGGTGAACCAACAAAGATGCCAAGGTACCCGAGTGACAGATTGATTGCCATGGAGCTAAGCAGGCAACTTGTGGAGTTACACGACCTTCAGTCGAAGCGGCACAAGTCTACGGGCTACTTCCCACTCACTGTGGGATATTACAGTTGCATCAGCATTCACAGAGCTCGAGGAATGGAAGCACAAATGTTGTCCGAGTATGAGCAAGAGTTCTTCCCTGCACGGCTTAATTTCGATCCATTTGGAATAGCCAGGAAGACAATCTCCCAGGAGTACGCACATGTGCCTTCGTTAGAAGATTTCTGGATGAAGTGCAGAAGTGAGTACGAGGTCAGAAAGAAAGATTTCAGCAGGCTGTCGGCAAAGCAAGTATTTGACTTTGGACTAGCGCGGATACCTGCGGATCTTAAAGATGATGGGAACGTGGTACTTGACACTTACCATCAAATGGGAGGAGATAAAGCTCTACTACAGGATAGCAATGACGGCTGCAGCACAATAGAAGAAAGATCTGGAGCTGTGTTGGTGAGTACTTCAAGATGGCTGCTAACGAAGGGATACTGCCTTGATGAAGTATTGATGAATCAAATCACGGGCAACTTCGGCGCAGGAGATTCCCTCAAGCGAAAGCATGAAGGAGAGAGCAGCAGAAGGTCCGAGAAGTTGAAAGTACGCAGAAGATCTCAAGAGAAAGAGAAGACCACTTCTACGACCATAGCTTTGACTCCGACTTCTCCAGTACCTAGTGGATCACCAACTATTGCACCACAGCAGCAGGATGTTTCCATGCCTTCATTAAAACCAGCAACGTTCATCTTCTCTCCGCAGCCACTTCGTTCAGCACCCATTCCAGAGGAGATGTTGAAGCTGCATATGACGGAGTTCGAAAGAGCTTTGTCCTTGGATGTTTCAGAAGATGGCAGCCATGATACTGTGGCACTTTCTGATGGAGAGGATGCAGAGCGGGAAATAGTAGCGCACTCAGCAACTTCTCATTCTCCGAGAAGTAATTTCTCGGAATGGTTAGCTTTGCAGTTGGTTCCGGAAGCAAGAATAGAGATGAACTTAGAGGAACATGACTTGCAGCTACTTCAGGATCTGAGCAGAAGAGACAGAAGGCCTAAAGTTGCTAAAGCAACTTCTAGGTTGATCATCGAGGATTCGGGAGAGAAGTTTGCTGAGATATTAATCCCGGCGGAAGGAAAGGTAGAAGAGGAACTCACGGCAGAAGATGTGACGGTGACCAAAATACCACTCGGTCAAGCTACCACTGAAGGATTGAAGCAAGACACGCAGACGTTGCTGGATGCTTTGTTCCTTAGGCTTGACAGTGAAAAGGCGGAGAAAGAAGAGCTACAGAAGCAAATCTCAATTATGTGAGATCATAGCCAAGGTTGCTAAATCTTCCGTTCAGCCCATTTCAGCGCAGGTGAGTGATCATCTTATGCAGGAAATGGAAGATGCAAGCAATCAAGTAAAGGCTATTGACGAATGGAAGGATCTGATTATTCGTCAAGCTTCTGTGCAACTTGGGGAAGTGCCAGCCCGCCTAAAGGTTATGAACGATGCAGAAAATCAACTAAAGCAACTGATAGAAAGCATAAAAGGAATAAATACAGTTGCAGAGAGTAACCTGAGTGTTTTGGCCGAGATCAACAAGCTGCCGGGAGATGTATCGGCAGGCAGCAGGAAGGAGGGGAAATTCTTACATGCCTTTCAAGGTACTTTTTTCCATGAAGTCAAAGTCACTTAAGCTGCGATGGGAAAAATTAGAGGTGGCAGGCAGGCGAGAATTTCTTACCTGCCTTGCAGGTTATTTTTCCCATGAAATCAAGTCACTTAAGCGTATTGGCTAGATTTTCTGGATAGCATAAAACCTAGGCAGTCATGAGATAAATCTCCCTCATTTACCGGTGAGGCTCCCGTGTCAGATTTGACAATTAAAGTATGCTAGTATCTATATGGGGTTTTACTTTAACTGTTCAGCTCATGGACCATAGCTGTACAGTTCTACAGCAAGTAAGCAGCTGTTTAAGAAAGGAAATATTTATGGAAGAAGGGAATTATATAAACACAGAGAAGAAATGGGGAAGATGTGCATCCCAATCAATAGATAACAAAGTTGATTGCATGCACATAGAAGAAACCAATAGATATAAACACAGAGAAGAAATGGGGAAGATGTGCATCCCAATCAATAGATAACAGAGTTGATTGCATGCACATAGAAGAAACCAATAGATATAAACACAGAATTATAAGCAAAGGTAGCTCTAAATCTAGATCTGAAATAACACAGTTTATTAAAGATCTAAGATATAAAAGCTAAAAACACAATACACCGTGACACAAAGTTCTCTGGAAATCTGCTCCTATATATTCCTTTGCTTCAAGTGGCTCTCAAGAGTTTCAGCACAAAGTCTGAACACAAGGATGCTGCTTACAAATTCTGATGATTAACCCGGAGGTTCTTCTCCTACTTATAGAATGTAGGAGGGAAAGTACAAATTGGAAGCTTTTAGTTAAACTGGTGCATGTCGAAGTCGGAGGAAAGAAACAACTAGCAATCTCCATCTTGGAATTCTTTTTTGCATGACATGTATGATTTGCAACTAAAAATAGAACCTTCTATTTTGCACGTCCGCAACCTATCTCCAAGTAGTTGACTTCTTCAAGTAATGGCTTTTAAACCAATCACTTAAGTTGTATAATTTAAATGATTGCTCAATTACTTTGTCGGAGGAAAGAAGAAGGAAAAGGAAAGCTGCAGTCTTGTGCTTTTTCATGTCTGCATGCAGCTAATTCTTTTGCCTTTGACTCTTGCCAAACTGGATCTAGGAGTAGCTGGATCTGGAAGCAAGCTAGAATTGGAAACGGTTGGATCTGGAAGCAAGTGACTATGATTTGCGTGCGGGTATTGCCTTTGACATGTCTTCCCTTTTATCTTTGAATCTTTTGCATTTCTTCTCCAGTGCATGCATCAATGCAATGTTTGCCGTAGATAACGCATCATCCGTATTTTTAATTGCATATGAGCAATTAAAAATTCTGGAAAGCACTCCGGATGAATGAAAATTCAATGAAGGCTTCAACTGGAAGATGGGAGCATTTTGCACAAGATCTTGAAAGGAATTTTCCACGCACTGACTTCTTCACGGGCTGCATTCGAAACAAGAGGATGAAGCCTTTGTGCCGGAAGCTTTTGCAACTATGAGATCTGGATCTAGATCTGGATCTACATATGGATTTGCATCTGCATCTGGGTCTGCACCTGCATAACAAACTCTGACAACTAGGCTGTGGACGGAAAAAGATGCAGCTCGAATAATTCCATTGCTTTTAATCTTGGTGTCACTCAGATTTCACCCCGAAATCTGAGACTACCCAATTCGAAAAAATTTCGTACTTTTAAAATAGTGGGTCATTTGTTGTTTTTATTGCCTGAAAGTTCTTGTATTGCGTCAAAATAATCCCAAAGGACCATATTAGCCCTTTTCGCCAAATACCCAGATGCCCAAAATTGTTTTATTCTGTCGTCGGGATTTGTCTGCGGGAAATTTGTATTTAATTATTTTGAGCCCCGTGTGAAGCTATTTGCGCTCCGTTTTAACTCCGTTATAAGCGAATATGTTATTATTCCTGTATACCAGAAGGATTTTAACTTATTTTAAGTTTTGGGCTTTATTTGTAACTTTTGGCAATTTTTCGTGTTTTTGTGGTGTCCCGTTCTGTTTTCTGTGAAATTTCTCTGGAACAACTCCTTCGCCGGGTAAGCCCGATTTTTGGCCTGGAGCAGCTGGAAAACATACACGCACATTTTGCCCGGAGGAAGTCATCATCGGAGGTCTGGATCACTGGGAAAAAGCGAAGTCGTGCACAGGAAAGCCCCTGCGGGGATGGGTGCATTTTTGGAAAACAAAGGATTTAAGCTGCGATGGGAAAAATATAAGCCGCAGGCAGGATGGGAATTGTATACCTGCCTGGCAGGGTACTTTTTCCCGTGTTATAAAAGTCACTTAAGCTGCAGTGGGAAAAATAGAGGCTGCAGGCAGGTGGGAATTTATTGCCTACCTTGCAGGGTGAAAATTCCCATGATATAATAAAAGGAAAGTGACTTAAGTGAAATCATGGGATTTTAGTGCCTACCTTGCAGGGTAAAGAATCCCATTGTCAAAGTCAAATCACTTAAGTGGATCATGGGATTGTGGTGCCTACCTTGCAGGGTAAAGAATCCCATTATGGTGAAAATTCTTAAAATAGAATTACATGTGCAAAAAAGTGCGCCCCCTTTGGTAAAGGATTAAAGTGATTAAATTGATTATTTTTAATAATCTTTCTCCTTGGAAAAAGTGCGCCCAAGCTAGAGGAGGTCAAAAAGTCAAAGGAGAAATAAAAGAAAGGGATTAAATTAATTAAATTTAATTTATTTTAGTGGCTGCCCCTCTCCTTGGAAAAGTGCGCCCCATTTAGGAGTTATTTAATGATTTTAAATGCATTAAATCATTAAATTAATTTCTATTTTCAGTGGCTATGGTCAAAGCACACTGTGAGGCTAAAGTTAAGTGCTGTGTGAAGGATTAAATTGGATTAATTTAATTTATTGGATGGCTGTCCTTAAACATGCTATTTTTAAAAGAGGAAAGCATGATTTTTAATTAATTAATTGCCTTTAATTGTTAGGGCAATTATTAATTATAGAATTGTGAAGGTTATATAAGCATGGGCAGCCATATGGATTTATTATTCAACACACAGGTAAAGAATTGCAGCAAGGAGAAAAAGTGCGCCCCCATTAGAGGAAGGATTTTGCACAGACAAAGTGCTAACAAAGGCTAAAAGCTTCCAGATTTGGCGCATTCTTTGGAAAAGGTTCATCTTCGTCTGCACAATTGTTTTCACAGGTGTTAAAGGAGCTCAGGTGTTGATTGAAAGGATTCATGCTCTCTTTATGTGCAAATTAAACACCAATTTTTGGGGCAGCAGGCTTGAAAAGTGCAGATTTTTATAATTCAAATTCACTATTCATGCTCTGGTGGCCATTTTTGTCTGAATAAATTGCAGGAACTCATTACAGGTGCTTTATAAAAGAAAAGGAGCATTTATCAATGTCCAATACATTGCAAATATCCTCCGAATCTGAAGAATTGTCCAGATCTGCACCAGTATTGAAGAAAGCAGGCCAAATTAGAAGAAAAAGAATTATTCAGACAAAGATTGATAAAGCCATGGCAAAAGGAGATGAAAAAGAGAGCACGATGGATTCATGCATTGCTTCTAAGCTTACAGACATAGGAGACACGGATCTAGACCCAGAACCTCTTTCTGATTTGATAGATAGATCCAGAGTTGGAAAGACTTCACTCATGCGTGCAGTCAAAAGTACTGGAATTATTCGAGCTGCAGCTTTCCCGTGTACAGCCCAATTGCCAGAGTTTGTGATGGAGTGTGCTAGATCTTATCATCCTTCATCCAGATCAGTGCGTGATGTTGCGGGAAAGACAATAATTCGTTTGGATGCAGAATTCTTCGATTATTGTTTGAAGATTCCAGTACGAAAGGTGGTGACTTCTATTAGCATTCAGGATGCTGACAGTAGGTGGGAAAAGCATAGAGCTGACTGTGTGAGCATCATGAATAGCCGGTTCATGAAGAAGCCTAGATCCCCTTCCAGGTTCCCGAGAACTCTTCCACGATCCAATTTGGTGCAGGAGGCGGATGATATTGTCAAATTGCTATGCAGGTTGAATGGTGAAGCGAATGCCTACACTTTCCGGACATGGATGTATGCTTTCATCAGGACCATTGAAATCAACAAGGTTGATTCTATAATCAGTTGGTCAGAAATTATTAGCAGCAACATCGGTGAGCAACTGCGGAACGTAAAGCATACCTTCAGCTTCAAGATGACTTCATACTTGGTATATGCTGCGGCTTCACAGGGTGTCTTTTCCAAGCTGGATAGATGTGGTATTCTTTCCAAGGATCCCATTTTCGAGTGCTACCCACAGCTTACTGCACCTGCGTGCGAGAAGGACTTCAAAGTGATCAACGATGGTTTCTTCTACGATTTCATCTGCAGGTTAGACAAAGACTTGAAGACTCACAGGGTAAGCAAGGAAGCATGGGAAGCAGTGTCCAAGATTGGCAGTGTATTCATCCAGTTTGCAGATTTCACATATCTCAGGGTTACGAGCTTTTCAGGTGAACCAACAAAGATGCCAAGGTACCCGAGTGACAGATTGATTGCCATGGAGCTAAGCAGGCAACTTGTGGAGTTACACGACCTTCAGTCGAAGCGGCACAAGTCTACGGGCTACTTCCCACTCACTGTGGGATATTACAGTTGCATCAGCATTCACAGAGCTCGAGGAATGGAAGCACAAATGTTGTCCGAGTATGAGCAAGAGTTCTTCCCTGCACGGCTTAATTTCGATCCATTTGGAATAGCCAGGAAGACAATCTCCCAGGAGTACGCACATGTGCCTTCGTTAGAAGATTTCTGGATGAAGTGCAGAAGTGAGTACGAGGTCAGAAAGAAAGATTTCAGCAGGCTGTCGGCAAAGCAAGTATTTGACTTTGGACTAGCGCGGATACCTGCGGATCTTAAAGATGATGGGAACGTGGTACTTGACACTTACCATCAAATGGGAGGAGATAAAGCTCTACTACAGGATAGCAATGACGGCTGCAGCACAATAGAAGAAAGATCTGGAGCTGTGTTGGTGAGTACTTCAAGATGGCTGCTAACGAAGGGATACTGCCTTGATGAAGTATTGATGAATCAAATCACGGGCAACTTCGGCGCAGGAGATTCCCTCAAGCGAAAGCATGAAGGAGAGAGCAGCAGAAGGTCCGAGAAGTTGAAAGTACGCAGAAGATCTCAAGAGAAAGAGAAGACCACTTCTACGACCATAGCTTTGACTCCGACTTCTCCAGTACCTAGTGGATCACCAACTATTGCACCACAGCAGCAGGATGTTTCCATGCCTTCATTAAAACCAGCAACGTTCATCTTCTCTCCGCAGCCACTTCGTTCAGCACCCATTCCAGAGGAGATGTTGAAGCTGCATATGACGGAGTTCGAAAGAGCTTTGTCCTTGGATGTTTCAGAAGATGGCAGCCATGATACTGTGGCACTTTCTGATGGAGAGGATGCAGAGCGGGAAATAGTAGCGCACTCAGCAACTTCTCATTCTCCGAGAAGTAATTTCTCGGAATGGTTAGCTTTGCAGTTGGTTCCGGAAGCAAGAATAGAGATGAACTTAGAGGAACATGACTTGCAGCTACTTCAGGATCTGAGCAGAAGAGACAGAAGGCCTAAAGTTGCTAAAGCAACTTCTAGGTTGATCATCGAGGATTCGGGAGAGAAGTTTGCTGAGATATTAATCCCGGCGGAAGGAAAGGTAGAAGAGGAACTCACGGCAGAAGATGTGACGGTGACCAAAATACCACTCGGTCAAGCTACCACTGAAGGATTGAAGCAAGACACGCAGACGTTGCTGGATGCTTTGTTCCTTAGGCTTGACAGTGAAAAGGCGGAGAAAGAAGAGCTGCAGAAGCAAATATCTCAATTATGTGAGATCATAGCCAAGGTTGCTAAACCTTCCGTTCAGCCCATTTCAGCGCAAGTGAGTGATCATCTTATGCAGGAAATGGAAGATGCAAGCAATCAAGTAAAGGCTATTGACGAATGGAAGGATCTGATTATTCGTCAAGCTTCTGTGCAACTTGGGGAAGTGTCAGCCCGCCTAAAGGTTATGAACGATGCAGCAAATCAACTAAAGCAACTGATAGAAAGCATAGAAGGAATGAATACAGTTGCAGAGAGTAACCTGAGTATTTTGGCTGAGATCAACAAGCTGCCGGGAGATGTATTGGTTGCAAAACAAATTGTGCCGGATGGATCAGTCGAGAAGGGGAAGCAGCTAGAGTTTGCAGTATCTTTCCGTTTGGAGATCTGCAGAGTTTTGCTGAAGAGGATGCAGGCGCTTGAGAGTAGAACATCAGATTTGCCGGACAGTATTATTTCTTTCACTGAGGAAAGAGTGGATGGAGGTATTACTTCATACGTGCGGATTGTTTCTAACGAGGTGCATGATTCCCTGGAGGGTTCTCTTCTGATGGTGCAAAAGAGGATTGATAAAGCCACCAAGCCTTTCACGATGAACTCTATCAGTAGGCTGGTGACACTGCAGGCAGACATTGCGAGATTTGGGCCAAGTTTGGAAGAAGTGGAAGCATGCAGCAAAGTGTTGAATGAAGGATTGCTGCAATTCAGGACAGAAAAGGAAGCAGTAGCTAAAACAGATGGAAAGATGCTGAACTATATGTTCGACAAGTATATCAGATATCAGAACAAGAAGAAGATGTAGATGTTACAGCTGGCATGACTTCTTCTATTTCTTTCTTCTTCTACTTTCTATGTTCCCGGATGAAATTGTAAACTTCTAAGTTATTGGTTTTGCAACCATTACTTGAAGTCATGTGGAACCTTTCTATTAGTTAAGTGATACATGTGTCACTTAGGAAGAAGTTAGTTGAGGATGATTGCCAAATGTCATCTTTACTTGTTGTTCATACTTTAGTTCAGTTTGAGTCTTCTATTTGTACTTTCCCTCCTACATTCTATAAGTAGGAGAAGAACCTACGGGTTAATCATCGATCAGAATTTGTGAGAAGCAATCTTGTGTTCTAGACTTTGTGTTGAACCCCTGAGAGCCACTTGTTGCAGAGGAATACAAAGAAGCAGGTTTCCGGGAGAACTTTGTGTCACGGCGTACTGTGTTTCTTGCTTTTAAATCTTAGATCTTTAAAGTAAACTTTGTGTTATTTTAGATCTGGATCTAGAACTGCCTTTGCTTTAAAATTCTGTGTGTTCAAATCTATTTAAGTTTCTTCTATGTGCATGCAATTAGCTCTGCTATCTACTGATTGGGATGCACATCTTCCTTATTTCTTCTCTGTAATTCCTCTACTTCCTTCTTCTATAATTTTCCTTTCGTAAACAGCTGCTTACTTGCTGCAGAACTTCTTAGTTATGGTTCATGAACTAAGTGGTTAAAGTAAAAACCCTTGATAGATAAAAACACATTTATATTGACAAATCTGACACGGGGAGCCTCACCGGTTAAATGAGGGAGATTTATCTCATGACTGCCTAGGTTTGATGCTATTGCAGAAAATCTAGCCAACATGGATCTTCGACGCATGAGTTACACGTGATGGTTGGCTGCAAGCATTGAGAAAAATCTGTCCTGCTCTGAGGTGTTTCCCTCAATGGTGAGAAAAGAAGGGATCCAAGCCTAGATCCGTGTCTCCAATATTTGCAAATTTAGAAGTAATGAATGACTTCGTTGTGCTCGCTAAAAAATCTTTCGTTCGCCAGGTAGATATGGTCTAGAAGTGTCTGATACAATTCTTTAAGAGCTTATTTGAGAGAGAAATCTTGACAAGCTAGTGCAGATCTGGATAATCCTTCAGATTCAAATTGAAATATGCTATGTATTGGACGTAGCATATAAGATCCTTTTCTTCATAATACGCACATCAATCTAAGATCCTGGAGTGAGATTTATGACAGTAGTGGCAACCATAGCATGTACAGTGAATTTTAATCACAAAAATCTGCATATTCAAGTTCTACTGGCCCAAAATTTGATGTTTTATTCGCATGCAAAGCCAAGCATGAATTTTTCCAACGTCACCTGAGCACCTGTATCACTTATGCAAACAATTATGCTAGACACAAATCATGCCTTCTTCAAGCTGTGCGCCAAAATTGGATGCTTTTAACATCAGATTCACCTTCTGTTGAGCAAAAATTCTCTTCAAATGAGGCGCACTTTTCCTCTGGGCTGCACTTTTTTACCTGTGAATTATGATATATTCATCCTTATGGCCAGCCCATGCTTATATAACCCTGTGATTCTATAATTAATAATAATGCCTTTGCTAAAGTTCCTGGCAATTAATTAATTAATTAAATGGGATGCTTCACTCTTTAAATGGGTGCACCTAAAATGTGCATGACTTAAGGCTAGCCATCCAATAAATTAAATTTAAGTAAAGGGTTTAATCATTACTGCTTCAGTTAACTTAAGCGTCACAGTGTGCTTTGACCTTAGCCACTGAAAATAAAGGATTTAATTTAATCATTTAATACTATTTAAAAAGTATTATTTCTTTCCCAAAAGGGGTCACTTTTTGACATAATGGGGCTGCCATTAAATAAATTAAATTTATTTAATTTTAGATAGTTACCTATTTTTAAATCTACTTTTTGTCCACTTAACCCCTTTGTTGACTTTTCCACAAGCCTGGGGTGCCAGAGATGATTTGGGTGGATCAAAGATTAATCAAATAAATATTTAATGCATTATTACTTGACCCAAAGGTGGGTCAATGCACTTTTTGGAATAAAGAAGTGTTCTATTTTTAAGAAGATCACATGACAATGGAAAGGATTATTTACCCTGCAAGGCAGCCCTGAGAAATCCCATGATCCCACTTAAGTGCATTTGACTTTCACAATGGGATTGTTTACCCTGCAAGATAGCAATAAAATTCCATGATTTCACTTCAAGTGACTATTTCTTTTATTCACAATGGGAATTTTTACCCTGTCAAGGCTGACGAAGAAATTCCCGCCTGCCTGTATGCCTCTAATTTTTCCCATTGTCAGACTTAAGTGACGTTGCCATCCATGGGAAAAAGTACCCTGCAAGGCAGAGCTTGCTGGCAACAACTCCCATCTACCTGTTACTTCTTATTTTTCCATGATCCACTTAAATGACTTTTTTTTCCAAAAATGCACCCATACACTCTTAAAAGAGGCTTTTTAGTGCATGACTTCGCCTTTTCCCAATGAACTAGACCTTTGATGGCGACTTCGTTCTGGCACAATGTGCGTATGTGATCTCGGAGCATACTCCAGGCCAAGAATCAGGCTAAATTGGCAAAGGAATTGATCTAGAGAAATTTCACAGAAAACGAAATGGGAAAACACAAAAACACGAAAACATTGCCAAAAGTCACAAATAAATCGCAGAACTTATTTTAGTTAAAACCCTACTGGTATGTAGGAATAAATTTGAAATATGTTGAATCACAACAATTGGTTAAAACGGAGCGCAAATTGCCTCAAACGAGGCTCAAAATAATTAAATACAAATTTCCCGCAGACAAATCCCGACTTGTTCATAATATAACAATTTTGGATCATCTGGGTATGTGGCGAAAAAGACTAATATGGCTCTTTGAGAAAGATCTTGACGCAATATAAGAACTTTCTAAGGCAATAAAAACACAAAACGACCCATTATTTTAAAAGTACAAAAAAATTTCTTACCTGCCTTGCAGGGTATATGGGTCAAAGTTACTTAAGTTACGATGGGAAAATTTCAGGCGACAGGCATGAATTTCTTACCTGCCTTGTAGGGTATTTTTTCCCATGAAATCAAAGTCCAAGTTGCAATGGGAATATTAGAGGTGGTAGGCAGGTGAGAATTTCTTACCTGCCTTGCAGGGTAAAAATTCCCATTATAAAATAAAAATCATTTAAAGTACCTCGGGAATTTCTTACCTGCCTTGCAGGGTGAAAATTCCCATGATAAAATCAAAATCACTTAAGTGAAAGAGAGGGATTTTTGGAGCTGCAGTGCAGTGCAGTGCAGGGGTAGAAATTCCCATCAAGTTGAAACTTCTTATTTTTTAGCAATTCCTCTTGCTCAAAAAATGCAACCCACCTTGGGTGAATAACAATGCAATTAATAATATTTATTAATGGTGATTATTCACCCAATTTTGGCTCCATAAATAGAAGGAAAGTCAATGCAAGTGGAAGACTAAGGAGAAGTCAATGATGCATGCTAAAAACCTATAAATAAAATAATTTATTTAAAAGCAACCTGCAACATGCATAATTGGGTGCCCAATTTAGGGTGGAATAAACATGATTGTTTATTAATTATATTAGCCATAAATAGTCAAAGGACAATTATTAAAAATAGTATCTTTGAGGATTATATAAGCATGGGCATGCCATAATGAATAAGCAATTAATTCTTTTTGCCAACAGGATTGCAAGCCTAGATAGGTTTTCGCGCCAAAGAAGGAGTACATAATTTTGCATTAAAGAGTTTATTTTCCATATGCCATGGGAGCTTCCAGTTTTGGCGCCTAGGGTTGGAATAGCCTAATTTTGGTCATTCTGAGCATATGCATGTTGGTATAAGTGCTTTGGTGAATTAAATAATATTTTTGCTTGCATTTGCATGCAAACAAAACCTCAAATTCTAGGGGCAGCAGGCTTTATATGCAGACTATTTGGTGATACAAAATCAAGTATTCATGCCATGGACTCCATCTTTGTCTGAATTAAATTGCAAGGTATTCATCACAGGTGCTCAAATCAATGTCAGCATTACATTGAATATATCTTATAAATGAACGCCTTGTCAGAGATGCACAAATGGGTGGATCACAAAAGATTCCGGCATAGATAAGATAAAGATAAAGCTAAATATATTAATATCCAACGAATGACCACAAAAGTAGGTCAATGGGATTGCAGCGTGAACAATATACAAAGTGCGAGCGGGGACAACTCAAAAACGAGTTACCAAAAACAGAGAAGAAGAGAAAAGACAGCAGAATTAAAAGAAAAAGAGCTCAGACAGAGATTGTTCCATCCATGATGAAGCATGATGAAAAAGAAAGATCAACAGAATCATGCATAGCTTCTAGATTTGCTGAAGTCAATGATACAGACATAGGCCCTGAACCTATCACCAGATTTAATTGACAGATCCAGACTCTCATAATTGCAAAGGCTTCCGGCAAAAATTCATCCTCTTGTTTTTTAACGTAGCTTGTGTAGAAGTCAGTGCATGGAAAATTCCTTCTAGGATCTTGTGCATGTGATCCCAATCTTCCAGTTGAAGCCTTCATTGAATTTACTTGTACTTTCCTTCACCCGGAGTGCTTTTCAGAATATTTAAAAGCGCTCTTATGCAAGTTAAAAATAAAAAATGATGAGTTTTGTCTGAATTATTTACGACAAACATTGCACTGGTGCATGTACTGAAGAAGAATTGCAAAAGCTTCAAGGATAAGAGGGGAAGACACGTTAGAGGTAGCACCAACAGGCAAATCACAGTCAGTTGTTTCTAGATCCAGTTTGGTGAGAATCAAAGGAAATAATTCAACAGTCTATGGGAGTATCTTAGATCTTCGGCAAAGATATCATTCAGATCATTCATTGCTAAAATAGAGGAATCAGAAGTACAATACAGAGTTGGAACCGCATGCAGAATATGGAAGAAGAACAAGACTGGGAGGGTTGCAGCTTTCTTCTTATTTCTTTTCCTCTTTCTTCTTCTTTTTCTTATTGTCTCCAACAAAGTAATTGAAAAATCAATTAAATTATAAAACTTAAGTGATTGGTTTAAAAGCCGTTACTTGAAAAAGTCAATTACTTGGAAATAGGTGGCAGACATGTAAAATAGAAGGTTCTATTTTTCAGTTATAAATCATGCATGCCATGCAAAGAGAAATTCCAGGAGGAAGATTGCAAGTTGTTTCCTTTTTCATAGCTTTCACATGTGGGAATTCATTCAATACTTCCTATTTGTAATTGCCCTTTGTACACTATAAATAGAGGAAGAACCTACAGGTTAAAGGATCAGAATTTGTAATCAGCATTCTTGTGTTCCAGACTTTGAGCTAAAACCCCTGATAGTTTTCTGCAAGCAAAAGAATAGAGAAGAGGCAGATTTCCGAAGAACTTTGTGTCAACGGTGCATTCGTTTCTTATTCTTTTTAGATCTCTGCACAAGCTTTGTGTTGTCTTAGATCTAGATCTGAAACTTTCCTTTGCTTCAAATTCTACATTTTAATAATCTATGTGCATGCAATCAACTCTGTAAACTATTGTTTGGGTTGCACATCCTCTCTACTTTCTTTTGTTTCCTATTATTTTCCTCTTCTACAGATTTTTCCTTTCTTTTACAGCTGCTTACTTGCTGCAGAATTGTCTAGCTATGGTTCATGAGCTACTTAGTTAAAGTAATACCAACAAATAGATATTAGGACAATCTTACACGGGTAAATGAGGGAGATTTATCTCATGACTGCCTAGGCTTTCAGTTGTGCAGAAAATATAGCCAACAAAGAGGAAGAAAAGGAAAAGATGGGACAGGCAATGATCCCTAAGGAAGAGCTTGCAGAGATGAGATAGAGGTTAGTAAAAAATGAGTTGTCTTCTTAACGAAGAATTAGAAGCAGCCATGGAGAAAGAATCTACATATGAAGAGGCTATTTTGGAAGTAGATGAGTGGTATGGTCAAGAAGAAAATGAAGAAGAACTTAGTGACGAAGAAGAAGGATGTTGTTACCCTGAGAAAGGTGAATTGGTTGAAGACAGTATTGAATTAGTTGAAATCAATGGAGGACAAGGAAGTACAGCAGATGGACAACCTATCAATAAGAAAGTGGAACAAGGCTACATGCAACAAGAAGCATTCTTATTTGATGAAAAACAAGGTGAAGAAGAAAACAGGGTTGGTAGTCCTATATTTGATGAAGAAATAGAAGAATTGAGTGCATTATGTTAGATGAAGAGCTGAGAATTATTGAAGAGATGTTCAACCCTCATGATCAAAAACCAAAGAAAAGTCTTGATGAAGTGCAAGAAGAGGATGGGAGAGGATATGAAGTGTGTCTATTCTAAAGGCCTCAAGAGGGGCTGATGAAGCTCAAACTTTTTCAGGCTAACTATTTGTGTGAGCGTGTGATTGCAGGTTTAGAAGAATGTAAAGATGAAAGAGTATAAGAAGTTGTTATGAAGAATGGAGAGGTGAAATTCATTTTTGAGAATCAATGCAAAGAAAACAAATGTGATGGACTTCATGTAGAAGAAGAAGGCAAGGAAAGAGGAGACTTTATGAATTTCCAAGAAGAAGATGATTACAAAGAAGGTGAAAGATATACAACAGATCCACAAGAGGCTGAACCGAGTCTACAAGTTGAAAAGAAAGAAGGAAATTTCTTCACTTTGATGGTTTCACAAGAAAACAAGGTTGGAAGTCTTACAAGAGCAGAGAATCAAGAGAGTGATGGATTTCAATCAAAGGTATGATGAAGATGCTAACAAGAAACATGCAAGAAAACAGTTTTCCACATTTATCAAGGAGCAAGCAAGCAAGAAAAATGATGGCTAACCAGTATGAAAAATCAATGAGGATTATGAAAAGCTTATTCAAGGACAGTCTATATGAAGAATTCAATCAAGAAAGTATGAACAAGGAACTAGCCATGCAAGGGAGGAAAGATAAGGAAAGGTATAAGGAAGAGATGAAATTTTCAGGACTATGGCAGCAAGCAAGAGGTTTTAAACAAGGAGAAGTAATATTCATTTCAAAGGTCATACATCAGCTAGGAGAGATTTTGAAGCTAAGTGAAAGAGAGAAAGATCGGTTTAAGAAAGAAGCCTATGAACAAGCGAACAAGGTACTAGAAGGAATGTTATTACCTCATGTTTTCTTTTCAATTTATCTTGATAGTGACAGTCATGAAGCAATAACATTCGAGGAACAAGAAGAGAGTGAAAAATTCAATGCTGAGTTGGGTATTATCTCCATGAATTTTGAGCATGATGAAAGGAAAAAGTATGATGACCAGCTTCATATCAAAGCAATGGATATTCCTTTACAAAATTTGTGGGATATATTAAATCTAGATGAAGGAAATGAAGGAACAGCAGTTTGAAAACAATGCTTTTCTTGGCAAAGGATGATCATAAACATAACAAATTTATATCAGAAGTTCTGAAGACTGCTATAGGACACATTGAAATGATGATAAATACAAGAAACAAAGCAGTCAAACAAGGAAAGGCAGATTGTAAACCAGTTTGCAGTCCATTTAGGCAAGAGAAATCCTGAGCACATCAAAGCAAAGTGTTATGCAAAGAAGGAAGATATGATGGAGCATGAAGGAGACAAAGTGGCATTGAATGTCATTACTTCAAATTTGGAGATTGATGAGGAACTCAGGTATGAATATTTGTTTCAACTAGGTGAAGTTAATATTCTTGTGCAAAATTTATTGGATATGATGGAACCAAGGAAGACGAGTGAAAGTACAGCTGAGGGTACAATGATTTCATTGACAAAGAGTGGTCTGAATCAGGACAAATTTATTCAAGAAGGCATAAGAATTAACCTAGCACAAGTTGATGAGGTGGTGAACACAAGGACACAAGTACAAACACTCAAACATGCTATTGATGAGCAAGGACAGTTTTTCATCTTTTCAAGCAAAGGACGTGTTGAGAACATGTTGGACAAGAGTTATACAGAGATGAAGAATATAGTAAATCATGAAGAAGACTGTGTGTTGGCAAGATTTTCTGCATAGCATCAAACCTAGGCAGTCATGAGATAAATTTCCCTCATTTAACCGGTGAGGCTCCCGTGTTAGATTTGTCAATATAAATGTGTTATTATCTATCAGGGGTTTTACTTTAACCACTTAGTTCATGAACCATAACTAATAAGTTCTGCAGCAAGTAAGCAGCTGTTTTCAAGAAAGGAAGTATTTTATAGAAGAAGGAAGTAAAGGAAATACAAAGAAGAAATGGAGAAGATGTGCATCCCAATTAGTAGATAGCAGAGCTAATTGCATGCACATAGAAGAAACTTAATAGATATGAACACACAGAATTAGAAAACAAAGGCAGCTCTAGATCCCGATCTAAAATAACACAAAGTCTATTAAGAGATCTAAGATTAAAAGCAAGAAACACAGTACACCGTGACACAAAGTTCTCCGGAAACCGGCTCCTTTGTATTCCTTTGCTCCAAGTTGCTCTCAGGGGTTCAGCACAAAGTCTAGAACACAAGATTGTTGCTTACAAATTTTGATTCATCATTAACCTGGAGGTTCTTCTCCTACTTATAGAATGTAGGAGGGAAAGTACAAATGGAAAACTCAAACTGAACTGAAACATAAACAACAAGTAAAGATGACATTTGGCAATCATCCTCAACTATCTTCTCCTTAAGTGACACATGTATCACTTAACTAATAGAATGGTTCCACATGACTTTAAGTAATGGTTGCAAAACCAATAACTTAGAAGTTTTACAATTTCATCCGGGAACATAGAAAATAGAAGAAGAAAGAATAGAAGAAGTCATGTCAGCTGTAATGTTTGTATTTTTCTTGTTCTGATATCGGATATACTTGTCGAACGTGTAATTCAGCATCCTTCCATCTGTTTTAGCCACTGCTTCTTTCTCTGTCCTAAACTGCAGCAACCCTTCATTCAACACTTTGATGCACACTTCCACATCTTCCAAACTCGGCCCAAACCTCGCAATGTCTGCCTGCAGCGCCACCAGTCTACTGATAGAATTCATCGTGAAAGGCTAGGTAGCTTTATCAATTCTCTTTTGTATCATCAAAAGAGATCCTTCCAGGGAATTAGGCACCTTAGTTGAGACGATCCGCACGTATGAAGTGACATTCCCGTCCACTCTCTCCTCAGTGAAATAAATGACACTGTCTGGTAAATCTGATGTCCTACTCTCAAGTGCCTGCATCCTCTTCAGCAAAACTCTGCAGATTTCCAAACGGAAAGATACTGCAAACTCTAATTGCTTCCCCTTCTCGACTGATCCGTCCGGTACAATCTGTTCTGCAATCAATACATCTCCCGGCAGCTTGTTGATCTCGGCCAAAATACTCAGGTTACTCTCTGCAACTGTATTCATGCCTTCTATGTTTGCCATTAGTTGCTTCAGTTGATTTGTTGCATCATCCATAACCTTTAGGCGGGTTGGCACTCTTCCAAGTTGTACAGAAGCCTGACGAATAATCAAATCCTTCCATTCATCAATAGCCTTTACTTGATTGTTTGCATCCTCCATTTCCTGCATAAGATGATCACTCACCTGCTCTGAAATGGGCTGAATGGAAGGTTTAGCAACCTTGGCTATGATCTCACATAATTGAGATACTTGCTTCTACAGCTCTTCTTTCTCCGCCTTTTCACTGTCAAGCCTAAGGAATAAAGCATCCATTAATGTCTGCGTGTCCTGCTTCAATCCTTCAGTGGTGGCTTGACCGAGGGGTACTTTGGTCACTGTCACATCTTCCACCGTGAGCTCCTCCTCTATCTTTCCTTCTGCCGAAATTGATATCTCAGCAAACTTCTCTCCCAAATCCTCGATGATCAACCTAGAAGTTGCTTTGGCAACTTTAGGCCTTCTATCTCTTCCGCCCAGATTCTGGAGTAGCTGCAAGTCGTGCTCCTCTAAGTTCATCTCCATTCTCGCTTCTGGAACCAACTGCGAAGCCAACCATTCCAAGAAGTTACTTCTCGGAGAATGAGAAGTTGCTGAGTGTACTACCATCTTCCGCTCTGCATCCTCTCCGTCAGAAAGTGCCACAGTGTTATGGCTGTCATCTTCTGAGTCATCCAAGGACAAAGCCCTTTTGAATTCCGCCATCTGCAGCTTCAACGTATCCTTCGGAACAGGCGCTAACCGAAGTGGCTAAGGGGGAGAAGATGAATGTTGCTGAATTCAGTGGAGGCATGGAAGCATCCTGCTGCTGCGGTGCGATAGTTGGTGAAGTATTGGGTACTGAAGAAACCGGAGTTAAAGTCATGGTCGTAGAAGTGATCCTCTCCTTGGATTGAGATCTTCTATGCACTTTCAACTTCTCGAATTTCCTGCTGCTTTCTCCTCCGTGCTTTCGCTTGAGGGAATCTCCTGTGCCGAAGTTTCCCGTGACTTGATTCATCAATGCTTCATCAAGGCAATATCCCTTCGTCAGCAACTAATTTGAAGTATTCACCACCACAGCTCCCGACCTTTCTTCAATTGTTTTACAGCCTCCTATGTTATTCTGCAGTATGGTTTTATCTCCTCCCATTTGATGGTAAGTGTCAAGTACCACATTCCCATCATCTTTAAGATCCGCAAGTATCTGCGCTAGTCCAAAGTCGAACACTTACTTTGCTAATAGCCTAATGAAATCTCTCTTTCTAACCTCGTACTCACTTTTGCACTTCATCCAGAAATCTTCTAATGAAGGCACATGTGCGTACTCCTGGGAGATTGTCATCTTGGCTACTCCAAATGGATCGAAATTCAGCCGCGCAGGGAAGAACTCTTGCTCATATTCGGATAACATTTGCACTTCCATCCCTCAAGCTCTATGAATGCTAATGCAGCTATAATATCCCACGGTGATTGGGAAGAAGCCCGTAGACTTGTGCCACTTTGACTGAAGGTCGTGTAACTCCACAAGTTGCCTGCTCAGCTCCATGGCGATCAATCTATCATTCGGATACCTGGGCATCTTCATTAGTTCTCCAGAAAAGCCCGTAATCCTGAGGTATGTGAAATCTGCAAATTGAATGAATAGACTGCCAATCTTGGACACAGCTTCCCACGCTTCCTTGCTTACCCTGTTGACCTTCAAGTCTTTGTCTAGCCTACAAATGAAATCGTAGAAGAAGTCCTCGTTGATCACTTTGAAGTCTTTTTCGCATGCAGGTGCAGTAAGCTGCGGGTAGCACTCGAAAATGGGGTCCTTGGAAAGAACACCACATCTATCCAGCTTGGAAAAGACGCCTTGTGAAGCTGCAGCATACACCAAGTATGAAGTTATCTTGAAGCTAAAAGTACGCTTCACGTTCCGAAGTTGCTCACCGATGTTGTTGCTAATAATTTCAGACCAATTGATTATAAAATCAACCTTGTTGATTTCAATGGTCCTGATGAAAGCATACATCCATGTACGGAAAGTGTAGGCATTCGCTTCGCCATTCATCTTGCATAGCAACTTGACGACATCTACTACCTCCTGTACCAAATTGGACCGTGGAAGAGTTCTCGGGAACTTTGAAGGGGATCTAGGCTTCTTCATGTATCGGCTATTCATTATGCTCACGCAATCAGCTCTATGCTTCTCCCATCTACTGTCAGCATCCTGAATGCTAATAGAAGTCACCACCTTTCACACTGGAATCTTCAAACAATAATTGATGAACTCTGCGTCCAAACGAATTATTGTCTTTCCCGAAGCATCACGCACTGATCTGGATGAAAGATGATAAGATCTAGCACACTCCATCACGAACTCTGGCAATTGGGCTGTACATGGAAAAGTTGCAGCTCAGATAATTCCACTGCTTTTAACCGCATGCATGAGTGAAGTCTTTCCCGCTCTGGATCTATCAATCAAATCGGCAAGAGGTTTTGGGCCTAGATCTGTGTCTCCTATGTCTGCAAGTTTGGAAGCAATGCATGACTCCATCGTGCTTTCTTTTTCATCTCCCTTCGCCATGGCTTTGTCTATCTTCATCTGAATAATTATTTTGCTTCTTACTTGGCAGGATTTCTTCAAAATTGGTGCAGATCTGGACAATTCTTCAGATTCGGAGGATATATGCAATGTATTGGACATTGATAAAAGCTCATTTTCCTTTGTAAAGCACTTGTATTGAATTCCTGTAACACCTATGCAAACAGTTATGCAGACAAAGATCAACCTCCTTCAAAGCATGCGCCAAATCTGGAAGCTTTTAGCCTTGTTGCCACCTTTTCTGAGCAAAATCCTTCTTCTAATGGGGGCGCACTTTTCCACTTGGCTGCAATTCTTACCTGTGAATCAAATAATTCACCCATATGGCTGCCTATGCTTATATAACCTTCACAATTCTATAATTAATAATTGCCCTAACAATTAAAGGCAATTAATTAATTAAAAATCGTGCTCTTCTTTTTTAAAAATAGCATGTTTAAGGACAGCTATCCAATAAATTAAATTAATCCAATTTAATCCTTCACACATCACTTCACTTAAGTTTCACAGTGTGCTTTGACCATAGCCACTGAAAATAGAAATTAATTTAATGTTTTAATGCCTTTAAAAATATTAAATAACTCCCAAATGGGGCGCACTTTTTGAGAGGAAGGGGGCAGCCACTAAATAAATTTAATTTAATGCATTTAATTCCTTTCTTTTATTCCCTCTTTGACTTGTTGACTTCCTCCAAGCTTGGGCACACTTTTTGAAAGAATAGATTAATTAAAATAATCACTTAAAGGCTGCCATCATCTCACCAAAGGGGGCGCACTTTTTTGCACATATAATTCTATTTTTAAGAATTTTTTCACAATGGGATTCTTTACCCTGCAAGGCAGGCACCAAAATCCCAAGATCCACTTAAGTGATTTGACTTTGACAATGGGATTATTTACCCTGCAAGGCAGGCACTAAAATCCCATGATTTCACTTAAGTCACTTTCCTTTTATTTCATCATGGGAATTTTCACCTTGCAAGATAGGTAATAAATTCCCGCCTGCCTGCGGCCTCTAACTTTCCCACTGCAACTTAAGTGAATTTTATAACACGGGAAAAAGTACCTTGCTAGGCAGGTATAAAATTCCCACCCTGCCTGCGGCTTCTATTTTTCCCATTGCAGCTTAAATCCTTTGTTTTCCAAAAATGCGCCCATCCCCGTAGGGGCTTTTCCGTGCACAACTTTGCTTTTTCCTGGTGATCCAAACCTCCGATGGCGACTTCCTCCAGGCATAACGTGCGTATATGTTTTCCAGCTGCTCCAGGCCAAAAATCGGGCTTACCCGGCAAAGGAATTGTTCTAGAAAAATTTCACAGAAAACGAAACGGGACAACACAAAAACACGAAAAATTGCCAAAAGTTACAAATAAAGCCCAAAACTTATTCCAAGTTAAAACCCTTCTGGTACATTAGAGTAATGACATATTCGATCATAACAGAGTTAAAACGGGGCGCAAATAGCTTCATACGGGGCTCAAAATAATTAAATACAAATTTCCCGTAGACAAATCCTGACGACAGAATATAACAACTTTGAGCATATGGGTATTTGGCGAAAAAGGCTAATACGGCTCTTTAGGATTATCTTGACGCAATACAAGAACTTTTAGGCAATAAAAACACAAAACGACCCACTATTTTAAAAGTACGATTTTTTTTTGGATAGGGTAGTCGCAAATTTCTGGGTGAAATCTGGGTGACACCAAGAAAGCAAGGCATGATCAGGTTATTATTGACACCACTGTGTTTTTATTGTTGTTCTTGTTTGTGCAGGTATAATAGAAGAAGAATTGAAGGTGCTCAAAGGAAAGACTGAAATTAAAAAGAAAAGATGTATCCTTGAAATCAATGCAAGAGTTGAGAACACAACATGGGACCTAGGAGGAGATGGAGCAAAACAAGTCAATTGGAGTAAAGAGGAAAGATCAAGAACATACAAAGAAATTAAAGAAGCACGTGGAAGAGCAATTACACAAACATCAAATCAAGAGCACAAGTTCTTTTCAAAACCCTGGGAGTATTATGCAGGAGCATCACCTAGGTTGACTCCTTTCAACAAAATTTCATCGTAAGGATCTTGAGAAGGTGCCTATAGGGGCTTCAGAGGTTTGATGAGCTTTTAAGTGCTTTAAGAATTCAAATTTCGAAAGATTTACATTTTCCCCCCAAAAGGAGCATGTAAAATTTCAAATGAAGTTAGAAGCCATTTTGGCTTGTTAGGTGTATAGAAGGCTGATGTGAGTGTGTGAGGGGTCTAAACATGATGTAAATAGGTCCTAAAAGTAAAGTTTGAGTCAATTAATGTTTAAGAGGTGTAATGGCCTTCTCTCATTATGTATGCATCTAGAGTCTTAAGCAAAGTAGTTAGGTTTTCAATAAAAAGAGGGTTGATTCGAGTATAAAGATGGCAGTTATCCTTCTAAGGAAGAAAGAGGAAGGAGAGGAAAGCATTCTCAGGTAGGAAAACTGAGAATGAAGGTAATGGGAGAAGAAAGAAACAATTATCAACAAAGAGACTCTGTTTTTGGCCAAAGAAAACTGAGTTTAAATTGATATTTCTCCTCAAAGATCTTGTCTTTCACCAAGTAGAACCATTAATATTTTTGATTTCTATCTTGGAGTATTGGTAGGAAGTATTTCTAGTATTAATCTCAAAAACATTGTGCATGTTTGACATTCTACAGACTATTAAAGCATAACCCCGTTTTAACCTTGACAAGTTGAAGACAGACTTAGCATGATTGGAGCAACACTTCGTTGGTTTTGGAAAGATGACAGACTCTTTGGGAACACTGTAGATGCACAAAGGAAACCTAATTGCAACTGAGATCGAGCAAGTTGGCCCATTTGTTTTGAAGGAAGGTAACTTAAAAAGTTCCACACAAGTTAATTTTCCAAATGGGTGTCCTAGAATGGTTTTAGTTTGTCAAGAGAGTTTTTCTATCAAAAGTTAGGGGTGGAAAACTAGTTTCATAGGGCTACAAGGAGGCTATACAAGTGAAAAGAGAGTGAGGGTGAAAATTTGTTCTAACAAAGGAGTTAAGGCATGAAATTGATCCCACACCTCAAGGAGGATAATGGGTACCCAGAAGTGTGTTTAGTTTGTTCTGGGTAGTTGTAGCTCGCTCCAAACATGAAGGTTTCTTGTTTGTAAATACCCAAGAAGAAGAAGAAGAAGAAAGCAAATTTGATAATCCTATATATGATGAAGATTTGTTCAAACCACATATTGAAGAGAAGTAAATCAGTCCAAGAAAGATGATTACAGGTGAACAAGAACCACAAGCAAGGCTGGTTATGATGATGTCAGATAAAAACTTCTTGATGAGAACCAGAGAAGCACGCAAAGAGACATTACTAAGGGTTGTTAAACCTTAAATTTCTGATTTAACAGTTGATTTGAGTGATGAAGGTGCAGGTATGAAGGTGACAAAAGATTTTCAGTTTTGTGGGGAGCCAAGCAAGCTTGAGAAGATAGAATCCTATGTGACTCTCTAGAGCAAAGAGGATAAGCAAAAGGAAATGACAGGTCAGAGGTGTAGAGCAAGTATACAAGAAGATGAAGAGGGCTTAGAAGAGGCCTTAAACATGTTTCTACAACTTTATGATGACAAGAAAGATATGGTGCACAAAAAGGCACTTAAGAAGGAAAATGAAGAGATGAAAGGGATGAAAGGGATGGAACATGAAGCAGCAGCAGAGGATGGAAATCAGGTCTGTAAAAAGAACGAGAAGGCCTCAAGACAAGAAGAGGTCAAGAAGGATGAAGTTGGTATAGTGAAGCGAGAGAGAGATGAAAGAAAGAGTGAAAAAGCACATGATGAAGTGTTTATGAACCCAAACGAAGGTCTATTGGACGATGAATCAGTAAATGAAGTTGAAAGAGGTGATGAGGGAAGTAAGGAAGACGAAAATACAGTGAATGTGTTGTGTGAAGAAGCCAAGAGAATGCAAGATCCAGAAGAAAACAAGTGTGAGATGGAAATGGTGGATAGAAAGGTGGATAAAGACCAAGTTTCTCAATCTAATTTCTCTGTAAGTGATGTGTATACTGGTATGACAGCTGAGATAGTGGAAGAACAGTTAAGAGAAGATGATTTTTGCAAGCAAAAGCTAGGGTATCCCAATCTCGAGGATGAGATGACTCAGAAAAGACAAAAAGAGGATGATGTAGACAGTTTAACAGTCATGTATGATGAAGATTCGTCTCCTAAAGGATGGAGCAGGTACATGCTTTTAAGTACAAGATAGAGAACATCACAAATAGTCCTCAAACTATCACTCATCTCAAAAACCTAATCAATGTGAGGATAAACAAGCATGTGAGAAGCATAAAGGAGTTGATGTAGGCATGGAAGGCGTGGTATGCAGTCAAGATCCACCTCAAGAAGATCATCATCAGTTGGAAACAAAGAAAAGAAGAAGAAGACAAGCTTGTAAATCAACAGTTATGGGGATACGTTCTCCTTCCCCTAGGAGTACGATGCAGGAGCATCACTCCAAGCATGTAAATATGGCTTGTGATCTCCAAATTTTGGCTTGTCAGTGTGTTAGTAGGTTCAAAAGGTCCTTTAGAGTCATCTAGGTGTGTTTGTATTGATCTAGCCTTTTCAAAATTTGAATGATGCACTTTCCCTCCAAAGGTGTAAATTTGAAATTTAAGCGCTTTTTGGCTTGTATTTGGTGTATGGATATGATTTTGGAGTAACCAAGCATGTGTTAAGGTTGTGGGAGGTCCTATTGATGTCTAGAAGTCTTAGTCAAGTCATGATTGTGACCTAGTTCTTAGGTCTTAAGTTTCTAGGCTAAAGTCGGGACTTTTAATGTTATAATAAATGTAAAACCATGAAACTTGAGAGGTCTTATGAGACCTAGCTTCGGTTAGAGGTGACTAAGAGCATATTTAAACATCATTGTAACTAATTTTGATCATCATTCGAATGGTCAAGCATTGGAAGTTGAGCTCCAAGAAGTTTTGTATGGAAGTTCTTGTTTGCAAATAGTATTAGATAGTTTTACAGCTGTATTTGGTCATAAATGGTCATTGAATCTCAAATATTTCATTGGTTAAACACATGCATGCATGGTATGAACTCAATTTTACTTTGTCTTGATCTTGCAAGGTGTATTTCGTGGTTTACAGAAGTTTATGCAATGTAACAACTTGAAGAAACCTGTAACATTGGTGTATTTCTCATAGTCAAGCAATATTGAAACTAGGGAGAGCAACCCTGATTCGATTGGTGAAAGATATAACCAAGAAGAGCATAAGAAGCCTTTGAAGTTGGTTTATATTGGACTTGTGAGATTTCGCTAGCTTTGTGAGTTTGAAAAAAGTCTATAGTAGGCTATTGTATATAGTCCAATTGAAATTTATCATTTTGGTGATGCATGTGGTCAAAAAGGTGAAGCTGGTGGCTAAGGTTGATGTGGAGTAAGTGCATAGATCCCTAGGAACCTTCAAAGACACCTGCAGGTGAAATATTTAACAATATTTGTTTAAAGTATCCTAACAGTCTTGAAACCCTTGTTTTTAGGGGCAGAGCAGGGTGATTTTGTGTCTTAAATGCAAAAAGGTGATAACAGAAGTTTCACTGCTAAAGTTCTTATGTGGAGAAAGGGTATGCAGACATCTACGTAAGATTTCATGTCTTGAAGTTGAATTTTAGTCTTCCTATTGCAAAATCCCTCTTCTCGGGTTCATTGTGGAAACCCTTTAGGGTTTGTGGCATTATAGTGATTGAAGGTCTTACACATATAATCAGAGTCTACAAATTTGTAGTTATCATCTACATTGATTCCCCTTACATATTCAAAAGGAATTAGGGCAAATGAATGTCACAGTTATCAGAGAAATATGACAGTCTCTTTTGGAAAATTGTAGATGTAACTGAGATAGAGCGAGTTGGACCATTTGTTCTGAAGGAAGGTACCTTGAAAAGTTCTACACAAGTTAATTTTCCAAATGGGTGTCCTAGAATGGTTTCAGTTTGTCAAGAGAGTGGTTCTATCAAAAGTTAGAGGTGGAAAACTAGTTTCATAGGGCTGCAAGGAGCCTAGACAAGTGAAAAGAGAGTAAGGGTGAAAAATTGATCTAACAAAGGAGTTAAGGCATGAAATTGATCCCGCAACTCAAGGAGGATAACGGGTGCCCAGAAGTGTGTTTAGTTTATTCTGGGTAGTTGTAGTTTGCTCTAGACATGAACTCACTAGCGGCATTGGACTTGAGAAGCTTAGAAGGCAGTCTTGTAAGTAAGTAAGAAAATTGAAACTTTTAGTTGAATTGCACCATTTTGAGGGTTTATTTGACTTAGTCCAAGGTTTAGAAACAGTATACAAGAGTTGGTTGAATGCATTTAGGTCATAAACTCAGAATTTGCATGATTTAGAGGGTTCTTGAGTTGTAGAAATGGCTTGTTTTGAAGGCCAAAAAGCAGTTTTTGAGTTCTTGGTACATTTTAACCTTGTGGATTGTTGTAAGTGAATGTAGATCTGCATCATTTGGTATAAGAGCAGGATTTTCATTGAAGATTGAATATTGTTTATTGTTAAGAGTGAATTGTGTGAGTGTGAATGAAGACTGATAGGTGCAAGTGAAGAGTTAAGAAGAAGTCAAGGTGAAAAGTGGCTGAGAAGAGTGCAAGAGTGAAAGAAAGGGGAAGATAGAGAGAGAGAGTCGAGATGGCCATTGGTATGAAACAAGACCAAATGAAGAGATAGAGAAACTGGTGAAAGATATGAAAGAGAAGAGAAGGGAAGAGAAAGAGGAAAAGATGAAAGAGGAAGCAAGCAAGAAAGAGAGATGGAAGCAAGAAAGAGATTCAAGAACTGAAAAGAGGTGTAAAAGTGGTATTGGTGGTGAATTATTGCAATTTTCCTCTTGCTATCATAAGATTACAGATTGTTGTACCTTGTTATCTAAAAATTCAATCAGCTGTTATAAATTTCACTTTGCTTTGATTTCAGTTTGTGCCATTTCCCTTCTTTTTCAGTTTCAACCCAGAAAGGGACATTACATTGTCTAACCCTATCCCAATTCCCTTCAACACTTTACTTACCCTCAGCATCTTCCCTTCATAAAACTAGTTTAAGTGTTTTCCATTCATTAGATTAGGAATAGAACCATGTGTTTCTGGATGTTCTTTACAAAGTCACAGTGCCACGCTAAATAAAGACCCCATGTTGTGTTGGACTTGCAGGCACAATCTAGATCAAACAAATCCAAGCATCAACAGTGCTTTAAGAAAGCGTTGAGATATCTTCTTTAGGAGTGTGGAGATTGAGATCACTTGCTCTTATACATACCTGGGGATTCTTTTCTCTGGACCTCGTTTTAGCCTCCGTCCTGCTCTCTAACCCCAGGTTAATAAGGGGTATGGCTCTTTGGCGATTCTTGAGAGACAGTGTTTCCGCCACCACTTTTAGGACATTCTTTCCAAGTTGTCCCTCTCCGATTCCCTAGTTAGGCCCACGGTTTTATATGGTTCAGAAATTTGGGGTCCCTCTCTTTTAGACTCAAATTGAGCTACTATTGAGCGTGTTGAAATCCTCATGCTCAGACGTATCATCAGGTGCAAAGAATCTGTTCTTCACAACATCATTCTTGCTAAGTTTGGGGCTCGCCCTTTTCGATTGGAGACCATCTTCAGCCTTGTGTTGTTGTTACACTGTATCCGAGGGTTCTCTAGTTCTTCTATTGACAGGGATAGATACATTTATCTTGCCTACTGCTCCTCTGAAACTATTGCATCCTCAGATCACTGTGGTCGAACTCGTTGTTGGTATGCCTGCGTTTCACGTCTTTTTGAGTCCATTGGCATCCAGATGGACTGTCTCCCACCCTTCAGCTATTCTTTGAATGCCCGTAACCATCTGCTACCGAACCAACAGGACCTTCATAGAATAATCAGAGATAATATCTACAGACAGTTCATTCAGCACACCTGGACCAACCCCCCAGGGGGATTGCATCCGAAGATGTCATTCTATGCGGCACACTTTCTTGAGATCCGTGATGGGGCCATTATCAGACCCATGTACATTTCCCGACATTGGTTACAGGTCCTTCGTATCTCTCTGGGTCAGTTTAGAGTGGGTTCACATCAACGTCATGTGGAGACTGATCATCACTTAGACCGCTCGGAGCGGACTTGCCTATTTTTCTCTCTCTAGGAGGTTGAAACTGAAGAGCACTTCATTTTCTGGTGTCCTGTTTACTATGAGATTCGTGGGAGATTCCATTCCTGTTCCGTGAGCCTCTTTCCTTCACAACTTTCTTCAAATATTATGATCAGAGATGTCTTGCTCTCTACCTTCAGGAGGCCCTCAGGCTTCGGGACAAGCTCCTCCACCCTCCTCCCAGACTGATTACTTCTTTCTTCCCGGTACTCTCCCCGATGAGGGGTACCAAGGGACACTTGGACACGATTTTGGACCCTCAGTTCAGATCTATCAAATCTCGGGACTCCATTTCTTCCACCCGAGGCCCCCTACCCCAAGCACGTCTCAGGGCCCCTTCTCATAGACAGCGATCCACCATGCTTACAGAGAGGCACCGTCTTCCTCCCGGACACCCGCTTCCCAGGCATTCTACAGTCTCAGCTACTGGTTATCGGCGCATTACGAGTCACTTCCATCCGGCCTTGAGTGCTAGGTGATGTTGTTAGGGGGGTTGCTCCTTCTTTTGCTCCCCCCCGCACCTTCATCCTATTCCTCTTCTTTTCTGGTCTCTCGGCCTCTATTGCTTCCTTCTCTTCTTCTTCTTCTTCTCTCTTTGTATCTTGGACAACCTGTTTGGGACCTCTTGCTGGGTTTGTTTTCTTTGTATCTTGTAGTCCCATTGACCTACTTTTGTGGTCATGCGTTGGACATTAATATTATTATCTTATCTTTGACTTGTAATTTTTTCCTCATTACTAATAAGGAACTCGTGGATTTGTACCCCTAACCTAAGGCTGTTAAAAAATGTGGGCATGATGTCATGTGGTGGAGATTAACATTTTTTTTCAAAGAAGTCAGCACTATGCAAGATTGTGTGCGCACTAGCAAAATATGAATGCACACTTCCATCGTGCAATCCCTTCAAGCACGCCATAGCGCACCGCGAATTAGAGGATGCACAAAACGACAAAATGTCAAGTCAGCCAAGAGACAAATCAACACCCATAAATCATAGGACCTTATCAGTTAGTTTGTCAGAGGATCTCAGCCCATGTACACGCCATGTCAAAGGTAGTTGTGTTATCCCAAAATTGAGTTTCATTATAAATTTGGGACAGCCTACCAAATGTTTGTCTTTGGGAAGTTTGTAGTTAGTCATTTTTCTAGGAAAATCAAGAATTTTGATCGAAGTTATGAATTTTCTTTGTTTTTAAGGTTTTCAGGCTTTGCCAACATAAAAGCATGTTAAGTATAATTTTCTTTCCGAACCCCGAAATACACTTGATAGTGTATTTTAGGATTTTGAGAGTTTGGGACATCAGGGCATCGAGTCATTTCAACATGAAGACGTGTTCGATGTAACTCGTTTCCCGAACTTTAAACCTCAAAATACATTGATAGGGTATTTCGGGATTTTGGGAGTTCGGAGCATCGGAACATTCCAACATCAACACATGCCTAATGCTATCCAATCCCCCAACCTCGAAAATACAAATATCCCTTTGTTTTTCTGTATTCGGGGTTTGCATGCACAAAACCAAATCATGCCACATGCGGTCAAACTCTCAATTCCTACGTCAATGCATTTAATGCCAAGTAGAGTTGACACCCACACGTGACCAATGTGTAATTAATGCAGTTTTTAATATAAATGAGTTTTTCCACGTCATTTTCACCTTGTGTTAATTTGGATTTTTACTCTGACTTGCATACGGCACCCAAAACTTTGATCAATTATTTTCTTACTTTTGAGCATCTTGTCGAAAAATCCTTCTAACCCATTATTATATTTAGCGTGTTCTTCATCCTCTTCGATTTTTTTGAACAATTGAGCTCATTCTACGTATATTTTTGGTCTCATGTTATTTAGCTTTCACAACCCTAATTTCTCTCCCATTCCAAGTTTTTCTTATTCTTCTAAGGATTAACTTGGTGATTTTCCTCTATTTTGATGATTATTTCTTATGGGAAAAGATTGGAGTTCAAAAAAATCTAAGCCCGGTGGTTGTCCAGCTTTTTGACTTGGCAAACAAGGTAAAATCCCCGACAAAGTCCATGTCGAGGTTTTTGACCTTCTTATCAAGGTAAAAAACCCGCCCAATGTATTTCAGGTTTTGGAGGATGTCAAGCAAGTACAAATCCCCGATCTATGCCTTTCGAAAATTTTGAGGTGTTAAGCGCTCTAAACCCTACTCAGTGTTTGTCGGGCCATGCAGGTTGATCAATAAGGAAGAAACCTCACAAAGGTCTGCATTGGGTTTCCAAAGGTGTAAAGCAAGTGTGAATCCCCGATCAGTGTAATTTGGGATTCTCGAGTTGTCGAATGAGTACGAATCCCCGACTAAAAGTAGGTTGGAATTTTCTAAGTGCGAAACAAGGTCAAAATCCCACCTAAGTGCTTTTTGGGTTTTCAGGATTGCAAAGCAAGTAAATAATTCCGATTTGTTTTCTAAGGCTCTCAAGAGAGGTTCTTGGTAAAATTCTCAATGCTCTTTCTTGTACAAATGACATAATCATCCAAAGGGAAGGAGAAAACAATAAAATACAACTATCAAGGGGTGGTGCCTCCTAATATTGACTTGGGGCACATTGATCTTCCTGATTTCTAGAGCACAGTAAATAATGCATCTAAGTCAAATTAGATTCAGGTTATTTACAACAGTGGTTTAGCATTGGCATTAACTTTTCCATTTTCAGCTCGATGTTCCGAATTCATTCTTGCATCTGTAAGCCACTATGATGTTGATACTATAACTATGAATAATTAGGTTGGAGAGGTTGTAATTAGATTAGATGTGAATATTTCAAAAAAATGCTTGGGCTCCTTTATCTCAATGAATATGTCGATACACGTCCAAAACAAGCTCAACAAGCTTAGAACAACAACTCAACGGATTGTACCAAGCATCACAACAAGAACTATCTAAAGAATCCTAAGCCTTAAATCAATCGTTTCCCTAAGACTTTACCTCAGAGTGATTTGATACATGAGGTAAATGACATCATCGCATTGTTAAGCAGAGTTATAGGCCTTCCTATTACAAATGACTTTCAAGGATGGATGTATCAATACGTCTTTATTATAAAGAAATATAAAAAATTCATCAGGTGGGGAGAGTGAATAAGTGATTCTTTGCACAATCAACTAAAGAGGTACACACAATATGAAGGTTTTATATGACCTCATTTATTGTCTATGTTGCAGTTGGAATGAAAGTATATCCCTGGGTTAACGATTGTTGAGTCAAGAAAACAAATCAAGGTATATGATTTCTACCCTCAATTGACCTTTAGAAGAAAGTTTTAAACACTTCTAGAGGATGAATGGTGCCTTTTTCTATAGCATCACATGCATGTTTGATAAAGAAATCGTCAAACTGCAAATGTACAAACGATGTTTGGAGTATAGTTTCATAATGGGGATGTATCTTCCTTTAGTTCCCTACTTTTATTTACATCCAAGTAGGAGGGTTCTAGGGATCTCCATATATGCTCCCTACATACCCAAGTGATAAATGGATTCTCATTGAAATTGGTGAGACAGTCGTTGGATCTTGCACAAGTTTCAACAAAGGGAAACACAAGACGGGAATTCACTTTCCCATTTCTACTAGCCGTCATTACAGCATGCTCATCTACGTCATTAAAGCCAAGACATGTCGTGCAGTTAAGATGAAAAGGGTAACAGTTGAAATATTTTCACCCAAGGCTCAATTTTGATTATAGGGGGGTGATGAAAAGCCTTTGGATCCTTACATATACATGTGCCTAAACTAGAAGATATATAGATCAACTGCAAAGACGAAGTTGCTCTCAAAAAGAAGGTTTATTGATATATTGACTCTTGAGGAGGTCGACAAAGTACAACATTGTTGATGTACCTAAAGAGCGCATATGAAGATGGAGGATATCCTGGATGAGTATATATGACTATATGAAGGTTGAAACCTAGGGGTTTCCTCAAATCAATTAGTCGATTAAAGAGTGCACCTCCATCAAAGAATATGCCGCCAATATTCTTAATCGTACCATTCATTGGCTCGTATCTTTGGGAATCCAACCCAAGCATGCTGACAATCTCCTATTAAGTCAGCCAAGCATAACAACTTCGTCAAAAGCGCGCCCTTCTTAGAACCCTTAGGATAAAGGAAAGGCTCCTATAAAGCCCACAAGTTCAAATTTGTTAGCAAACGGGAAAGGTCGTCTACTTCAACAGTAGTGGTGAACTTGGACTCTCCTTCGCATCAGTCAAGTCCAGGGTTGTCAACCACTGCTCTTGTCACACAACCCTCTTCCACTTCTCCACCTAGAGTTATTCCTCTCATTCCTCTTTTTCACTCAGATCTCTCCTCCTCATGTTCCCTCTCCTCCTCATGTCTCCTCTCAGTTAATATTGCAGGTAGTATCTATTTTTGTTCCCGCATCGTTTGTGTCACCAATCTCTTCTTCTTCTTCATTCATTTCACCTTTTGCTCCCGTTTCTTCAGCACCCGATTCACATATGGCTCAAGTTTTTTCCTCCCTTCCACCTCTTTCACCCAGGATCGGTCTCCTAATGGGTTCTCCCCCAAAGTCTTCTCCTCCTCTACCAATTGCTCTCATACCTATTCAGAGAATTCCCCCTAATTCTCCTGTCATTTCCACCACCACTACCATTCTCATGGTTGTTTTGTCAACTCCTTCCCTCTTGGTCTCAGTATCCACATGCTTTGTTGATAAAACTTTCGTTAGTTTGTCGGCATCTTCTTCAGAGCAACATTTAGTTTCTTCTTCTACCCCATCGTGATTAGCAAGCTAAACTTCGAAGCAGAAAAAGATCTAACTCCTTACCGGACAGTAAAAAAGCTCCCAAAAGCGTTCGATTTAGTACCTCATATCTAACTCCTTCCCAAACAGCAAAAAATCCAAAAACGCTTGCTCCCATCACCATTGATCAATTTGGAGAGAGATTTGTTGAGATTGTTGTACCAGCTGCAGGTAAGAACAATGAGGATATAATTGTTGCACACTACCATACCTTTAAGGTTGCCTGGGAAAATCCACCACATAAGGCGCCAAACAAGATGTCCAAGTCGCCCTTTACAATCTATTTGGAAAGCTTGGCAAAGCCAAGGCTACAAAATATGAACTGAGGGAGAAAGTAGAGAAGTTAACAGCCATTTTCTACAAGATTACTCGGCCTGCCCAAACTACCAATCTTGCAACAACAAGCTTAAATACATCGTCTATCATGGTAGCTAAGAAGAAAGGACAACATGGAAGGGTCATTAATGTTTGGATTGAAAGGCTTCTCGAGGATGGACAAGGGCAGATCGAAGAAGTTGTCAAAGTCAATGATGATATCAAAACTGAGAAGTTATCAGTCGGAAGGATGAGCAATGAGTTTGAGGAGGAATGTAATAAGTGGGAATTCGCTCTGGAGGCATTGAGCGAGCTAAAGAAGTGTAATAACCCTTTCGAGCGTTTTTACTAAATATTCAATATGCAGATCTGAAACTGAAAATTGACAGCAGACTGAACATAAAAACCAGCGACTTATTCTTGCCCAAAAAGATGCCAAAAACACCACAAAACAACACCACACAACTTGCCAATATTTTATATATGATATTTGGAATTTTTAGAAGCCAATATAACCGACAAACACTGAAAAACACAATGCTGGAAATGAAATACACACTGGAAATTGCAGCCACGAATTAATTATAGAAATATGGATATAGAAGTCTTCAATAATCGTTCAACTCAAGATTTCGGCATTTAAAAATATGGGAAATCAGATTACAAAACCAGATTTATCAAATTCCTTGTCAATGTCTTCAAACCTTACCCAAGGTAGGTCGCTCCACCCTAGAAAAATAGTATATCAGCTAGAAATGCCAAAAAGACCTTCAAATCAACTTTCTTCGTCAATGCCAAATGGTGACGAACGGTTTTCGTCCTTCACCCAAGCCAAATGAAGGGTTTTTCGTCCTTCAACAAGGCCTCACATGAGGATTTTCGTCCCCAAGTGAATGACTAAGGAGCAACAAGCTCTCTTTGCCAAGTATAAAGAAAATACGCCAAGCTAGTGTGCAATTGATCTCTCTCTTCTCCTTTTATAATCTTCCCTTTGGCGCCAAAACTCATTTAGGCAAAGCCGACCTATATGACAACAAAAGAACACTAAAGAAAACATTATAATATTAGATAAAATATATTATAAAGTGCCCAAGGGTCTTCTCCTTCATTTCTTCTTCTTTGTCATGGAGAAGGGAAGGCAAGAAGACCAATTTCCAGCTCTTAGGTGGGAAAAAGGAACATTACAAGAATTGCACCATTTAATGATAGATCTCTGTGGAGGATGAAAATAATTGACATGAACAAGGTAGGCACTATGAATACTATGAAGCCAACTTGAGTTCCATTCAAGGTAATCTGACTATACATCTACCGTGCAATGGATTAGTTGCAAGAATCCAGAGTTGTGAAAGGATAAATACCACCATTGACATCAAGCTTGTAATTGCCAAACTATTTATTCGGGTTTTCACTATGAGGATACCCAGATCGCATCTCATCAGCTAAGGTCTTTGATTTTTGTTGAGTTTAGAAAGCTTGTTTCAATGAGAGTTCAAGATCTGAGTATGCATTTGCTTTATCAATCACTTGGCTATCCACGTTCTCATACCTAAGTTAGCTTTTGTGATAGTTATCTTGTTTTAGATCATGAAGGAGCTGCTAAAGATTTACCGGGAAATTGATCGGTGATGCTGATACCTGTTAAGTACTCAATCAATATTCATGTGGGCCAGTTGAAAAGGTTGATCCAAGACATGATACAGAAATACCATGAACATCGTCCAGACGGCATTGCACACCCCTCTAGATGTTTTATGTCCTATCCCCTCAGACGTCTCGCACCTGATGAAGATGTGCTTGATCGAAAAGCCTACATAGAAGCAAGTCTGAAGCGTTTTGGGCATGGTTTCTCATCTTTCTCAAACATGTAACATTCAAACGATGCTGGAGCGATCCTACTACAGATTTACTACTGTAAATTGACTCTGGTTAATTTCCTACCCTGCTCTCCTTCGCACTTTTTTTATCAAATATGGTTAGATATTCAATGTACAATAAGTCTTGTAACTAGATATCCAACGTGCAAAGTATCTATGTTACAAGTGATACCCATAGATAAACAGTCAATGTTTATAGCTGTCCCTATCTTCTGCACTTTCTCAAATAGGCTAGAAATGTAAGAATGCTAAAAGCATTCGGTTATTTTACTTGACAAATGTCCCAAGGACATGACCTTCCTATGATGTATTCCCTAAGCCACTAGTTTCCCACACTAGAAAAGGATCTTGGCATTTTTTTTTCTAAGCAGTAAACACCCTCAAGAGATCCTGAGCTTTCAAACTCCGCTCTGGGGTTTGTCTTGATATTATGCTATTGTTCTTATGTTCAATGCATGGTAATTCCTTGTAATTACCATCAAGACCTAGTGACTAAAATAAAACCTCTAGTTTATTGTTATTTTCCAGCACCCACTTGTGTGACTACCTATTGAGTTTTCCCGTGCACACGCCTACTTTTCAAGAGCACAGTGGAGTCCTCACCCATTCTGCGTGTAATATCCCCTTTTGGGATATTATTCAAGAACTGCAAATTAATCTATTTTCTAATTTCGATCTTCCCAGGAACAATTAGATCTTCTTAGTTCAGATCCTCAAATAACCCATGATTAGATTCGTGACGATATTGTACATACTCCTTCATTGGGGTTGGAGTATGCAATCAACATTGCGCCTCCCCTTATTCGATGGCAGGGACTAATTAGAATGCTACATATTATCTAGATCTAATTTACGTAACCATGCTAAGAAATAATTACTAATTCAAACCTAAGAAATCTAGCCGCAATCATATCCAAAACTTATTCTTCCGCCTTGGACCATTTAATGAAGATCTTGTGGAGGATGTTCTTTTGACATGACAGACCTTCTAAATGGCCAACTTGGCATTCAAGGTAATCTAACTATACATCTACCGTGCAATATTATTGTTGAATCCAAGTTGTGAAGATCCTACCACCATTGATGCTTGTAAGCACTATTCATCCGGGTTTTCCTACTAAATACCCAAATCGATCTCATTGCTAAGGTCTTTGAATTTGGAATAGAAACGTTTCTGGAGAGTTTTATATGCATTTGCTTTATTTCACTTGGCTATCCACGTTCTCAACCTAAGTTAGCTTTTGTGTTTATCTTGTTTCAATTTGAAGGAGTGCTAAAGATTTACCTTGTCGATTGAATTTAATATCCCTATTTTAGCCCAGGCTGGGAGATCAGACAGCGCATCCTACTCGTCCAACGGCATTGCACACCCCTCTAGATGTTCTATGTCCTTCCCCTTCCAAGACCCTCAAACAATTGTCCGTGTCTTGATCGAGTACATAATTGATCTAGAGCGCACGGCATGGTTTTCACGATCCTTAACATTCAAACGAGATGGAGCAACCTACACAGATTTGCTAATTATTCTCTTTCTTTACTACCCTGCTCTCCTTCGCACTTTTTTTTATCAAATATGTTAGTATTATGACAAAAGCTTGTAACTAGATTCCAACGTGCAAACCAAATCTATGTTACAAGTGATACAATGCATAGATTAAACATATGATTTATAGGATTTTGCACACTCAAATAGGCTACGAAATGTATGCTAATCATGTTATTTTAATTGCAAAATCCCAAACCGACCTTCCAATGATGTATTCCCTAAGCCACTAGTTTCCCACACTAGCTAGGACTGGCAACTATCCCAGTAAACACCCTCAAAATCATAGAAAACTCCACTCAAACCTTTGTCTTGAGCTATTCCCAACAAACCTTTTAACCATCAAGACCTAGTGATAAAAGTAAAACCTATAGAGAAGGAACTAAATAAAGCACCCACTTGTGAACTACCTATTGCCAAGGGGTACAATTCCCGATGCACACGCGATCTTCTTTTCAAGAGAAGTGGAGCCTCACCCATTTGCGTGCAAGACTCTATCTAGATTTCCTAAAACGCTTGCACGATGCCCCAACTTTTCTTTCGTGTACCAACTTTCCTTGGCGTCGTGCAAGGGAATCGAGGTGTGACACTTGTGGAGATCAACACACTCCACTAGTCTAATTGTTAGCTAGAAATAATTTGTACCCGGATGGCTCTTCCCATCTATTTTTGGCGAATTCTCCTCGATTTAGATCTAAAAATGGCCCATATACTTCTTGTCCATATAACTGAGCTTCCATCCCGGAGAGGACCATCCATAATTGACAAGCCTACTATAGATTTATATGGCTTGAGCATTGATGCCTATTCTGGTTCAATATCCAACTCAGCCCAATATCCATTTTAATCTATGATATTGGTTAGTTAAGGCAATTGTTTTTTGAATCCCTGATAACAGAAAGAATTGGAATGAATAGATACTTACTCAAATATTTTAAAGGAAAAAGGCAAAATATTTATTAGTAATTAAGAGGTCAATTGTACAAAGTGGGATTGTAGTTCAATTAGAAATACTTATGATGAGATGACTAGGTGAAAACATGAACACTTCAATCAATTTCCTGTCTTCATCAGATACCATTTAATGATGCAGGACATTTATTGCAAATGCATATCCCATTTTCGCAATAGGGTTATTAGTACATAGTCCACCAAATAGATCTAGACATAAATAACTATGAAAACATGATAGATCAATCTTCGAATACCATTGTAACCGCTATGGCTAAATAAATTGCAACTAGCAATACTAGTTTCATAAAAGTACTTCTAGAACCCTGTGCACATACAATGCAGTTATTTACTCTCAAATAATTGCACCAACACTCTACAACCATAGTCGCCAATGCTGTAGACATGAAGAATACAATGCATAGATTCATCAACAATGAGTTGCATAGAAGACTTCAAAGCTAGGGCATACGTCCCATATTCTCCAAGCATGTGAGTAATGTTCAAAAGTTCATTCAACATAACCCTCTAAGGAAATGCGACCTCCCTTTTATAGAACTAAGTGATCCTAGGAATATCCCATAAAGACCGACCTTCCCTTTTGGAGGGAAAATATAAACTCTCATTAAAATATTTACTGACTAAGACTATGTGCACTTTATTTATTTTTTAGGATCAATAAATAAAAGTAACTAACCTATGTGCACATTAAACTAAATAAAGAGATTCCCGGACTTGTAGCGCTAGGCATGCCAAGGGGTTACAATGTAGATGATAAAATAGATATTAGATAATTTCCTGAATAAAGGGGACCAAATTTATTACTAGTGCAAGACTCTATCTAGATTTCCCACGCTTGCACATGCCCCAACTTTTCTTCTCGGTGTACCAACTTATCCTAAGGGGGGGGGAGGGGGGGCGTCGGGGGGGGGCAAATCGAGGTGTAGACACTTGTGGAGATCAACACACTCCACTAGTCCTGTTAGCTAGCATAATTTGATAAGATGGCTCCCCCATCTAATTGTTTGCGAATTCTCCTCGCATTTAGATCTAAAAATCCCATATACTTCTTGTAGCATATAACTGAGCTGTCCATCCCGGAGAAGACCAGGCCATAATTGACAAGCCTATAGATTTATATGGCTTTGAGCATTGATGCCTATTCTGGTTCAATTCCAACTCAGCCCAATATCCATGATTAGATCTCATGACCTCGGTTGAGTTAAAAGGCACCTTGTTTTTTAAATTCCTGATATAGAAAAGAATTGGAATGAATAGATACTTCCAAAATCATGTACTTAAAGGAGAAAAGGCAAAATATTTATTAGTAATTAATTAGTCAATTGTACAAAGTGGGATTGATAGTTCAATTAGAAATACTTATGATGAGATTGACTAGGTGAAAACATGAACACTTCAATCAATTTTTGTCTTCATCAGATGCATTTAATGATGCAGGTGTTTATTGCAAATGCAGGATCCCATTTTCGCAATAGGGTTATTAAAATCCTCGAGAAACAACTAGATGTATTGTTTGTACCAATTGCCATTTGGCTAAAAGGATGTTTTAAATGCCTATCGTGTCTCCACTTGCAGGTTGTTGGGTTTTCATCATTTTTTTGTTTACACATACCATGTGTCACCATACTTTCATTCACTCCCTATTGTGTTGGTTCTAGATCAGTTTTTTGGGGTCACAGACAGTAGCTGAAACAAGTCTGAAGATATGCAGACCCACAGTGCATTATTATTTTCGTGTCTTTTCTGTTTTTGATTAATGTTACAGATTTATAAAAATGGCTCTTTGTTACTAAATTTAGAATTGCTTTTTTCCAAGCTTTTACAAGCTCAGAAGGATGTTGAAAGTGATGTCCATGACCTGTTCCAAAGTTCTTCTCGAGCCATCTGAGGGTTTCATAAGCCTTTGTTGAATTCTTTCCCGTGCGTCATATTTACCACTGCAAAAGATGTCTAGAAAACGAGGCAGCAGTCAGCATTCTACCTCCCTACAACGTGAACGCGAAGCATGCGAGCTTAATGCAAGATTATCTTTAAATTCAAGATGCAAGGTTTCAAAACCTTTGGATCTAGTATCTCTGTTGTTTGGTTTTCCTTTTTCGTTTTTTGAATTCAGGCCACGTGTTTAAGGTCATGGGTTTCAATTTAAGAAGTTTTACTTCGTATCATTTTTAATTTTGTTAATAAAAATAGCAGAAGTTCGCTATGTTGAAAGATCAGGTGCGATCAGCCAAGATCGGAAAAATGTCTCTTCTAGCAGAAGTCAGGTTTAGAAAAATATTTAACTCCCGTTTTATGGTTTATCATCAATTCATAGTCAAGGTTATGTTTTATGGATGTGAAATTTGTCATAAGAACTCAGCTACAGTGTATTTCTAAAGTAATTAGTGTTAGGGTTCTTGGTTTATTCTTGCAATTCATTTCTAGATTCATGAGAAGAAAGATGAAGAAGCTCAAGGAAACTCCCATTCCTAAAGAGAACAAAACTACTTCTACCATTCAACTATTAATGGCCCACTGCAGAAAATGGCGCCCGGAGCCGTTGCTGCAGAACCTTCTGCTGTCTTCTAAGAGTGCGGACGCCAGGATCTTTGTCAAATAAATTACTGAAACATTTGGTTTGAGTACATAAAATATTTGGTTTGAATACTAGCAGCGCACTAGCAATTTCATTAAACCTTTCTCTTTATTTCTGGAATGTGCAGAATCTTCCAATTTCAATATAAAATTGTGTGGATCGAAAGTCACTTGTGACCAATGATTGTGATTGTTCTGTCCAACAGAACTTGTTCAATGACAATGTCGGATTGGTTAGTGCTCTTAAGGTGTCTGGTTTTGGAAATAACTCCAATGTGCTTGTGACAGCAATGCAAAGAAAGAGGAAAACTTCACAGCAAGATCAGATTTCTCAAGTGGAATTTTGATTGTTTTTTTATTGTTTTTCTCTCACTTAGACAAACATTTTGTTGTAAATATGCAAAAGTTATTCTTGTATCGTAAGATGCCCACACTGTAAAATGTATGTTGCATTCAAAGGCCATTTGCAGAGGCAATTCACTCTTAATTCTTGAGTGAGTAGTGCATTGGTTTCACCGAGATGTGGCTTTAGAAATGTTTGACTTATTTTGAATACAATTAAAATTGTTAATGAAAACTGAAAAGCATAAACCAATTGATCTATAGCTCTCTCCTATAAAGAAAAAACATCATCGATTTGTATTTAAATTAGCAGGAAACTTTTCTGTGGCTTTTTATCCATCTCATTTGAATGTGCCTGTACAATTTAGGGAATAGATACATGATCATTTCCAGTGGAAGCTAGTGATTTTCCTTTATGTTCACTCTTATGATCATCACATCTAATGAAATTCAAGTGGAACCAAAGCCCGGTTCCTCTAACTATGGAATCTTAATAACCTACAGAACTGTGTGTAGCTTGAAGAAAGTTATTTGTAAATATTTGGTATCTACAATTGGGATTTTGACCAAGCTACTACCTCTTCACTAGTATGTGTTAGCAGGACACATTATTGTTGTGATGGTTACTATTCCTTTTGTGCATCAATTTGCATTATAGCACCCACATTACTATTCATGTGGCTTTCAGTTTATCAAAATTGATGTTTCCAACTAACCATCTACGTACCACAGAAAATAAAACTTGCCCCTAAGAATAACATTGAAACTAATGGCAAGCTTAAGAATCTCCAAGAATGCATATTTTGAGTCTAGAGATACATGATTGTTTCACATAATCTGTATTTTCAAGTAACATTTATAGCTATGTTTCAATGTAAACCATTTAGAAAGCACCTAACTTGTATTTCATTACAAATAAGATAAGATCATAAGAGTAGATGGCATTCTAAACTCTTCCATTCTAATCCAAACCATCATGTTATTTATTTAAAAGACAAAAGATGCATAAGTAGTGAAATTTACCATGACATAACTTTCAGTAAGAACAAGAGAGAAGTAATTGTATTTGTACCCTAGATCTTGACCACAAAATGATGAATACCGTTGCCTTTTTCTCAGAAAGTTTACTAACACAGGCACCAACCGCGGAGTAATCCTCAAAGACGTTTGTTCTGTTACCAATTTATCGCCCTGTAATGAAAGTTGAAACACATCTGAGCAATATACTAAGGAATTATGAAGACAATATTGATTAGTAAAATAAGTTTTCAACATCACCTGGTTCAAAACATCGTCAGATCTTGAATCACAAGAATCCACTGAAAATTCTGACGATTCCATCAATGCCCTTAAGCTATCAATTCCGCCAGGCTCCAAAACAAACAGGCTCATCATTGACTTTAGGAACAAACACATACCCCTTACATATCAGCTCCGAACCCATTTGAAATTTCAGATAGAGTTCACCTAAAAAATAACTCACTGCAGGTCCTAAAGTTTGTTTATTTCTTGCAAGCATTTCAGCCATTATCTTGTTCAATGCAATTCCAATTGGCTTCGTGTAACGGCATTGACCAATACAATTCACAACTAACCCAATGGTATACTGATATGCTTGAAGTAGATACCGACCCAAGGGTGTTGAAAGACCGACAATCTCCTTTTTCTCTTTTGGTGCGTACAATTCTTGACAAAGAACAACCCATTAGTTGCAAAATAGCAGCAAGCAAATAAGTACCTGGATGAACATTTGTATGCGCACAGGACGGTATGTCACCTTTGCTTATTCCACAGAAATCTTTCATTAGTATGCAATGCAGAATGACATTGATCTCTTTCCTGGACAAATCATTCATGGACACTTCATCTTCTTTGATGTACATGCATAACGATTCCAATAGACTGGATGAATGTCTTTGACAATTTTTAGTGGAAGAACTTTGATGAGAACTATTGCGATTGTGTTGATCTATGCAATCCTTTTCATTCCACATCAGATTGATTACAGAATCTGGACTTACATCAAACTCAGCTTGTAAATACCTGTATTTAATCATACAAGATTCTAATGAAAGACTTTGCAGACTATCAATATCATCACCAGTATCTACGAGGGAAGAATGCTTTCTGTAAAGTTTAGTAGCACACTCAATTATTGATATATGTTGGCCCAGTAACAACTCCATTGACAACTCTCCATAAGTTGGTATGGAATCAACAGCAACAACTTCTGAAACCAAAACTAAAACATGTGATTGGAATATCTTTGGAGCTCCAATCAAAACCAATGAATCAAGCAAAAGAACAGCTGCAGGAAGACTAATCCTGGTACCCCTTGCATTCCCTGTACTGGGATCATAGAGTTTATGAATAAAAGTGTCTGAAAGTCTGTCTCGAGACATTGAAAGAAGACAATGAAAAAATACTGCCTCTAATGAATGTTCAATATGTTTCCCACATATAGATGTAGTTTTAGATCTTGAAAGTAAGCCAGTGGATTCCATGTCCTCATTCAAAAAGGTTTTTCCTTTATTTCGATGGAGAATAAGCTCATCCACAAAAACCTGTTACAAATGATACAATTGAATGTGGAACTTCAGTCTAGCATACAAATGGAATACCTAGTTGCCTTTCCGACCTTCCTGTTGCCCTTTATAATTCTGCCCCAAGCAAAGAATAAAGAAAGATGTATGCATGTCATGATTGAAATTTAAACTCGACAAAAAGTACCAAATGGTCAATCTTACCTCCAGCAATGCACACAAACACTGCACTGCGCTTCTGATGCTGGAGCTGACATCTGATCCATGTATTCCAGATTCAGAATAACCACTTACAGCTTTAGCTTTGTCTTTACTGCTGGCAAAATACATGGACCCGTCCATACAAGAAGAGACTTCACAAGTCATAACAAAAACCAAAGTCTCCAGCGGCCTTGGAACCAAGAACAGTACCAACTAGACTTGGAGAACACAGCTTGTGAAACAGAGATGAAAGCCTTGTAGCTGCAATTTGACTGAGCCCAGTATCAAATTCTAGTAATGATAAGATTCTAATTGAACAGCGCAGAAGTAAAATTGTATCATCGGGTCCTCTGTGGCACGGACAATAATTACCATCGTTGCTAGCAAACTTATCACTCGGATAATTAACAATGGCAAATATTATTTTTACTTGGTCGAAGAGCTCCTGGAAAAGTAGGTTGTAAAGTAGTCGTATATCATCTAATTTGACCCTTATTCGAGTGCCACTAATGCAGGCAGAGATTGAACAATCATCCGGACACTCAAAATTATTTGATGATAATGCTGAAGACAGGCATAATAACAGGCAAGAAAGTGGCTCTAGAATATGAGCCTTTGAAACCTGTAAATTACAGAGCACCAATGTATAGTACCAATGAGTATAGCTTCAAGTAAATGAAACAAAACAAGAAACAAACTAATGGAAGCTAAAAAACCTGCAGAGAGAAGAAATTTATTAGTTCACATGATAATCCTATTCGCTGGTTTAGTGGAAATACATTTTGAAATATAAAACAGAATAACCACACCGTGGAGCATAAAAATATCAGATAAAATGAAATAATTATGGAGGTAAAAGAAGTTACCTGGGTGTCAGAAATCAAGGCACTGTAATAGCAAGAAAGATCCTTCCAATGGTCTGAATAAACATGAGATTGAGGGCAAGGTCCAGCCAGTAAGCTATTTAAGGCCGCCTGTTGCTGCCACCGTAAGCACCCACCGCCATTTTCTTCTGAGTTTCCCCCTTTCATCTTCTTCAACATTGAACTCGGCATACTCTGCAAAAATCTTTACCTAGTCATGTCCATTGCTCCTGTATCAAATGTTCAAATTTTCCATGTCGAACAGATGTTTTTCCATTTATTTTATGTATCTTTATAATTATTCCCGCCGAATGAAGATATACCTAGGATTCTATATTTTCAAATTTTCAATTAATTATTGGGCAAGTATTTTCATATGTTCAAGTAATTGAAATGTTTTATATTTAAAAAGGAGTATAATATTCTTTGATATTTTATTCTCGACTACTCAATTTATAACACTAAAATTTTATTAAACCTTATAATATAAACACACCTCTAGAATTTACTATCAAATGTCTAATCAATTTTATTTTTATTATTACATATTGGCCTATCATATCAACAAGTCTTTTTTTAATTTATTTTATTTTATTTTATCAATCATATCAGTCAACATTTTTATTTTTATTATATGTTGAATTCATTATATCAATTAAAACTTTAATCTTTTTTATAAATATTCAGTTTTCCATGGAGTCTCGAAATGGGAAGATGATGGAATGGGTCTCAGAGAAAAGGACCAAGGGCAGGTGGGTCCCGTTCAATATTAAGAGTAGGGTTAGGGGCCAAAAAATATTAAACAAAACGATTTAAAAAAAATAAAAAATTGACAATCTTATGCCTCTAATTACGCTCATATCACTACCACTATATATCAATTAGATATTAGGGCTATCTCCTCTAACCATAATGCTCGTAATTACTTTATTTAACTCACCTAAACTTGTGCATTTATTATATTTATCTTGACATGATTTAAACTAGCAATCACACGTGAAAACGTACGATGGAAATGTCGAAGGGGATTTGGTGAAGAAGTCAAAATGGAGGAAGAGAAAAGGTTGGAGAGGAATGGGGAAACAATGTGAAACTCAACCCTCCAACAATCTGGTAAATATGCTCAACTACATACATGTGATGTTCGCTAGGAATATATACATGATCTTAAAGGGTCAAAATAAAAATTGGGGGGATTGCAATTGGTTCGTAATTACTTTATTTAACTCGCCTAAACTTGTGCATTTATTATATTTATCTTGACATGATTTAAACTAGCAATCACACGTGAAAATGTACAATGGAAATGCCGAAGGGGATTTGGTGAAGAAGTCAAAATGGAGGAAGAGAAAAGGTTGGAGAGGAATGGGGAAACAATGTGAAACTCAACCCTCCAACAATCTGGTAAATATGCTCAACTACATACATGTGATGTTCGCTAGGAATATATACATGATCTTAAAGGGTCAAAATAAAAATTGGGGGGATTACAATTGGTTTTTGGTTTAAAATGCAACAAAGATGCCTTTTTTGCAGCACTTTGTAGCCCCCCTTTGTAGTTGCCAACTCAAGGTAATGTACGAAACAACCAATGTACCAAAAATTAACAATAATAGAGCTCGCACTTTGACTGGCCATATGAGTGAGTAGTAGAAAATCTATGTCAATAGAGGTCAAAAACTCAAGGTTTTTTATTTTGTGTCATTAATTTTTTTGAGATACTTGACGAGGATAGGAACGGAAAATTTGAAATGAACATGTGGGAAGTAATTAATTGTAGATGTAACATTATAAAGAAAATAAACACCATAAAATGAGTTTAAAAGGAAAGTTGAAACTCTATGTTAATTCCATGAGCTGCATGTAACAAAGAGATTACGGTTAATATTTGTAGAATATATGATGGTGAAGATTCGATAAAAGAGTTGACGACATGTGCCAATGCATTTTTTGGTGGCAAAAACATAGTGACTATCATAGAATTGGGTTGTATTTTATTTGTAGCATCTACGGTTTCAAGTGGGCAATGTTTAATTTGTTATACAAGTCAAATACGTGAATGGAATTCTGGAAATTAAATGGTGGGAACTAAATGCATGCATGTCCCACACTACAACCTAGAATGTTTCAACCCAAATATTGTCTATTTTTTGTGCTCCGTTTTATTGTTTCCAACTCATTTGTATTATTCATATGAGTGCAAATAGTGCTTTAAGGGACCAAAGAAGAGGGTAGGCCTTCAAGTGATTGGATATAATAGCAAACGGTGGATTTAATTCGCCAAGCAAGCTTGTTATTTTTTGTTTCATAACAACAAGGCTTACGATTGGAAATTATTTAATTTGAAAGGATAGATGTATAAATGAAAGGAATGCTAGAAATTTAAAGGTGAGAATCAAAATCTTGCATGTCTCACATATATTCAATAAAGCAGATTATTCCTACATAAATAATATCCAAGTAATGTGTGCTTCACCTAGTCATCTCAACCTCGTGCGCACTACTCATGTCAACGTAATGCGAGATTAAAGGGGCCAAAATAAAAATGTGAGACTTCAATTGGGGGCAAGTCCAAAATCCAACCACAATGCTTACTTTTTGTAGTACTTTGCAAGTACCCTTTTCAGTTTTAAGCTCGAGTAATTGCAAAATAGCAAGCAATGCAAGAAACAATCGTTGATGATTGAGCTCCTCCAGGGAATGGACATATGAACAAAAGGAAGATTTTATGTGTTGATTGATGTTTTTTATTTTTTTTATTTTTTTTTACGGTGGTAATTTTTTTAATTGCATCACATTAAATTTGTTAGATAGAGCAAAGCCATAGATGGAAAATCAGAAATAAAATGTAAGCATTTCAATGTCAGAAAGAGGGAAAAAATGGGGAAATCGAAAAGGTTTAGGGTTGAATGGAATGTTAGAATTCAAAAGGTGTGGATTAAATACTTTCATGTCCCACATCCAATCCATGGATCATATTGTTCTTACCCAAATAATATCTTTGATTTGTGCTCTATTTAAGCATTTTAATGTCAGAAAGAGGGGGAAAATGGTGAAATAAAAAAGGTGACATTTTTTAATTTGATAGATAAGATGCAGACATGATCAGAATGTTGGAAATCAAAAGGTGTCAATTAAATACTTGCATGTCCCACATCCATTCCATGGATCATATTGTTCTAACCTAAATAATATCTGCTATTTGTGCTCTATTTAAGCATTTCAATATCAAAAATAGGGGGAAAAAATGGGGAAATCAAAAAGTTTCAGAGTTCAAAATGCAATCCAAATTCTTGTGTCTTACAGCATATTTTAGCCTCTGTATTAAGTAACAAGCTCAAGTAATTGTAGGAAAATCAATTGTGTGTGAACAACCATCGATAAGCGAGGCCTTCAAGTGGTTGGGTATAATAATGAAATGTAGAATTTATTCGTCAATCAAGCTTTTTTATTTTTTGTTTCATAACACTAAGGCTTACGATTGGAAATCATTTAATTTGATAGGTACGACATATACATGAATGGAATGTTGGAAATTTAAAGGTGGGAACCAAATACTCGCATATCCTGCACCTATTCGATAGAGCAAATTGTTCCTAAACAAATAATATCTGCCACATGTGTTTCATCTAGTCATCTCAACCTCGTGTGCAATATTCATGTCAGTGAAATGTGATATATTAAAGGAGTCAAAATAAAAATGGTGAGAATTCAACCGGGGCCAAGTCTAAAACCCAACCACATTGTTTGCTTCTTGTAGTCCTTTGCAAGTAAGCTTTTCAATTTTTAGCTTGAGTAATCTCAAAATAAGAAGTGATGCAAGAGATAATCATTGATAATTGAACCCCTCCGGGGAAAATACATATGAACAAAAGAAGTATTTTATCTGTCAATTTTTTGGTGTTAATTTTTTGGCTATGTCACATTTGATTCTCTAGATATAGCGAAGAAAAACACCCGAAGGTGAGAAAAACTAGGGTTTTTCGATGTCAAAAAGAGGAAAAATTGGGGAAAATGAAAAGGTTATGGGTTCGAAATGCAATCCGAATGCTTGTGTCTTATAGCATATGGTAGCCTCTATATCGAGTTACAAGCTCAAGTAATTGTAGGAAAATCGGTTATGTGTGAACAAACATCGATAAGTGAGGCCTTCAAGCAGTTGGATATAATAGTGAAAAGGTATATTTTATTTGTTAATCAATTATTTATTTTTGTTTCATAGCACTAATGTTTACGATTGGATAACATTTAATTTTATTGGTATGACATATACATGAATGGAATGTTGGAATTTTAAATGTGGGAATCGAATACTCGCATGTCCCACACCTATTCGACAGAGAAGATTGTTCCCAAACAAATAATATATGTCACATGTGCTTCACCTAGTCGTCTCAACCTCGTGTGTAATATTCAGGTTAGTGCAATACGATATTAAAGGGGCCAAAATAAAAATCGTGAGAATTCAACTGGAGCCAAGTATGAAACTCAACCACATTGTTTGCTTCTTGTAGTCCTTTACAAGTACACTTTTCAATTTTTAGATTGAGTATTCTCAAAATAAGAAGTGATGCAAGACACAATCAATTATAATTGAGTCCCTTCAGGGAATAGCCATATGAACAAAAGAAATATTTTGTTTTTCAATTTTATGGTGCCAATTTTTTTGGTTATATCACATTTAATTTTCTAGATAAGGCAAAGAAATAATCTTGAGGGCGAGGACAACAAGGGTTTTCAATATTAAAAAGAGGGAAATTTTGGGCAAATCAAAAAGATTCAAAGTTTGAAATGTAATCTGAATGCTTGTGTCTTGCAGTTTATTTTAGCCTTTGTGTCAGGTTACAAGCTCAAGTAACCATTTCAAAATTTGATGAATATAGGTGGCTCTGCCACTTGTTTGTTTATCTTTCCTACGCATGATCTGTAAACTCTCTACTTTGGAATTGTTCACAGAATCACAATTAAACGTTGTTGTTCTACTTTCGATTAGAAAATGACAGAGATAGCTAGTGAATAAATTTTTCTTATTCTTAGAATCCGCAATTGCGGGAAAGGAAAGAATATGAACTCATGAACACCAACAATTTTTATCCTGGAAACCTCCATAGGAGGAAAACTAGTCGGGAAGGGAAAATACTCTTTCTTCCCACTTTTTATTGGCCAATTCAATTAAGAAGTACAAAATTTACAATAAGTATGAAAGAGAAGTAGATAATATCTCACACTTCCTCCCAATTACTTGTTTGCTCTGCCTCAACACTCCTTTCTTCTACAAAACACAATTCCAACACTAAGAATTTCTTGCTCACTTGCTTTCATGCTTTGATAATAAAAAAATCTCCTTCCTACATGTATTTATAGCCCTTCTCATGTCCTCATGTGCATTGGAGGATGGGAAAGGTCATGGAGGAGAAGAGACACGGACAACCTTTCCAATTCTGGGACTGTTCATTTGAATTTTATTTTTCTATCCGAAAGATCCAGGACCACCACCCAATGCAGAGCGATGGTCACAGGACCGCCGCCCTAGGTGGGTGGCGGTTCTAGGACTCTTTCTACCCAGGTTGGGTGGCGGTTCAGTTAACATAAAGCATAACCTTGATTTCTTCATTTTCCTTCTTCAGTGTTGGTTGATCTGATGAAGTAGAGTCATTTTGGATCCCTATGGATCACACCTCCCCTGCTTAGGAGGATTTTTGTCCCACAAAATCTTAGTGGGGGAGTAGATGAGGAAATAATTCCCTCACTTGCTCCTTCGAGTACCACTGAACCTGCCTTGGTGTCTTTCCTTTCAGTCCAACCTACCAAGACTCCTTGCAGACCTCTCCTAGTCTCTCTGACCTTCTGTTGCAACACTACATCCTCCTCCAATTCACCTCGTGATTCCAAGACGCAATCCTCAATGGAAGGTATCAATTGTAGTCCTTCATCTTCATCTAGCATGGATGGATCATATAGGTGCAAGTTCTCATAGTTTACTACTGAGTACATCCTCATAAATGACAGAAATATCAAGTCGAAAGGCATTTTCTCCAACCTGCTCCAATATGGTGAAGGGTCCATATCGTAGTGGCTTGAGCTTCTGTGCTTGACCTTATAGTCTCTCCTTGCTCAAGTAAACCCAAACTCTATCTCCAACATGAAGCTTATGTTCTCTCCTATGCTAATCGTGTTTAGCCTTGTACTTGGCTTGAGATTTTTCTAACTGTTCTTTGACTTTGAGATGGATTTTTGGATCCTCTCAATGAATTTGTTTGCTCTAGTCACCTCTGTGTCTCGTGTCTCCTCCTCATCCTACTTCCCAACTGCTATGTCCAGTAGATTTATAGGTAGATATCCCAAGCATGCTTCAAACGGTGACTTCATAGTGGATGTGTGTACTGCTTGGTTATAGGAATGTTGAATGTAGGCTAAGGACTCATCCCAAGTCCTTGGGTATTTGTTATTATACCCTCTGATCAACTGTACCAAAGTCCTGTTCACCACCTTTGTCTATCCATCTGTCTATGGATGGAAAATTGTGCTCCTCTGTAACCTGGTATCCATCTTGTCCCACAAAGTAGTCCAAAACTTCCCCAAGAACCTGGAATCCCTGTCAAAAACAATAGACTTTGGCAAACCAAAATGCACCCATACATTAGCAAAGAAAAGATCTACTGCCTCATGTACTTTTACTACCTTTTTACATGCCATAAGAATACACATCTTACTGAATTTATCAACAACAACATAGAGATAGTCATGGCCATGTTTAGACATAGGTAATCCTCCTACAAAATCCATAGAAATGTCCTCCTGCGAATGAGTAGGTACTAGAAAAGGCATATACAAACCCTCCTTCCTAGTCTTAGGATTTTTGGTACAACAAAGTTTACATCCACGTATAAATTTTGATACTTCTTCTTGCATATTGGGCCAATACATGTACCTTTGCAAGTGTGTTAGGGTCTTACCAACACCGAAATGTCCCACTACTTTTGAGGTATGTGCTTCCCTCATCAATAGAAGTCTTTCTTCTTTAGGCACACAAAGCTTCCCCCATCGGTAGAGCAGCCCGTCCTTGAGATAACAATCTTCAATCCCCCATCCTTTCAACCCCTTGGGACTGCAACTGCTGAAATGTTACCCCAAAGTCTCTATCCAATATGCCTCTTTGTAAGCTTCCTTTATAAAGGGTTCGATCTGAGAGATAGTGGCTAAGCAAGAGAACTTCGTCTATGTGGGTGGCCTAAACAACATGTCTGCCACTAATTTTGCACTACCCTTCTTGTATTTGATCACCAGATGGAACTACTGAACGAACCCCATCCATTTGTAGTGCCTTGTTTGTTGTAATTTAGACAGTGCTTATAAATACTTGAGAGGTTTGTGGTCAATGTGCATAATAGTTTCTTTACCAAACAAATAATGTTTCCATTTCTCAATTGCCTGAACCAGTGCGTACATTTCCTTATCATATACATAATATCCTTTAACTGCTGAAGTAAAAGTTTCATAATGATAGCATACAGGTTTACCTTCCTAAACCGCATGGTGAGGTGCTCTAAGATATCACCCCTTGGTCTAGCAGTTCCTGGAATTGATTGTTTACTTCAGTGCTCTCCAACAAGGATTGCCTAAACAACCCAATGTTTGGTAGAGGGGACTCTGGAAATAACCGAATCTCATGCTCTACTTCCCGCTTTGGTGGTAACCCACTGGGAGCCTGAAAAACTTCCTGAAAAGACTGAATAATACTATCCAAATCTTGTTTTCCCTGGTTAGAAATCTCTGAAACTTCTACCCCATCTTTTTTATCCTTTAACAAAAGTAAACAAAATTGATTATGATTTGCCTGAATAAGTCATTTTGCTTGGTTAGCACTCACCATAGTAGCTTGTGTCTTGCACTGGTGTGCCCGGATGTTGTAGTTGATCCCATCCTTGACCCATTTATATCGGTTTTCCCTTCTCATAAATATAGCATCCCTGATATACAAGTAAGGACTCCCGAAAACAACATCAAAATCATCAAGTGGGATAACATTAGCTTCCAATACTTCAATATACTGGGAATTTATCCCAAACTTGACCTTACATCTTTTTGTTACCTAAATTTCAACACCCTTCTTCACCCAACCCAAAGGATAAGGGTGTGGATGCTCGTAAGTCTCAAGATCAAGCTTCTTTGCAACTACTTCAGAAATCAAATTGGACTGAGAACCAATATCAACCAAAGCATTTACCTTAGTTCTCTTGATCTGGATTTTGATTTGGAATAGTATACTTATCTCCTCTTCATGTCTGTCCATGTTGGTGGCCGTGCATCCAAGCCTCTCATCTACATTAGAGTCATCTTCGATTTCCACCTCCCCTTTTGTCTTTACATCTGTCATGGACGTCTTTGAGTCCTTGGTTTGGTTTTTCGGATGTAACTCTGGATGGAAATTCTAACATGTAGCGTCAGTATGACCATTGATATCACAGTTCTTACAAAAATTATTAGGATCTTTACAAGTATTTAAAGTAGTGACATCTTGTTTACCTTTCCCTTTCCACTTACCCTTGTTGCTTGTTTTCCCATGCTCTTTCTTCTACTGATTTGTCAAATGCTTTGCCCTTGGCTCTGCTTCTCCTTACTTCTTTTCATCATCTATGTAGTATGCCTTCACACACGCCTCGTTGAGATCTTTGGGCTTCATGGAGATGACTTTTCTTCGAAGGTGAGTGTGAAGTCCTCCCAAGTACTTAGTCAGAATATCCTCATCCTCCGAGTCCATGTTTAGCAACATGGCCTACCTCCGAAACTCCGTAGTATAGTCCTATACACTTTGACCACTGCCTTGTCTAAAATATTTCCATTTAATCATTTGGTCATTCTTGTGGCCAATAGGATAGAAGTTAGCTCTAAGTTATTCTTTAAATTCTTGTCAAGATTTCACAATAGGACGTTTCTTCTTTTCACAAGTGGCTAGATGGGTTTCCCACCAAACTAAAGCATGTCCCTCCATTTTGAGACGTGGAAAGGTGATCCTATGCACCTTAGTGACATTATGGATGTTAAAGTAGACTTCTATTTGTTTTAACCATTTATCAAGAAACTTTGCATCTACTTTTCCTTTAAAGCTTTTAATTTCAACTTTCATCTCAACTTTAAAAGGAACATGATCAGATTTTACCTTTTCTCTTTCATTTGAATTCTCTTCTTCGTGTTCTTCCCCATAATCTTCCTCGTGGTGGCTCCTCCCCATGCCAAAATTTTCGGCTAAGCCTCAAACCACTAAGTCCGTGGAGTCTTGTTTAACAGAAGTTGTCTTCTGCTAATCTGTAAGTTCTTCTTGTCTTCTAAACATCCTATCCATCATGGTCTGCAACATCTCGATTCTACGGACCAAGTTATCTTCCTCCATTTGTCCCCAAATTCTCTATTTCCACTTCCTTGTATAAATATTTAGATCACAAGGTAAAGCCTCTTCGCCTTTAGATCTCATCACTGTCATACAAATCCAAGAACGAATACCACATTCCTAGATACTTGTTAGCTCTGATACCAAAATGATTTACAAACTCTCTACTTTGGAATTGTTTATAGAATCCTGTAATTAAACATTGATGTTCTAATTTCGATTAGAAAATGACAGAGATAGATAGTGAATGAATTTTTCTTATGCTTAGAATCCACAATTGTAGGAAAGGAAAGAATATAAACTCATGAACACCAGCAAGTTTTATCCTAGAAACCTCCAGAGGAGGAAAACCAGTTGGGAAGGGAAAATGCTCTTTCTTCCCACTTTTTATTGGCCAATTCAATTAAGAAGTACAAAATTTACAATAAGTATGAAAGATAAGTAGATAATATCTCACACTTCCTCCTAATTACTTGTTTGCTCTGCCTCAACACTCCTTTCTTCTACAAACACAATTCCAGCACTAAAAATTTCTTGCTCACTTGTTTTCATGCTTCAATAATAAAAAACTCTCCTTCCTACATGTATTTATAGCCCTTTTCATGTCCTCCCCGTGCACTGGAGGATGGGAAAGGTCATGGAGGAGAAGAGACATGGAAAACCTTTCCAATTATGGGACTGTTTGTTTTGAATTTTATTTTTCTATCTGAAAGAGCTAGGACCGTCGTCTAGTGCAGACCGATGATCACAGGACCGTCACCCTAGCTAGGTAGTGGTTACAGGACCGCCACCCCGGTTGAGCGGTAGTTTTGTAACCACTGCTTTGCACAAATCGGTGGTTCTGTTAATATAAATACAGAACCTCCATTTCTTCATTTTCCTTCTTCGGTGTTGGTTGATCTGATGAAGTAGAGTCATTTTGGATCCCTATGGATCAACACATGTCAAGGTATTGTTTCACATGTCACAACTTTTGCTCAAATATTTCTTGCATAAATCACACAAGGAAAAGAAGTTTTTGCATCATCCATCGATTGCATCATTTTCATATTGTTGATTGCAAAAATTGTTGCAACGTTTTTAGATTGTTTATTTTGTGTAATATGGCAGCCGTATCCACCAAGAGAACTATTTTGGGTATGTTCTAGACATCTTTCCCTCGTATTTTTGGCGGTGTTGTGGATGTAATTTCTTCTACCAAAAGCAATAGAGTTTTCTTCAATGCCCTACCTCAACCTAGAGAGGTAATTGTACGGATGAAAATTGACATGCAACCTTCAACCACACTCGACCCCCCGAGGTTGTGCCGAAGCAACTGATGTTGAATGTGTGTGGCTAACTATAGGATGATAAGTGACTAAGATCTAGTAGTGTGATCTCCTGGCAGCTGAATTGGCAAAGGGGAGATTTAGAGGCTATGAACGGGTAGCGTAAATTCCATATGGTTTGTTTACCTAACTTGGATCTAAGTGTTGACCTAGTTTAGAGCATCCAAATTAAATAAGTTGAAAGACAAAAATCTATGCTACTGCTGAAAGGAAACTAATCTAAAGAAATCACAAAACTGAAATATTACAATCACAAAAAACAATTTGCATCTATTCTAAATAATTAAAATATTTCTACACTAAAACTAAACAAGCGAGATAACTCGGTGTGGTTATTCACCTGTGTTGAGTGTATTGAAACTAAACTAACTTAAAACAAGAACTTTTTCCAAATGATCTATGATATATAGACAACCTACTACAGATATCCTCTCCTTTAGATCCACATGGATAGGAAGAAAAGAATCCATCACCAGGAGCTGCTATGAAAGATTCAAACCTTCTTAGAAATCACCTTATTACTTGTAAATGAAAGGAAATTGATTTCTACTCTATTTGATATGATGTAACAATGATAAAATCTAAGAATGAAGGAAATCGAACAACAAATCCAACTTAGAATTCATAGAACATAGGTAAATCCAGCTATGTAGTAATTTTTCCCCTCGGTTTATCCTTTCTTTCTCTGTGTGTCCATATGAGTCCAAGGAATTGGGAATGCAAAGGCAACATAAGGAGAAGGTGCTTGAGCAATGGTAGTTTGAAGGCAGTTTGGTTGCAATGCAAGTAGAAGAAAGACAACACAAGAGATATGAGCTTGGTTATGCAATTCCTAATAGGATTTTGGTGGCAATACTATGCAAGATACACAAAAAATCTTAGGCCATTTATGTGAATACAAGCATGGAATATATAGGAATTGGCTGGGATGTGCCTTCATGCACAAGGCAGCCTTGGAGTGCCAAATCATTGGGTGAAGAGGCATTTCAACTAATTAAATCTATTTAAAAATAGAAGAGAGAAGGAATAACAAGCAATCAAGACTATTTTTAGGAAATTTGGTTCACAAACACACCCTTAAAGTCGAGTTAAGTGAAATCATGCGTGTCAAAATCATGCATGAAGATTTATGGAAAAATCACGCATGATTGCCGCCCTACACAGGGAGGCGGTCTTAGGACTACCACCCAAGCCTGGGAGGCAGTTTCTGAACTGCCGCCCAAGCTTGGGAGGTGGCTTCAAAACCACCGACCAGGCAGAGTGGTGATCTTGACACTAAAGGCCAAAACATGCACAAAATGAGCTGGAAGCTGGAAAAAATCGTGGAAAAGCTAAGTAAGGATGTCTAGGCTACAAATATACACTGCGAATGGGTTTAGGAGCTCAAACATCTTCTGAAAGGACATGAATCATCATTGGGGACTTTTGTAACCATTTTTCGACAATGTAGCACATGCAATTTTGGGTCCATACAGTAATCTAACCTTATTTTTTGTTTTGAATTTTTAATTTTTTCTGTAACAAGAAGTAGGTGTATGTTGTTATTTGTGGGATTTGCATGCAAAATATGATGGAGATGTTAAATAAATGGGAGACAAAGCTCTATCTACTATAGAGGATGGAAAATAGAAGGTGGAGGAGGCCTGGGAAAGTGCCCAGAGCACGGGCCAGAAGCTCAAGGACTATGTTTCCATAAAATCAGAGGAAATAAAGGAAACATTTCGACAAAAATAAAGGATGCCAAGATTAAAATTCCCAATTCATACTAGATTAGATTATTGTCATTCAATCATATGATTTACACTGTCACCTGTACTATTTGATTTGCAAGTTGCCTACATTGTTGGATTTGTAAGTTGCCTACACGGTTGGATTTGCGACGAAACGTACTGCACGATATTGGCAGAACCTACCACTTAACATCCCCTTTATAATTTAGAGTACGCCTTTGGCGTAAATATACATGTTAATTATATTTATTGTCTTTTTTATTTTAATTCATCTATACACAAAGTAATATATATTAATTAATTTGAACCATAATTTTTGTGTTACAACTGGCTTATCCATGATTACACTGCTTCCATGTGTCCATCTATTATTCCATTGGTGGACATTTATTTCAGTTATTGTTGTCATGTTTTCCACCTAAAGACTTCACACCTAATCATTTAGGTATTCATGAGAAAACTATGTAAACTAGCCTTTCAAGACTCTGAATAAATTAAAAAAAAAAACATTCTATGAGATCAATAATATCTTTATAATAAAGATAAAAAGGAACGAACTCTCAAATAATGATATACTTGACACCTAGAACATTTCCATGGAATTGAGTTTGTACATTTCAAACTTTATCTTGGGTATCAATTTTTATATTAAATGTACACATTTAAATTAATGAAAGGTTTCTTAAAATGATTTACCACCAAATGTATGTCTCCATGATTAAAACACACACACACACACACACACATATATATATATTTCCGATTTGAATATTAATTTTGCTCTTATTTAAATTGCAACTTAAGATCAATGTTAACTTTCACTGCTTTGAAAGGCAATTCTCATGAATAGAACTTGTACCACCCTCGTAATAAATGAAGGAATGGTTGCTAAAGAAAAATCTCACTATAATGAACACTTTTAAGGTACTCTATAGCGAAAAACAACATGCCATTGTCATTGGCTAGGTAGTATTTTTTGATAATATATATTATATATTATCAAAAAAATAATGTTGGTGTGTGTATTTGCCTTGTCGTCTCGGGGCATTGCCCACATCACGTGGTGAGTCATCTCACTTAGGTGAGGTCATAGGTCTTAGGTGTCTTAGGGGGTATGACAAATTCTGTCATACCCATTAGTGTGCATCATTACATTATAAAGGAGTTACTTTCCATTTATGGAATGTAACTCCTCTACTCCCTTGTGGAGGTATGATGGTCTTGAATTGGGAGTTACACATCACTCCTATTTGTAACCTTTTTTTGTGATCTATGAGAATGAGTTGACCCTTTTCTTTTGCATACACATTTTCATGATTGAATGCTTGTTTACTAAATTTCCTCACATTGTCATTCAAGTACAACTTAGTTGATGTGTGTTCCATCTCGTTTGATCTTCGTTCTCGCATTCTCTCACATGGTATCAGAGCACATTGTTGGGATCTATGCCACTCTCTATTTCTCATTCCCTACTACTGTTGGTTTCGTGTTCTTACTTGTTTTCTTGTGTAAGCTTCGTAGTCGTTTTCTCATTCATGCTTTACTTGTATTGATTTGGCTTATCTCAGTTTTCATGGAGTTTTTTTGGGTTTTTGTGTATTTTTGGTGCATATGCATGTGTATTTTAGAGTCTTGGAGTTTGAGGTGTTTTCCTGCCATATTTGGTTGGTTGTAGCTACATTTGGTGGAAAATCATCTTTTGGAGGTATTTATGATTTTTTTTAGTTTTTCATTAAAAGTTCAGTTTTTTTTAAATATGGTTTGTTGCCTTTTTCCCTCCTACTCCATGCCTGCCCTACATGCCCCTCTCTTCACCTAGCTTCTTTTCCCCTCTGATCTCCTACCTCTCCACATGAGATCCATCTTAGCCTTTATAGATCTCAACGAGCTGGTTTTCCTACAGATGAATTGTGTATTTGCAAGTCGTGTTGTTCATTAACATGTTGCATTGTGTTTTGCATCAAGTTGCATTGTTACGAGTTAACTTTTTCCTGCGGGTTTTTTGTTGTGTGTAGTAGGTTATTTTCCTATTATAAGTACCCAACTCAAAAAGTCCATCCAGTCTGCTCAACTCGTTCTTTCCTTCTGTTTCACTGATTCGCAACCTACTCGCCTTTCCCACTCGACCTGTGTTGCATTAGACCCCAACTCTATATTTGTGAGCTCACCCTGTCGCCTTGGCCTCGCCCAACCTGCCATGTTTCTTGCATGTTTGGTCATTTACATGTTGGCTTTCTCTGTGCGCCATATGTTGGGTTCAACCTTGGCTCTCATTCCTCTGCTTATCATTTTTTGCTTGTTATGGCCCTACTTCATTGGAAGCCTCTCAACGCTCCTACCTCAATCCATGTCTCATGCGTTACAATGTGGTATAATCATCGTCGACCCACCGAGTTCAATCTGTTTTTTTCCCCTACTAAGTGTTCAACGTCAATTCCAATGTCGAGTCTTCACTGCCAACTCGTCCTCCACATCATGCCAACTTTGCACTATCATATCCCACTGTCCTCGCCAAACTATCCATCATGCTCCATGTGTTAGACCATCCCGGCCAGCCCGTCGTTTGACTCACTATCATGGGATGCCTCGAGCTCTACACCCTCACCTTGGTCCACGTTCTCACCTCCCACCTTGACTTGCAGAGCCTCACGTGGCTTGCCAAGCCACCCCTCATCCCTTTGATCGACCCTCCTCCTTTTTGAATGTTAACCCTACTTGTTTTTAATCTAATTTTTAAACTTAGGTTTTAATAATTTAATGTAGGGGCCAATTTGTTGACCTCCACGGAACTCAAGTGTTGACCTCCACAGAACTCCCTCGAATGATATATCTCTACACAACAAAAAATGCCACAAAAATTGTGATATTAGCATCTCATATATATGCAAAAACAACCACTCAAAGCACAAAAGTCATCAAAATCCACAAATTTCACATTTTGTTATCAAAACAACCTCCTAGGTTACCAGTGCTTAGGAGTAGGATGCAGGTGCCTAGGGGTAGGTCACTAACACCTAGAACTGGGCACTGACATCCTAAGGGACGTTAGTGCCTTGGCTTCTCTCGCCCAAGTTAGAAATGCCTAGAAATTAAATATTTCAAATTTTGTAAAAAAGGACAAAATCAGGAAAATTTTACCAACTTTTTCAATAATAATCATACTTACCAACTTCTCTGTCATTTGTGCCGCCATGGCCATGATCCAGAAATGATCCAGGGATCCTCACAGAGAAACACCGATCTAAGATCTTCTCAGAAATTGTTGCAGTCATTTTTAAAACGTGGGGAAAAATTATACGACTCCAACGACAGCTTGTTTGCAGGAAACGGAGCTCGTTTGCAAAAGTTATAGCCCGCTGAAATTTTTGGGCAACTGGCGAATTTTGGGTTTTTTTGTGCAGGGTGGACGTGTGCACGCTCGCCAAGTGTTGCGATCGTATTGCGACACATGGACAAATTGTGTGACGTATTAAAAATAATGGGTTTTGGAACGCCGGTCTTGGACACTCGATCTCAGACAAATGGACCCTGCTATTTTCTGGCTGGGGGCCCTCAGCCAGGTTCGACACACTCGATTTAGGAGGGGTGCCTTGGCCTCCTTCTCATTTAAACATTCAACCAACTGTGCATATAAACCTCTATATTTTCTATTGCGCCATGCATGTGGGATAATGGGCATGCTTGACTTAAATTTTCCACGCCCTTTTTAACTTCCTTGCCTTTATTTAATCATTTCCAAGCATATACTAAATTTTCCACGCATTATTTCAAACTGTCCAAACAAACATTAAACTATCCACGCCACATTTGAAACTGCCCACCATTTTAGGGATTTAGGTGCCTAAAACAAATGCAATGCGCCACCCAATGCGCCCCATGGTCAAAGCGCCTAGTATATAGGCTTAGGTGGCTTACTTGCCACTTTAAATGCGCCCTCTTTGCCTATTTTAAAGCATAAGATATACTCCCAAGCGCCCAATGTGGGATTTTATTCCCAAAAAGGATCAGCCAAGGGGAATGGAACTCGGGTGGAGGTGGTAAAAGGATATGCGCCCAGCCATCAAACCAGGAGGTGCACAAACAGTATATAAAGGGTAATATTTTATTTGTAAGGGCATTCGGACTGTGTAAGAAATATTGTATTGCTCATATCTTGAGCTAACGGAGGAATTTGAAGGAGATGTAAAAGGCAACCCCTGTTATTTTCGACAGAGGAAGACTGTGAGAAGGTCTAAATTTTGTAGAATTCTTTGTAAAGGATTATTTTCAAGATTTTAATAGATCGGTCCCATTCAACCGGACCCGGAGACGTAGGCCTCAAGCGCCGAACTCCGTTATCAATTCTCGCGTCACGTTGCTGGTGAATTCTCTTTATTTATTTCTGTATTTGCACAGTACTTGCAGTTTTTATTCTTTTATTAAAAATACAAAAAGAAATAATGCACAAATTTAAATCGAAAATCATTACAAAGCAAGAAAAGTGTGTGTGCACAATTGCTAGTTAAATTTGGTTTTCAGATGGCCATCACCACCATCTCGAATCTAATCAACCTTACTGCTATAATATGCGGCAACCTTGACAGCTCAGAGCTCAAATTCTCAATCAGTTAAGGTTCAAATGAAGTTACTATGCACCTTTTACTCTTACGATATATAACAATTTTCAAATTTAACATTTACTATAGTTACCATTTCCTCTCATTATGCCAACTAATGTGTGAGACATGGTTTCACTCATATCTTGCACTTCGTTACTCCTTTTTCCTTCCCGTTTGTGGCATTCGGTTCGAAATTTCTCTTACCACCAAACTATACACATTCCATAATGCTATATTCCAATCTGGCACATTTTTTACTCATCATACACACATTTTTGCGACAACTACTATACTTCATTTTGCTCACTATTACATTGTTTCACATCTACTTTCGGCTAAACTTTCATTCTTATTATCACTCCCCCTTTCGCAAAAAGGAGGGCATATAATCGAGATCACTCTATGATCCCTATCAGGATACTATGCAATCACTGCACACTCTTGATACATCGTTATCGGAAATGTGCTCATACAACATTCAACATTTTCTACTACTTTCTATCTATTCCCCCGAGTGACCTAATATGGGGGAAAAGAGAAAAATTATCACCATGAGTAATCTATCGCATACATTCAATTTCAAAACAAATATTAAATATTTGAATCAAGTCAATCGATCGGTACAACATCACTTCATTATTCCTCCCAAATGACTTAACTTGGGAGATGCATCACTTCATTATCTTTCCTAGATGACCTAACATGGGAATCATTTTACAATCATTTCTAGATGACCTAACATGGAATCCATCTATCATTATACATATTGTGGCACCTTGGGGAGTGGGGGTAGTGAGACGTCACTGCCTTTCCTATACTACTCTTATATGGGTTATTCAACTCGGAACTAAACATGGATCACAATGGAACAAAATTTGGTCTTTAGGCGTCTGCAGTGGATGGAAATTTTGAGGATGTAGTCATAGTTGGAGGGTAAAACTAGAACTATCTCCCTAACACTCTTTCTCTAGTGGAAAGGTGCCCAAGTCCTTCAATTTTTCCAACATACAAAATTGGGTGGGGAGTTGATCTCTCCCTACCCCCTCAATTCACCATTAAAAAAATACAAATCTCCAGATCACTCGAAATCAAATCGTTAATTTCTTCAAGTGCTCCTTACAACAATTTTCTGTATGTATTTACACCACATGGATCAACATGCTAATCCATGGTTTGTCATGCTATATATTCTCATATTTTGTGTGTACTTCTGCAATAGGGCTTCTTCAGACTCCTTATAGGTATGTTCCTTACTTCCTTTACATCACTTGAATTTCATTCAAATAACATAAAGAGGGGAAAATGTAGACATGAATCATGCACGTACTACTATTTTACCATACCGCCAAGTATGTTGTTATATGTATGGATCTTGAATAAGGAAAGTATTCACTGGTGTCACACTTCTTAGTCCTTCCACTTAATTTGATTTTTTTTATCATCTTTGTCTATCACTTCTGTCACTATTGTTCCCAGTTTTGGTCAAGTCACTGGGATGTCTTTCTGTCATTCTCCCCACATTTGTCTTCATTTGTCCTAGGACACCAGTGCCTAGGTTTGGACACTAATGCCCTGGCACTCCTGTCCACCCTAGGCACTCCTATACTCTTTGTTCTTAGTCACATTTTTGACATTTGTGGTCAGCCTTTTCAGTTTTCTTACTCCTATCATGATGTTGTAGTCGGCATGTCGTGTCATTGGTGTCAAAATTCAAGCAAGAGGTCCCTATATATACACAAGATACATACCATTATAATGAAAAATAATTTATCAAGGGCTATCTTATCTACATACTATCAAAGGGACTACATTTCTAGGCTTGTTACTCTGCATATAATACATAGGAAGAGGAAGTTTTGAATTCCATCCACACATTTGCATTATATCTAGTTGTAGCCCACTATCTTGGCATCATTAACACGAGGGCAACCTAAGGACACAATTCTACACACAGGCATATAGAACTACATGGAGTCTAAGATGTAGTACAATGCTCGATCGTAAGTTCACTATGTCAGGTAACTGTCGGGGTCATTATGACTCCCCATTTTGCATCTTTTATTTTTAAGAGTTGATGTGTTTTGGGGTTTTGTAGGATATTATCTATTTGCAGGTTACCACTGAATTTGGCAACAATCTAGTGACATATAGGTGACTAACAAAAAAGGATAGCGAATCCTTAATAACACAGGAAAAACTAGATTTTGAATCTCTGCGCAGTCACGGTGCCCAAGACTAGTCTCCAATGCCCAGGTGCTCATGACCCTGTCCAAACGCCCTAGTCATGGAATTTCCAATAGTTTTTTAATTTTTTGGGCTCGGTTGTGACAGTCTGCCCTCCTGTTCCATCAATTTTCCAGCTCAGTACATCTTCGGGATTATTATGAAAACCAGATAAGTACCCTACCTTCCTTGTTTTCTTACACAGTTGTATTTCTAGAGTGTTTAGCATATTTATTTTATTACATATCATTGTAGTGACTCTTAAATCAGAATTAATATCATATTTTATTAAATCAATTTCTTATTTCATTCCTTGTGAGATCAAATAACTTTTCATCTCAGAGTTCTTTGGTTGCTTCTTAGAAAGCGTAAATAAAAAATTATTTAGCAAACATAGGCACTTCTTTCGCCTATTCTTTTAGTCTCTTTAATACATTGCATCATATGCTTTGTCCTCATCGAAAATCAATTTTCCTTTCGGGTCTTAAAAATAACGTGCATTCTTTCTTGCTCATCTAGTCTAAATATGGTTTAAAAGTTGCATTCATTGCTTCCCCTCACACACAACAAAATCACATACAAATCAAATTTGCATTCTAAACACTTACTTCTAGGTCTACCTACTTGGATTTCATCACTAAGAGGGAAGTCAACTTGGTGTTTTGACTAAGTATAAATAATTGGTGGGCGTTATATTGGCTAAGCACTCGAAACTCTCATCAATGTGGGACCATGAAGTGAGGGGGTAGGCCCCAATATCACGCCTCGTATTGACAGCAAAACATATTTGGGCCTCTCGTACCCTCTGGTATATCAAGGACTCTGACCTTAAACACACCTGAAACCAACCCTAACAAGCTTCATTCTTAGTACCTTTTATCAACCATTTTTTTTCTTTTCACACATTTTTAAATTAATCAAGATAATTAAAATCTCTTGCTAATTGTGTGACTTACATTTAAATTAACTATTTTTTTGTCATTTTCTATTTGTGGTTTCACGGTTTTGACTAGACAATAATCATGTATTCAGAATACCACACACATGTCAAAACCATTGTAATAATCCCCTGAATCAAACTAAGATCCCCCACGCTCTCTCAAACGTTCAATCAAATACATCATAAATTCCCAATCAATCCATTCCACAACACTTTCATAGTGGAGGTCTGGTATTCAAAGAACTTTTGGACACCAACCCAGTTGCCCTTAGTAGTTATATTGCTTCTTTAGCTATCCTCCTTCCCCGTTATAGTATATAACCTCGACCAACTGTTACCTTCTGTCATCTATGATCACTCCCAGCTTATCAACCCTTCTTATCAGTCGGTTATCGAACAAATTGCTCCTTATCTTACCACTGGTAAGACTGGAATATCTGTGAATGTCTCATCCACTCATGTAGTAAGTTGTAAACTCAATACTATCTCATCACAAAACATGACTAGTCGGAAAGGACCCTTACCATTCATGTCCTCAGTTAACCCTCATAGTACTCAAGCTCGCACGACTACCTCACCACTTATAGTTAGTCATATAACTTCAACGAATCTTCCTCCCTCGACCGATTCTTCTGGTGCACCTCATTCTACAGCTCCCTTGGTCACATCCCAACCAATTATCTCTCAATAATCTAAATCCGCAGTCGAAAATCTAGTTGTATCTATTCCTACCTCTTTGCCACCTGTTAACAAAAGTGCCATTACTAGTACAAATGGTGGGATCACACCTACTAGGTGCTCCATTTTACTATTTTTCATATTGTGTTGAATGTGTACTATTGATTTTCATAAAATACCATGCATTGGGAATAATTTTAAAAAATAGTAAAACATATTTTCAAAAAATGAAAAATTATATTTTTAGATATGTAATAAAAAATGTATTTTGGTATAAAATTGTATAAGTTTTTTAATCAATTAAACCTAGATACGTCACATCTATGTGGCACATTTTGGCCTATATTTATCCTCTAAATGGATTAAGGGCCAAAACATGGCACATAGGTGCCACATAGGTTCCAACTAAGGGTTTTCGTGTGAAGGGGTGTTCGCTCGAATGGGTGTTCATTCGAAGGGGTTTTGGGTGAACACCCCTTCGCGTGAACACCTTGAATACACACCTCTATGCCCCTATCCGCCACCCAAACACCACCAACTAAATTTTAATTGTAGACATATACTTTTTTATGATTATAATTTTAAAGCATAGTTTTTTTCATATTATTTTAAATTTATTTTTAGAGTATAGCTAAATTTAATTTTACAATATAGTTTTTAATGATTATAATTTTAAAGCACAATTTTTTCATATTGTTTTTAATTTATTTTTAGAGATAGCTTTTAATGATTATAATTTTAAAGCATAGTTTTTCAAAAAAAAAAAAAATTTACTTTTTAAAGTATAATTTTTAATGATTATAATTTTAAAGCATAGTTTGTCATATTGTTTTTAATTTACTTTTGTTTTTTTTAATAAAAAATATATGTTTTTTTTAATTATATAATTAATAATAAATATAAAAGTGTTTTATTATTAAAATATAAATATTACTAAATGAAATTTAAAACATAGTTATAAATCTTGTTAAATTTATAAAAATACATTATAAAAATTAATAATTATATATTAGATTTAAATTATTTTAAAATTAGAAAACTAGTTTTAAAGTGAGAAAAGCATCTAATTAAGTACAACCTATTTTTAATGTCACTAATTAAATACAACCTAATCTATTAAGTTTTCTATATAATAAGAGCTCAAGTGTATAGTTTTCTTTTGAATTTATTCTTAGATTTAGATCTAGCAATTTGTGTCTATAGGTGAAAATTGACGAAGTGGAGGAATCATGAAAAATAAAAAAAATAACATGCGAAAATATAGCGAGGAAAATCTACAAGAGCATCGTGTTAGAAGATCAATTCATAGGGAGAAATAAAAAGATAGAGAGAAGGCTACAAAAGAGGCTACTAAGCAAACAAACATTAGTACATACATACCTGAAACCCTTGAGATTGTAATTTTATTTTGATATGTATGTTAAATCGTCCAAAGTTTATTGTCTAGTTGAAGTGTAATAAAATATACCTGGTTGAACTGTAAAAAGAATATAGTTGAATTGTACAAAAATATATAGTTGAATTATAATAAAATATATAGTTTAAACTATAAAAACATATATGATACAAAATTGCAGTCCGTTTGACAAGCTTTCCTATGAACCTGTCCTTTTACAAATAAATCTATCTTGCACATAATTCCATATCCCCATATTGTAGAGGTACCTTGATGATACTCTACCAAACCTATGTGCATAGTTTCAAGACACTCTAATACGTCCCAATCCTAGTAACACCGTAACACACATCTAACCCTAAATTCTTAAATGTTATTTCCTTGATAAATCTATGGTTTATCATGTGGCATGCTATCTTTGCATACATATTATGGTTGTTAGGATCATTACATTGTTGGTATAAATTATATTATACAACCAGTAATAAGCTTTTGGATCATAAAGCCAAACACCATATTACATTTTGGTGAACCTGCTTATCAATCGATCCAAGCCAAGCTAGGATTTCATTCCTCGCCCTTAGGGTTTTATATTTCAAATCTTAATTTCACTCTAATTGTTGGTTTTGTGTTTTTCTCAACACCCTTGTTTTCTTGTGTGTGTTTTACATTATTATAATGATTGATAGTAAAGCTAAAATTTCCATATCTCTTAATGTTCATGTAAATGTTGAGATCATTGATATTCATAATTATAATATTAACGTAGATTTGTTAAATGAGTTAAGAAATCACACCTTAGCACACCCTAACCAAATTATTTATCGAATTTAAGCTATTAGACAAGATAAAATTAAATTCATTTACGAAAATTGTTAGATAGAGAAGACTAGATAAAGGAGGAAAATATGGAGGGGAAGATTTGCACATGTAGAAAAGACAAAACAACTGACATACTAATATGATTTAGTCTTCAAGAAGAATGTAGAATGCATGCTAAGAACCCAACAAACTCACGTATGCTACACCTTTTCACTACATTTGTAATTTCTTCTACAAGTTTAAATTACACTTTCATTAAAAAAATTAATGTTTTATTATTTGGATGGTTTGATCTAAATTTGTGATTCAAAAATATTATTCTTTAAAAAAATTGGATGTCAAATTTTAATTCAAAACTAAAATTCAACACCATCAAAGACATTAGAACGTGTGGTCAACACTCATATGCAATATAGATAAAACTAGCAATTGCACCAAAAGGGTGCAATGAAAACACTGATAGTCGTAGAAGAAGTAAACGTGGCATGTGCGGAGGAGACTATGAAAGCTAGGAGAGAGGCGCAAACACACAATGTTGTGTATAGGAGTGAATATAATGAAGGAAACACATTGGAGTAGTATTAAAAGGAGGGAACAACTATTCAATCCGAAGACAAAAGCAAGTACCAAAACAAAATATGATTTGTTTAGGCTCCCGCTTTCCAATGGCCATGATCTTGGTTATGATATGTAGTGGGAATGTTGGCCAGTGAGAGAAGGGAGTTGATAAATTTGGAGATCTCTTTGGATACAAACATTGACTCAAGGGCGTGGACATCCACAACTCTGAGGATGACGTTGAATTTTTTTTTGAAGCTTTTTCTCCTAACGATGAAGAAAAGCTACATGACCACGTAGAGTCAGCGGGTGTGAGGAGTCAAGGGAAAAATGTGAAAGAATAAAAAATGACAGCTTCTTATCTGTAGGCAGTGGTGAAGGAGACTCAGTGAAGACTTTGAGGTTGTCGAGAATATGGAAAACACAATCAATGGCTCAAGGCTTGATCCCTTAGACACGGGTCATTTTGGTTCCTCAATGGCCTATGTAGAGATTAGGTTTGGAATTAGACAAGATATTTGAAACTATGTTTCATCCTCTATGAGGCTTGCGAACTGGGCACATGCCAATGCTTATAGACGGGAACGGTGGTGAGGCCATTCACAACATGTCATGGATTTGTTAGAGGTCATGCACTTGTCTTATGAGATATCGTCCCTCTTCCATGTTGTTCTATCAGAGACCCACTTGCTTGAAAATGAGCACGATTCCATCTAACTATTTTTGGACATGCACCAACATCCCTACAACTGTGTTAAAATGGGATTTCATAACAAGGTAAAGTAAACCATAAAGGGTTAACATAAAATGATTGTTTTTTGGATGTTTCAGTTTTAGTGTCCGGTGAATGTTGGTGTGTGTATTTTCTACATCATTACGCGAGTCGTCTCACTTAGGTGAAATCGTAGGTCCATGTGTCATTTAGGGGTCATTATGAGATTCTCTTTCGCGTCAGTGCGTCAGTGTGTTCGCACGTCAGTGCGTCAGTGTCAGTGCATCATATGCATCATTGGGAGTTACACTTCTATTCTGGGAATGTAACTCCCCCTTATGTACTCGAGTTGTCATGATTGCAGCACTGGGGGTTACTCAGCACCTCCTATATGTACACCCCATTTGATCTATGAGATAGAGGATATTTTTATGGCTTAACCAAGTTCTGCCCGTGTTTCAAATCTTTGCATGCACATATCGGTTGATGCTCACTCCTCCCGAGATCTCTTCACGCTGCCATTCACACGTCCGTTGATGTGCACGTCATCCCTCGTGATCCTCGCTTGTGGATTTTAAACCCTCTTTCATGGTATCAGAGCGGATCTTGTGGATCCGTGCACTCCTCGGTGTTTCTCGTGCGTGTTTTCCAACTTCCTGGAGTGATATCCAGATCTCGTTGCGTGTGTCGTAATGGTTCATTCCGATCATGCTCTACTTGCATTGATTCAGGTGTTTCATACCTCCTGTTTGGTTGTTTGTTGATCATGGTTCATTTTGTCATGTTGGTGTTTGTGGATTTTCCAGGCTTGGTTGCATGCATTTTGCATGTGTGATTGCTTTGAGCTCTTCAGCTTGCAAGTTTTCATGGAGGGTCTTTAACCTTGCAGCTCGGCTTGCCATTGCTGGTTGCTTTAGAATGCTTGTACTTTCATCCTTCGTGGTTTGCCTTTTCAAACCAGTCGCGTTGCTCAATTCAAGGTTTACCTTGATCATGTAACCTGTCATTGAGCCGTCTTAGGCCTATCATTTGAATCCATCATCAAGCTATGTCTGGTTTTATCGACTTATGCTCGGTCGTTTGGTGTTTGGGTTAACTCGTGCATGGTTTTGGTTTAGACCTCGTTATTCTGGTAGGTCCTACCTTACTCACTGTCGTGCCTGACTTCTAATTCGCAGTCCTATGCACCTCAGCTCTGTGATTCACCACTCGACCAAACCTCATGTGCTCATGCACTTAGAACGTGACTGATCTAGTGATTGCCTCTGCAGACAACTCATGGATTGATTTTTGACCATCGTGCGTGGCTCGGATCAAATGTCCATTTACACTGCCTGAGACTCCTGCGCGGCTTTCCATTTGTTTTTCGAAGTTCTTAGTGGTTGCCTCTATTTGGCCTGGTCCTCAGGTTCTACACTCTGCAACCCTCTTTCCTGCTAAACTCTTGGCATAGGTTTCTCAGTTACTAGGTTAGATTCTTCAGTTGCTCGGTGTTACGTACTGCCCACTCTGGATTATCCTCGCACACTCATCTCAGCTCACTTACTGAGTGCGAAACCGCTCAGTGGCTGTGGATTCACAATGCTTCACCACTCTGACCGTTCACATGTTGTGTAGCGAAACCACGTGGGCTTCCAGCATTCCCTGACTGTTTCAACAGCTTCTGCTGGTACATGCAGCAGATTACACTCCACACGTAGCTACTCAACTATCCAACTTTTGAACCGCAGCTCTGCTCAACAACTGTTTCAACCTGCAGCTCGGTGCCGCATGGCATGACACCTCAACGTGGGCCCCCTCCTTACCTTTTATTTTTTTGGAGGATGAAAACAAACTCTATTTTTTAATGTTTTAAGATCAAAAAAACATTCATTTTGGCATTGTATTGATTTTTAGGCTTGTTTTTTGCTTGTATTTTCAACCTTCCTACGAGCGTCGAAGATGGAGGGCGAGGTCCGGGGTTGGCAGGAGGCTAATCCCCCCTCGCACAGTTAAAACAAAACTATGCCTAAAATTTGATGTCATTTCCAACAGAGTACCCACACAATACCCTTTGCACCCATTTCGGGCACTTTTTTAATGCGTTTGCAGCATTTATTGACTTTTTCCATCAGTTGCGGGAATCGTTATTAATGCCATAACTTTTGACTCGCTAGCTCGTTTTTTAGCACTTTCTTTAGTCAAAGTTACATGATTTTTTTCACATTACGTGATGGCATTGTCAATTTTGTAAAATAACTACTTTATAAAGTGCCGCATTCTGGGGGGGGTTGACTAGTACTCTTGGGTTTTCACACGCAGACGCATTATCGGCCGAGTCCGACATCTTGCTTTTGTGCATCTTGCATTTCATTCCACATCATGGAGAGTGCTCTTTCCAGACTTGAGCATTGTAGGATCACCTTACAGCCTCCACCACTTCTCACCAGGGAGAGGGAACTATTCAGCTTGGTGTGCTTCCATGGAATGTTACTTCGCCCACGAGGGTCTTTTACCCTTCTTGCTTGGGCCAGTTCCTGCACCCACTGATCATCGTCATCTAGAGGACTTTCTTGACACTTGTGACCATGTCTTTTTGTCACATGATGATGCATGTCTCTCGATCTCTCTGGTTTCACGTGGCAAACTCAGATCCCACCCCACCGTGTCTGGAGCATTCTTCAGTCCCTCTATGGAGACCCTTCACATACTGTCAGTCGTTGTTGTTGCTGTTGATTCAGTTTGTCTCCTCTATTCTTCATGTGATGACAGTACCACTGACACAGACTTGCTTGGTTCTACTTCTGATGACGAGGATTGTGCACCCAGTTCTGATGTCGAGAGTACTACAGAGGACTCTTCTCCTCTTTCTCTTGACTATTCCAGAGAGTGTCTGGACACATCCCACATCTCATCAGATATCGAGTAGTCTCCTACTTAGCCTCATACAGTCATTACACCAGCCTCCTTTCCACTTCCAGTGTGTGAGGCCCACTTCCACTCCTCTACCTTCATTGGATGACTCATACCTATCTGACATCGCTCTTTATGTTTGTTGAGCCCCCTCATTGGGACGAGTATCTGCCTGACCTTAGTCATCTTTTCGCAGAGTCTACTTGTGATGCTCTACAGGTCCCTCATCCATCTATAGGTGTTTCAAAGGAGTTCATCATCTCTGTTGTTGGGAGTGCCCCTTCCGGGAATCATGTCACTTCCACATTTCCAGAGACCTTCATTGATCCACCCTCAGCTGTGGATCCCTTTTTTGTTGTGGGGGATGTTTTGTTCCCTTCACATCACTTGGACATCCTTTCTGCAGGTGTTCCTCCTTTTCACTCTGACAGTTCTACACACGTGGCATTACCTTCGGTTCCTTGGCACTCACTCGCTAGACCTATGTCACACTTCATGTGCACCAGACTCAGAGTTCTTTGTGTTGCTACCTTCAGTTTCCTTTGTGGAGTGGGTGGACTTCCAGCACGTCATTTCTGTCCTTCCTAAGGGAAAGCACACAGTTCGGTGCAGGTGGCTCTTCTTAAGTCCAGAGGTAGAGGATCTCGTCATCGACATTCTTTTGGGAGACCTCCTAGAGCTGCAAAGTTCAGATCCATCCATGGCATCTTCTGCATTCCTCTCGTCTCCCTCTTCTTCTCTCTTCTTCTTCTTTTCGGAGAGATTGCCTCTTTGTACATGGGTACCTTTTCAGGCTCGTCTAGAGCTGGGACCCATATTTGGCATCTTTCTTAGATTAGAGAGTGTTTTGTTCTCTTGTGGTGGATGTTTTTCCCACTGGGTTTTCCTTCACTGCTTGGGATCTTTTTCTTGTACATGGGTACCTCATCAGGCTTTGTGTCGGGACCCATTTCTCGTTTCTGACTTGCCACCTCATCCTAAGTTACAATGAAGGGGGGGTGTTGGTGTGTGTTATTTTCCACATCATTAGGTGAGTCATCTCACTTAGGTGAGATCGTAGGTCCATGTGTCATTTAGGGGTCATTATGAGATTATCTTACGTGTCAGTGTGCGTCATATGCGTCATTGGGAGTTACACTTCTATTCTAGGAATGTAACTCCCCCTCTCTACTCAAGTTGTCATGATTGCAGCACTGGGGGTTACTCAACACCTCTTATATGTACACCCCATTTGATCTATGAGATAGAGGAGAGTTTTATGGCTTAACCAGGTTCTGCCCATTTTTCAAATCTTTGCATGCACATTCGGTTGATGCTCGCTCCTCCCGAGATCTTTTCACATTGTCGTTCGCACGTCCGTTGATGTGCATGTCGTCCCTCGTGATCCTCGCTTGCGGGTTTTAAACCCTCTTTCAGCGAAAGGAAAGCTTTCTTCACCTTTATGCACACTTGTTCACGGCCATATCTTAGCCACAAAAAATCTAGATGGAAAATCCATATTTAATATATGTATGAATCCTTGTTTTTCATACATCGTCGCATGTCCTCAGAACCATCTTGTGCATCCATTGTCTGGCATGTGTCACTATGAATTTCAGACGGGAAATCCAGATTTAATATCTGTCTGAATCTCATTTCTCTGCACATCGTCGAATGTCCTCACAAAACCATCTTGTGCATCCATTGTCTAGCATGTGTCTAACACGTGTAACACAGGGTCACCCGGTAAAATGAAACGCTATTGGTGTAACCAAGCATGGATTTTAAAATTTATTGTGTTTGTCAAATCAAATTTTGTTGACGGACAACCATTTTTCAGCACACGTATAGTTTATAAAATAATCATTTTGTAATTGAAAAACTTTATTTATTGAAATAATTAAGACTATTTTAATGTTTATACATGTATATATTTAAAAAACAAGTATTGCACAATTTGACAGTTATTTTTAGGTTGTAACCCTCTAAGGCTTGTTCACTTTTTTCCTTTACAGTCTAAAACTCAAAAACCATGCTACAACTTGTCAATCTCCATGCCTAGCTGCAACGCAATAAAAAGAACATTTACAGAAACTGTGTTAAATGGACCTCTCGCCAATAGACATCCAAAAACTATCACCACTTACACTCCAAACTTTCCATCTTCATTTATGTTATATTTGTCATCAATCTCACAAAATCATAATGCATAGTGTCTATTTAATATATATAATATGACGATCAAATTTTGAATATTCATGTCATTTTGACGTCTAAATTATATATTTACCTCTCAATCATGATGAACATATTTTAAAAGTGGTTGTATTTTGACATCAGAAATGATTAAAAACGTCTAAACGCCTTGCAAAATCCAACGTGCAGTGCAAACCCATGGAATTCCTAGTACATGTGGAAGTCAACATTTTCAAGTATATTTATTAAAAATATTAAAGCAAGTTTTATTTTTACCATGTCAACATTAACATTTTCAAGTATATTTAGAAAATAGATTTAATTCAATTTAGATTAAATCATTAAAGAACTAATTAAATTAATAAAAGACACCTAATTAAATAAAGCACCCTCTAATTAAATAATAAGAAACCACCACTAAATTTAATCAAAATTAGATCCTTTATTAATACCAGACCTAACAATAAATATGAACCTAAGCCTTTTTTAAAAAAGCTAAGGCACGCCTTTAAGAAATAAACCTTATTTTAATTTAAAAAGCACTTACATTTAAAAACAAGGTTAAAAACACAAAAGGTGGGAAGGCTTGGTTAAAGCGGTGCACAACACGGGAAAGGACGCGGTCAGTTCGGCGAGATGACAACTAGGTCACAGGACACATCCCTGCGGCCTTACGTGCTTGTTATTTTCCTAATTACAAATTCATGTTGCACTTGGAAATCACGATGGATGGGACAGATCTAGCCACGCGGCAGCCCATACGTCGTCGCATAAACCCATCTGAACCATCGATATTCTGGCAGTGTGTCACACGTAATAACCCTCCCCCACCACACACAAGAATTAATTATAAACACTATTTGTTAGAATTATTGTTAATTATCTTAAGAATGCGTCGTGACTTCTAATAATCTCTTTTGGCAGGAGAAGATTCGTAGAAGGGGCTTGTAGTTTATTGCAAGGGCTCCCAAATACTTACGAGGGAGGTCTCCCAATTGATGAAGATTCGCTAACACAAGCCAAAGACATGGTCATGGGGTCAATAATGAATATTTTCTTATAAAACATTTTTTGTTCTTCAGTTTGATGTTAAAGCATATTGTGTTACTTTTGGGAATTTATAAAAAAGTCCTGCAATATTTTTCTTAAGTTAGAAAAATTGTAGTGTCTCTTCCAAATTTATTTTTCCATTCTGACTTGTGAAGCCTTCTAGGTCGGTGTTGTTATTGTTGCCATTTTTTTTGTGGGGTGAATAAAAAGAACTGTTGGCTAGATTTTCTGCACAGCTGAAAACCTAGGCAGTCATGAGATAAATCTCCCTCATTTATCGGTGAGGCTCCAGTGTAAGATTTTGTCAGTTATATGTTCTAATATCTATTTGTTGGTATTACTTTAACTATATAGCTCATAAACCATAACTAAACAATTTTGCAGCAAGTAACTGTAAGAGAAAAGAAATATCTGTAGAAGAGGAAAATAATAGAAAACAAAAAGAAAGGAGGGAAGATGTGCAACCCAATGTTGATCGTATGCACATAGATACAACAAATAGATCTTTAAATACATAATTTAAAGCAAATGATAGTTTCAGATCAAACCTATAATAACACAAAGTTTATGAATAGATCTAGAAAGAAATAAGAAGCAAAATGCACCATTGACACAAAGTTCTCCGGAAATCTCTTCTCTATTCCTCTGCTTGCAGAAATCAGGAGTTTTAGCTCAAAGTCTAGAACACAAGAATGCTGATTACAAATTCCGATCTTTTAACCCATAGGGTCTTCCTCTATTTATAGTGCATAAAGGGCAATTACAAATATGAAGCTTTAAATGAATTCCCACATGTGAAAGCTATGAAAAGGGAAACAACTGACAATCTTCCTCCTGGAATTCCTCTTTGCATGACATGCATGATTTATAACTGAAAAAATAGAACCTTCTATTTTGCATGTCTGCCACCTATTTCCAAGTAATTGACTTCTTCAAGTAATGTCTTTTAAACCAATCACTTAAGTTTTATAATTTAATTGATTGCTCAATTACTTTGTTAGAGAAAATAAGAGAAAGAAGAAGAAAGAGGAAAAAAATTTAGAAGAAAACTGCAACACTTCTAGTCTTGTTCTTTTTCCATATTCTGCATGTAGCTGACTCTTTTGCCTTTGATTCTCACCAAGCTGGATCTAGAAGCAGTTGACTGTGATTTGCTTGCGGGTATTGCCTTTGACTTGTCTTCCCTCTTATCCTTAAAGCTTTTGCAGTTCTTCTCTAGTACATGCACTAGTGCAATGTTTGCCGTAAATAATTCAGACAAAACTCATCATTTTTATTTTTAATTGCATATGAGCAATTTTAAATTCTGGAAAGCACTCTGGGTGAATGCAAATACGAGTAAATTCAATGAAGGCTTCAACTGGAAGATTGGGAGCGCATGCACAAGATCCTGGAAGGAATTTTCCATGCACTAACTTCTACACGGGCAACGTTAGAAACAAGAGGATGAATTTTTGTCGGAAGCCTTTACAATTATGAGATATGGATCTATTAACTAAATCGGTGATAGGTTCAGGGCCTATGTCTGTATCATTGACTTTAGTAAATCTGGAAGCTATGCATAATTTTGTTGATCTTTCTCTTTCATCATGCTTCAACATGGTTGGAACAATCTTTGTCCGAGCTCTTTTTCTTTTAATTCTGCCGGAATCCCTTGCCATTGGATCCATTTGTGCAGATCTGGCACTTCTTCAGATTCAGAAGATATATTCAATGTACCTGACATTGATTTGAGCACCTATGATGAATACCTGTAATTTTATTCAGACAAAGATGGAGTCCATGGCAGGAATACTTGATTTTTATCATCAAAATATGCATATAAAGTATGCTGCCCTAAAATTTGAGGCTTTGTTTGCATGCAAAACAAGCAAAAATATTATTTAATTCACTAGAACACTTATATCAACATGCAGATAATTATCATAACAAGAATCAAGCCATTCCAACCCTAGGTGCCAAACCTTGAAGCTCCCTAGCAATGAAAAACACTCTTTAATGCAAAAATCTCCTTCCTTTGGCGCCAAAACCTATCCGTGCTGCAATCCTTTGCAAAAAGAATTAATTGCTTCTTCATTATGGCAGCCCATGCGTATATAATCCTCAACAGACTATTTTTAATAATTGCACTTCCTATTTCTGGCAATTTAATCAATAAACAATCATGTTTATTCACCCAAATTGGGCACCCAATTATGCATGCTGCTGATTACTTTTAAATACATTATTTTATTTATTTTTAGCATGCATCCTTGACTTCTCCTTATTCCTTCTATTTATGGCGCCAAAATTGGGGTGAATAAACCATTAATAAATATTATTAAATGCATTGTTATTTATCCAAGGTGGGTCGCACTTTTTGGCAAGAGGAATTGCTAAAAATAAGAAGTCAACTTTGATGGGGAATTTCCACCCTGCACTGCAGCTCCAAAAATCCCCTCTTCCACTTAAGTGATTTGACTTTCATCATAAGAATTTTTACCCTACAAGGCAGGTAAGAAATTTTCACCGGTGCTTTAAGTGATTTTTCTTTTATAATGAGAATTTTTACCCTGCAAGGTAGGTAAATAATTCTCACCTACCTACCACCTCTAATATTCCCATTACAACCTTGACAATGAATACTTGAAAACAATATTGACACAGAAGCTTTGCACAGAAACAAGACGGTGCTTGTGTATTTTATTAATATCAAAATCAAGCATTACAGACAAATGAGAGAGCTGCAATATTTATAGATATTGGACAACTTCTATCTCATCCACAATATATGGAAACAAATCATCTAATCTGAGAAAATATGCAGAAATAGCATATTGCCCCTAACTGCCCCTATTGCCCCTCATGGAAATCATCGGGAACAAAATATGCAAGATAGAACATGATCCCACAAACATTGGGATGAGAACACTATCACTTAGTTAACTAACAACTAAGGACAACTAATATCTATTGACATAAGTTTAAAGTATTTAATTAAATACTTTAACTTATTACATTTATTCAAATATCAACTAATGATGAATTAAGCTAAGTTTTATTCATAACATTCCCCCCCTTAATTCAGCATGGTCTCAAGTGAACATGAGAGAAATTCTCTAAAACCCTCAAATTTACCTCGAGCAAGTGACTTTGTGAAGACATCTGCACGTTGCATATCTGTTGGGCAATATTGGAGCTGGATGTTGTTGTTCTGAACATGTTCATGAATGAAATGTACCTGCACCTCAATGTGTTTGGTGCGCTCATGAAAAACTGGATTCCGAACAAGTTTTACTACTCCTTCGTTATCAACATGTAGGATAGTTGGATATTTCTGTGGTATTCCCAATCCTTCAAGTATACGTCGGAGCCATATCGCTTCACAGACAGCTCCACCTGCTGCATGATATTCTGATTCTGTGGAGGATCTTGAAACACAAGTCTGCTTCTTACTCCCCCATGATATCGGTCCAGATCCCAAAAAGAATACAAATCCTGAAGTGGATTTCCTATCATCTATGTTTCCTGCATGATCTGAATCTGAATATCCTGTCAAGAAGAAGTTATTATTCTTCTTGTATTCTAGGCCATAGTCCATAGTTCCTCTGATGTACCTCAGTATCCACTTTGCTGCTTTCCAGTGAGAAACCCTTGGTTCTTGCATGAACCGTGAAAGATAGCTGACTGCATAGCTGATATCTGGCCTAGTGTAAGTCAAGTAGATGAGACTCCCGATCAACTACCGATAGAGAGTTGCATTTACTTGTGGTGATGGATCTGTTCGAGACAGTTGAAGTCTTGTCTCCATAGGTGTGGAAAATGGCTTACAATCCATCATATTGAATTTCTCGAGTGTTGTCTTGGCGTATTTCAATTGTGACACAAAGATATGATTTTCTCTTTGCCAAACTTCAAGTCCAAGACAATAATGCAGAAGCCCGAGATCGGTCATGTCGAATGATCGTGTTAGATCTTTCTTTGTTGACTCAATCATCCTCACTGATCCTCCAGTGATGACTAGATCATCGACATATACTACAATGATCACTATCTCCCCCCTTGATTTTTGAGATAGAGATTAGGATCGTATGGACTCCTGTTGAATCCATGTTGAATGAGATGCTCGTCGATTTTTATGTACCATGCCCTGGGAGACTGCTTTAGACCATATAGTGATTTTATTAGTTTACATACCTTTTCCTCTTTACCTGGTATGACAAAACCTTCTGGTTGAGTCATGTAAACTTCTTCCTGTAAATCACCATTAAGAAAGGCACTTTTCACATCCATTTGGTGTATTTTCCAACCAAATTGTGCAGCTAGAGCGAATATTAACCTGAAAGTTTTTATCTTAGCTGTGGGAGAAAAAGTCTCCTCATAATCAATGCCTTCTTTTTGAGCATATCCCTTAGCAACTAGTCTAGCCTTATGTTTATCAATTTTTCCATCTGCTTTGTACTTCATTTTGAAGATCCATCTACATCCAATCAGATTTTTACCTGGTGGAAGATCTGTAAGTTGCCATGTATTATTTTTCATAAGTGACTTATATTCTGCATCCATAGCATCTTTCCAAGGTTTAGACTGTAGGGCTTCTGAAACTGAGGATGGCTCAATAGTTTCAACAACTTTACTCATTAAGGCCAAATTGACCTCATTTCGAGCCATACTACGAGTCCTCATTCCAGTGGTAGATGTGTCGGGGACACTATCCAATTTTGCATCTCTAATCATACTTGTATACCATTTAGGCATACTTTTTGTGGTTCCTGTGGGAGGTTGAATTTCATTATCTTCCCCATCATCACTGTCATCATCAAAGTGATTACCATCCTCTGTTTTTACTGTAGGGATGATTTTTTCATCATGTGAGTGTATGGAAGGAGCATCTTCTTCTTTCTTCTCAAAGAACTCAACATCCTGACTAGTGTATACCCTTCTTGTTCTTGGATTCATAAGTCTATAGCCAAGTGCTTCATCACTGTATCCCAAGAAGATAAGTTTTTTCTGATTTCATATCAAGCTTAGTTCTTTGTTTCTTAGGAATGTGCATACTTGCTTTACATCCAAAAACTCTAAGGTGTGAAATAGATGGCTTATGCCCTGACCATGCTTCCTGTGGTGTTACTCCATCAAGAGCTACAGTGGGAACTCTGTTTAGTAAATACACTGTTGTTTTAGCTGCTTCGGCCCAAAATGTTTTTGATAAACCTACATCATCAATCATACATCGCACCATATCCATGATAGTACGATTTCACCTTTCAACAACACCATTTTGTTGTGGTGTGTGAGGAGGAGCCATTTGACGATGAATGCCATGTGTTTTCAAAAAATCATTGAACTCATTGCTGGTGTATTCTCCCCCTCGATCTGAGCGGAGTGTTTTTATTTTCCTACCAGACTCTGTTTCAACAAGGGCTTTAAACTTCTTGAAAGTTTCAAAAGCTTGGTCTTTTGTAGAAAGACAATATATCCACATTTTTCTTGAAAAATCATCAACAAAGAGCATGAAATATTGAAACCCAGAGTGGCTAGGTCTCATTGGTCCACACAAATTGGTATGCACCAAGTCAAGTTTTTCCTTAGCTCGAAATGTACTATGTTTGAATGGTGCTCTATTTTGTTTTCCTGCCAAACAATGTTGACATTTATCTGTACCCTTTTTTAGAGGTGGTAAACCCCTAACCATGTCGTATCGACGAAGTGTGTCAAGATAGCCAAAACTCACATGTCCAAGTCTTCGATGCCATAGTTGAGCTGATGATGTATCCTTGGCTAAAAGTGCTTGATCATTTCGTTGAACAAAATCCAACTGAAACATTCTTCCAACATTCGAAGCTTTTGCAACAATTTTGGAGCTTCGTGACTTATCTCGAATTAGGCACATCTTTTTACCGCCTTTACAATCAAAGTCAATTTTGAGATTGTGATCTAATAATTGACTCACGGATAACAGATTTTTTGTTAAACCAGGGACATAAAGAACATCTGTAATTTTACAATTATGTTGCCCAAGTGGTAGTGAAATGGAACCAATGCCTTCAACACTGTATGATGTATCATCACCCAAAGAGACATGATTTTTGGTGGGTGTTTTACTCATTGTGAAGAACCAATCTTTCTTTCCTGTCATGTGTCGAGTTGCACCCGAGTCGACATACCAAATTTCATTTGTAGAATTGGATACTTCATTTGACTGTGCAGAATAGAGGAAGTCATCATCATCAAATTGATCTTCCTGTTTGGCTACATTTCCTTGTTGAGTTGGTTTCTTCTTCCACTTTTGATAATTTTGTCCCTGTTTACTCTGTTGTTGGCCTAATTTTGTTTGTTGGTAATTAGTCTTTTTACCACTTGATGATCCTTGTTGGAATGTGTTGTACCAACAATTTTTTAACTCATGTCCTTTTCGACCACAAATAAGACATTTTTGTTGGTCCTTTTGGCCTTGTTGAGAATTACCTTGCTTCTGAGGTTGTTTACTAGACTTCGCCTATTTTTTCCCTTTTTGATTAGAAGCAAGTGCCTGCTCTTCAGTTTCAATAGTTGAGTGAATAGATTCTTCTTGTTGGAGCATATTCACTAACTCTTCAAAAGTTGTTGTTTGACCAGTTATGTTTAACGTGGTCACAAAAATCCTATAAGAAGGAGGAAGAGCTCTCAATACTATAGGCACGAGTGATGTGTCAGTTACTTCTTCTTCCAAAGCTTGAAGTGATGCACGCAAAGTTGCCACTCTTCTAAAAAACATTTCAACTTTCTCAGTTGGTTGCATTTTCAAGTTTAATAGTTGACTTTGGAGATGAAGTATTGTGTTCTTATTTTTTGACTCATATACCATTTTCAACTTGTCCCAAGATTCTTTTGTTGTTGTGGACTCACGAATATGAGGTTGTACCTCATCTGAAACACTAAACAAGATTATTAACTTTGCTTTTTGATTGCTTTTTGAGATAGAGATTAGGATTGTGCACGATCAAATGTAGCTTGTTGTGTAACATCTGTTGCAGATCTTGTTAATGTACCAGAAACAATGGTCCATAGATTTTCAAAATCAAGTTGTGCGTGAATTTTTGTTTTCCATGCTGGATAATTATCAGAACGCAAAAGTTGAGAATCTGGAAAAAAGAACTTTGGTGCCGTAATTGCAGCCATTGTGAAAACTGAATAATGAAAGAAGAAAAATTGAACACTTTCCCCCCTTAAAGCATGCACACCCCCCAAAAAATATTATTTTATTTATTTTTGGGCTCCTTTTCGGCCGTGTACAATGAATTTTTGGCACTATTGGCCCTGTTACAAATTTGGCTCTGTGGCCGATTTGCAAAAATAAAATGGCACTCTTGGCTTTTGGACTCTTTGGTCTCTTTTCAAATACAAAAATCTTATTTTTGCAATTTTTACAAGATAAATCTTTTCCAAATCTGATTAAAAACTAGACCAAGATGTAGAGCTCACAAAAACACACACTTTAAAAAAAATGGCACCTCAATCCGAGGTACCAGTTGAAAGTTATGCCTTTTTTAAATTGCAATTTTAATATCTTTCCGGGCCCCTTTCCAAAAATGGAAAAATTTTTTTTTTCCTTCTAATTTTTTTCACGACGTCCAAAAATGGAAAAAAAATTTAAAAATGATTTTTTTAAAACCGAACGCAGGTAACGACTTACATGCATGCGTAGTGCATTTTAGGGCGCAACTGCAGTTCATCCGCTTTGCATATGCGTTATAATAACCCTTGGCCACACTTTTCTTTTATTGTTTCTCTTTGTACGCAGGTATTTCTTTTGCTTGGAGGCAGCTTGTTCTTCCTTCTTCCAACGCAGCTCTTTTGTTGCAGGTTGCAAATCTTCTCCCCGTTCAATTTGTAGTCTTCGTTTTGGATGCAGGCATGTTGCAGATCATTCAAATATGTGATCTTCTACTCCTCTGGCAGATGCAGGTTCACAGAGAACCTTCCACGTTTGATTGGATCTCCTTTTTTTAAATGCTCAAATACAGAGAAGAGGAAGAAGAATAAAAAGTACAGAGAAGAGGAAGAACAAGTAATGTGGGGAGCTTGAAAAGCTTGGGTACCCACAGATCAAAAATATTGTATATATATATTTTTAAATGCTTCCAATTAAAAAAAAAAAAAATGCACGTACAGGTAATTTTAAAAAAAAAAATACCAGAGAATGAAACAATGTCACCTTTTACAACAGATTAGCATCCAAGTCTGCAAAGGCCTGTGATTGCGCTCCAGGTGTTCTTCAACTACAAATCAACCGTGATTCAGGGTGTGGAGCTAGGTAGGGGCTGTGAAATGGCTGGGGGCATCTATGGCTCCTCCTAGCTCTGTAATTTCTCCAGATCTCCCTAAACTTCCCTAAAACTTCCTACACTCCTCTCTGGATCAGAATACTACTCTGATACCAAATCTTGACAATGAATACTTGAAAACAATATTGACACAGAAGCTTTGCACAGAAACAAGACGGTGCTTGTGTATTTTATTAATATCAAAATCAAGCATTACAGACAAATGAGAGAGCTGCAATATTTATAGATATTGGACAACTTCTATCTCATCCACAATATATGGAAACAAATCATCTAATCTGAGAAAATATGCAGAAATAACATATTGCCCCTAACTGCCCCTATTGCCCCTCATGGAAATCATCTGGGAACAAAATATAAAAGATAGAACATGATCCCACAAACATTGGGATGAGAACACTATCACTTAGTTAACTAACAACTAAGGACAACTAATATCTATTGACATAAGTTTAAAGTATTTAATTAAATACTTTAACTTATTACATTTATTCAAATATCAACTAATGATGAATTAAGCTAAGTTTTATTTTAGATCTATTTATTCCAAAAAGTGCGAGTTGCCTAGGAGAGACTTTTTGTGCTTGAATTCATCTTTTTTGGTCAGAAGTTTGCTTTCAGAGGTTGATTCCTTCTAGTGCAGTGACCGTAAATGATCTCCAAATGTTCCAGGCAATTAAAACAGACTATACAGGACAAAGAACAAACCCAGGGGAATTAAACAGAAAGACAATGAGGAAAACCAGAGAAAAACACAAAAGAAATAAAAAACAAAAAACGTTGTCAGAAGTCACAGACAAAGCTCTGAATTCATTCATGGTGAAAATCCTATTGAAATGTGTGGATACTGTCATGCAAAATTTCAATAGGATTCAACTGGAGCACAATTTACTTCAAACGGGGCATTATTTATTTAATAAATAATTAAATAAAAAATTTTCTGCAGAAAAAAACTTGGCAGAGGGATAAAATGAGTTTCAGAATTTGGGTATTTGTCGAAATTCGCTCATATGATTCACTAGGAATACATTAACGTAATAGAGACATCTTCTGGCAATAAAAACACAAAAAGACCCGTTATTTTAAAAATAATGATTTTTTTTTTCAAATGGGTAGTCCAAGATTTCACGGTGAAATCTGGGGACACTAAGAACCCTTTCTTGCTTGAGAGAGATTCAAAACTTGTCATAACTGCATTCAATGCATTTTGAAATGATATTTTGAGTTAACTCCGTTTGGGACGTTGCTATACATTAATCATATTGTAAATGCCTCACCAAACATTGACCATGTTTTGAGTTTTTTCCTCGTGTTTCGGACCTTCAGGACGTGACCGCCTTCTAACCACAAGTGGAATTTTATAATAATAGAAGTAATTCAGAATTCTTACAATTATTTTTTTAAAATGGAATTAAAATTATTCAAATATATATATTTTAAAAGAAAATACTAAAGCATTAAAAATGAAATTTATGTTTGGGGATTGATGAAGGGTTGAGTAGGTAAGTTTGGAAATACATAGTTGTTTGGAAAAGGCTTGGGATGATTTTGAGAGAATGCTTTGGAAGGTTTAGTTCCCAATTCCATAAGAATTCGAACATAATCCCAACCCATGCCTTCTCTTACACGTCTGCAATGTGGGGGCTTGCACTTAGATAATAATGGTTTGTATAAATACCCCTTTTCTCATATTTTATTCTAGCATAAATATTTTTCCTTCATGGGCGAGCACGTCTATAATGGAGTACATTGACTGTAGGATGAACACAAAAGGAAAGTGGGGTTTAGAAACTTTCAATCAAACCTCAACCTTTTTCCAACATTCACGTAGAGCTGGAGTCAAAATATGAGCTTTATAAGATGTCATGTGGCTATCTTGGTGGAATATAATGTGGTCTAGTGGACGCAAAGACAAGCCACATGAACTGTAAGACAAAATATCACAAATTAATGTGTTTTTGTGGACTGTTGATTGCAAAATATATTCAAAATTGTTTTGTTGCAAGGTAATTTTCTCTCCCAACTTTGCAATCCTTGCTAACATCCTCTAACCAACGTCAAAATGAGAGATTTGGAACAATGTCTGCACATTAATCAAAGGATGAAAGGTTTGGATGTCAGTTGGTTTTGTAGTTTCAGGTGCTAGGGCGGTGGTGTAAGTATTAAGTGGACGCATAGCCAGGGCACAAGTATTGTTTTGTTAAAATACCTCCGAAAAATTGTCAGAAGATTTATAGGCTCATGGAACACCATCAGTGTAGGGTCTACAAATTCTATTGGATAAATACAAAATTGGTTTATGTAAAATCCCTTAGAAACCTTCACATATTTGTATTGGCAAGAGTAAAGCCAATTTCTAAGAATTTTCTAGCATGCTCTCTGTCTGCGCTAAAGTGGAGTGCAGTATGGAAGTCAACACCTACATGGAGATTCTTGAGAACTCCAATAAATGTTCAGGGGCATGATTATCAATCCAAATGTAATTTCCAACTTCTCATTCTGGTGGTAGAGGAATACACTTTGTTTTTTCTTCGCCATGTATTTGGCTACAGGTTGTGACCCTGATAATATCTTGCTTGTCTCATCTTTGGAGACATTTTCTCCAACGTTGCATAGATCTCTTGTGCCTATAGTATGATATACCTCTTACATAGAAATATTGCACCATATTAAGACATGTAATATGACTACATTCATTACCTTTCAATCCTTATATTCCTCATAAATTTCCTTATTTTTAGCCTCTCCTAACATGCACGCTTTTACATATATGTATGATGAAAGAGTATAAGTTGTAACATTATGAGGATTTGGCTCACAATTGAAGATTTATTGTAAATAATCTTTTCCCCACATTCATATGTGCTTTATAAGCATCATGCAGTCACATCCTCACAAACACCGCAAGATTAAGTGACAGTTTTAAAGCCAAACCCCGCAACCTTTATTGGTATCCTAACCGCCAGTGCCAAAAAGGGAGCTTAAGCATAGGGTATGGACTTTCAAACAATATTTTAAAGTGAATGTCATTGTAAAAAAGTGTGGAAGCATACATGATACTCATAGAGTGGGCACACTCAAACCATTCATGGAGCTCCGCCCTTACATTGCTTCATTAGTTAACAACATGGTTCTCTCTCTCTCTTATTTTGCATGTTTTTATTAGTGTTGTTTTTCATTCATATTAATATTAAAAAATTAAAGTTATTGATGAATATGTTTTGGTGAATTAAAATGACCTTGGTTGTGGTTTAAAACATCAACAATTAATTTTTCACGCATAACCAAAATAACCACCTATAGTGTTGAACATGAAGCCACATCAGGTTAAGGAAAGTTGAAAATTAGAAAAAAAATAATTTGGTTATGACATTCTTCAAAGTCGTGTGTGGCGCACGAGTTTTTTTATTTTTTCAAACACTTCACTTATAATCCCTTCTAAAAGTTAGTGAAAGTTGCTTTAAAATCAACATACAAAATACCTCTCTATCTCTTGTGGCGGAGAAGTAAGGTTTTACCATATTCCCATGTGACACAAGATGTCACTTCCACCTTAAAAGAACTTTAGATGATCATTTGATCAATTTATGGAACACGTTTCGAAGCCCGTTGGCTAATTTTGTAGCTTGGGAAAGTTGCCAATAGTTGGAAATCAGTTTTGGTTTTGGCTCGCGGTTTAGGGGGACCATGCTGGGAAACATATTTCTACCACCGTATACCTCTTTAGTTTCATCATGAAAATTACAATCAACATTTAGTTATGAGAAAAATAATTTGAAATTTATTTTTACAAGTAGATTTTGTAGGCAACTGGTTGTTCAACGATACGGGTGTACTAGTGCATTTACGATAATGTGCTCCAGATATTTAGGCGTAGATTTAACCCTGACTACTAGAATCGAGCTCTGCCATTTCTAAGGGTTTCTCTATATATGGGGGAATAGGTGGGAAATAACATAATGAGTGTTTGAGTCTTAGACATTAGTTTGAGAACTTTGATTTGTAGCCACTTAGGATAAATTGGTATCTTTTGGTAAACTTGTAACATTAATTGGAAAACAGTCTTGGGAAACCTGCTAAGATTCATAAATGTTGAGAGACATAAGGAAATATTCATGAGACTGTATGGAACTTTTATTAGTCACTTATTTAAAGAATTTTATTTCTAGATAATATTGTCTTTTTTATCTCTCCTATCTCTCTCTCTCTCTCCAAGGTTGTAAATGAATTTTAAACAAAAAATGTACTTCTTACCTTTTCCAAATGCTTGTAAGTGTTTTTTAATCTTTGTGAATGGAAATTATATCTATGATAAATGTGTCAGATCCTAGGAGATTTGCATGACAACTGTTTTTGGGTTAACCATGCATTTGGTTGTAGGTATTGGGGAAAAATTATTTAGTAGCATTATCGTGACTTTTTTCAGTTGCATGTTCTTATGAGTTGTATGTAGTTGCTATGAAAATTGGGGCCCTCATCTAATTAGTGTTTACTGTAAGTATTATTGTTGTATTGATCTATCTGAGGACTACATTGTTATAAAATGTGGATAAATGGTAGTTAATCTAACTAGGACAAAAAATACTAAAATGATGTAAATAACAAGTAAATAAATATAAAAAGTGACCCAAACAACTAGGCTAATGAAAATAGAAACCCTAATATGCAAAGAAGGGAGGAAGGACTTAGTCTGATTCGAAAAACTTGTTGGACTATGTTGCAATAATGACTGGAGAAAATCAGGAGGAAGAAACGACTATGCGAATCCCAAAAAAGCTTGTAGATCTAAGAAATCTGAGTGGATTGGGGCCTGGGAGGTATCAGGGCACTTGTGGGTGCCCTAGTCTGATTTATGGGTGTTCTGGTCTATGCAGGAGGTCTCAAAAACCAATTTCGACAGGGTCGCTTGATGTGTTTGAAGCCTTCACTATCTTGTCGCACTAATTTGTTTACTGCGTTCACTATGTCATTGGTAATCAATGATGAAGAAGAGACCTGTAAAACCCCAAAATAAGCAATCAAACCCTAAAAAAAGAAATAAATATGAAGGGGTCAGAATGACCTCAGTTTCCACAATGGTGGACTTACTAACTGAGCATTGCACTACATCTCAGACCTGAATGTAGTTCTATGTGCTGTGTGTGTGCAATCATGCCCTAGGTGCTCTTGTGCTAGTCACACTTTGTGAAAGTAGTGAGAAATAACTATGTGTAGAAAATGTAATAGAATGGTGGATGGAATAGAATAAACTTCCCTCCTATGCAATGTGTGATGTAGATGAACCAACCTTGTGCCTTGTGATGGAGCTAGATGGATGCAAATGGATCCTTTGATGGATGCAACCTTAGGTGATGATAGTAGTGACTTAGTGCTTGGTCCCTCATTATGGTTTCATAACTTTATATTTATATGGTTCTCTTGTTCTAATTTTGTAATTAACCCCGAAAAGGCTGACCACAAGAAATATGAAATGTTCAAATGGCTAGAAAGTGCCCAAAAAGTGGTGGGAAAGTGGGAAAAGGATGAGGGCCCCAACTGGGACCAGGGCACCTTCGGCACCCCAGTACTAGCCTGGGTGCCCCAGTCAAGGCTAAAATAGATGAAAATGACAAAAACAGACTGGGAATGTATGTGTGAAGGTCAGAAATGATGAAAAAGCAAATTAAAATGGCCAAAAGATGGGGGTTAATTAGTACTTTCTTCACTCAAAAACCATATGAATAGTAGTATGAGACCAAGACTAAATAATGTCTAAAGTGTGTGATTTTGTGACTACATTTTCCCCACTTTATGTTGGTGAGCGTAAAAGCTCGGTAACATAAAGTAGATAGAGATGTGTACCTGATAATCCATGTAGAGTGATGTAGAAATGTGTTGAAGGAACTAGAAAAAGTGTGAAGTGACAAAAATATGATGGAGTGTGGAAACTAAAGATGTAAAAGTGCAAAAAAAGTGATGAGAGTGAACCTAGGGCAGAAATGTGTGTGTAGTTGCCGATGTGTGTGATGTACCTACATGGTTAGTATGTGTGTGTGCTGCCACAAAATGTTGTTGTTGTTTACCCCATTGTTGTATTGTTGTTGACTGCTTGTTTCTCATACAGACAAACCTGCAAGGAGAAAATGATCAAGTAGTCAAATACACATGTATATGTAAAAACACATGTATATGTATGTAAAAGTATGTAAATGTAAAATATGCAAATGAAAAATGGAACATGTGCACCTGATCCATGATGAGAGAAAGGGTGTAGAAAGAGGATATCCTGTCCTGGGTTTTTTGGGCGATTCGATGCCATAGGACCAAAGAAGTGTAGGGAGGAATTCCATTATATCCTCCAACCTTTAACTACTTCCCTGAACATGTGTGAAGAGATCTCTGTACTCCTAGTTTTTTGGGATCTGACGCCACTGGATGAAGTAGTGTAGAGAGGAATTCCATGTATCCTTTAACCTTGTAACTACTCCCAAAATGCTAAGGAAACCATGTCCTGTAAAAGCCATTGTGTATAGGGTTCATAGACTGGTCTGAACCCACTCGTTGTATAACCCACAATGCCAAGGGTGGAAAACTGAACTGAACTGGTGTAGAAGAATTGTGTAGTATGTAAAACCCCAAATGATGCCTCCCTTCTTTGGGGGCACATGTGACATCACTGATAGGAGAATGCGGCCCCAAAAGAGGACCAACCACATGAACTCTGTAACTCTACCCTGCAGGGGGAAAGGAAAGTGCTTGGTAGAAACCAAGGTGCACACAAATAAGAGGCTAGCCAAAAACAAGTGTTAGTACAACAAGTATGCATGTAAATAACAATGTGTAAGCTACACAAATATGTGTAAGCTACCAAGCAAGATAGTAATGTAAACATGCAAGAAGAAAAAGTAAGGTGCACAAATGGGTTACAAACATGGGACATCACTCATGATGTCACAAGACATGCAAGGCCATCATGGCCACATACAACAAACAAGTGTGCACACCAAACAAAGGGCAAGGCCCGCATACAATAGCAAAAAGTACAAGCAAGTACAAACAATAGATAACCATGGAAGAAAGTAATCCTGTGAACAAATGTTGCACATGAAGCACCCATTAGCATGTTAGAAATATAACCAGTATGTAAAACCATGTATAACCATGTAATGTAGAGTGCTAAGTACAAAATGAAACAATAGCACCTGTGAGAGATGAATGTGGATGCCCCCATGATCAATGTAGGATGGGTAGAAGGTGAGCAATGTGAAAAATATCTATATCTGCGATCACAACTAAGAAAAGGATGAACGTGCATGTGTGTATGGTATAGATAAATGACATATAAGATATCTAACTAGCATGTGTAATAAGATGACCATATACAAGTAAATGTAAACAAGAATAAAAGACAACCAAGATATGCAATATGCTATGGATGGATGGAATGGAATGCAAGATGGATGATAGGAGCCATGCCCCTTGAGTGAATGGAAATGTATGTAGTGAGGTTCATTTGGTTTCCCCCCTCAGCAGTCAAGAATGAACCGTAAATGAGAGTGCGTCATCGAGAAATGGTCGAATAGTGTGTGTTGTGTCTAATGTGCTATGATGAATGTGTATGTGTGTGATAATGATGTGACCTAGAAATGATGTGTGTGTGAACCTTATAGTGCCAAAGCGTATATGATGACAAGATGATCGAAAGAGTGATGATGTAGCCTAAAGCGTATATCACTACTAGATGAATAGAGGGAGTGGTGATGAGCGTATAGCACTAAATGAATGAATATACCCTAAAGTGTATGTCCATGACCTAGGATATAAGGTTGTGGTGTAGTTATGATAAGGTCCATATGATCACTAAACCTCAACAGATGAGTATGGATGATAGAACTAAAGTGCGTCATAGGGTAGTGAGTGCAACATGATAGAATGATGATGTAGTATATGTAAATGATCAGTGATAGTATGGACCATGAGGAACTAAAGTGCATCATAGGGTGTGAGTGCAATGTATAGAAGGTGATGTAGTATGTGATGAATAAGTGACGACCATGTGATGTGTGATGACCATAGTGAGTAAATGTAATAAATGCAATGTGTATAGTATGTAAATGTGTAAGGTGTGTGTTATGTAGTATGTAAATGAGTAGGATGTAATGTGAGAGTTGTAGATAATAGGAGTGTGACCAGATGTATGATGAAGACTAGTATGATGTAGAGATGTATGATATGCAATGATCAGAATGATGTAGACTAAATGTAGAATGTATGATGTGATGTATGACATATGACTCAAGATGTGTGAAGAGACGATATGTGTAGTACCTATTGTGCAGTGTGTGGGGTTCATGTGTAGTAATCCCTCAACAGTCAAGTGTGAACCGAAGCACAAGAGTGTGTCATCGGGTAATGATGATGCTAAAATGTGTGATGAGTATGCCTATGTGAGGATATGAATGTATGATAATGCAAAGATGAGAGATGGATCCTATGTGAATATGAGGGGGGGATGTGTTTAGATGTTATGCCCCCAAGTATGCATGGTAGAGAAGGTGACTATGTGTCACTTATCAAGGAGATCATCATTATCGTGGTTCGAAACCTACTGGAGCAACATCAGAAACATGATGAGCTATAGAGTGAAGGAGGGTCGTATAAAGACCCATTGCGGTGTAGTGTGTACACATTCATTGCATATTCCTCATCAGTAAAGGCTATCGGTGGACAACTGTGAGCATGCCAATGAGAGATATTTGGAGCATAAGTAGGAGAAGAGTCATTAGGAATAGAGATATTGCCAAAAGGCATAGGAAATGTAAGAAAATAATGGTTAGCATCTATTGTACCACCAATATAGTCAAGCTAGGACTGTCCAAGTGTGAGTGGAGAATCACAAGGGGTACATGCAACAAAGACCGTCAAATGAAAAAAATGTAGGCCATAAGTGGTTGTAATGTGAAAATAGCCATGATAAAGATGTGGTGAATGAAGAGGTGGTAAGATGTCATTAAGTGTCATGCCAAACCTAACCAAACCGTCATGTGTACAAATAGTATCTAAGCAAGTGGAGTCAATTGGGATGTGTTGCCAAAAGGACCTGTTGATAAATAATGTGCATGTAAAAGGAGGCAACATAGAGCTACAACCCATGGAGGAGAAGATGAAATACATCTACACTATTTACAGACCCTTGGTATAGTACCATAACATTAGTAGAGGGAGGGGTCTTGAATTTATATTCACCTGGGCCATCAACCACAAATTTTCTTCAAAATAAGAGTTCATCTACATCTATAGGAGTAAATTTAAGTTGTCCTAATGCTTCATCAGTGAGTTTCGATAGCGTGCCAACTTCATCATCAGAGTCCTCAGAATCATTTGTGTGGGCATCGTCATGTTGTATTGCTTTGTTAGTATATTGTTAGGAGTTACACTAGGGGAAGGAATTGAAGGTGCCTCAATAGATGAAGAAGAAGTGGTCATTGGAGCGGGTATGGTGGGTGAGATGATTGTTGTAGTATGAGTAGAAATAACCAGAGTATGTGTAGCAATGGAAGAAGGTAGCGAAGCACTAGATTGACCAATGTCATATGTGTCAAGACTACTATATGGGATACATTGTGGAGGTGGGATAGGTATAACAGTAATAGGGTCTATGTGACAATATTTGAATGGTTTTGGATCTATAGTGATAGTATGTTCATAACCATCATGCAAAAATTTGACACATTGGTGAATAGTAGATGGAACTGCTTGCATTGCATGAATCCAAGGTCTACCTAACAAGAGATTGAATTGAAATGAGGCATCTATAACATAGAAATCAGTTAGAACAATCTTAGGCCCAACTCTAATGTGGAATGAAATAGTTCCTAAGCATGTACGAGTGGTAGAGTCATAACCTTCGAATGATAGTAGAATTTTTAGAAATGAGAGTATCACTAATACCCAGTTGTTTTAAAAGAGAATAAACACATAGAGTTGATGGCTGATATCCATTATCAATAAGTACTCATTTAATACAAGTGGTGCTAACAACAACAGTAATGAGAAAAGGTGCACATGGATTGCTTTTAGCAAAAGGTGATAGATATTCATCAGTGAAAGATATAACATGTGAAAATTGTGAAGAGACTGTATGAGATGTGAAAAGGCCATTGCAGAGTTATCACTTTCAATATGGATGACACGAAGGGAAGCTTCTAGTGTGTTATGAAAGTCTGGTGCATTACACAATAAGTCGTAAAGAGAAATCTTGGCAGTGTATTTTTAAGTTGCTCAATAATGTCATAGCCCTTAGAAGTAGTAGGAGGAGGTGCCAAAGTAATGGGTGGAGGGATAGAAGCGGGTGGAGCCGTAGGAGGATTAGGATGAGTATGAAAGTAGTAACTACATTAATAGATGGATCAGCCCTAGGCATAACAAAGTGAGGAGGATGTTGAGTACGCACATGCATAAAATCAGCAGCAGTAGTCACTATACCTGAAACCTTAGTAGGTGCAAAAGTAGGATAAGACGATTGAGTCATGACTTGATAAGGTGAAGACATGATCAGAAGAAAGGTTTGGATACATCGGGTTCACCAAAATGATTAACTAAAATGTGGATAAATGGTAGTTAATATAACTAGGAACAATAAGTAAATAACAATAGTAAATAAACTAAATAAATATAGAAAGTGACCCAAACAACTAGGCTAATGAAAATAGAAACCCTAATATGCAAAGAAGGGTTGGAAGGAGCTTAGCTGATTCAATGAACTTTCTGGACTATGTCGTAGAGCTGACTAGAGAAACAAGAGGAGGAAATGACTATGCCGAGGTCCATAAACTTGTAGATCTGGGAAATCTGAGTGGACTGAGGGCACCTGGGAGAGTATCAGGGCACCTGTGGGTGCCCTAGTCTATGTCAATATGGTCACCCTGGTCTATGTAGGAGGTTCAAAAACAAGATTTGTAACCTTCCTCTATATGATCTGAAGCCTTCCTTTACCTGTTGCAATAACTGTGTTGTCACTGCGTTGTATGTCGCTGGTAATCAATGATGAAGAAGAGACCTATAAAACCCCAAAATAAGCATCAAAACCCTAAAAAAAGAAAAATGCATATGAAGGGTCAGACTATCCTCAGCTGCCACAATGGTGGACTTAACTGAGTGTTGCACTACATCTCAGACCCAATGTAGTTCTATGTGAAAGTGTGTGCAATCATGCCCTAGGTGCTCTTGTTCCAGTCACACTTTGTGAAAGTAGCGAGCAATAACTATGTGTAGAAAATGTAATAGAATGGTGGATGGAATAGAATAAACTTCCCTCCTATGCTTGTGTGATGTAGATGAACCAACCTTGTGCCTTTGTGATGGAGCTAGATGGATGCAAATGGAGCCTTTGATGGATGCAACCTTAGGTGATGATAGTAGTGACTAGTGCTTGGTCCCTCATTATGGTTTCATAACTTTATATTTATATGGTTCTCTTGTTCTAATTTCGTAATCAACCTCAAAAAGGTTGACCACAAGAAATATGAAAATGTCAAATGGCTAGAAAGTTCCCAAAAATGGCAGGAAAGTGGGAAAAGGATCAGGGTTCCCCGACTAGGACCAGGACGCACCTGTCGGCATCCCAGTACTAGCCCGAGGCCCCAGTCAAATGAAAAATGGAAAACGATGAAAAAAACTGGGCAAGCATGTGCTGAAGGTCGGAAATAACGAAAAAAAGCAAAGTAAAATGGCCAAAAGATGGGGGTTAATTAGTAATTTCTTCACTCAAAAACCATATGAATAGTAGTATGAGATCGAGACTAAATAATGTCTACAGTGTGTGATTTTGTGACTGCAATAACTTGGTTACTCAAATGCAGTTTTAGGAAGATTGAAAGAATAATCTTTTGATGTAATGGTGTGAGTGTGTAGACTGATAACGAAACGTAGAGAATGTAAATTTTAAGTTTGAAACTACACTTTATTTTAACCAAATATAGGTCACTATATAAATGCTTAACAACAATGATTATAGGTATTGCGTAGTGTGTAGTGGAATATTTTCTCAATTAAAGGAATCAACCTATGTGTCTAATTGTGAATGTAATTCCAAATGGTCATAAATATCTTAGTTGTGTACCATCTTAAGGGAGTGTTCACACCAATTGTAGGGAGGATTACATTTAACACAGATGGGGAATTTGATCTTCTCTTGTTAAATATGAATTTAAGAGAAATTAGTTATCTAATCAGAGAGGCAAAAGTAAGCTGGGCACATGATTATTGTTTACCTTGTTAAAGGATTAAAGCATTTATCACGATAATTATACAAACCCTCATGTCTCATTCTTTTTCCAACTAAAAAGGAGGTGTTTGTGTGAAATTAAGTGCTTTAAGCATGATGACTAAGTAGTATCACACTCATATAAAGTGAACTATAAGTAAAGAAAAGATGGAACTTTATGTTTAACATAGGAAAGTATATAACAATGTATGAAGGTGATAGTATTGTTAATCGGTAATAAATGAAATAAGGTGGAAACCCTCTGCCAGTGTCTAAATGATCATTACTTTTGGATCTAAGTTAAACCCTAAATGTGTGTGGTGAAAGGGATGGATATGTTACATGTGATTATCGCATAGAAGTTAGTGAAGAATTCTAAGTCTATCTTTTATGCCATTTCCATTAGGAGGGGGATAAAACGAGGTAAACCTCATCTTGTTCTAACTTTATCATGAGATGTTTTCTCTACAAGAAACAAGGAAGAGTAATTTATGGATTTAATTATGGAGTTAGTTTCCTTTTTAGTGGTATGAGGTAATAACTTCAATAAAACTATCTTGAGAATAGTTTTTCACACCATCGATCAAAGAAAACTATGTTAGTATGTTATTACATGAGTTTTTTCACTTTTTGTGTCCTTGAACAAATTAGGAAAATGTGCGAAGGGAAACTTGATCCAAAATTATATTTTCTTTGTGAAGGGACATCTTTAGGACTCCTAGTGGTTTTGTTATCGATCCTCTTAAGAACCAATGTTGGTATGATAGGCTTGAATTAGGTCCTTTCATGCTGGCTAGTTTTGACTCTTCATGGTAATTATGCCTTGACATAGCACCTGATACAATGGTTGGGTTTGTATCGTCATAACATGGGGGAACATTGTGTAATTACACATTACAATCTTGTGATGATCCCAATATACCCTTCTTATCTATTTAATGGAACGTTGAGTCGTGATGAAACCTACTTAATATATCTACAAACCACCTTGGTGAGAGATGCATGAGACCTCATGAAAGGTGTCCTGATTTTTATTCTTATCCTTATTTATAGTGGGACTATATGTGTTCTAGAATCCAAAGAAGAATGGTGTCTAGGAAACCTATTATGGGTTAAGATCTTAGTCATGAAAACCTTGCTTTCGTGGGTGATATCTAGAGTCGTTTTGCAACATGCCAAAGTTGCACACACATGTATCTAACTTCGTATGTTACATAAAACATTAAAGGTGAATGGTATGATCCGGAAGAAATAATGGGAATGAAATATGGAATACTAACACATGAGTAAACCTAAGAATGAAACAAATCCCCAGCGTAGTGTGTGTCATAAGATCGCAAGGAATATAATAGAAAAATTATGAACCATGTGTCCATATCATCAATGCAACTGTAAGTGATAGTTCTATGTGGGCCCATAGTTATGTGTTACGTGATAAGTGTAAGTGTAGTAAGTGATGTGTCATATAACAAAAAATTGTGATTTTTCCTAATACATTTTGGGTGGTGAAATTTTTTAGGCATTACACAAATGGTGGGACCGCATCGGTTAGGCACTCCATTTTATCATATTGGGCTAGAAATTTTGTGGAATAACATTATGTTTTAGAGCAAGCACACTTTTTAGAGCAAGCATAGTTTGGTGGAATAACATTATCTTTTAGAGTGAACACAATTTCCAGCACTGCATATCCATGTAAGAGTATGTAAATGGACCTGTTATTAAGCCCTCTCTTTATTACAAATCCATCTAAGAGTATGTAAATGGACCTACTATCAACCTCTTGTTTTATTAGAGAGCCATCTAAGATTATGGTAATGGATCCCCTAGTTACCCCTCATTTTTATTAGAGATCCATCTAAGAGTATGGTAATGGACCTCCTAACAACCACTATTACATATTACATAACAGTTGGGAGGAGGTCCATTAACATATTGGTAGGTGGTCCATTTACATAGTATTACACGACTCTCTAATAAAACCAGGGCTAGCTAGGGAGTCCATTACCATACTCTTAGATGGATCTCTAATAAAACAAGGGGTTGATAGAAGGTCCATTTAAATACTCTTAGATGGCTCTATAATAAAATGAGGGGTTGATAGTAGGTCTATTTACATACTCTTATATGGCTCTGTAGTACTAAAAAACTATGCCTGCTAGATAAAAAGTGTACTCGCTCTAAAATAGAATGTTACTCCACCAAATTTTGCTCACTCTAAAAAGCATGGTCACTATAAAATAGAACGTTGTTCCACCAAATTTATGGCTCAAGATGAGAAAATGGAGCACCTAGCTAGTCTGGTCCCACAATTTTTCTAACTTAGGAAAAAGATTGTAGGACTCTGTATAAATTCCCCAAAAGTAATACAAGATTATTTAACATCTGAAATAAGAACAAAAAATATTTTACAAGAAAATATACATCATTGGTCCACTGACCATGTCCATGGCTTGTGTTAGCAAATCTTCATTAGTTGGGAGACCTCCCTCATCAAATCTTTGGGAGACATTGCAATAAAGTACAAGTCCCTTCTACGAATCCCTCTCCTACCATGGCCAAAGATATTATCATAAATCACGACGCATTCTTAAGATAATTAATAATAATTCTAACAAATAGTGTTTATAATTTATTCAAACACACAAACACACACACATGTCTTGGGTTATTTTATCTACGTTGCATATGAGTGTTAGTTGTGAGTTATAATGTCTTTGATGGTGTTGAGTTTTAGTTTTGAATTTAAATTTGACATCCATTTGACTAATATTTTTTTCTTGTCTTTATAGAGAAGAAAAATCATAAAATTTTAATATACTATCCATACACTGTAGTTTGGAGCCCACTTTACCCAAACAATATTTTTCCGAGATTTACATAATTATACAAATATATTCATATAATTTATCAAGCATTTTCGCTGCAAATTTGCTATTAATAATCATGTTATGCTGAAAATACAAGATGGTATGTCTCCATTTTTTTCATAGATATAGTTATAATATTTGTAATACATACTATTTTATAATAGTAGGGTTTACTCATTTTATTAACAATATTTCTTAATTAATTATTCAAATACTATTCAAACTTAAAACCTATAAATAAAATAAAAAATAAAACTTAGAATAATCTTCAAATATATAATTTTAATGAAGTTTATATGGGTGGTATACACTTTGATTAGTAAGGTTTTAAGATGATTGAAGTGCAAAAATTATTTCTTAATTGTCAAAATTATATAGGAAAAACTAGAATAAGGACTATTTTTGTAGAACGCTTTAAATTGATTTTTTTGACTTCTATATATTGTAATTTTATTTTCATAATATATTTTTTACAATTTTTTTATATGTTTCCTTTAAAATAAATGTGATTTCCTTCCATAATCAAATATAGGATGTCATACTAAGTGTATCGTATTATTAAAATCACATGTATTGTTATAATATATATTCAAAAAATATTTAATGTGATGCTAAACTCCAAATATTAGATAATGAATGAATAATGCTCTTATAACTTAAAAGAAATGTCAAGATCAGGGATAATTTTAGTGGCGAATATTCGTAATATGGCGAATATTCCATTTTTGAAAATTTTGAAAAGGCGAATTTTTTGGCACGGGCCAGTGACCTGTTCGCCTAAAAATTACACTTTAATTTTTTTTAGGGGTCAGCTTCGCCTACCCCTTGAAAAATATCCCCTATATAAACCTATATTATTCGCCAGGTAGAACACTTCTACTTCACATTTTTCAACAATATGATATATCCCATATTATAGACGCGCGACAAGGGGGGTAAGTTATTGATGCGCGACAAGGAGGGTTTGCAGACAAGGAGATACTGTAGATATTGACGCATAGTAGATGCATGACAAAGATTTTGTTGACGAGCGACATGGAGTTTTTTCGATGAGCAAGAAGAGGGCAGAGGTTGCAGACGCACGACATGATATTTGCTGTCGCGCGTCATTAAGGCCTATTGACGCGCGACATTAAGGCCTATTGACGCGCGTCACTAAGGCCTGTTGACGCACGTCAATAGGCCTTAGTGACGCGCGTCACTAAGGCCTTAATGTCGCGCGTCAATAGGCCTTAGTGACGCGCGTCACTAAGGTCTATTGACGCGCGACAGCAAATATCATGTCGCGCGTCAATAGGCCTTAGTGACGCGCGTCAATAGGCCTTAATGTCGCGCGTCAATAGGCCTTAGTGACGCGCGTCACTAAGGTCTGTTGACGCGCGTCACTAAGGCCTATTGACGTGCATCACTAAGGCCTATTGACGCGCGACAAGGAGGTACAACAGATATTGACGCATACCAGACGCACGACAAAGAGTTTGTTGATGCGCGACAGAGATTTTTTGATGAGAAAGCAGAGGTCGGAGGCTGCAGACGCGTGACGGAAGATTTTGCTGTCGCGCGTTAAGTAAATGCAATGTCGCGCGTCAATAGACCTTAGTGTCGCGCGTCAATAGACCTTAGTGACGCGCGTCAATAGACCTATTGACGCGCGTCACTAAGGTCTATTGACGCGCGACACTAAGGTCTATTGACGCGCGACATTGCATTTACTTGACGTGCGACAGCAAAATCTCCCGTCGCACGTCTGCAGCCTTCTGTCGCAGTGCTTGATAATCAGGTGAAATTTTTTCATACAACCCCCAAAAAAATTCGCCTTCCCGTGAAACCGGTTCCGGGGATATTCGCCAGGTATTCTCCACCTCCGATTTCTAGGAGGTCTCTTAAAATGAACCCTGGTCAAGATATGTTATTATGAAGCCCCAAAAGAGGTGAGAGGAAAGTATGGAAAGAAAATGCATTCATTCTACAATCAAACAACCATTTCCATTATAACGTATACCTTCTAGTACTGGAATAATTGTATATTTGAGAGATATATGTCATTTCTGATTAAAACTAAGTTATGAGATAATGTAAGAATATTTTTTAAATCATAAATTTAGATCAAACCAACGAAATAATATGAGATTAATTTTTTAATGAAAGTGTAATTTAAAATTGCTGAATAAATTACAAATGTAGTGAAAAGGTGTATCATACATGAGTTTTGTTGGGTTCTTAGCATGCATTCTACATTTTTCTTGAAGACTGAATCATACTAACAAGTCAATTGTTTTTTCTTTTTTACATGTGCAAATCTTCCCCTCCATATTCTCATCCTTTATATAGTCTTTTTTATCTATCATTGTTATTAGCAGTTTCAGAGAACATTTAAGATAATAATAAAAGAAAACAAAACAATAAATTTCCTCTCAAGAAGAATTTTTTAATCGAAAGGGATTGTTTCCTCGTTTTTCTCACCTAGATGCATGTTAAAAACCCACCGCACTCCCACATTAAAAGATATACCTTTGAGCTCATTTCCTCTTCACAAGTTCCCACTAATATCAATATTTATACTAATTTATTAATAATCTAAGTTGTCAAATTTATATGATTTATTTATAATCTAAGTTGCCAAGTTTACATTTTGGAAAAAATTAACCAAAGGTTTTTATTTGTAGTTGTAAAATATGGCAAAAATGATCCATAGATAATCAAATTCTAGGCATAAAATGTATTTTACAACTCATATATAAAAATTACTAGTAATTAAGAAATTTATTTTCACCCATAAATACGAACACAATTATGTTGCCATATTCCTCATTGTAAACATTATTTTTTATGAAACCTTTTCCATACAGTTTCACTTCGAGGGACCACACAAACATTCACACTTCGATTCTACGATCTATGATCAAATGGGGTGGTGTCAGTTACAAGGACCACACAAAGGCTCCAGGTCTTTTCATTTTCGTACTCCACATTTTATGGTGAAATATGATGGTGAATTTTTGTTTTCTTCGTAGATCTTTTTCACACTGCTAGAGCCTACCATTAAAGACGTAAAAAATTAGTAAAGTATTAAGTACTAGAACAATCAAAGCAGTGATAATGACTCATCTGAATTGCTTATGTGTGATATTTTCCTTTGGTTTATTTTCTATGTTGTTGAATTTTTTTTATTTGATTGGTAAACAAGGGTCAAAGGGTCCCTTTCCCTATGTTTCACTTTTCAATCATTGAAATGAAATCTGGTTTGTGATAAAACCGAGGGCCCTAGATCCCCTAGACCACACAACCTTGATGAAACATTTTATCCCTAAGACTACAAACCACAAAAACCTTCGAGAATTATGCAAAATCAAAATAGCCTCCTCCATGACGGGATCTACACACATGTTCCAAAGGATCCATCATCGAATAATCAAGGCCACAACCCTCCTAAAATACCTCCAAGGGAATAAAAACTTGGTGGGCTTGGAGACATCCAAATGACCCAACCAACTCACCCCCACCTCATTGATGATGTTTTTGGAAAGTGTTGAAGTGTGTTCTCCTCACGAATTGAAAGCAATTTTGAGTTTCAAGGTGAGTTTAAATGACACTCATGGAGATATAAACTCATGGAAGGGAGATGGATGTTAGGAGGAATTTAGTATGGCGGTGAGTGCCTTGTAAAATTTGTAAGAGAAATGCATGCATTTTGATGTTCATTGACATCCATTGCTGGGAAGCTATGTAAAAGTTTATGTATTTATGGTTTCCATTCAGCCATATCCATAATATAAAAACAATAGGTCAAAAAAACATCATATTCATGTAAAAAATTCAATTTTTAATCTATCTTTATCTAGAAAATTGTTTTCTTCAACAAGGAAAGTGGAATTTAAAAAAACAAGGGAATCAATAATGTGTTATCTATGCACATCATAGACCTAAAATAGATTTTTTTTACTACCCCATCTACAAATAGGTATCATTAAGAATAAGAATATAGAATCTCATAACGATAATACTGTCATTCCCACTTTTAAATATTTTATTACTAAAAGAATCCACATAAATAAAGATAGCCATGCTTTAGGAGGATGGTAATGTTTTTGTAGCATTCCTACATCTGAAATTTCACACTTTGAAACAAATTTCATCTTATGGAAGAAACATGAATAGTTATTGGGTTCCCAGAGTTCACATACTTTTATAAATTACTATAAGTCCTTACTATTGGACCCCAGTCATTATTAGTGGTGTTTTCATTGATGTCAAGTGGTGTTGATGGTAAAAAGGGTTGATTGGTAGTGCTCTTTCATGATAGTTTTAGGTGCCTAATGAGCCTAATGAGTTTTGACAAGTTGGTACATGTCAGAGAAAGGTCATGTAAACATGGGAGAATCCTAGGGATATTAACTACAAAATGTGTGAGTTAAAATAAAGGTCTGGTTTAGCTGCAGGAGTCAAAATTCAAGAATGCACAGGAAGTGAATTTGAGAACTAACAATGTTATTGCATGAAAATGAGATTGGTAAGAGCTTCAAAGGAAAACCTATGGCTGAAAAACACATGGAATTTTTAAAGGGATACCTTTTTAGTGCTCCATGTCAAATTTCATCAAATTCTATAATGGGGATTTTGAGTTATTCAAGTTTTTCTAAGACCACCTTCTTGAAAAATGCATTTTTAGCTTCCTGGCTTCTTAGGTCTCAAGAAAAAATATGAGGGATTATTCAGATAAATCATAGAAGAATTTTTTAGAGAGTACTCCAAGAATGATCTTTTTAAATTTTTTTGAGGAAGATTGGTTGAGAAATCAAGGAAGTTATGAGCATTTTTTTGACAAGGTTGTTTATCTCTCTAGTCTGTCTTCTTGGTTAAACAATAAGCACAATTTGAGTTGTTGTGACTCAAAATGACTTGTGCAAGTTGATAAAAATTTCTTAAAGCCATAAGTAAATTCCTACTAGGATCAAAATGATGTTACTCCTACTAATCCATGCATGAATGATACTACATGAAACTATCCTTTTTGCTAGCCTTGGTCAAACATTGGTATTGACAATCTTATGAAGAGTTTCAAGATGTTTGAATGTCCATGAAAAATAGAGATGAATCATAGTTATAGATTCTATCCAAAGGATAAGATTGATGTGATAGTGCTCCTGGTAAGACTCTCAAAAAGTGTTTTAATAGTCTAAAGCAAACTGTCATTATATTACTCTGCACAACCATTGTGAAGATGATTCCTGAGTAGTGACTGAATTCACTCATCCAAAAGCTCTGGATTCAAAATTATTGAAGTTGTGCTCATGATATTTTAAAGATATCTCATTAAAATTGAAGAAAGGGTAGTAATAAAGGTTGATTCAAGACTGCTCTGTAGTGTGTCAAGAAATAAAGAAGGTTGACTGATAACTACAAATGAGTTGATAGCTTGTAACAGTGCTATATTTTCCCCTCTCACATCAAGGTTGAAGTCAGATTAATGAGATTGATCCTGAAATCAGTATCCAGACTATCTAGATTAAGGTGTTTGATTTTGTCCTGAAGATCTAAGCCAAGAAACCTATCTTAATTCCTGTGAGGATTATAAACTGTCTTTAAAACTAAACTAACTTAAGAACTCTATTGGGTAAGTGGATTATTCTCTCATTATTTTCTCAATGATACATTCTATAAGGTGGAAAATGGAGCCTGTTCAAATAAAGAGTGTGATCTAATTAGAAAAAGAAAAGCTCAGTTCTTAAAGAAAACAACCCTGTGTCTGAACAAAGTGTCTAAATGGGAAAAGTTGGAATAGTAAATTCTTGATCACAAGATTTTGGTTTGTAGTCTTGTCTTAAGGTGCACCTCTCTTATTTGATCTTAGTTCAATTCAAGAAGAAATTGAATCATGTTATCTAAGTCTTCCTTAAACCATAAAACTTTCTTGCACTACTTTGCTTATATTATTGTACCTTGCAACACTCTTTGAAATATTGGTAAGTTGTTTTTTGATTGATTCAAGTTGGTTTAAGCATCAATCAGTTGGAGAAACCTCACACAGTTCATTTAGAAGAGGATTCATTAAATTTGGTAGAGGGACATGCAAGATATTGTTTTCTTTATCCTCTCGGGCCATGACTGTAACAATACCCTGATTTAGGGTTTTCATGGTGTTCTCTTGTTCGAATATCACTATTTCACTTAATGTAATATCATGACCCATTTTGGAGAAAATGTTTAACAGGATCAAGAAAAAATGATTGCAAAATGAATCTTTGTCATGTTGGTTTAGTCTTGCATGGAGTTCTTCATGGTAGAAATCTTCAAAAACTGTTGCTTAGTCTCAGTTAGACATTTTTTCCTAGTTTCAAAGGAGATTCATAGCAATTGGAACTTGTCTTTTCTTGAGGATTCACGTATGAAAGGAATCAAACAAGGTTTAAGAAGTGCTTGTTTAATTTGCAGAGGTATCCATTAGTTGTCTGAAGCCTTCTTCTGAATGCACAAATGTGTGTAATGGATGCTCAGGAATGGAAGTCTATTCATTCTCATTATCATATACACATTTTTCTAAGACCACAAATAAGTTCAAATGTCATTGCAATATGAAAGGTGATGAGTTGACACCTTGAATGCAAGTTGTAAGAGGACTTGAAATGTTTTGAGGAAGAGCTCAAAACCATGTCAGGAAGTTGACCAGTCCTTGAAAAGGTCGGTGGTTGGTGTTCAAGTAAGCATAAGGGAAATGCATGATATAGAGGATAAAGAGATTAAATGTATGTGAGGGAATTTGAAAATTCCTAAATAGATGAAAATGAGAGGTGAATATGAAACTAGGATAAAGACAACAATAAAAAAGTGAAAATAGTGAAGATGCATAGGGGGATTAGGTGTATGCATGACAGAGGTAAGAAAAATGAATAAAAATGCATAATATGTATACACAGAAGATATGGAAAAACAGAGACACAATGAGAACCATGATCATAAGATAAGTATGAATATGTGAAAAGAAAATGGTGTTATTTTAGATATCAAAGGTAGAGTGTCAGATGACAATGACTAGGTATGAAATGCGAAGACAATTGTGAACAATTATGAACATAGAAGTACTGATGTAATAAGAGAGAATAATGTGTTGATGATGAAAATCAAGGGGTAGAGATAAATGAATTAAAGTAAATGATAAAGTATGAAATAGAAGGCAAAAAATATAGACATGATTGTAATGAAGATAACAGAGACAAAGATAACAAAGATATATAAGGGAGAAAATAGGTACTGTTGAACATGCAAAGTGTATGTGGTGGTTGTATTGCATGACAAGGGTGAAAACAATGGATAGATATATGACTTGACTAAATATTATCAAAGTGTAGATTTCAAGACACTATGAACACAATTTAGGACTGTGATACAAAAACAAGGACCAAATTGCACAATAAAATTGCAAAATCAGAGAAATAGGTGAAATATGATTTGTGAAATAAAGATCCAGTAAGGGATCATGATCTGTTGATGAAGAAACAAGGAGCTAAATGATCAAATTTGTAAATTTTTATTGTATTATTACTAAGTGGGTGCTCAGGTGACAAGGAGTAGGTGCTCCTTACAAGTTGGAGCTTGCTAAATCATCCTAGTAGGTGTTTGGAAACCTTCCAGTGGGTGCTAGAAGGACTATAAAGTGGGTTATTCTCAGGTTGAGTGGGTGCTCAACCAAACTATAAATCATTGTATGTTAAGAATGGGTGTTCTTAATAAAAATACTTGATTTCAAGTGGGTTTTCTCCCTCTAATGGGTTTCCCACTATAAATTTTGTGTCCTTTGTATTTGTCTTCTTGATATGCACTTTAATTTGTTCATGGTTTGAGTTTTGTTTCTAGTTCAAGGAATTTTTAAAGGTGGTAAAATTGATCTACATTGATTCACTCCCCCCTCTGTAAGTGCTTGTGATATCTAACAATTGGTATCAGAGTGTGGTCCTCATGAATCAAACCTAACAACTTGGAGGTGATCCTGAAGTCATAAGCATGTGTACATCAAAAGATTATATGTTCAATAAGAAGCATGAGATTGCTCAAGCCCTAATTAAAGAGTTAAAAGATGAAATCAAGCTCAAAGATGCAAATTATCTTAAAGGACTCCAAGAAGTGGCAGTAACTGTTGATAAATTATCAAAATATCTAAGTTTCAAATAAAATTCTTGTATTAAACTTGAGGAAGAATTGAATACTTCAAAGGATGAGATGGAACAAGTTAAAGTTAAATTGAACGATACATCAAAGACACCCTAATGAAAAATCGAGTCTGGATTGTAAAAATGAAGCAACTCAATATGAAATGGAGCATGAACCTAGTCATGAGTCATGCTAAGTAGACATCAAAGCTAAGGATGAAGAATGTGGTGAACTAAATGAAAATTTGATAATGTTAAGAGAAGGAATTGGAGCAAGCAAGGAAAAAGAGTTGATATTTAAAGGCTGTTTCCCAATAAGAAAAGGAAAAGAAAGGTCCCAATCAAATAGATAAAGGAAGAAAACAAAGACAAGAAGGAATCCAAGTCCATTAGATAGCCAAATGCATCTAGGTATGAGAGGAAATTTAATGGATATTGTTTCTCATGTTATGACTTTGGACATATATCTAGAGAGCTCATGAAAGTAAAATATGAAAAAGAGCACCCATGGAGAGATCTCGTGCTACTGAATTTGAAAGGAACATACGTAGTGTTTCAATTGTAGAAATAAAGGGTCATATATGCCAAGAATTGTCTTAGAAGAATGAACAATATCAATAAAATCCATGTTATAAGTTATAGTCATGAATGGTCAATCAAAGCATTTCATCACTATGTAGAATAACATTAACAAGTCATATGTTTTAGATGTCAATAGAGTTAGACACTTTAACATGAAGAATTTTCATAAGATAGAAACTCAGTGAAGCCTACAAGATAATTCCTTGAAGTCAAGGAAATGAAATGCGTATACAAAATAAGAAAGAAAAGTAAAATTTAAGCATAACAATAGACTGAAAAAAGGTGACATGGGAAGATATGGAAAGGCACACAAGCTAATACTGATGTCAGAACTACCTTACATGATTCAACAAAGGATGAAAAAGTCAAGACATGAAAATAACTCCAGTGTCCAAGGATGAGGAATTTCTTCCTCAAGAAGTGGTAGGATAGGTGTATGAATTTCAACATGCATGTTTGTCAGGAACTCCAGACAGAGGATGAGAGCTCAGGTAATGAAGTTATCTTACCTAGAAATGTAGCAAAGAAAGTGAACAAGATTGTGAGGACAAGGAAAGGGAAGATGGATGAGTCATCTTATGGTTTTGATGACTTCATGTTGTTTTGAGATGATTCAAGGCTCATAGTATGCCTTCTCTAATCTTCTAGGAGGCATATCCACTTAAATGAAGCATTGGAGTCAGAATGAGTCTTCTCCATGATGCATAAGGTATGTAATCCTATGTTTTGTCAATATTGTGTTTGGGTTCTCTTGCGTAAAATTCTTGCAACACGTTTAGTAGGTTATAACTCAGTCGAGTAAATAATATGTGTCTCCTTTTTCCAATGATAACCTACCAAGAACTATCCTAATTTAATTGATATTACATAAGAAGCTTTGTAATAATGCCTTAGTGTAATAAGTTTTGGGTGTATAATGATAAAAATCAGTGAATCAAGTAATCTCTCCAAGGTATAACCGAGTCTAACTGTAAATCCCAAGAAATTCCCTCTCCATGACACTAAGTGAACCTTCAAAATAATATATAAGAACATAAAGTTAGTAAATTGATCATATAATGACTTTACCCATAGTATTTGAAGTATACATTCATCATGTATTGAAAGAAGTTTGTAGTCTGTAAAGTTATGATTTTCTGTGGAGTATCATGAAGTCACCATATGTTGTTGTAGCCTACATTCAATGTGTTCATGATTCCATTACATATATGGAGATAATGAATATGTCATAGAAGTATTCAAGTATCATAATGCATAAAAACTATAATCATGATCTGTTTGGACATGATTCTCATGGTCTATAAAATGAAATGCAATTTGGTGTCATAGTTCCCTGTAAGAATCCCTTGGTACCAAAGTCATAGTTTAAGGAAAATAGTTTTAGTATGAGTCAAATATCTAAGTTCAATCATGATTGCACCTTGAGTCAACAATTTTCCAAGTATGTAATGAGGTGTTATTAGTGAGTCATTGTAAAAGTTGTGCTGTGCAAAAGGAGTTTTGAGTTTGGAATAGTTATTTTCATTCATTCTGGTCTACAATTGTCAATGAAAGGCTATTGACACTTGTGTTGGAGGATGTCTATGTGAAAAATTCTAATCCTATCTGTTACCTCGCTAGCCTTAAGACTATGTTTGTCTGTAGTCTATGTTTTGTGGTCTGGATGGAAAGTCATAAATGTTGATGTAAGTGTTCAAGAAGTGATGGATATTTGTGAACTTCAAGTCAAATACTAATTCACATAGCCACATGAGGTATATAGGAGATATTCAAAAGTCTATGGATCTCTCACTGTCATGTAAGGATGAGTTATTTAGTCAGCCATGTCATAAAAGTATAGGACACATGTTATAGTCAGGAGATACTGGAGATTGGTTTAATCAGTTGAAACCATAATAGTGGGGATCCTTAAATTGTTGCTAAGAGAGTATAAAAATATCTACTAATGAAACTGATAATGAGATCTCAAAGGATATGAGAAATCATTGTGCAAGACCCCTAAGACAAAACTTAGATGTGTCAGAAGGTGAAGCAAGGATCTATGGTGAGCCAATGAACTTAGTCTACTAGATAATAGTGACAAATTTAGGGAAGGTATGACATGCTCTGAGTGGAGTGATTCAAGTACTTGTGTAATATACAGTTGTTTCGAAGGTAGAGCAAAGATATACAAGATTTTATGGTCGTAAGTCAGGTGATCACAGAAGTCATCCAATCAGAGATTATTATCTACATGTATTGTAGGCTAGAATTATTGCTACGTTAAAATCAAGAAAATGAGAATGAACCATGAAAGCATCTACAGTTGATGTGAAGTCTTATTAAATGTTCTTAAGGTCTGGGATAGAATCATGGTTTTTATGTTTCTCTTTCAATATTATAGTATGGTTTATGCATGTTATATAAGCCTGTATTTATTGCATGTTTGAGCACTTGATGAGTGTTAAGATACATGTTGATACGATGCCCAAGATGATCATGAAGCCTCATAATTGGCAGGACTTTTGGAAGTAAGTCGTATGATAGAAACAAGTATGGTGGTTGCAAAAGGTTGTAAATTAATCTCAAAGGAGAGTAAAATACAAGTTTTTGCCAGATATAATGAATGTGATTGTAAGTGTCATCTATGAAAGAAGGTAACTGTATCAATGATAGTATATCTCACCTATGTCTTGTGACTTGTTCATCCATTCAGGATTAGAAAGATCTCAAAATTCTTGGACATGTGTATTAATGATGTCTATTGAACTTTGTGAAAGAGGTAAAATATGTGAATATTTAATCTTAAAGATATATGTAGCAACAACTTCTGTGATGAATCCTAGTGTCTCAATATGTGGTCAGTACTCTGAAGGGGTAAAAGTGAGTCTAGCTGATCATAGTATATGAACTGTGAGTCAAAAGATATTGTCCTAAGTTACAATCAAGGTATGCTCAAATATCATGAAGAAGTTTCCATGACTGTCTTGAGACTTGTAAATCAGGCCTAGTCCATCATAGGAATAAAAAGAGTAGTTTCCAATGTGCATCTGAGAAGTATGAAGAGGCAGAGAACAAGTTTCCTCCAATGGTCTTAGTCAAGGGAAGGCTATAAGTCTGTATGGTGGTATTGACAGGTATGGAAAGGGGGAGTAAAATGGTTTAAAATCTAGATGTTGGATTAATTGCAACAGAGTCCATGTGGAATTGCATTTCTTGGAAAAAAAGAGAATAGACATCAAGGAAAAAATGGTGATATAACCTCACTTAGAGATGATTGAAACGATACTAAGAATCTCAGGAATTAGGATAGTGTACCCACAGTGTTTCAAGTGGTCTTCAACCCAAATATGGATGGAGAAGTTAGCAATAGTGTGAAACTAGGTCTTCCACTAGAATTTTTTCATATGTAGGTATAGGAGGTAGATAATACTGTTGTCCTCCATGTCAAGAGATGAGTAACATGTTCTAGCATGAAAAAGTTGAGGCTAAATGCACTAAAAAGTCAAGGACATTTTTTCTTGTGTGGTTTGAAAAGAAAATAAAAATACATTGTTGAGCTTAGTCCAAGCCTAAAAAAGTTGGAGTATGGTTAAGAAAGATGGAGTGACAAGTTGTATGTTTCTTTCTTGAAATTATTGGCATATTCAAGGTATGAATTTCTCAAGCTATCATTTGCTGCAATGCTTCTTAAAGGTAAAAACTGAATGTGAAATTCATATGGCACAATTTTCATGCATGGTCAGAAGATGGCTAATGGTATCATGATAGTTTCCTCATAACTAATAACTTAGTTAGGTGGTGAGATAGGAAAATTGTCTTCAAAGAAAGAGTGTTAATGCTTAGGGGGAGTTCAAGGCAGGGACAAGAGCTTAGAAAAGAGAAAAACCATCCAAGGGGGAGCTTGTGGATAGGTAAGTGTTATTGCTCATGTTTCCTTGTGCTTAAATGTCTTTGGTTCATGTCAAGTAGTCAAGAGCTCTTTGTCAATGATGTCAAAGGGGGAGATATACAAAGTTTGCAGTCAGAAACTAGGTATGCAAATGCTTTTGCCATCAATTTTTGTAGGTCTCTAAGGTGTTTCCATCAATGATAAAGGGGTAGTTTTTTGGACCCCTAGTAATTGTCAGTGGAGTTTTCATTGATGTCGAGTGGTTTTGATGGTAAAAAAGGGTTGATTGGTAATGCCATTTCAGAATATTTTCAGGTGCATAATGGGACTAATGAGTCGTGAAAAGTTGGTACAAGTCATATCAAGGTCATGTAAGCATGGGAGAAGCCTAGGGATACTAACTACAACATGTGTGAGATAAAATAAGGCTTAGTTTAGCTCCTACAATCAAAATTCAAGAATGCACAATAAGTGGCTTTGAAAAATGACAATGTTATTACATGCAAATGAGATTGGTCAGAGCTTCACAGGTAAACCTATGGATAAAAAAACATATGGAATGTATAGAGGGATTTTTTGGTAGTGCTCCATGTCAAATTTCATTAGATTGTTTAATGGGGATTTTTATTTATTCAAGTTTTTATAAGACTACCTTCTTGAAAAATACATTTTGAGCTGCCTGGCTTCTTATGTCTCAAGAAAAAATATGAAGTCTTCTTCAGATAAATCATAAAATTAATTTTTGGAGAGGAATCCAAGTTTGATCTTATGTAAAACCCTCTCAAAATTTCCCCTCTTTTGAAAGTCAGAAATTTGAAAAAAATTTTTTGAGTTGACACCCTTTAGTAATGTTCTAGTGAAGTGAAAAATTTGAGGAGATAGTGAAATTCACATTTATTGGAGTCATTTTGGTGATTTGCGGGTTGGTCAGACATTTTTTTCCCTCATGTCCCAAGTACTACCAGGCCTTCTATTCACCGATCGGCCACTTTCCCCACAAATCCTTGACTGACGGATTTATCAGAACTTTTTGGCCCATTTGTCCCAAGTTCACCCGGACTTCCTTTTCCCTGATCACCCACATCACCCGCATCAGGTTCTTCACGTACTTTTGTCCCATCTATCCCAAATGCATCTGTGCTTTCTGTTCTGATTCCCACACCACACATTAGCTGAATCACGTCTTCATGTCCCTCGTCCTTCATGTTTCTGAGTTCCTGGACCACTTGTGCTCATTTGGCCCGCATTCCCCACATCACCCGTGTCGGCCAGATCACATCTTCATGTCCCTCATGTCCCAAATGTACCAAATACCATTCAGGCCAGTTTTTTCTCAGCTTTTCCCACTTTTCATATTTTTGAGTTGGTGCAAGGTGAATTTAATGTGCATTTAATGACCTTCTCTCTCCTGAATGGCTATTTAATGGGAATATCCCCTATGCATTTGTCACATTGCTTGCTTGCCATTTCTTGCTCAAATCCTTGCCATTAAAGTCATTTTCTCGTGCCCCTATATCCCTTTGCATTTTCATCACAATTTTGATCTTGGAAGGCTATTCCCCTGCGTGTTGCAAAAAAATGAAGATCAAGTTTCAAGGTCAAGAACATGTGTCACCTCTTGAGACCTCTGTACCTAGATATTGGAGATAGTGAGGTTCAACACTTAGATTTTGGAGATTTTTGGGGCAGACTAACATGCTCTAATCCTGCTCCCATGGCACAAATGATCAGTGATAGTGGAATTACATACGCGGCTGGTTTTCCTATCTCTGTACAGTGTGCCGACACCGTGCTTTCCTATGGAGCCCATTTTAACCCAGATACCAAGGAACTTACTAATGTGCATGGGGAATTAATTGCTAAACTAGATGCTACTTGCCATTCTTCTGCCCTACGCATTCCAGAGACTGAAGATTCCATAGTTCTCACTCGTGCTCAAGCTCAAACCCTATTCGATCAAGACAGTGAGAAATACAAGGCCCGAATAGCAAAATCATGGTTAAAGAACCCTAAGATAAGCGTCCCGACTCTCCAAGGCATTATTCAGAGTTGATTTTAATGAGGAGCTGTCTGATTTTATTATTTTTCTCACCTGTATCATGGGGTTGCCTTCCACCAATGAATTTCACTTCTGGATGTGCCCCTTTATAAATATCATCTAAGGGCAAGCAGAACATTAATTGGGCTGAAATTGTTTGCATGAATTTGACTGAGCAATTGTCTAGTGTTCAACAGACTAAGAAGTTCTATATGACTTCTTATCTCATGTATACCCTGGCTGCATCCCGACAGTGGTTTGGTTTCACCTACATGGAGGGATAGAAGAATGAGCCTATTTACGCATACTGCCCTCAGTTTACCCTTGAAGCTAGCAATCACAATTTTAGAAGAGTCAATGATGCTTTCACCATGTATATTGTAAGACTCTTAGAGGGTAACACTGCTAGGAGATTTTCTGATGAAGCTATGAACCTGATAGCCAAGTATGGGGCTTTCTTCATCTAATTCAGGAGGTTTTCATACATCAGGTTGGCTAGCTATGAAAATACACCCCTCAAGCTCCCCATGTTTTGCAATGATAAAATGGCTCTGGTTGAAGTGTGTAGGCAACTTGATAAACTCCATAGAACCTACAGGGACAAGAAGATCACTGGCCTGCATTTCCCTATCTCTTTGGGAAACTATACATGTAAAACAACTTTGGATGCCCAAAATGTAGAAAGGGATATCACTCCTCTCACTATCCATTTCTTCAGACCTAGGACTTGTTTTGATCTGAAGAAGTTTATTGATCAGAACCTCAGGATAAACTATCATCACAAGCCAGATACTGAGGATTACTGGGCTGATTGTGTAGATGATTTTGAAGCCAGACAGAGGCACTATGGCAGACTCTCTCTACAAAAAATTAGAGATCTCAATCTCTACCAAGTTCTTGAAGGATTTAAGGATGATGATGAGGACTTAAAGTCCTTTGAATATGAAACAACAATCAAACACACTCCTTTAGAAGATCTGGATTGGTACAAAAAAGAGAGAGATGATTTGGTTGAGATTATTGCCCCTGTTCTTGTAAGAACTAAAGTTTGGTTTGACAGGAAGGTTTGTGAGCTCAAGAAGAATCAGGGTGGATCTTCTTCTAGAGATACCTCTACACCAGGGAAGGAAGCACATACAACCAGTACTGAGGTACTTGAGCAAACCCCTCATTCTTCCTCAATGAAAGAGCCTGAGTCATCTACTCCCTCTTCTTCTACTCAAGTGTATCAAAAGAAGATCAAAGAGGTTAAACAAGAACCAATTGAGGAAGAATATTTTCTTGAGCATTCAGAATTACCTTTAGGACCAGAGAACATTATTGTTCTTAGTGAGAGTGATGACGGTGAAGTGCCAAATCCTACGGGAGCTCCTGAAGTCACTGTTGAAGAAGAAAAGGAAATGTCTAGTACTGAACCTCCTAATACCATAGACTCCTCTGCAAAGGAAGCTCCTGATGCTCCATCCACTTCTTTGCTAGAGGAAACAATGGTTAATACTCTAAGTGCCATGGGTTCACTTTCTCTTGGGCCCCTTGTTCCTTCCTCTTCTTCTTCTACCTTTGCTTGGGTACAACCCATGGTTGATAGCAAGAAGAGAAAATCTTCTTCTCATCTAACAGGGCCAAATTTTGATGTTGTGGCAGCTCTGTTGAGTACTTCCCCTCCCCCTCCAGCAAAGAAAGCCAAGACCACTTCAAGGTTAGTAACTGATGCTCAGGGCCAGTAGTTTCTGGAAGTTGCAAAGCCCAAGGCTGATAAGGCATAAGCAGGATCTTTTGGTCTCTGATTTAGAGCTTTCAAGGATCCCAATGGGAGAATCCACTCCTAAGAGTGAGGTTCATAACCTTCAGGAAATGGTAACAAGGGTTATTGAATGAGTTGAGAAGGGCAAGAAGACCATAGAACAGTTGGAAGAATAGAACCAAGTTCTTTCCAGCTTTATCAAGTCACTTGTTGGCCAAAGATAAGGTTTTGGATCCTGCCCCACTGGCTGCTCTTCCACCCCCCATGATTCTCAGCCAGGATGAAGTTCAGAGCATCAAAGACATACATAAGTATTCTACTTATGGGAAGGCTATTGAGGCTATGGTAGATGACATGATTATAGCAGGCTTGAATTTCATTGAGGAAGCCTTCAAGGCCAATGAGAAGGTGGCCAACTTGCAGTAGAAACTCTCCTCCTCAATCAAAGCTATGGATAAAGAGCTGAAGCTCTGGAGTAGTTGTATTACAGATCTTCACCTAATGGGCCAAACTGATGAGAAGATTTTGTTGGTCAACAATGTATTTGATGATGCCAAGAATAACTTGTCAAAGGCATGGATTTTTAGTGTCGAATGGAAAGATGAAGGTTCTGGAAGAAGCACTGGGAGAATTAAAGAATGTATGGCAGAAGGGAGAGTCTTTTAAAACTTGTGTTTCATCTGCCTTTAAAGATATCCACTGCCATCTTCAAGATGAAATTTCAGGCATTCCCTTCTCTCTTCAAGAAATCAAAGCTCAGTTCAGAACATTTGTCAAGGATGACTTGTTCAGAGAGGATTCAATTACCAAAGAGAAGATAAAGGACATTTGCTCCCTTCAATCTGTAATTGCTGAGGCCAATAAAGAATACCTGGAGCATACCAAATTCGATAAAGATATGGAGAAATGTCTAGGCACTTGGACTCATGCCACTTCCAACACCACAATTCCAAGAGGCATGGAAATAGCAGAAGCATTGAAGAAATTCAGATATCGGATCCTCAAATCAGTGGGCCCTCCTCAGCCATAATCAGATGTTTCTTCTTCTAGCTCCTCTTTTTCTTCTTCTATTCTTAGTGTTGAGCTCCTTGTAAATTAATTAAGGACATTGTTTTGTGCATTTCCTTAATTAATCTTTTAGTTAAAAGAAACGGTTACCAAATGTAACCAATTTGTAAGCTATATAATGAGCTCTCCACACCATTCTAAGGGGATGGAACTCTGATTATTTTTGAAAGTGTAAAAGAGTCAAAAGCTATCAATACAAGAAGATTTCCCTTTCTGTTTCTATCTGTGCTTATTCATTCTTTCCTATCTGTTAAAATTATTGAATCATTAATCTATTTTGCATCAAGAAGCTTTGTATTCTTGTGGATGTCATCTCTGGAACTTTGTGTCTGTGAAATAACATCTTATGGTTTTAACACAAATGATTTTGTTCTATATGATCCCAGTTCAACATTTATAAGGAATTATTTTGCTATCTATATTTCCTGAGAATGCTATTCTACCTTTTCCCATTCCTTAGTTCTTCTGTCCTTTTGTATTGATAATCAGTCATTTGAAACACTTTCATGATATCAGAGTTCCTCTTTAAAACTAAATGTTGTACATTTGTAAATAAGTTTTTGCCTTTAAATAAGGGAACCTCTCCCATTAAAGAGGAGGGAATTTCTATCCCCTGACTGTTGCTTTCATTAAAGTCCTTATTTGACAACCAACATTTTTGGTGACTCTACTGGGGATTCATTTTTTGATGGATTCCAGTTTTAAGAACAATTTCTTGATCATTTTCTGATCTGGTGACTCTAAGATTTACCCATGGTAGGAGGGCTCTTGGAATCAAAGATTCTCAGTTTCAACTCTTGGAGTCAACAAGGTTTTCCTCTTCCTTCAATAGGGAGAAATAGAAGAGCTTGTTCTACAAGCACACCCCCTGTTGAAAATAGAACCCTTGGCAGTGGTATCCCTCAAGAGCAACTCAGCTCTAATCTCTGTGCTTTGATTCTTGCTGGTGTTTCAGTTCCTCTTCAAGTAGTTTTTCCAAGGATGGCAGTTCCATTACCTTGGGGCCACCGTGTTGGGCCTCTTGCCCTCCCTCAACCTTTGCATGAGTTACCCAGGGGTAACAGGAAGAACTTTCCCAAGTTCAGAGGTGATGGCAAGGTGCATCCTGATGAGCATATTGCAGATTTCATAGTTGCATGTGGAGTCCTCAGAGTTGAGCATGAAGATGTCTCGGTGAGGATTTTTGTAGAGACTTTGCAAGATAATGTGGTAGATTGGTTCTATCATCTTCCTGCTGGGGCCATTACCAATTGGACCATGATGAGAACAAGATTTGAGAACCATTTCAAACCTGCAGAAGATGTGCATGCTTTGCTAGCTCAGATTTCTCAAATAAAGAAAGAACCACAGGAGCCCATGAGAGAATTTGTGGCCAGGTTCAATAAGCTGATTAACAAAATCCCACCAGATACCCAACCTGTAGATCAAATTCAAAAATGTTTCTTCCTGAATGCTCAATTTCCTAAAGTAAGCTATGTGTTGAGAAGAGCCAACCTTGCAACATTGGATGAGGACCAGAGATTAGCCGTTAGTGTTGAAGATGACTTGATCATGTCTGGTAAGTTGAAAAGAGATCCTTCCAAATCTAAAGCTTCTTCTTCCTCTTCCTCTACTCCTGGAGCTAATGCAGATCAATTAGTACAAAATCTTGCTAATGACCTTATTGCCATCAAGAAATAATTGGCTCAGCATGCTCCTTATACAGATGTTCCAAGGAGGAATTTTCAGCCTAGAAATCATTTTCCTTCCTCTCAGACAAGGCTGGAAATTGAGGGACCACCCATCAAGGTCCCTGTTAATGCAACTTGTGAGGTTGAAGAACCTGATGATGAAGAGGTTAATGAAGATTTTGAAGAACCTGAAGAAGAGGCTGATGAAGAGCTGGAAGAACTTGAGGGGTCTCAGGTTAATTTCTTCACCACTGAAGGTGTTGATGAAGAAGATGATTATGATGAAGTAGTAGCAGAGATGAATAGTGAGTCATATGTTGTTATGACTCGGGAACAAACAAATAAGAAGGAGAAAGTGATGCAGCCCACTAAGAGGTCCAAGGAGCATCCCATGACTATCCCCGTAATTTCAAAAAGAGGATCTCCTATTCCCACTGCATCCACACAGAAGGTGAGTTCTACTAATTCTTCTTTTCCTAATCCTACTGTTAAAACTTCTTTTTCTCCAGTTCCTAAACCTGATAAGCCTAGGATTCCTAGTGATGATAGCCCATCCACCTCTAGATCTTTTGATATCATCGATCACCTTAAGAAGACAAAAATCCAAATTTCAGAGGCTGAGTACTATCAAACTCATCCAAAATCCTTTGCCAAAATGGTCCACTTTGTCAATTCCCATTCCAAAACTTTTCCCAATACTTCTAAAGGTATTTTTCCTACTCCATCTTCCGCACCCCAACCAAACCTTGTGGCTGCAGTCACCTCACCTAATGAGAAAATCAAACCATTTTATGTGACCCTCCTTATAGCAGGCCATAGACTTAGTAACTGTGTCATAGACTCAGGAGCATCAGATAATGTAATGCCCACCAAAGTGGCCCATGCTCTGGGTCTTACCCTCACATGCACTATTGGTTCTTGTTATTCTATGGAGAGTAGGGAGGTGCCCTTGGTTGGAAGAATTAAAGATGCACAGGTAGCTTTTGCTGCCTTACCTGAGAAAAAGGTTTTAGCTACTATTCTGGTAGCTGATATCCCTCCTTCATATGGCATGTTGTTGAGTAGGAACTTCTGTAAGGATGTGGGAGGAGAAATTCAAATGGATTGGTCACATGCCCTTATACCAGTCAACGACAAGATGAAGAAGTTGTTGCCTGAGAAGCAATCTGAGTATATTGTGCAAAAGATAGATGATCCTAAAGCACAAATACTTTATGAAGATATTGGGCATGGAAACTATATGATTATGTCTCAGGATGAAACAGAACATCCCAAAGAAGTATTTCATGATCCTAATGGCATTTGGAATTTGGAATTTGATGGAAGTTGTTCCTTGGCTGGTTCTGGGGCTGGTGTGGTACTGATATCTCCAGAAGGAAAGGTTCATCCTTTCTCATTCAAACTACAGTTTGAAAATACAAATAACACAACAGAGTATGAAGCTCTCATCCTTGGACTTAACGTGGCAAAGGAGAAAGGTGTGAAGAATCTTCTGGCTCGTGGAGATGCAGAACTAGTTGTTAAACAAGTCAGAGACCTTTTCCAAGTAAAGAATAGAAGATTGAAGCATTATAGGAATATGGTTTGGGATTCTATTGAATTTCTTGATGCCTTCTCCATCGAAGCAGTGCCAAGGGAAAAGAACACTAGGGCTGATTCTCTAGCTGTTTCAGGATCATTGCTGATACCTCACCCTGATTTCTCTCAGGATAAATTCACCATTGAAATGATCCATAGACCAAGTGTACCAGATAATGCAAGCAACTGGAAAGTTTTCAATGATGATCAACATTTTCTCTCTTTCCTAGAACTCAGGGATAACTTTGAACAATTGTATTTCGAAGGAAGTGACAATTTTCCTCGTGAGAGTGTATCTTCCAATGAGGAAGGTGTCAAAGAGGAGACATATCAAGATGGGTGCATCAGACTAAAAGGTAACAAGATCCCTAAAGGGCTGGTGAGTCTGGAGGAATTGTTTGATAAACATGACAGGTATGTTAAGTCTAAAGCTTCTAAAGGAGCTCAACAATCTACTGAATATGAAAAGGTTAACATTGGGGGCTCTGCTGACCCCAAAATGGTGAACATTGGGAAATGTTGCACACAAGAGGAAAAGAAGAAGGTAGTAAATCTTTTGAAGAAGTACGTTGATGTACTTGCTTATTCTTATGATGATCTGAAAGCTTTTCAGCCAAAAGAAATGCAACATTTCATTCCTCTCAAACCTGGGATTAAACCTTTCAAACAAAAGCAAAGGCAGTACAATCCAAAGATTGCTGACACCATTTTTCAGGAGATACAAAAGTTGTTGAAGGCCAAAATTATCTTTCCCATTCATCATTCAACATGGATTGCTAACATTGTGCCTGTTAGGAAGAAAAATGGTGAGATTTGGATCTGTGTTGATTTTAGGAATCTGAATCAAGCTTCTCTAAAGGACAACTACCCCCTACCCATGATGGACCAGGTGTTGCAAGCTGTTACAGGAGCTGAGATGTTGTCCATGCTTGATGGTTTCTCAGGATATAACCAAGTAGAAGTCAACACTGCAGATCAGCACAAGACTACCTTTACCACTCCTTGGGGTACTTTTTCCTACAAGAGGATGCCCTTTGGTCTCATTAATGTCGGTGCCACCTTTCAAAGAGCTATGGATTTGGATTTTGGAATTCTGAAAGGAAAATGTATTGTTGTGTATCTAGATGACCTAACTGTATTTTCCAAAAATAGAGCAGATCACTTTCAGCATCTAGAAACAAGTTCTCTTGAAATGCAGAGAACATGGAGTTTCCCTGAATCCCAAGAAATCTGTCTTTTGTGTCATGGAGGGAAAATTTTTGGGACATGTTGTCTCCAAGGAAGGAATCAAGATTGATCCTGAATGAGTTCAAGCTATTCAACAGATTCCTCTTCCTACAAGTAAAAAGGGAGTGCATTCTTTCTTTGGTAAGATCAACTTCCTGAGAAGATTCATCCCTGATTTTGTAGAGTTGACTTTGAATATCTCTCAGATGATGAAAGGAAAAAGATGTTTGGTTGGTCCACTGAAGGAAAGGAAGCATTTGAAAATATTAAAAAAGCTATTGCTAAGACTCCTATCTTAGCATGTCCAGATTTCAGCAAAGATTTTATTATCTATTGCTATGCCACAGAAAATACCCTGGCCACTGTGTTGACCCAGAAAGATTCTGAAGGTCACGAGCTCCCAATTGCATTCATGAGTTATATTCTTAAAAATCATGAGTTGAAGTACACTATGATGGAGAAACATGCTTTTGCAGTGGTTAAAGTTGTTAAGCAGTTTCGATTCTATATCCTTAACTCTCACTCTGTGGTACTGGTGCCTGATACAACCATCAAGTCTATTCTTACACAACAAGAATTTGGAACTAAGAGAGGAAACTGGGTAGCAAAGGTTTAGGAATATGATATTGACATCAGACCAACTAAATTAGTTTGGGGTAAAGGCCTGTGTGAACTCATTACTGCAGGAGCTGGTCATGAGTTGCCTAAGGATGAGGTTGATGTTCCTATTGTTCTATTTCTCAGCTCAATGGATGAATGGTATGCTGACATTTCTCACTTCCTCACCTATGGTGAATGCCCATCTCATTTAACTGCCAAGGAGAAGAGGGCTATCAAACTAAGATCAACACAGTACGTGTTGTGGGAGAATGCTTTGTTCAAATGAGGAGTGGATGGAAGATTCTTGAAATGTGTTGACAAAGAGCAACAGAAGAATCTTTTCTCAGCCTTCCATGATCAAGCCTGTGGGGGTCATTTCTCATCTGTCGTAACTACCCACAAAATTCTTCGTGCAGGGTACTATTGGCCTACTTTGTTTAAGGATGCATCAAGGTGGGTTGACAAATGTGAAGCTTGTCAAACCTTTGTGGGAAGACCAAAGTTGGCTGCTTTACCACTTAAACCAGTTGTGATTGAAGAACCCTTTCAACAGTGGGGTTTGGACTTCATTGGAACACTCAACCCATCTTCAAGTGTAGGACATACTCATGTGTTGACTGCCACAGATTATTTCACTAAGTGGGTAGAAGCCATTCCAGTTAAGAGTACTACTTCTGAGGTGGTATGTAATTTCATCAAAGAAAACATCTTGATAAGGTTTGGAGTACCAAACAAGATTGTGACTGATAATGCTTCAAATTTTTCTTCTGCTGAGATGATGGATTTCTGTTATGGATATGGCATTTCCCTTGCTCACTCTTCAGATTACTACCCTCAAGGGAATGGACAAGAAGAATCAACCAACAAGAATCTGGTGGCTATTGTAAGGAAACTTGTTAATGAATCTTAGAGAAACTGGCACAAGAAGCTCTATGATGCTCTCTGGGAAGATAGGATTACACCTAAAAGAGCAATTGGGATGTCCCCTTTTCAAGTGGTGTATGGTGTGGAAGCCCAACTACCGGTGACAGTGGAGCTACCAGCTTTGTATTTGATGAAGGCCATTGAGGACACTAGTTTCAGTGATTCTTTAGATAAAAGGATCATGTATCTTCATAAGTTGAATGAAGACAGGCTACAGGTTTTTGATAGAATATCTGCCCATCAGCAGAAGGTGAAATCTTTGTTTGACAAGAAAACCAGATCCAGAGATTTCAAAGTTGGAGACATTGTTTTGTTGTGGGATAAAAGACATGAACCTCGAGGAAGCCATGGTAAGTTTGATTCTCTTTGGCTTGGTCCTTTTAGAATCAGGCACTTTGCTGGTGAAAATTATTTCTATCTTGATTACATGGATGGATCCTCTCTCCCACTCCCTTATAGTGGGAAGTACCTAAAATTGTTCAAGTCCTAGGTGAATAGGAAGTCCTATGTATATTATGTACAGTGTGTGTTTGCTTTTCCCTTGCCTTTGTTTTGTTGTTTTCCTTTCCTTGTTTTTGGTGTGTTGTCTTCTGTATTGTCTTGCCTTTGACTCTATTTTCCCAATGGATAAGGCACTGGTCTTCTTTCCCTGATTTTTTCTTGATTCTTGTCTTGCCTTGTTCTTCGATGATCTAGTCAAGTCATCCCCAGAAAGAGCCAGCTATTGTCCTCTCAAAATTTCCCCTCTTTTGAAAGTCAGAAATTTGAAAATTTTGAGTTGACACCCTTTAGTAATGTTCTAGTGAAGTGAAAATTTGAAGAGATAGTGAAAATTCACATTTATTGGAGTCATTTTGGTGATTTGCGGGTCTGTCGGACATTTTTGTCCCTCATGTCCCAAGTACTGTCGGGCCTTCTATTCACCGATCAGCCACTTTCCCCACAAAATCCTTGACTGACAGGCTTTATCAGAAACTTTTTGGCCCATTTGTCCCAAGTTCACCTAGACTTCTTTTTTCCCCGATCACCCGCATCAGGTTCTTCACGTACTTTTGTCCCATCTGTCCCAAATGCATCTGTGCTTTCTGTTCATGGATTCCCCGCACGCATGTGCATCAGCTGAATCATGTCTTCACATCCCTCACGTCCTTTCATGTTTCTGAGTCCCTGGACTACCTGTGCTCATTTGGCCCGCATTCCCCGCATCACCCGTGTCAGCTGGATCGCGTCTTTTTGTCCCTCATGTCCCAAATGTACCAAAGACTGTCCGGGCCAGTTTTCTCCACTTTTCCCACTTTTCATCTTTTTGAGTTGGTGCAAGGTGAATTTAATGCACATTTAATGACCTTCTCTCTCCTGAAATGGCTATTTAATGGGACTATCCCCTATGCATTTGTCACATTGCTCGCTTGCCATCTCTTGCTTGAATCCTTGCCATTAAAGTCATTTTCTCGTGCCCCTATATCCCTTTGCATTTTCATCATGATTTTGATCTTGGAAGGCTATTCCCCTGTGCGTTGCAAAAATGAAGATCAAGTTTCAAGGTCAAGAACATGTGTCACCTCTTGAGACCTCTGTACCTGATATTGGAGATAGTGAGGTTCGACACTTAGATTTTGGAGATTTTTGGGGCAGACTAACATGCTCTAATCCTGCTCCCATGGCACAAATGATCAGTGATAGTGGAATTACATACGTGGCTGGTTTTCCTATCTCTGTACAGTGTGCCGACACCGTGCTTTCCTACGGAGCCCATTTTAACCCAGATACCAAGGAACTTACTAATGTGCATGGGGAATTAATTGCTAAACTTGATGCTGCCACCATTGCTGCTGCCCTACGCATTCCAGAGACTGAAGATTCCATAGTTCTCACTCGTGCTCAAGCTCAAACCCTGTTCGATCAAGACAGTGAGAAATACAAGGCCCGAATAGCAAAATCATGGTTAAAGAACCCTAAGAAGGGAGCATCGTCCTGACTCTCCAAGGCATTATTCAGAGTTGATTTTAATGAGGAGCTGTCTGATTTTATTATTTTTCTCACCCGTATCATGGGGTTTCCTTCCACCAATGAATTTCACTTCTGGATGTGCCCCTTTATAAATATCATCTGCGAGGGAAAGCAGAACATTAATTGGGCTGAAATTGTTTGCATGAATTTGACTGAGCAATTGTCTAGTGTTCAGCAGACTAAGAAGTTCTATATGACTTCTTATCTCATGTATACCCTGGCTGCATCCCGGCAGTGGTTCGGTTTCACCTACATGGAGGGCCAGAAGAATGAGCCTATTTATGCATACTGCCCTCAGTTTACCCTTGAAGCTAGCAATCACAATTTCAGAAGAGTCAATGATGCTTTCACCATGTATATTGTAAGACTCTTGGAAGGTGATACTGCTAGGATATTTTCTGATGAAGCTATGAACCTGATAGCCAAGTATGGGGCTTTCTTCATCCAATTCAGGAGGTTTTCATACATCAGGTTGGCTGGCTATGAAAATACACCCCTCAAGCTCCCCATGTTTTGCAATGATAAAATGGCTCTGGTTGAAGTGTGCAGGAAACTTGATAAACTCCATAGAACCTGTAGGGACAAGAAGATCACTGGTCTGCATTTCCCTATCTCCTTGGGAAACTATACATGTAAAACAACTTTGGATGCCCAAAATGTAGAAAGGGCTATCACTCCTCTCACTGTCCATTTCTTCAGACCTAGAACTTGTTTTGATCTAAAGAAGTTTATTGATCAGAACCTCAGGATAATCTATCATCACAAGCCAGATACTGAGGATTACTGGGCTGATTGTGTAGATGATTTTGAAGCCAGACGGAGGCACTATGGCAGACTCTCTCTACAAAAAATTAGAGATCTCAATCTCTACCAAGTTCCTGAAGGATTTAAGGATGATGATGAGGACTTACAATCCTTTGAATATGAAACATCAATCAAACACACTCCTTTAGAAGATCTGGATTGGTACAAAAAAGAGAGAGATGATTTGGTTGAGATTATTTCCCCTGTTCTTGTAAGAACTAAAGTTTGGGTTGACAGGAAGGTTCGTGAGCTCAAGAAGAATCAGGGTGGATCTTCTTCCAGAGATACCTCTACACCAGGGAAGGAAGCACATACAACCAGTACACTGAGGTACTTGAGCAAACCCCTCATTCTTCCTCAATGAAAGAGCCTGAGTCATCTACTCCCTCTTCTTCTACTCAAGTGTATCAAAAGAAGATCAAAGAGGTTAAACAAGAACCAATTGAGGAAGAATATCTTCTTGAGCATTTAGAATTACCTTCAGGACCAGAGAACATTATTGTTCTTAGTGAGAGTGATGATGGTGAAGTGCCAAATCCTGCAGGAGCTCTGAAGTCACTGTTGAAGAAGAAAAGGAAATGTCTAGTACTGAACCTCCTAATACCACATACTCCTCTGCAAAGGAAGCTCCTGATGCTCCATCCACTTCTTTGCTAGAGGAAAATAGTGGTTAATACTCTAAGTGCCATGAGTTCACTTGCTCTTGGGCCTCTTGTTCCTTCCTCTTCTTCTTCTACCTTTTCCTGGGTGCAACCCTTGGTTGATAGCAAGAAGAGAAAATCTTCTTCTCATCTAACAGGGCCAAATTTTGATGTTGTGGCAGCTCTGTTGAGTATTGCCCCTCCCCCTCCAGCAAAGAAAGCCAAGACCACTTCAAGGTTAGTAACTGATGCTCAAGGCCAGTAGTTCCTGGAAGTTACAAAGCCCAAGGTTGATAAGGTAGAGAAGGATCTTTTGGTCTCTGATTTAGAGCTTTCAAGGATCCCAATGGGAGAATCCACTCCTGAGAGTGAGGTTCATAACCTTCAGGAAATGGTAACAAGGGTTATTGAATGAGTTGAGAAGGGCAAGCAGACCATAGAATAGTTGGAAGAACAGAACCAAGTTCTTTCCAGCTTTATCAAGTCATTGTTGGCCAAGGATAAGGTTTTGGATCCTGCCCCACTGGCTGCCCTTCCACCTCCCATGATTCTCAGTCAGGATGAAGTTCAGAGTATCAAGGACATACATAGGTATTCCACTTATGGAAAGGCTATGGAGGCTATGGTTGATGACATGACTATAGCAGGTTTGAACTTCATTATGGAAGCCTTCAAAACCAATGAAAAGGTGGCCAACTTGCAGCAGAAACTCTCCTCCTCAATTAGAGCTATGGACAAAGAGTTGAAGGTTTGGAGTAGTTGTATTATAGATCTTCACCTAATGGGCCAGACTGATGAGAAGATATTATTGGCCAGTAAAGTCTTTGATGATGCCAAGAACAACTTATCAAAGGCATGGATTTTTAGTGTTGAATGGAAGATAAAGGTTCTGGAGGAAGCATTGGGAGAATTGAGGAATAGTTGGCAGAAAGGAGAGTCTTTCAAAACTTGTGTTTCCTCTACCTTTAAAGATATTCATTGCCATCTTCATGATGAAAATTCAGGTGTTCCCTTTCTCTCTTCAAGAGATCAAAGCTCAGTTCAGAACATTTGTCAAAGAAGACTTGTTCAAAGAAGAGTTAATTACCAAAGAGAAGATAAAGGATATTTTCTCTCTTCAATCTGCCATTGATGAGGCCAATAAAGAATACATGGAGCATACCAAGTTCGATAAAGATATGGAGAAATGTCTAGGCACTTGGTCTCATGCCACTGCTAACACAACAATCCCATGAGGTATGGAGATAGCTGAGGCATTAAAAAAATTCAGGCATCGGATTCTCAAATCAGTGGGCCCTCCTCAGCCATAAGCGGATGTTTTCTCTTCTAGCTTCTCTTTTTCTTCTTCTATTCTTAGTGCTGAGCTCCTTGTAAATTAATTAAGGACATTGTTTTGTGCATTTCCTTAATTAATCTTTTAGTTAAAAGAAACGGTTACCAAATGTAACCAATTTGTAAGATATATAATGAGCTCTCCACGCCATTCTAAGGGGCTGGAACTCTGATTATTTTTGAAAGTGTAAAAGAGTCAAAAGCTATCAATACAAGAAGATTTCCCTTTCTGTTTCTATCTGTGCTTATTCATTCTTTCCTATCTGTTAAAATTATTGAATCATTAATCTATTTTGCATCAAGAAGCTTTGTATTCTTGTGGATGTCATCTCTGGAACTTTGTGTCTGTGAAATAACATCTTATGGTTTTAACACAAATGATTTTGTTCTATATGATCCCAGTTCAGACATTTATAAGGAATTATTTTGCTATCTATATTTCCTGAGAATGCTATTCTACCTTTTCCCATTCCTTAGTTCTTCTATCCTTTTGTATTGATAATCGGTCATTTAAAACACTTTCATGATATCAGAGTTCCTCTTTAAAACTAAACATTGTACATTTGTAAATAAGTTTTTTCCTTTAAATAAGGGAACCTCTCCCATTAAAGAGGAGGGACTTTTTGTCCCCTGACTATTGCTTTCATTAAAGTCCTTATTTGACAACCAATAAGCACTGAATTCAAAATGATGGAGGTTGAGCTCATGATCTCTGTAAGATATCTCATTACAAGTGAAGAAAGGGTAGCAAGAAAGGTTGATTCAAGACTGCTTTGTAATGTGTCAAAAAACAAAGAAGGTTGATCGATAACTATAAAGAGTTGAATATTGTAACACAAGTTGAGGCTTCTAACAATTCTATATTTTCCCCTCTCACATCAAGGTTTAAGTCATAACAATGATATTATCCTAAAATCAGTATCTAGACTATCTAGTAAGGTGCTTGATGTTGTCCTGAAGATGAAGCGAAGAAACTTGTATTAATTCCGATGAGTGATATAAGCTCTCTTCAAAATACAGTAGCTTAAGAACTTTTTGGGTAGGTAGATTATTCTCTTAGTATTTTCTCAATGATACATGATATAAATGGAAAATGGAGCCTATTCAAATGAAGAGTATGACCTGCTTAGATAAAGAAAAGTTCAGTTCTTAAGGAAAACAATCATGTGTCTCAAAGTGTCTAAATGGGAAAAGATGGAACAATAAATTCTTGATCACAAGATGTTGTTTGTAGTCTTGTCTCAAGGTGCACCTCTCTTCTTTGAGCTTAGTTCAACAAGAAGACATTGAATCATGTTATCTAAGCATGCCTCATGTCCTAAAACCTTACACTACTTTTCTTATATTATTTTACCTGCAACACTCTTTGATAGGAGTTGTTTAATGATTGATTCAAGTTGGTTTGAGCATCAATCAGTTGGAGAAACCTTACACATTTTTTTAGAAGAAGATTCATCAAATTTGGTAGAGGGACATGAAAGATATTGTTTTCTTTATCCTCTCGGGATATGATTACAAAATACCCCGAGTTAGGGTTTTCACGATGTTCTCTTGTTCAAATATCACTATTTCACCAATGAAAATTCATGATTTTTAGAGAAAATCTCTGTAGGATCAAGGAAAAATGATTTTAAAAATAATTTTGTCATTTGGTTTAGTCTTGATGTAGTTCTTCATGGCAGAAATCTTCAAAAACCGTGCTCAGTCTCAGTTAGATAGTTTTTGTTAGTTTTGAAGGAGATTCATATATTGGAGCTTGTTTTTGTTGAGGATTCACGTATGAAAGGAATCAAACAAGGTTTAAGGAGTGCTTGTTTAATTTGAGAGCCAGAGGTCTACATTCTTTTTCTTAAAGCCTTCATATGAATGTACAGGGGTAATGAAACTAGGAACGGAAGTCTAACATTCTCATTATCATATACACATTTTTCTAAGATCAACTTGAAATGTCATTGCAATATGAAAGGTGAAGAGTCATACCTTGAATGTCAGTTGTAAGAGGAATTGAAAGGTTTTGAGGAAGAGATAAAACCAAAAGGAAGTTGATCAATCCTTTAAAGGTAGATGGTTGGTGTTCAAGTAAACATAAGGGAAATATAAGGATATAAAAGATAAAGAGATGAAAGATATGCGGGAAATTCGAATTCCTAAATAGAAGACAATGAGAGGTGAATATGAAAAGATAGATACAACAATACAAAAGTGAAAATAGTGAAGATAAAGAGGGGGATGAGGTGTATGATGAAAAAGGTGAGAAAATTGAGTGAAAAGGCATAATATGCATACACATAAGATATTAAAACAGAGACACAGTGAGAACTGTGATGACAAGATAAGTATGAATATATGAAAAGAAGATGGTGTGATTTTCTTTCAAAGGAGAGTCTCAGATGATAATGATTTGGTATGAAATGTGAAGACATCTATGAATAAACATGAACATAGAAGATTGTTGTATAATATAGAATAATGTGTTGATGATGATAAAGGGGTAAGATAAATGAATTTAAGTAAATGCTAAAGTATGGAATAGAAGGTAGACAATATAGACATGACTGTAATGAAAAAATTGAGACAAGGATAACAAAAGATAGAAATAAAACATGTACTGTTGAACGTGTAAAATGTATGTGGTGGTTGTATTGCTTGACAAAGAAAACAATGGAAAAATGTATGCTTGATAACTATTATCAAAGTGTAGATTTGAAGACACTATGAACACAAGAGGACTGTGATACAAAAATATGGACCAAATTGCACAAGAATAATGTTGCAAAATAAGAGAAATAAGTGAAATGTGATTTATGAAATGAAGAGCTAATAAGGGATCATGATCTGTTGATGAAGCAACAAGGAACTAAGTGATCGATTTGTAAATTGTTAGTGTATTCTTCCTAAATGGGTGCTTGGGTGACAAGAGTAGATGCTCCTTGCAAGTTGGAGCTTGCTAAATCAGCCTAGTGGTTGCTTGGTAACCTTCCAGTGGGTGCTAGAAGGACTGTGAAGTGGGTGTTTCTCAGGTTGAGTGGGTGCTCAACCAAACTAGAAATCTTTGTATGTTAAGAATGGGTGTTCTTAATAAAAATCCTTGATATCAAGTGGGATTTCTCCCTCAATGGGTTTCCCACTATAAATTTGGTGTCCTGTGTACTTGTCTTCTTGCATGCACACTTTAATTTGTTCATGGTTTGAGTTCTATTTCTAGTTCAGAAGTTTTGAAGATGATAAAATTGATCTGCACTGATTCACCCCTCCTCTTAGTGCTTGTGATATCCAAAACTTACATATTAGAATATTTTATGATATATTGGTGTAATATTATTATATTTGTAACCAAAAAACTAACTATTTCCCAAAGAATGGACACAAATGAAGATTTTTTCTGGTTAAAATGGCCTAATCACTCACCCCCACAAATCAATTATCCCTTTTTGGTGAATTGTTGGTGTTGGTGTTGGTGATTGTGGTTCAATCAATATGCCCTCCTCTTTCTCCCTCTACTCTCAATCGAACTATTTAAATATGACCTACATTGAAAATGGAGTTTGGCCTAGAATAAATACCCAAAAAATATTTAATTGACTGCAACAGACACTTAAACCTTTGTAACTCAATTATGCTTTGATCCTTTTGGATTCGGGGATTGAATTTTTTTTTTTTTGAAGTTAGGATGAAGGGAAGCATTTTTTAATTTTTTAGAGGTAGGAGGGCTAGCATGGAGTCAATTTTTAGTATAGTATCTAGTATGGAAATCACCCTGCATTTCAAATTTGTCACAAACATCCATCAAAAACTCGATTAAAATATTTTTAGTAGACATGATGAACTATTTGAAAAAATAGTGGCACACATCGAGATATTCTTGTCATATTTTCATGTGACAAACCCTGGGTGGTAAGTGGTTGCAACGATGCAAATGGTAAAATTTTGTTTTTTCTCTAACATGTGAAGGAAAATATCAAGGACTATTACATGATAGTGTGGTAGAGAACTATTTAAAGAGATGTATATCAAATCATTGGGAGTCATCCAAATTTGAGATGATGATAGGGAGGCGTCTAGTAGTTTAAGGGTGAAAAACTATATTGAAGTGTGTCCTATTTTTTTGTAGCTTTATAAACATGAGTTTTCAGTTTCATTGAAAATTCAGAGGCAATTGCCACAAAACTGTGCACATTCATGAAACACCATGAACTAACGAAATGTTGTGTTTAGAATGTAGAATACATGTAAATTTTTAATTTTTTAATTTAAAAATTCTAGTCATTTTCTTAATTTTGTTCATATGTTGTTTCTTATTTTATAGTAGAGTGACAATGGGCCAACGTTCTGTTTTGTAGTGAAAAACTTATTTTTTCACCACGAAATTTTAGATATATGTTTTAGATTCAAATATCGATTCAGTGACCAATTTTCATATATTTTTTAATTTATATTTTAAATTAATTTTTTAGTGAAGATATTTCTAGATTAAGGGATATACATATGTTTATGACAATATATTTCCATATTTATATCGAAATTGATTTTTTTTTCCTAAGTACAAAGAAAGCTTCAAAAATAGTATTTTTTTTTCAATTTTTATATATATATTTTACTATTTTTCATATTTGTTGAATGTGTATGACTGATTTTTGTAAAATACCATACATTGGCAATAATTTAAAAAATAGTAAAACATATTTTCAAAAAATGAAAAATTATATTTTTAGATAGGTAATAAAGTACTGTATTTTGGTATAAATTTTTGTAATTTAACTAATCAATTAAACCTAGATACATGACATCTATGTGGAACATTTTAGCCTATAATTATTCTCTAAATGGATTAAGGGTCAAAACATGCCACATAGGTGCCGCATAGGTTCCAACTAAGGGTTTTCGCGCCAAGGGGCCTTTTCCCGAAGGGGTTTGGGTGAACACCTCTTCACACAAACACCCTAAATACACACATCCACGCCCCTATCTGCCACCAAACACCACCAACTAAAATTTAATTTTAGACTATAGTTTTATTGATTATAATTTTAAAGCATAGTTCTTCCATATTATTTTTAATTTATTTTTAGAGTATATCTAAAATTTAATTTTAGAGTATCGTTTTTAATGATTACAATTTTAAAGCATAGCTTTTTCATATTGTTTTAAATTTATTTTTAGAGGTAGATTTTAATGATTATAATTTTAAAGCATATTTTTTCATATTATTTTTAATTTAGTTTTTAAAGTATTGTTTTTAATGATTATAATTTTAAAGAATAGTTTTTCATATTGTTTTTAATTTACTATTGTTTTTTTTAATAAAAACATAAATTGTTTTTAAATTTATTTACAAATTTCTATAATTAATAATAATTAAAAAGTGTTTTGTTATTAAAAAAATTACTATATTAAATTTAAAACATATGGACACCTCCCACATCTACCGCTGCCAACTCTAGCTATGCAGTAGAATCTCTCACGCTAACTATAAAAAATGATAACCACGACTAACCATTATTCTCTTTCAGTCCATGAATTTGAAATAAGGACCCAAACAAAAAATTACCCTAAATATTTTGAAAAACTAACACTAAAGTGTGAATGTTTGACCTCATGATATTCAACCTGTGTTTAGGTAGGCAAGGAGAATCCCCATAAACACGAATCTTGTGTACAAAGATTCAAAAACAAAGGAAAAATGAAATCTTTAAATCAACAATCCTTTGCAATATACCAAACACACATGAAAATAAAGCCATGATGCCCTAGGTCACCACTATTTGCACAAGCTTGCATGCAAAAATCCAGGTGGGCACCTCATATCATAATAGTCACTACAACAATGACCAATCAAACAAAAAATTACCTCCACCTTCTCTACTACTTGCTCCAAGTGAATATGTTATGACATAAGATATAATCTCTGCCAATCCTCGCTCTCGATGGGTCACTCTTTTCCCCAAATTATCCCCACCTAAACATCCACTCTCCAGTGAAAGTGCACAATTTAGGGGGAAAATGATGAAAACCATAATTTTTTTAGTCCTTCAAAAAAGTTAAAATAAATTTTCTTTCAACTAATAAAATAAAAGCTAGAAAATGAAACCATTTTATCATCTCTAATAATCGTCTCAAATGCACCCATGGTAGTAGTGATGGTCGAGATTATTTTACGAAAAGATGGTCCTATGATTGAAGAAATTATCTTGCATTTCCTCCATAGATCTCAAATATCGATAGTACATGTACAAACCAAACATTCACTGTAATATACGCTTTCGATGTAAAAAATATAGTGGAAACTATATTTTAAATGAATATTATAGTTTTTTTACATTCCGATAGAAATGTATATAAAAATTGGAAACATGCACAAAGAACAAATTATTTCAAAAAAATGCCTTAAGGATATACGGTCTCCTGAAATGCATTTCTTTCATTTATTTTATTCACATTATAATAAAATCATAAGCTAACTTGAACTTGATATCACTTCCAACCATGTCTAGAATTTGATAGTCAGTCCTACTTATCAACGAAAAAAATCAATGATAGCTTTAATTGGTTATCTGACTTTCAAATTTATGTATTAATTTGTTTATAAATTGTTAAAAAATTTACAGTGTTAAAGAATTCAAAAAGGTCAATTCTATCTTTAGAATTACATTAAGATTTTAAACAAAAAAAAATCCAAATTTTTCTTTCATGGATAATAACATTTTAAATATAATAATAAATTAATGAAGTAAAAAAAAGTTGAAATGATGTTAAGAAAAAACTTTAGTTTTGATAGAAATATGCACTCTTATTAAAATAATTTCGTAGATCTATTTGTGATTGTATTCATTGTTGTTTCGTATGTATTCATACATATAAATGGGGAAATGCAAATCTAAAATAAAATTAATTAAATAATGATAAACTATATGTAGTCCCTGTGTTTTTGCAAGGGTAAAATTCAACTTGAAAACGGGACAACTATACCCTATTACCGATATTTTTTATTGTGATTCCTCCTGGACCCTTCTCTAGATCAACCCATCCCTATATCAGGCCTATCATACCATTTCAAGTGGTCTTGTGTTGTTGTGTCAACATTTTCCATAGGTAATTTAGGAAAACAAGTTCATTCAAGTGCTTCTTGGGATGGTACCTTTCAAGTTTGAATTTTTCAAGAGGCTTAGGAATGGACTATTTTTTTAGCCTTTCTAAGGTAGGTGCACATCCCTCAGAGTGGGTTTGACGGCCCCAAACTCATCAAGGAGTGGTATTAAGGAGATAGCGACATTGTACAACTGATTTTGGAAAGTTGTAGATGTTTTGGAACAAGTTCAACAAAAGTGGGTTTTCAAAGGTGAAGGAGCTTGCAACTCAAAAACAACACCTAGGCTTCAAGAAGTGATTTCGTAAGATATGTAATGAATTAAAGGTCAAATAAAATATCAATAGAAATTTATTTTTAGTGCCCTGAGTGGTGGTGGTTTCATATTTTTCACAAGACATAAGTTTTTCTTCCTACAATCTATTTTCTACATGCACAACTTGTGATCCTAGAAAAAGGCTATTTTTAGGGGGTTTCAGGAAGAATCAAAGCTTGAGACCAATCCAATTATTCTCAAAATGATATTTCCAATAAAAATATTATAAATAATCTCTTGAATAGATCTCTAGATGCTCAAGATATGTCCTATGTCAAGCCTCTCTCCAAAGTATGCATTAGGACTTAGTCATTTTTCTTGGTGGGACCACATGTCACTCCCAGGTTGAGGCAAAAATTTCCTGCACCAATTGTCCCCATCCCCTTGGGGACACAAGGGACACAAAAATTCAACCAACCACAAGATATCCCCCTAGACCATTATGTGATCCCAAAAAAATCTCAAACAAGCTAGTTAAGCCCCTCAACACCCTTTATAAGCTCTCTCCATCGTCAAAATCCTGGAGTGCCACTTGTCAGCTTCTGGTGAGGGTGCATTTTCTTGCACCTTGTGTCCCATCCCCTTAGGATAGTTGGGACAAAAAATGCACCCCATGCCCAAATTGGCCCTTGATTCCTCATGTGACCCTAGAAGGTGTTTCCACATGCCATTTTTTCAGCCCCCTCTCCTCTTTGCCTACATAAATCAACATCTGCTACTTGTCATCACCAAATAAGGCACATTTTCTTGTACCTTTTTTCCCCGTCCCCTTTGGGATAGTTGGGAAAAAAAAAATGCACCCAAGCCTAGCCCTTGGTCCTGGTCCTCCATATGACCTTGTTTCAACGTTATGAGCTTTTAAAAGTGCTTTTTTCCTCCCTCTTCTACCAACCAATCCTCATCTGCCACTTGTCAAGCTAAGGGTGAGGCACATTTTATTGCACCATATTTTCCATCTCCTTGGGATAGTTGGGGCACATAAATGTGCCCAAGCCTAAGGGAATTTTAAAATCCAAGTTTGGTAAAAAAATAAAGGTTCATTTCTACATAAACAACCAAAATATTTCTTTTTCTACAAACACCATGCCCATTTTTTACCAGATTGCCTCCATAGCAAAAAAATCATGAAAAAATCATATCTCACAAAGGGGTAATCGAATTCTGCTGAATTTTTTCACCATCTCTCTCCCTCTCCCAGGACGCCTACAAAGAAGCAAAAAATAGAAAAACCATAGGTTCACCTGATTTTTAATGACAAAAAACCCTATATTTCTTCCCCTAGCTCTTATTCTTTCAATTTCCCCACCAATTTGGCTATCAGTTCAAGCTAGAAATCAGAGCACAGTATCCAAAAGAAAAATCCACTTCAGAGAAGTTTATTTTTCGTCAATCCGAGGTGTGGGAGAACATATTATAAAAATAGTAAATGCCTCATGCTAATAATTACTATAAACATAAAATTTCTCAAAATAACAAAACCCTTCAAAGCAACAAACTCTGAAAACAACTGAAATGGAAAACTAGGAGATTTAGGCCAAAAAGCAAAAAAGTGCAAAAAAGAAAAAACAACATTCTAAAATTAGAAAGAGCTTAAAAATGGAAATGAAAAATCTATGAGAGTGTTCTAAGAATGAAGAAGATTCCACAAAACTTATTCTTAGACAAAAAATCAACCTTTCCCAAAATAACAACTCCTGGATCCTAGTGGCTAAAAATAGAAATTTCCAATTTTGAGTACAAGAAGTTGCTATCATCTCCATTCTGACTCATATTGTTTCTTTTTTATAAATATGAAGTTAAAATTTTCTTGCCTCAAGCCCGATTCAACTCTATTAACAAATTACTCTTGTGTAGGTGACAATGATGTTGCCCACGTGGACCTAGAGGACCTCAAAGCCAGAATGTTGGGTAAACAAAGAGAGCATTGTTGGGACCTTTGTCATGTATCATATGGTGTTGTCATTTATGTCAAGCTAGATCAATTGATGTCAAGCTACTTTGATGGAAAAGAGAGGGAATTGAGTAAAGCGAGCAATATGAAAAAGAATCAATGGTTTAAATGGATTCAGTGTCAGATGAGAGGAAGAGCATTCCTCGGGTGATTAAGGATAATGTTCTAGAAGAGAAAGAATCAGTCCTTAGGAAATACCACATTAGTATGAATAACATTTTATTTTTTCTTATTTATGATGAGAGTCATCAAATAATTTGTGTAGCTACCTTGAGAAATTTGCAGACATATTCTTGAAGCTCGAGAAGAAAACTTCATGGAAATTTTGAATTCAGTTCATCTTTCTTGATATAATTAGTTTGAATCTGTGAGATGTCAAAACTGGGGAGGCCTGAAATAGGGACTTAGCCAAAATTTTGAGATAGGTGAAATCTTCGACATGAAGGAAGAGTGCCTGTAGGTGAAGTCTGAGTTTCACTTAATATTTGAGGTTTGACAAGATGAATCCGCAGTTCTTTAGAAAACTCTGCATTATGGACTAGAGAATCTTGGTGAGTTCAGATAGATAGCCAAAGAATGCATTATGATCATCCTACATGTAAATATGTGATTCTTGTTTAATGTATGGAACTATAATTGTTTCTAAGGTTGTTGGAAAATGATGGTTACCTTCCTTGGATTGATGACATGTTAGTGAAAATCTGCAATGAAGTGATAGAAGAGTATGTCAACCATATAACTATAAAATTGATCAAGTATTTAGATTTGGTGCCAGTAGACCCTTAAGGCAGGTTTTGGTAGTTTTTATTCACAAGGACAATGGATTGTGCAGGATTTAGGTCAGGTAACTGTGAAATGAGTAAGGTAATATCCACTGAAAATTTTCGAAGACAATCAATTTGAACCTAATGCATAGTACAAATCATGAGTTTGAGTTCTCCAACATTTATGGATAAAATCCATAGATCTAGATGAATGCGAATAAGTATAGGTCTTGATCTCCACAGAACAAAATACATTTGTTGACTGTAGCTTCTTAGAATGACCTACAGGTAGGCGTATATGAAGGTGGAATGATTATCTTTCATTAGATAACTTGATTATAAGAACTCACTGATAAGAATACCCACTTACATGTTCTTGAGACAAACCTTGATGTGGAATTGTAGGACTTTGATTGAATAGGAGATAAGAAATATATTACTAAAAATTGTGCCAAAATACATCTGGGAAGCACATAATTACTATAACAATCATAACAATTATACCTTTGGAAATATGAGGCAAATATGGTTTAAAAACCAGTGAATTTTGAGGTGATATTTGAAAGGTAATAACTATTAAGGAAGATATATTGAAGGATTTTTGTGTTCCACTAGTTAACATACCTAGGTAGATTTTTTTTTACCTAATCATTCCCGAAGGATACAGTGGGCAGTGTCTCAAGGGCTGAGAAAAGTAAGTCACCTGAACAACTCGAAATTAGGTCACGTGGAATTGGAGATCAAACTGTGAAGACCTTATCATAGAGAAAGGAGGGCTTAGTGGGTTCTTAGGACATAACTGAAGGTGAGATCTTGTGATTCCCCACAGTAAAGGGAAATCATGCAAGTAAATGAACCTATAACTCAGGATAGTAAAGGTTGCGTGGTGTTAGGAATGTAAACAATGAGTTTTGAGAGGAAAGGTTCAAAGAGTTGAGAAAACCTGGGATTTGTTGCACAAAACCATAACCTCCAAAAGGGTAATTGAGAGTTTTTTCCTGTGGTTCAGTGTAGCAAATTCTTCTAGATATTTCCCATTCATGCCAAATCGCTTCACAGAAGTGACTTGTTCTATCGAACGACTCTTTAAGCCAGTCTGTGGAAGCCATCAAGGAAAACAAAGTGGAAAAATATCTTGATTCAATCCATTTGATAAATGTTATCATGATCCCATAAAAAATACATATCCTGAAGTGGATTTTCTGTCAGTCAAGATTGCTCTAAAAGAGGTCTGAATCCGAATATCTAGTCAAGAAGAAGTTGTCATTCTGATTGTATTCTAGGGGAAGATCCATTGATCCATGTGAGAACTATCTAAAAGATGCACCTTACTGCTTTAGAAGTGAGGAAGTTCTTGTCTTCTTGCTTCCAAGATCACTAAAGAAGGTTGATGAGATCATTGTAAGAGGTTTCTGAGAAAAATTACCTGATCGTGAAGTGTATTTTTAGGGTACTAATGAGACTATCTTTTATTATTGAACAATAGTGAATGGCACTAGTCCAAGACCTCTAGAAACAGGGTCAGAATGAGATAAGTGTAGGAGTCTATTTTGTCATAGGTGAAATAAATTATTGTGCAATCCATCATAAGAAGAGCTCTTGACGTCAGCCTCATAATGGTATCTTTCCATTTGATGAATCAAAGATGTGATTCCAATAGCCATTCTTGCAGACTGTAACAGTAAACACTAGGAGTTCAAGAATGCATCAACATGCTAAGATCGGTCATGTTGAAAGGATTAACTAAGATACATTACTTTGAGATGAAATAAAGCATAAATTAAACTATAAAACAATAACCTCAACTTGCTCAGTCATGACTACATCATTGATAATAGATCATCAACAAACGAGAAATGTGAGTGGGCCACATAACACAATAAGGGAAATAGAGGGATCGTATGGGATTTCTATTAATTACATGTTGTACGAGTATACTCATCAATCTTGATATAGGAAGGAAGAGATGGAGAATGTTTAAGACAACAAAGAACTAGATATCCCCAGTCATGCATACCTTATGCTTATTCACTTCAAGTACAAACATATCAATGAGATAATGAAGATGATAGAGGACTTCTTCTTGGAGGTCTCCATTCAGGAAGGAAATTTTTACAAAGATTTGATGGACTTTCCAACCAAAGGTTAAAGCAGGTCAAAGAAAATAATTGGCAATAAACAAGAGAGAATAAGATATTAGCTGTGAGTATGCAAACATGCCTCCTCGTAGTCAACATGCCATGGAAACAGTGCGTGACCACAAAAGGGTTGCAAGAAGCACAATGCTTTATAATATGTACACTGTCACGATTTGCTCAGTAATATCGTGTGGAATATCCATTTGCATCCAATGAAGAATTTGAATTCCCTGCATAGGACATATCGATCTAATGCTACACACAGTGTTATTTTTCATCACTGTTCGATATTCAGAATCCAAGTCATCTTTCCAATCCATATGACTATAGAGCTTCCTAGCACCCATAGACCGATCATCAATGATTCAATCACTACTACTCATATAATGCAAAGTTAACCCTCTTCTGTTATGTCATATCACCTAATGCGAATCCAATACTCAACCGACTGGATGCATCCGGTTCATGCAATCGCATTCCCTAGCATCTCGTAATTGTTACAAATTTTATATCATTTGCTTACTGTACGTACCCAAAATTGTAGGGTACTGCACCGCCGGAACAATGTTACACGTGCCCCAATGATGATACAGGTCTCCTCGCAAGGTGTTCAGGATCCAGAAAAGCTCTCCAAGTATGCATTAACATCCTGCATGTCCCCGCTTAGCCCCTTGCATGCTTTGTTTTCCTCTTCTCCCCTCTTTTTCTTTGCGTTTTGGTCTTCAGTTACGAAACCGCCGCCCTGCCTGGGTAGCGGTCTCATGACCGCCACCCAGGTAGGGCGGCGGTCCTGTAACCGCCGCCCTGCTCAGGGTGGCAGTCCTTCACGTGTTTTCCAGAATGTTCTTTTTAACGTGACTCGTGTAAATTTTCAACGTTTACCAGCTTTTTTTCACCGCCTTTGCTCGTATTTATGATTCTGGTTCCCTGGAATAGTGTTTTTGCATTGTTTATGGTTAAAGAGTTCAAATTGGTTTTCACCTTTGGGTAAATGGGGATTCTATAAATAGCTGGTTGATCTTTAAGCAAATGGCCCCCTCAAAAATTGCCTCTCATCTTCTCATTTCATAGTTTTAGTCTTTCAGTTCTTAGGAGTTCATAGTTTTCAGTTGTTTCATGCATAGTTAGTGTTGTTTTGCTGTTTAGAAGCCACATATTCTTCTTGTGCAAGTGTTGTTATTGTTTCACACAATCAATTGGAGATAGGATAGTTTCATTTTCAGTCAGGAAGCCATTAAAGTTGTAGGTTTTGTTCGTCAAACAGGATAGCTTCAGGTTCTGAACGTTTTATGTTGTATGACTCGCAATAAATCCCGCTAGGAATTACATAAGCCAAGCTCTGTTCTCTTGCGCTATCCCTCTCCTACTCGCATTGTATTCAGTCTACATCCAAAGCTGCCATTGTTCCAATACCTACTTCTGTTGATGCTAGCATTACACACTTTTCTGGATTCACGTGAGCACGAAGGAATGAGGAGATCACACTGAGGGGACAAAGCCACACACAACCAGATTCACCACTGTTCTGCAAAATCCAGGTTCAAGCTTTCAAAGTTCTAGTTAAAGTATATCAAATAGAATAGTAAAAGCATTTCATTTCAGTTAATCTCACTTTCGATATTGCTGGGGAAGCTGTGGGGATTGATAGTTTTTGAGAAACTATGATTCATTCCTCACTTCTGAGGTAGGATCGAGAGTCTTTCAAATAGATTAGATCAGTTATTTCATTATTTAGAATAGACTTACAACTGCACAGGCAAGTAGCTATACTCGGCTGCCTTGTTTGTTTTAATTTCGTCATTAGTTTAGTTGTCAATTGCTAGATATTTTAAATAATTGCTCTTTCAATTTCATTCAAATAGTTCGTCAAAAACACAAAAATAGAGAAGTTATATATGCTGTAGATATACTTTACATAGTTAGTTTTACTTTTCTTCAGTTAGATTTACATTGTTTCTTTTGTATGACAATCACGGGACCTAGGGAGCCCAGAGAATACGTATTCGAGCCAATCGTGCCTCAACCCAATCTTGTGGCAGCAATAACTGATATAGATCAAAATCTCAGAATCCAAGTCTTCCAAACAACAATAGACCTACAAGAAATTAGCTCACAATTAAGAGGACTAAACATAGAAGATGACAAAGCGCATACATTTTGGTCAAACCAGCCAAGCTACAGGCTACCCTAGATAAATATCCACATGACTGTAGAAGGGCTTGAGAAAGAGAAAACATTCGGTTGTGATCCTTTGGTCCCACAGCCAGACACAGGAGACATTCTAACTGATATAGACACTAGCTTAAGAATTCAAATTGCCAGAACACCTGTAGCATACTCTGAGAAGATTGCACAACTGTTAATTCTAAATATAGAGGCCGAAAAGGCATATGACTACTGGATACTAGGGGTTAGGGATTGATTCCACTGTACATGACCATAGGAGGTCCAAATAACAACCACGAATCTATGGTTGTGATCCACAGGTCCCACAACCCAACGAGTCCACATAGGACAATCAGACATAGATGATGGTTTATGCACATTAGTATTTAGATCCACTCCACTTTGGTAGATAACAGCTAATCAAGCTAAAGATTTCTAGACTAGACTAGAGAATCACCCATAGAATCCACTATATATCCATCATCCATCTTATGACCCTATCTGGAGATATACAGAAACAATCCCAGGTCATTTTCCCTGTATCCCACAACCTATAGATCGGATCACGCCAGAGCTCGATATTGATTGGAGCCTTCAGCAGTCATCCTCACCGACCGATCTATCATCGCCAGTTCAGGTTAGGAGGGCCTTCTTTGCCTTAGATTCACAGATTCCATTAGTGCGTGTCGAAGACATAAGATTACCTAACTAGTTTGCCTATACCCCACGTATATTCCATCCCCACCGGCTGTCTCGGCATGACCTCGGGAGGTCAGGTGTGAGGAAGAGTTACTTGTAGATTCTCATGCTCACTTGTCACTTTTCCATCGTACAAAATTGGTGAACCCAACGTGAACAAAACAGTTCTTCCTCTTTTAGTTTTATTTCTTCCATCCACCTTCGCTCTTTCCCATTATTCTGTGGGTATTCATATACCCCCCAAATATGTCGGGATTCGATGCATATGGCAGACCTCTCCTAGGTCTTGAAGCATACTACGATCAACTGAATAGAACAGCCATCACCCTCGCTCTCAGCATGGGGTGAAAACTATTCAGACTAACTGATTGTCAACACAAACTCCACCTCCAAGGACTAGATATAGTTCTTCTTTCCAAATAGAGGAGTTGGACCAGCTCACTCAAACGCAACAACCAGAGCCTTCAAGCTCGAACAACATGACGTTTACGGGAGAATCTGGTTCATCTCCTCAGGTGTTGCTTAGACCACAAATTAGTAGACAATCGGATCCATATCTATTTTTAGATGATGAACATTCAGTGCATTATGCCAGGAATGAACAATGCTCTCGGAGTATGTACCCACCTATAGGAAGTTTACAAACACGACCCGAGGTCTCGTTTCAAGAAAACACCTCCATGCCGCTACCTATAGGAAATGCCCTCGGTGAAACTTGGCAGGGCAACGATCAGTTCATAGCAGGGTACCACATGCCTATATAACCTCAGGATATACAACAAATGCCACTAAGGAAAAATACTATGACTTCACCAAATGAAGTCATCTCAACTTTAGTAGAAAAAGTTAGAGGGTTAGAACTTGCTCAAGCAAGTCAAAATTCTCAATTCATGCAGGTAGGGAATTCCAATCCTCCACATCATCCTAGCCAAGTAGACCTCCTCACAGGAATAGGCACGTTGGGCATGCCTCCTCAGTATTCACAACAAACGCCAACTAGAACCGCATTTTCTAACACCGTTCCGGTGGAAAATATGATACCTCCCGGTCTAGTACAAAATAATCCATTCCTGGGCAATACTCCTCCATACTTGAACATGTATTCCAAATCACCACAGGGAGATATGTTCTCTTCTCCTGGCATGTTCACTCAACCACAAGGATTTCCTTATGTCCCTGCAAATGCATATGCCACGCCATATCAACAACCCATTCCACCTCCACCCCCTCAGCAGGCACCGTCGATGGTCGAAACCTATGCGATAGGAACTTATTCAGAATATTTGAAAGAACCCTTAGACTTCACCATACGAAGCGTCATGCTTCCAAGACCTCTTCCTGATTTTCCCAAATACAAAGGGGAAGGAGACCCGAATGCACACATTAAGGCCTATGCCACAGCCATTCGAGAACTACTCCCTTGGGATGGGGTTGTTGCCAAAAATATTCCCCAAAACTTTAGAGGGCATCGCCCTCGATTGGTATTACAGAATACCTGAAGCTTCCATCCATTCGTTTAAACAACTCATTTCAGAGTTCATCAAGGCGTTTGACATGAACAAACTATTGAGAACAGGAATCAGGGAATTCTTGCACATTAAGCAAGAACACAATGAATATGTTGCTCATTTCATCCAGAGATGGCGTACAGTCCTCTATTCTTCAGCAAGTGCTCCAAACATGGACCAGATGGAACTATGTGATTTATTCCTTCATTCTCTCAGCAGAGAGGTAAAGGAAGAAGTCCAGAAGTTCCCACTAAGGACTTACGATGAAGTACTTGAGAGCGCCCTCCGAATAGATCAAGCGGCAATAGATAGCGGTCACAAGACGTATGGAACAAATGGGAGGTTAATCACCCCCAACCAGAATACTACGACTTATCCTACTACCACAAACATCAATCAAGGACCTAAGATCCTTAACAAAAATCGTGGCGTAACAACAGATGGAGTAACCGACCAAACAAAAAAAGAAAATGTTGTAAATGCTCCACCACCAATTAACAATCAACGAAACAACAACTTTACCCCGACAATCAATTCGGTGGATTTTAATCATCCACAAAAACAACAACAAAGGCAGACCCAGACACAGGGTCCAAGTCAAAATTCAACTGGATATCAAAACCAAAACCAAAACCAAAGACAACAAATGCAAAAATTTAATAGTCAATGGTTTAATCAGAGTTTTGGACCACAATACGCGCCAAACCAACAACCTAGGAATTACAATCCTAACTCATATTGTGGTTTCCACAAAATTTGAGGCCATGACACTAGGACTTGCCACAATTACAATAAGTTCATGCAACGTCTGCCAGAAGAACAAAGACAACTTTTCATAGATATGTTCTTAGCAGATCCTGCATCACCTGTGCCAAATACCTTCACGGGAGCAGTCTCCCCTCAAAATGCACCCCTCAAGATCTTCAATGATCCGCTCCCAAATCACAATAACAACAAATTAAATCCAAATGGGACGAACAAGAGTGTAATGACAGGAAACAATGATCATGAAGCCTCGACTTCACTAAATCCACCTGTCGCACCACAATTAGGAAATCAGCTACGACCCAAGATAGTCAGTTTAGTGGAGTTAGACACTGAGCTACCCGTGGAAGCTGTAACAAGGACACGAGAGTATTCCTCTCAGCCAAGCCCAAGTTACCCGCTAGAGACAGATAACATTCAACAGCCATTAGTAAAACCCGTAGGTGCCTATGATTTAATTAATGACCTAACAAAGACCTTCTCTCATATCTCCTTTTTGGACTTATTGAAGAACTCTCCTACCCACAGGGCTGCTCTTTTAGAAGCATTAGGTTTAGGTCATTTAATTAACATCACTCCACCTCCTCGAAACACAGGTAAACCATATAGACTTTGATATCCACCCTCCGGGGCAGCCGGATAGGGATACCGAGTTTATATTTGACATAAACAAAATGCCAACAGACGCCGAGATTGCACGAAGAGGTGATCCGCCTTACATTTACAAGTGTGGGTTTATAACAATTACGTTAAACGTGCAATGGTTGACGATGGGGCAGCAGTTAACATAGTTCCCTTCTCTTTCCTTCAAAAGCTAGGGTATGGAGAAACAAATTGTTCCACGACTCGGAATACGCTAAGAGGCTATGATAGCCTTAAAGCCACTTCGATTGGAACTATAATACTACCAGTCACCTTAGGACCCAAAACAATCCTCACTGAGTTTTATATTATAGATCGGGAAACCAACTATAATATGATCCTCGGCCGACCATGGATACACCGTATGAAGGCAATCCCTTCTACGTTATTTCAAGAAATAAGATTCCTACACTTAGGAAAGGTATTCATAGCAAAAGGTGATCCGAAACCATTCGATATACACCTAGCAGACCTGAAGAAAAGACCAAGCATTCACTCTGAGTTTGAACTCCCAACAAACCAACTTAACAAGCCAACCGACTCAAAACTAGAAGAAAAGTTGGTACCTACAACAGAGCTAGAAGTTACGAACCTAATCAAGAATATCCCAGCCCTCAAAGATGAGGCTAACGTTGTAGAAACAATATCATTAGGAACTACTGCAAAAATAGTCGAGTTGCTAGAACAGGATCTACCAATTTTCCTACCATTTGATTCTGTAGGCATGGGATATACCCTAGGAGTTGGTTCTCTTCCAGCAGAAGAACTCTGCATGGTAGAAGTAACCAAAGCAGAAGAAGTAGACGTAGCAAATGTCCCAACATCCATCTTCCCAAGTAAATATTGGACTCTCCATTTTGATGGAGCTAGATGTCGTTATGGGGCTGGGGCAGGTGTGATCTTTACTTCGCCCGAAGGAAAGATCCTACCATTCACCTTTAAATTAAATTTGAATGTACAAACAATGGCGCTGAGTACGAAGCCCTCCTCCTTGGCCTCATCTTAGCTAAGAGGCTCGATGTTAATGACATCAGGGTGTTAGGAGACTCTCAATTAATAGCAAACCAAGTCTCTGAGGTGTATGAGACTAGAGCTGAACACCTACAGCTCTACAAAACAACAGTACTAGATTTGAGCAAAGGATTTAACTTCATATCAATTGAAGCAATCCCGCGAGAACAAAATCTTCTCGCAGATTCGATAGCAACCTCAGCTTCACGTTTCACTCCAAGCAGTGAGTTGGAAGACACCCATTTCATGGTATCCCTTCGTACTGAACCGTTAGTGAAGAAAATATCAAACCCTCTTTTAACGAACATAGCTGAGAATAAATCTATGCTATCTTAGATCATGTTGATAGTGATAAAGCCACTCTTGATTACTTAAATGCCTATGCAGCGTTACATCTCACCCATCACGTGGTAGATTTGTCTTTAATCCCACATTCGTCTTCTTACTTCGGAAATCCCATGATAGAGCTTCCCCCACAAAAGGAACTCGACATATACAGCGGTAGAGAATGGAGAAGATCTGGAACTACCTCCAGCCCCGCCTGAGTTTGAAGAAGGTAACGCTTCTTTAATCGAAGAAACGATTGATATTAACATCGGAACAGAGGATGAACCGAAGATCTTAAAACTAGGATCTTCGTTAACTCCAGAAGAGATAGAAATACACACTCGAATCCTCAGAGAACATCAAAAGGCTTTTGCATTTAATTATAAAGAAATGATGGGAATTACACCACACATCACGGTACATAACCTCGTCACCAAATCAGATGCAAAACCAATTAAACAAAAATCAAGACCAATGAAACCCAAGGTAGCTCTCATGGTGAAGGAAGAAGTAATGAAACTCCTCCAAGTAGGATTCATCAAACCAGTTGATTACTCTCAGTGGGTATCTAATATCGTTCCCGTTCTCAAAAAGAATGGGAAGATACGCATTTGCATAGATTTTTGAGACATTAACAAAGTGTGTCCCAAGGACGACTTCCCATTACCATCCATTGACATCATCGTTGATGCAACAGCTGGGTTTGAGCTTTTGTCTCTCATGGATGGATTCTCAGGATACAATCAAATCAGAATATCCAAACAAGACCAAGCCAAAACCACGTTTATAACTCCTTGGGGAACCTATTGCTACACTGTTATGCCATTCAGTCTCAAGAACGCTGGCGCTACATACCAGTGGGAAATGACATATATATTTCATGATCTTATTCATAAAATCATGGAATCCTATGTAGATGACTTGTTAGCTAAAGCCAGGAAGCACTGTGATCACCCAGAAGTGCTCCACGTCATTCTTTCACGTTTGATAGAATACAGAGTCACACTAAACCCAGAAAAATGTGTATTTGGTGTGACAGGAGGGAAACTCCTGGGTTACATCATATCATCACGAGGGATTGATGTAGACCCAGCCAAAATCTGGGCTGTTCTTGAAATGATCCCACCTTCGGATGAATCTAGAATCAGGTCGTTTCTTGGGAAACTCGGTGCAATCCAAAGATTCATCCCAGATTTAAGCTTTTCCATCCATCCAATCAAAAATCTACTCAAGAAAGATTATAGTATTGATTGGACCGAAGACTGTAATGAGGCTTTTGAAGCAGTTAAGCATTTCTTGTTGTCACCACCTACGCTAATGCCTCCTAAGCCAGACCACCCTTTAATCTTATATTCGCGAGCTACCAATGTCTCGCTAGCCTGCATGCTGGCTCAAGAAGATGATGACAAACGAGAACGTGTGATCTATTTTATTAGCCAAACATTACTCGATTATGAAACATGTTATACACAAGTAGAATGAGAATGCCTTGCCATAGTCTTTGTAACCAAATGCTTAAGACATTACATGCTAAATCAAGAAACAAGGGTCATTGTAAAAATAGACCATTTACGAAACTTTCCTCACACAAGGGTCCTTGTCTAAAAAGGTTGGATGCTTTATAACCTTAATGGGTGAATTCGAATTAACTTTTGTAAACCAGAAGTCTGTTAAGGGACAAATCATTGCAGATTGGTTAGTTGACAACCCATTAGATGGAGGTGATCTAGTAGATCTAGATTTTCCCGATGAATGCATATACTACATCGAAGCCAGACCTCCTATCTCTGAATGTCCTTGGTATACTAATATCATTAATTATATCATGGACCATGCATATCCAGAAGGTGCTACACCACAACAAAGAAGGTGGTTACGCATTATCGTAGCTAAATACGTTATTATAGAACAAGTGCTCTATCGTAAGGCCTTCGATGGAATGCTTCTAAGGTGTGTTGACACAGAAGAATCCAAGAAGATTCTCTACGAATCTCACTAATGGAATATGTGGAGGTCACTTCGGTGGTCATGCCACTGCCCACAAAATACATCGGATGGGCTATTTCTGGCCCACTCTAGAGCACAACGCAGTAGAGTTTGTACGCAAGTGCCATAAATGTCAAGAATTTTCCCACGAGATTCACATGCGGCACAAGCTCTACAACCAATCGCTACTCCATGGCCCTTTTCTACATGGGGCCTAGATTTGATAGGGAAATTCTCTCCCTCGTCAACAGATGGCCATAACTTCATAATCATGGCCACCGAGTATTTCACCAAATGGGTAGAGGCTATGCCTCTCACCACTGTACCAGGTTCCATGATCGCCAAGTTCATTTTGAACCAGATCATTTGCAGGTACGGTGTCCCACAAATCATCATCTCAGATAATGGTACTTCCTTTAAGAATGACGAAGTCCATGAGCTATGCAGTAAATTTAAAATAAACCATCATACAGCTTCCCTGTATTACCCTCAAGCCAATGGACAAGGCTGAAGCAACAAACAAAACATTGAAAGCTATTCTCCTTAAAATGGTAAAAGAAAACAAATGAGATTGGCATTTAAAGTTATATCCGGCCTTGTGGGGCCCACCGAACCTCAATAAGAACACCAACAGGAGCAACTCCTTTCTCATTGGTATTTAGAGCAGAAGCAGTTCTCCCACTTGAGGTTGAAATACCCAGTCTCTGCATCTCATTACAAGGGATTCTGGATGAAGAAGCTTATAGAGAAGCACATCTCTCCCAACTAGAAAGCCTAGATGAGGCCAGGCTAGATGCTGAACAATGGCATAGAGTCTATGCTGACCAGATGTGCTGGAAGTATAATAAAAAGGTCTATGAATGAGATATATATGAAGGAGATCTAGTTCTAAGACTAGACAGCCGGATCGATAAAAAGACCGGTGAAGGAAGGAAATTCCGGCCCAAATGGTTGGGCCCATACCGAGTCACGAAAGACTATGGAAATGGTGCATATCTCTTATGTACACTGGAAGGTGAGGAATTCAATGAAACAGTCAATTCCTTGCATCTTAAATGATTCTATGCATAAGCAACCAGCACTACTTGTATAATTATATCTACATTGCATCTTCATGTAGTTAGGTTCATTTTGTCCACTTGTTTCGTAAAATTTTGTGATCAAGGAACTTATTCTCAAAGCAATGCATTACAAACTTCTGATGGTGTTGGCATAATCCTTCCAATCATACTTCTTCATTTTCATAACATCATCACCTATTTCTGGATCATTTCATCCATATAAAGCTAGATATGACAAAGTCTTAACGAGTAACCATACCAAGGTCTGCATGCTTGTTCTCACTTTTGGTTTCTTCCTAGGATAGGTGTCTTGCCTATGGTCTGTTCTAGAAGCTTCATAGTGTCACATCTATCCCGTATGTATATCTCTTTGGAAATAAGAACATACTGACATTTTGCTCAAATAAATAAGTCAAATGTAGATCAAACAAAAAATTTTATTTTTACACATTTCCTTGCCCTACCAACCTTCGGTGATGAACTTGCGTCTCTTACTAGTGACGTAGGGTTGGGAAAGGATGGGAATGCCCTTACTCACCTATGCCTTGTCCATGGTGATAAGCCCATGCTTCCTACTAGAAGCATGGGGCAAGGTGCAGGGGGTCCTCTTGATAATAAACGTTGAAGGTCATAAGAAAACAGTTCAAATAAACCTTTGAAATCTTGAGTCAAAAACAAATGAATCAGATGTCCAAAATTCCAAGAGAGCTCAAAACCCCGAAAACCAGATTTTGTCTACCATGTGGCCATCTACGGATCTAAGTCTAGATAAACCACAAAGCAAGTCAGCATTCTAAACTATGGAGTCACTTGAGTAGAGTAGGTTTGTAGCATCCTAATTTGGTTCCACCAAATCTTTGTCTATCTCTCATCACTACCATTCAACAAATTTCATAGCTTGTGCCCTTTTTGGCTCTTAGTGGTGAGCCCTCGCATCTTACCAGTTGCGTGGAGTTAGGAGTGGGGCAAGTTCATTTGCTCATCATACTGGTTTATCATCTCATTTTGCCAAAACAAATACAAAGTACCGGAAAATTTCTTATAGAAGCTAAAAGTTCAAAATCACATTGTGTCTGCATTATCATATATCAGCATCAGTGAAATACAAAAAGAAAGAAAGCATTCGTATCATTTGTTCTCCATTGCATACATTCTGAAAAGCATATAAAAAAGCAACATTATAATTTACATGTGGAAACAAATCACAAAAACTAGATACCAAGAGTCTGATCCAAAAAGAATATATAAATATATATATATATATAAAATCAAGTTTCCTGTACAATGCCATCATGCGCTAGGCATGGTCAAAATGCTCAATGAGCCCGGGAAACACAAAATGAATCGTATAAACAATCTACGAGAGCCAAGTGGCCTCTCAACCCCTATGAGACCCCTCTGAAGGTGCACAACCACGTCTAGGACTCCGGCTACGCCGGCGCTCTGAGTGCACTGAGGGCTCACGGTCCCGAGGAGTAGCTGCGGTCTCACTATGAGAATGACTCCTCATCAGGTGCTCTATTGTCCTATACCCAACCAACTCGGTATGGAGGGTGGACACCATCTTGGCCACATGCCAGACAGGGGAAAAAATGTTGGTATGCCTACCGGCTGCTGAAGGCTCCCCTGCATCCATGGATAGCTTCACGCGAGTCCTCTCCATGGGGATCATCAGGGTATCAGTGCATACCCAACAAATCAGGTCTCGCCACTCATCAGTAGTCTCTGCAAGCAAAGGAGAAAACAAGTTAGAAATAGTCAAAAGATAAAAATAAAACGAACAAGAGTAGAGATAACAACTAAGACAATTCTAGCTAAAAACAAATATTAAGAGAAGGATGATAACTCACTCGGATCTCCGGGCCTCCAAGAGGGATCCCTAGGATCAGCACCTGCCACAGATGCTGCGCTGACTGATGTCCTCCTCCTGTGCCTGGGACGACATAGCGTCCTGCTATGAGACTCATCCTCCCCTCCTAGGTCCTGAGAAGGCGGGCTCCTCTGAAACTAGAGTCACCCTCTCCATACTCTACTCCACCCTCTCGGCCTGTAAGATATCCTGAGTGTCATGCCACTCAAGATCATTGTCCTCCTCTCCACCCAACTCACTGACCTCAGCCTCAGTCTCCTCCTCCATCTCTCCCCCTGTGAACTCCTCAGACTCAGAGTCTATATCAATGGGGTCGTCGCTGCTGTGGGCAGGACCGGCGGTAATTTGAAGTAAGGGCGCCTGAGGAGCACCGGCTCTCCCTCGAGTGCGTACTACCCACCTAGCTACAATAGGGACACCATGAGTAACAACAGTCCAACCCTGGCCTCTAGGACCTCCCCTAGCCTCCCGAACTGATCTGAATACTGGCACCACTAGGGGAAGCATACCGACGTAAGGAAGGCCAAACTATTGAGGCACTTGAGCAAAAGGATGTGTCTCCACCTTCCCCGTCCTATCCACAAGCTACCCTGTGGTAGAGCAAGAGATCAAAGTGAGGGCCTCCTCGCCCCATAACCCTGTCATGGCCTGATAAGGTGTGGCCTCCATATCATCAGTAGTCAAGGAGGTGACTGGCTGGTGGGGTGCTCTAAGCACCGACATATCTGTCCATCTGGCTGCCCTCATGGCTCCGAGATCCGCCACCTCTACACCTCTCCCATAAGGGATGAAACGCTCATAGACCCAGCTCATAACCAGGGTCAGATGGCTCAATGACTACCCCTGTAAATGAACCACTTGGTACAAATCATGATAGGTAGTCTCAAGAATGTCAGCTCCCCAGGCATAAATCTAGCCATGTCCCTCAATCTGTGTAATAATGGGGGACTAATAATAAAGTAAAGTGTCTCCTCCCTTGTCCCCGATCAATCTCGAGGCAAGGATCCCCATAATGGCCTGACGAATCAAGGGAATAGGTAGCCTAGGAATAGAACGGACCCTCACCCCCTTCTTCAAACCAGTGGAGATAACTGCGTCTCCCATGTATGAAGCCCACTATGCTATCTGAGCCCGTGACCCTGCTGTCTCAAGCGTAAGCCATCTCCTGATGATCGGGACCCCCAAGATATGGTAGACATCCTCCAGAGTGATAGTCCACTCACCCCTGACTCCTGGAAATCAGAAAGTGTTCTGATCAACATCCCAATATGAAAACAAGTCACAAAGTATGTGACTAGAAGGTGCAACATGCGGGACCCGTGATATACGCAATATACCGGCCCTCTGAAGAGTGTCCTACTCATCCTGAGAAAGTGCATCCAACACTGCTGGAAGCCAATCACACACTCTCTCTTGAACTCCATCTGATATATTCCTCCTTCGCCTGCATACACCCAAAAACACGTAAAAAGGAGTAAGTTAGTATTCAAATGACATTGAAAAAATCATTAAAACATATAAGAATGCTAAAAATGCAAAAATGAATTGGCTGAACAACATTGAGTTTTTGGCATTCTGGTAAGGGACCGCCGCCCTGAGCAGGGCAGCGGTTCCTTAACCGTCGCCTTAAAGGGATGGCGGTCATGTAACCGCCACCCTGCTCAGGGCAGTGCTCGTGTCCTCGAATTTCTCACACGGGTCACGTGCCCTAAAAATGCCTAAAAACACAAAACAAAGACTATTTTGAATAAAAAAAAGCCTACCCATTAGGTGCCCCCCCCTAAGTGACCCTATTAAAACTGACATTTTCAAAAATAATCCCTCCATGACAAAGATTTCATCATTTTAACATGTCGGGGGTAAAAACACTAAATCAAGAAGAACTAACCTGTGATCTCGCAGGTCAATGTTCCGCTCGCGGAGGCATGATCACTATCTCGTCATGAACGTTTTGACTATACTTTCGTCAAAAACCGTCACCGTGGGTCCCAGAGCTCAAAATCAATCAAATCAACACAAGCAAATGAATAGGAAAATGGGCCCATTTTTACATATATAGCATCTTGACTCGTGTTTCGAATTCCCCCTTTTCACAGGTTTAGAGCACCGACGGAGGTAAGTTCTTATCCCGCGCATGAATGGTAAGTCCTCATTTCATATTATTTTAGTATTTATTTTTCGATATATTTTATCTATCTACACTTGAGTCCTCTTTTCATTTTGCAGGTAGCAAGAATTTTGGATGGCATCATTTCAACACATAGGACGTGTCAGGTATGATTTCTAACCTCCCATTTCGGGACCACCATACTCGAGACCCACCATTTTACGTGTCTTCATGGCTAAAACACTTCTTCCGAGGGGGCAATATGTACATACCAAAAATTGTAGGATACTTGCACCACCGGAACAACATTACACGTGCCCCAAATGATGATACAGGTCTCCTCACAAGGTGTTCGGGATCTAGAAAATCTCTCCAAGTATGCGTTAACATCTCGCATGTCCTGTTTAGCCCTTGCATGCTTTGTTTTCCTCTTCTCCCTTCTTTTTCTTTGTGTTTTGGTCTTTAGTTACGAAACATCCGCCCTGCCTGGGCGACAGTCTCGTGACCGCCGCCCAGGTAGGGCAGCGGTCCTGTAACCACCCGCCCTACTCAGGGTGGCAGTCCTTCATGCAACGTTTTCCAAAATGTTCTTTTTAATGCAACTTGTGTATATTTTCAACATTTACCAGCTTTTTTTCACCGCCTTTTCTCGTATTTATGATTCTGGTTCCCTGGAATAGTGTTTTTGCATTGTTTATGGTTAAAGAGTTCAAATTGGTTTTCACCCTTAGGTAAATGGGGATTCTATAAATAACTAGTTGATCTTTAAGCAGAATGGTCCCATCAAAAATTGCCTCTCATCTTCTCATTTCATAGTTTTTAGTCTTTCAGTTCTTAGGAGTTCATAGTTTTTTTAGTTGTTTCATGCATAGTTAAGTTTTTTTGTTGTTTAGAAGCCACATATTCTCCTTGTGCAAGTGTTGTTATTGTTTCACACAATCAATTGAGATAGGGATAGTTTCATTTTCAGTCAGAAGCCAATAAAGTTATAGGTTTTCTTCGTCAAATAGGATAGCTTCAGGTTTTGGACGTTTTGTGTCGTATGACTCAAAATAAATCCCGCTAGGAATTGCATAAGCCAAGCTCTGTTCTCTTGCATTATCCCTCTCCTACTCACATTGTATTCAGCCTGCATCCTAAGTTGCCATTGTCCCAATACCTACTTTTGTTGATGTTGGCATTACATGCTTTACTGGATTCATGTGAGCACGAAGGAATGAGGAGATCACATTGAGGGGACAAAAGCAACACACAACTCAGATTCACCACTGTTCTGCAAAATCTAGGTTCAAGCTATCAAAGTTCTAGTTAAAATATATTAAATAGAATAGTAAAATCATTTCATTTCAGTTAATCTCACTTTTGATATTGTCTGGGGAAGCTATGGGGATTGATATTTTCTAAGAAACTATGATTCATTCCTCACTTTTGAGGTAGGATCAACAGTCTTTCAAATAGACTAGATCAGTTATTTCGTTATTTAGAATAGACTTACAACTGCACAGGCAAGTAGCTATACTCGGCTGCCTTGTTTGTTTTAATTTCGTCATTAGTTTAGTTGTCAATTGCTAGATATTTTAAATAATTCCTCTTTCAATTTCGTTCAAATAGTTCGTCAAAAACACAAAAATAGAGAAGTTATATATGTTGTAGATATACTTTATATAGTTTAGTTTTACTTTGCTTCAGTTAGATTTACATTGTTTCTTTTGTATGACAATCACGGGACCTAGGGAGCCCAAAGAATACATATTCGAACCAATCATGCCCCAACCCCAATCTTGTGGCAGCAATAACTGATGTAGATCAAAATCTCAAAATATAAGTCTTCCGAACAACAACAGACCTACAAGAGATTAGCTCACAATTACGAGAGACTAAACGTAGAAGACGAAAAAGTGCATACGTTTTGGTCAAACCAGCCAAGCTACATGACTACCCTAGATAAATATCCACATGACTGTAAAAGGGCTTGAGAAAGAGCAAATGTTTGGTTGTGATCCTTTGGTCCCACAATCCAGACACAGGAGACATTCTAACTGATATAGACACTAGTTTAAGAATTCAAATTGCCAGAACGCCTGTAGCATACTCTAAGAAGATTACACAACTGTTAATTATAAATATAGAGGCTGAAAAGGCATACGACTGCTGGATACTAGGGGTTAGGGATTGATTCTGTACATGACCATAGTAGGTCCACAGAAACCATGAATCTATGGTTGTGATCCACAGGTCCCACAACCCAACGAGTCCACAGGACAACCAGACATAGATGCTGGTTTACACACATTAGTATTTAGATCCATTCCAAAACCTATAGATCGGATCACGCCAGAGCTCGATATTGATTAGAGCCTTCGAGCAATCATCCTCACCGACTGATATATCTCGCCAGTTTAGGTTGGGAGGTCCTTCTTTGCCTTAGATTCGTAGATTCCATTAGTGCGTGTCGAAGACATAAGATTACCTGACTAGTTTTCCTACACCCCACGTATATTCCATCCCCACCGGATGTCTCGCACAACCTCAGGAGGTCAGGTGTGAGGAATGGTTACTTGTAGATTCTCATGCTCGCTTGTCACTTTTACATCGTACAGGAATATGCTGAACTGTTCATGTGGGTCGTGGTTCTATCTGATCAACACCATCATCCCCATCTTCACTTTTATCATCTGTGGGAACATAAACTTCAATTTTTACAACTGGTGAAAAATCTACATTTGGTGAGTCTAGAGGAGGAGATTCTACTTCCTTGTTCTCAAAAAACTCAACATCTCTGCTGGTGTAGAATTTTCTGGTCTTAGGATCCATCAATTTGTACCCAAGAGTCTCTTCACTGTACCCAATGAAGATGAGTTTCTGTGACTTCATGTCCAATTTATTTCTGTTCTTCTTGGGTATGTGCATGCTTGCTTTGCACCTGAATACTCTAAGGTGTGAAATATATGGTTTCAATTTTGACCATGCTTCTTGTGGTGTTACTCCTTCAAGAGCAACTGTGGGCACTCTGTTCATCAAATACATTGTTGCTTTTGTTGATTCTGCCCAGAATGTCTTTGTAAGTCCAGAATCATTGATCATGCATCGCACCATTTTCATGATAGTACGATTTCTTCTCAAAGCAACACCATTTTATTGCGGTGTGTGTGGAGGAGGCATTTTTCGACGAATCCTGTGAGTTTGTAGGTATTATTTGAACTCGTTACTGGTGAATTCACCCCCTCGATCTGAGTGGAGAGTTCTAATGTGATGACTAGTTTCGTTCTCAACTGCTACTTTGAACTTCTTGAAAGTTTCAAAAGCTTCACTTTTCTTATGAAGAAAAAAAATCCACTTTTTCCTTGAATAGTCGTCAACACATAGCATGAAGTACTGAAATCTAGAATGAATTGGTTGCATCGGACCGTAAAGATTAGTATGAACTAGATCAAGATGACCATGATCTCGATATGTACTCTTCTAGAACAAAGCTCTATGTTGTTTACCTGCTAGGCAGTGAGGAAAATTGTCTGTATCCTTCTGAAGAGATGGCAGCCCATGTACCATATTACACCGACGAAGTGTCTTGAGATAATTGAAACTTACATGACCAAGTCTCTGATGCCACAACTGTGCTGAGGTGGAGTTCTTAGCCACAAGTGCTTGATCATATCTGTGAACAAAATAAATTTGGAACATGCTTCCCACATTGGAGGCTTTTGTAACTATTTTCGAGCCTCTTGATTTGTCTCGAATCAAACATGTTATCTTGCCGGAATGACTATCAAATTCAATTTTTAGGTTGTGATCAAGGAGTTGACTGATTGAAAGAAAATTCTGTCAACCTAGGGACATATAAGACATCTGATAGTCTACAGTTGTGTGAACCAAGGGGTAGAGAAATGTTCCCAATCCACTAAACTGTATATGAAGAATCATCTTCCAATGAAACATGATTTTTTGATGGCGTGTCCCTCATTAAAGTAAACTAGTCTCTGTGGCTGGTCATGTGTCGAGTGGCCCCCGAATCAACATACCAAACATCACTAGATGACGTGGATGGTTCACTTGATTGAGCAATGAACAAGTAGTCTTCATTGTCTGACTGTTCTTTTTGCTCAACAATATTTCCTTGCTGATGGGGTCTTCTTTTCCAGTTCCCCTTTTTTTGCACTTGATTGTAGTTAGAATGTACCTTGTGAGATTGTTGTGGAGGTATAAATTTGCTTGATGAACCTTTCTTGTAAGTATCATACCAATAATATTTTAGGTCATGTCCTCTTTTACAGATTGGACATTGCTTCTTCTATTGTCTGTCTTGTTGATAGTGATTTTGATTTTGGGACTTTTGATCAGAATTAGGTTTTCCTTTACCTTTTCCTTTCCATTTTTGATGTGAAGAAAGTGCCTACTCTTCTTCATCATCCTTATTGTGCATTGCTTCCTCTTGTTGCAGTAGGTTTACCAAATTTTCAAAACTAACTGTTGTATCTGACAAGTTTAGTGTTGTTACAAAAATATAATATTAAGAAGGGAGTGCTCTCAGAACAATGGGAACAAGATCATCATCTTTGATTGCTTCTCTTAGGGCTAGAAGTGAAGCCCTTAATTCTGCAACTCTTCTTAAGAAAGCTTCTATTTTCTCATTCTGCCTAACCTTCAATGTGTGTAACTGAATCTGCAAATTCAGTATAACATTCTTGTTTTTGGCCTCGTATACTGTGCTCAACTTATCCCACACTTATTTGGCTGTTTTGGCATCTTGAATGTGGGGTTGCACATTGTTGGACACTCCAAACAAGATGATGAGTTTGGCCTTCTGATCTGCTTTATCAAACTGTCATTGTTGTGTTGTATCAATAGTTGATCTGGTCAGAGTACCATTCACAACAGACTAGATCTCTTCAAACTCAAGTTGTGTCTTGATTTTTGTCTTCCATACAACATAGTTGTTTCCTCTGAGTAGTTGTGAATCCAAAAGAAAAAATTTGGGGGCATTGGTGACCATTTTGTAGAAAACACTGATAGGGTTTGGCTCTTATCACTCCAGGTATAAGGTCTCCCAATCTATATACTATTAGTCTGATATACCAAACCTTTCTATATACGTGCCCTTCTGATATACCCATTGGTATGTGGAATAAGCTCGCCCTTTCGATATACCCGGTGGTATGTGAAAGAGGCGTTAACATACGTGAAAGAGTTTGATACGTGGTACCAAGACAATACTGAAAGGGGTCTGTGTGATTATTGACACTGGCTCAAAGAAATATCCTCATACGCACGTGTAACTTCGCTATATACTCTGATAATTTATCAGTTCGAATTTATGTCGTGCAATCATTCACAGACGGATGGGATGACTCATAGTGTGTGCACTGTGACCTTATTACTCCCCATCAATTTAAAGGGTTGATGCCCAGACAAAGTTGTTGCAGCTATATTAGGCATTAAGTGTAGTAGTAGTCATGGCGACTTTACTCGTAAGTGCTTCCCAGAGGCATTGTATATACCGAACGCTGCGAATGAGATCTAGGATCTCATGAGTGTTGCAAAACCAATTTTATAATGTTTTTTTATTACAACTATCTGCCAGTTTCTGAGTAGTTACAATATTTGTGGTTGACTATGACAACCTGTAAATTAGTACAATATATTGAAGCATACAAATTGCATTCAAAAAATTTGGTAAAATTGAATGGCAGGCAATTTTTGTTTTGTTTTGTGGGCCCTGGTGGCCTGCAGAGCCCAATACGACCCAAAATGCCGAAAACTATTAAAAAAAGGCCCAAGATGAAGTTTTTGGATGGTCTTCCTTTGGAAAATGTTACTCGAAATAAAAAAAAGGCTTAATAGGAGAATTTTTTTACCCTAAATTAGGGATTTTCTCGCTAAAATTTGGAGGCCTATTTAACTGTAGCTAGTAGTTTAGAGATGATTTTTTGGCTAAATATGCCTCTAAATATGGCGGTTTCTCCAAATATGCTGCCAAAGTCAAAATTCAAAAGTTTATGTTGGGAGTGTGATTCAAACCCCACACCTCTCGTTTCTAAGTCATTCCTCTTAACCGCTTAGGCTCAATGAGCGCTTATGATATGAAATGAAGGAAAGTAACTTTATATTAGAAAAATATGGACTAACCTTTTGAAAAGTGGCTGCGCTGGAGGGTTCCACGTGGTTATGGCTGAGTGGAGGATGAATTAGGGTTACATTTCCACATGATAAGGATCTGAATTCATTTTTATCTGTTTTCCTTTGTTGTTTTTGTGAATTCGATCCACCATTTGATTTTCATTCGCCGCTTTTTTTGTAGTAAGCTTCCACTGATTTTTAATTACTTTTTTTAACTGATCCGCTTTCATTTCCTTGTGCAGGTTCATATATTTTCATGGATTTTTCTTTACAGTTGCTCACTGATTTGTTTGCATTCACCATTTTTTATTGATCCACATCTGATTTATAGCCGTTCCTTTGTGCAGGTACGTGGATGAAAATGGCCACCACATTTTTTGTAATGCAGGTGTAGATCAACACAAGTGCAATGCCATTTGTGGGGGTTTTGAGAGCTTGGTCCACTGTATATTTCTTTTGAATGTGCTTTTGTATGTAGTTGAGTGCTTGATATTCTTAGCCACTTTTGAATGACATATCCACCGTTGTATATTATGTAGGGTTGCTATTTTTGATAGTGCCTCTGCCATTTGCTTTGCAGGTCGATCCAACTCTGAATCCTAAAATGGGCTCTGGCTTGGTCAAACAACCTAAACAAGTGTAGAACAAAGTGACTCAACCCTGAATATGAACAACACAACTTGGTAATGGCACAGCTGCATTGGAGTTTTCTGTTTGCCATTGTTTTGTTGGCTTGCTCGGTCAGGAGGTTGGACGGAGAACTTTGAAATAGCCCGAATGCTCAATGCAACAACAATATAGGGATATATGATAATACAAATAATTTATCTGTAACTAGTCAATTTTAAATACAAAACCCTTGATGGGAAAATGATTTTTTAAAAAAAATTGCAAGCCCTAGGAAACAAATTTGCCTGGTGTAAGGCACCAAGGCAAAAAAAAATTTCTTTACGTTTACCTAGAATTCACACAGGAGATTGTGGGATTGCAGGGAGATGTGGGAAGCTGCTAAAGGTAGCACTAGCTCTCAGACGAAGCTAATTTCTTATCCAAAAATTCTTCTTCCTCTACAGCCTTCTCCAACCTTTCCAGAAGCTTCAATTCGCTCTGGTACCAAATGTAGATTGAGAAATAGGGGCGGAAGCCTGATTATCTTTATTAAAACCAAGAATACAATGGAGTGCTAGAATTCTTATAGAAATTGTACAACATATGAATATAATAATAATTGTTACAACAGCTTCCAAAATGCATCTGGGAAGCACATAAATGTTATAACAATCATAAAAATTATACCTGTGGAAATAAAAGACAAATATGGTTTAAAAACCATATAAAAACATTATTTAATTAATAAAATTAATTAAATAATTAATTATATGATGCATAATTAATATATTAGGTAAATAATAATTAACCTAACACAGCTGCCATCATTTAATGCTGATTGACCTTGGGAGATATAGTTGAAATTTTCTATAAGAATCCAAGTTTCAAGGAGGAATAAAATATTTAAGAAGAAAACGGCTTGCTCATCTGGGTCACGTTGTAAATTCTAAAAAGATGGAAAATCTATTTTTAGGCACAACTAATAAATTACTCTTGCACATGCATGGAAAATAGTCTAATCAAGTAGAATATGGAAGAAACAAAATCTGGTGTTAGTTGCATTTATTTAATGGGCCAGATTCTCAGGTGACCAAGCAAGATGGTGCACGACACAAAATCAAAGTGAAGAATTGGGTCATTTGTGAATATATTTTTCACTTGGAGATATTTTGAGGTGTTGCTCAAGTAAGAAAAGAATTATTCGAGCTGAGAAAGAGCTGCAGAAGAGAGACTATGATGTAATCAAGCTAAGAAAGAATGACAGAAGAAAAGAGAGAGGAAAGAGGAGAGCAGATCGATGAAGAAACTATTTATCAGATGAAAAGAGTATAAGGGTAGTGGATTGATTGAGAAAGAGGGATCAAATCAGATGAGTATAAGAAAGTGAAAATAAAAACACAGACAAACACAAATAGGTGATCATAATTTGTTGTAAAAGCAATTGTTGTAACTAGATGATCAAAATGTATATGTAATTTAAGTCTAAGTTATAGCTTAACATATCTGGGGGTTGGTGCCTCACTAAACAAATCTTGTAAGATGCGTAATATTCTTACAAGTCCTTGATTTGTGTAATATAAGAAATGATTTTGGTGGGTTTTTTCTCCCTAAAGGGTTTCCCATAGTAATATCTGTGTTTAGTGTTATTGTGCATGCCATATGTGTGATTGACCGCTCATAATTTAAATCCGCACATCATTAAAGAGTTTAAAATTGGCTTTAAGTGAATTTTTTTTAATTTGCACTGATTCATCCCCCTCTTAGTGCTTGTGATCTCCAAAAATTGGTATTAGAGTGACGTCCTCTATAACATAAGCTTAACCATATTCAAGGAGATCCTCCCATCACAAGCATGAAAAAAAATTAGGCTCAAGGCAGTTTGTCACTATTAAAATCACCTCTCTTCGCTGGTTACAAATTATGCATTCTGGAGAATATGAATGAAGACATATTTTATAATCACTTGGTTTTGATATCTGGGAATGTGTTGGGACATTAATGTAGCTACCAAATATTAAAGGCACGTAGGCACACACGGCCGGAGGAAGCGTGCAAGTTAAGACGCGCAAAGCAAGATTCAAAAAGGGTTCTTGGAGAACCAAGGATGCATGCCCACAAAGCACAATTCAGGACTTAGCCATTTTCAACCTTTTAGATAGAACACATGAAGAACGTGTTCTGTTTGGATAAGGCTCTAGCCTGACAACAGGGTGTCATGTAAGGAATATACCTTGCGATAAGAAGATCCAAAAAGCTAATCATGACATGGAGAGGCATACGCCTGAGGTGATCCACACCTTGACACTTGGGGCCAAATCTAAGGATGCAGAGGAGTTTGTTGGAGATAAGATGCCTATATATATGCACGCCCTTAGAAAAATTATGAGGAGAACACAAGGAAGGAAGCGGAGATCTGCAGAATTACTGTGAGAACTATGGGATAAAAGGGGTAGATGATTATAGGAAGGATGTAATAAGGGAATGGGGAATGCAAATTTTGTTTCGAAAGTCTTCATGTATGGATCTAGATATGGCGCATGACTACGGTCTCCCCTTCTGTGATATTCTATAGTAATGCTATGAATGAATATGATAAGGTTACCATGATAATTGTACTAAGATCTTCTCTCTGTATTATCTGCTTATTTCTATTATGCTTTTGTTCTTGTATAATCATGAACCTTATTTGAATGTTAAGTCTATTTGTGGATTTACAAATTCCTAGTTCTGTTAATTCTATTAAGCGTTTTTTACTTTTGATATGACTGAAAGGGTGTAGAAGCTGTTCTAAGCTCTATAGCTTTTTCATGTCCTTTAAAATCACTAATTTAAAGATCATGAATGATGCCCTCCACTAAACTCACATAAAAGAGAGACTCAACTACCTCTCGCGCACCTTGGGTGAGCACCCAACACCTGCTGGGTGATAGGCCGGCATGCATGAGGTTCCCTTGTTCTTGGTGGGTGAAAAAATGACTACCTCTAATTTCGAAGTTGTAGTGGAACATGGCATACATCATGGTCTGTGCAAAAAGTGATGACGGAGCACTTAACACTTGAAGGTGTTGAAAATTGGTTTAAAAGCATAGAGGATGAGTTTGCTCAGAGATTCAGTATTGGACCTGAGTTTGATACGTGAAGATGGGTGGAAGACACTCTCTATCATGAGTTGTACGAAACCTTCTTCTGTTGTTTCCCAATAGAGTTATTTGAGTGGCTCTCGACATATGCATCTAGGTCGGGGTGGTATTATAAATCACACCCTTGGACCCAAGAAACATACCAGAACTTACAAGATGCTGATCTAACGTGGACCCATGCTATAGATCATTGGTGGAAGGGAGTATTGGCTAGCTACACTCTGGAATACATAATTTCCACGTATTCTTGTCCAAAAGTTGTTGAGTTTGAATTTTTGTGGGAGCCCAGAGGATTGTTTTTACGGTCTATGCCCCTGGTAATCAAAATCTTGATGGTAACCATGAGTTTAGAGGCATTCCTAATGGCTGGCTAAACCACTCCTGAGTGCTCAGGCGAGGAAGCCAGGTTAGGGAAAGATGGATGATATAACGACTGAAAAGGAAAGGGAGGAGAGACGGCTCAAGTATGGTGAAGCACGTGAGAGGGAGATTATGAGACAACGTGAGGTTACATTTATGATGGATTTATGGAGGTAGACATTTTTGGGAGAAGAGGTTCACATGGAGGATGTGGAGCCTGAACAGTTATATGCCTCATCCCCATGTGGAAGAGAGAACCCCTTGCTTCTGATGAGATCATGTAGAGAAAGAAGAGTCATTGGCGCACATCTGACCCCACCTAGCAACCGAACCTTGGCGCTTGGTTTTTTCGAATGAGGGAAAAGTATAGTTGATCCATTTGATATCAGTGGAAGCAACTGATCGGCACCCAGAAGATACAACTTATCTCATTTGGGACTTCTATGGCTTCACACACTATTCCAGTATTTGGTGGAATGTTTGGACAAGGCATATATACAAGTGGTTTTGGGAGCGTGTCAGGAAGTGGTGGAGGAAATACAGACTGGGAGTGGCACTAGTTCACAAACTATCGGCATGCTAATTCAGTGGGATGATGGGAATGTTTGCACATGACAAACACAGGCCCTTGTACCTAACACTAGGAGGATCTGGAGGTGGAAGTGGTGGAGCTGGTGGCTCAGGATCTAGTGGGTCCGGCAGAGGAGGAAACACCGAAGGAAATCTGAGTGGACTGGGTCAGGAGGAAAAGGGCCTCAGCCACCTCCTCAAGTCTTTTTCAAGATGTCTCTACACTTACCAGATTACAGTGGGATAGAAGATGCCTGCAGAGCATGTGCATAAGTGTGAGCTGCTATGGCACGCGAAGTCAATCACGACCCAGGATCGAAAGGCCAGTCAATTTGCAACAACCTTGCAAGGATGCACGCATAGTTGGTATAGAAAGTATGACCCTCATTAGACTGTTGTGGATTATACCGCGCTGAAAAATGCATTCTTGGCAGAATTCCACATACCTTAGTTTGAACAGAAGAGCATCAACTCTCTCAAAGAAATCTAGCAGGGAATGGCAGAGAGCATGCAGGAATATGATGCGTGCACTTTAAAAATCTATTGTCTAAACTGTCTTATGATATCCACCCTTCACAACATGCTCAGTGGTTTTTTGGAGGGTTGATCACACCCTTTAGGAGGGCTTTGTCTCATAAAACATTCATGGATCCGCGTGAAGCGTTGGAAGATGTACTTTACACGCTGAGGTAGTTGGTAGTGTTGACACTAGTGTTAGCCCATTTCTGGAGGCTCATACCGCTGCCATGGCTAAGCAGTTGGAGAAATTATCTACCAACACAGTTCCAGAGACTTGCGGTGGGATGTGGTGCACAGATTGTGACGTAGAAGGGCACACAAAGGATAATGGTGGGATATGTACTCAGAAGGTGGTACGCGCTGTAGCGGTAAATTGTGAAATATGTCACGGGACCATGATGCAAGTAGGTGCCCCCTTTTACAACGTGCGATCCATAAAAACATATCTTGTTATTGTAAGATATGTACCTCAACCACACATGACACCAAGGATTGTAGATTGATTGACCAGATTCATGAGGCAATTGATCTTGGTGTGCACTAGACTGGCATTGCCAGTAGTTCCAAAGGAGATGAGTGTCGGTATGAAGATGTGCAGAGATGGAGGTGCATGGAGGGAGGGGATTTTGTAGAGGATTTCATGGCCGTGGTAACCACAGGGAAGAAGTGAGTTCCCACGTGGAACATGCTTTAATTGTGGAGCCACAGACCATTATAAGCGCGAATGTCCAGATCTTCTACAATGCTCCTGGTGTGAAAAAAACATAAGTACAAAGAGTGCCTGGAAGTTATACAAACATATGAGTCAGCAAAACTGGAAGGATAAGGTTGCTGCCATGGTGAGTATTAAGAAGGCTAATGCGCAATGGCTCCCACAAGTAATACGTGAATCAGAACTAGAGCCTGTTATGGTAACAACAAGGGCGGAGTCCGCGCGTGCAAGGGAAGTGCCTAAGTAGAGACCTCTGGTTTCAAGGGAAGAGGTAGTACATGGGAAGTATCCAAACCCAGCTCACCAGAAAGAAGTCTACCAAGAAACCATGGACGTAATTTGAAGCTTACAAGGGGAGATCCAATGCTTAAAAGAGGAAACTAGAAAAGATGAGCAAAGAAGACTAGTAGAAGTACCAAAGGATGACTTAGATGAGGTTAAGGAGGTGTGTAAACTACTGAGGCAAGAGAATATTATTCCCCTATTAGGAGCATGGTTGAGAGAAAAGGTACCATGCACCGGGGAAGAGCATGAAAGGCAGATCCTACATGCAAACCTCCCACCTCACAGCCTTGATTATGACAAAGAGATCACCTTGAACGTAGTAGTGGATGGATGGCTGCTTAGCAACATCCTCATTGACACAGGTGTGAGAGGTTAATGTTCTCACTCTGGATGCCTAGCATCAAATGGGAAGACCTACATTATAGCCATCTTCAAATGTGTTGTATATGGACAAATAAGACAAAGGTAATGCCCATAGGTGTCTTGAAGGATGCGACCATTACCATTCAGGGGACTAAGTTCACTGGGGATTTTGAAGTCTTGGCACTTGCCGAGGTAGATAATTTCCCAGCGTTACTTGGGTTCCCGTGGTGCTATAAGAATAATGCAGATCTCCGGTTTAACAAGGGGTACATAAGCTTTGAGAATAAGGAAGAGAGGGTGATTATACCGCTTGCTGATGGAAAGTCCACACCCTATACTGAACCCCTTGGAGAGGAAGTCCTAGACATAATATATGTGCGCTCCATAAGAGATCCAGAGACCATCCACCCTACAGAATGAGTCATCCAGTTTGATGATGCTCAATCTGTCTGTGATACTACCAGTATAACATGCGATAATTGGGCACATGGGACTTATGAATTGATTGGGTGATATCTAAAGGGATCAGTGACCAAGGTAACCATGGCGCGTATAGTTCGGTGCCTAGGAGGAAAGGCAATAACCAAGTATTCTGGGGATGCATACCCTGAAGTCTTTTTGAGAGAAATGGAAGCTCAATGGAGGGAGGATGAGTGACGAGGTATGCTAGGTTATGTTTTGATAGGCACAAAAATGAGGTGGTGGGCCGTGCATACCAAAAACTTGTTGGAATGGCCTGAAGTTAGAATTGTGCTCACTGTCCAATTATTGAGGAGCAATATACCCACCGCTATCAAGGATTACAATGGCAACGAACTCACCTCTTCCCACATCCAGGCATGTGAGAGGGTCTGGGGAGAAGGTACATAAGCTTTAGCACCCTCCCATTGGGTGCACAAGCTATATTCGACGCTATAAGGTTGTGCACATGCTTGGTACATCCATTCTTAAACTCGCTGCCAGATGGGAAATTGGCATGAATTAACGGATGACCTAGTTTACACATTCGAGTACCGAAGCACCAAGCAACCAGTTGATGAGGCATTGCATGCTGTCAAATGCATCACTCTAGGGGATTGCGCCATGGTGGAAGATAGATTAGTAGACTTACTTGGTGGACCTAGCTTGGAAGCACGGTTCGAAGAGGAGGAACTAGAAGACATATAATTCAAGCATGCGTGTGCTGAGAAGTAGAAAGGAAAGATGGTATACATTATTAATGGAGAGGATATGGAGAGCCTGAATGTCAACCATTCGGTTTGGATGCGTGAGGTAGTTGGCAGTGCAGATGCATGTGCGCGTGTGTATCATGAACCACTCAAAATTGAGAAAGTTAAGATCGGCTCAGAGAAGGAGCCCAAGGAAGCTATCATTGGGGACTAATGGTTCGGACAAGGAAGTATAAAAGATCATTGACCTCTTGCACGAATTTGAGGATTTATTCCTGCATGGATACCATGAGTTGAAAGGTGTCCACCATTCATTGGGGGAAATGAGGATAAAGTTGAAATATGGTGCACACCCGGTTAGGAAGAGGCCTTACATGATGAATCCTAACATGCACGTAAGGGTTAAAGAAGAGCTAGACAAAATGATAGCATTTGGTATCATTGAGGCTATGGAGGAATCAGAATGGATAAGTCCAATGGTGATCAACATGAAGAAGGATGGGCAGATTAGGATATGTGTGGATTATAGGGAGTTGAATGCTGTTTGTATCATAGATCCTTTTCCGACCCCCTTCACTGAAGAGATTTTGGAAGGAGTTATTGGGCGTGAGGTCTATTCCTTCATGGATGGATTCTCGGGATATCACCAAGTAAGGATTGCCAAGGAAGACCAAGAAAAGATGACTTTCACCACTGAGTGGGGAAGCTTTGCATACATGGTCATTCCCTTTGGATTGAGGAATGCACCTGTTGTATTTTTATGCATAGTGGTATAAGCATTTCAGGACTTCATCCAAAAGTTCCTTCAAGTATATTTGGATGATTGGACAGTGTATGGATTGGTTAGGGACCATTGTGATAACTTGAGATTGATGTTTGAAAGATATCGGCAGTTTGAGGATTTCCCACAACATCAAGAAATGTGTCTTTGCAACTCCTTTTGGAACGTTGTTGGGGCATATCATATGTAAAGAGGGCTTACTGGTGGATCCTGTGAAAGTTGTAGTTATTGTGGGATTAATGGAACCCACCAGCCAAAGTGCCATGTGTGGATTTCTTGGACACACTGGGTACTACAGAAAGTTCATTAAGGGATACGCCAAGATCACTGCGCCTTTGGAAATATTGCTCATACATAAGAGTGACTTTTAGTGGGGAGAGGCGCAACAGAGGGCATTTGACACTCTAAAAGAAAGGCTTATCACTACACCTATTCTATGATTCCCATCATGGGATAAACCTTTCCATGTCCACGTGGATGCCTCTAGTACAACAATGGGATCCATTCTTGCTCAACCAGGAGAGGGGATTTTTTATCATCCCTTGTGTTTTGTAAGTAGAAAGTTGACACTAGTAGAACAAAATTATACAACGACTGAGCGCGAGGCATTGTCAATGATCTACGTGCTCCAAAAATTTAGACAATATTTGTTGGTGACTCCCTTCATATTCTACACTGACCATATGGCCTTGAATTATCTAGTAAACAAAGCAGTGTCGCAAGGGCGCATATGTTGTTGGGTACTTTTATTTCAGGAATTTGAAATTAGAGTGGTGGTAAAACTTGGAAAGAACAATTGTGGGCTGGATCATTTATCAAGGATTGATTCGGGAGAGGCCTGCAAAGTATCAAGGAAACCATGCCAGACGCGCAACTATTCATGTTGCGGCACGCGCCCTCGAAGTTAAAAGACATTGCTATTTTTCTCAAGGAAGGTGTGGCGCCCGAAGGGATGAAAGCACTGGAAAGGAAAAGGTTATCCATACGTGCCATGCCCTTCATGTTGATCAATGGGGATTTGTATAGAATGGGCCACGATGAGGTTTTTCACCGGTGTGTATTAGAACTTGAATGTGTGGCCATAATAGAAGAATCCCATGGTGGGATTTCTAGAGGACACTATGCAGGGAATGCAACCGTGTGTAAGATCCTAATCACCAGACTATGGTGGGAGATGATTCACCAAGATTGCATTGAGTTTTGCAAGGCCTGTGACCACTACCAGCGCCTTGGAAAACCTGGAAGAAGGGATGAGATGCCCTTGCACCCCATCGCTAGCGCGAAACCTTTTGAGAAATGGGCAATAGATTTTGTTGGACCAATCTCACCAGCTGTGCTAAGGACTAACTCGCGGTATATCATTACCTGTACTGATTATCTGACAAGGTGGGCAGAGGCCGTGCTCACTAAGGATTGCACCGCAGCCACGGCTGCTAGATTTTTGTGGGAGAACATTATCAGCAGATATGGGTGTCCATTAAGCTTAACAAGTGATAGGAGCACTCACTTTTTAAATGAAACCATCAGGATTCTATTGGCAGAATTCATGGTAGCCCATCACAAGACTACCCCTTCTCACCCTTAGGAAAATGGGACTGCATAGGCATTCAACAAAATCCTTAGTCACACATTGACTAAGATATGTGATGTGGGTAGGCAAGATTGGGATGAAAATGTGTTAGCAGTTCTTTGGGCATACATAACAACGTATAAAATATTGAACAAGGCCACACCATTTCAATTGGTGTTCGGCGCGGAAGTAGTTTTGCTGGTCGAATTCATGCTACCATCTCTATGTATAGCACATGCAGGAGGGTTAGACAATGAACAAGCACTGGAAGAAAGAATAGATGAATTGATAAAGTTGGATGAAAGGCGCTCACTAGCAAGATGGAGCCAAACAACTGAGAAGGCAAAGAAAAAGGCATGGCATGACTGCCATATTAAGAACAAACAGTTAGAGGTTGGCCAGATGGTATTACTATATGATTCAAAATTTGTACGCCATCCTGGAAAGTTGAAGGTGCATTGGTTGGGTCCTTATGTAATTTCATACATCCTTGATTCAGGGGTGTGCTAGTTACAAGCGTTGGATGGAACAAAATTACCTAGACACTTCAATGGGATTAGGCTGAAGCCCTACTATAAATAATGCTTCTTGGTGTTTTTAAATAAGGCATTTCTGCAAGTTAGTTTAAAATTTCCTTTTATGTTTTTCCTTTCTTGTATTTCCCTTTCGCGTTGTTGTTTTGTTTTGCGCTTTGGGTGCCGGTAACCTTATTACTTTTTGACTTATGAATGTGCAGAGGACCGCGCATCATTTTAGTGTGGGGTGAGATGATGAAGATAAACTTGTAGTTATTTCCCGAGGAGGATTTGGGTCAGTGGAAAAATAAGGTTACATTGGAAATCCACATACAAAGGAGACAAAGCGCAAAAACACGAGGTTGGTGAAAGTACGAATCATGAGGATGGAAGAAGTGCCTTTGGCGTCGGTAACATGTGTGCAAGAGTCTTTTGTCAAGATGGATTATTTATGCGCTAGAAGGTTGGAAAAGTTTTCACACAAGGATTAGGTGCGTAAGGAGAAACGTTGAAGTCGGGTTTTTTTTAAAACACCGCATTAAATATTGTCATACGGTGGTAGGTAGCCTAGCCTTAAATGCGAAAAAGTGGGAAAAGCTATAAATACAAGAGTGGGCATTTCATTATTTTACTTTGTGAACACAAGAAGAGAAATTTTCTTTCAAGAGCTAGGGTTTCAAGAACTGACTCGTGCGAAGGAAAATCCTAACAACTTAAGCGAAATCAGTCCGTTGGATCTACAAACTAGAGCAGAAGTGATTCACGAGTGTGAGGAACGTTGTGAAGAAGCTCCATGATCAGAGGAGAAAAATATGAGATTAGGGTTTGTGTTTTAGGGCACGGGGCACACGAGGAAAACTTTCAAACAACTCGCAAGTTAACATGAGAATGAAAGCAAAGGGTGCAATGACGGCCACGAAACTAGTTGATAAACCTACAGAATAATCCAAGAAGGGAAAGGGTAAAGGAAAAAGGAAAGAAGAAACAAGAAGAAATACCGTTGGATACAAATGAGGAATGGTACTCGGAGATGCAATACCCGGATGGGGTTTTGCTAAGGAAAGAGTGGGATTCCCACATAAGAAAGATGACCGTGATCAACTACAATCACCGGTCAATTACAATCACAAAGGAAATGACGCTGGAGCTGGTGCACCCCACAAATAAATGAACATCTAACGGGTTGTTGATCTACAACGACGGGGTCAAGGTGAAAAATGAGAAGGCAAGGATTCTCCAAATTTTCGAGTTACCATATTTCGTGAATCCCGAGTGCTTGTACCAGTGGTTGATGACGTGCATACACGAAGACTTCTTCTACTTCACAGTGTGCAAAATGCGCATAACTCCCCAACTAATTTCACACTTCACAGGCCTAAACTGTGAAGGGGACGCGCTCGAAGATGACCTCCTGGATGAGGAGGCAATCAAAGAAACCAGAGCATCCTAGGAATTGAAGAAGGGATCAAGATACTACGACGTCTCAGATATCAATGATCCGGTGATGAAGATGGCTGCACACCTAGTCTCCAAGCTGAATGGAAAAGAAAGGTAGACCCAGGTGAGCAAGCCCTGGCTGAATGTCTACAGGAAAGTCATAGAGGGCACCATATACAACCTCTTCCAATATATTGTAGATGGAATCATAAGCAGTGTGGAGAAGGGAGGAATGATCTTATTTGGAAACATTCTGCTGATAATTGTGTTCTTAGACATCAGGGTGCCAGATGCATCCAACAAGTTTGTGTGGGAGTACCTTGCTGAAGATCCTTCACCTGCGGAGAGGTTTCAGAAATACACATGTGAATCAATGACAAGGCTACACAAGGAAAACTTAGACAAATGGTATACGTGCCTTAGGAATGCATTCGGGGTTGAATGGCAGATCCCTGAATAACTCCCCGCAACGGCCAAAGGAGAGGCAAAGTTTGCAGTCTACTGGCACTTCTGTATTGGTAGGTTCATTTTAGTCAATGGAAGTTGGAGTCAATGGTGCAAACTCCCATTCTCGTTTACTACCAAATTTTTCCAAGCGGGAGTAAACAAATACAAGGAGTCAAAGAAATTAAACCTTGACTTATCCACCCTTGACAGAGAGCACAGGGAAGTGAGGAAGAAGCTGGTCTACCTAGGGAAGTGTGCATATGTTGAAAGGTATGTATCACATGATGTGCATATTGTAAGGCCTTTGACCTTACCTATTTCTGGGAGCAATGCCACAAGGATTTACCTACGCATAAGGCCACAATTCAAAAAGGGTGCGTACATGGAGGATGAGATATCCATCCCAGAAAACCCTACTGGAAGGAAGTAGCCCGTGCCAAAGCGTAAGGAGAGGGAAGAAAAAAAGGAACAGAGGGTGGTGGAGAAGCAAGATGTAGGTACCATAGGGACAAGTACCTACGTCTGGAAGAAGAAGAGGGTGGTGGTCAAGGAGAAGACCCGAAAACCTGTGAAGCCACCATCCCCTGAGGAACCCTCAGATGAAGAGAAGACCACATCCATGACTCTGGAGTTTTCAGAAAGGGAAGAAGAAAAGGGGATGGAAGAACCAGAGTCTGAGGATACAGACGACACAAATGCCTATACAGGAAAAAAGGATGATGATGAAGAGGAAGAGCTGGAGGTAAATCAGGAGTTGATTGATGTCCATGATTCGGAGGAAGAGGAAGCAAAAGATGCAAATGATGCTTTCATCTTTACAAGGAGGAAGGGCGTCTAAGTGGAGGAAGGCACACAGAATGAAGAAAGGAGCGAGGGGGCAAGTACCAAGGATCCATATATGCCCAAGCTCACTCAGGAGGAGGTGGATGAGAAAGCAACAAGGGAGGTGAAGAAGATGATTAATACCTTGGTCAACGAGGAATTGCAGTGCAACGCGGAGCTCATGCTTAGTGAATTCAAGGAAGAGTAAAGGGAGAAGAGTGTGGGTAGCACAAAAGGCCCAACTATTTTAATGACTGTTCCAAAGGGCGTGCACATAAGAAGTAAATGCACGGAGGAAGGAAAATCAATGATGGGGTATGTTAATGACCCTAGCAAAGTTTTACACGCACAATTCTAGAGTGCCGTGCCCACTAAGGAGCTCACCGCCATGGAGTCCTTTGATCCTAAGGGTGGGTATCCATGCACAAGAAAGATTCTATTGTGGGAATTCGACTCCCACCTTGATGAGCCCGAGTTTGAGGTTAACCAAGGGGTGATACTAGAGCTATCTGAGACAAAGGGGGTCAACCCCATAATAAACGCACAACAAATGTCAGATGAGAAAGTATGTAATGCACTCAACAAAGTCTCCATGGAGGTAGAGGAAAGGCTCTTCTGCAGAAATGAAAGGGTTAAAGTCTTGGAGGACCTGATGGAGAAGGGGAAGGAAGAAATTTTTGGGCTAACAAAGGAACTCAGCCGTGAAAAGATGACCAGTTCTCAACTACAGTGAGAATTACAAGAGGAGAGAGCTAAAGTTTGCAAAGTTTCCAAGAAGGTGGAGCTCATCTCCCAGGCTATTGTCATGAAGCACCCAAACCTTAATCCTCCCACGTAAAAATATGGTTCCCCACTGGAGTGTCTTGAGGACTTGACTTGGATCCTCACCATGGAAAGGTAGCCTTTGGCCTTGGAGTCGACAGAGGATGTAGCTACGCGCTTGGAGCAGGAGGACAAGTTGAAAGTCATCACTCTCATAGCTGAATACAACAGGGTGCTTACTGATGTAAAAGTAGTTGCACAAACTACTGGGGTCACATACAACCATTGCGCGGATCAGGACAAGGTGAAAATCATGTTGCTTTCCAATGACGAGGCTGAGATGAAGGACTTCAGGGAAAATAATAAAGGCAGTAGAGCAGAGTGAGAAAAGATTCTAGCCGAAGTAGAAAGAAACGACGGTAGATACCATAAACACAAAGGGGGAAGGATTAAACTTTGACAAGGTGAGCGCATTGGTTGGCGACCTTTGCAAGAGGGCACAGGATGAAGTCAGCACTTGGAATACACTAGAGGCCGACCTGTAGCAGAATTTTTCCCTTCTTCTTCTTTAGGCAGTTTTCCTTTTATTCTCTCTCTTCCCCATTTCTTTATTATTTCCCTCCATTCTTTTCTAAGGCAAGGCCATGGCCTTTTGTGCTGCATTATTTGAAAAGGTTCCCGAGGGTAGAGAATAGGTGAAGTGTGGGGTAATGTTGGGACCCTAATGTAGCTACCAAATCTTAAAGGTGCATAGGCGCGCAGGGCCGGATGAAGCGTGCAAGTTAAGGCATACAAGGTAGGATTCAAAAAGGGTTCTTAGAGAACCAAGGACACGTGCCCACAAAGCACAATTCAGGACTTAACCATTTTTGGCCTTTTGGGAAAGAAGACATGAAGAACGTGTTCCGTTTGGATAAGGTTCCTGCCTAGCAACAGGGTGTCCTGGAAGGAATATACCTTGCGATAAGAAGATCCAAAAAGCTAATCATGACATGGAGAGGCATGCACCTGAGGTGATCCACACCTTGACACTTAGGGCTAGATTTGAGGTTGCAGAGGAGTTTTTTGGAGATCAGATGCCTATATATATGCGCGCCCTTAGCAAAAGTATGAGGAGAACACAAGGAAGGAAGTAGAGCTCTACAAAATTACTACGAGAACTATGGGATAAAAGGGGTAGATGATTATAAGAAGGATGTAATAAGGGAATGGGGAATGTAAATTTTGTTTCAAAAGTCTTCATGTATGGATCCAGATATGGTGCATGACTACGGTCTCCCCTTCTGTGATATTCTATAGTAATGCTATGAATGAATATGATAAGGTTACTATGATAATTGTACTAAGATCTTATCTCTGTATTATCTACATATTTCTATTATGCTTTTGTTCTTGTATAATCATGAACCTTATTTGAATGTTAAGTCTATTTGTGGATTTACAACTTCCTAGTTCTATTAATTTTGTTAAGCACTTTTACTTTTGATATGATTGAAAGGGTGTAGAAGCCATTTTGAGCTCTATAACTTTTTCATGTCCTTTAAAACTCACTAATTCAAGATCATGAATGATGCCTTCCACTAAAATCACATAAAAGAGAGACTCGGCTCCCTCTTGCGCACCTCGTGTGAGTGCCCAGTGCCCACTGGGTGATAGGCCAGCGCATATGAGGTTCCCCTTGTTCTTGGTGGGTGCAAAAATGAATACAAAATGTGTTGAGAAAGGATACAAATCTCCAAACCACACCAATTACTACTTCCACAGATAAGGAAAAATATGAATGTAACCCAAGAGCAATAAACACCATTCTATGTGTCTTGACTGAAACAAACTTTTTCAAAGTAATGCACTGCACAACAATAAAGGAGATATGCACCAAACTATAGAGTATCTATGAAGGTGATGAAAATGTCAAGCTAGAAAAATTATAGACCTATAGAGCTCAGTTACAGAATCTGAAGATGAAAGATGATGAGAACATAATGACCTACATGCAAAGAATAAATGAAGTCATAAATATGATCATAGGTCTATGAGAGAAACTAGAAGAATATTTCATAGTGTAAAATATTTTAAGATCTCTGACTGACAAGTATGATGCAAACGTATCACTATAGAGGAAGCCAAAGACATGAAGACTCTCATGATGGATGAATTGCAGAGCACTCTTCCAACATATGATATGATGACTATTAGAGCCAAAACTTCCAAGAAAGAAGTAACATTCAAGGTTAAGAAAGAAACCCAATCCAAGAAAGAAGAAGCAAAAGAATCAGCTTCCGGAGATGAGTTGGATGATGAAAAGGTTGAAGCAATGTTCTTCAGAAGACTGAAAAGAGGTTCAGGTAAGTATAAAGGAAAACTCCCATTTAAGTGTTTTGCATGTGGACAAGTAGGTCATTTTGTTGGAAAGTGTCCAAACAAGAATAAAGATAATCAATTTGAACATGAAGAGGACACTCATAAACATAACAATAAAGGTACTGGATATACAAAAAAAAAAGAAAAAGAAGAAGTTCTTCAAGAACAAAAGAAACTTCTACTCAAAAGAAGAATCAAGTGATTCTCATTCTAGCAACCCATGAAGTTATGAAAATGAAAATGATGAAGATCAATCTGAATGCCTATTCATGGCCATGGATGCATATGAAAAAGGTAGCTCCAAAGGGAAGAATAAAAATGATTATGATGAAGTTGAGGAAGAAGAAGCTGAAGTAAATCTTGAGGTTGAACTAGTGTGTGCTCTTGAAGAGTTGAGATTGTGTAAGAAAAAGAATCAGAAGCTGAGATGCACATTAAAGGATTATGAATAAAAAATCTGCATATTTGAAGGAAGAAAATATCAAAGGGTAGAAGAAGAGGCTAATGAGCTCAAGGAATTGGAAACACAACTAGAAAATATTTCAAACTCCTAAAAATCAAAGGAGGATGAGTGCACAAAGCTGAACTAAGAACTGGAGAAACTGAAAGCTACAATGGAATAAATGAGAATCAAGCTAAAGGTGTATGAAAAAATTGAAAAGGGCTCAAGTGTTTTGAATGATATACTGAGTAGCCAACGTAATTTAAATTACAACTCTAGAATCAGATTTAAAGAAGAAAGTAAAGAAAAGGACACTATACAAAGAATGCAAGAAAACAAGGTTGCATCAACATCTAACACCTCATCTACCACAAAAAAGAAGATTTATCAATATCGTGAAGAGAAGACCTTCTGGTCCCAAGAATCACATATGCTATGAGGGTACATGTACACATGCAAAATTTTACGTGGTACATTGTTGGGAAAATGGCTACATGTAATCTCCAATTTTGATTCATAAAGTCACCAAGTGTAAGGAAGTATTATCTAGAGGATCCATAAACCCATTCGCAGTATATACTTGTAGCCTAGATAGCCTTACACGAGACTGAACCATGCATAATGTCCATCTCACTCGCTACAAAAAGAAAATAAATTTAGTTACATCTAAAAAACAAGAGCTGCCTAAGAAATACCTAAGTGGATATATGTGGAAAAGATACCGATGAGAATAAGAGAAGTGGAGTCCATGCTAAATTATACAGATTCAACATTCCATGTTGTAAACATGTGACAGGTCACTTAAATTTGCTTACTTGGATAGTTGATGCTCGTGAGCAATATGACATTGGTGAAACAATCAAGCTTTATTAGTTTGTCTAAAAATGCATATGGTGCTCCTGAGATTTGGTGATAATAAAACTCAAACAAACATAGTTGGAAAAGGAACCTCTGAGTCTTAGATAATGTGCACGAAGTAACCTCCTATCCTGAAAATGTTTTATATGTTCCAAGATCTATGTATGGTGAAATCACAACACCCCCTGAGAATGTCCTAGTTTGAGAAGGGGAATTTGACGTGATTACATAATCTTGCTATGGATTGCATATCCTAAGTGTGCAGATCACTGGGAAATAGGATAGATCTCTTCGACTTGCAATGCGTCCAGATTTCTACTCCTAACCTACCATTGCTCAAGCTACCATCCTACTTGTTAATGTTCTTTGAAAACCACTAATCCTTTAGACTCACTATGAAGAATGCTTCCAAGAGGACATTGAAGGAAATATACTGAGGGGAATGATATTGATACTACTACATTTTCTAAGAGTTCTTGATACACCAAGAAAGGAGTTGTGTAATCACTTCCTCCATCCTACAAAACAATGGAATCAGATGAACCTAGAAAGGGTGGACTTGAATTACATAAACTAAATAGACATCCAGATACAATTCATTCCTAAATGAGCTACATACACACCAAAATAGATGTAATAACCATAGGAAGTTGTCTCTTCAACATTACCAGGAAAGCATAATGAAAGGTAACAATGAAGACAATAAACTAGTTAGAGGTTAAAGATTTGAACTTCACTTCTGAGATAATATTGGATCGACTTTCCATATGGACATACACAATAGGTTTTAGATCTATATTCACACAAAAGCAGGAATAGTTAGCTACATCTGGCTAATTATCTTGTAGAGGAAGGCTTGTAGCCCCAAGATTAAATGGGCTATTATGGGAGGAGTTAGAAAATGAACAAAAGCATTTACTTGCACATGTAGATTAGCTTGTTTTACTGCTTTATTTCAATAGATTGAAGAAAACACCAAGAAGAGAGAGGGAATAGAAATCCTTTGATAGATCAAATACTCCATATCTGCTTGTAATTAACGGTCCACATCAATTTTAGACTTACATGTTGTGATCCCCTGGTCCCACAATCTACCAAGCCCATAGCTCTATTACTGACCTTGACACTTGTTTGTGCTTAGACAGTCTTACATACAGAAGACGACATACGCTGAGATATTTTGGTAGTGTAGAGACATCTAGAACATTGTTTCTAATCAACCCCTACAACTTTTGGGCTGCTCCTAGAAATATGATTTGATTGCATAGCATGACCATACAAGGGTCTCAACCTCAACGAGTCTTTGGTTGTGACCCATAGGTGTTGAAACCCAATGGGCCTGCTAGTTAGTTAGATATTGACACTAGTTTATGCACATTAGTATTCATATCTTCACTGCTTCCACCTGATATTATTACACAACTTTCATTGTTGAACATAACAGCTGATCAAGCTAAGAATTTTTGGACAAGACCAAAAAATCACCCATAGTCTCTGCATCTCCACTACACCTCTTGTCTCCATTTCCATGACCTTGTCTAGAAATCCATATGAGGCACCTGCAAGGTACTTTCCACATGTTCTGCAACCAATCAATAGAATCTTGTCAGAACAAAACATTGATTAGAGTCTCTGAGTAGCTATCATATCAGACCGTAACATCACAACCCTTTATATTAGGAGAACATTCTTTGCCTTTAGGTTCAAAGATTCCAGTATTACGTGTCGAAGACATAAGGTTGCCCAATTAGCTTGATCACCGCCATCATTTTCACTTCCATCTCATCTCCACACCGGCTGTCTCGGCATGACCTCAAGAAGTCAGGTGTGAAGAAGGTCACCTATTGATTTTCTATCATATAATACACACATTCCTTTTATCGTTACTATTATTCATGTAATCAATTTTGACATAAAGCCTCCAAATGTAGGAAATTATCTAGAGGCTATAGAAGAAACTTTGGCCCATCTTACACCAGATCAAACTATAATGGTGTCAAACATAATTATCATAAGAAGAGTAGTGTAGTTTCAACTGAATAAACATGAACCACCTAAACAAAAGAAATGGGTGTATGTTGCAAATAAATATGAGAACAAGAGAAAAGAGTCATGCTCAATTATACAGACAACATTTCATGTGCAAAATAAAGATAAAATATGGTACTTGGATAGTGGATGCTCTAGCCATATGACAAGTGAAAAAAGAAAGTTATTACTCTATCTAACAATGCATTAGGTGCTGTAAGATTTAGTGATAACAACTTAGCAAACATAGTTGGAAAATGAACCTTGAGTCTAGATAATGGAAAGACTATAACTAATAATGTTTTATATGTTGAAGGTCTCAAACATAATCTATTGAATGTGAGTCAAATGTGTAAGAGGGGATATAATGTAATATTCCATGACAAAGGCTGTGAAATTATAAATGGAAAAACATGAAAGAAAGTAACAAAGACCAAGAGGACAAAGAAAAACATGTATGGTCTAAATGAGATAAACAAAGAGAAATGGTTCACAAGTAAGATAGATTACAGTTGGTTGTGGCACATAAGATTGGGGCATGTGAGTTTTGAAAATCTTGTAAAGTTAAGTGAAAAAGTTTGTGTCAGACATATGCCAACCATTGTGAAATCCTTGGATACACTATGCAAAGCCTGTTTATATGGAAAACAAACAAGGAGATCATTCAAGACAAAAGAGTATTCTACAACTAGACCACTAGATCTGATTCATATAGACCTCTGTGGACCCACCAGAATTGAAGGTATAAATGGTGAGGTATATTTCATGCTACTTATAGATGATTACACACAAATGACATGGGTAACATGTTTAAAGAAAAATTCAGAAGCCTTAGACAAGTTCAATAAATTCAAGGCGCTGGCTGAGAATGAGAAAACAAGAAGATCAAATGCCTAAGATCAGATAGAGGCAGAGAATTCTGGTCTAATGAGTTCGATGAATTTAATGAAGAACATGGAATAAGAAGACAATTCTCAACCACCAGAACATCTCAACAAAATGGGGTTGTTGAAAGGAAGAATAGGACTGTGTAAGTAATGGCAAGGATTATGCTAAATGAATCAAAACTCTCAGACAAGTATTGGAGTGAAGTAGTTTACACCGTAGTCTATCTTTTGAATAGAGCTAAACTGAGAATAAACAACGACAAAACTCTCTACGAACTATGGAAGAAGAGACTAGGAAATGTAAATCACATAAGAGTCTTTAGTAGAAAATACTATATCAAAAAATATTAAGATAACTTGGGAAAATTTGACTCAAGATGTGATGAAGGAATATTCCTTGGTTACTCAGCAACGAACATAGATTTCACGTGCTATAATAAGCGGTTACAAAATAATGTTGAAAGTAAAAATGTGAAGGTGGATGAAACACAATACGCCAAAGTCAGCACTCAACACAAAGAAAATCATGAAGAACAAGAAGATGATGATGAAATGGAATGTCTACGTGAAGAAGCAGATGAAGAGGAAAAAAGGCTAGACACTAAGGTACCCTCCAGGAAAGTCAAAAAGGACCATCCTTCAAATCGGATCATTTGTAACAAAGATGGAAAAAATTATCACAAGAAGAAGGCTAAGAGAGTAACATAACCATGAAGACATAACACTCCTATCAATGATAGAACCCAAGATAGTTGCAGAAGCATGCAAATATCAACATTAGGTAGATGTCATGAATGAAGAGCTGGATCATATTGAAAAGAATCAGACATGGGAAGTAGTACCTATACCACAGAACAAGAATGTGATTGGAACCAAATGGGTATTCAGAAACAAACTAAATGAGAAAGGATAAGTGACAAGAAATAAGGCAAGGCTATTGTGTAAAGGATACACGCAAATGGAAGGAATTGACTTTGATGAAACATTTACGCTAGTTGCAAGAATGGGGGTAATAACATTATTTTTGGCTTATGTGACATATAAAAATATCAGAGTATTCCCGATGGATGTGAAATCAGCCTTCCTAAATGGGTTCCTGAATGAAGAGGTATATATTTAAAAACTTGATGGATTTTCATTGACTGAAGATAAGGATTATGTGTGCAAGTTGAATAAATATTTGTATGGATTAAAACAAGCTCCTAGATCTTGGTACAACAAATTGGATTCATACCTTACCGAGTAAGGATTCAGAAAAGGTGTTGCGGACATAAATCTCTACATCAAAGAAGATGGAGACCACTTGCTAATTATCATTATGTATGTCGATGATATCATATTTGGTGGAGACCATGATAAGATGACATATGAGTTTTCTGACATGATGAAAGAAGAGTTTGAGATGTCAATGCTTGGAGATATTTCATTCTTTCTAGGTTTATAGATCAATCAAACATGTCAATGTATATTCATATCCCAGACTAAGTATATCAAGAAGATGCTGAAAAGATTCAGAATGGAAGAATGCAGATCAATTGGTACACCAATGGAATTTGGATGCAAGATGAGCAGGTATGATGACTCACCTAAGGTAGACAAAACACTATACAGATCCATGATAGGAAGTCTAATTTACTCCACATCATCAAGACTTGGTATTATACAGGTGGTAGGTCTTGTTGGAAGATTTCAACAAGATCCAAGGGAAACACACCTCAAGGCAGTCAAGAGAATTATAAGAAATCTCTTGGGAATAGATGAATATGGATTATGGTACTCCAATATCAATGCTTTTCAACATCATATCATATACAAATGTTGATTGGGTAGGTAATGTTGATGACATGAAGAGTAAAAGTGGTAGATCATTCTTTGTTGGAAACTGCTTAGTAGCTTGGTTGAGCAATAAACAATAATAAATGGCTGTCTCAACATTTGAAGAAGAGTATATAGATTCCATGATGTGTTGCACTCAAGTTCTATGGATAAAGAAAACATTGGAGGATTATAAGATAAAATATGAAAATTTAATCCCCTTGTTACATGTGAGAGTACAAGTGCCATAAGTGTCTCCAAGAACCCAATGTTCCACTCAAAAACTAAGCATATACCTATAAGATATCATTTCTTGAGGGAAAAAATGAATGACACGAAGATCAGTCTAGAATATGTGAGTACTAAGAAGAAATTGCAGATATAATGACCAAGCTACTACCAAGAGCAACATTCAAACACCTAAGAAATGAATTGGGGATCAGTCTTGATCTGGCCAATAAACAAGAGATGTTAGAAAAGGCAAGGAAGAATTCTCAGGAAATATTAGCTCCTAAAATGGTGCCAAGGGGGAGCTAATCTATTAGCTCAAATTTATCAAAGTATGCATGAGCTCATGGGGGACCATTACCGCGGACTCTCCATGACAGATGGATCAAAAGCATAAGCCTAGGGGGGGATTATTAAGGTAATAACATGTTTTATCTAGCTATATGTGGCCCATAAGTGATATTTGATTGGAATGTGCTTGGTAGTTGGCCCTTTGTCATTGTTGTCAAAGGGGGAGAGAAGATGATGAAAGTCAGAAACCAACTAAAATAAAGTCAAAAGGGTGAGAGAAATTGAATTTTTGCCAGTAATATAGCTACATGAGAGAAAAGTGGATATGAGAAACCAACCTGTTAAATTAAAAGGGGGAGGAAATAATGTGATTTATAAAGGGAGAGATGATGGAACCAACCAAGTCATATACACAGAGGAGTAAAGCTGAAAACCAAAATCAAGTATGCAAGTATTTTTCCATCAAAAGGTTTATGAAGGTTTGAATGTTGCCATCAATGAAAAAGGGGGAGATTTTTGGACCTTTGTCATGTGTCATATGTGTTGTCATTGATGTTAAGCTAGACCAGTTGATGTCAAGCTACATTGATGGCAAAAGGAGTGAATTGGTAAAGTGAGAAAGCTGAAAAGATGAAGGTTGATTGGTAGTGTCATCTCACAGAGGATTCAAGATCGATTAAGTATAAGTTCTAATGGGACTTAGTCAGTCTTGGGAAAGCTACAGAGATGAGGAGATATCCACCAAAGTATAGAGACATCTGTTGAAGACTTGGAGTAGCCACTAAAGTCTACAAAAATCTGCAGAGCTCTAGAAGAAACCGCATAAAGTAATTGAGTGCCACAGATAAAGAGATGAAGCCACAAAGCAAAATGGAGCTAAAGGAAAAGTCACTGTGTGAGATAGGTGAAGCCATATATGTGAAGGAAGAGTTGCAAAGATGAAGGAAAAGATGCAAAAGTAAGGAAGACAGAAGCAAAGATGCAAATAAAGAGAAAAGCTGCGCAGAACTAGAAAAGCCGCTAAGGATGGAAGATAGCCACGGAAGACTAAAAAAGCCACAAGTAAAAGAGATAGAGTTGTGGGACATGGAACAAAGCTGTGGAAAGGTGTTGGACAAGGAGGAATTCTGCCAGACATTAGGAAAGCTACAATAAGCATAGAAGAACCACAGATAACTAAAAAGTAGCCTAGTAAGGAGAAATGCCACTGAACAAAGGCAAGTGCCGCGATACAAAGAAGAAAGTTGGAGGAGTTAAAGAAATCTGTGAAATGAGAGAATACGAACTGAAAAGGGTTGAAGGTAATCAATTTGATTCAAATATGAACAAGTGAGAGTTGGTTCTCCAAAATCGATGGTGATTCGATTGTCAAATGATTGCAGCTAAGTATACGACTTGATCTCCACGAAGAACAAAGAAAACTATTGTTCCAGCTATCAACATTTAATGCTGATTGACCTTAGGAGATATATTTGAAATTTTCTATAAGAATCCAAGTTTCAAGGAGGAATAAAATATTGAAGAAGAAAATGGTTCACTCATCTGGGTCATGTTGCAAAATTCTAAAAAGATGGAAAATATATTTTTAGGAAGAACTAATAAATTACTCTTGCACATGCATGGAAAATAGTGTAATCAATCCAAATATAGAAGAAACAAAATATGGTGTTAGTTGCATTCATTTAATGGGCTAGATTCTTAGGTTACTAAGCAGGAAGGTGTATGACACGTAACTTGAAGTGAAGAATTGAGTCGTTTGTGAATATGTTTTGTGCTTGAAGCTATTTTGAGGTGTTTCTCAAGTAAGAAAATAAAAATTTGAGCTAAGAAAGATTTGCAGAAGAGAGAATATGATGCAATCAAGCTAAGAAACAGTGACATAAGAAAAGAGATAGGAAAGAGGAGAGAAGATCAATGAAGTAAATATTTATTAGATGAAAAGAGTATAAGGACAGTGAATTGATTGGGTAAAAGGGATCAAATCAGATGAGTAGAAGAAAGTGAAAAGAAGAACACATACATAGAAAGGTGATCATAATCTATTGTAAAAATAATTGTTGTAACTAGATGATCAAAATGTATATGTAATTTAAGTCTAAGTTGTAGCTTAGCATATCTGGGGGTTGCTCTTTGTGGAGTTGGTGCCTCACTAAAGAAATATCTTGTGATGCGTAGTATTCATTTGAGTTCTTTATTGTGCGTAATATCAACATAGGTGTAAGGGGTTGGTGCTCCTTGTGGGGTTAGTGCCTCACTAAACAAATCTTGTAGGATGCGTAATATTCTTACAAGTCCATTGTGTAATAAACACAACGATTTTGGTGGGTTTTTCTCCCAAAAGGGTTTCCCATGGTAATCTCTATGTTTAGTGTTATTGTGCATGACATATGTGTGATTGACTGCTCATAATTTAATGTAGACACCTATTTTTGGGTAAAACACCCCTCAGTAATCTGACATGCACACTAATTCCATTCTCGCATCTCTTTCTCTTAAATTAAATAAAATCCTATTGATTTGCTCACATTATTTGATTGATTATCAATGGGCTCTGTATGGACCCATTTGATAATTCAATTTTTGGAATCATCCCCCATCTCTCACAAATGATTTAATTCAAAATGCACCCATTTGACACTCTTTTTTTAATGGAATCTTCTCACCCACCATGTCCCCCACTACACCTAATAATTCAAGCCGTGGTATCCACATGATCACATCATATCCCTAACTTAGGTTACTTTACTTCACCCCTGGGTATCATTTAACCTATAGTTTAGTCTCACATCTAAGCTATAAATATGGGGTTCTCTCCCATATTTCAAAAGGAGAGAGAGACCAAAAGATAGAGAAGACCTAGATATACCTAGGCCTAGAGAAGAGAAGGAAGAACTTAACTAAGTTCTACTAGTTTAAAAGAGAACTCTTTGTCATAATTCATTATCTGAGCATCTTGATGCCTATTCCATCTCCGTAACAAAACACCAGCTAAGTTCTCTTATTATTTTAGTTACTTTTCGCTTTATATTCCATTACTACTATTCATGATCTGTTATTATCTTGTCTGACATGGGGGTTGACATCCTCCAAGGGAGTTGAAATCCTCTTGGAACCGACACTGTCCAAGCAACCCCAGCATATATGATTTAATCTTATCTGTTTCCATCTTGTAGATCTATTTTCTTTCTCACAGATCTATTTTCTCTGTGCCCGGTATACAAAATCCATATCTGCATATGAGGTCCTAAGCCCTCTATTATTCAGAGTTGCTGATGGCTTACAGTCTCGATGTTCACCCGTGCGAGAATGAGTTTTCCAGATCAACATTTGGCACGCCTGGTGGGACCATATCCTAGATCTAGTCGTTTTGTTTGTTATTTTACTTATCTTTTCTAACTTGCTTGTTTGCAATATCATAGTATTTGTTGATTTCAGTTCCATACGGTCACTCGTTGAAATCATCAGGAGGTACGTGCTCTTCTTATTTTCTGTTGGAATCTACCCACATGGGATATGAATCCAGAAATTAACCTTATTCTCCTAGTTGTCATCACATTGATATATATGTTGTGCACCGTTTGTTTTTCCGAGTACCTTGTCATGGAATTTAGTATTACCTTTGTCTGTTTGGCATGAAACTTGCATTTTGTCATCTTTCTCCGTCATGAGGTACGTAGTTCTGTTATTTTGAAAAGTATTTTTTATTTGGTTGTTTATAAATGATCAATAGTTTTGTTGTTGTTGTTGCTATTACAAACAATTACTTAATAATAATAAATAAATGTAATTTATACTTTTAAAAAAAGGGAAATAAAAAAACCACAATATAATATTATTGTCCCACTTTGTCATCTACATGTCTCCTCTCTTATCCTCACCCAACTCCCTTATCCTAAGCTCAAGCTACCCGCTCCCTACAAGCATCCACCTCACCTCTCCCATCCACACTTTCTCAACCTCCCGGACCGACTCCCCATCTCCCACTTGGCCACCACACTCCTTCCCCCCACGAGCTTCCCTGTCCCCTTCTTCTACCGCACCTCTCCTTTCCTTCCTTCTTTTTCCTCTGCCTCGACCACGTCCTCTCAACCTTAAGTATCCACGGTCTCACCTCAAGAGAATCATGTCATACAAAATTCTTTCCACCTTGACACCAACCCTCCTATCCCCCATCAAGCCAATCTTTCTAAATCAATCGCACCACCATCTCCTGCTTCTCTAGATACACTCAAATATCCTCATAACCCCATATATGATTTCTTACTCAAATGATCTCCTACAATCTCTCAATCCTACCAATCTCCAAAATTGGTGGATCACATTCCACCCACATCCCATTTTGCCAATTCTATTAATAGGCCTGTCCAACCGTCTCCAATTCTTAACAAACATATCCCCACTTACCCTCATGCCCCTATTTCTCAACACCAAATTAATCCCAACCTGTGACACATGTTATTCTTTGCCAAGTAATGCCTCCAACACCTACATATCCACAAATTAAGCAACTATCTTATCAAACCATTCCGCAAACATCCTATCCATAAACTTATCAACCGCTTTATCAGAATGCTTTTCCAAATACCACCAACACATTATTTGCCTTGGTCAAAATACCTTTCAAACCACACAACCGATCCAATATCAACCTTACAACACCTCAAATGATCCTATTCACACCTTTGTGAATCGGTTGGACAATTTAGAAACCCTTACCATAGCACCCAAAAACACCTTGTCCTATGAACAAATCTGTAATGAACGAAATTCATCCATCGGTTCCAATCAAACCCTATCCCCCTCATTGGAAGCTTCCTACATTTAATAAGTTCAACAATAACAAAGATCCCCAACAACATCTCCTCGCATTTAAACACGCATGTTGTCTTATTGCGCATGAGCATGATTTACTTCTTCGCACTTTCCCCATGTCTTTTTCTGGTCTCGGGATGGACTGGTATAACAATATCCCACGACATTCCTTATTCTCTTTCACTCAACTTGCATAGTTATTCTTAGAACAATTTTCTATCAATATCAAACACAAGACCACTATCCATGATCTATATACCATTCGATAGTTTGAAAATGAGCCCATCGCCAACTTTGTCACATGATGGCATACTGTTATAAATCAACTATCCTTCACTATCCTACAAACCGAACTCATCAACTTATTCTCGCATTCGTGGGCCAAACATATATCATCAACTTTACAGATCCAATCATTCTAAACCTTTGATGAAGCTTTCACAATGCCTCACAAGCTTGAAACCCATGCCAGTGAGTAGGGTCATCTTAAATTAAGTTCAACTAAATCAAAAATTGAATCCACTAGACCATTCACACATAATGGCGAGTTTAAGACTGCGGCCAACACTATGGTCACTAAACCCTTATCCCCATCTACACCAAACACATGGTCTCAACAACGATCTCCTCAATCAAAAGCCAACTACACTCCTTTAGGAGAATCATACAGTTCTATATTTGATAAGTTGATGACTGTAAACTCTATCCAACTGCCTCCCATACGACCCATAGAAAACTCGCAAGCCAAGCCTATTTGGTATCACGAGGCCCATTATTGTAAATATCATCGAGTCAAAGGTCATGACATTGAAAGATGTCGTTCCTTCAAAGATCGTGTCCAACAACTTGTAAATCAAGGGGATATCCAAATTGATACCTCCACGACGCAAACTAATCAACCACCAATGAATCACGTCACCTATTTACATCTCCACTATCAAACGCTTGTATGATTGAAACTGTCAATCTAGATCCCATCTTATCACTAACTCCACATGTTCCCACATTGGACATTATTCCCACCTCTTATTCAAAACCTATCACACCTACATCAACTTTCACTACCTATCTTGAACTTGTACCTTCTCCTATCCTTGTCACATCCACATCAAATTCAACTATATCATCCATTTCTGCCACTTCAAACATACCTCAATCTACCACATTCGATTCATCTTTGGCACCTATTTCAGCTACACTTGTATCCACACATATCCCTATGTCTCTCACACCTATTCATTTAGTGGCATCTTCATCAAATACACCTGTTACTACGCCTACATTACTCCTAATCATCCCAACTAGAATCAGTTCTACAACATGCACCCTTATAACCCCACCTTCGACGTCAACTCCTTTAGAAAACATATCATTCTTACCCCTTGAAACATTTATGAAACAACTAGTCCCTTCTACTTCTACACCTGAGAATACGCCTGTATTTGTTACATTACCCATAAGGTCTACTCCATTGGTCATCACGTCACTCACACCTCCAAATATCCCAAATATTCCTACATCTTTATCTATGCCAATGAACCCTTTGTCTATCATACTAAAAAATACACCTATCCCTACCATGACATCTTTACCTATATCTTTGCCCATGGCCACATCATCAGTTTTATCCAGATATTCTTTACACAATCCTCCTATCACATCAACCAAATCCTCTTGATCTGCAACCCTATCAAATATACCCCTTGAATCACTTATTGTACAAACACCTCTACCTAAATAAAATAAATATGCTTTACCTTCTCCCTCTACTAAATCATCTCTTCCCATGCCAAAACAAAAACAATCCACATCTCACATAGATATCATTAATCACATCATACATACACCTATCTCTTCATTAACATCCTCATCTTGTTTTAGGACATTTTCTCCATTAATAACCACACTACCGCTATCAGATCTTCCGGTTGAAATTATTGTCATTCTTACTAGAGGTAAATCTTCTCGGTTGAAGTCTAAGGCTCGGGGAAAACATCCACGACAGTCCCCTGCGCATCCTTGGAAACATTTAGGTTTTCCCTCTTCTCCACAATCTAATGCCATAACATCTATTTCAGAATCAACCTCTCCATCTATGACATCTTGCAATAATCAATCCACATCCAAATAGTATAATCCTCCAACCAAATTTGATTTTTGCTCCAAAAAAATAAATTCACCCATCTAATCTACATCCACATTTTCTCCTAATTCCAAGCGGAGATATCCTATCAAAACCCACAAGAGTTACCTTCCCTATGACACTTCAATGGGGTCATACGCAGACATATTTTGACATTTAACTCAAACATCTACCACCAAACTTCCTCCTATTAAAGCCTTTAATCCCTATGGTCCCAAGCCATCATGGTTCAATCCTAATTGCAGTTGTGCTTATCAGCATACCCCAGGTCATGAAATCGAACATTGTAATGCCTTTCAGTCAATCGTCCATAACCTTATTGAGAAAGATGATTTCCTCATTCAGGGGAAAGTTCCTTCTCCATCTACCTTGAGTCCAATCCATATCCCACATGTCGGATCTCCCATGATGTCTCCATCCATATCATCCCTTAACATCCCTCCAGCCCATGTCATTCCTCCTAAGGAATGCCCTCCATTGTTTATCAATGCCGCTTATCTTACTAAGCACACTTGTGGTATCCAATCGTTTATCCCATCCAAATCTAAAACAATTTCATCTAAGCTCTTTCAACATCCTTTACCTCCTTCACACTTAACTCATTGGGGGAATAATATTCCCTCGCCCTTGAGCATCTCATCCATACAAATCCCTTGTTACTAGGGGACTTCGCTCTTTGAAATTGTTTGTTTACTTTCTTCACATCCATCCAATCTAAATTAAGTATATCTAGATCCTCATCTCATTCTAAGCCCTCCTTTGAGGCCATGTTTGTCTCTCCATTGAGGGACCTTTTTCTCTAAGTCCACCTTTGTGGCTATATGTGTCTCTCTTTTGGGACATCGTTTATTTCATTAAGCCCTCTTTTGAGGCCATTATTGTCTTTATATGTTTATGTCTCTCTTATATCATCATTTATTTTCATCTAATTCCACCATTGTGGTCATATGTTAGTTTTTGTTTCCTACTTGGCTATCAGCTCATCTTATTGCAACTTCACGGTCTTCCTTCTCTTAGTGGTAAACCAAAGACGTGACCTCTTAATGCATTGCACTTGCGACCAGTCTATTGTTAGCATATTTACCAATGAGAACTTAGTTACATCCTTAGATTTTTCTGCCATCTTTAGCCCCTTCCATTTATCATTGTAATAATATGACTTATGCGGCCTGCCTTCACTACTTTGATTGATCCTGTAACCATTACATCCATTACCTTCTCTTTCTCCTATTACAGCCATGCGAAGGGTCCAGGGTGTCTCTTGTACATTCCTTATCCCCTCTTAAGTGGTTACTTAGCTATTCCCAGCTCTCCCCCATGTGAAGCTCAAATTCAAGTATGTAAAAAGAAAAATCAAAGTTACCAAAAATAGACTGATCCCTCGAAGGACAGTTGTTCATGCATAAAAAAATGCAAACCAAAGTCAAAAGAAAAATCAAGAGAACTAGATTGATTCCTCGAAGGACGACTATCATATATATTATTCTTGCCATCCATATTATGTATAAAGTAGACCATACCCTAGAAGGATGGCTACTCTTTTATAATGGCATCTGGAAGGTTTTCCGCATTGATCAACCTTCTTCTATCAACATTTTCCGAAAGCTTCCCACATTGATCAAATTTTTACTATTGTTCTTTCCCTTTTCTAGATTTGGGACATAGACTTGAAGAACACCACCTTTGGAGATCCCTCTTCCCGCATACGAGTTACATCTCAATCCCTTTGTCATGTCAACATTAGGATTTCCAGCATTTTTCATCCATATTTCCCTCATGATCTTTTGGTATAACTAAGTATCATTGGTTATGTGTTAACACCTTCTATTGGCTATAAGTGTAATGCCTTGAGTGGTCCCCTTTCTTATTTATCTCTAATCCAATTCGAAACATAGTTTCCCTATACGCCCTTGCTACAAATATGTTCCATTCATCTCACTCAAATCATCTTTTATAAAAATCACATCAAATTTCACACTATGAATGTTATATCTATCCATCATATCTATGAATGCATTTGCAAATACACTTTTCAGTTTGCGAATTCTACTTGATCACTATTGTATTTTACGAATCCTACTTGAGGGTCCTTCTCAAGGCAAGTTCGTTATCCTAAAAATCCTTATCTCTCAACATGTTCAACACCATCTTTGATCCATTGCTCCTTGCTCTTCATGTCCACTCATCACCATTTGTCTCCACATCATCCTTCTCACCTTTTTGTCCCCTTGCATGACACCAGCTATCTTTCTTGTCTTTCCTCTTGAGTTTCTCTTTTATTCTTCCAATTTTAGTTTGAAAATCTTGCTTAACCATCCATATAGCCAGAGAACCTTAGTTAAGGTATATCTTCTTCCTTGGATCCTCCCGATGTAGAAGCTTCTCCACCATTTCCTCTGTCAACAGATGATAATCACCACCACAAACATCTTGTTAGGAATTAGTATTTACATTGTGTAGATAATAATTACATTTGGTAATTATTATTATATTAGTAATTTGTTTTTTAGTTGTTATATAAAACAACTAATAACAAATGTATGTTGAGTTGTTTGGTTGTTACAAACAACTCACGAGATTAGTATTTGTTAGTAGAGTAGTTTCCTAATTTATAGGAAACTATGTGCCTATATATTTGTAATTGCATCTTATGTAAATAATCCGGAATGAATTGAAAGTATATTATTATTCCGTTTTTAATATTGTACATTATTCATCTGTAAAACTGATCCAAATCTATTATTTGGTATCAGAGCGACACCATGGAGGATTAGAATATTAAGGGGAAAATTGCTCGTGCCCTGAGCTATGATATTCGACGCATGCATTGATGTATCCATTCATCGACTCTCTCCTACGTATAGTTTTTCTCCATGTTGTAGATCCGTTCAAAGGATATATTGGTCAGTGTATGAGACAGATTGTGTTCAACACATGCAGTTTTTTATCTGACAGATCCTTCTATCAACGTGCCACTGTATCACTATTTTTTTTTGGCGCTGCGTAGTAGATTTATGGATCTCCGTGAAAGTTTTAGCAGGCCTAATTTTGGTTCCACGTGGCTCATCAATTTATGACTCGATCTGATTCATACTGTCAACATTTTCTAGATCGAATTTAATGATTTTCGCATAACAATCATCCACTGGAAGTGGGCAATATGTCTGAGTATTATTTGTGATAGATCTACGTATTCATGTATTTCCAGTCCTCTAGAATCATTTGCGGTAGAGGTGATTTGGCCAAACGACTGGTGAGTTTTTTGAGGAGTGTGGTCAGATCTGCATATGAATTTAACCATGGGTTGCTCGGTGGTATTAATATTTGTGTCGAGTCACAAGATAAATTGAATTTTTCATCACGTTTTACACCAAATTCGTCCATCCACGTTGGAAAGATGTTTAATGAGAGAATTATTCCAAATTGGAATTTATTTATTTGGTATCCTGTGAGTGAAAATCAGTGAAGCATCGGCCAACACTACAACTTACCCTCTCAGATTATTTGGACTTGCAGTGAGTCGTTCGGTCAAAAGACTATGCGAATTCAATGAAATGTTTTGATCTTTGCGTAGGATGTCTCCTCATTTATTATCATCACGTGTTTTTTTTTTCTGCATGCATATGTTCATTATATCCAGACTAAGCGATAACGGTTTGCATTGCATCTGAATCAAACTTTTACAACTTGGAATTATCTTATATTGTCCACGCACAATGTATTTGAAGTTTGACGGTGGATCATATGTCTGAGGCAGTTAATTGTCAAATAAAATCATTGGGAGGCATTCTACATTACATGCGGATACAAACCTCACATCAGTCTCTAACCTGAATCATATATTGTTCACAAGATATGAAGGTAGATCCAAGTATAACGCAGTGACTTCATTGTCTATTTTTCTTTGTGCACCATCAGCCCCGGCCGTATCATCATGATATCTTGCATTGAAATGTGTGTGTTTCACATTGCGGGAGAGAAGAATAAATCACAATGTGAAAACTATTGAGATTCAACATCCAATTTGCTGAGTAAGCAACATCGTTTGATGGAGGAAGGATCAACGGAGGAAGGAGGTTGAAAAATGACCTCTCGTCAATCACCAATGACGGGGCCACGCAAAAGCTGTGGTGGCATATGTATGGTGTGATAATATGATTTTAAGTGTGGTTTCCATTTTCTTAGTGTGCTTCAGTTTGCAGTTTTCCTATTGCTTTGAGTGGTGTGCTTTATTGTTAATACTGGAAAATAATTGTATAAGAGAGCAGAAAACTACGGAAATCCTCTGACTACAGAGATCTTCTGACTTCTGTTCTTCATTGGAAGATGATTGGTTAGTGAATACGTTCATTGGCAATGGTGATCATGTGCAACAAGATCAAGACAACAAGATCTAGTTAGTGTGATACAACACAATACATTTTTCCCTTTCTGATTTCTTATTTGGCATTTCACATTGTGGGGGGGAATACATACCAATGTTCCATTCCCATTCTGCACCCAAAACGACTTAGTCAAGGAAAGCTTCCAGTGGCAGTTGCAGTTTTCTATGCTATTCAAGATTGAGTGGCAGCGATCAATGACAGAGACTACAATTAAGAACATTATGATTCTTATAGGAAGTAATGTGAATTTTTTTATATATATCTTCTATTGTGCAGTTTTGAGATATGCATGTTGTGTTTCCTACATAATTCCCTGATGTATAAGCATAGTGGTGAACAGTAGCACCAGAGTAAGTCAGTTCATGGATCTTGAAAGGGTTTGTGGGAGGATCCAGAAAACCACATGAGGTGGATAGTTGATGAGGTTCCTGTCACGTCAAGGTTTGTGGTAATCCTGTTTAAAACCATGGAAGGAGCGAGCCTTTATTTTGGATCAAGGTCATGAGTCACAGAGTTGGACATGCCACAGGGGTGAGCATACTGTAGTTGAGAGTGTGGATGTTTTTCTACCATGTAAACACTAAGGGGGGGAATGATAGGAATTAGTATTTACATTGTGTAGATAATAATTACATTTGGTAATTATTATTATATTAGTAATTTGTTATTTAGTTGTTATATAAAACAACTAATAACAAATGTATGTTGAGTTGTTTGGTTGTTACAAACAACTCACGAGATTAGTATTTGTTAGTAGAGTAGTTTCCTAATTTATAGGAAACTATGTGCCTATATATTTGTAATTGCATCTTATGTAAATAATCCGGAATGAATTGAAAGTATATTATTATTCCGTTTTTAATATTGTACATTATTCATCTGTAAAACTGATCCAAATCTATTATGTCTTTCCACTCTTCATTTTCCACTTAACACTCTTACAACATCACTCCCACCATGTAGGCAACCCAGTTAGGGATTTCCCTTACACTCTCCATCTACACTACATATGTTCCTCGATCCATTCATGTCACACTCCTTTGTTTCCTTGTTATCACATTGTTATCACCTCCTTTCATCTCTTGTTCCATTTTGGTATACACTTCTCAGTATTTTCATCATTCTTCTTCTTCTCCGGTTTGGCGATCCTACTTAACCATCTCCATTGCAAGGCAATCTTACTTAAGAGTTTCTCTTAAGAATGGTTGGCCATCTGATCCTTCCATATCCCATCATCTCTTCCTCATCTTCTGTCTCCTGCCTCTCATCATACTCATCCATTCCAGCCAACTATTGCACACCTGCATCTAATACAATGTTGTCTTTCTCTTTCCATATTGTCACTTTCAGTTTGGTGATCTTACTTAAATCCTCCTACGGCATGGCGATCTTACTTAAGAGTCCCTCTTAAGCATGACTTGTCATCCTGCACTCCCCCACTACCCAAAATTCTCTCCATCTACATTTTCTCAGCATTCATTGTCATCACATCCTCTCACCTCCTCTTTCATTCTCACAAAAACCACTTCCTACTAGTTCCTTGTTCATCTCCATCATCTGTCGCTGGGTAATCTTACTTAACCGTTGCTTCTCCATTCATTTCGTGTCTTGTTTCTTCATTTTTCTCTCATTCATTCTCATCAAATGCATCCTCTCCTCACCTTAATCTTCCTACACATCATTATCCCTCATTTATTTACTCTTTCCACTATGTCTTCTAGAGTTATCCCACATATCTACCCCAATATTTACCCATAATTGTTGTTGGTATCTCTCTAACATTCTTTCATCGTCATCTTCCATTTCCGCACTAGTAATTATCGGTGGAATTCTCCTAAAAATCACTTATCCCCATTCCACACATCTTGAATCCTTTTCTTTGACCTCCTCCATTCTATCTTCATTCCTTCCTTCCTCTATGTCCTCTAATCATTATCAAAGGACTTATCCTAACATCCCTTCATTAGTGTTCCCCCTCTCGTTCTTCGTTTACTTTCTTCCTTGTCTTATCTTTTGTCTCATCTTTTCCTACTGATCATTATCGGTGGATTTCTCCTAACATCCATTCACTGGCATTGTCTCTCCTATCCCATCCTTTATTTTTCCTCACCACCTCTCCATCTTCCATTCTTCCTTGCCAAGTTCTTCATTGTCTTCATCATACACCTTCTCTCTATTTTCTCCTCATCAACATATCCTCATCTCATGCATCTCTGTTTATTTTCCAATCGATGTCATTCCTTCACTCAATTTTCTCTTTACGTTCCTTATGCTTCTCACTCTTTACCAAATATATTCATTCTTGGTTCACTTCCTTCGGCATAATTTTCTTCGTTGTCTTATCCTCCTTTCTGATCTTCATCTTATTTCACTTCCTCTACATTGTCCTTCTTGCCATTTTACCTCGCCCTTCTTACATACTTCCCCATCGAAAACTTGACTCTTCAACGTTATCCCATTTCCTTTATCATCTCATCATCCACATGCATTTCCATGCAGTCAGTTCCATATTTTTTGCCTTGGATTTCCTCACTATGATCTGTTTCCTTAAATTTTCTTTGCTCTATCATCTCTTTTGTTTTCCATTACCTCTTTGTTTTCCTCTACTCTATTTTTTTCTTGTCTTCTCTTTTTTTGTCCTTCTTCCTTTCCCCCTTTCTCTATAATCCTTCTTTATTATCTTCTTCCTCCCCTTTCATTCCTTATTTTCTCCTCCTCCGTCTCCATCCCTCTATTCCATATCTCTGTCTCCTTCATATTCAATCTTTCTTTCTCTTCTCATAATCAACCAATCCTCCCATCTATTCCCTTTTCTCTTTCTCAACATCCCTTACATCTGGTATTCACAGTCAATGCCAATGTTTCTCCATTTATGTATCGTTATCTATCCCTTTCATTACTATTCTTGTTCTTCTCTTTTTAACAATCATGTTATAGTTTTTATCTTCTTCATTCCTCTTGTAGGGGCATCATCATATCCATTTCTAAGAATATCTTGCCATCTTCTTTTGAAATTTTTGTCTTGGAAGATACCATAATGGCCATCACCTATCTAATCTTGTTCTCTTCCATGAATATTTTCTCGGCTTTTGTTTCGTCACAAAAGTATCTTTATCATACTTGTCGAAGAAACAAGAATTCTATGTCTTCTTCATTTTCTAATTTCCTAACACTTATGCATCATTCCTATAAAAAATGATTTCCATCATATTTATTATCCTTTTAGGGAGTTTTATCTCATCCTTCTATCATGTTTGCTCATCATATCCACATTCATGAATATTCCCCCTGGGATATCTTATTTCAACATCTATCTATGTCTTATGTTGGGGTGCCTTTTCATCCTTGTACTTGTCAACGCATATAACTCAATATTTGTCCTTCTCATGCCCTGTGCTGGGGCATCATTATCTTCATCCACGTCCCTTTTGTGGAAGCATGATTTTTCACACGATTCCTCGCAGACAAAGGATTGTGCACATCTTTCACATTCAGTTGCACATATTTTGATGTTTTCCTATGACCCATTGGTCATCTTGGTTTACATCTATACTGGAGTCATCTTCACCCACTCACTGGTCTATAGAATGTTGTCATCTGTCTCCATTGAGACCACAATTGTCCTCTATCGATGTGATATTGGAGTCACCGCCATACTTTTTTATTGTTATTGCAATCCTTTTTTACCTGGGGTATCTTGCCTTTGCTCATATCTTCATCCATCGTCGGACATATCTTTCATCTAACCATTTTTGTTTTTGTCTCGTGGCTTGCTATCGCAAACCACTCAACAAAAAGGGGCAAATTTAGACACCTATTTTTGGGTAAAATGCCCCTCAGTAATATTACATGCACGCTAATTCCATTCTCGCATCTATTTATCTTAAATTAAATAAAATCCTATCTATTTGCTCACATTATTTGATTGATTATCAATGGGCTCCGTATGGACCCATTTAATAATTCAATTTTTGGAATCATCCCCCATCTCTCAAAAATTATTTAATTCAAAATGCACCCATCCGACACTCTTTTTTTAATGGAATATTCTCACCCACCATGTCCCCCACTACACCTAATAATTCAAGCCGTGGTATCCACATGATCACAGCATATCCCTAACTCAGGTTACTTTACTTCAATCCTGGGTATCATTTAACCTGTAGTTTAGTCTCACATCTAAGCTATAAATATGGAGTTCTCTCCCATATTTCAAAAGGAGAGAGAGACCAAAAGACAGAGAAGACCTGGAGAGACCTAGGCCTAGAGAAGAGAAGGAAGAACTTAACTAAGTTCTGCCAGTTTAAAGGAGAAATCTTTGTCATAATTCATTATATGACCATATTGATGCCTATTCCATCTCCGTAACAGAACACCAGCTAAGTTCTCTTATTATTTTAGTTAATTTTCATTTTATATTCCATTACTACTGTTCATGATTTGTTATTATCTTATCTGACACGGGGGTTGACATCCTCCAAGAGAGTTGAAATCCTCTTGGAACCGGCACTATCTGGGAAACCCCCGCATATATGATCTAATCTTATATGTTTCCATCTTGTAGATCTATTTTATTTCTCACAGATCTATTTTCTCTACGCCTGTATAGAAAATCCATATCTGCATCTGAGGTCCTAAGCCCTCTATCATTCGGAGTTACTGGTGGCTTGTAGTCTTGGTGTTCACCTGCGCGAGAATGAGTTTTCCAGATCAAAATTTAAATCCGCACATCATTAAAGGGTTTAAAATTGGCTTTACGTGATTTTTTTTAATTTGCACTAATTCACCCCTTCTCTCAGTGTTTGTGATCTCCAACAAACATGTGGAAGAAAATGTCTTCATGATCAGATTATATGCAACAAGAAGCAATCATGTGTCATTGTAAAGTATAGAGTTGGTGTTGTATTTATTCCATCACTAAGAGCCAGACACCAAAACCATCAGAAGTGACAAAAAATTGGTCCTATTAGTACCCACCCCAAACTTAATATCTCAAGGCATGCAAATTCTCATTGGGAGCAACATGATAGTGATCACCAAGGAGGTCGCATCAGGAGAGTGGTCTAAGACTGAATCCTACCTTCATAGTTTCACTCTTGGCTCATGGTTGAAATAAGGGGGGAATACCTCATGTGTGCTGAAGGCTCTTTCTCAAAATGAGTTCCACAAGGGCTTATCTGATTGCATAATTATCTTAAGATGAGTAATGGGAGAATAAAACATAAGATAATGTCATGACTAGATGAAATTTTTCATCCTCACAATCCTTGAAGGAAGGCAGGAAATTGATTGGGGGAAAATCAGCAGTGAAAACTTACATCGTTAATTGCTTCATGTGCTAGCTTCTCAAAAGATTTTCATGACTTCATACTTGGAATACACCTTGGAAAACAAAAGACCATTTAGGGGCCTAAAAATTTCCCGAAATGTTTCTCAAGGGCTCCTGCATATGTGAAATATCCACACATAGTCCTATAAGAAATCAATCAAAAATTTGTAGAAGTGAACGATGAGTTCATAATGTATGCTTTTAGACTATCTGAGGGGAATCCACATTCAAGGATGTCTCCACAACTGTTTCTCTAATAAAAATCTATGGATCATATTTCATACAAATTTTAACCTTTTTATATATATGAGTTTCAAGTTTTAAAATTTCTCTGTCGATATTGCCACACTACCTGAGTGATATGATCATGTTGATCAAGCTGTGTAGATAAGTGGTTCATATCAATAGTAAGTTGAGGAATATAAAGAAGAAATTTATTGCTTTCCCTATCTTGTTAGGGATTTTCTCTTGTAAAATTTCTCACGAGGCCGCCAATATGCAAGCTTCCTTATCTCCCATAAACATGCACTCATACACTCCAAGGGAATATTTTGACATCCGAAGTGATCCGGATACTTTTCACCTTCCTGATTTGTATCATATCCCACAACTTAAAGAATTCTGGGTGAACTGTGAAGATGATTTTGAAGTTCAAGAATGTGATCACATAAGGATGACGATTAAGAAAATGAGAAAATTTAATCTTGATTGGTATGAAGATGGTATTCAAGAGAATGACACAAAAATGTATGATCTAGAATACCTGACAGTGAAATCTTCTCCCCTCCCCCAAGTTGTTTGGAGTATTCACGAGTTAGGAGATATTAAGGAGTGCACATAGGCGGTCATCAAAAGGTCAAAAGAATGGTTCAGGAGAAAGATGGTTGCTCCCATCACATCTGGAAACTTTCCTACCATCCAGAGACAAACACTTGACCATTCTTCTTCCAAGGACAAATAAAAAGCTCCTAGATTGGCTCAATCAGGAGAAATCTCGAAGGAAAAAGTAGTATAACTAGAAGCCCCTTGCTACAAAATGTTGCATAAGAAGGTGAGATCAATGGAATATCCTGTGCTTGATTTAGAGAAAGGTGAGATTGACTAGGTCCACCTCTCAGCCCCTCAGAAATCCCTAAGCTTCTCATCTTCCGCTGCTGCACTATCCCTACCTACACAAGATGTTCCTTCCCATTTGGAGCAAGAGGCTGCAATCTTGCCAAATTTTGAGATGAAAACAAATGAAATATTTCTTTGGGTATAAGAGATGATTACAACATAAGTTCACACTATGAAACATGTGACAATTCTTGATTTCTCAAATATCGCCTCAATAGTCAAAGGAAATAAAGGAAAATTGTTTTAAGCAACTTCTCAATTTTTAAGTGGCACCTCGGGTAATCAGTATGTGGAGGTAGTTAGGCTGAAGGTAATCAAGCCCATTTAAGAAATGAGCCAGACTGACTACAAGACAAACACAATTCCCTTGGGCCTAATGACACATGAGTGTGATGTTCATTTGTTTCAGTAGTCTTCCACTCGCCTCCTTGTGAGAAATCAAGTGTACAAGGAGAAGATGGACTAAGCGAAAGACCATATCAAGACCTGCACTTCATACATATAAGTACTCTTGGAAATAAATGAAGAAACATATCTCCCAGCCAAAGAAGTTACTCCCATTAGTAGCTTTGACCTTGAGTCTATCATAATACACAACCATGTAGGGAAGAGCGAATGACAAGTGGGAGAACATGATCTTGGAAAAGGGGAAGGTGTTGCTTCCAGAAATGTTGACATTGTTCAAATACATGAATGCCACAACCATGAAAATAATCAAAACACAAGAAGGGATTGAAGCACATAAATATCACTGGGATCAGGTGTATCCACTGGGCATTGAGATGGGAAAGGTCAAATCATCCCTCATGATAATCAAAGGCTTATTCTCTTTAGAATGAGATGACTTGACTCAAATTTCGGCTCAAAATTTGGTTGCTAGTAAAAAATGAGGCCAAAGATCCGTTCGCATTCAATGTATATACTTTGGAGTCTCTGGCTGAAATGAGTCTTGATACTCAGAATGAAAGAACATAAACTCTCTCAAGGAAAGCTGGCTCAAATCACTGAGTTTTTTTCACGTCCCTCAAGCTAAGAAAGTTGCAGTGGCAAGGTTCAGTAAGTAGTTCAAAGGCATTGAGATTCCTCCTGAAGATCTTTCCAAGAGTCCATCGGTAGCAGAGTCTTCATCAGACTAGTCCTCTTTCTCTTTTCCTTCTCTCTCTCTCTCTCTCTCTCTCTCTCTCCTTCACTCCTTTCATGTTCTATTTCTTCATTTGGGGGGGTGCACTTTTAATTTTTCCTCTTCCTATTTTGTCTTATTCATTTAAATTTGACTATAGTGTAATGTAATAAGTCACCCTTAATTAATAAAAGGGGACTTAATTCTATTCCTAGGAATATGAAAAGTCACATGTTGTAGGGGGAAAATGAAAATTCGTGTGGGGGGTGGATAAAGAGTCTTATAAAGGTTTATAAATTGTAATGTAACCCCCATTCTTAGGGGGTGTGAATTTTGTATGCTCAAGAGTAGAGACTAGTTGTGAAGAAGCAAAAGAGATAGCAAATTTCCTCTATTCTCCTATCATATGTTCTTCCATTCCCTCACTATCTAGAACTTTTCCAAAATCTCAAAGAATAAGAAAGGAGTTTCTTTCTTTTCTTGATAAGAGAATTACTGAAACTTTGTGTTCCTAATTCTACCTTGTCTTGATGCTAGTAACAAAGTTGTTTTCTTTCCATATATGTGTGTTGAAGTAATATGATTAATGTATGCATGAATATGATTTTATATTTGATGTATTAATCCCCATTTCCTTTTTCCCCACTCCCTTTTCTACCTTCTTATAAAATTCTTCCCTTGCAAGTAATTGTAAACTTTTGTTGCAGGTTCAATGGAGTGTTCTTGTTGGATCCCCAACCTTTAGCCCACCGAAAAATTTCACTTTCATTCACGCATAATAAATGGAGTTGCACCATTCAGTAAGAGGGATCTAGAGTCTTAGAACGTTGGCGGATACCCACCAATTTTTCCACTTGACAATTTTTCTTGCCAACACTATGAAAAAAGACAATATGAGAAGTGTTTTTTTTTACATTTTTTTTAAAAATAGAGTAAATTACTCCCAATGAAAAAATGATTCGACTTTAAAGATTATATAGAAGCAAAAAAACTAAATTTTAATTTAACATCTTACAATTATCAGGTAATATAAATTTACCTTTTTAATTTAAAAAAACATATTAGAATATCTTTTATTTATCTTCTAGAAAGGAAAAACATTCTAAAAACATTTTTTTTAACATCCAAAAATAATTTTAAAATGTTCCAAAATATGATATATGAGGAGAAATAATAAATTATTGAAATAATTTCATCAACAATTTTTTTTCTATAAATACTAAAAATTAATAAAATTATTATAACAAATAATATTTGACTATAATGAATATATACAATTTATTAATAATATAAGTTGCTAAATATATATTTTGAATAAAATTTAACTGAGGTTTAATTTTATTTTTTGTAGTTGTAAAATATAACAAAAATGATCTATAAAATATATCAAATTCTAGACATAATTGTATTTTACAACTCATATACAATAATGACTAGTAATTAAGAAAGTTATTTCCACCCATAAATACGAACACAATTATGTCGCCATATTCCTCATTTTCTGGAACAAAATTAGGCATAAAAAACAATGTGATCCATAACGTATATCTCATTGGTTTTTTAAGAAACATTTTCTGTGTAGTGTTACTTCGAGGGACCACACAAACACACTTTGAGTCTATGGTCTGATATCAAATTGGATGGTGTCAGTTGATAGGACCACACAAACACACTCTGCATTTTGCGGTTAAATACGATGGTAAATTTTGGTTTTCTTTGTAGCTCTTGTTCACACTTCCACTCTACCAAAGACATTCAAAATTAGTACAAATATTGATATTAGGAAGGCAATCAAAGAAGTTGTAATAAGAAATTTATTAATAATCTGAGTTGTCACATTTACATTTTGACAACTTAGATTATTAATAAATTAGTATAAGTATTGATATTAGTAGGAACTTATGTTGAGGAAATGAGCCCGGATGTATATATTTTAATGTGGGCGTGCAATGGTTTTTTAACATGCATCTAGAAGAGAAGAACGAGAAAACAATCCCTTCCGATTAAAAAATTCTTCTTAAGAGGAAAGTTATTGTTTTATTATTATCTTAATGTTCTTTTAACCTCTTAATAACAATGATAGATAAAGAATACTAACTAGATAAATGAGGATAATATGGAGGGGAAGATTTGTACATGTAGAAAAGACCAAACAATTGACTTGCTAATATGATTTAGTCTTCAAGAAGAATGCAGAATGCATGCTAAGATCCCAATAAAACTCACGTATACTACACCTTTTCACTGCATTTGGAATTTCTTCTACAAGTTTAAATTAAAATTTTATTAAAAAAATAATCTCGTATCATTTGGATGGTTTGATCTAAATTTATGATTCAAAAAATATTATTCTTACATTATCTCATAGTAAGTTTAGTCGGCAACGGCACACATCTCTCAAATATACAATTATTCTAGCATCAAAAGGTATACATTATAATAGAAATGGTTGATTGATTGTGGAATGAATGCATTTTCTTTCTAGACTTTCCTCTCACCTATTTTGGAGCTTCATAATGTCATATCTTGACATTTCTTTTAAGCTATAAGAGCATTATTCATTCATTATTTAATATTAAATATTTTTTGAATATATCTTGTAACAATACACACGATTTTAATAACATGATACAATTAGTATGACATCCTATATTTGAGGAAACATAAAAAAATTGAAAAATATATTATGAAAATAAAACTACAATGTATAAAAAATCAAAAAATCAATTTCGAGAGCTCTACAGAAATATGCCTTATTCTAAAAATATGTTTCCTCATTAATTTTGACAATTAAAAAATAATTTTTACACTTCAATCATAAAAAATTCTTACTAATCCAAGTGTATCCCACCAATTTAAAATTCATTAAAAAACATATTTGAAGATTATTCTAAGTTTATTTTTTATTTTATTTATAGGTTCTAAGTTCGAACAATATTTGAATAAGTAATTAAGAAATATTGTTGAAAAAATGAGTAAACCCTATTATTATTACGCTGAAGGCGTTCCCCCTATGGGAAAGGGATTTGTGGACATTCACGGGACTATGCTAAATTTGACAGCTGTTTTGATGGTTTAAACAAGTGTTTTGACATTTTAAGTTGTTTTTGTTGTTTTTAGCAGACTGAACTCCAATTGCATGCCCACTTTTAAGGAGTAATTTGTGTAATTTGGGAAACAGAAGCATAAGTAAAGGATTGCCTCATCTATCCGGGGTACGTTGTGTGTCAATTTTGGATAGATTGACTCATATATCTGGGGTGAGATTAATTTCAAGATTTATATAACAAGTGGAGCTTAAGATAGGGTAGAGAGCAAACATTCATCGTTGCAGAGGGTGAATCATGAGCACATGTTGAAATCTTGTCTCATTTCTTCCTCGTTGGAACTGTTTTTCCTTGGTTTATACTTTTTAAAACATGTTAATGGTTGTTTTTGGATAATTTGTGTGTGATTAAATTTGATGGCCGTTTTGATGATTTACAGGAGCGTTTTGATGTTTTAAGTTGTTTTTGTTGTTTCTAGTAGAATGAACTCCAATTACATGCCTTCTTTTGAGGAGAAATTTGTGTAATTTGGGAAACAAAAGTAGAAGTAAAGGATTGACTCATCTATTTGGGGTGCGTTGTGTCAATTTTGGATAGATTGACTTATATATCTGGGGTGAGATTGATTTCAAGATTTATATAACAAGTGGAGCTTAAGATAGGGTAGAGAGAAAATGTTCATCGTTGTGGAGGGTGAATCATGAGCACATGTTGAAATCTTGTCTTGTTTCTTCCTCGTTGGAACCGATTTTCCTTGGTTTATGCTTTTTAGAACATGTTAATGGTTGTTTTTGGATAATTTGTGTGCAATTAAATTTGACAACCGTTTTGATGGTTTAGACGGGCATTTTGGCATTTTAAATTGTTTGTAACAGTTTGAATTCCAATTGCATGCCCACTTTTGAGGAGAAATTTGTGTAATTTGGGAAACAGAAGCATAAGTAAAGGATTGGCTCATCTATTTAGGGTGTGTTGTGTGTTAATTTTGGATAGATTGACTCATATATCCGGGGTGAGATTGATTTCAAGATTTATATAACAAGCGGAGCTTAAGATAGGGCAGAGAACAAATGTTCATCGTTGCAGAGGGTGAATCGTGAGCACATGTTGAAATCTTGTCTCATTTCTTCCTCATTTGAACTGATTTTCCTTGGTTTATAATTTTTAGAACATATTAATGGTTGTTTTTGGATAATTTTGTGTGATTAAATTTGATGGCCTTTTTGATGGTTTAGACGGTCATTTTAACGTTTTAAGTTATTTTTGTTGTTTCTAGCAGACTGAACTCCAATTGCATGCTTGATTTTGAGGAGCAATTTATGTAATTTGGGAAACAAAAGGAGAAGTAAAGGATTGACTCATCTATTTGGGGTGCATTGTGTGTCAATTTTGGATAGATTGACTCATATATCCGGGGTGAGATTGATTTCAAGATTTATATAACAAGAGGAGATTAAGAAAGGGGTAGAAAGAAAACAATCATCATTGTGGAGGGTGAATCATGAACACTGGTTGAAATCTCGTCTCGTTTCTTCCTCGTTGGAACTGATTTTCCTTAGTTTATGCTTTTTAGAACATGTTAATGGTTATTTTTGGATAATTTGTGGACAAGAAAAGGAGATGGAAAATCCAAGGGTTTTCTTCGACATGTTAGCGGGTGGAATGCCGACAGGAAGAATCATGATGGAGTTGTTTTCCGACGTGCCGCTGAAGACACCTAAGAAATTCAGGGAACTATGCATGGGTGAGAAGGGAACATGCAAGTCTGGAAAGCCCTTGCACTTGAAGGGCTCCAATTTTCACCGCATCCGAGCCTTGGAAGAATATACATCATTTACAATAGTTTTTTTATCTAATTTCTTATACTAAGTAGTGCATGCTCCATTTTTTTGGAATATATTGGGTAAAGTGAGGGTTTTAGAAGGTCCCACAACCTTGATACAAAAAGCCCATTAGGCCAGATCTAGCAATAGAATTTTCAAAACAAAAATACCCAAGAGGATTCCAAAAAGGAGAACGAAGAAGAGCCAAGCCGAGAAAAGGAACAATTAAATGAGCTTCTTCAGCTCAGAAACAACATCTTTAGCTCTAGGAGAGCCAGAGTCGTTTGCCAGAAGATCCGCCAACTTGAGAAGCTCCGAACAGTCGTTTGCTAAGGCCGCCCTGGTAGAATTCGTGAAGTCCTCCCAAGCTTTAAGAGCTTTGAAGGCACGCTGCAGTTTACTCAGGATGGAGGAGATGATATCAGCTCTGTTATGGTCATTTTTATCATCAGCGTCAATATCAGCAGTATTAGGGTCCATAACAGGAGTGGAGAGAGGAGTGTCAGCAGTGGAATCTTTGACAGCCGAGGGTTCCTTAGAGCCAGCAGAATGAGAGGAGGGATCCGCCACAAATTGATTGATATCTCCCTGCTCCTCTTCCGAGGAGTCAGGGTACAGTTGAGCAAGCCCCAACAGATCAGCCGCACCAGAGAGGCCAGGGCTGGAGACAGGAGAAGGAGCGCGGCCACAGGCATTAGTATCCTCCAAGAAAAGGCACGAGATGGGCGTAGGAAAAGGGGGGATAGCAGTGGGAATGGAGGCGTCGCGGGGGGGGGGGGGGGGCTCACAATGGCCACGTCGGAATCCGAACCAGAGGATAGGAGCAAGCGGCGACGACGCCGAGAGGAGCGGTGGGAGGAGGAAGAGGGGCGAGAAGGAGGGGAGGGGGAGCGGCGGCGGCGACCCATTTTGGGAGGGAAACGGAGCAGGTCAGTGTGGGAAGCGGCGACGGAGAAAAGCAGATAGAGAAGACCTTGGTGGAGGATGACACCCTCGCCCTCCCGAGCCAGCATAACAGAGTGTTCCAGAGACTGAAAAAGGAAGGCAGCCAAATTGATCTTTCTCCCCCAACGGAGGTGGGAGAGGATGAACAGATGTGGGCCGAAAACCAGACGGTACCTTCCGTCGATGGTGAAGTACCTCATAATGGCTTCCGCCACTCTGTCCCAGGGCGAGGGCAGAGAGTCGCGGGTATAGCCCGACAGATATTTCTTTGGTCTGTCACCCGGGGCGTTGAATTCTTGAATTTCGGCGTGAAGGGAACGCCTGTAGTAAATATCGCCCGCAGCAGGGAGCCCGGTGGCATCAGCGATGGCGTTCGTTGAGATGGTGAACCTAGTGCTGCCAATTTGAACACGTCCTCTCGACCACGAAGCCGTTACAGCATAAGAAACCAGGGCCGAGTAACCAGACATTCTTTCCAGAAAAGTAGAAATCCCATTTTCCACTAAGATGTTCCAAACCTCGCCATCATTCCTAAGCGACTCGCAATTGTCGGGCTCAAGGCGCTTCAATTGCCCCCCCATGAGAAGAAAATTAGAATAGTTACAGAATCGGAGATAGGAGCGAACGAGAGCCAGCCTGAACAGGATACCGGCAATGATATTAAAACCCTTTCGCCACCTCCTCAGATGATTAATGTGTGCATAAAGCTCGTTCGTGCGGGGATTTGCCGCATCATTACTAGGCGCCTTAATCAAGTACCCCGTGTCAAGAGTCATATCAATTAAATTTGCCATATTAACCGCCGCCATTTGAGAAGGCCAAGGCGGGCAAGCCGAGACCCAAGTCAGCTTCTGAGACCACCAGTCAGCAGTGGAGTGTGTCATTTTGAACAATCTGACAAAGGTCATTCGGGAAGTTATCAGTCCAAATTTGCTGATTTTCGATGAGGACACCCATATTAGCAAGAAGATCCGCCGCTTGATTACCTTCCCGGAGGACATGCTGGAATTGGACTTGAAGGAAAGATCTTTGAATATTTCTAATATCAGCAATGATGTTTTTAATCGACCAATGGCCAGGGTCATTGGAGCGGAGGAGGTTTATGATGTTGAGGGAGTCACTTTCCACTTGAAGGGGATCATTGCCCAACTTGATAGTCATCTCAAGACCTTTGAGGATGGCTAAGGCCTCCGCACGATGGTTGGAGCCAAAATTGAAATTATGGGCAGAAGCAGCAACAATTAAACCCGAATAGCAACGGAGAATGGCCCCTCCTCCGGACATACCTGGATTACCTTTCGAAGCGCCATCCGTGTTGAGTTTTCTCCATCCCCTTGGAGGGGGAAGCCAGCAAATCAAATTCCTATCAATATGGGTTTTTTTACAAGGAATGGATAAATACTGCTGCCACTCCAGGGTGTGACAGAACTGAAGTTTTTGCTGATATTTGGACCAAGTGGTCAGGTTGATATTTTCTTGGAGAGCCAGGGCAATCTGAGTAGCCACCTGTCCAGGATTGAGACACTTTTCTTTGAAGATTCTTCTGTTTCTTTCTTTCCATATGCCCCATAAGCCATGCGGGAGGAGGAGTTTCCAAGCCAATTTTAGAATCGGATGAGTGAAGGGAGAGTACCATTGAGAAAGGGTGTCCTGAATGGAATCCGGAAAGATCCAAAAAACACCGAATCTCGAAAGGAGCCACTGCCAAATATCATGCGAGAAAGAGCAATGGACCAAGAGATGTGATGAGGATTCCTCTTCATTGGCACATAGAACACATTTGGTGGGAAGGGAAAAACCCCTTCTCTTCAGGTTCTCCCCAGAAAGGAAAGCATTTTTAGAGGATAGCCAAGAGAAAAAACCAATTTTTGGGGTGATCTCCTTAGGCCAGAATTTTATAAGAGGGGGGCCCACGTCAGCACAATGCATCGAGAGATAAGCAGCCTTAACTGAAAAGGAGCCCGATGTGGAGAGAGTCCAGATAATCTCGTCCTCATTATGGGAATACGGGATGTAAATGGTAGAGAGCAGCTCTCTAAGGGAGGACAGCAGGTTTCTTTGCAGGTCGCTGATATCCTCCCAATCCTTGATATCCCATGAGGGGATGGAATTCACCCTCTGCCAATAACCTGAAGCTAATCTACCATGAATATTGACGATACTTCTCTTGATAGGGTCCCAAGAGGGGTTGAGGTCAAGGGGATCATCACCAATCCAAGTGTCCCTCCAGAAATCAATGAGACGCCCATTCCCGAATCTCCATTTAGTGCCAGCACGAATGATGGGGAGCGAGCTACAAATGGAGTTCCATATGGCGGAGCCTCTAGTGGGGATGGATGTGAGAAAGTCTTCATTGTTTACTAAATACTTAGCACGGAGCAAGTGGGCCCAACAGGAATCGCCTTTAGCCACCTCCCAAGCGAGTTTTGCCAGGAGGGCCCCATTCATCTCCTTCATTTTCCGAAGACCAAGACCACCGTGAACAGTTGGTTTACAAACCTCTTTCCAGGCCACAAGATGGATCCTTTTCTTTTCTTCAGTTCCAGACCACAGAAAGTTCCTTTGAATTTTTTCCACAGCCTCCCTAACAGAGCTGGGAATCTTGAGCATGGACAGGAAGTAAGAAGGAAGATTCTGAAGAGTGGCTTTCACCAGCTGGAGCTTGCCAGCCTGGCTGAGGAGAGCTCCTTTCCAAGCAGCGAGTTTTTTTTGATATCTTTCAATTACCGGATTCCACATAATTTTTGATTGCCTTCCATGGAAGAGGGGGATGCCCAGGTAAGAGGCTGGGAGATCCACAATCGAGCAACCAAAGATATCAGCAATCTTCCTCTGAACTCTGGGGGGCGTGTTGATGAAGGAGATGCTGCTCTTGATGAAGTTGACCGTTTGCTGCGAGGCTGATTGATAAAGAGATAGGATATCCATAATAGCCCTAGCTTCGATAACAGAAGCCAAACTCAGCAATAAGGTGTCGTCAGCGAACTGGCTATGAGTGGCCGAGGGACAGTTAGAGGTGATTTTCATGCCAGAGATGATGGATTGATTTTTTTCCGCATCCAGAGCTCTGCTGAGGGAATCCGCCATAAGAACAAAGAGAAAAGGTGACAGAGGATCGCCTTGCCTGATACCTCTGCTACTTTTGAAGAAACCCGCAGGAATGCCATTGATCAGAATAGAGAAGCAAGGGGTTGAAACACATGAGTAAATCCAGCTACACCATTTTTTGTCGAACCCAAATTTTTCCAAGGTCTTGATTAAGAAAGGCCAGCTGACTCTGTCAAAGGCTTTTTGCATATCCAATTTTAAGATCATACCAGGAGACTTCGCAAGAAGAGCCGAGTGGATGGCCTCATGGACAGTAATTATACCACCTTGAATAAGCCGACCTTTTATGAATCCATTCTGATTGTGGGAGATGAGGTTCGGCATAAGAGGTTTTAGCCTGGAAGCCAGCATCTTAGTGATGATCTTGTAAGACGTGTTGCATAAACTTATGGGCCGAAAATTGGACACCTCCTTGGAATTATGCACTTTTGGGGCCAGGGCCACGAAAGTGGTGTTCCATTCCTTTAGTAGTTTATCATTCATCTGAAATTCATTGACTGCGAGGAAAAGGTCCTGCTTGATGATTTCCCAAAAAACTTGGAAGAAAGCAGCCGGAAAGCCATCCGGACCCGGGGCTTTGTCTCGCTTCATAGCAAAGACAGCTTTATGAATTTCCTCCATAGAAAAAGGCTTGGTAAGATTGTTGTTCATCTCAGGAGAAACCAGATGTGGAATGTGCTGAAGCATTTCATTCATAGATTGTTCCGAAGGGGCCAGATCAGCATGGAGAAGATTTGAGTAGAAGGATATAAGCTCATTGGATATATCAGATTCAGCAGTAAGTAGAGTTCCTGAAGGCGACACCAACTCACGAATCTTATCCCTAGCTTTATGTTTACATGCAGTGATGTGGAAGAATTTGGTATTACGATCACCTTGGTCAAGCCAAAGGGCCCGAGAACGCTGCCTCCAGTAGGTTTCTTCTTCTTTAAGAGTGTTGTGATAATCACTGAGGAGAGAGATTTCCTGTTGGTGAAGATGGTCCAACCTTCCAACAGTCTCAATTTGTTCAGAAATTTTGATCAAGCTCTGAGAAAGATCCTTCTTGCGAACCTTGATGTTACCGAAGACCTTTGACTTCCATATTTTGAGCTGTTTTTTGATTTCTTTGAGTTTGCTGGAAAATCTGAACATATTAGTTCCCTCAATCTCGATATTCCACCAGCTTGCTACCAGGGGGGTCAGATGGTTATTTTCAAGCCAAGCCAGCTCAAATCTGAAGGGAGGGTTCTTGACATTTACCATGTGGTTGGCGCTCAACAGAAGGGGGCTGTGATCAGAGCCAACCCTTGGGAGGGAGCTGAGATAAAAGTCCGGAAAGAGAGAAATCCAATCCAGCGAGCCAAGAGCTCTATCTAATCTGCATTGAATGTGATTCCTGCCCAATCTACGGTTTGACCATGTGTAAGAAGAGCCGTGGAGATCCATATCCAGAAGTGAATTTTCCCTAATGAAATCAGCCAAAGCTTCCATGCTAGCCGGCATAGCAGGCATTCCCCCCTGTTTATCTGAGGGATAAAGAGGACAATTAAGATCACCCATTATAATAATGGGAATTTTACCACAAGTGACGATGAAGTTGGTGATATCCCTCCAAAGTTTTCCTCGATGATTCTCCAAGTTAGGGGCATACACATTGATAGCAATCCAGGAGGAGTCAGCACCAATCTCTTGAAAAAGGATACAAAGAAAATTGGGGTGCTTGAACAGGCAATCCCCTTTAAGAATTCTGGGATTCCACAAGGTACAAAGCCCCCCGGAGTTTCCAGTTGAAGGTTGAGATTCAAAGGCAGCCGCAGGCCAGATTTTATGAAGCCGAACCTCCGTTTTTAGCTTGGTTTCCTGTAACATGATGATATCAGGTGAGTTCTGGAACTTGATGTCTTTGATGATTCTTTGTTTTTGAAGAGAGTTGAGCCCTCTTATATTCCAAGAAATGATCTTCATTTCTTTTGTTTGGGTTTACTCCCCACCACCATGGGGATAGTGCTTTGGGTTCCTTGCGCCACATTTGTAGCAGCTTCTATCTGAAGCTTAACACTGCTTGGAGTTCTGCCTCTAACTTTTTCCAAGCCTATATCTGGTTTCTTGTTGCTGCTTCTAGTGAAACGGTGATTAAAACAATCATCGGTGGAGAGATCCGAGGGAGAGGGGGCAGAATCAGAAACAGGCGGGCAGAGGGGAGGCAGGGTGGGAGGATCAAGGGAAGAGGGGATCGAGGGAAGGGGGGGGATGGGAAGGGGAGCAGGATGCGGCGAAGGGGGAGGGGAGGAGGCAGCCAAAAGGTCCACACCAAGAGATGAAGGGCCGGGAACCGAAGGAGCCAGGGGTGGGGAGAGAGGATGGGGAACAGAGGAGGAGGGAAGGATCTCAGAAGCAGGATCAGTAGAAGGGTTGAATTCTCCATCCTCAAGGAGAGCGAAGGAATTAGATGTGGGAATGATCGGGATCTCAATGGAGGACGATTTAGGAACGGATTTTTTCTTGAATTTTGGGGAGAGGGTTTGGGACAAAGGTTTCGGTTGAGGTTTAGAGGGGCAGCTAGAGGCCCTATGGCCAAGTTTTTTGCAGAAAGAACAAGCTTGAGGAATGTATTCATAGTCAATAGGCTGTTTCCAGTTCCCAAAGTCTGAGATAAGCTCTATGTCCTTTGGCAAGGGGCAACTAATATCAGCATTAACACAGAAACGAGCATGAATAAATCTAGTTTTTGCTTTCGTGGCTTGATCTATAGCAATCAAAGAACCTATAGAAAGAGCAATACCTTCAATAACTGCCGGATGCCAAAACTCCAATGGGAGCCCCGGAAGGCGGACCCAGATTGGGGCTTGGGTCATGGATTCCGTGTGTGGGTTGAAACCAGGAGACCATTTCCTGAGATAAAAACCCCGCCTGCCAAAGAACCACGGACCACCCAGCAGCGCTCTAGCGAAGTCTTCTTTCAAGCTGAAAGAGAATAAGATGAATCCATTTGGCATAGCCGCTATTTCAAGTGCTCCACATGGTTGCCATTTTAAACGAGCCCATTTTTTTATATCCTCCAGTGGGGGCCTAGGGCCCATCAGCGTACCCACCAAGGACAGGTCACGAGAAGCGGCAGCAGCCTCCGTGATATGAGAGGGGATGCGCAGGGAAAAGGACCCTTCTGACAGTGAAGGGGAAAGCTTTTCCGCGCTGTGAGCTGATGTGGAACCCTCCACGACTTTTGACCAAGCGAGAGGCTGTGAGGGAGAGAGAGGCCCTGACAGAGGGGCCCCCCGATCCGGACCAGGAGGGTCCGGCATTAGAAAGGGGACCAGAGACAGCAGGCGGAAGCAGCAGGCGGGAGCAGCCGAGGCGCGGTTTTGTGGAAAGTGATATTATATAATTCCACAAACATTATTAATGTTCACACTAACACATTAATTTCCTAACACTTATGGATGGTGATCACTCCATTGACATAACCCTTCAAGTAGCAGAGAAAGTATGGGTAGAGGTTTTCTTCTACTTGGCTTAGGACAATGTGTTGTTTGAGGGTATTTTGTTAAAGCCCAGTATGGTAACTCTTGGTGCTGAATATAAGGAGAAAAAAACCCCGTAGAAGGTTGTAGAATACACTCTTAAGTTTCTTAAGAGAAGAGTGCCACCAATTATTACTAAAATAATGGTGAGTAATTTAAGTGTTTTCATTTTGGTGCCATCACTTAAAACTTTATACCTTGTAGGATATCATAATCTTTTTTGTTTGTGTTTGCAATGGGTTTTATATGTTTGCATGGGACATAGTTCTTGTTAGGAGGACAATATGAGGTAGAGGCAAACTTGAATTTGATTACAATGAACCAATGTACAAACCCATGGCATATCTTCTTTTCTTAAGTTGGAGCTTTGCAAGACCTATAAGGCTCTTCCAGAGAATGTTGAAGCAACCCAATTAGAACTTCTTATTCAAGCTAGGGATAATTTTCTTTCACCTATGTGGACTGGGATTAATTAGAAATGCATGTAGGGTTAATGTAACACAGGATGTGGTGCAGTCAATTTTATAGAGCACTAAATACAATCCTACCATAAGCATGAAAATACTCTTACATAGGACCGTTTAAACTAATTAGGACACAAATTCAACCAAAATCAAATACTCATGAGGAATACATGTGCTTTAAAGGTTTTCCTAGAGCATATCAATAAATAAAACAACATTAAAACATTGTAAGAGTCCCCATACATGCTAGATAGTATCGAGACTGAATTATGGCATTTTGTCAAACAATTAATGGATTTCTTCAATAGATTATAACAACATTCACAATATGATACAATTGATTAAAAATGAACTTCATCTATGCGCTTATGATATGTAGATATCTTTATACCCAAAGAATACGTTTCTAATGGAAGGTGGGTGCTTATTCAAAACTTACTTTCAGATCATTATCAGTTTATGTTCATATCCTTGTATTTATAGAGAAATTCTAAAAACTGGTATGATTTTGTTATGGAAGATACAATGTTACATTTCGCATATTGTAGAAATGGCTTTTCTAAATATATATTTTTTGGTTCATTATTTGTAACCCTTCTCATGGAGAATTATAATTGCAGCTTATAAATGACATGAACATCCTCACGAAGCATTGAATCTGTTTCACCAAATGCAACCAGCAGGTAGCTAACCTGAATATTAGTTCCCCTTTGCTAGCCCCCTCCATATAGAGCCCCTTGATTGGTTTCTTAATTTCATTATAGCTAGATAGTGATATTGGAGCCTTAACATAAGGCATGAACATCCATCAAAGTATAATGGAAAGTGTATTTTTGTTTGCAAAATTCCTCAAAGAGGTGTGGTCTCATGGAATGATATGATTGTAAGATATGCATAAAATAGCTCTAAAAATGATGCTCTCAAACTCTTTGAGGTAATAAAGTAATTTGGAATGTACCATAACCATTTAAGCTTTTTTTATATATGCTTTCATATTTTGTCTCATTTGCGTTTCATGGAGAGATAATATGTTAAAGCACTTAGTCATTATTTCAATCTACTTTGACAACAACACTTCACATTACTACATTCTTGAGAGTGAGTGTTAGCAAACTTACATGTCTCACTTGCATTTTCCTTCAATTATTACACAATTAACTATTATTTAACATCCCTTCTAATGTACTTTGCAAAATTTGTTTTGGCTTTAATAGAAAATCAAAATTATGAATCACACCCCTTATCATTATCAACTACAAAAGTAATAACTATCCTTTTAAATCTAATAACATATACCATTTGGTGTTCACATTGCATCGTGCACATGTGATTGCTAGTAAAATAGTAACTATGAAAAAAATGGAGACATACCATCTCGCACTTTTAGCATAACATGATTATTAATAACAAATTTGTAGCTAAAATACTTGATAAATTGTATGAATATGTTTTTATAATTCATAAAGCTCGGAAAAATATTGTTTGGGTAAAGTGGGATCCAAACTACAGTGTATGGATATGATATTAAAATTTCATTATTTTCTTCTCTATAAAGACAAGAAAAAATTGTTAGTATCGGTCAAATGGATGCCAAATTTAAATTCAAAACTAAAATTCAACACCATCAGAGTCATTATAACTCACATCCAACACTCATATTCAATATAGATAAAATAACCCTATATATATAACACTATTCATTAGAATTATTGTGAATTATCTTAAGAATGTGTCGTGAGTTCTAAGAATCTCTTTGGCCATGGTAGGAGAGGATTCGTAGAAGGGATTTGTATTTTATTACAAGGGATCCCAAAGACTGATGAGGTAGGTCTCCCAAGTGATGAAGCTTTGCCAACAAAAGCCATGGACATGGTCATGGGACCAATGAGGTATATTTTCTTGTAAAAAATATATTTTTCTTCCGTTTGATGTTAAAGAATCTTGTATTACTTTTGGAAATTTATACATATTCCTGCAATGGCCTAGAGGATTCTTGCCGAGAAATTCTGATCTATATTCTTCTCATAATCAATTACTGGAAGTTGCATTGCGTAGAGAAAAAATTAGAGATTTCCGGCGGTATCTTGTTTACAGAAAATGAAGCACATATATAGAAGTTATAGGCTGCTGAATTTTTTGGCCAACTGGTAAAAATCAAGACTACATGGAGGTGACACATGTGCACATCCACGAAGTGGACCAATGAAATTGTGAAATGTGGCACAATGGATATGAAGTAAAAATTTTGGTTTATAATGCCAATATTTGACACTCGATTGCGAACAAGTAGGCCCCGTTTTTTGTTGACTAGGGGCCCTCAACTAGGTTCTACACACTTGATTATGAAGGGGTGCCTTGGCCTCTATTATTCATATTAACATTGAAAATATTATGTGTATATATGCTCTTTATTGTAATAACAAGGTCAATTTGGGGCTAGTCATATTGCATTGTAAATATTGCATTGGTGGCTTGGTGGACAACCCGACTCGACGGACCGAGTTGACCTACCCACCGACCTCACCTCCTTAACCACCTAGCTCATTTCTTTCATGCAACTACCATATCCTTACTCTTTTCCAACATATCGTCTATCTCCTAACAAACCCACCTTATCTCTTTATCCCTCTATGTAGCCTGCACACTAAGCATTGAGCTCTAAGCAACCAATGTAGCATATAACAAACCGGCCTCATGGCAAACTTAGTGCATTTACAAGTGGCCAAAAAATTGGCTCACAAGCCAATTAAAAAATGCCAATGCCGCCCTTTTAAACAATAAAATAACCTACCCCGCACCCAATGTGGGGTATTTACCCACAAAGGAAAATGAAATGTGCATAAGAGGGCTCGAACATACGTGGGGCGGGTAAAAGGATATGGGCTTGGCCAATGCACCCGGAGGTCTAAATAATATAAAGTGAGGTCATATGCTATTTGGAGGGCAATATTAGCAGACTGTATAAATTTTAAAAAGCTTATTATGAGAGCTAGGAGGGGAAATTTGAGAAAATTCCAAAAGAGACTAGGCTTAAAATTTCAAGGAGATTATAGTGGAAATTGGAGAAGTTTTGAAGATGTCTTATTAAAGTATTGTAAGTGTATTAAGGAATTATTTTAATAGATTGGTCACATTTATATGGACCCGGAGACATAGGCTCAAATGGCAAACTCTGTTATCCATTGCAGTGACTCTATTTCTCTGTTTAGTCTGGTTTATTCTCTGATTTACATAGTACACACAGTAGTTTAATTTTAATTTAAATTACAAGAAATTCGTAATGTTAGTTTTAATCAAATAAATAATTTTAAAAGAAAATTTGGTGAATGGTTTTTGCAATTTTCTCATGATTTTGAATCATGCAATATTTTTCCTAAGTTAGACAAATTGTAGTGCCCCTTCTAAATTTACTTTACCATCCCTGTTTGTGAAACCTTTTGGATTGGTGTAGTTGTTGTGGCCATTTTTTTGTGGGGTGAATAACTAGAACCCGTTCCTACTCGAGAGAGATTCAAAAACTTTCATAATTGCATTCAATGCATTCCAAGATGATATTTTGTGTTGACCATGTCACGATCATCATTAGATATTAATCAAATTATAAATGCCTCACCAAACATTGACCATGTTTTGAGTTTGTTCGTTATGTTTTAGACCTTCAGGATGTGAACACCTTCTAAGTGCAAATGGAATTTTATAATAATAAAAGTAATTTGGAATACTTACTTTTAAAAAAATGGAATTAAAATTATTAAAATAATAAAAGGATTGTTTTAAATACTAAAGCATTAAAAATGAAATGTATGTAAAGGATTACATTGACTAGTTACAAGCTCAGGGGATATAGTGGGTGTGCCTCTCTACACTTCTCTTTCCAGTGGCGTCGGATCACCCAAAAAAATAGAACAATACAAAGATCTCTTCACACAATTCCGTAGAAGCGGTTAAATTTGGAGGACACAACGCATTGCCTCCCTATACTTCTTCAGCCAAGGTGGTGTGAGATCGCCCAAAAAACTCACGATAGTACATGATATCCTTCTATACTCTTTTTCTCGACATGGATCAGGTGCACATGTTCCATTTACACTTTTATTCAAACGTAATTTACATTTGCATACTTTACACATGCATATTTTACACAACGTTTTTACATACACACATATTTGACTACTTGATCATTTTCTCCTTGTAGGTTTGGCCGTATGAGAAAAAAGTAGTCAAATTGGGGGCAACAATAATAAAAACAATGACAACAACAATGACAATGATAACACACCGCTACAGGAACTTTCCTTTACTAACCATGTAGGTACACAACACACAACAACAACTACACATACGTTCCGCCCTAGGTTCACTCTCATAAATTTTTATGCGCATTTTTCATCTTTAGAATCCACGCTCCTTCACATTTTTATTTTTAACATTCCACACTTTAGTCGAGTCCATCAACATGTCTTCTACTACAATATACATGGATATCAGGTACACGTCTCTATCTACTTTATGTTACCGAGCATTCTGCTCACCAACATAAAGTGGGGGAAAAATGTAAACACAAAATTATGCACTTTAGACATTATTTAGCCCTGTCTTATACTACTATTTATAAGGTTCTCAAGTGAATAAATTACTAATTAATCCCACATTTTGGCCATCTTTATTTTATATTTTATTTTGTAGTTCCCATGTATTTTCTAGCACTTATCCGTCCATTTTGCAATTTCCCTATCATTGTAGCCCAAAATTAGGGTGCCCCTGCCTGTACTGGGGTGCCTCGGGGCACCTTGGTCCCACTCTGGGTTCCTTGATCTATGCACATCCTTTCTCACTTCTTTCTAGGGATTTTATAGCCATTTTTCATCCTTATCCTTTTCCTAGTTGGCCTTGTCGGGATTAATTATGAAATTAAGCTTGAGATCCCTATAAATATAAAGTTATAAGACCATAATGAGGGTCCTAGTGTCACATACTACTATCACTCCATCTAGAGTTGCTTCCATTACATCACTTTCATCCACATAATGTCATTCATCAAGGCTATGAGATCTGGATCATGCACACTACATAGGGGGATGGATTCTATTCTATTCCATGCACACATGATATTTATATTTTTTGTAGTTACTATCATTTTCTATTTCACAAAGTGTGACTGACACAAGAGCACATAGGGCACTACATGCACACACTCTTCAAAACTACATCTGGATCTAAATGTAGTGCAACGCTCAATGATAATTTCACTAGTTTGGCGGTTGAGGCTAGTCCAACCCATTCATTTACATATTTATTTTTTCTATGGTTTGATACTTCCTTTTTTATTACAGGTCATCATACAACTCATCCAATGAATCCATTGCGAGAGACATGCAGCGCTCTGAACCAAATTGCAACCATATGAGGACAAATCAGAGCGCCCAAACTACAGACCAGGGTGCCCCGGGGTGCCTAAGTACCCTCCCAGGTGCCTCAATCATTTCAGAACCTCTAGATATGTCCTCCACAGGGTATTTGAGTGTTCATCCATAGTTATGGAATCTGTAATCAGACTTGCGACATTGTGCGACAACCATCTTTAATCACCTAAGTCATATTTCTTCCTTTACTAGCACATTTAGGGTTTTATTTCACTTAGAGTAAATAGTTACATTTATTCTATACTATTTTAGTTTATTTATACAATGTTTTAGTCCTCCTAATTATATTAACATTAATACCTTATACCTCCATTTAGGTTATATTTTTGTTAATCAAATGGAGAAGTCAAGTTTGACCATGTTCCCTGGTGACATAGAATGTCACTTCCACCTTTAAAAAAAATTTAGATGATCATTTTATCAATTTATGGCACACGTTTCGAAGCTCATTTTCTATTTTTGTAGCTTGGGATGGTTTTGGTTTTGGCTCACGGTTTAGGGGACCATTTTGGGAAATGGATTTCTACCACCACATAACTCTAGAGTTTCACCATGAAAATTACAATAAACATTTAGTTCTGAGAAAAATACTTTGAAAGTTAGTTTTTCAAGTAGGTTTTATAGGTTACTAGTCAATCGGTGGCATGGGCAATGCATTTAGGATAATTAGCTCAAGAGATGTATGTGTAGATTGAACCCTATCTGCTAGAATCGAGTTATGCCAATTTTGATGGTTTCTATGTATATGGGGGAAGTAATAGAATGGGTGTTTGAGTCTTATAAATTGGTTTGATAACTCTATTTTGTATCAAATTAGGATAACTTGGTATTTTTTATCCATTCAATGGGTTGTTTCCATGTAAAATCATATAAAATTTCACCGAAAAACTCATCTGGGAGCTCCAGTTATCACCTTTGAAATTTGGCCTCCTGGGGTTGGTTGGCTAGAGGTTGGATGGGTCATTGGGTTGGATGCCTAGGGGTTGGTCGGCTAGGGGTTGTACACCTAAGGGTTGGTCGGGTCACATTTTTCGACGCGTAAGAATAATTTTTGATGCCTGTTGCACCTGTCACACTTGCACGACACCCAGGTTGTACGATACGGCTAGGTTGGACGGGTCATAGGGGTTGGACGCTTGGGGGTTGGTCGGCTAGGGGTTGGATGCTTAAGGGTTGGTTGGGTCAGATTTTTTGACACGTAAGAATAGTTTTTGATGCACGTTGCACCCGTCACACTTGCACGACACCCAGGTCAGACGGGTCACATGGTTGGGTAGCTCACAGGTCCCAACAACTCAACAATTAGATTTTAATGTGGTATGAAACCCATGTCATCTGATAGAAGTACCCTCGGGAAGAGAATTTTTATGGGTGCCCACACCTCTTTAATGATTTTTGGTGAGATATTGCTTATATATTATAAAATCAGCCTCATTTTTAAGGGAGACATTCTAGGAACTGGGAAACCTCTTGCAAAATTTTCCTTCGACTCCATTTGAGCTGTAAGCCTTCTCCTACGCCTGACAAGTGTATTTATACCTTGAAGCAAAAAAATTGTGTTTTGTGATGTTTCTTCAATCCTAACTCATTTTTATTGTATTTTCTTGCCTCTCCATTTTGTGTTTGTTTTATGTGCATGTTTTTTCACTTGCAGGTTCATGATGTTGTGTTTCATGGAGTTTTGATGGTAGATTAGGATCTAGGTATGTGTCACATCAGTCTGACCTCCCTCAGCCACTTTTTCCCTATTTCATCCTCACTCAATAGAGTATCTCGCCCCTTTTCTTGGTGCTATCACCTTGTTAGTGTAGGATTTCCTATTTCACACATTTTCTCTCTCCTTGTCTCCTTGGCATTGTTAGGATAGGTGTAGTTAGGCATCTTTTCTGCATTAGGAGTATTTTAGCATTAGGATTAGGTAGAGGAAGTCGGCCTTCTCTAGAGGACCATCTCGAGTTTGCAAGTCCCACATCTTGAGAGATGGTCCCATGTTATGCAGATTACATCGGATGCCCCATTCAAAATCAGGCCATTCGAGGGCTGTTGTAATTTTTCATTAACACCCACCTCGCAATTAGAGAGTCTCCTTACTAAAATTGATTTTGAACTCTTTTTAGGATTGGTTTTTCTCATAGATAAAACCCTCCAAATCTAAAATAATTAAATAATTCTCTTGGCCAACTACACATAAGTAATTTTTCTTTATTGTCCGTAATTTGATATTAACGAATTCAAATAATCAAAGTTTCAGTATGTTAGCACTTACTTATTGAGACTTTGTCTTGGATTCCCTCACACTCCCCCTTTATAGGTTCTTGTAATCTATATAAAAAATAGTAATCAATTCAAAATAAATTTTAAGTCGATGTAAAAAAATACGTGAAATAACTCACTTTTAAACAATATTGCATAGATGTAGTTTTATATTAGCAACCAACAGGTGTAAAGCTATTAATGCTTGGACTATGTTTGGGTTGAAAGTATATCCAATTGTATAGAAGTAAAATTTTTTATTGTCCACAAATAAATATTAACCAATGAACCAAAAATTTACTCAATTTAAAATAAATCTAAGTAAAAGATGCATGTTAGCGATGCTAGGGCAATACATATTACAAATAAACTACTTCGCTATAGGTTCCTTCAATTATGAGGGTATTATAAATGGTTTTCTTTATAATTGTATATGACTATCATACCATTTTCCATCTGCGAGTTTTTGCGTGACGTGCCAAAAACCTCCCCATTTGGCATCAAATCTGAAAAAAATTTAAGTTATTATTAAAAATATGTGAACAATGACAATCGAAAACATCTTATAGAGATAAATTTATAAAATGAGTATTTCCCACTCACTTTTTATAGATTCATTGGATGGCTGGTTAGTGACATCTGGGACAACAAGTTGAATTGGTTCCGACATGCTAAGATCAACAACATTTCCTCTATTTTTAATTGGAGAGGAAGAGATGGTTTCTTCCTCTATTATTTGGTTGCCTGCATAAATATTGTATGTATGAGTTCAAATGCATTAAACTAATAGAATTTTTTTAAGTGATCTTAATCAACATACCTTTTTTCAAATGAAAATAGTAATGTTGTAAAAAAATTTCTTGATCATGCGATTCAACAATAAAAACCACAGATAGACCTGAGTCAACCAAAGCATGCACTGCAACACTATAACTGGAGAGTTGTCGGAAGCATGTCAAGTAAACATATGGGACCAAAAAAATAAGATCTCTTGTAAAGAAAAGGATTTTTCTTTCCTCGTAGGCCAATTTTGTTTGCAGTCACCATTTGCTGCAGAAATTGATCCATCCAATCCATGGTGATTTCTGCTATATCCCCATCATCAACATCACAATTGTGCACATCAGTTATTGTGTACATAAGAAACAAGCTCTTAAATTTTCCACTATTTTCATAAAATATGTAAAAACCTTCCATAATTGATTCCCCCTTGTTTTTGACTTTTGCATGTATTTTTTTATGTGCCTCTTAACATTTTTGAAGAATAGTAGGTAAGAGCACAATAATTACAGAATTTAGCATACTAGATCCAACAACTGTAAGCAGGTCCATTATTGCATCGAAAGTGAGTATACGAGATAAATTGTAGAAATCTGTGATCACGAATTCTGCATTGAATCGATTTGTTGATGGAATAGAAGATATTGTTGATAGAAGCTGGAAGGGATATACACATTGACAGGTAAAGTATTCGGTGTCTTTCATCCTTACTAGAATATTTCCTTTCATTCCAATCACGCAGTTGTCTATAATTGCTTGAGCTACAATTGGGAGAACCTCTTCCACTTCAGCATCAAATTTTCTTTTTGCCAATTTTTCACTTCCTCCAGAATCAACTTTTATTTTTCCGTTAGTTTCTTCTCCAAAAAGTACACAAATTGGTGATAGTGACATTCATGCACACCATACTTTTCAAAAATATTTTTTCTTGTGCATTCTACTAATACACGATTACATGGATGTTTACTTTTCATATATTTTAGAATTTTTTCTCTCATCCTTCTGTCATCTTTTACTCTTTGGTAGTAAGTATCTAAAGTCTCTGTTATGATGCCTACTTCAATAGAGCGAGTTATCCATACTTTCCTTGCTTGCACTTTATCTAGTAAAATTGATATCTCCTCATCGGTCATTCCTCTTGCAGGCTTGAAGTAATTTTCCATGAACCTTTCCAATGAATTTGGTTGAATGTTAGGTTGATTATCCTTAAAAAGAGAACAAGCCAGCCCACCGGATTTAAATAACTCAATGGTTGTTATCAATTTTGTCCATATGTCCTTAGGTAAATATAGAAATGTCATTTTGTCATGAAGGGTCTCTGTCTTAGACACTTTGAAAATAACAAGACATTGCATCTTTAAACACTACATTGAAAGATGAAATAGTATAGTTATTTTCTGCATATTACAAAATTAAATTTTAAGAACACATGTGCTAAAATTAAGTTTCGTTACCTTCAAATCGTCTGACTTTGTGTCTCCCACTATGGGCCTCTGAGTACATCTTAGGGATATCCAAATCATTCAAGCCTTATAGAGTACATCAATAAAATTGGTATCAATCCAATTTTTGTTTACATCGTTTTGTTGCTGGAAAATTTTAACAATGACTTCGTAAGGAGCATGTCAAGACATAATGCAAGCCTTTCTAAATTGCATTTTAGTATGTAATGAATTGTATTTTATTTCATCCAAAAAAATTTTATGGGCACAAATGGTATGTTGATCGTCAAGAATGTAGAAGTGCACTTCATCCCTTTTTAGGTCATCTGGATCCTCGAGTTGCAAAAGTTCCTTTGTAGAAGGTAAAAAGGGAAGAATAAGTTCATCCCTTAGTGTAGGAGTAACATTAATCAAAATTGAATAGAAAATAAGGTCAACATTCTCATCATGTACAACACGTAATTGATATTCTCGAGGTGCCAAATGGCACCTATAAGCTTCAATTGGAAAAGCATCACCATTGAACAATTTTTTTTTTAATTGTTCAACATTTGAAGTTTCTGTTTACTCAAATATACTGGTTGCTTTCTTCAACAACAAAGCTGATTTCTTATTATTTTAAAGCCCTTGCAACTTTACTTAGATGGATCTATCTCTAATTTAGACAAATAATATCTCCTCCATGTTGTAAATAGCTTTACATGTTTCGGTGGAGAAAGATTTTTTTTCCTATTCATATAATGACAAAAAGAAGAGGTATCCTCACTTCTATACAAATGTTTGAATACCAAATTAATGTTATTATGAAATTCAAGGGTATTTTCATAGCCTGTTTGTCTGACTGCATGAAATTTCCCAAATTCCAACCATATTTAAGACAAGAGAACGCCTTATTTTCTTTAGAAGCCTTCATTTCCAATTTCTTGAACAATGAAACTTCCAACTCCATGTCAATAATAAGGCACTTATTCAGTTTGACATCAATGCATTCAACCTAAATGCACAATGTTTTCTCATCAATAAATTTTAAATTTAGTACCATATCGAATTCTTTGACAATGTCCTCATGAAAAAAAATAACCATAGATCACCGTGGTAATTTTCCGGGGAATGTATTTTTAAAAACCAGTCATCGTCTCTCTTATTCCAATCCTCTGCTCCTTCAATCAAAGAAATTTTCATGAACAGAGTGCAGCCTATGGAATATATATTACTTGACAAAAGGAATTAAACAAATTAATAATTCAAAGTAATTGAAAAGGATAAATACTGTTTCTCAATAGTGCAATAACAACGAGATGTTGTATCTTAATGTCGTTATTTTCATAGAGTAAAAGTCAATATGAATAAATATTTATAGCATAATGGTCACCATACATACTCCAACCCTTCTTTAGTTATTAAAAATAAGAAATCATTAATAAAACAATTTGTTATGCATTGCACTAAGCAATGTAAACAATTAGTTGCTATTAAATTTGGTTTGTTTCAAGTAGTGAGTTTTTTGCTAGAAGTGAAGACTAACAACCGCTAGTATCTATATATTCCCATCACTGTAAAAAACATATTTGAGTTACATCAACATCAAGATAGTATGTTAGGCTAGGAATAACATGTAATAGACTTTGAATATTCTTGTGTTAATTACGTGTATTAAAAAAAGTGGTAAATATTTTTAATTACGTGTATTCATGAATGTGGTAAATATATTTCTTGTCTTTGAATATTAGTTGTCTTCTCTTGTCTTGGAACATCAAAGAAATGAAAATTCTTGGTGACCACCAAGGTATCAATGAAAAATTTTAGCGATTGCTAAGTATTTAATCAATGAAAAATTCACTGTCTACATTATCGACAAATATAAGTGTTGGAGAATAATAATAGAAGTACATATTTTTAACATGAAGATGTATCTTGTTCATCTTGGCCCTGTATATTTTTAGAAATTACGTGTTAAACAAAATAGTCCGTAACAATTTACTAAACATCGAGGGCCAAGATGTACACAAACCTTGCTCAGGAATAAAGGATTAGAGGGCGTGAAGAGCAATGCTTGTTTTATGTTTACCAATTATTCATTGATGAGAAGGCTAGTGGCCGCTAGCCTCTACAATATTGGGGAACCCATTTTAATGATGAAAAAAACAATATCAACAAATTTTTTGTCAATGTTTGTAATTATTTTATATTAGCTGGACTATCCCTAGCAGAGCCAAGTCCTTGAATACATATCTTTGAGAACGCTGACACCTTATGTAGCTCTGATTTGATATTTTGTGCATAAAATGTAATCCATATATTTTCATATAAATAAAAATTCTTTACAACCGGTAAGCGTCGTTAGTTGATGAAAGGTAAGCGTTATTAGTTAAGGATGGTAATAAAGATGGACACATAGTTAGGAAAGTTTAGATCATAGTAGAGGAAATGAGCTAGTTATCGTGAATCATAATGTAAGAGGTTGCTAGAGCCAATTAACAATCATATTTTTTTTTAAAAAATACCCTTTAATAGTTCATGATTTTTTTAATATGCAGATTTTCTTTTAGACATTTAAATTATGTGGAGAACATATTTTTAAGGGATTTAAAATAAGTACTTTTGAGTACAAAGGAATTTAAGGAAACCTATTACTTTATAATAAAATCACTTTTTATGGGTTGTCTATGTGGTACCATTTAATTGGATAATTTATTGATGAGACTTACTTTATTGGTTAGTTTTTATTTAATTTTTAACTTGAATTAAAGCAACTAATGGTAGCCGCGAAAAAATAATGGGTGACTAATGACTAGAAATTTAGTAAAATTTTAAATGTATAAATCAGTAAGTTTAAGCACAGGAACTATATTTGTCCCTGACTAATGACTCGAATAATAGTGAATTAATTATTAGAGCCATCTCAAATATTAAAATGCCATCATTAAAGCGTAGACAAATAAGATTTGCAATAAATATCTTGATTGGATGAACTCATCACCTTTTCCAATAAACCTTGATATTAAAGCCGCTCACAAGCTTTTATTAATTTCAAACATGTGATGGCATATTCACTCCGGGGGGCACGGTTAGAGCTCCGTTATTTTTCAAAATTTAAAATTTATGTATTATAAAAATCATAAAAAAACTTGCTAAAAAAATCTAAAAAAAATCCTATCCCAAACTAGATTTTCCTATCTATCTTTCTACCAAAGGATTTTCAAAAATAGTAAATAGTGCTCAAAAAATGATGGGGGGCATGAAAGACTGTCTACTATGTTTTTTAACAAAAACAAGAGCAACTGTCGGTATTTTAGTTATTTGACCCACTTAAACTTAACCATTTTAAAAAAAAATAGTAGCTTAGAAACTAGAATCAAAATGCTACGATTCACGTTCTTACAACATATTCCAATTTTTAGTGTAACTATTTTAAATAACTCGTACAAGTTGAAGATTTTTTAGTTTTCAGAAAAAAGTGTCCACTTAAGACCCCCTTTTAGCCCCTCAGATTAGTGCACTTATCCGTTAATGAAATGGTATGCAAGAAATCAAGAAACTCCAAAATATGTGAGGGTTTAAGGCTACTTCCTATGTGTGATGATGATGAAGATGAGATATGGGCACAAAGATCCTCTCCACGACAAGCTAGATAACCTGTACAACAAAGGGAAAACTAGACAAGAAAATGACTAATAGATTAAATGGTGGGATGCATAACAAATTTAGGCCTGATAAGTGATAAAATTCCCAGGGAGGATGTCAAACCATGTGATTACAATATTGATTGAAAATAATACATAAATGACAAGCATGAGATAATCATAACATAATAGAGATCAAAGATATACTAGATATGCTAAGATAAATATTTGATAACGATAAAAAGATGCAAACGTGGCAGGGTCAATGGTGACTTGAGACAAACAGTGCTAGTCGACAAAGATTGTAGCAGATCAGATCAAAAGATGTGAAAAAATTTAATCTGGGACTAATTCTGAGATTTTGAAGATGTATGAGATATAATGTAGAGGCACTAGAAACATAAAGGATGCAAATTACATACATATAGATAAGAATATAATGGATGCACTATTGAATTATGGTGCATTGGTCCTATCATTGATGTCAGGTGGCATCGATGGTAAAGGTGTGAGTGGTGAAGTGAGGATCAGTCACGAGCATGAAGGTTGATTGGTAGTGCCTTCTCAATGGTGGTTGGTGCCTTCTAATTGGTGGTTGGTGTTCATAGAGTGGTTTCGGATGATTTCAAGGTGCTACAAGATTGGTCTGTGAGTTTGGTGCCCATTGGAGGTATGGATATGGTTGGTGTGCTTTTTTAAGGTTTCCCATAGGTCTGAAATGGTACTTCAAGGATGTGCAAGGGCCTCTAGGGTGATCATTAGACCAGGTGTTGTAAGTCACAGTTTGAACTAGCCCATTTAGACCTAGTTCTAGAGCCTAATGAGGTGTAAGAGCTCAAATAAGGCCATAAAAATCCTATGTAAGCATGGTAGAAGCCTATGACCACTTACAAGAGCACTTATGAGCATCTACAGGTCATTTTTTATCCTTTTGAGCCAAATTTGATGTTTACGCTAAAACTGCCTTTGAGAAATAATAGTGCAAGCTTAGGAAAGTGAGATTGGTCTGGATTGTACATGATAATTTATGAGTAACCAATCTATGTAGAATGTAGATGGAGGTGTTGTAGTGTTCTAGGTCAAGTTTCACCAAATTTTGAAGAGGATTTTTTATGATATTCAAGTTTTACCAAAACTGGGTAAAGTGAAAATGGATAAAATAGTGAACTACCTTCTTAGCACTCAAACAAAACTTTCATGCCTCCTTCAAATAAATAATAAGAGGATTTTTTAAGAGAAATACAAGACTGAAATTTTGCCAAATGTTTGAGGTTAAATGGTTAAGGAACAAAAAAGTTCTATTCATTTTTCTATTAGTGATCTCACACTCTCCATACCTCCTTCTTAAAGTGATAGGCATAAAAGTAACTTATTTGTCTCCAAATAAAATTTTCAAGTTGGTACAACCTATCAGGAGTGTAGAATACTTTTCCTAGTTCAAAATGGTGGCATCCTTATTCCTCATGGTTGAATTTTCTGTACAGGTTTCATTTTGTTTTGTAAGGTTTTAACACTACAATGCTATTTTGTAGAGTTCAAGATGAATCATTTGATGTGAAAAAATGTATGTGGTGTGGTCTTATGTGCCATGAAAATATTTGAGAAATTTCACTATATATTTAGTGTGATTTCAATCAAATTTCCTTCCTTACCACTAAAAGGCTTTTTAAACAAACCTATCATGGTGCTTGAAGAAATAGTTTGTGTATAAACATGATTTTGAGTTAAGAAATGGACATGAATGCCCTCTACAGGTTATATATGATGTTTGGAAGCTCATCATTTATTTTTTTAATTGATATAAATTCATAGTGCTCATTGATCCTCAACTGTTGAAGTGATTTGTTGAAGGAATTGTCAAAAAGGACTGAAACTAATTTATATCTGCAGAGATCACATCATAGTTCATACTCTAAAGAATTTGGAGATGGTGTAGGAACATCATTTGAAGTTTTGATGAAAATTTTTGGTCATGTGAGTGAAGATGTGATTATAATAAGGGTCCAAGTTAAGACTCATGAATTGCTTCATGAAACCCTACACACAGTCCCAAAATTGCATGTTCTTCATGTCAATACTGTTTGAGCTGGTGATTGCTCTTAAAATGGTGAGTGAATTAAAATTTTTTTTATTTTAGAAATATGCCTTAGATGTTTTGAACAAAGGGTTGTTTAAGAAGGCCACTCTTTTCTTGAAGACAAGGTTTAGTCTTTTGTAACAGTCAAGTAGGACTCTGTTTGTGCCTTAAACAATGAAGTTATCCTTGCACCTAATGAAAAGGAAGATTGTGAGATTGGATTTAGGACCTCTAATGAAGTTTTCATACAATTATACTGACATAAAAATTAAGAACAAATTCTTGAGAGACTTCAAATGTGTAACTAAGGTTTGAGACTTAAAACCCTAATTAAACAAATCCTTAAAGATCAAACAAGTTTGACTGTGTTGACATGATACCAGAAAAAATATGAACCTGGTAAGTTGTGAAAAGCAAGTATCCTCCTTGAATTATGTTCTTTAATTCATACTTTACTAATTTTGGCATAGTTTGATTCAAAATATTGAAGATACGATGCTGTACATGCAAATAAGGGATCTTCTTGGTAAAACACATACTCTATGAAGAGGGTAAGAATACTCTACCTCGTTTGATAGTTCAAAAGTGAATAACAAACCTTATACACATTTTCAAAGCTTAGATAGGTTCTTGAAATATCTTATTTGTGTCAAGTCAAGATACTCCATCACTATCATGTAGACTTTTATGTCAGTGAAGTTGAAGTGTTGAAGAAACTATGAACAAAGAACTTCATGCCCTGTTTGGTTAGTTTACAAGCTCTTGGGTTTCAATACCTAGATTAGATGTGATAACAAGTAATTTTCTTTCTCTTGTTTCAGAAATATGATGACTAGCACAAAAACCTAATGCACTCATGTGTGTCTTTATGACTTGTGAAGACTAAATGGTGAAAAATAATATATGGAGTTCATAAAGAATATTTGGTGCTCTAGTAACATATGTACATGATAATGACATCTAGGTTGAAGCCCTAAATTTTTTTGTTAGAGAAGAGTTGAACGTTACAAAGAGGATAGTTTGTATGGGTCAGAGGAATGATTTATTCTATCATATGTGTTTGAATTTCTCATTGGCTTTCAGTTGAGCTAGTTGAATCTTGATAGACCTAATAGCTTGGGTAAGTAACTAAAAATGATAAGATGTTGTTAGGAAATCAAAAGGTAGTTTTTGTATGAATACTTGTCATCTCCTTTCACGAATGGAATAGTAGTAATTTGAAAAGACTTGGAATTTTAAGAGAAAAGGTCCTTCTTCAAGTGTTATTCTTATTTTATAAGAAGTTATTTTTTTGTATGGAGTAGTTTTTGAAGCTTTAGAGAGCTTTGTTGATGTATGTATAAAGTAGATGAGCATATGGAAGAGATAGGTGTTATTAGGGTGGTGATAAGGAGATGAAATCAGTATAGAGATCCATAAGATTGGGAGAGGATTATCTTTATGAAGAAGAGAACATGATTAAGGGTGAAAAAAAGAGACGATAAGTGCATTAAGAGGAGAGTGAATATGAAATAGTTGGTGAAGCAATGAAGAGCCGATTATTGAGAGAAGTCTTATAATGAATCAATAATGTCAGTTGAGTGTAGATGAATGTGCATAAGAATGAGGTGTTGATAACCATTCTTTGAAGGATCTTGAAACCATGAAACACATACGGACTAATGTGAACATCATGATTGAAATACTGCAGTAAATTGAGCACACGTGAAGTAGGTGTTTATTTGTGTGATTCAATGTGTTAGATCATGATATGAATGTGTGGGTAAAATCAACCTTGTATAATAGATCTTTGTTGTTGATTAGGTGATCAAAGGAGAGGGGAATTAGGAGGATAACTGAGAAAAAGAATGAGCTTATATAGTGGTCATAATATGTCGTGTGAGATGAAAAAATCGGAGTGATAAAAACCATACATAATTCTAAGTAGTAGCTTAGCAACTGGGGATTTGAAACTTCCTTGCAAGTTGAAGATTACAAAAGGTCAGTAATTGCTTGACTAAATTTGGGATTTGAAGCTTCCATGCAAGTAGAATTTTGCTAAATATCAAGTAGTTTCTTGGTTAAATTTTGGAGTTGTGGCTCCATGTTGAGTTGATTCTCAACTGTGAGATCATTGTAATCTTTACGGGAAATCCTTTTCCATGTTAGTGCTTTAATTTTAGTGGGTTTTTCTTCCTTGAATGGTTTCCCACATTAAATATTGTCTCTTTTTTTTCACTCATTATGATTACTTGTGAATGTTGGTTTGGATTTAATGTTACAATTTAAGTGAATTGAATTGATTGTTAAAATTTGAATTGACAATGATTCACCCCCCTCTCAGTGTCCTAATTTTCAAAAATTGGTATCATATCCTGGTCCTCTTTAATAAATTCTAACAACTTGGAGGAGATCCTAGAGGCACAAGCATGGTAACAATATCTAAATCAATTCCGAAAAGGAATTATGAGATTACTCAATCTCTAATTGATGGACTAAAGAAGGAAATCAAGCTCATGGAAGCTGACCATGGCCAAACACTCAAGGAGATAGAGTCCTTTATTTGTGATGTGTCAAAATATCTTAAATAAAAGGAAGATGTTTGTATTAAACATGAAGAATAATTGAGAATCTTGAAGGTTAAATAAGAGGAAGAAAATAACAAGTTGCAGATGTATAACAAACTTGAAAATAATTCTAAATACCTTGATGGAATTTCAGAAAATCAAAGAGCACCAAGTGATAAAACATCTCTAGGATTCAAAGGAGAACTTATGGAAAAGAGAGATAATGACAAGGCTAGTCCAAACATGTAAATATGCATGAAAATTATCAAGAAGACAAATACCAGAAGGCCTAAGTTAGTTAGGAAACCAAATGCATCTAGGTATGAAAGGCCTTTCAATGGATATTGTTTTTATTTTCATAACTATGGACACAAAGATAAGTAATGTAGTAATTAGATCATAGATTACCACCCATGGAGGGATAATATAAGTGAGAAAGAAAAGAATATAGTTTTCTTCAATTGCCAAGAAAAAGGTCATATTGCCAAGTACTGCTTAGAAGAGCCATCAAGCAATTTTTGGGAAGAAAAATACTCAAGAGGCATGAACATGGTAGTGTGCTACAATTGCAACAATCTTGGACACTATGTTAGGAAATTTCATGATATCAAAGCTTCCAATCAGAGTTGGAATGAGATTCCACACCAAGTTAGAGGTAAGAGTAATTTCATGTGCTATAACTATCATGATTTTGGGCATTTTTCAAAGAAATGGACACTATGCTAGGAAAATTCATGATCTCAAGCCTACCAATCAAAGCTGGAATGAGATTCCACACCAAGTCATAGGTAAAAGTAATTTCATGTGCTATAACTGTCATGATTTTGGGAATTTTGCAAAGCATTGCTATCACAATAAACAATATAAATGCAAGAACAATCATCATACTTTCAAAGAAAAAGCCAAGAAAGTTTCCAACATAAAAACCAATCCTAGAAATGATTCAAAGTTAGCTATGCCTAAAATAGCCTCTAGAAAGAAGGAGGTAAAATGGATATACAAAGTCAAGGAAGCAAACTCAAGAGTCGAAGAAGTAAAGAATGACAAGAAAATATCATGGGCAGATGAAAAATGTCATATTTCCAAGTACTTCTTAGAAGAACCATCAAGAAAGTTTTGGGAAGAAAAATACTCAAGAGGCATGAACACGGCAGTGTGCTAAAATTGTAACAATATTGGACACTATGATAGGAAATGTCATGATATCAAAGCTTTCAATCAGAGTTGGAATGAGAGTCCACACCAATTCAGAGGTAAGAGTAATTTCATATGCTATAATTTTCATGATTTTGGGAATTTTGCAAAGCAATAGACACTATTCTAGGAAACTTCATGATCTCAAGGCTACCAATCAGAGCTGGAATGAGAGTCCACACCAAGTTAGAGGTAAGAGTAATTTCATGTGCTATAATTGTCATGATTTTGGTAATTTTGCAAAGCATTGCTATCAAAATGAACAATCTAAGTACAAAAATAGGAATCATACTTTCAAATAACAAGCCAACAAAGTTTCCAACATGAATAACAATCCTAGAAATGAGTCAAAGTCAGCTACGCCTAAAATAGCCTCTAGAAGGAAGGTTGTAAAATGGATATACAAAGTCAAGGAAGAAAACTCAAGAGTTGAAGAAGAAAAGAATGAAAATAAAATAACATGGGAATATGATGAAGAGACACACTAATCAATGAAAATAATGAGAAATTATAGTAAAAACAAGACATCATTCTCATCAGGTATATGAGATGCATCATAAATGATTGTCAGGAATTCAATTAGAAAGTGAGGGCTTAGGAGATGAGGTTGTCACATAAAAGAGTGCATCCAAGAAGATTGGAAAGATATTAAGGAAAAGGAGAGAAATAATTGAGTCATCATGTTGCTTTGAGGACTATCTCTTGTTTTGAGGTGATCTCACAATGTGGTGTGACTTATCTAGGCTTCTAGAAGGCATATATCAACTAAAAGAAGGAAGGTTTACTCCTCATTAGTCTACCAAATTGAAAATCAAGGTCTTCTCCATGATGATGTTGAGTGAACAATCCAAATTATATTCTTAAAATAAAGTTTCCATCAGTAGTTACTAACCGAATTCTTCATCATTTTGTCAAGGTATGTCAAACTCAAGGAATGTTTGTTTAGTCCCATGTTGAAGTACTAGTTCTTATTAAAGTTCTTGAATTTTCTTCGAGAGTAGTCATGCAAAAAGAGTATGGTCAATAGGTTTCAAGGCCTGTGTTATCCTTCTCCATGTTGTTAAGATTGAGTCATGATTGAATCATCCCTTTATGTTGTATCCTTGTAAGAGAAGTATTCAAGAGTATGTAAAGTTTGTTTAGTGTCGAGTGTTTGTGCCATGTCCATGAACAAAGTTGATCCTAGCTAGCTCATAAATGGTGTCATGAAGAGTGACCATGGTCTGAAATAAGTCAGATTGATCCTTGAGTAAGTCTCATTAGAGCACAAATAATGGAATAGTCCTCAAATTCTAATTCATGCAAAAAATGTCAAAGTTAGCAGAGCTTATCTTAATGTGTAAAATTGCCTAAAAAGGTGTGAAAGAGCTCAAGTATGTATAGGCATCAAATGATGAATCTTATTTGGATATGAAAAAGTGTTGTAAAATGTCAAGATCATACAAGTTGTAATAGGTCATCTTGAGACATATCTATGTTATCAAGCACCTTTCATCAATCCAAAAGGATAAATTTGGTATGTTCTAAGTCTGAGAACATGTGGAAGCATGAAATAGTGAATCCAAGAAAAGCACAGTCAGGTCTTGAAGACAATTGGTTAAGATTGAATCTGATTTTCTGATTCTTGAGTCTATCCCTATCAAAATCTGAGTTTAAAAGCACATATAAAGCATGTGAGATATTCAAATATGATGAATTTCAAGACAAGTAAAATTATGATAGTCATTCATCCATAAATGCTAGGTCACAAAGGTTAAAGACCAATACACTATGTACATATCATAAATCACAGTGAGATAGAATCTCCATGGATGGAAATGGAAGAATCTGCCTCAAATAATATTTCATAAGATAAAAAAGGTTAACAATAATAAAATCTGAGAGTGAAGGGGTGCATAAACATGAAGGTTTTGTAGAAGGCACACATAGGTTTCAAAAGCTAAGGGATATGTTGTAGACTGTGCACAAGGTGCCATACATTTAGGGTATATCTTAATGTTTTGCTTTCAATGTTTGGAGAGTCAACAATCAATGGGATAACACACATGCTTAGATTGAAGGATATGATCATGACAAACCTCCATGAAGATCATGCAACATTACTTGAAGGATTCGCTTAACTCTGATTTTGGGCTTGAATTTAATACAAGCTTGGAGGAACTTAACAATAGTTTGACCAATGACAATGACTTGTTGCATTGGTATATGAGATGAAGAATAAGTAAAAATTCCTATTGGCCTAATAAGTAGACACCAAAAGGATTGTATATCTTGTGAGTTTCAAAAATGTTCATCACAAGGTCTTGTGGAATGTTTATAAGTTTGAAATAGAGAAATACAGAGTTGCGATATCATATAGGAGAAAGAGATTAGATTAGTTTTTGATCAAGAATGATAGGTGATCAAGAATATGGACAAGATAAATGAGGTGTGAAGATATTTTAACAAGGGGAGAAAGTTGAACACTCAAGAGAATCGACTAATGATAATAGCACACCACATAAAATTGTAAAACAAAAGAGATAAATTACCATATATGGAAATCCATCATAATCCATAATGCTCAATACATTACAATACAATAACTTAAATTAATCAATAAGAAAGATGTACATAAAGGAGGAGGGAAGTGAAACTACTACCTAAATAAGTGGTGAAGAAATACCACTAACTGATACTGGTAGTTAAGTTAACTCCAGAAGACTAGTAAGTTAACTCCACATAACTGAGAAGCTAACTCAACACAACTAGTAAGCTAACTCCACACAACTAGTACACTTAAGCAAGCTAACCCAACAAGTGTAAGAATTATCCTAATAAATAAATAAAAGGATAAATAATATAACCTACACTAACACCCTCCTGTTATCATAGATTAGGTGGGCATAAAATAAGGTGGGTCCCAGCAACAAGGCCTGATGAGGTACCTGTACGCACCCAAAATTGCATGTGCTACATTGTCAGAAAATGGTTACAAAATTCCCCAATGATGATTCAAGTCCTTTCAAGAGGGTTTTTGAGCTCCAAAACCCATTCGCAGTTTATATTTGTAGCCTAGACATATTTACTTAGCTTTCCTGCACCTTTTTCTAGATTTTTGCTTCTTTCTGCGCATGTTTTAGCCTTTAGTGCCAAGACTGCCACCTTGCACAGGGCGGTGATCCTGACCAATTTTTCCAGATTCCATCATGCATGTTTTTAACATGTGACGATTCACTTAAATTCACTTTTAGCATTTATCCGTGGGAAAAAATTTCTAAAAATATTTTTGATTGCTTGCTTCTCCTTCCCTCTTCTATTTTTGCATGTGCTTTAGTTAGTTGGAACCACCTCTTCTTGCCTTGTGCATGATGGAACATCCCAACCCCAATTCTTATATATTCCATGGTTGTATTCAAGCAATAGGCTTGAGAATTTTTGTGTGTCTTGCATTGTATTGCTGCCACAATCTTGCTAGGAATTGCATAGCCAAGCTCAGATCTCTTGTGCTATCTCTCTTCTACTTGCATTGCATTTAGACTATCTTTAAGCTTCCATTACTCAAGCGCCATCCTCCTACCATTGTTCATGCATTCCTAATCCCTTGGACTCATATGAAAAATCGGAGAAAAAAAGGAACAAAACTGTGGGGATAGATACAGATACAACCATATTTTCCAAAGCTCTTGTTTATCCAGGTTGGAATTGTGTGTTTGTTTTCTTTATTTGTTAAATTGTCAATTTAAAATCAATAGTTTCAATTGCATATCAAATAGAGTAGTAAAATTGTTTCATTTCAATAGGTTAGGCAATTACAAGTAGATCAAGTCATTAGAAAGTTTTCTCTTTAACATTACCAGGGAAGTTGTGGGGAATAATAGCTCTTTCAGGGTCATGATCTTTTCTTCACCTCTAAGGTAGGGTTTGAAGGGTTTTTATTGGATTAGGTTATTTATTTTAGATTAGATTCAAATATTTGCACAAGTAACCAACTACATTTGGCTGATTACTTGTCTTTAGTTTATAAATTAGATTAGAACACATTACTTAAAAATTATAAAATATCAAAAAGATTTCCTTTGATAGATTAGTTTGCTTTTTATTGTTTTGATCCGATATATTGTGAAAAATCCAAAAAAATAGATTAGATTTCTTTTAATAGTTGTTTTTCTTATTAAAATCATTTCATTTCATTCTGTATGACCATCAATGATCCAAAACAAGAAAATACATACAGTTGTGATCCCTTGGTCCCACAACCCAACAAGCTGGAATTGATAACTGACATTGATACAAGTTTATGCTTGACAATCTTACACACACCTGAAACTTTTACTGAGAAAATAGAACAAATAAATACGCTAAACATCACTAATAATCAAGCCTATGATTATTGGACTGCTCATGGCAATAGAGTTTGATTATGCGCAGGACCATACAAGGGCCACAACCTCCACGAGTCTTTGGTTGTGATCCTCAGGTCCCAAAAATCAACGGGCCTGCTAACCAATTAAACATTGACACTAGTTTGCATACATTAGTATTCAGATCTTCACCAGTCCCACCAGACATTATTGCACAACTTTACTTACTTACATAGCAGCCGACCAGGCTAAGACTTTCTGGACTAGACCAGAAAATTACCCATAAGTCCCTGCGGTTCCACTACATCTCTCATTCTTACTTCCATGAAATTGTTTGGAAATCCATACGAGGCACCCACAAGTCACTTTCTGCATGTTCAAAAGCCAATAAATAGAATCTCGATGGAGCTCGATATTGATTGGAGTCTCTGAGCAGCTATTATATCAGACCAAGCCATTATACCACTTCAAGTTAGGAGAGAATTCTTCACCTTAGACTCACAGATCTCCATATTACGTGCTGAAGAAATAAGATTTCCCAATTAGCTTAATCCCCATCACCACACTCACATTTGCATTCATTCTACACCGGCTGTCTCAACATAACCTCGAGAGGTCGGGGGCGAAGAAGGTCACGTGTTGAATTTCTATCGTACAAATTGGTGAACCTGACGTGAAGAGCTAGTCTCTAAATGTTTCTACCTTCTTCATCCATCCTTTATTTTGCGGGTATTCTTATACCCCCAAATATGTCAGGATATGACGAGTACACTCGAACCATCTCGGGTTTCGACATATACAACTACCATACATGTATACCACAACAATCACCTTCACTCTCAATGTGGGCGGACAACTGTTCAACTGCTCAAAACCCTATTCTTTAGGGAACCAATGTTGGTTCCTCTGTACGTATTGAGGAGCTTGAACAAATCACGCAAAATTATCCTTACAAACAATGAAGTTCAAAAAACATGAATTTCATTAGGGAAGTGTTGTCATGAAAATGTGTAATAGGGTAATTAACAATTTCTGAGCACGACAACTATACCCCAGTGTCAAAATTTTCAAGTACTATCATTTCAAGATACTCCAGGTCAAATCTGTTAGTTTTGTCACCCCATATTTGATGTCAAATTGATCCCCTAGGTGATTTAGGAAAGTCAATTTAATCCCTCAGGAGATTTTAGGAAGTTCTGAAGAGATGTTATCTTCTGACATTATTGGGAAGGGCTATCGCTAGCCTTCCCAGGACTAGATCAACCCCCCTGGAGTGCAACGGAAGGGACAAATTTAACATGGAGGTGAATTGAAGACATTATAAAATCATGGAATTTTTTTTAAGGTTTTGAGAAGTTTTGAAATACTTGGAGCAGTTTGAGTAAAAACAGGATTCACAAGCCTAGGCAGTACACAGGCCTAAAACAAATGCTGGGCTTCAGAAGAAGATTTCGGGTGCTCCTGATGGAGTTAGAAGCAAAAAAAAACATCTCCAGAAAGAGGATTCTGATACCTACATGATAGTGAAATCATATTTTTCACAAAACTTTGACAAATGGATTTGCAGGCAATTTTTATCAAGAACAAGTGGAGTCTCAAATCACAAATCCACTTTTTCAGGGATCATATGGATGAATAAAGACATGCAAACCCCACCATTGGATTCAAAATTCCATTTCAAGTTAGGGTAATATAAAATTTGACCAATAAATTAAACTGGGAGCTCAAGTTATCATCATTCCTAGTTACCCTCTTAAAGGCAGTTCAGGACTTAGTCATTTTTCGGGAGGACACATGTCAACACCAGGATCATGGAGGGATTTCATGTACCCGACGTCCCTGAGGTTAGGTACACCAACCTTTGAAAAATGTTCCCAGCCCCCATGTGACCTTTGGGACCATCATGTGACCTCCAAACTTGACAGTTCAACCCTCAGGTGCATTTTTTGAGCATCCATTCCTTGCCGTTGGATCAAGCGCCACGTGTCAGCTTCAGGACCACCATGGAAACTGATTTCCCTCACTTCCCTGAGGTTAGGGGTATAAAGCATGGAAAAATGCACCCATCCCATATGGTGAGTCTTTTGGTCACCCACATGATCGACTTTTAACCCCCAGGTGCATTTTTGGAGCATTCATTCCCTGCTGTCGGATCAAGCGCCACGTGTCAGCTCCAGGACCACTGTGGGAATTGATGTCCCTCACATCCCTGAGGTAAAGGACATAAAACATGGAAAAAGGAACCCAACCCCTATGGAGAGTCCTTTGGTCACCCATGTGACCCACTTCTAGCCCCTCAGTGCTTTAAAGCTGATTTTGGAGCACTCATTCCCTGCCATCAGATCGCCGCCACGTGTCGCTGTCTTTCTCATTATGGAAATTGATGTCCCTCATGTCCCTGAGATTAGGGAAATTAGGGAAAAAAAGTGCACCCAAATCTAACTTAAATTTTTTAATTTTTTTCTAACTGTTTGTTGTTTCTTGCTACTTCTCATTGCTTCTTGTTGCTTCTCACTGCCAGAGGAAAAGTTGCAGAGAACACCTCACTCCACCATTGCCAAAGCTTGAACCAAATCCATCACAGAAAATTATCCTTCACTCTATAATGGCACATAGGTTTCAAAATAATAATTCATTGAGATAAGAAAAAGAAATGGAGAACCGAGAAGAAGATTAGTGGAAATCCCCATTGCCATAAAATGAAGATTCAAACATATCTTAGAAATCGGTGCACGGATTGACGAACCATTTGTTGCTGAGTTTTTATCTCTTGAAGGCCATTAAAAAAAAACTTTAAATACTCCATGGTGGTTTATAGAACATTCACAATGAAGAAATCTCATTTCTAGCTCAACGAAGGAAATATTGAATTTCCCGTCAAACCGTTTGTCGGATTGAAGAGAAATTTCTCATGAAGCATAGGAAGCAAAAACCTATCACAATGGAATTGATTTCATCATGAATGGAGAAAAAAAATAGACCTGAAATTTTCAAGCTCCATTAATGGCCACCATGACACAGTAATGGAAAAAATCAGCGACCTACCTCTCCACTTCTCAGGGTTCTAGTGGCCAAAATAGTGTGAAAATTAGAGGGAACGATCGTTGAAAAATATAGTTTCACGTGAAATAGTTTTTGTGCCATGAAGTCCCTATTTTTTATGGATATGGAGGGCTATGTTTTTTTATCAGAATTTTTCCCTCTTTAAATGAAATTCTCAAATTCTTGAAGATCTGGTAGGTGAAATCATCTGAAATTCAGAGGGAAGGATCTCTAAAAAATCTAGTTTTTTGTTTTTACACGATGAAGTCCCTAATTTTTAGGGATATGGAGGGATATTTTTTTTGTTAGTATTATACCCCTTCCGATGAAAATATAATTTTCCCACTTGTTCAGGTGAAGGAATTACTCAAAATTTGGAGTGTGGAACCCTGGAACAAAACCTATAATTTTAAGACTTGTTTTGTCACAATTTGACATTCGTGGCACACTTACTAAAAATAACATGTCTCCCTACATAGGGGTCTGTTACTTTGGGTAAGCCACCATTTGAAGATGCCATTAAGAATGTGGTGAACATAGAGGGAGTATTGTAGGAAAAGTCATCAAAAAGTTCATCTTGGCTCACAATCAGCACTTACTAAAAATAGTAGGTTGTTCTGAAAGGGAAAGTTTGGCACAATGGGACATTAAGGAATGATCATTCAGGTCAACATCATCATACAAGATCATCATAGGAATTTCCCATGGGGAACTCAAGATTCACCTCAGATAATTCAACAATGTCTCTCGACACTCAATCCATGGCTTGAGTTACAGGAGTATCTTGTGCGGGGTAGAAGTTGAGGTCATCGGCAACACCATTCAATAGTGTTTTTAAAAACTCATTCCAAAGCATCTGTGAGCCTATTTGAAGGATTTTTCCATGAGTTTTATGATTCAAAGTTTCATCACATCATATATTTCAATCAATGAGGATCATCAGACTTCATCAAGGGCAACATCTTCTCCTCTCTCTCTCTCTTCCCTCTCCCCCAACTTTCTCTCTCTTCAAATGTTCTAATTCTGTTGGGGTTTGCAATTTTTGATATACCTTTAAGTCACCTAAAATTTACTTTAGAAACATAATGTAAATTAAGTCACCTTGATTTTATAAAAGGGACTTAAATATTTGATAGGAATACTAATAGTCTAAAGTTAGGAATGAGGCATATGGAGGGTCATGAGGAAGATGATAAGTCACCTCTCATTCTATAAATTATAAAGCCATTCCCATTTCAAAGGGTTGTAAATTGATCTTGTAAACTCAAGAGTGCATTGTACCTAGAGAAAGCAAAGGAGATAGCCATTTTCTTCTACTTTCCTCTACTCTCAAATTTCTTCCATTCTCACATTATGTACAACTTATGTTTAAGCATCAATACAAGAAGAAGGATTTTGTAGCTTTCTTTGACTAAGGAGATTTTATGATACTATGTGTTCCCAATATTATATTTGATCTTGTTTCCATTCTGCAGGGTTATTTATTCTCATAAATGCATGTGATGAATACTTCTAACTGTGTGTGTGCAGGAATATGATTTCCTACCTGCAACATTAGTTCTCCTACCTATTTTCTCACTCCCTTTTCCCACTCTTCATACAAAGTCTTCCCTAGCAAGAGATTGCTAGATTTTCAGCAGGTTCAGTGGAGTGCCCCTGTTAGATCCTCGGTTGAAATCCCACCACAGAAATCCACCTTTTTCATGCACATGCATATACAACAGATGCACTAGTTAAGTAGAGGGACTTAGATTCCCAGAGTGTTGGCAAGAAATCCAAAAGTTTTTCCACCTGACAAATTTTATCACCAACAATTTTTGGTGCCCACCGTGGGGCAGATTTAGCAGCATTTGCACCCAGTATATGACCACAAGGTCCAAAAATTCAAAAATAAATAAATCAAATATTGAAAATTAAAAGAGTTCGCAAAAAGCCATTGTTGAAAGATACACTCTCGATTCCTACAAGTGACTTTTCACTATTCCACAGTCCTTTTTATTCCCACTGCAAAAGTTTCCAAAAGCTGGCTGAAGGAAGATACACCAGGTTGAGTAAGTTGAGAGGCATTGCTGATTCCAATTTTGAGGCTTTAAAAAATCAGCAAGAACGAATTAGAGATAATCCATACTTCTTCTCTCAAGTCTCCTCTCCATCTGGCACTCTGAGAAGTTCACTTGGAAATAATATCAAAACTCCTGTTGATACTTCCCCTTCAAATCCTCCCATTTTTCAACCACCATTAACATCAAGTTCGCAGAAGAAGAACAATTTATAGAAAGGCTGAAGAAGTAGAAAAAATAATGGAAGACGAAGAAGAAATACCTCAACCCATTATTCCATGGGGAAGGAATACAGGTCCGCTTTCTCTTGAACCACCTCTCCACGATCTACCAACAAGTTCCCACAAGAACTTTCCAAAGTTCAAAGGTGAAAAAAAACAACATCCTGAAGAACACATCGTTGCCTTCACAACATCATGTGGAATTTTTGGTGTCCAACATGAAGACGTTGGTGTGAGATTGTTCATGGAGTCCCTCCAAGAAAAATCAGTAGAATGGTTTTACCTCTTGCTTGCCCAATCCATCATGGGTTGGAATGACATCAAGGATGCCTTTCAAAGAGTGGTTTAAATCAACTAAAGACTTTCAAGACCTATTGGTGTAGTTGGCTCAAATAAGGAAAGGAGAAAATGAAACCATGAGAGACTTCATGGCTCATTTCAAACGGTTGCTTCACAGGATACCTGAAGAGGATTCACCATCTCAAAACAATGTCAAGAGATTCTTCATCAATGCTCAATCACCAGAGGTAGGATTTATCCTATGAAGAGTTCAACCAAGGGATATTGCAGAAGCATAAATATTGGCCATTGAACTTGATGACGATCTCATCCTCTCTGGAAAGATCAAGAATCCATAAAGAGGCAAGACCCAACATCCTGGAGATGAGAGAACCAATCCATCGCTACAAAATTTGGTGAATGAGATAACAAATTTGAAAAGGGAATTATTTGAATGAGTTTGTTCGCAAAGAAGCTACAAAAATTAGATTGTAAGAGCACCCCAAAGGCTTTCCTTGGAGGCCCCACTTGTCAATGCAAGCTATAGGAGTAAGGAAAATGAAGAGGAGTTTGAACAAGAAAGTGAAGGTGGTGGTTTCCTAGAAAGTGATGAGTTTGAGAACGATACAAAAATAAGATTTTGTGAGTATTCTGGAGGTTATAAAGAAGACAAAGAAGATGCAACTAGTTTCTCATGCGTGGTATTCACTCATTCTTAAGTCCAAGAAAGGAGCACCCCCCTCCACTACTATAAGGAAAAGAAGGTTCATGATCCTCCTATGGTGAATCTGTAAAAAAATAATAATTATTAGAGTATCACCACTTCCTCCTTCCATGAAGTATGCATTGTTAGAGCTTGATCTTGTAGCAAGTAAGAAGGCTCCTGCTATTCCAAGTCTTCCGATACCTCTTCCAATTCTAAACCCAAATCTTCTCCTACAAAATCTAATTCCTTGAAAGCTCCTAGTGTGCCATTCGAAATACCTTCCATTCCTCAAACATCAAATCCTGATCCTAAGCCTATCCAGATTCCAAAATCAGTTCCTTCACCCCCCTTGTCTGCATCTATTCCCTTTGACTTCATAGAGTATGAAAATAAGGCCAAAGTGTAGATTACCGAAACTAAATATTTGCAGACCCATGTTGAATAGTTCGAGAGGTTTGTTCAGTACATCAGGAATGGTAGTCTAACAACTAATGATGTAGCTAATCATCCTAAAGGAATACTACCAAACCAACCTACACCTAGCTCACAAAATATGATTTCTCTGAGTGCATCAAAGACTAATAAAGTTGAACCTTTATACGTCTCCCTTCTTGTTGGAGGATATGTACTAAAGAATTTCCTAATAGATTATGGTGCATCAAACAATGTGATGCCTTTGAAGGTCACCAAGGATCTAAAACTTACAATGACTCCACCTAGAGGCTCTTGTTACTCTTTAGAGTCAAATGAGATGTCACTTGTAAGGAAAGTCAAAGATGCATAGGTGGTTCTCACCAGATTTCCAGAAAAGAAAGTTTGAATGATGATTTTGGTAGTTGACGTCCCAACCACATTCGAAATGTTGCTGAGTAGAAGTTTCTGCCAAGACTTGGGAGGTAAATTTCAGATGAATTGGTATTTTGCAACCATACCAAGGAAGGGAGACATGGAGAAATTTATTCCGGACAAGAAGATGAGGTAAACAATATGAAATTCAAGAAGCCTGGAAGCTAACATCTTGTATCAAGGTAGCAGGCATATGAATCACTTTGTGGAAATTGTACGTACCCAAAATTATAGGGTACTGCACCACCGGAACAACGTTATATGTGCCCTAATGATGATACAGGTCTCCTAGCAAGGTGTTTGGGATCCGGAAAAGTTCTCCAAGTATGCGTTAACATCCTGCATGCCCCACTTAGCCCCTGTGTGCTTTGATTTTTCCTCCCCCCCTCTTTTCTTTGCTTTTCGGTCTTCAGTGACAAAACCACCGCCCTGCCTGGGTGGCGGTCTCGTGACCGCTGCCCAGGTAGGACAGCGGTCCTTCACACGTTTTCCAGAAAGCTCTTTTTAACGCAACTCGTGTAAATTTTCAATGTTTACCAGATTTTTTCACCGCCTTTGCTTGTATTTATGATTCTGATTCCCTGGAATAGTGTTTTGGCATTGTTTATGGTTTAAGAGATTAATTTGGTTTTTACCTTTGGGTAAATGGGATTCTATAAATAACTAGCTTGTGATCAAGCAAAAGGGCCCTCAAAATTTGCCTCTGAGTTTCTCATTTCAATAGCTTAGCCTTTCAATTTTTCTTAGGATTCATAGTTTCATTTGTTATATGCATGGTTAGTATTGTTTAGCTATTAGAAAGCCACATATTCTCCTTGTGCAAGTGCTGTTATTATTTCATTTAACCAATTGGAGTAGGATAGTTTGATTTTTAGTAGGAAGTCATTAAAGTTGCAGGGTTTTCTCGTCAAATAGGATAGTTTCAGGTTCTGGATGTTTTATGTTGCATGAATCGCAATAAATCCCGCTAGGAATTGCATAAGCCAAGCTCTTCTCTCTTGCACTATCCCTCTCCTACTCGCATTGTATTCAGTCTACATCCTAAGCTGCCATTGTCTCATATCTAATTCTGCTGATGCTAGCATTAAAAACTTTTTCTGGATCCACGTGAGCACGAAAGAACAAGGAAATCACACTGAGGGGACAAGGCCACACACCATCGGATTTGCCACTGTTATGCAAAATCCAGGTTTAAGCTTTCAAAGTTCTAGTTAAAAGCATATCAAGTAGAGTAGTCAATCATTTCATTCTAGTTAATTTTATTTTCGATATTGCCAGGGAAGCTGTGAGGATTGATAGTTTATGAGAAACTATGATTCACTCCTCACTTCTGAGGTAGGATCGAGAGTCTTTTAAATAGATTAGATAAGTTATCTGGTTATTTAGAATATATTCATAACTGCACAGACAAGTAGCTATACTCAGCTACTTTGTTTGTTTTAATTTCGTTATTAGTTTAGTTGTCAATTTCTAGATATATTAGATAATTGCTCTTTTAAATTTTGTTTAGTATTTTATCAAAATATCAGATTTAGAAATATACATAGATATATCTTGCATAGTTAATTTATTTTGTCATTAGTTAACTTCGTATCATTTCCTTTTGTATGACAATCACGGGACATAGGGAGCCCAGAGAATACGTATTCAAGCTTATCGTGCCTCAACTCAATCTTGTCACAGCAATAACCAATATAGACCAGAATATTAGAATCCAAGTCTTCCAAACAACAACAGACTTGCAATAGATCAACTCACAATTAAGAGGGTTAAACATAGAAGATGACCAAGCACACATATTCTAGTCAAACTAGCCAAACTACAGGTTACCCTAGATAAACATCCGCATGACTTTAGAAGGGCTTGAAAGAGAGAAAACATTCGGTTATGATCCTTTGGTCCCATAGCTAGACACAGGAGATATTATCACCGATACAGACACTAACTTGAGAATTCAGGTTACAAGAATGCCTGTAAGATACTCTGAAAATATTTCACAAATGTTAATTCTAAACATAGAAGCTGAAAAGGCATACGTCTATTGGATACTAGGGATTAGAGACTGATTCCACACATGACCATAGCAGGTCCACAATAACCACAAATCTATGGTTGTGATTCACAAATCCCATAACCCAACAAGTCCACAGGTCAATCCGATGTTGACACTGGTTTACGCACGTTAGTATTCAGATCCACTCCACTTCCACCTATTATCATCACATAGTTATCCCTATTGGATATAATAGCTAACGAAGCTAAGGATTTCTGGACTAGGCTGTAAAATCACCCGTAGAATCCACCATATCCATCATCCATCCTATGACCCTATCTGGAGATATATATGAAACAATCCCAGGTCATTTTCCCTGTATCCCACAACCTATAGATCGAATCACACCAGAGCTCAATATTGATTGGAGCCTTCGAGAAGTCATCCTCGTTGACTGATCTATCACACTAGTTCAGGTTAGGAGGGCCTTATTTGCCTTAGATTCATAGATTCCACTAGTGCGTGTCGAAGATATAAGATTTCCTAACTAGCTTGTCTACATCCCACGCATAGTCCATCCCCACCGGCTGTCTCGGGATGACCTCGAGAGGTCAGGTGTGAGGAAGAGTTACTTGTAGATTCCCATGCTCGCTTGTCACTTTTCCATTGTACAAAATTGGTGAACCTGACATGAATGCACACAGTGCTTCCCCTTTTCTTTATTACCTCTTTCTTCCACCTTCACTCTTTACCATTATTCTGCGGGTATTCATATACCCCCCGAATATTTCAGGATTTGATGCATATGGTAGACCTCTCCTAGGTCTTGAGGCATACTACGCTCAATTAAATAGATAGTCATCACCCTCGCTCTCAGTATGGGGTGACAACTATTTAAATAACTAATTATCAACACAAGCTCCACCTCCAAGGACTAGATATAGTTCATCTTTCGAAATAGAGGAGTTGGATCAACTCGCGTAAACTCAACAAATAGAGCCTTCAAGCTCGAACAATATGACATTCACAGGAGAATCTAGTTCATCTCCTCAGGTGCTGCTTGGACCAAAAATTAGCAGACAATCAGATCCATACGTGGTTTAGATGATGAACATTTAGTGCGTTACGCTAGGAATGAACAACGCTCTGGGAGTATGTACCCACCTATAGGAAGTTTACAAACACAACTCGAGGTCTCTTTTCAAGAAAACACCTCCATACCACTACCTATAGGAAATGCCCTCGGTGAAACTTGGTAGGGCAACGATCAATTCATAGCGGGGTATCACATGACTATACAACCTCAAAATATACAACAAACGCCACCAAGGAAAAATACTGGGACTTCACCAAATGAAGTCATTTCAACTTTGGTAGAAAGAATTAGAGGGTTAAAACTTGCTCAAACAAGTCAAACATCTCAATTCATGCTGGCAGGAAATTCCAATCCTCCACATCATTCTAGCCAAGTAGACCTCCTCATAGGAATAGGCATGTTGGGCATGCCTCTTTAGTATTTGCAACAAACACCAACTAGAACCACTGTCTCCAACACCGTTTGGGTGGAGAATATGATACCCCCCGGTCTTGTACAACACAATCCACTCTTGGGGAATACTCCTTTATACTTAAACACGTACTCCAAGTCACCACAAGGAGATATGTTCTCCTCTCTCGGCATGCTTACTCAACCACAGGGGCTTCCTTATGCCCCTGTAAATACATACGCTACGCCGTATCAACAACCCATTCCACCTCCTCCCCCTCAAAAGGCACCATCACTGGTCAAAACCTATGCGATAGGGACTTACTCAGAGTACTTGAAAGAGCCCTTATACTTCACCATACGAAGCGTCATGCTTCCGAGACCTCTTCCCGATTTTCCCAAATACTAAGGGGAGGGATATCCGAATACACACATTAAGGCCTATGCTACAACCATTCGAGAATTGCTTCCTTGGGATGGGGTTGTTGCCAAAATATTCCCCAAAACCTTGGAAGGCATTGCCCTCGATTGGTATTACAGAATACCTAAAGATTCCATCCATTCATTTAAACAACTAGTTTCAGAGTTCATTAAGGTATTTGACATGAACAAACTGTTAAGAATAAGAATCAGGGAACTATTGCACATTAAACAAGAACACAATGAATCTGTCGCTCATTTCATCCAGAGATGGCGTACAATCCTTTATTCTTCGGCCAGTGCTCTAAACATGGACCAAATGGAGCTATGTGATTTCTTCCTTCATTCTCTCAGCAGAGAGGTGAAGGAAGAAGTCTAGAAGTTCCCACTAAGGACTTACGATGAAGTACTTGAGAGCACTCTCCGAATAGATCAAGTGGCAATAGATAGTGGTCGCAAGACGTATGGAGCAAACGGGAGGTGAATCACCCCCAACTAGAATACTATGACTTACCCTACTGCCACAAACGTCAATCAAGGACCTAAAATCCTTAACAAAAATCATGGCGTAACAACCGATGGGGTAACTGACCAAGCTAAAAAGGTCAATGTTCTAAATACTCCACCATTGGTTAACAATCAACGAAGCAACAACTTTACCCCAACAATCAATTCGGTGGATTTTAATCATCCACAATAACTACAACGGTGGATACAGACACAGGGCCCAAGCCAAAAATCAACTGGATATCAATATCAGAACCAAAACCAAAAACAACAAATACAAAACCTTAATCCTAATAGACAATGGTTTGATCAGAATCTTGGACCACAATATATGCCAAACCAGCAACCTAGAAATTACAATCCTAACTCGTATTGTGGTTTTCACAAGATTCAAGGCCATGACACTAGAACGTGTTGTGACTACAATAAATTCATGCAACATTTTCCGGAGGAGCAAAGACAACTTTTCATAGATATGTTCTTGGCAGATCCTGCGTCACCAGCACCAAATGCTTTTATAGGGGCAGTTTCCCCTCAAAAATCTCCCCTCAAGATCTTCAATGATCCACTCGCAAGTCACAATAACAGAAAATTAAATCCAAATGGGATGAACAAAGGTGTAATGGTAAGAAATAATGATTATGAAGCCTCGACTTCACTAAATCCACCTGTTGCACCACAATTAGGAAGTCAACCATGGCCCAAGATAGTCGGTTTAGTAGAATTAGATACTGAAATACCCGTGGAAGCCGTAACAAGGACATGAAAGTATTCCTCTCAGCCAAATCAAAGTTACTCACTAGAGATAGATAACATCCAAAAAATATTAGTGAAACCCGTAGGTGCCTATGATCTGATTAATGACCTAACAAAAACCTTCTCTCACATCTCCTTTTTGGATTTGCTGAGGAACTCTCCTGCCCACAGGGCTGCTCTTTTAGAGGCATTAGGTTTAGGTTATTTAATTAACATCACTCCACCTCCCAAAATATAGGTAAACCATATAGACTTTGATATCTACCCTCCGGGGAAACCGGAGAGGGATACTGAGTTTATATTCGAAATAAACAAAATGCCAACAGACATCGAGATTGCATGCAGAGGTGATCCAGCCTTACATTTGCAAGTGTGGGTTTATAACAATTACATTAAACACATAATGGTTGATGATGGGGCAGCATTTAACATAGTCCCCTTCTCTTTCCTTCAAAAGCTAGGGTATGGAGAAACAAACTGTTCCACGACTCGGAATACGTTAAGAGGCTATGATAGCCTTAAGGCCACTTCGGTTGGAAATATAACATTACCAGTTACCTCAGGACCCAAAAAAATCCTGAATGAGTTTTATATTATAGATCAGGAAACCAATTATAATATGATCCTTGGCCGACCATGGATACACCGTATGAAGGCAATCCCTTCTACGTTATTTCAAGAAGTAAGGTTCTTGCACTTAGGAAAGGTATTCGTAGCCAAAGGCGATCCAAAACCATTCGATATACACCTAGTTGACTTAAAGAAAAGACCGAGCATTCACTCTGAGTTTGAACTCCCAACAAACCAACTTAATAAACCAACCGACGTGAAATCGGAAGAAAAGTTGGTACCTACAACAGATCTTGATACTATGAGCCTAGTCAAAGTTATCCCAGTCCTCAAGGATGAGACTAACATTATAGAAGTAGTATCATTAGGAACTACTGCAAAGATTTTCAACTTGCTAGAGCGGGATCTACCAATTTTCCTACCATTTGATTCTATAGGTAAGGGATATACCATAAGTGTTAGTGCTCTTCCAGCAGAGGATCTCTGCATGGTAGAAGTAACCGATGTAGAAAAAATTGACATAGCAAATGTCCCAATGTCCATCTTCCCAACTAAATATTGGACTCTCCATTTCGATGGAGCAAGATGTCATTATGGGGCTGGGGCAGGTGTGATCTAAAGATCCTACCATTCGCCTTTAAACTAAATTTAGAATGTACAAACAATGGCACAGAGTATGAATCCCTCCTCCTTGGCCTCATCATAGCTAAAAGGCTTGGTGTTAATGACATTAGGGTATTAGGAGACTCTCAATTAGTAGCAAACCAAGTCTCTGAGGTGTATAAAACCAGAGTTGAACACTTACAGCTCTACAAAACAGTGGTATTAACTTTGAGAAAAGAATTCAACTTCATATCCATTGAAGCAATCCCGCGAGAACAAAATCTTCTTGTGGATTCTATAGCAACCTCAGCGTCACGCTTCACCCCAAACAATGAGTTATAAGATACCCGTTTCGTGGTATCCCTTCGTACTAAACCATTAGTGAAAACAATGTCAAACCCTCTTTTAACAAACATAGCTGAGAACAACTCTATTATCCTAGACCATGTTGATAGTGATAGAGCCACTCTGGATTACTTAAATGCCTATGCAACATTACATCTCACCCATCACGAGGTAGATTCATCCTTAATCTGACATTCATCTTCCTACTCCGGAAATCCCATGATAGAGCTTCCCCCACAAAAGGAGCTCAGCATGTACATAGTAGAGAATGGAGACGATCTAGAATTACCTCCATCCCCGCCTGAGTTTGAAGAAGGTAACACTTCTTTAATCAAAGAAACAATTGATATTAACATTAGAACGGAGGAAGACCCAAGGATATTGAAACTAGGATCTTCGTTAACTCCAGAAGAAATAGAAATACACACTCAAATCCTCAAAGAACATTAGAAGGCTTTCACATTTAATTATAAAGAAATGACAGGGGTTGCACCACACATCGTGGTACATAATCTCGTCACCAAATCAGATGTAAAGCTAGTTAAACAAAAATTGATACCAATGAAACCCAAGGTATCTCTCATGGTAAAGGAAGAAGTAATGAAACTCCTCGAAGTAGGATTCATCAAACCAGTTGATTATTCTCAATGGATATCTAATATCATTCCCGTTCTAAAAAAGAATGGAAAGATACACATTTGCATATATTTCCAAGACATTAACAAAGCGTGCCTCAAGGATGACTTCCCATTACCATCCATTGACGTCATCGTTGACGCAACAGCTGGCTTTGAGCTTTTGTCTCTCATGGATGGATTCTCAGGATACAATCAAATCCGAATATCTGAACAAGACCAAGCCAAAACCACATTTATAACTCCTTAGGAACCTATTGCTACACTGTTATGCCATTTGGTTCAAGAATGCTGGCGCCACATACCAACGGGCAATGACATACATATTTCATGATCTTATTCATAATATCGTGGAATCCTACGTAGATGACTTGTTGGCCAAGGCCAGGAAGCACTGTGATCACCCGGAAGTGCTCCGTATCATTCTTTCATGTTTGATAGAATACAGAGTCACACTAAATCTAGGAAAATGTGTATTTAGTGTGACAGGAGGGAAGCTCCTAGGTTACATTATATCATCATGAGGGATCGACATAGACCCAGTTAAAATCCACAATATTCTTGAAATGATCCTACCATCAGATGAATCTGGAATCAGGTCGTTTCTTGGGAAAATCGGTGCCATCTGAAGATTCATCCCAGACTTAAGCTTTTCCATTAATCCAATCAAAAATCTACTCAAGAAAGAGTACAGTTCCCATTAGACCGAAGACTACAAGGACACTTTTGAAGTAGTTAAGCGTTTCCTATTGTCACCACCCACGCTAATGCCACCTAAACCAGATTGCCCTTTAATCTTATAGTCACGAGCTACCAATGTCTCGCTAGCCTGCATGCTGGCTAAAGAAGACGGTGACACGAGAGAACACATGATTTATTTTATAAGCCGCACGTTACTCGATTATGAAACACGCTATACGCAAGCAAAATGAGAATGCCTTTCCATAGTCTTTGCAACCAAACGCATAAGACATTACATGCTAAATCAAGAAATGAGGGTCATTGTAAAAACAGACCATTTATAAACCTTTCTCACGTAAGGGTCCTTGTCTAAAAAGGCTGGACGCTTTATGACCTTAATGGGTGAATTTGAATTAACTTTTGTAAATCAAAAGTCCGTTAAGGGACAAATCATAGCAGATTGGTTAGCTAACAACCCATTAGACAGAGGTGATCTAGTCGATTTGGAATTTCCCAATGAATGCATATATTACGTCAAAACTAGACCTCCCATCTCTGAATGTCCTTGGTATACTGATATTATTAATTATATCATGAGCCATACATATCCAGAAAGTGCTATGCCATAACAAAGAAGGTGGTTGTGCATTATCGTAGCTAAATACGTTATTATAGAACAAGTGCTCTATCGTAGGGCTTTCGGTGGAATGCTTCTAAGGTGTGTTGACACAGAAGAATCCAAGAAGATTCTCCACAAATCTCACAGTGGAATATGTGGACGCCACTTCGGTGGTCATGCCACCACTCACAAAATACATTGGATGGACTATTTATTGCCCACTCTAGAACATGATGCAGTAGAGTTTGTACGCAGGTGTCATAAATGCCAAGAATTCTCCCACGAGATTCACATGCCGACACAAGCTCTACAATCAATCGCTACTCCATGGCCCTTTTCTACGTGGGGGCTAGATTTGATAGGGAAATTCTCTCCCTCATCTATAGACGGCCATAAATTCATAATCACGGCCACCGAGTATTTTACCAAATGGGTAGAGGCTATGCCTCTCACCACTGTACCAGGTTCCGTGATCGCCAAGTTCATTTTGAACTAGATCATTTGTAGGTACGGTGTCCCACAAACCATTATCACAGATAATGGGACTTCTTTTAAGAATGAAGACGTTTGTGAGATATGCAATAAATTTAAAATAAACCATCATACAGCCTCCCTGTATTACCCTCAAGCCAACAGACAGGCTAAAGCAACAAACAAAACATTGAAAGCCATTCTCCTTAAAATGGTGAAAGAAAAAAAAAGATTGGCATTTAAAGTTATACCCGGCCTTGTGGGCCCAACGAACCTCAATAAGAACACCAACATGAGCAAATACTTTCTCGCTGGTATTCAGAGCGGAAGCAATTCTCCCACTTGAGGTTGAAATACCCAATCTCTGCATCTCATTACAAGGGATTCTGGATGAAGAAGCTTATAGAGAAGCACGTCTCTCTCAACTATAAAACCTAGATGAGGCCAGGCTAGACGCTGAATAATGGCACAAAGTCTATGCTGACTGGATGTGCCGACAGTATAACAAGAAGGTCTATGAACGAGACATATACGAAGGTGATCTAGTCCTAAGACTAGACAATCAGATCGATAAAAAGACCAGCGAAGGGAGGAAATTATGGCCCAAATGGTTGGGCCCGTACTGAGTCATGAAGGACTATGGAAATGGTGCATATCTCTTATGCACACTGGAGGGTGAGGAATTTGGTGAAACTATCAATTCCCTACACCTTAAGCAATTCTATGCATAAGTGATCAGCACTATCTATATAATTATATCTACATTGCATCTTCATGTAGTTAGGTTCATTTCATCCGCTTTTTTTGTACAAATCTTGTGATCAAGGAACTTATTCCCAAAGAAATTCATTACAAGCTTCTGATGATATTGACATTAGCTTTCAAATCATACTTCTTCATTTTCATAAAATCATCACCATTTCAGAATTGTTTCATCCATACAAAGCTAGATATGACAAAGTCTTAACAGTAACCATACCAAGGTCTGCATGCTTGTTCTCAATTTTGTTTCTCCCTAGGATAGGTGTCTTGCATATGGTCTATTCTATAAGCTTCATAGTGTCACATCTATCCCGTACACAATATATCTTTGGAAATAAGAACATACTGACATTTTTCTCAAATAAACAAGTCAAGTACAGATCAAATAGAAAATTTTATTTTTACACATTTCCTTGCCCTACCAACCTTCGGTGATAAGCTTGCGTCTCTTACTAGTGACGTAGGGTTGGGAAAGGATGGGATTACCCTTACTCACCTGTACGTTGTCCATGGTAATAAGCCCACACTTCTGACTAGTAGCATGGGACAGGGTATGGGGGGTCCTCTTAACAATAAACGTTGAAGGTAGTCAACAAACAACTCAAATGAACCTTTGAAATATTGAGTTAAAAACGAATGAATTAGATGTCCAAAATTCCAAGAGAATTCAAAACCCTAAAAACCAGATTTTTTCAACCATGTGGCCATCTACGGATCTAAGTCTAGATAAACCACAAAGCAAGTAGCATTCTAAACTATGGACTCATTTGAGTAGAGTAGGTTTGTAGCATCCTAATTTGGTTCCACCAAATCTTTGTCTATCTCTCATCACTACCATTCAACAAATTTCACAACTTGTGCCCTTTTTAGCTCTCGGTGATGATCCCTCTCATCTTACTAGTTGCATGGAGATAGGAATGGGGTAAGTTCATCTGCTCATCATATCGGTTTATCATCTCATTTTGTCAAAACAAAAATGAAGTACCAAAAATTGCTTATGGAAATTAAAGTTCAAAATCACGTTGTGTCTACATTATCATACATCAGCATCATGAAGTATAAAAAGAAAACAAGAATTTGTATCATTTGTCCTCCATTGCATACATTTTGAAAAGCATATAAAAAAAACAACATTGTAATTTACATACGAAAGCAAATCACAAGAACATTGATACCAGGAGTCTAATCCAAACAAGAATGTATATATATATAATCAAGGTTTCCTGTACAATGCCATCATGCGCTAAGCATGGTCAAAACACTTAAAGAGCCCGAAAAATAAAAAAAACATCATACAAATTGCCTCTCAACCCCTATGAGATCCCTCCGAAGGTGCATGCCCTCATCTAGGACTCCGATTTTGCCGGCGCTCTGAGTGTACGGAGGGCTCACAATCCCAAGGAGTAGTTGTGGTCTCGCCATGAGAGTGACTCCTCATCAGGTGCTCTGCTATCATGTATCCTGCCAACTCAGTACGGAGGGTAGACACCATCCTAGCCACATGCCAGACATGGGAAAAAACATTGGTATGCCTACCTACTACTGAGGGCTCCCCTGCATCCACGGATAGCTCCGCATGGGTCTTCTCCATAGGGATCATCAGGGTATCAATGCATACCCGGTGAATTAGGTCTCGCCACTCATCAGCAGTCTCTGAAAGTAAAGGAGAAAAAACCAATTAGAAATAATCAAGAGATAGAAACAAATGTAAAAAAAGGAGAGATAGCAACTAAGGCAATTCTAACTAGAAACAAACATTAGAAGGAAGGATGATAACTCACTCGGATCTCCGGGCCTCCAAGATGGATCTCTAGGGTCGGCACCTGCCACAGATGCCACTACTGACTAGTGTGCACCTCCTGTGCCTGGGGCCACATAACGTCCTACTATAGACTCATCCTCTCCGCACAAGCCCTGAGAGAGTGGCTCCTCTGAAACTAGAGTCACCCTCTCCACACTCTACTCCGCCCTCTCTGCCTGTAAGATGTCCTGAGTGTCATGCCACTCAGGATCGCTGCCCTCCTCTCTACCCGACTCACTGACCTCACCCTCGGTCTCCTCCTCCGTCTCCCCACCTGTGAACTCCTCGGACTCAGATTCTATGTCAATGGGGTTGTCGCTGCTGTGGGTGGGACCGGCGATAATCTGAAGCTAGGGTGCCTGAGGAGCACTGGCTCTCCCTCGAGCTCGTACTACCCTCCTAGCTGTAATGGGGACACTAGGAGTAACAACTGTCCAACCCCGGCCTCTAGGACCTCCTCTAGCCTCCCAGACTGATCTATATACCAGTACCACTGGGGGAAGCATACCCATGTATGGAAGGCCAAACTGCTGGGGCACTCGACCAAACAGATGTATCTCCACCCTCCCCATCCTATGTCAACAAGATGCCCTGTGGTGGAGCAAGAAATCAAAGTAAGAGCCTCCTCGCCCCATAAACCTGCCATGGCCTGATAAGGTGTGGCCTCCATGTCATTGGTGGTCAAGGAGGTGACTAGCTAGTGAGGTGCTCTGAGCACCGACATGTCTGTCCATCTGGCTGCCCTCACAGCTCCGGGATCTTCCACCTCTACACCTCTCCCATAGGGGATGAAACGCTCATAGACCCAGCTCATAACCAGGGTCGGATGGCTCAATGACTGCCCCTGTAAATGGACCACCCGGTATAAATCATGATAGGTGGTCCCAAGAATGTCGGCTCCCCAGGCATAAATCCGGCCATGCCCCTCAATCTGTGCAATGATGGGGGACCAACAATATAGTAAGGTGTCTCCTCCCTTGTCCCTGATCAATCTCGAGGCAAGGATCCCCATAATGGCCTGATGAATCAAGGGGATAGGTAGGCTAGGAATAGATCGGACCCTCACCCCCTTCTTCAAACCAGTGGAGATAACTACATCTCCCATATATGAGGCCCATTGTGCTGTCTGAGCCTGTGACCCTGCTGTCTCAAGAGTGAGTCATCTCCCAATAATTGGGACCCCCCAAGATACGGTAAACATCCTCCAAAGTAATGGTCCACTCACCCAGGACCCCTGGTAATCGGAAAGTGTTCCGATCTACATCCCAATATGAAAATAAGTCACAAAGTATGTGACTAGATGGTGCAACATGCGGGGACCCATGAAATACACAGTATACTGGCCCTCTGAAGAGTGTCCTGCTCATCCTGAGAAAGGGCATCCAATACTGCTAGAATCCAATCACACTCCCTCTCCGGACTCCATCGGATATACTCCTCCTTCACCTGCATACACCCAAAAACACACAAAACAGAGTAAGTTAGTATCCAAGTGACATTAGAAAAATCATGAAAGCAGGAAAGGATGCTAAAAATGTAAAAACAAATTCAAATAAGTATTATTTATACATTCTATGCAGAACCGCCACCCTGAGCAGGGCGGCGGTTCCGTAATCACTACGCGTTAAAGGTGGCGGTCTTGTAACCGCCAACCCCTGATCAGGGTGGTGGTCTCGTAACCACCACCCTGCTCAGGGTGGCGGTCGTGTCCCAAAAACCCACGCGGGTCATGTGCCCTAAAAGTGGCTAAAAATGCAAAATAAAGACCATTTTGACTCAAACAAAGCCTACCCAGTAGGTGCCTCCCCTAGTTGACTCTATTAAAACTAACATTTTTGAAAATAATCCCCCCATGACAAAGATTTCACCATTTTAATATTTTGGGGGCAAAAATGGTAAATCGAGAAAAACTAACCTATGATCTCGTGGGTCGGTGTTCCACTCGTGGAGGCATGATCATGATCTCGTCCCGAACATTTTGACTATACTGGCGTGAGAAACCGTCCTCGTGGGTCCCAGAGCTCAAAATCAACCAAATCAACACGCGCAAATGAATAGGAAAATGGGCCCACTTTTACATATATAGCAACCTGACTTGTTTTGAATGCCCTTTTCGCAGGTTTGGAGCACCGACGGAGGTAAGTTCTTATCCCCGCACAAATGGTACGTCCTCATTTCATGATATTTTAGTGTTTATTTTCCGATCTATTTTGTCTATCTACACTTGAGTCCTCTTTTCATTTTGTAGGTGGTAGGAATTTTGGATGGCGTCATTCTGACACACGGATGTATCAGGTATAACTTCTAACTTCCCATTTTCGGGACAACCATACTCGGACCCATCGTTTTACGCCTCTTCATGGCTAAAACACTTCTCTGAGGGGGAAATATGTATGTACCCAAAATTGTAGGGTACTGCACCGCCAGAACAACGTTATACGTGCCCCAATGATAATATAGGTCTCCTCGTAAGGTGTTCAGGATCTAGAAAAGTTCTCCAAGTATGCATTAACATCCCGCATGCCTCGCTTAGCCCCTGTGTGATTTGCTTTTTCCTCCCCCCCTCTTTTCTTTGCTTTTTGGTCTTCAGTGACAAAACCACTGCCTTGCTCAGGGGGGCGGTCCTTCACGCGTTTTCCAGAATGCTCTTTGTAATGTGACTCATGTAAATTTTCAACATTTACCAAATTTTTTCACCGCCTTTGCTTGTATTTATGATTCTGGTTCCCTGGAATAGTGTTTTGGCATTTTTTATGGTTTAAGAGATCAATTTGGTTTTCACCTTTGGGTAAATGGGATTCTATAAATAACTGGCTTGTGCTCAAGAAAATGGTCCCTCAAAAATTTCCTCTGAGTTTCTCATTTCAATAGCTTAGCCTTTCAATTTTGCTTAGGATTCATAGTTTCATTTGTTATATGCATGGTTAGTATTGTTTAGCTGTTAGAAAGCCACATATTCTCCTTGTGCAAGTGCTGTTATTATTTCATCCAAACAATTGGAGCAGGATAGTTTGATTTTCATTAGGAAGTCATTAAAGTTGTAGGTTCTACTCATCAAATAGGATAGCTTCAAGTTCTGGACGTTTTATGTTGCATGACTCACAATAAATCTCGCTAGGAATTGCATAAGCGAAGCTCTGTTCTCTTGCGCTATCCCTCTCCTACTCACATTGTATTCAGTCTGCATCCTAAGTGTCCATTGTCTCATATCTACTTCTGCTGATGCTAGCATTACATGCTTTTTTTGGATCCACGTGAGCATGAAAGAACAAGGAAATCACACTGAGGGGACAACGCCACACACCATCGGATTCGCCACTATTCTACAAAATCCAGGTTCAAGCTTTCAAAGTTCTAGTTAAAAGCATATCAAGTAGAGTAGTCAATCATTTCATTCCAGTTAATTTTATTTTTGATATTGCCAGGGAAGCTGTGAGGATTGATAGTTTATGAGAAACTATGATTCACTCCTCACTTCTGAGATAGGATCGAGAGTCTTTTAAATAGATTAGATCAGTTATCTGGTTATTTAGAATAGATTCACAATTGCACAGAAAAGTAGCTATACTCGGCTACTTTGTTTGTTTTAATTTCGTTATTAGTTTAGCTGTCAATTTCTAGATATATTAGATAATTGCTCTTTTAAATTTTGTTTAGTAGTTTATCAAAATATCAGATTTAGAAATATACATAGATATATCTTGCATAGTTAATTTATTTTGTCATTAGTTAACTTCGTATCATTTCCTTTTGTATGACAATCATGGGACATAGGGAGCCTAGAGAATACGTATTCAAGCTTATCGTGCCTCAACCTAATCTTGTCACAACAATAACCAATATAGACCATAATCTTAGAATCCAAGTCTTCCAAACAACAACAGACTTGGAACAGATTAGCTCACAATTAAGAGGGTTAAACATAGAAGATGACCAAGCACACATATTCTTGTCAAACCAGCCAAACTACAGGTTACCCTAGATAAACATCCGCATGACTGTAGAAGGGCTTGAAAGAGAGAAAACATTCGGTTGTGATCCTTTGGTCCCATAGCCAGACGCAGGAGATATTCTCACCGATAGAGACACTAACTTAAGAATTCAGGTTGCAAGAACGCCTGCAAGATACTCTAAAAAGATTACACAACTGTTAATTCTAAACATAGAGGCCGAAAAGTCATATGACTATTGGATACTAAGGATTAGAGAATAATTCCACACATGACCATAGCAGGTCCACAACAACCACGAATCTACGGTTGTGATTCACAAATCCCACAACCCAACGAGTCCACAGGTCAATCCAACGTTGACACTAGTTTACACATGTTAGTATTCAGATCCACTCCACTTCCGCCTATTATCATCACATAGTTATCCCTGTTGGATATAGTAGCTAACGAAGCTAAGGATTTCTGGACTAGGCTGGAAAATCACCCGTAGAATCCACCATATCCATCATCCATCCTATGACCCTATCTGGAGATATATATGAAACAATCCCAGGTCATTTTCCCTGTATCCCACAACCTATAGATCAAATCACACCAGAGCTCGATATTGATTGGAGCCTTCGAGCAGTCATCCTCGTTGACCGATCTATCACGCCAGTTCAGGTTAGGAGGGCTTTCTTTACCTTAGATTCATAGATTCCACTAGTGCATGTCGAAGATATAAGATATCCTAACTAACTTGTCTGTATCCCATGCATAGTCCATCCCCACCGGCTATCTCGACACGACCTCGAGAGGTCGGGTGCGAGGAAGAGTTACTTGTAGATTCCCATGCTCACTTGTCAATTTTCCATCGTAAAGAAACTGAGTAAGAAGAGGATATCCCCATCTTGATAGGTCCATACATGCCTTCTCAAAGAGATTTAGAATTTGAAGAATCATTGAGAAGATTCAAGTTACAAGAGGGCATCCCTAAATTTCTGGATGATGAAAACCATGAGGAAGAGGAGATGGTTCTTGATGATTTTCAAGAATAAAAATCAGCTTATATACTTATCCAAGATGAGGAGTTATTCTCATTCCCATTTATGGATGAAGATGATCTTAGTCAGGCCATCTATGGAGAAACAAAATCAGCTTGTGATGAGCCCATGAAAGGTTTGAAAGAAATGTCTGTGTAGGAACTGCTAAGAGCTACAAAAGAAACATAAGACCCTGAGATCTATCTTGAAATTTTAATGCAAGCCATGAATCTGGAAGACAAGTGTGAAGTTGACTTGGAAACCTCAACTAGTGTGAAGATGGGCTATGTTGAATTAAATCTAGATGAGAAATATGATTTCCCTCTCGAGCCAATGGTTGGTGGATATGATGACCAAATGGATATATTTTCTTTCCCATTTGCAGAATAATATTCTCTCCACGATGAAGAAGTAGAAGCAAGAAGTTTTGAGGAATTTGAAGCTAAATCCACTATGGAAAAAGGAGTGATAAAATGCAACGATTCCCAAGATGATGAGGTAATCCCTCTAGATAGTTACCTTGAGATGAAAAATAAAGATTCTTCAAAGGCATACAAAGAGGAGCTGCAAGAAATATTGGATGCAGTAGAAGTTGCGGAAGACCCCGAGCTGATCCTTGATCTCTTCATTCGTGCCATAGACATACAAGAAAAGTATGAGGTCATCCAATCCTTCCGTCAGTACTCAAGCACCTCACAGTGGAGTAAAGGAAAATGATAAGTTTGAAGCTTCTCATGGAAAAGAGGTGAACGAGCATAGACCTGGGAAAGGAAAGAATCCAAAATTTTCAAGTAATTTGAATGAAAAGCAGCCTTGGGGCAGTGATAGCATGCTCAACAAAGAATCATCTATGTGGATAAACGTGGAATACAACTGGCACTATGAAAAAAATTTCAAAGAGGATGAAGGTAGTGAAATTTCCAAGCAAGGACCTGAGCCTCAAGAATATCACATGGACTCACTCCTACCAAATAGACATGCAATTGTGAAATCACCTGACTTTCATAAGCAACTAAAGAGGGGGGGCTAATTTTTGTAACCTGTCAATGGCTTCGTAGAACTTCATCATTCGGTGTTGCCTCTTCAGGGGTAAATTTTGAGAAATGAAAAGTACTTCAGTGAAAGTGGGTTGTCCCCCACCTTGTACCATGCATGATTGCTAGGTATGTTTCTCTTTCTATTGTGTGTTTTTCCCTGCATTGTTGTGTGTGTCATTTCCTTTTCGTGTGGTGTGTGTGTGTGTTTCCTTCTTCGCTCACTTTCTCTTTTGTAAGTTGTACATGACTTCGCAAGTCCCAATGGATAAGGAACTAGTCAACAAATTATATGGTCTAATGTTGAGATTCTGGGAGTTCTCATTTCATGTCTTCACTGTGCTCAGTCCATGTCATGTCCCCAAGCTAGAGCCAGCTGTTGTCGCGCAAATGTGCAACAAGGAAATTAATAATTTCTAAGCATGAAAACTATACCCCAGTGTCAAATTTTTCCAGTCCTATCATTTTAAGATACCCCAGGTCAAATCCGTTAGTTTTCTCACCCCCTATTTGATGTCAAATTGATCCCCTAGGTGATTTAGGAAATTCAATTTCAATCCCCCTAGGTGATTTTAGGGAAGTTCTGAAAAGATGCTATCTTCTGGCATTATTGGGAAGGGCTATCGCTAGCCTTCCCAGGAATAGATCAACCCCCTTGGAGTGGAATGGAAGGGAAAAATTTAAAATGGAGGTGAATTGAATACCTTAGAACATCATGGAAATTATTTTGGAAGGTTTGGGAGAAGTTTTGAAAGACTTGGAGCAGTCTGAGTAAAAATAGGGTTCACAAGCCTAGGCAGTACACAGGCCTAAAAAACTATTGGGCTTCAGAAGAATATTCCAGGAGCTCCGGATGGAGTTAGAAGTAAAACAAAACATCTTCAAAAATAGGATTCCAAGACCTACATTATGGTGAAATAATATTTTTCACAACACCTTAGCACATAGGATCTGCATGAAGTTTTTATCAGGCACAAGTGGAGTCTCAAATCACAAATCATCTTTTTAGGGATCATATGGATGAATAAAGACATGATACCCCCACCATTTGATTAAAAATTCCATTTCCAGTTAGGATCATATAAAATTTCACCAATAAATTCCACCGGGAGCTCAAGTTATCATTGTTCCAAGTTACCCTCTTAAAGGCAGTTCAGGACTTAGTCATTTTTCAGGAGGACACGTGCCAACACCAGGAGCTTGTCAGGATTTAATGTCCCTGAAGTCCCTAAGGTCAGGTACAAAAAAACTTTAAAAATGTTCTCGGCCCCCATGTGACCTCCAGACTTGACAGTTCAGTCCCTAGGTGCATTTTTGGAGAATTCATTCCCTGCCGTCGGATCAAGCGCCACATGTCAGTTCCGGGACCACCATGGAAATTGATGTCCCTCACGTCCCTAAGGTTAGGGGCATCAAGCATGGAAAAATATGTCCATCCTCTATGGGGAGTTTTTTGGTCACCCACGTGATTGACTTTCAGCCCCCAGGTGCATTTTTGGAGCATCCATTCCCTGCCGTCGGATCAAGCGCCACGTGTTAGCTCTAGGACCACTATGGAAATTGATGTCCATCATGTCCTTGAGGTCAGGGACATCAAACATGGAAAAAGGCACCCATCCCCTATGGAGAGTCCTTTGTTCACCCATGTGATCCGCTTCTAGCCCCTCGGTGCTTTAAAGTTGATTTTGGAGCACTCATTCCCTACCGTCGGATTGCCGTCAGCTGTCGGTGTCTTTCTTATTGTGGAAATTGATGTCCCTCACATCCCTAAGGTAAAGAACATAAAGGAAAAAAAAATTGTGCCTAAATTCAACTCAAAATTGGAATTTTTTTCTAACTGTTGGCTGCTTCTCACTGCCAGAGGAAAAGTTGCAGAGAACACCTCACTCTACCATTGCCAAAACTTGAACCGGATACATCACAGAAAATTATCCTTCACTCCATGATGGCACATAGGTCTTAGAAGAATAATTCATCAAGATAAGAAAAATAAATGGAGAACTAAGAAGAAGAACAGTGGAAATACCCATTGCCATAAAATGAAGATTCAAACATATCTTGCAAACCGGTGCATGGATTGACAAACCATTTTTTGCTGAGTTTTTCTCTCTTGAAGGACATTAAAAACAAACTTTCAATTCTCCCTGGTGGTGCATAGAACATTCATAGTTAATAAATCTCATTTGTATCTCAACGAAGGGAAAATTGAATTTCGTATCAAACCGTTTGTCGGATTGAAGAGAAATTTATCCTAAAGCATAAGAAGCAAAAACCTATCGTAATGGAATTGATTTCATCACAAACAGAGAAAAAAACAATACCTAAATTTTTCAATCTCCATTAATGACTGCCATGATACAGTAATGGAAAAATCAGTGAGCTACCTCTCCACTTCTCAGGGTTATAGTGGGCGAAATCGTGCAAAAATTGGAGGGAATGATCGTTGAAAAATCTAGTTTCACGTGAACTAGTTTTCACGCCATGAAGTCCCTTTTTTTTAGGGATATGGAGGGTTGTGTTTTTTTATCATTATTCTTCCCTCTTTAAATAAATTCTCAAATTTTTGAAGATTCAGTAGGTGAAATCATCCAAAATTCATAGAGAAGGATCTCCAAAAAATCTAGTTTCTCTCAAACTAGTTTTTGCACGATGAAGTCCCTACTTTTTAGGGATATGGAGGGATGTGTTTTTTCTTAGTATTTTTCCCCTGCCAATGAAAATATCATTTTACCACTTGTTCATGTGAAGGAATTACTCAAAATTTTGAGCGTGGAACCCTGGAATAAAACCCAAAATTTCAAGACCCATTTTTTTTTGCAATTTGACATTCATGGCGCACTTACTAAAAATAACATGTCTCCCTGCATAGGGGTCTATTACTTTGGGAAAGCCACCATTTGAAGATTCCATGAAGAAGGTAGTGAACATAGATGGAGTATCATAGGAAAATTCATCAAATAGTTCATCTTAGCTTGCAATCTGCACTTACTAAAAATAACAGGTTGTTCTGAAAGGCCAAGTTTGGCACAATGGGACATTAAGGAATGATCATTCAGGTCAACATATTTATGCAAGATCAGCATAGGAATTTCTCATGGGGAATGTAGGATTCACCTTAGATAATTCAACATTGTCTCCTGAAACTCACTCCATGGCTTGAGTTACAGGAGTATCTTGTGCGGGGTAGAAGTTGTGGTCATCGGCAACACCATTTAGCAGTGTTTTTAAACACTCATTAAAAAGCATCTGTGATCCCATTTGAAGGAGTTTTCCATGAGTTTGAATATTTAGAGTTTCATCACATCACATATTTCAATCAACGAGGATCATCGGACTTTATCAGGGGTAACATCTTCTCTTCCTCCTCTCTCTTCCCTCCCCCAACTTTCTCTCTCTTCAAATGTTATAATTATTTATTGGGGTTTGCACTTTTTGATATGAATTTAAGTCACCTAAAAGTGAATTTAGAAACATAATGTAAATTAAGTCACCTTGATTTTATAAAAGGGCCTTAAATATTCGATAGGAATACAAATATTCTAAAGTTAGGAATAAGGCACATGGAGGGTCATGAGGAAGATGATAAGTCACCTATCATTCTATAAATTTTAATTCCATTCCCATTTCAAAGGGTTGGCGATTGATCTTGTAAACTCAAGAGTGCATTGTACCTAGAGAAAGCAAAGGACATAGCCATTTTCTTCTACTTTCCTCCACTCTCAAATTTCTTCCATTCTCACATTATGTACAAATTCTGTTTAAGCATCAATACAAGAAGAATGATTTTGTAGAATTTTTGATGAGGATATTTTAGAAACTATGAGTTCCTAATCTTATCTCATCTTGTTACCATCTGCAGGGTTATTTCTTCTCATAAATTCATGTGATGATACTTCTAACTAGTGTGTGTAGGAATCTAATTTCCTACCTGCAACATTAGCTCTCCTACGTCTTTTATCACTCCCCTTTCCCACTCTTCAGACAAATTCTTCCCTAGTAAGATATTTTCTACTTTGTCATAGGGTCAGTGGAGTGTCCCTATTGGATCCCCGGTCGAAAGGCCACCATAGAAATCCACCTTTTCATGTGCATGCATATACGGTAGTTGCACCGGTTAAGTAAAGGGACTTATATTCCCAAGGCACTGGCAAGAAATCCACAAGTTTGTCAACCTGAAAATTTTTCTCGCCAACAGGAAGCAAGTTCATCTCCTCGGGTATTGTTTCAACAACCCATTAGCATGCAATCAGACCAACTCCCGCATTTAGAAGAGGAATACTTACCATGATATTTTAGGAGTGAACAACACATACAAATTATGAACCGAGATTTTGATAGGTTGTAAGGACAAGGTGATGATCTACTCCAAAAAAATAAGGCTACCCCTCCACCAACTGAAATTATTGCTAATGAGGGGTGGCAGTATAGTGAACAATTCATAGCAGGATACCATACTCCTGAACAATCTCCGAGGGTTCAAATAAAAGCACCTAAGAAAAGCATTACCCCATCGACGGGTGATGTCATCTTGGTATTGGTAGACAAAGTCAAGGAGCTAGAGCTTTCCCAAAATGCTCAAAGTTCATGCAAGGGTCAAGCAAAAACCTCTCCATATCTGTTGAATAATGGACAAATAATTACTGCACAAAATCCTCTGGGTTATACGGGTACTTCAAACCCTGGAGATCTACTTACGGGGACGGGCACTTTGGGTATGCCCCCTCTTGTCACATATGGATATCTGCAATAGGAAATGGTCAAAAGTTCATTCTAAAATACCATACCCACCAGAAATGTAACATTCCCTTGATTTATGCCTTCGATTCCATATCAAGGTAATCAAACCCCTATGTACACATGTATTCTAAATCTCCACAGGGGCATATGTACACTTACCCACCTAGGTCCGTATGGACAACCACAGGGGATTTCATACGCCCTAAAAAATGTTTATGTTGTCTCATTTCAACAACCAATGCAACCTCCACCTCCCCAACCAGGATCTTCAATGGTCAAAACGTACGCAATGGGGACCTATTTTGAATATATTAAGTAGCCTCTAGACTTCTCCATTTAGACAAACATGCTTTTGAGACCCTTTCCCGATATTTTGAAATTCAAAGGGGAGGGTGATCCTAACACATACATCAAAGCTTATGCAACGACCATTCGAGAGCTACTCCCATGGGACACAGATGTTGTGAAGATTTTCCCTAAGATGCTAGAAGGTATTACTCTCGATTGGTATTATAGGATACCGAAGGCTTCAATAGACTCCTTCAAGAAACTCATATCAAAATTTATTAAGGATTTTGATATGAATTTTGTTTGATTCCTTCATATCAAGCAAGAGCACAATGAGTCCACAACCCACTTCATTTAGAGGTGGTGATAAGTTCTCTGCTCCTCTTTAAGCACTCCAAATATGGATCAGATAGAGCTTTGTGATTTGTTTCTCCACTCTCTCAACATGGAGACAAAGATAAAAGTTCAAAAGTTCCCACTAAGGATCTATGAAGAGGTACTAGAGGGTGCTCTTCGAGTTGACCAAACAACATTGACAATGGTCGTAAGACTTATGGAGCTAATGGAAATTTGGTCACCCCTAATCAAAATAAACCCAGTTACTCCAACAACACGAATAACAATCAAGGACCAAAAATACTTAATAAGAATCACGGAGTCACGATTGATGGGGTGACAAACTAACCTAAGAAACCTAACATTGTTAATGCCCCCAATACAAGCACTTAAAACAATAGTAATAACAATGAAAACAATCAAAGAAACAATAACTTCTCACCCTTGGTCAACGCTGTAGATTTTAACCATCAACAACAACAACAACCTCAAAAATCAAGACAAATGCAGACCCAAGGCCCTAACCAATACCTAGGCAGGTATCCAAACCAATTTCAAAACAAATTGCAAGGGTCCCAAATTTTGGATATAACAATCAACAAAAAAGAAATAATCATATTTTCAGACCACAACAAGGTACAAACCAAAGGATTTGAGATTATGAATCTGATTTATATTACATCTTCCATAGGGTTCGTGGGCATGAAGCAAGAACATGTCGTGATTGTAATAAGTTTTTACAACATTTTCTAGAGGATCAAAGACAGTTATTTGTTGACATGTTTTTGGCAAACCTGACAGTGCCCACTCAAAACACCTACATGGGACTGGTATCTCCACATAACACACTACTCGAAATATTTAACGATCCTCTCCCCATGTGTCCAAAGCATGGTAGAATATATCGTAACGGTTCAAACAAAGGTATTGTAATAGGAACCCATGATCGCGAAGCCTCAATTTCATCAAACCCACAAGTGGCACCTCCTTTGGATGGTCACCAACAAATTAAACTTGTGGGGTTGGTGGAATTGGACATTGAACCTCAAATTAATGTTGCCACTAGAGCCAAGGATTATTCTTCGCAGCCAATCACGATCTACCCAACTATATCAAATGAAATTCGGGTTATGTTAGGAAATATAGTAGGAGCTTATGATTTGATCAGTGACTTAACCAAGAATTTCTCTCACATTTCCTTCCTCAATCTATTAAAGAATTACCTTGCTCATAGATCCACTCTACTAGAAGCAATGGGCCTTGGTCATTTAGCTAACGTCACCCCTCTTCTAGAAGCACAAAAAAACCATGTGGAATTTGATGTCTATCCTCTAGGGCAACCTGAGAGAGATGTTTGATTTGTATTCAACATTAGCAAGATGCCCATGAACATTGAAATAGCTCATAGAGGTGATCTGATGTTGTTTTTAAAAGTCTTGATTTACAATAACTACGCAAATCATGTGATGATTGATAATGGGGAAATGGGAAACACGATCCCCTTCTCTTTCCTTCAAAATCTAGGGTACTGAGAGACCAATTTCTCTTCGACACGAAACACGCTGAGAGGTTATGAAAATCTCAAGGCAATGCCAATAAGAACTATAATGTTTCCAGTCACTCTTGGAACTAAGACAGTAATAATTGAGTTTTATATTATGGATTGGGAAACCAAATATAATATGATCCTTGACCATCATTGGATTCATCGCATGAAGGTAATTCCCTCCACTTTTTTTCAGGAAGTCAGATTCCTACATTTAGGAAAGGTATTTGTAGCATAGGGTGATCTAAAACCCTTCGACATACACCTAGTTAACTTGAAGAAGAGGCCAAGAATCCACTATGAGTTTGAGCTTCCTACAAATCAATTAAATAAACTTGCAAGCTCAGTACCAGAGGAAAAGTTGGTTCGTACAACAGAATTAGAGGTCACAGGTTTGATCGAGGGTGATTCGGTAGTCAAAGATGAAAACATCATTATAGAGACAATATCGTTAGGAACCAAAAAAATATTATTGAGATATTGGAGAAGGATTTATCCATTCTCCTTCCTTTCAATTCTATGGGCATGGGACATACCCTGCGACTCGGTTCTCTTCCAACAAATGAGGTTTATATGGTTGAGGTAACTGAGGTAAAGGAAAAAGATTCAAAAGATGATCTAACATCTATTTTTACAAGTAATTATTGGAATCTCCATTATGATGGAGCCAAATTACATTTTGGCACTGGGGCAAGTGTGATTCTTACCTTTCCTGAGGGAAGGATTCTACCTTTTTCCTTCAAATTAAAATTTGAGTGCACAAATAATGGGGCTGAATACGAAGCCCTTCTACTTGGTCTCATTGTAGACTTGATAACAAATTATGATTCTTAATTTACTCCAAGTAGTGAGTTGGAAGATACAAATTTCATGGTCTTAGTTCATGTAGAACCTTTGGTTCGTAAGACACCGATAACTCCAATGTTGACATACATAGAGATTGAGAGAGAGTTTGTCATTACAGATCGTGTTGACATTGAAAAAGTAACTCTAGGATATCTAAACACTCTCACAAAATTACATATTACTCATCACGAGGTTAATATTTCTATAATTCTACACTCTTCCTCCTATTTTGGAAATCCCATGATAGAATCTTCCCCTGGTAAGGAACTCAATTTTTGAGGTAGGGGAAGAGGGGGATTTAGAGTTTCCTCCAGCCCTACTTGAGTTTGAGGAAGGAAATGCATCCTTAATTAAGGGAACAATTGATATAAATATTAGGACTAAGGAAGAACTAAATATCTTGAAGCTAGGGTCCTCTTTAACTCCTGAGGAATTTGAAATACATACCCATATTCTCAAGGAGCATAAAAAAGTATTCACTTTTAGCTACAAATAAATGACAGGAATTACATCACACATTACATAGCACAATCTTGTCACCAAGCCAGATGCGAAGCCAATTAAGAAAATGTCAAGGCCCATGAAGCTAAAGGTGGACCTCATGGTGAAGGAAGAAGTGATGAAACTCTTCCAGGTAGGGTTCATCAAGCCATTTGACTACTCACAATGGGTGTCTAACATAGTCCCCATTCTTAAGAAGAATGGAAAGATCCACATTTGCATAGAATTTTAGGATATAAATAAGGCTTGTCCCAAAGATGATTTCCCGTTACCATCCATCGATGTTATTTTTAGCGCAAAAAATGGTTTTAAGTTGTTATATCTTATGGATGGATTATCTTGGTATAATTAGATCAAAATTTCTAAAGAAGACTAGGCCAAAACTATGGTTATAACTCCTTGGGGAACCTACTGTTATGTTGTTTGGGATAAAGAATGTTGGTGCTACATACCAATGGGTGATGACTTATATATTCCATGATCTTATACATAAGATTGTGGAATCCTTCGTAGATGACCTACTGGCTAAGGCCAGAAAGCACTTTGATCACCCAAAGGTGCTTCGTATCATCCTTTCTTACTAAATCAAATACAACGTCACATTGAATCTAGAATTTTTTTTTGGCGTAGCAAGAGGCAAGATTTTAGGGTACATCATATCTTCATGAGGAATTGATGTGGACCCAGCCAAAATATGAGCTGTATTGGAAATTATTCCACTGAAGGACGAGTCTGGAATTATATATTTTTTTGGAAAACTTAGGGCAAACCAAAGGTTTATCCCTAATTTGACCTTGTCTATTCACCCGATCAACAACTTGTTTAAAAAGGATTGCTGCATTGATTGGAAAGATGAATGTGATGAGGCATTTGAGTCAGTTAAATGATTCTTATTGTCCCCTCCCATGCTCATGCCACCTAGGTCAGATCGCCCTTTGATCTTGTATTCGTGAGCTACAAATTTTTTCCTAGCCTACATGTTGGCTCATGAAGATGATGATAAATGAGAGTGTGCAGTCTATTTTATTAGTCATACGTTGCTTGATTATGAAACATGTTACACCAAGGCCAAAAAATAATGCCTTGGCATAGTCTTTGCAACAAAGTGTTTGAGATATTATATGCTGGATCAAGAAACGAAGGTTATTATTAAGTCAGATCACTTGTGGACATTCCTCACACAAGGATCCTTATCTAAGAAAGTTGGGTGCTTAATAACTTTGATGGGTGAATTTGAGTTAACATTTTTTAATAAAAAATCCGTCAAAGGAAAAATCATTGTGGAATGGTTGGCTGATAATCCATTGGATGGAGGTGATATGGTAGATCTAAATTTCCATGATGAGTCTGTATACTTCATCGAGACTAGGCTCCCCATTTCTATGTGTCCATGGTATACTAACATCATTAATTTAATAGTGTACCATACATCTACAAAAGGGGAAACATCATAACAAAGAATGCGGTTACATGTCATTACCGCTAAGTACGTTATTTTGGAACAAGTGCTCTATCATAGACCCTTCGACGGAATGTTGTTAAGATGTGTTGACATAGAATAATTTGAAAAAAATCTTTATGAATCACATAATAGATTATTTGGAGGCCACTTCGGTGGCCACGCCACTACTTGAAAGATACATCAGGTGGGCTATTTATGGCCCACTCTAGAGCATGAAAAAGTAGAATTTGTGTGTAGATGCCACAAATGTCAAGAGTTCTCCCACGAAATCCACATACTGGCACAAAATCTTCAACCAATTACGACCCCATGGACCTTTTCCACGTGGGGCCTAGATTTGATAGGGAAGTTCTCTCCCTCATCAATAGATGGCCATAACTTCATAATCACGTCCACATAGTACTTTAATAAGTGGGTAGAAGCTATGCATCTTACTACTGTACCTAGATATGTGATTGCTAAGTTCATCTTTAACCAGATAGTTTGTAGGTATGGGGTCCCATAGGTCATTATTTCAGATAATGGTACATCTTTCAAAAATGATGAAGTACGTGAATTGTGTGCAAAGTTCAAGATAAGTCATCACATGTATTTTCTTTATTATCCTTAGGCCAATGGATGGCTGAGGCTATGAATAAGACATTAAAGTCCATCCTCCTTAAGACCGTTAAGGAAAACAAAGGAGATTGGAATTTAAAGTTTTTTTTGGCCTTATGGGCCTATCAGACATTTGTTAGAACACTAATAGGGGCAACCCCCTTTTCCTTGGTATTTTTTATGGAAGCAGTTTTACCGTTCGAGGTTGAAATATCGAATCTTCATATTTCATTGCAAGGAATCTTGGGAGAAGAAGGCTATCAAGAAGCATAATTCTCTCAGTTAGAAAGTCTTGATGAGGCTACACTCAACACTAAACAATGACATAGAGCTTATGTTGATAGGATGTTCCAGAAATACAACAAGAAGGTCTACAAGTGTGAAATATATGAGGGAGATTTGGTCTTATGACTTGACAGCTGGATAGACAAAAAAACCAGTGAAGGAAGAATATTTAGACCTAGGTGGTTGGGTCCATATTAAGTAGTAGAAGACTACAAAAATGGGGCATTTCACCTATGTACACTAGAGCGTGAGGATTTTAATGAGTCTATGAACTCTCTTCACCTAAAAAAGGTATTATGCATGATCCATTAGAATTTTTCATATGTACATTACTGCATCGACATTGCACTTTCATTTGCTATTTCATTCTGTAAATATTTTGATTAAGGGACTTATTCTTATAACAACTCCTAAAAACTTCTAAAAACAATGGAAAAAAATTAAAATCATATCTCTTCAAATTTTCATGGTATCATCAATTGTTTCTGAATCATTTCATCAATTCAAATAGGATTAGAAAAAAATTTGATCATTACCATACCAAGGCATGCATACTTGGTTCTGCTTATGGTCTCTTTCTAGATTAGGTGTCTTTGCCTATAGTTTGTTTTAGAAGCTTCATGGTGTCACATTTATCCCATAAATATCTCTTTGGAAATAAGAACATACTAAACATTTTTTCTAAATGAGTAAGTCAAATGCAAATCCATAGAAAATTTTTATTTTACACATTTCTTTTCCATACCAACCTTCAGTGTTGGTCCTGCATCTCTTACGAGTGATATAGGGTTGGGAAAGGAGAGAAATGCCCTTACTCACCTATTCCTTGTCCACGATGATGAGCCCATGCTTCCTACTAGTAGCATGGGACAAGGTGTAGGGGGTCTCCTTGATAAACTTGAAAGTTAGAAACAATCCATTCAAATATTGTGAAATCATAAGTAAAAAACAAAGTGAGTTAGGTGTCCGAAATTCCAAAAGAGTTTAAAGCCTCAAAACCATATTTTTTCAACCAAGTAACCATCTACGGATCTAAGTATAGATAAAATAGAAATCACATCACATTCTAAACTATGAAGTAACTTGAGTAGGGTGAGGTTATAGTGTCTCAATTTGGTTCTGTCAATCCATTGTCTTTCCCTCATCATCACCATTCAACAAAATTTCATATTTTGTTCCCTTTTTGGCTCTTGGTGTTGAGCCCTCACATCCTACTGGTTACGTGGAGTTGGGAGTGGGGCAAGTACATTTACTTATCATATCATTGTATCACCATGGTTTTCCAAGACAATATTAAGTATCAAAGATTGCTTAAAGAAACTAAAGTTCAACATCACATTGTGTTTGCATAATCATATATCAACATTATAAAATAAAAAAATAAATCATTCTGTTATCATTTGACATCCACTGCATGCATTCTGAAAAGCATAGAAAAATGGAAATTTTAAACGTCTAGAGTACACATGATAAATAAGCCAAAATAAAGTCAACTCATATACAATGGATTACCAAACAGAAAATAAAAGTATATATATATCATGGTGAGTCAAGTCTATATATAATGCAATCACACGTTAAGGCATGGTCAAAACGCTCGCAATGAGCCTGAGATATACAAAAATAATAATATAGCACCTGAACAAATGACAATAAAGCATTAAAATGGCCCAATGGCCTATCAGTCCCTGTGGGATCCCTCGAATGGTGCACGACCACGTCTAGGGATCCTAATACAGGTGCGATGACGCTGTGAATGAACTGAATGGTGTGAATTCTCATGGTGGTGGTCAATGGTTGTGGTATCACTGCAGGAATGGCTCCACCTCATCAAATGCTTGACGGTCTCATATATGACCACCTGGGTATGAAGGGAGGTCACCACCTCTATTGTCATCCAAATAGGAGAAAACACATCAGTATGTCTGTTGGCTACTAGCTATTGACCTGAATCCTCAGTCATCTCGGCTCAGTTCTTCCCCAACGGAATCAATAGGGTGTCCATGCATACCTGTCAGATAAGCTCTCGCCACTCCTATGCAGTTGCTGCAAGAAAGAAAAGAAGAAGAAACATATGAGTTAGAAAACCACAAAAATGCAAATAAAAAGAGAGTACTAAACTAATGCTTTCAAGTAACAAAGACGAGAAAAGAGTATTAAACATACTCATATCTCCTAGCATCTAGGTAGGGTCAGTGGTTGCGGGTCCTCCCCAAATCTAGAGGCCAAACACTATCCCATCATGGAATCATCATCCCCTTCCCTTCCTCGAGGAAGTGTCTCCTTTGATACAAATCTCTCTCTCTCTCTACACTCACCTCCTCGTACGTTGCTCTCAACATATTCTGAGTATCATGCCACTTAGGATTTCTCTGCTCCTCCTCCATAAGGGGTGTCACACTAGCCTTAATACCAACCCCCTCATACTCGGTCTACTCCCCAACCAACTCCTCCTCAGTCTCGTCTCCTGTGTGCTCCTCAGAATCAGAGTCTATGTGAATGGGCTCATTCTCCTCTCCGCTATGAGTAGGAGTGGCTGCAATATGAAGCAAAGACATTTGAGGGGAACTAGATGCCCATCAAGAATATACAACACATCTAACTATGATACGAACCCCAAGGGTAACCAATGTCCAACCAGGATCTCCTCTAGGGCCTTTTCGGGCCTCTTGAATGGTCATGTAGATTGGTACCACTGGGGGAAGTATGTCAGCATATGGGAGGCCAAATTGCTAAGGAACTTGATCAAATGGATGAGTTTCAACTCTCTTAGTCCTGTCGACTAACTAACCTGTTGTGGAGTAAGCTACCACCGTGGTCACCTCATGTCCTCATAACCCTACCATGTCATTGTAGGGGGTGGTAACCATGTCTGCCATGGTTAGAGAAGCCATTGGTTGAATAGGTGTCCTAAGAAATAACATAGTTTTCCACCTCACTACCCAAAAATCCCCTAAATCCAATACATGTACTCCCCTCCCATAGGGGGTGATGCGCTCATAAACCTAGCTCATAACAAGAGTGGGGTGACTCGGTGACTACCCCTACAATTTGACTACTCTGTATAAGTTGTGGTAGGTAGCCCCTAAGATATCTGCTCCCTAGGAATATGTATGGTCATGTAACTTGATTTGTGCAATGACAATATCCCATCAATATAGAAGGGTGTCACCTCCCTTGTCCCTGATCAGTAAGGAGGACAGGATGCCCATGATGGCTCTACGAATGATAGGAATAGGAGAAGTGGCAATGGACCCAACCCTGATTCCCTTCTTTGAACCAAATGAAACATCAACGTCTCCCATATAGGTAGCCCACTGAGTCATCTAAGCCTTGGATCTTTTTGTCTCCAGAGTCAGTAGCCTCCCAAGTATCGGGAGGCCAAGAATGCAGTATACATCCTCCAATGTGATGGTCCACTCACCTCTGGCACCCAACAACCAGAAAGTGTTATGGTCTACGTCTCAATAAGAAAATAATTCACACAATATGTGACTAGTAGGGGAAATATGGGGAACATGTGTAATCCTCCAGATGCTTGCCCTCTGGAGAGTGTCCCTCTCGGCCTAAGTCAAATGATATGAGATCCTCGGGAGCTAATCACACTCCCTCTCTCAGCTCCAACAGATATACTCGCCCTTTTTCTGTATTCACCAAAACATGGAAAAAGAGAAAGTTAGTAACGTATACAAGAAGATAATCTTGCCAAAAACATGAAAACACATTAAAAAAATCAAGTTAATGCATGTTTTGATCATTCTATTCAGAACCGCCGCCTAGTGTAGGGCGGCTATTCCAAGACCACTTCCCTGCTTTGGGTGGCAGTCATGAGCTGATTTTCAAAACATGCTCTCAACCCTAAGAAATGCCCAAAAACGTAAAAAAATGACCCTTTTTGACAAAAATAAAAGATTTCCCTATGGGAACCCCATAGAGATTCATTTAAGACAAGAAATTTTGAAAATAGTCCCCCTAGGTAAACTTTTCAAATATATTACATTTTAGGTATGAAAAAACAAAAGTGAAAAGAACCAACCTTAGACCACGTTGGTCGATCTCCCACTCATGGACGCATGATCAGAGTCTTGTAATGGCATTTTGGTGGTACTCTCGTCAAAAACTGTCACCGTGGGCCCATAGCTCCAAATTCACCAAACCAAATATGCACAAATGAATAAAAAATGAGCTATTTAGATACATATATATATATATATATATATATATATATATATATATATATATATATATAATGTTTTGACGTCATTTTGATTGTATGTGTTTATGTGTTTACAAGGTTGGAGCATTGGTGCAGGTATATCTCTATATCTCCGCACAAATGGTAAGTCCTTTTGTCGTTTTGGTTTAGTGTTTATTTTTTGATATTTTGTCTATCTGCACTTAAGTCGTCTTACTCTTACATGTAACGGGAGTTTGGATGGTGATGTTTTGACACACAGGCATGTCAGGTATAGCTTCTAACTCCCAATTTTGGGAAGGCCATACTTAGAATCTACATTTTACGCCTTTTCATGGCTAAGATGCTTCTTCGAGGGGGTAATATTTATGCACCCAAAAGTGCATGTGCTACATTGTCAGAAAATGGTTACAAAAGTCCCCAATGATGATTCAAGTTCTTACAAGAAGGTGTTCGAGCTCCAAAACCCATTTACAGTGTATAATTGTAGCCTAGAAATATTTACTTAGCCTTCCTGCACCTTTTTCTAGCTTTCTGCTTCTTTTTACGTAGGTTTTAGCCTCTAGTGCCAGGAATGCAGCCCTGTGTAGGGTGGTGGTCCTGACCAATTTTTCTAGATTCCGTCATGAGTTTTTTTAACATGCGACGATTCACTTAACTTCACTTTCGACTTGCATCTGTGGGCAAAATTGTCTAAAAATATTTTTGATTGCTTGGTTCTCCTTCCCTCTTCTATTTTTACATGTTCTTTAGTTAGTTAGAATTGCCTCTTCTTGCCTTGTGCATGAAGGCACATCCCAACCCCAATTCTTATATATTCCATGGTTGTATTCAAGGAATAGGCTTGAGAATTTTTGTGTATCTTGCATTGTATTGCTGCCAAAATCTTGATAGGAATCACATAGACAAGCTCAAATCTCCTGTGCTATCTCTCTTCTACTTACATTGTATCTAGACTGCCTTCAAGCTATCATTGCTCAAGCACCATCCTCCTTCCGCTATTCTTGCATTTCTAATCCCTTGGACTCATATGAACACTCATAGAAAAAAAGGAACAAACTGAGGGGACAGATACATATATAACCAGATTTTCTAAAGATCTTGCTTATCTAGATTGGAATTGTGTGTTTGTTTGCTTCATTTGTTAAATTGTCAATTTCAAATCACTAGTTTCAATTGCATATCAAATAGAGTAGTAAAATTGTTTCATTTCAATAGGTTAGGCAATTACAAGTAGATCAAGTCATTAGAAATTTTTCTCTTTAACATTACCAGGGAAGTTGTGGGGAACAATATCTCTTTCAGCATCATGATTTGTTCTTCACCTCTGAGGTAGGGTTTAAAGGGTTTTGATTGGATTAGGTTATTTAATTTAGATTAGATTCATATATTCGCACAAGTAACCAGCTATATCTAGCTGATTACTTGTCTTTAGTTTATTTATTAGATTAGAATGCATTACTTAAAAATTAGAAAAGATCAAAAATATTTCCTTTGATAGATTAGTTTACTTTTTAATTTTTTTGATCCGATATATTGTGAAAACTCCAAAAACATAGATTAGATTTCTTTTAATAGTTATTTTTCTTATTAAAATCATTTCATTTCATTTTGTATGACCATCAATGGTCCACAACAAGAAAATACGTATAGTTGTGATCCCTTGGTCCCACAACCCAATGGGCCAAAATTAATAACTGACATTGATACAAATTTACGTTTTTCAGTCTTACACACACTTGCAACTTTTACTGAGAAAATACAACTAAATATGCTAAACATCACTGCTAATCAAGCCTACGATTATTGGACTACTCCTAGAAATAGGGTTTGATTACGTGCATGACCATATAAGGGACACAACCTCCACGAGTCTTTAGTTGTGATCCTCAGGTCCCACAACCCAATGAGCATGCTAACCAATTAGACATTGACACTAGTTTATGTACATTTGTATTCAGATCTTCACCACTTCCACTAGACATTATTTCACAACTTTCCTTACTGAACATAGTAGCTGATTAGGCTAATACTTTATGGACTAGACTAGAAAATCACCCATAAGTCCTTGTGGTTCCACTACGTCTCTCGTTCTTACTTCCATGACATTTTTTGGAAATCCATACGAGGCGCCCACATGTCACTTTTCGCGTGTTAAACAACTGATAAATAGAATCTTGGCAGAGCTTGATATTGATTGGAGCCTCTGAGAAACTATTATATTAGACCGAGCCATTACACCACTTCAAGTTAGGAGAGCATTCTTCACCTTAGACTCGCAGATCCCAATATTGCATGTTGAAGACATAAGATTGCCCAATTAGCTTGATCCCTATCACCACACTCACATTCAAATTCATTCTACATTGGTTGTCTTGGGATAACCTCAAGAGGTTGGGTGCGAAGAAGGTCACGTGTTGATTTTCTATCATATAGTACCCACATACAATAACTGTGAAAATTGGACACTACAAGGTACTCAAAACCAGTAATAACAAAGTAAGGAAAAAAATCCCACTGCAAGATATCCTAAGAAGTGCGACTCCAAAAACTCATACAATGTTGAAGACGTTTGGTGTGCATTATGATCTGAATTCACTGCTCGATCATAGAACTAAAAAACATCTGACACTGGGCTTCACCAGAATAGCTCCATGTAAGGAGATTGTCAATGGAGTGATGTTGAAAGTGCAAATGATACAAAATATGAAGAAGTAAGATCAACTACTACAAAAAGGTGTATCACGATCTAAATAAATAGGAGTGCCATGAGATCTCAATAACCAAGGAAACAAGGCAAGGACATGAGATCTAAATAAATAGGAGTGCCATGTTCCAAGAAAAGCCAAGGTAACAAGGTAAGGACACAAAAATTGAAGAAGTAGTATCAACACGTAACAAGGAAAGGACATGAAACCTAAAGAACCAGTATCAACACCACACCCTCCCATACTGCTGAATGGGTAGAGTGACACCACATATCTGTATGAGTTGCTAAAATCAACTACTTAAACACTGAAAAACTAATACTGGGCTTCACCAGAATAGCTCCCCCATAAGAGAGATTGTCAACATGTCAAAAAAAGTGTCAAAAATATAGATCCAAAATATCTCAACAAACAAGAGAGATATAAATGTATACACCCATAGATATAAGAATGTAACACCCAAAAGTTTAGGAAGTTGGGTTCAACCTAAATTGAGTCCACAAGTGATTACAACACCCTCCCAAATTTGACACTTTATAATTGAGTGCATGTAAATATTAAAAATGAGTAAAAGTACCTTTTACATTTGAAATATGTGTATAAAAAATTCACCAATGTGTAGATATAAAAAAAAATACACAATTTCAAGAAAATGATCACCTTAATATGAGCTACAGATCAAAAGTTATGAGCTCTAGAAGGTTTTGCTATTAAAATAATATTTTAATGCTGATGTTTTTTTTAAAAGGTACACGTGACACCTAAATTTCCAAAGGGTAAAAGAGTGCATCCACATGATACAAGATTGTGACTAAAGGATAAAACCCTGCACCCAAAACCTAAATTTCCAGACGGTAAATCATTGCATTCAGAGGGTACATGTGGATAAAATATTGCATCCAAAATAAAAATATGTAGAGGGTAAAAGAATGCATATGAAAGGTACACGCTTATATCCAATGGATAAAAAATGCACCAAGAGGGTACAAATTTGCGTCCAATTGATAAAGTATTGCATCCAAAACATAAATATCTAGGGGGTAATAGAATGCATCTAGAAGGTACACACTTATATCCAATGGATAAAAAAATGCACCCAGAAGGTACAAATCTACGTCCAGTGAATAAAATACTGCATCCAAAACATAAACATTGAGAGGGTAAAATAATGCATCCAGAAGGTACACACTTATATCCAATGGATAAAAGAATGCACCCAAAGAGTACATATATGTGTCAAGTGGATAAAAGAATGCACCCAAAGGGTACAAATCTGAGCCCAAATTTGACTGTCTCAAAACATGGTTGAGTTTACAGTTGATCCTAGGGTTTGGGCACCTTATGAATCTAATGGCATACTCCATTTTTCATAAAAATGCATGCTGTAGAAAAGTGATAACAAATTTTGAATACATGAAAATAATAAACCCTTACTTTCAAAGAAAAACTTACAGATGAATGTCTACATCATCTATTGCTTTGATACCATGAAAGAAATGATAAGAATATTGTTCCAAGCTATGATCTCAGATGATAATAACACACAACATTAAATTTTCAAAACAGAAGAGCTAAAATACCATATACGGAAATCCATCATAATCCATAATGCTTAATACATTACAATACAATAACTTGAATTACTCAATAAGAAATGTGTATATATAGGAGGGAAGTGAATCTACTACCTAAATCAGTAGCAAAGAACTACCAATAACTGATATTGGTAGTTAAGTTAACTCCAGGAGACTAGCAAGTTAACTCCACTTAACTGAGAAGCTAACTCAACACAACTAGTAAGCTAACTCCACACAACTAGTACACTTCAGCAAGCTAACCCAACAAGTTTAGGGCTAACACAAGTGTAAGGATTATCTTGATAAATATATAAAAGAATAAATAATAACCTACACTAACATATTCTAGGATATATTTCCATCAATGTAAAAAAAAAATCTTTATAGCTTTAGGTTAGAGGGGCCTTAAAGCAAGACAAGAATTATCCTAGCAGTCATTAATCTAATAACATATTGAACTCACTGGCTGTTAATAGCGTTGTTGATCTTCTTGCCAACATGACCATCGATGGTTCGGATGTCACATTGATTTCGTGCAATCCTAAAGATTGGAATGGTTTGCTAGATATCATTTCACATGAAGGGAGGCCCAGAACCTATATACATCATTAATGGTGGCTTGTGTCTTTTCATTTTTTAGCCGGGCGTTGGCTCCTCTCTCCCCACTCTTCTCTCTTCCCATTTTCGAGCAATATAATTATGGTTTTCCTAGGCTTTCCTTTTATTTCTCTACGTGGCGAGTGGTGGGAATCAACCTTCTTGTTGCCCATCTCCCATAGGCATCTTCAGGATGTATTTCATTATGGCTTTGTTTATGAAGCTGAATCGATTGCATGTGTGTTTGGTGACTCATATATGTAGGCTTCTGATAGGGTGCAGGATACTTCTGATATAGTTGCGGATTTTGTTTCCAATTGTCTTCTACTTCACCCGGACAAGAAAAATGTTGAGGTTGTAGCAGAGTACTTCATTTACATGATTCATAGAGGTGGCTTGCAAGGTGAATTGGATGATTTTCACATCCTAGAACCATTGATTTGGGTAGAATAGGTTGACGAATAGGCTATCGGTCTCAGGCACGGGGTATATTTTCTCAGGGAGAAATATCGGGAACTTCTTATTCATGCTGAGAACGTGTATGATGCCCCTTGGCACGACAACTTGGATCTCAATAGTCTTCCCCCCTTGGATCCACCTTTTCCCGTTTCCCTTTTAATTCGGCTATCGATCACCTTAGCGCATTTCGCACCCTTGCTAGGGAGGAATTTCTTCTCTTTCTTGGCAAGGCTTCTCAGCGGGTAGGTGTAACAGTGGTTGGTGTGCTAGGGGGCGAAGGTAGTGGACGTGCTCAGTTAAATGGATGGATCCACCCACGGGTTATAGATTGGGTTGGTGGCTTCCTTGATATTTATTTATGCCTCTCTTTTGGCTCATGTTCATGCTTGGTTCTGGTGCTTTTTGGTCTGTTTTGGTTCTTTGGTCTGTTCTCTTGGCTTATCTTCGTTTCGTGGTGTTCCTTGTTGTGGGGACTTGGATTTTTTGTGTCACTTGGTTTTTGTATTGGTTTTATATTGTATGGGTGGGGTCCCATAACCCCTCGGTTCAAATCTCTGGTCAAAAGCATTAAAAAAACATATTAAACTTAGTAGATGTTAGGCTGAAAATTTCTTTTTGGAATATGTGTAATCATGAAATTCGTTAATTTTTTTATGTTACATGAAGGGAATATAATAAGCTTTGATCTTAAGGGCTATGTGTAATCTAGAAAATTGTTAATATTTGTCCTGTCTTCAAATATTTTTTTAGATGATTCAACGCTTTTGACAGAAGCTTAGAACTTGGGGATTGACGGGATCCCACCCAATTACAAACGTGGAAGATAATCAATAGAAAAAAAATACCCAACCGTTGAAAACCAGGGATAGGAACCTTGAATTACACCTAAGAGGTTGAGTTGCTTGGCCGCGGAGACATCCTCCCACCCACTGAGATACCAGTGCAAGCAGTGTGCAATGAGAAGTTGTATGTAAATCTTAGGAAAATATAACTTCTCCAGTTGTCTACCTTCACCAAGGCCCTCGGAACAAGCAACATGAACACCCAAAGTAAACTGCATCAAAACCACATTCCTGGAAGATAGCTTGGCTATCACCCTCCTTATTTCCTCCATGTCCAAACCCTCACAAAAAAATTTAGGCAACGGTTGACCCCTCCCAAAATCCTCCAATGCTTTAACCAAGTTGACCCGATGCTAGGGATTAATGAAGTAGAGGGAAATATCTCTCACTTCGTCAATTTTTTGCCTAACCAGAAGAATTCAGGACACGAAGCAAGAGGTGACTTCCGAATTAACTCGAGCTCTAGCTGAATCGCCTAAATATTCCTTCCCTAGAATCCTCATAATTTCCTCACAGATAGAACCCAACATTTCCTTGAAGATAATCGTAATACGAGCCTGAGAAATTCTACCAAAAAAAATCCATCTCATTCTTCGTGCCATATAGGAAAAGGAAAGGCAATGAAGGGAACTCCATACTCGTCTATCAGAACTCCATACCACTGCCAACCACCATAAGCAAATGGAAGAATGAAAAGGAAGAAAGGAAACTGAAAATTAATAACACCTCACTCCCCCTTCCTGAGATATGATATCTGGGAATGTGCTAGCTCACCCTAATTTCATTAGGTCATCTCTCTTAATGATGCCTTGGTTAGCCAAGAAATCAGTGACACAATTTTCTTCTCTATAATTATGGTTTAAAACCCACTCAGGGATTTTTCTCAACCAATGCATAATGGTGGTGATATGATAATCCATCTTCCAGGAAAAATATTTTCCCTTTCAAACATCATTTATTACGACTAGCGAATCACCTTTGATTTCCAAAGCGTCACAACCAATGCTGACCACCAGTTTTATACCTACCAACAAAGCTTAAGCCTCTTCATCATTACATGTGTCATCTTTTAAAGGAAATGACCCAAATATTACTAAACTTCCTTCCACATCTCTAATTAAAAACCCGCTCCTGATAGACTTGGATTGCATTTCGAGGCTTTGTCAAAGGTAAGTTCTTGAAAAGTGGGAGGGGGTGGAAAATTTTAGATGGTAAATGATTTTATTATACTAGATCTATGAATTGGAGTGGTGGAGGAGCACTTTATCGAAGTGGGACATGGGGATGGGCTTGGGTCCTTAATGTCCACCAAGTGATCCAAATTTGAAGCACCTCGCTATGTTCCGCTTGGTCCATATGGAGAAGTTCAACCTATACCTCAAGGTGTCCCTATGGCAGATTATTGAAAGCATCCAATGAACTCAATGGGAATGGAACTTGGGTTGATGATTACAAACTATTTGTAAATTTTGGATGGTAAACACTTTTCTTATACTAGATCTATGAATTGGAATGGTGGAGCATATCTTTCTCTAAGCGGGACATGGAGGTGGGCTTGGGTCCTCAATGTACACCAAGTGATCCACATTCAAAGAGCCTTACTATGTTCCTCTTGGTCCATATGGAGAATTTTGACCCCTACCTAAAGGTTTCCCCATTTCCACTTATTGAAAGCATCCAATTAACTCAATGAGAATGGAATTTAGCTTGATGATTAAAAACTACTTGTAACTCACCAATAGCCAAAGAACTTGAGTTCATCTTGTCTTTAAATATTTGATAACTAGTCGTGTATTTGAATATCTGTCAAGTCATTACTAATTTTCATGTATGCAAGATAACAACTATCCTAGCGGTCGCTAACCTCAAGCCTTTGTGATGTTGCAACAACACTAATTCAAATAACATATTGAACCCAACAACCACTAGGCTTAAAATTGAACACAATGGCCGCTAGGATTAAATTTTCATTTGGAACTCATGCGATAGGATACAAATATAATATTGAGCTTAGAAACCACTATGCTTAAATTTTCTTTTGGAATCATGAGTATTCAGGAAAGAATGTAGTGAGCAAACCACCCTAGCGGTCATCAGTTGTTAAAAATAGTCTTTTAAAATTGAAATATAATTACGGGGAGCATTCGAAGCGTCCTGCTATGTTTTTCTTGGTCCATATGGAGAAGTTCGACCCCTACCTCAAGGTGTCCCCGTGGCCACTTATTGAGAGCATCTAGTGAACTCAATGGGAATGAAACTTGGGTTGATGATTACAAACTATTTGTAAATTTTGGATGGTAAACGCTTTTATTATACCAGATCTATGAACTGGAGTGGTGGAGGAGTACTTTCTCTAAGTGGGACATGGATGTGGGCTTGGGTCCTTAATGTAGACACCTAAAATTGGTTATCCAATTTAGTGTCCCTCGTGCGCGTTTGCTCTCTCAGGTAACCTGGGGCACGTTTATATCACCACTATCCCCTTGGGGTATTATTCAATTTGTGATTTAAACACCTATCCTAAGTTTAATTCACCCCATTATGTTTTACCCGTGAGTAATTAAATATTAACTATTTAATTACACCTTTTCACATGTATCCTAATCACTTATCTACCCCATATATATTCTATCCATATATCCCCCCCTATTTCTCCTCCTCCCTAAGCAGGATATTTCCCATATTTGAGGTGGAGGGATCACTCTTATCTTTCCAGAAATCACTCATTTTGGCCGTCTCAGGAGTCTGTTCTGTGATCGGCGCCGACCAGTACTCGGTTGACGCCGATTTTTCGGGGTGGCACCGATTATAAATAGAGGCCCAGAACTCAGTTCTAGGAGGACGCGAAGACACAGAGAGACAGATTGTAAGAGACACAGATTGTAAGAGAGAGAACGAGAGATCTTTGCGCATCAAGTGTAAACATTACCTATCGAATCAGAGCGGATCTTGTCCAAATCAATCCCTGAGAGGAGCACCGTTACTTTGCTCTTATCACATCAAACATCACACGTCTCCATTGATTTTCTGGTGACTCTATTCCTGCATCCAGCACAAGTGGAGCCTTGCCAGTATCTCTCCGGCTTCTGCAGATCCAGGCAAACATTGACGATCTTGCCTTCGCTTTCTGATTTCCAAATCTTCTCATACTTTGTCTCCGATCGACGCTGATCCTAATCAGTCGACGCCGATTCTACATAATCGACGCCGATCATCCTGCAGACAGGTAAAAGGACACAGGTAACACAAATCTAGCTTTGTTTTCACAGTTCCCTGTTTTCTGTGGCTTTCTGTCTGCTGTTTAGATTCTGTTTATTACTTTAATCAGAAAATCTAGTCTTGTACGTACATCTTTTATCATGTATGATTCTTTACTTAATTGAAAACGTGGACTGACATCCTCTGAGGGAGCTTATCGCTTCCCAGATCCGCTTCTTAGGTAGTCCACCTAAATATCTTTTAACGTGGTCTTTTTCTGTCAAGCATCGATGTCTCGCAGGTTACTTGGATCTACTGTACAGAATTGCTCGTGTGCGCCCATCTTATCTACATCGACTTCCTTATCCATCTACATCCTTGGATCTTATCTATCAGGTATCGATTTCATTGGAGTTTTTCAGGGTTTTTGTGTTTAGTTTGGTACATTAACTTGGACAGGTAATAAGCGCAAAATTCTTGATCAACATTCTGGCACGCCTGGTGGGACCCAACCAAAGTCCCTTATTGGTAAGTTCATCTCTTTTTTTTTTAGTTTTGAGCTTTGTTATTTTTCTTCACTTTTTATCAGTTCTGCTTGAGCATTTCCTTTCATCATTTCAATCTTGCTCTTTATGCGAAATTGTTATTTCCTTGAAATTTTTCTAGTTCCTTAAAATAGAAATTTCCGTTTCACCATTATCTGGATATATCTTTCTAGATTTTGTTTGGTGTTTGCTTAACCTTTTCTTGCGGAGCTCTTTGCTTGTTCGTGGGATTGTTCAAGGGGAAGAGCTCAACAATGCACTTTTTTGAAGTCCACACACCTTGGAGAGCTAAATCTACAGGTATTTCTCTTTTACGGTGTTTTCTCCTTTTTAGGAACTAAAAAAAAAAACACTTTCTTTGTTTGTGGTCCATCACATTCGAACATTTAAATTTTTGGTGCTTAAAAATAATTTAATCGCATTTGGGAAAGAATCTGTTTGACTTGTCTTCATCAAAATCAAACACTTTGTTTTTAAGTGCTTAAAAAAAAAGAACTCTTTCTTTGTCATTTCTGTTGTGTGTTTTTCATCTAGTTTTAATTAGGTTGGAAAATTGATCAAAATCGGTAGTGACACTATTTTATTTTTATTTTTCACCCTTGCACACAAAGCCAAAATCACTAGGTATAAAGCATTTAAACAAAATTTCTTTCCCTGGCCTCGCCTACTTGAAAGTGACATCCAGGAGGAAGAGCCTACGGCGGTACTCGGGCCGTGCTATAAATTCACGGAAGTTCTGGTATATATTGGCAAAGCACCCGACTCCCTTATCGCAGCGGTGTGTGAAGTGCGGGGGTAGGCCCCTATATCAAGCCACGTACCGGTCTTTTATTGAAGTGCCTTCGGGACTCCTCACCAAAACATCCCCCAAACCATCCTTAGTTTTGCTATCTGAGTAGTTCCTGTTCTAAAAGGCCTTCCCTAATATTCTCTTTCTTAAAAGCATAAAAACTTAAAAGAGATAATCACCTACGCTGCTTGAATTGTCTGTGCATTAGTTAGGTCAATCTTGTTTTCTACTTGTTTATGACGGTCATCACTCGGTTACAATCTAGAAGAATGGCCCAATTAGCCCCTTCTTCCTCTGAGATCACCACTAGTTTGGATGTTTCGGCACCCCCCAGGTCTTCCTCGGGACCGCTATTAGTTGGTTCCCCATCCTGGTCATATAATCCTTTCTATCAGGCCAAAGCAACCCCATCACGTCCAACTTCCACTAGTCCTTCAGAAATATCATCTGCTTCTGACTCAGAGTATGTTCCTTGCGGGGATCCTGAATTTCAGGCGCTCCTTGATCGCAATCTGGTAGCCCTCATGGACTACCTAGTACAAAAGTCTATTCAAATATCTGATCAGGGACCACCAATCTAGCAAGTGTATGATTATTCTCGTGAACCATCCCAAGATTTTGTAGAACAGTTAGCATCATTTTTCTCATCTCGAGCCACGGAGGAGGGTGGCGCACCTGTGCCTCCTTTTTCTCTTCCACCGACCATATCGACTAGTTCTCAAATAGTCTTACCTATTCCTAACGCCGTAGTTACCTCGACTATTCCACAACCTACTTCTGAGAGGTCCTCTTCTCTGGCTATAATGAGTGCGTCTGTGCACCCTCATATTGCTGTTAATTCATCTATACCGTCCATTGTGTCCCAGGGTCAGCACCCCTTTATGAGTCAACCCCCTTCGACTAGTCAGTTGATTCTTGCTTCTCGTCCTCCAGTGGGTTTTTCCTCCAATGTTCCAGCAACAGTGACCTTCACCCATCCTCTAGCATCGGTGCCCTTAACAACTAATCCAGTAGTAAAAAGCCTCTTTCAGGTCTTGTTCCCCACCATGTCCAATCAAATCAACACCCATATTCCTCAAACTGTTCCAATTCAGTCAACAAGCATAGGAGTCCACCAATCACAGGCTCCATCCGTCATCCAACCTTCATTTTCCCAACCACTTATTATCTCACAGCCTGCCTATACACAGGCTCCTTCACAGCAAATACCCCACCAGGCGTCACCCAGAACGCCTGGTTACTCCTCTTATCATCCTATCAATCAACAGATGAATCCCCCGTTAACACCTCAACAACATCCACCATTTGCTTCTTATGTAGGACATGCCAGTGTGCTTCCTCCTCAATCTGACGTGGTTCAAATTCTTTTCAAGAAAATCATAGACTTGGAAGCCTCCACCAAAGGTGCTCGTCCTTCATACTCTTTTGAAGAAGTGTGTAATGAACCCATTCACCCCTCAGTGGCTTTTAAGCCTTATCCTCCCCAATGGGACCTTCCTAAATTTTCAAAATTTCATAGTCGGGAGGACCCTCAACAACATTTGTGAGCATTCAAACATGCTTGCTACCTCATAGTCCAGGATCAGGAGCTTATGCTCCATACTTTTCCTATGTCTCTAGCAGGTCCTGCTTTAGACTGGTACAATAACATTCCTCAACATTCCTTGTTTTCTTTCTCTCAATTGGCCTAGATGTTTGTTGAAAATTTTTCAATAAATATCGCGCATAAGATCTTGATTACAGATCTTTATAACATTCGTCAATTCGATGATGATTCTATTGCAGACTTTGTCGCTCGTTGGAGAGGGATAATAAACCAATTGTCTTTCTCCCTTCCTCAATCCCAACAGATCGAGTTGTTTACTCGATCCTATGCTAATCATATTTCTTCCACTTTAAGGATCTAGACCTTTCATACATTTGAAGAAGCCTTTACGATGGCACACAAACTTGAATCCTGCGCCATTGAACAAGGGAAGTTAAAACTTCGCTCTAAATCTAAACCAGATTTTTCTTGGTTTACCAAATCAAATCCTTCCACTTCTAAAGACAAGAATCAAGGATCCACCAACGCTATCGTATTAAAAACATCACGAGCTGGTAACACTTCTAATCAAACACCACGAAGAGACTCCTCATCTTCTCGAAAAGGGTCCTTGTCATCTCGATCTTTCACTTCATTGGGGGAATCATATGCTTCTATCCTGGAAAAAATGTTGGAAGTCCACATGATCAAACTTCCCCCATTAGGAATATTGATGAAAGCCAAGAACGTCCATTCTGGTATAGGGAAAATGACTTTTGTCATTATCATAGAACCAAAGGTCATGACATCGAACGATGTCAGACCTTCAAAAATATTGTTCAGAAATTCATTGATAAAGGTGAGCTCATTCTGGATAACCCAAATGCTCCCCCAAATCAAGCATTGGATGTCTTTAAACAACCTTTTCCCAATCATTCCCCGAACCATGATGCTTCAAAGTCTTAAAAACCAAACACTCATACTATCAGCTTCATCTCTATGGAAGAATCTTCTTCTAAAACTAAGCCATCTACGAACACATCAACCGAATCAGAACCTCCTTCCGCTTCGTTAATCGTTAGGATTCCACCATCTTCAGATAGCCCGCCTTTGAATATTCCAACATTGTTAGATACAGATTCACCTCTCTCTACTTCTTTTTCTGATCTTCCATCCATACCCGAGACAGTGTCATCCTCATCTGTCTCATCGTCGGACATTCTTTCAATGCTTGAGGCAATTACATCCCTTCGAGTTTCCACCGCGGATACATCTACTTCTGTTTCTCCCATTTTTCCTACGACTATGCCATTGGTGAACGTACCTATAATTGTGCCAACTTCGACAGAAGCATCTTCAATTTTGACTCTTCCTGTTTCCTTTCCTACAGTAGTTTCACCCACAATTACTGTGCCAGAAGTAGTTCCCTCGCAAGGAGCTGCTTCTTCATCACTCACTTCTTCCATCACTAATGCTACTTTGCCTATTAAGGGAAAATCTAAAGAAGTAGCACCAACACCTATATGCTCGGTTCCTAAACTTAGACCAAGACAACCGAAATCTAACGTTGCGTCATCGGTACCTCCCCATTTGCTTCCCCCGAAAAGGTTACAATCACCTTATGCGGTTGACATTGTCACCATCCCTGAAAAAGGAAAGCCCATATTTTGAACCATCAAGACTCTTGGTGCTTTTCCACAAAAATCTCTCTCTGTGCCTCATAAAAGATTGGATTTGTCTGCTGAGAAGGTGTCTTCTTCTACAAACTTATCAAAACCATCATCTTCTTTACAACATATTCTTCACCAGCACTTCGAAAATTGGACTTACCTACTAAAAAGACATCACCTCTTTTATCAGAGTCATCATCTTCGTTACCAAAAACCAGGACACCCTCTGTTCCTCTGATTATACCTACTTTGGGAGCTTCTCCCTCATCTAAATCAACATTATCTAAATCATCATTAGTTTCGGACCAAGAAGCCTCCCTTATCTCTGAAGACCACAACACTTGTCACATCTCCATCATCTTCAAAATCTATTTTAGGGGCTCCTCCTCCATCGAAATCAATCATGTCTCACTTACTTCCATCTCAAGTGCTCAAGGCTGCTCCTCCAGATGTCCAAAAAAATAAGATGATCCCTAAAAAGACTGTCAAACCTAACATGCATGTTCTTTTACCTCGACAGTCTATTAAAGTAAAAGAGGCGCCTTCATCATCTCTATCCTCATCTTTGTCTATCGGGTTCTATACTGAAATCCTTCGCCAACTTATCCAATCTTCATCCATATCTCTTCCTTCGATTAAACCCTATAACCCTAAAGGAGTTAAACCTACCTGGTTTAACTCTGATTTGATTTGTGCTTACCACCGTACCTTGGGTCATGATACAGAGGGATGTAAAGCTCTTCAATCTGTCGTCAACAACCTTTTGGAAGAAAGTGATCTTTTTCTGGAGGAGGAGGAACAAGTATCTCCTGTCATCTTAGCTCCATCTGAGCCCCAATGATCTACTCAGACCTCTACTTCTAGTGATTCCACTCCAAATGATCTTCCACCTTCTCAAATCGACACAATTCATATCACCACTAGAACCCAACAGTATGATAATCCATCCTCATCTACAGCGTCTCGACCATGGGTTGTCATTTCTACAGCCACCGAAGGAGTTCCTCCTTCCTCATTAGCCCTGAGACCTCGGGTCTCTATTCGTGTTGCACCTCGGGCTCAAATTCCCGTGTATCAGTTGAGGAGAATGTTATGAAACAACTCACCTAGGCTCCGGTCAAAATGTCTCTTTTTGACCTCATTCAATCCTCTCCGCAACATTGCCAGGCTCTGATTGATAATCTGCGTCACATCGCAGTGAATTCAGATGAGCCCTAGCCTTTCGAGATGGTTGTTGGATTGAATAGACGATCAACCACCATTTCTTTTGAAGATTCAGAAATTCCTTCCCTTTCTTCCAAGGATTTGGAGGCTCCCCTCTTTATCACAGTCCAAATCAACAACACTACATTAAAACGCATTATGATTGACAGTGGTGCTACGCTCAACATCATCTCCTCACACACATTTGAGAAACTTAAGTTACCAAAGAACGTAGTGTCACCCCCGCCTTTCACCCTTTGATCATTTAACGATCAACTAGCAATTACTTTAGGAACTGTGGTCTTACCCATTCGAGTAGGTAAGAAGCTGCTTCACGAACTCTTTTACATTGTTGAAGGGAAATTCCACTATAACATGATCCTTGGACGCTCCTAGATTCATGCAATGCATTGTGTCCCATCCACCCTCCATCGATGCTTAAAATATCAATATGAGGGAAAAATCTATACTCATCCAGGAGATCCTTTTCCTTCCGCACACAATGCGACATGACCACAGGGTCTGCCCCTCTAAAGGAAAATGCTTGTTCTCCTGACGGGGCCTCATCTTCTTCCATACCTGTAACCAAACTACCAGATGTACAAAATTTAGAAGAGACATTGCAGCGTTTCTCACTAGGAGAGCTTCCTCTCCTTTCTTTTGACACCCATCTCAAACCTAGTGAGTATGGTAGACTAGAAAAACAACCTGAATATCAGCCAGGTCTTGGTTGCATAGTCACCATTGGACTGCCCAATCAATAGACTAATTTCATTTTACGGGTGGTTTTGTATACACCTCATTATCACCCGGATTCTCCTCCTAGGACCAAACCTTATTTAATAGGGTTCGATTTTCTACAAAATCCCACGTTTGTAAAAGCTTATTTATATCGATGCGCATGGAAGGGATTTGGCTTGGGTAAATATGAACAAGGTGTGCATGACCTCGCGTCCATTCCAACTCTCAAGCCACATCACAAATTTGGTTTAGGATTTAAATCTCTTTCAAAAGCCATCGTCACTGTTCTCGATGAGCCTCTTCCTATTGAGGAACCATCTTCTCCTCGCTATGTCAAAAAGCATCACTCGATAGTGGACGGATGCCATTTCCATCCTATCTAAACTTTTAATTTAGTCAATACCATTTCTTTTGGGCCACTAGCCTGTAAGACTAATGACAGGTCCACTTCCATACCATTAATTTTCCCTGAAATAGTTAGAGACGACTCTCCTACTATCAGCACTATCCACTGTGTGGATGATGATTCTATCCTCACCTATCTGGGGGTAGAGGATTCCTATCTGTCCTAAAACCATTCCTTCTGACACATCTACGCTTCTCAACAAAGCCACTGTCGACCTAAAGTATAGGGACTTCTAAAGACCCTCGCATCATTAAAGTCGGCCAATCCCTTAATCCACAGGAGTTAGGAGACTTTACCACTTTTTCTTTCCAACCAACATCAAGCCCTTTGCTTGGTCATATGAGGATATGCCAGGACTCGATCCCGATATCTGTGATCCACAATATCGTTACTCTTCCCAACATCAAACTGGTTAAACAAAAAATTGCATAAAATGCACCCTAGAGTAGCTCTTCTTGATAAAGAAGAATTTGCAGCGCTTGCTCTCAGCTAACTTCATCCAACCCATCGATTATCCACAATGGGTCTCCAAGTGTAGTACTAGTAACTAAAGCTACTGGGAAAATTCAAATTTGTACCGAATTCCAGGATCTTAATCTCGCTTGCCCAAAAGATGATTTTCCTCTACCTAATATCGACCAACTCATGGATTTAACTACGGGTCATGAGATGCTTTCTCTTATGGATGGTTTCTCTGGGATATAATCAAATTCTCATCACACCAGACGACCAACATAAGACTTCTTTCATAACTCCTTGGGGGACCTTTTGTTATCGTGTCATGCCTTTTGGTCTTAAGAACACAGGAGCAACCTATCAGCGAGAAATGACCTACATCTTCAATGATATCTTACACAAAACTATGGAAGATTACGTTGACGATATCCTCGATAAATCCAAATGTCGTCAAGATCATATTTTCATTTCTTGCACCTCTCTTTGAGAGACTTATTCGCTTTTGTCTTCATCTAAATCCATCTAAGTGCGTATTTGGCATTCTCACTGAGTAAACTTTTAGGTTTTATCATTTCCATTAAGGGGTATCGAAGTAGACCCCACAAAAATAAAAGTTATCCTTGAGATGCCTCCCCCTTCTAACTTAAAGCAACTCTGCAGTCTCCAAGGACGTCTTCAATCAATGCGATCATTTTATCTCACAATTGTCAGACCGTTGTCAACCTTTTCATCATCTTCTCCATAAGAATGTTCATTTTTGAATGGGACGAGCATTGCCAAAAGGCCTTCGATGATCTCAAAGCTTATCTTCTTTCTCCACCTGTGCTTACACCTCCACGCGAGGGGGGAGCCTTTCTATCTTTATATCTCTGTGACTGACCATGCTCTGGGAGCCATAATCTCACATCGAGACGCTTGCGGTAAAGAACAAGTTGTCTATTAAATCAGTTGCACCCTCCATGAGTATGAAACACGTTATTCCGAAGCTGAAAAAGCTATGTTGTGCTCTCTTCTTCACAACTTCTAAGCTTCGTCATTACCTCCTTAATCAAAAAACTTACATTGTCACAAGTGTCAATCCACTCAAGAAAATTCATGTGAAGCCTTGTCACAATGATTGTGTCACTCGTTGGCTCATGCTTATGACAGAATTTGATCTCGAGTTTATCCCGCAAAATTCTATCAAGGGTCAGGTCATTGTAGATCAATTAGCTGATACTCCTCTCCCAGACACTCAAGTCCCCCCTGCTCAATTCCCCGATGAATATATCCAACAAATTGATTTTGGTCTGTCTCCATTTAAAGTAAAGCTCTTCTTTGATGGATCCAAATGCCAGCAAGGGGGAGGTGACAGGTTTCATGATGATTCCTCCTTGGGGTACGCCTATCCCAGTCGCACACAAATTGAACTTTGAGTGCACCAATAATATGGCTGAATATGAAGCTCTTGTCTTGGGTCTTCAAAATGCCATTAATCTCGGCGCTCGTCATATTGACATCTTTGGTGATTCTGAACTCATCGTTAATCAAGTCATGGGTGTCTATCAATGCAGGAATGATATCCTTCAAAAATATCGTGATATCGTTCTCGTTCAACTCCAATCTTTCGATAAATTCACTATCCAAGCTATTCCTCGCACTGCGAATCGATTCGCAGATACAATGGCTTCGTTAGCCTCACTTATCCCGCCTTTTACCGAGGACTCGCCGACTTTATGTGGCTGTGCAACGATTAGATCAACCATCTCATCTTAGGCAACTAACTTCAATCCATGCTGTCACAACCCATACTCAGGATGAGTGGTATCAACAGATCATTGATTATCTATCTCATTCGGTGCTTCCTCTAGATCTAACTTCCAATGGTAGAAGATCTTTTATCCTACGCGCTAATCGCTATACTATTCTAGGCGAGGATCCTCTAGAAACGCGGCTTTGATGGTATTTTGCTTCGGTGCCTCAAAACCCTTGAATCATCTAAAGCTATCCAGGAGGTCCATGATGGTATCTGTGGTGGCCATTTTAGTGGCTTGGCCGTAGCTAAACGCATCTTACGTTTGGGATATTATTGGCCTTCTCTTAATCGAGATTGTTGTGAATACACTAAGAAATGCGTCAAGTGTCAACAACATTCCAATCTCACACATATCCCTAGTCAAGCTTTACAACCTACAGCGGATTTGTGGCCTTTTTCGCAATGGGGTCTTGATCTCATTGGTCTCATCAATCCCCGTTCTTCACAGCGTCATCATTCTATCATTACTGCCACTGAATACTTTACTAAGTGGGTGGAAGCTATCCCTCTTTCTTCAACAAAAGCTAAACCCATAGTTGATTTTGTCTATCAACACATCATTTGTCGCTTTGGTGTTCCACACAAACTCATCACAGATAACGGTAAGTCTTTCAAAAACGTTGATTTGCAGAACCTCTGCGACGCTTTCAATATCAAACTCAGCTTTTCTTCTCCATACTATCCTCAAGCTAATGGTCAGGCCGAAGCTTCCAATAAAACTTTGCGTAATATCCTCGCAAAGGTAACTAGTCGAGCTAGTAGGGATTGGCATTTACATATCCCTTTTGCTCTCTGGGCTTATCGGACTAGCATTCATACTCCTACTGGTGCTACTCCCTTCTCTCTCGTCTATGGGTCTGAGGCTGTTCTTCCTTTGGAAGTCCAAATCCCATCTCTCCATGTTTCTCTTAGAGAATTTTTCTCTGATGAGGACTATCGTCAAAATCGTCTAGCACAACTTGAATTATTAGATGAGCGGCGTCTCAACGCTCTTGAACATCATCAAGTCTATCTTGAGCATGTCAAACGTGCTTATAACAAGCACTTGCAGCACCGTGACTTCAAAATTGGTGATCTTGTTCTTAAAGAAAATCAAAATGTCACTACACTCGAAAGGAGTCAGCGTGGTAAGTTTGCTCCCAACTGGATGGGTCCGTACGTTATCACTCATAAATATGGGTCGGGGGCTTATCGTCTATCTTCCATGGATGGTATACCTGAAGTGGAACCTCTTAATGCCTTGCATCTACGGCCCTTCTACTGTTAAAATCTATCTTACACAAATCTAGTCGCAAGACAGATCTTTCATCCATCTAACAACCAGTCATATACTTTCATGGTGATTCGAAATTATGTGGTTCTCCGCCTATTGTCTTTTTTTACCTTAAATATGAGTATCGCGGCTCTACTCATAGCATTTTTCTTCTGGATATGTTTCTCCTCATGGTAGGAATACCTTAATCACTGCTTCATTTGTCCCAGGTGCTTATCTTAATCGGATCTACTCGAGGCATGAGTGCGTGCTCTTTATACGTTTTCTTCCCCTCTATCTGATCTATCTAGGTCTAAACTCAGCTTCTTCCAAAAAGTTTTTCAAAAAAAAAAAAAAAAAAAGATGCTATCCAAAAAAAAAAAAGATAGACTGATCCCTTGAAGGACAGCTATCCATACATTATCAAATGAATCAAAAGATATAGACCATGCCCTCGAAGGATGGCTATCATTAAAATTCAAAATACAGACCGCTCCCTTGAAGGACGGCTGTTTCTCAAAGGAATACTCAAGGCTTCTTGCATTGATCAGCCTTTTAGTCAGTTTATACACTTTTTAGCATCACTGAAAGACTTCCCGTATTGATCAGTCTTTCCATATCTAGCAAACTTCCCGCATTGATCAGTTTGCTTTTCTGCCAGAAATCATGAAGCTGAGATATAAGACCTTTTGTCGATCATATGGAGAATCCTATTTTCCCAGTATGAACATGTATTCTGTCCCTTGTAAATTTTGACAAGATACCTACTTACTGCTCCTTCTGTTTTCCTCCTAAATCTGGTTTGCGGCTAGTTAGTGTCAGGTTTATTTTAACCTCATATATGGCCTTGTATGCATGGTCTTTTGGTTTCCTATCAAAGTCTCTATTTATGGTCGATTAGGGGCCTAGCTTATCATTTTTTTTTCTTATCTAGGTGTATTTCCTTTGTTTCTAGTCAAGGTTATTTCATTACATCCTTGGCTCTCGCAGAGAGTATTCCCCATTATTATTTGTTATTCATCCAGTTAAATTGACATTTCACATGTTAATTTAATCAAAATCTATCATCTATCTAATTTCATCTTATCTACTTTGTCATATCAAAGCATGTATTGTCAACACATGTGGATCTGCCTATCTATTTTCATCAAAATTAAATTAACATCTCAAACATATCAAATCTATCAATCCCATCTATCCATCTATCCATCAAACCATCTAAAAACTTGTACATCCAAGTTACACTACATCTATCTATATCTATTTTTCATCAAAATTAAATCCATACATCAATCACATCTATCCATCTATCCATCAAAACATCTAAAAATGTGTACATCCAAGTTACACTACATCTATCTATATCTATTTTTCATCAAAATTAAATCCACATATCAATCACATCAAATTACATCACGTCTATCTATCCTCTATGTCTATGTCCATCCAATCACATCTATTTATTATCTATCAATCTACGTCTATATCCATCACAAGTACACTACATCTATCCATGTATTTCAAAATTAAAAGTAGGAGAACAATCATATGACAAAGGAAATGATGAATCTATATATATATACATGAGTGTCTGTACAACAAAAAATGGGTGGCTCTCAATCAAGCCATCTATAAAATGCCTTCCAATCGAGGCTACATCACTACACTGATACAAAATACATCAATCCCTATATCGTAAAATCTGATGCGTGGAAGACACTATCTCCTTCACCCTCCTCTGGACCAGGCTGTCTCTCCTGATCGCCGCCTATCGAGCTAGACGCACCTATTGCTGGAGGCCTTTTCCCACCTCGGTCTCTCCCGGTGCTCCCTCCCTCTGATGCCCCACTCGCTGTGGCTGTCGCTGATCTCCTCCTCGCCCCGTACCGAGGCACATCTGGGGCATGCTGCGCTAGGGCATCCTCGTAGTATCTCACCTCAGCGAGGAGAGAATGATATGTACTCAAGCTCATGGTACCAAGCGCTCGTAGTGGTGCTGCTGGTGCTGCCCCTCCTATGGTCGCGCCCTGTGTTCCAAACTCTGACATGGTACCTGTCTCACCATATTTGGCCCTGAGGGCCTCCCTATGTCGATGGTAGCGATCCCTTTGCTGGATCACTGTATCTCACTCCTGGCGAGCGGTGTCTCTCTCCAAAATTAGGGCATCTCTCTCCGTTGTCAGAGCTCTGATCTCCTCGAGAGCCGCCTGGTGTGTATGTGCCAGGGTGGCGTGCTCTCCCTCCAGTCTCTCCAGCACTGTAGCCATATCCTCCTCATCGGCATCTATATATGCCGGAAGGTGTCGTGGTAGCTCTGTCGCATACCATGCCGCATAACCATCATCTACTCCAACATCATCATCACTGTCTGTGGAGGGTGGGGCCTCTCCCAATGGATCTGCCGGGATCAAAATCGGCAGATAAGTCTCTCTACTGTCTCGCCTGTAAGGCCTGTAGGTGGTCAGAACTGTCTGTACTAGGTCGAACTGTCTCAATACCCGTATAAACGGAACGTGCTCCCACATATCAGACGTGCGGCCCCTAACCACCTGCTCCGTCTCAATCCCACCAAGTGAGCATCCTGACCGGCCCATGTCGGAAATACCCGATATGGTCTCCAGATGACCTGCTCTGATGTCAGCATTCTGAAACGATCAACATACCAATCTACGGATCTCCCTGTATCTCCCGAGGCCATATCGGCCCGCCATCGCCGGAATCCGTAATCAATAGCTCCCACTGCTGCTGGCATCCAAGGAAGCCCAGATGGCCTGATCACTTCTATATGCTCATATGCCCAGCAATGGAGCACAAAACTGACATCGATACCTGTCCTCCGGCTAGTGGTATACATCCATAACTCATGATATATCTGAGCTATCAAGGCATCAACAAAGGTGAACACCTGTCTGAACTATAGGATGTCACAAACGCAATCTAGTAACAACAATGGGAATCTCCCACCTCTTAAATCTGGTAGAGAAAAATAGGAGATCGCCATCTGAATCAACACTATCCGTCTGCTCCTGGGAACATCCTGTCTGTACTGCGAGGCTATCCTCACTGCCTCAGACACTATCTCTGAATCGTCTGCCCTGTCTCCATACAATCGAACTAGGGCTCTTTGCTGCTGCTCTTGTGACATAATCTCTATCGGGTCCCCAGTGATCAGCAGCCTCAAAATCCTGTATATATCCTCATGGGTGATGGTCATCTCACCTGTCCTGAACCAAAAAGTGCAAGTCTGGCTATCCCATTGTCGCACTAGTGCTCGCATCAACTCTACATCTCGTGACACTCGTCTGTAGTACCGAAAGCCCCCGAGCCCGGCTAACTCTAAGTGGCACCAATCTGCATCAGTGACGTCAGGAAGAATTGTCTCCAATAGCTCGGGAATCGCATCCCTCATGTGTAGTACCTCTCGTGCCTGCATCCACGGCATCAAGAGCAATATTAGCTTCATATTTACCCAAATCCGAACATCCAAATAAAATTTTATCATTCTCATCAACATGATCTATCCAATCGGCATCGATTAAATACAATCGACATCGTTAATACATGGTCGACACCGATTAATACTAATCAGCGGCGCTTACATTAAATTGGCGTCGATTTTACCAATCGACACCGATTGTCACGCCGGGTGTACAACACACTCTGGTCTCCCACCAAAAAAAACCAAAAAATAAAATAAAATAAATAATAAAATAAATATGACGGGTTCAAGAAGAACCACTTACCCTAGGTCGTGTCCTCCTCCGCTTCTGACTGCTTCCAGAGGCTTCCATGGTGCTCAAATCTAATTTTTGACTCTCTCTAAATCAATCGTCATGGTGTAAATAAATCGTTCACGTTTTCCGTTCGCATATTTATATGTGCTGTGAACGGTCGGCGCCGATTTGTTTGGTCAGCGCCGTTTATTTAGGTCAGCGCCGATTAGTGTGATCGCCGCCGATTTTCCATATCTCTTTGCCATAGTGTTGATGCTTGGCTTATTTATCTGGTCATTACTGTGCGCTAAATGTTTCCTTTTGGCACATATTTTCGATATCACCGTCCATTTTGAGTTTGTTCCCTTTGCGTGGGGCACTCGTACTTTTTGGTAGCTTAGAGTTAACGGGTCTGTAGGCACTAACGTCGTCTGCTTTGTAGACCGTCTGGTTGTCCCTACCAATGTGTCTCTCTTTAGATGGTGACTATTTTGCAGCCCTCCTTACACTCAAGGGTCTGTAGGTACTAACGTCGTCTCATGAGGAGACCGTCTAGTCTGCCCTACCAATGTGAGTTCCTTAGGTTGTTGCCTCTTTATTTATTTTTGTGTGTCATTAATGATCAGATCTACTCCAGACATCCAGCTAGGGTAACCCGCGTTTTCATCTACCTTTTTCAAACTTGGGATCGTTTGTTCTATCACCCATCCCATCCCTCGTTTGAGGGGGATCACATCATCACTTTTTCTTCCTTTCTTCCATCTCCTTGTTTTTGTCTCATAACCTTGCTTATCGCAAGTTACTTGACAAAAAGGGGCAAAATGTAGACACCTAAAATTGGTTATCCAATTTAGTGTCCCTCGTGCGTGTTTTCTCTCTTAGGTAACCTGGGGCACGCTTATATCACCACTATCCCCTTGGGGTATTATTCAATTTGTGATTTAAACACCTATCCTAAGTTTAATTCACCCCATTATGTTTTACCCGTGAGTAATTAATATTAACTATTTAATTACACCTTTTCACATGTATCCTAATCACTTATCTACCCCATATGTATTCTATCCATATATCCCCCCCTATTTCTCCTCCTCCCTAAGCGGGATATTTCCCGTATTTGAGGTGGAGGGATCACTCTTATCTTTCCAGAAATCACTCATTTTGGCCGTCTCGGGAGTCTGTTCCGTGATTGGCGCCGACCGGTACTCGGTCGACGCCAATTTTTTGGGGCGGTGCCAATTATAAATAGAGGCCCAGAACTCAGTTCTAGGAGGACGCGAGGACACAGAGAGACAGATTGTAAGAGACATAGATTGTAAGAGAGAGAACGAGAGATCTTTGCGCATCAAGTGTGAACATTACCTATCGAATCAGAGCGGATCTTGTCCAAATCAATCCCTGAGAGGAGCACCGTTACTCTGCTCTTATCACATCAAACATCGCACATCTCCATTGATTTTCTGGTGACTCTGTTCCTGCATCCAGCATAGGTGGAGCCTTGCTAGTATCTCTTTGGCTTCTGCAGATCCAACAGATGTTGACGATCTTGCCTTCGCTTTCTGATTTCCAAATCTTCTCGAACTTTGTCTCAGATCGACACCAATCTACATCAGTCGACGCCGATCTATATCAGTCGATGCCGATCCTAATCAGTCAATGCTGATTCTACATAATCGACACCGATCATCCTGCAGACAGGTAAAAGGACACAGGTAACACAAATCCAGCTTTGTTTTCACAGTTCCCTGTTTTCTGTGGCTTTCTGTCTGCTGTTTAGATTCTGTTTATTACTTTAATAAGAAAATCTAGTCTTGTACGTACATCTTTTATCATGTATGCTTCTTTACTTAATTGAAAACGCGGACTGACATCTGCTGAGGGAGCTTATCGCTTCCCGGATCTGCTTCTCGGGCAGTCCACCTAAATATCTTTTAACGTGGTCTTTTTCTGTCAAGCATCGGTGTCTCGCAGGTTACTTGGATCTACTGTACAGAATTGCTCGTGTGCACCCGTCTTATCTACATCGACTTCCTTATCCATCTACATCCTCGGATATTATCTATCAGGTATCGATTTCATTGGAGTTTTTCAGGGTTTTTGTGTTTAGTTTGGTACATTAACTTGGACAGGTAACAAGCGCAAAATTCTTGATCAATACTTAATGTCCACCAAGTGATCCACATTTGAATTACCCCGATATGTTCCACTTGGTCCATATGGAGAAGTTCGACCGCTACATGAAGGTGTCCCCATAGCCACTTATTGAAAGCATCCAATGAACTCAATAGGAATGGAACTTGGGTTGATGATTACAAACTACTTGTAACTCAACAATAGCCTAAGAACTTGATTTCATCCTATCTTCAAATATTTTTTTTTTATTTGTGTATTTGAATATCCATCAAGTCATTACTAATTGTCTTGTATGCAAGACAATAGCTATCCTAGCGGTCGTTAACCTCAAGCCTCTGCAATGTTGCAACAATGCTGATTTGAATAACATATTGAACCTGTTGTCAGCCCAAAAATTCCCCTCTTTTGAAATCAAGTTTCAAAAAAATTTGGGTATGGACCTAGGAATATTGAATTGCGTCGAGCCTGACATTGTTTGCAGTTTTCCTATTCATGGAGAAAAATTTGAAAGTCGGGCATATGGTGAAGTTCCTTTCCTTCTTTTTTATTTTCTTCCCATAGTCGGGAATGACAGGCATATTTTCCTCGTTAAATTTTGACCCAAAGTCCATGGGTAATACGTGAATATCTCTGATTATATGCGGTTTGGACACATTTCAAGGTTCAACAAAACCCTCCATGTGTTCAAATGGCACAACTCCAGGGGGCAGGTTCCAAGGTGAAATCATCAAATAAGCACAGGATTTCCACGTGTCCCAGGTACAAAATGAAGACAAAACAAGATAAAATTGACTAGTATGGAAGGTTCAGCTGATGGCGACACGTACCTCATTAATGCATATTCAAGAGTTAAAGCCAGGGGTAGTTCTCAAATTTGCGCCGGTCCTCCACATGTCCTAGGTCCAAAAAGGGATAGATCTAATAGTTAAAATTGACTAAGTATGGGCGGGTTGGTGGAAGTTGCCATGTGCCTTTACGACACCATTTCGGAAGTGAAATCAAAGGGTCAGTCTCCAAGTAGCGCCAACTCACTATGTGGTCAAAATCAATATGAAGATGGAGTTGGCCATTGAAAAATCCAAGACTGGTGGAAGGAGACATGCGTCAACTCGGTGTAGCTTCAAGGGGTGTTTCCAAATCAGAAACTCAAATAAGTGCCATCCCTCCACATGTTTAGGGGTCAACATAAGTCAAGAGGGAAAATTGGCATGAATTGGCTAAGTATAAAGGAACTGGCGGAGCTCTCCACATGTCATCCTAGTGCTGCTTCAAAGGAAAAGAATGCAAGAGGTGTTCGCAAGACCGCTCCAATCAATTTCTCCCACGTGGGTGGCCCAAATTTTAAGTTGTAAAAGCAAATCAAATGGCCCATGTTTTAATTGGTAAAATAATGTAACGGCTGTATATTTAAAAAATTGGTTTTTCCGCCATTAAAATTTTCTTTGCGTTTTTCAAGAATTCGAAAGGGTGTGGATGATTGGAATAAGTTGTAACTGTTTCTTGCTTGCTCAAGGAAGTTATAACCATCTCTTGCAAGCTATATCATGAGATTTCAAAGCCATTGTATGGGTTGGAATTTTGATTATTTTGGAACTGTAATTTTGATTTGGATGAAATCAATACAAAGGTTTTTCCCTTTTTTATTCTTCTTTCTCTTTCCTTCTAGTTCTGATATGTGAATCATCTAATCCTTGTGTTCTTGGAAACTTTGTGTTCTAGATTGTACAATCTCCATAACTTTGAGTCTGTGAATTTTGTCTGTTATAAACGTGGATGGTTCTACTTTGTATCTCATTTGCACAATACATATAAGGGTTTTCTTTTCCATCTCTTTTCCCTGAGAGTATTGTATTCTTCTACCTCCCTCCTCTCTTCAAAGTCTTCTATCCTCATGTATTGATAACTTTCCAGGATTAAAACACATTTCAGGATATCAGGAAACCACCATTGAATGAAAGATTGTGGATTTGTACATAGGTTTTGACCCTGCTTTCAATAAGGGAACCTCTCCCATTAAAGAGGAGGGACTTGATTGTCCCCTAACTATGGTTTCATTCCAAGTGAAAATCTGAAACCCAACTGTTTTTGGTGACTTCGCTAGGGAATTCGTTCAACAAATTTCCTTTCTAAAAGAATAACTAATTTGAGCATTTCTTTGATCTGGTGACTCTAAGATATACTCGTGGTAGAAGGACTCTTGGAATTGAAGATCCCCAATTTCAACTCTTGGATCAACAAGGTTTTCAACTTCCTCCAACAAGAAGAAATAAAAGAGATCGTTCCACAAGCACACCTCCTGTTAAAGACAAAGATTTTGGTAATAACATTCCTCAAGCACAACTTAGCCCTAATCTTTGTGCCCTAATTCTTGCTGGTGTCTTAGTTCCACTTCAAGCAATATTTTTAAGGATGGTAGCACCTCAGCCTTGGGGGACAAAGAGTTGGGCCTCTGGATCTTCCTCAACCATTGAATGAGTTACCTAGGGGGTAACATGAAGAATTTTCCCAAATTTAGAGGTGATGGGCAAAGTGCACCCTAATGAACACATTACAACCTTCATTGTTGCATGTGGGGTCATTGGAGTTGAACATGAGGATGTCTCTATGGGTCTGTTTTTGAAAACCTTGCAAGAAAATGATACAGATTGGTTTTACCATCTTCCTGGTGGGACCATCATTGATTGGACTGCTATGAGAACTCAGTTTTAGAAGCGTTTCAAACATGCTGAGGATGTGCATGCTTTGCTAGCTCAGATTTCTCAAATCAAGAAGGAGCCACATGAGCCTATGAGATAATTTTTGAACAAGTTCAACAAACTGGTTAACAAGAATCCACTAGATACTAGACCTATTGATCAGATTCAAAATTGTTTCTTCTTGAATGATTAATTGTCGGAAGTAAGCTATGCCTTGAGGAGAGAAAATCTTGTAACTTTGGATGTTGATCAGAGATTGGATGTAAGTGTGGAAGATGACTTGATCATGTCTAACAAGCTGAAAAGGGAGTCTTTCAAATCCAAACTTCTTCTTCTCCTTCTTCTAGAGGTAATGTAAATCAGTTGGTGCAAAAGCTAGCTAATGGCCTCATTGCCATTAAGAAACAATTAGCTCAACATGCTCCATATCAAGATGTTCCAAGGAATAAATTTTAGCTTGGGAACCACTTGCCCACTTCTTAGACCAGGTTGGCCATTGAAGGTCCACCCCTTAAGATGTCTGTTAATGCTACTTGTGAAGTTCTTGAGCCTAATGATGAGGAATAAAATGGGCTCTATGATGAACAAGAAGAGGAAGCTGATGAAGAAATGGAAGATCCTGGTGGTTCTCGAGTTCAATTCCTCACTACCGAGGATATGGAAGATGTGGATGATTATGATGATGTAGTAGCTAAGATGAATAGTGAGCCATATGTTGTTATGACCTGAGAGAAAACCAACAAAAAAGAAAAAGTGGTGCAATCTACAAAAAGATCTAAGGAGTACCCCATGACCATCCTGGTGATTACAAGAAGAGGAGTTCCTATTCCTACCACTTCCACTCAAAAGGTAAGCTCTATTTGTCCTTCTCCCTCTACTTCTACTTCTGGGAATTCTTTCCCAAAAAATGATAAAGCTGATAGATCAAAAGCTCTTCCTACTCCTTGTAGTGATTCCCCATCCACATCTGGATCTTTTGACATTATAGACCATCATAAAAAGACCAAGATTCAGATTTTTGAAGTAGAGTTATATCAAGCCCATCCTAAATCCTTTGCCAAAATGGTTAACTTTGTAAATTCCAAATCCAAAGTCTCATCCAGTACTTTTAAGGGCATTTTCCCCACTCCCACTCCCTCACCTCAATCAAGCCTTGCGGCTATAGTCACTTCCCCTAATGATAAAATTGAACCATTCTATGTGACCCTTCTCATAGCTAGCCATAAACTCAGTAATTGTGTCATAGATTCAGGAGCATCAGATAATGTAATACCTGGAAAGGTATCCCATGCTTTGGGTCTGACCCTAACACGTGCCTTTGGTTCTTGTTATTCCATGGAGAGTAAGAAAGTACCTTTGGTGGGTAGAATTAAAGATGCACAAGTAGCTTTTGCTTCTTTTCTAGAGAAAAAAAATCCTAGCCACCATTTTAGTAGCTGATATTCCTCCTTCATATGGGATGTTGCTGAGTAGAAATTTCTACAAGGAGGTAAGAGAGGAAATTCAAATGGATTGGTCACATGCCTTGATCCCTTTCAATGGGAAGATGAAGAAGCTGCTTCCTGAGAAATAAGCAGATTATATTGTGAAAAAGACAAATGATCCTAAAGCACAAAAACTGTACGCAGATATAGGGCATGGGAACTACATGATCATGTCACAAGAGGAGACAAGTCTACCAAAGGGAGTGTTGTTTGATCCTAATGGTATGTGGACTTTGGAGTTTGATGGGAGTTGTTCTTTAGCTGGTTATGGAGCTGGTGTAGTGTTCATTTCTCTTGGGGGTAAGGTTCATCCTTTCTCCTTCAAATTTCAGTTTGAAAATACCAACAATATTGCCAAGTATGAGGTCCTTATTCTTGGGTTGAGCATGGCAAAGGAGATGGGAGTGTAGAACCTTTTTTCTCATGGAGATGCTGAACTAATTATAAAACAAGTTAGAGACCTTTATCAGGTAAAGAGCAGAAGGTTGAAACACTATAGGAATCTTGTTTGGGATTCTATTGAATTCCTTGATGCTTTTTCCATTGAAGCTCTGCCAAGGGAGAGGAACAGTAGGGCTGAATCTCTAAATGTTTTAGGGTCCTTGTTGATTCCTCACCCTAATTTCCCTCAGGAGAAATTCACCATTGAGATGACCCATAAACCCAGTGTTCCTGACAATGCAAATAATTGGTAAGTTTTTAATAATGACCAGCATTTGCTTTCTTTCTTGGAGCTCAGAGACAACTTTGATCAGTTGTACTTTGAAGGAAGTGACAATCTACCTAGAGAGTGTGTGTCATCAAATGAAGAGGGTGTCAAAGAAGATATGGATCAAGATGGATGCATCAAACTGAAAGGCAACAAAATTCCTAAAGGGCTGGTGATTTTGGAGGATCTTTTTGATAAACATGATAGATATATGAAGTCTACAATTTCCCAAGGAGCCCGACAATCTACTGAGACTAAGAAAGTGAATATTGGGAGTCTTGATGATCCCAAAATGGTCAATATTAGAAAATGCTGCACTTAGGAAGAGAAAAAGAAGGTGGTGAATTTGTTGAAGAGGTATGTTGATGTTATGGCTTATTCTTATGATGATCTTAAGGATTTTCAGCCTAAATAAATGCAACATTTCATTCCTCTTAAGCCTGGGATCAAACCCTTCAAGCAGAAGCAAAGGTAATATAATCTAAAGACAACTGATACAATTTTCCAAGAAATACAAAAGCTTCTGAAGGCTAGGATCATCTTCCCCATCCACCATTCAATGTGGATTGCTAATATAGTGCCTGTCAGGAAGAAGAATGGTGAGATCCTGATTTGTGTGGACTTCAGAAATCTAAATCAGGGTTCTTTGAAGGACAACTACCCTCTCCCCATGATGGACCAAGTATTGTAAGTTGTCACAGGCTCAGAGATGCTATCTATGTTAGATAGATTCTCGGGGTACAATCAAGTAGAGGTGAATGCTGCAGATCAACATAAGACTACCTTTACTACTCCTTAGGGCACCTTTGCATACAAGAGGATGCTATTTGGTCTCATCAATGTTGGTGCTATTTTCTAGAGGGCCATGGACTTGGATTTTGGTAGTTTGAAAGAGAAATGCATTGTTATTTATTTTGATGACTTGACAATTTTTTCTAAATCAAGAAAATATCACTTCCAACACCTTGAAACCATATTGCAGAAGCGTATAGAGCATGGGATATATTTAAACCCTAAGAAGTCTATGTTTTGTGTCACAGAAGGAAAGTTGTTGGGACACATTGTTTCAAAGGAAGGGATCAAGATTGATCCAAAGAGAGTTCATGCCATCTAACAAATTCCTCTTCCATAAAGTAAGAAGGGTGTCCATTCTTTCTTTGGTAAGATCAATTTCCTAAGGAGATTCATCCCTAATTTTGCAGAACTTACTATGAGCATTTCTCACATGATGCAAGAGAAGAAATTTTTTGGTTGGTTCTATGAAGGGAAGAAATAATTTGAGGACATTAAATAGGTTATTGAAAATACTCCAATCTTGGCGTTCCCTAACTTTAGAAAAGATTTCATTATCTATTGTTATGCCACTGAAAATACCCTAGTTACTGTGTTAACCCAGAAGAATGTTGAAGATCACGAGCTCCCAATTACATTCATGAGTTATGTCTTGAAAAATCATGAGCTGAAGTACACCATGATGGACAACCATGCTTTTGCAGTTGTCAAAGTTGTCAAGCAATTTAGGTTTTACATCCTTAATTATCATTCTGTGGTGCTGGTGCTTGATACAACAATCAAATCCATTATTACTCAGCAAGAATTTGGAGCTAGGAAAGGTAATTGGGTAACAAATGTAAAAGAGTATGATCTTGATATCATGTCAACAAAGCTAGTTCGGGGTAAGGGCCCGTGTGAGGGAACTACCAAGGAGTTGTCCAAAGATGAAGTAGATGTCCCTGTTGTTTTGTTCCTCAGCTATACAAATGTATGGTATGATGACATTGCTCACTTTCTGACCTATGGAGAGCGTCAATCTCACTTGAGTGCCAAAGAGAAGAGAGCCATGAAATTTCGGTCATCACAATATGTGCTATGGGAAAATGCATTGTTCAAATGAGGCATAGATGGAAGGTTTTTGAAGTGTGTTGACAAGGAACAATAGAAGAAGTTGTTCTCTGCTTTTCATGAGCAGGATTGTGGAGGTCATTTCTCCTTTGCTGTAACAACTCATAAAATACTTCGTGCTGGATATTATTGGTCCAATCTATTTAGAGATGCATCAAAATGGGTTGGAAAATGTGAAGCATGCCAAATGTTTGTTGGAAGACCTAATTTTGTTGCTTTTCCTCTGAATCATGTAGTGATTGAAGATCCATTTCAACAATGAGGTTTAGAATTCATTAGTGCACTCAATCCATCTTCTAGTGTTGGAAATAATCATGTGTTGACTGCCACATATTACTTCACCAAGTGGTTGGAAGCCATCCCAGTCAATAGCACTACCTCCGAGGTAGTTTGTAACTTCATTAAAGAGAACATACTGATCAGGTTTGGGATCCCAAACAAAATTGTGACTGATAATGCTTCTAAATTTTCTTCTGCTGAGATGATGGAATTTTACTATGGGTATGGGATCTCCCTTGCTCATTCTTCATACTACTACCCCCAAGGGAATGGACAGGAAGAATCAACAAACAAGAACTTGGTAAACATAGTTAGAAAGCTTGTGAATGATTCTTAAAGGAATTGGTATAAGAAGCTATATGATGCACTTTGTGCTGATAGAATTACACCCAAGAGAGAAATTGGAATGTACCCTTTCCAAGTGGTGTATGGTGTAGAATCTCAACTACCAGTCACGGTGGAATTGCTAGCCTTACATCTGATGAAAATAATTTAAGATTCAAGTTTCAGTAGCTCTTTGGATAAGAGAATTTTGTACCTTCAGAAGCTCAATGAAGATAAGTTACAAGTGGTGGACAGGATACCAGATCATCAGTTGAAAGTGAAGGCTTTGTTTGACAATAAAACCAAACCCAGAGTTTTCCAAGTGGGAGACATTGTGCTGCTTTGGGACAAAAGACATGAACCATGAGGAAGTCATGATAAGTTTGATTCTCTTTAGCTTGGTCCTTTTAAAATCAAACATTTTGCTGGAGAGAACTCTTTTTATCTAGATTACATGGATGGTTCTCCTCTCCTAGTTCCTTATAGTGGGAAGTATTTAAAGTTGTTCAAGTCCTAGGTGACTAGGTGGTCCTTCTATATATTATGTACAGTGTTTTGGTTTTGGGTCGTTCCTTTGTGATTCATTTTTGTTCTTACCTTTTGGTTTGTTCTGTTTCTTTTCTTGTCTTGTGTGTGTTACCTTGTATTGGTTTTGCTTTCAACTTCTTTGCCCAATGGATAAAGCATTGGTCCTCTTTCCCCCAGAGTTATCTACAGTTCTTGATCTTTCCTTGTGTCTTTGTTCCAAGCCAAGTCATCCCCACAAAGAGCCAGCTGTTGTCGGCCCCAAAATTCCACTCTTTTGAAGTCAAGTTTCAAATTTTTTTGAGTCTATACCTGGGAATATTGAATCACATCGAGCCTAACATTGTTTACAGTTTTACTATTCATGGAGAAAAATTTGAAAGTTAGGCATATGGTGAAGTTCCTTTTCTTCTTTTTATTTTCTTCCCACAGTCGGGAATGACAGGTGTATTTTCACTGTTAATTTTTGCACCAAAGTCCATGGGTAATATGTGAATATCTCTGATTGGATGCAGCTTGGCCATATTTCAAGGTTCAATAGAAGCCTCCACGTGTCCAAACTATGTAACTCCAGGGGTAGGGTCCAAGGGACAATCCTCAAATAAGCGCAGGCTTTCCGTGTGTCCCAGGTACAAAATGAAGACAAAACAAGCTAAAATTGGCTAAGTATGGACACGTGCCTCATCGGCGCAGCTTTAAGAGTCAAATCTGGGGGCATTTCTCAAAACAATTTTGGTCCTCCACGTGTCCTAGGTCCAAAAAAGGGACATAGCCGATAGTTAAAATTGACTAAGTATGGGCGGGTTGGTGGAAGTTGCCACGTGCCTTAACGACACCATTTCAGAAATGAAATCAAAGGGTCAATCTCCAAGTAGCACCAACTCACCACGTGGTTAAAGTCAATATGAAAATGGAGTTGGCTGTTGAAAATTCCAATACTGGCGGAAGGAGACACGTGTCATCTCGGTGCAGCTTCAGGGGGAATTTCCAAAGTAGAAACTCAAATAAGCGTTAGCCCTCCACATGTCTAGGGGTCAACATAGGTCAAGCAGAAAATTGGCCCAAATCGGCTAAGTATAAAGGAACCAGCGGGGCTCTCCATGTGTCAGTCTAGCGCTACTTCAAAGGAAAATGATGCAAGAGGTATTAGCAAGCCCACTCCAATCAATTTCTCCCACGTGGATGGCCCAAATTTTAAGTTGTAAAAGCAAATCAAATGGCCCATGTTTTAACTGGTAAAATAATGTAACGAATGTATATTTAAAAAACTGGCTTTTCTGCCATTAACGTTTTCTTTGCGTTTTCAAGAATTCAAAAGGGCGTGGATGATTGGAATAAGTTGTAACTATTTCTTGTTTGCTCGAGGAAGTTGTAACCATCTCTTACTAGCTATATCATGATCTTTCAAAGCCATTGTATGGGTTGGAATTTTGATTATTTAGGAACTATAATTTCAAATTGGAAGAAATCAATACAATTTTTTTTCCTTTTTCTTCTGATTTCTCTTTCGTTCTACTTTTGATCTATGAATCATCTAATCCTTGCATGCTTGGAATCTATGTTCTATTTTGTACAATCTCCACAACTTTGAGTCTGCGAATTGTGTCTGTTATAAATGTGGATGGTTCTACTCTATATCTCATTTACAAAATACATATAAGGGTTTTCTGTACCGTCTCTTTTTCGTAAAATTATTGTCTTCTTCTACCTCCCTCCTCTCTTCAAAGTATTCTATCCTCATGTATTGATAACTTTCTAGGATTAAAACACATTTCAGGATATCGAGAAATCACCATTGAATGAAATACTATGCATTTGTACATAGGTTTTGCCCCTGCTTTCAATAAGGGAACCTCTCCCATTAAAGAGGAGGGACTTGTTTGTCCCCTGACTGTGGTTTCATTCTAAGTGTAAACTTGAAACCCAACATACCCCAATGGCCATGAGGCTTAAAATTGAACATAACAGCCGATAGGCTTAAATATTTCTTTTGGAATTCATGTGATAGACTTTGAACATACTATTGAGCTCAAAAACTATTAGGCTTCAATTTTCATTTGGAATCAGGAGTAATCAGGAAAGAAATGTAGTGACCAACCACCATAGTGAAGTCGTCATTCGTTAAAAATAGTCTTTTAAAATTGAAATATAATCATGGGGAGCATTCAAAGCAGCCCCACACTATGTTCCACTTTCTCCATACGAAAAATTTTGACCCCTACCTCAAGGTGTCCCCATGGCTACTTATTTAAAGTATCCAATGAGCTCAATGGGAATGGAACTTGGGTTGATGATTAAAAACTACTTGTAAATTTTGGATGGTAAATGGTTTTACTATACAATATCTATGAACTTGAGTGCTAGAGGAGTGCTTTCTCTAAGCGGTACATGGAGGTGGACTTGGGTCCTCAATGTCTACCGAGCGATCCACATTCAAAGCACCCCACTATGTTCCTCTTGGTCCATATGGATAAGTTTGACCCCTACCTCAAGGTGTCCCCTTGACCACTTATTGAAAGCATCCAATGAACTCATTAGGAATATAACTAAGGTTGATGATTACAAACTACTTGTAACTCACCAATAGCCCAAGAACTTGGATTCATCCCGTCTTCAAGTATTTTTTATCTAGTCATCTATTTGGATATCCATCAAGTCATTACTAATTGTCCTACATGCAAGACAACAACTATCCTAGCAGTTGCTAACCTTAATCCTCTATAATGTTACAACAACGTTGATTCTAATAACATATTGAACCTAGCAGCCACTAGGCTTAAAATTGAACATAGTGGCCGCTAGGCTTAAATTTTCATTTGGAATTCATGTGATAGACTTTGAATATACTATTGATCTAAGTGACCACTAGGCTTAAATTTTCATTTGGAATCATGAGTATTCAGGAAATAAATCTAGTGAGAAAGCACCCTAGTGGTCGTCAGTCATTAAAAATAGTCTTTTAAAATTGAAATATAATTGTGGGGAGAATTCAAAGCACCCCGCTATGTTTTGTTTGGTCTATATGGAGAATTTTAACCCCTACCTCAAGGTGCCCCCATGGCCACTTATTGAAAGAATCCAATGAAATCAATGGGAGTGGAACTTGGGTTAATGATTACAAAATACTTGTAAATTTTGGATGGAAAACACTTCTATTATACCAGAGCTATGAAATGGAGTGGTGGAGGAGCACTTTCTCTAAGCATGACATAGAGGTGGTATTGGGTCCTTAATGTTTGCCGAGTGATCCACATTCAAAGTGCCCCACTATGTTCTGCTTGGTCCATATGGTGAAGTTTGACCCCTACCTTAAGGTTTCCCCATTGCCACTTATTGAAAGCATCCAATGAACTCAATAGGAATGGAACTTGGGTTGATGATTACAAACTACTTTCAACTCACTAATAGCCCATGAACTTGGGTTCATCATGTCTTTGAATTTTTTTGTCGAATCGTGTATTTGGATTTCCGTCAAGTCATTACTAATTATCTTGTATGCAATACAACAACTATCCTAGTGGCCACTAATCTCAAGCCTCTATGATGTTACAACAACACTAATTCGAATAAAATATTGAACCCAGCGGCCGCTAGGCTTAAATTTTCATTTAGAATTTATGTGATAGAAGTTGAATATACTATTGAGATCAACGACTGCTAGGATTAAATTTTTGTATGGAATCACAAGTATTCATGAAAGAAATGTAGTGAGAAACCACCCTAGCAATTGTTAGTCATTAAAATTAGTCTTTTAAAATTTAAATCTAATTACGGGGAGTATAGTTAGATTTTCTATTGAGTCGTTATAAATTTTCCTAAATGCAAGACAACAAATATCCTAGCGGCCACTAGGATTATCATATAATAAAATTTGAGTAGAATGTTGTACTCGGAGGCCACTTGGATAAACAATTGGTGTTGGAGTTTAGCTCAATTTTGAGTTTTTAGTTGGGTTGTTAATCAATATCTTGAATGAAAACACAAGAATTATCCTAGCAGATGCTAATCTTAAGTTTGTATTATGTTACACACACAGTGGAATAATATACGACATTACATATTCATAAAAAATATTTACATCAATCCCTTTCCTTTTTAATTTCAATAAAAAACTTGCAAGGTTAGAATTCTAGCTCTTCTAGAGTGGTATCACACTGATAGCTCAGGGCCCTAATGATAAAAGTCAGTTACTTAGTAAGTGAACTATCCGTTCATTACCTAATGAGAATAAATGTTGACCTACCTCCATAATGGATATCTTAGTCAAAATGATTTAGCATATTAAACGGATGTTAGGCTTCAAATATCATGTGATAGACTTCAAATAACATATTGAACTCAGTACGCCCAATGCATAAAATTTCATTTTGGAATATGTGTATTATGGAAAAACATTTAAATTAATCTTGTCTTTGAATATTTGTTGTCTTGGAATGTGAAAGAAAGAAAGTAAACATCCACCCTAGTGGTTACTAGTCTTAGAAGGTAGAAATGTAACATCCAAATATAATAAAGGATCTAGTTAATTTTTCATTCGGGTCGTTACTAATTGTCAAGTATGCAATGCAATAAATATCCTAGCAACCACTATTCTCAAGTCTTTATTATGTTGCACCAATGTTATTTACTAATATTCGACATTAGTGGCTGTTAGGATTCGAATATCATGGTAGGATTATGATAAATTAACATGGAAATCTAAATATAATAATGGTAATTAGCTCATTTTTCAGGTGATCCATCCTAGTTATATTATATGTTACTCAACTGAATCTTAGCAGCTGCTAGTCTCTGTTCTTGTTTAAAAAATGTATTTAGGAAACTCTTTAATATTTTTCTTGTCCTGGAATATTTGTTGCCTTGTTTTGTCTTGTAATAGCTAGGCAATGTCGTAAACATCAAGCCTAGCGGCCTCTAGTCTTGGAATATGTAAATTTAGAATTTAAAAAGTGTTACTTTATATTGACTCATTTATCAAGTGAGTCATTACTAACTGTAAATGAAATATATGTTTGTAAATAGAATGATTAACATTTATATTTAATAATATTTATGAGAACATATATTGTTCTTACCTTTTTCCCAAACATAAAAAATTGTAAAGACAATGCATTTGATTATTTCTATGTGAAAAAAATATTAAAAACTATGTATATCAACGCTGAAATCAAGTGAGAATAGAATATTGAATAATTATTCACGAATATTTCTTTCATATTTAAAAAATCATTAAAAGACGTCAAAATGATTACCTAAACTATACAAAAGAAAACCATTGTGATTTATAAAAAATAATATGCGACTCGTGTTTTGCTGCTAGAGATAGTTGTTGATGCTTACAGAAAAAAATAAATGGACGAAGAAGAACTAAAAACAACGAAAAAAACCAAAGAGATGGATAAAATGGCTGAAAAAGGAACCCATTTAACAAACACGAATACTGGAGCTATGGCTAAACATAAAAAATGGGTTTTCAGAAGGAATAAATATTTTAAAAGGGATTACAAAATCTTTAGTCATGGGTGAAAAAAATGTGGTTTCAAATAGAGAAACACGTTTTGACAAGAAGATAGAACGGAACCACAAAGGCACCAAAGGGAAAGGCAGGGATGGATTTTGGTACAAAATACAAGAACTAGGTGAATATAGAGTTGCTACAAGTGCCCGCCATCAACTAAGGTACACATACAATAACATAAATTCTTTTGGTAAATACATGTTTTAGTTGTATCTGATATTTTGACATAATTGATAATGTTTGTTAAAGCTTCGTATTCTCTCTAAAACACAGTATCAGTGAGATTATATCTATAACCTGTTTTGCTTGTCTCTTTTGATTTCATCATTTGTGGGCCTCCTGATTAGCACTCACACCTGTGATCTATCCACTATCACTGTTTTTTCTCTTTTTTGTACACCCCCAAACGTTATTACGATCGCTACCTCAACTTACCATTCAAAAAATCCTCCAGGAATCGAGCACTCAGACCACTAAATTAGTGATTACGCGTGTTGTATTCTAATTTCAAGAGCTCCTTTTCTATGCTTACAAAATAAAAAAGAAACCCTAATATATATTTCTCTGGGTTATTTAGTTTTTTCCAAATGCATTCAACAAAAGAAATTCCGAAAATTGAAAAAAGTGGGAATATGAAATTTCAAAATTTGAATTTCCCCTTCTTAAAGTGAAAGTGTGGGATTTTGGTATTTCAAATATTTGCATTTAATTTTGGGGATTTCGCATACCATAATATGAATTAACCTGTCATTAATAATTGCATTTAATTCAATGCATATGGTGGGATACGGGGAAATCAAATTGATTAATTTTACCTAATTTAGAAACAAGTGGGACAACAACAAAAGTTTCTTTATGAACACTCGGGAAAACCACAAATATTAATTTAAGCATAATTAAAAACCATTTGGAAAATAGAAGTGAACATTAGGAAACAAAAAAATTGAATTTTAATAGAGCGATATACGCCTTGTTAATTATTAATTTTTATCGAGTGTGATTTTAATATTTTTAAAATATAATGTGTGTTAATTCAGGGGATAGCGTGGGATTCAGGGAAATTAAATTTATTAGTACTTCCTACTTTAGAAACAAATGGGACATCAACAAAACTTTCTTTGTGGGCTCACGGAAAACAACAACTTTTAATTTCACCATAATAAAAAACCATTTAGAAAATAAAAGTGAACATTAGGAAACAAAATATTTTAATTCTAAGAGAGAAATATACGCCTCGTTAATTATTAATTTTTATCTAGTGCGAATTTGGTATTTAATAAATATAATGCATGTTAATTTGGGGGATAGCGTGAGATTCGGGGAAATCAAATTTATTAATACTACCTACTTTAGAGACAATTGGGACAACATGAAAAGTTTCTTTGTGGACTCGCACAAAAACAACAATTGTTAATTTCACCATAACAAAAAAACCATTTAGAAAATAGAAGTGAACAGTAGGAAAACAAAAAAATTAAATTTTGATAGAGCGATATATGCCTCGTTAATTATTAATTTTTATCTAGTGTGAATTCAATATTTTATAAATATAATTCGTGTTAATTCGGGGAATAACATGGGATATAGGGAAATCAATTTTATTAATACTACCTACTTTAGAAATTGCTGGGACAACGTCAAAATTTTCTTTGTGAACTTGCGGGAAAATGACAAATATTAATTTAAGCGCAATTAAAAACCATTTAAAAAATAGAAGTGAACGTTATGAAACAAAAAATTAAATTTTAAGAGAGCGATAACGTCTTGTTTATTATTATTTTTTATCCAGTGTGAATTCGATATTTTTTAGCTATCGTCCGAGTTAATTCAAAAACAAATCCAATAAAATGTGGCATCTTGCAAGTTTGAACTCGTTAATTACACAATTATATAATTGACACATTTATTAATAAATTTTTAATTAGTGATATAATTAACAAATATTGTATACCTATAAAAATCCGCATTATTAAGTTGAAACTGTAATCCATTAAAATGTTACTACATGGCATGAAATTTCTAATATATCTCATGATCGTCGATACATTGGAGTTATTAACAATTTACTCTAGAAAAACTAAAACATAATTTTACGCTTCACCATAATTTGAGAGTACCTTATAGATAGGAAAGAAAATAATGACCGCTAAGCTCCATTAGAATGATGTTTTTGAAAGGAACGATAACCATATCGTACCAAGCCAAGAACACAGATGCTAATCAAACACTACGATCAATAAGATGAAAGTAATTCTCCAGAATAACTTCTACATAAAACTCATTTTTGCAAAAAAATGAGAAACACTATCATATATTATTATTGGTTTTTACTCAATGTAAAATACATTGAGCAATGGGCCTAAGCTTAAATAGGTGAAGGAATAACAATGTAAGAACCAGTCAAGGTCGTAGATCAAGCCATAATCAATGTTTAACAACTAGTCATCAAAGCTACATAGTTACCAGAACCATATGATTTAGGAGAGAACTAGACATCAAGGATCTAGTCAATACCATGATATCATAGGAAATAACTATACCTGAACAACTAGATAATATCTCCTAGATATCTAAATAAGATCCCCTAGGAAATATCCACACACATAGGTGGGTGAAGGATAAATGACAATAAAGGTATAATAAATTACCTAGGTGAACATGAGCTAAGGTAAATACCTACTCTAACACCCCCCCTCAAGTGAAGCTAGGGGCCATTAATAGAATTTTTTGGCAGGGTCCACAGTATGAGTCACCATAGGGATAACTAGGCCTACATGCTTTTACTCATGTATAATAACTGGGAAAAAAGGGACACCGCAAGTGTACCCAAAACCAGTGAACAATGATTAGTAAAGAGAGCTAAAGATCCGCTACTTTTCAGGAGGCAGTCCCAAGATTAGGTCGGCTCAAAAAAATCGTACAATGATTGAAGAAGTTTGGTGAATGCACTGTGGTCTAAATCCACTACTCGCATCAAAAAACTCAAAAACAACTGACACTGGGCTCCACCAGAATAGCTCCATACAAGGAGACTGTCAATGGAGTGATGTCGAAAGTGCAAAAAAAAACCAAACATAATTCGATCAACTACTGCGAACATAGGTGTGCCACGATCCAAGAAAACAAAACCAAAGCAACAAGGCAAGGACACGAAACTTGAAGAAGCAAGATCAACACCACACCCTCCCATACTGCTGAAATGGGTGGAGTGATGCTACAAATATGTATGAGTTTTCAAAACATTGTTTTACTGTCGAACAGCTGACAGAAATAACTTTTGAGAATGTAATCAGAATAGATCGGCCTATAAGAGATACTGTCAACATGTTTAAAAGTGTCCAAAATACAGATACAAAATCTCTCAACAAACATAGAGAGATACACTGAGTGTTTGCTAAAGAAAAATGGCTCAAAAAAAGAAGCGATCACAATCGCAGATATTGGTATAACAACAATGGATTTAATTTTTGCAGGCCGAATGGTGGAGGAGCCTATATCCTGTAGATTCCTCTCAATGTCAATGCCTATGTCGCCACCATGAAGTGATCATATATCCACCCCAAATCAACTTTGGCTATGGATGATAGACAGATGCCTGCATATGACTTGGTGCAAAATGCACAATGGGTGCATGCAAAAGAAGAATCAGAATGTGTGTCATTTTTTGATCATGGTTTGACAGTTGAGCTCTATATTTGGTATCAGAGCGATGACGGATCCTTGATGGTATCTCTGAAAAAACTGTTGATTGAGCAAAAAAAACTTTGTGAATTTTGTGAAGATCTTGAGATAATTTTTTGGGAGTCTGATATTGAATGTATTCATTCATGTGCTAGTCGAAATATCTGATTTGATTACTCTAAAACATATTGGTGTCATGCATTATATTTAAAATCATGTTATTCTACATATTGGCTTATCAATAATAAGCTTGCGTTATTTGGTTCAGAATCTCATGTAGATGGGGAAGAATATTTTTGTAGCAATCATTACATTGGTTATATACTTGCATAAAGTTTTTCTTACAAAATCGATTTTGTAGACATTGGGAATGTTTCGTAGTATTTAAGGAAAACATGGCATGATAGTTATGTGGAGATTGTTTATGGTTAACATGCACCATATCAGAACCAATATTTGGTCAAAGACACCTCAGATACCATGCATTTTCTCCCATATGATATAGATCAAACTAGATTTTAATCTTTGGGTGAATCTATCAAATTCTGATCTGGTTTGTTCACTCCAATGTGGCATCTCCTGGTGATCTTGTTTGCATTGGGTTTTGAACACTATTGAAAAACATAGTGGCCATATGTGAATTTCTTCCACTTGATTTAATTTGACATACCATCCACCGTGAAGATTTCTACCCATGCGTATCTAGTCACATGTAAGCCATAAGTCTGGTTTGTATAAATTCTTTATTTCCCAGATTTATTGCATATTGCATATTTTTTGTTCCTCGGGATGTATGAATTCCATATATCATATTATTTGTTGCTCAACAACTTGGTAGTATATGTTCAATACATACTTGCTTCCTTCAAAAAAATCCTACAGTCTCATTCAAAACTGTCACACTTTCACTTGTAAATCCACATGTTGAAATAATAAGTCTGAGTTTCTTCATAACAAGGAGGAAAATAATGATTATTGAAGTGTTATCTTTGGAAGTGTTTAGTTCCTTCTTGCCTTGGTGTCAACAACTTCCCAGTTGGTGTCCACTTCTATATTTACAAGCTCATATTCTTTTCTCTTCATTGATGTCTCCACACAACCATAGGCATTAGATTTGGCGTTGATAAGGTAGTGTAACTTTTATGATAGCTGGGAGACATTTCATTGTTCATTTAAGTATAGTTGATATTATTATCTTAAGTTTCTCTTGTTATCTCTTATGTTGTTCGAAGTGGTTCTTTGTATGTCAATATTGAGTTTAAAGGGTGTGTGGTCTATAGTCATATTCCAAGCGATTAAGTTTGAGTCGTGAGTTTATGAGTTAGTTTCTATTCAATTCTTTAATAATATCAATAATAAAATGGTAGTCATTTTGTGACTACATTATAAATGTATGATTCATTATTTCATTGAGTCTTTTGTTGTCACCATATTGTTCAACTACCCCTTGAGTTGGCTTTAAAATGTGTCATTTTTCGTTAAACGAGTTGAATAATTATTATAGTCATTTTGCGTCATCAAGGCGTCATTTTATTGTCATGTTATTCAAATAGGTGATTTTAGGGTATTTATTTGTTTTCATTTTTTATTGTCGTCAAAATTCATGTTAGTGTAAAAAATCCAAAAAATAAACAATTTTTTTTACCTCACGGATGAATTTTCAGTGTTACCCGATGTTCGAAAAATAAAATGTTTCACATTGTGGGAGGGAAGATATAATAAACAATGTAGAAATAGATAAGCTTCATATCCAAACCCGACTGACCTAGCAGCATGTTAATGTAGGATGGAGGCATAAGAGGCTGGAGGACAACCAACGACCTCTTGTTAGTCACCAATGATGGGGCCGATTCACTGATTTGGTGGCACTTGTGTGTTTTTGCTTTGGAGTGGTGTGCCTTCAGCGTGCAACGTGTTTGATTTCAACATTTCATTTTGGTGTAGTTTTCAGTTTGAATTAAAAAATAAGAACAAAATTTCATTGCTATTCATTGGTATGTGGCTATTCATATTTCCCCTATGCAATAACATAGTGAAGAATAAATAGCACAAAGAAATGTAGCCTCATGAGTCTTTTTGAATAGTCATATGTGTTCCTTTATAGACCTAGGTTTGTGGTTAGCCTCTGGAAAACTATTGAAGGATTTTCAGATGCATTCCTACATGAGTTCCCACATTGCTAGGTCAGATGTGTTCCCTAGAGTGACTGGCTGATAAACAGATGAATCCTGAGCATGTTCCCATCCTTGTCGGTCAGATGTGTTTCCGACAGTGCATGGTTGATAACAAGTTGATGTGTTCCTTCTTCTACCTTTAGTTAGAGTGTGTACCAAGATCATGATAAAGCACATACAGCAGGCTGCAGAGGAAGTGTGAAAGTTCTATTGCTACCATGTAAACACTAAGGGGGGAATGTTAGGAATTATAGTATTTACATGAGTGTTTGGTAAATTATTTGTGTAAAATACTTACGGTTATTATTGAATATATTGTTATAAAAACAATATATTTAATTTTTACACTTGTGTATCTATATCGGATAATTTTTTATCGTCACTTCCTATTTTATACGAAGTTGTTTACCTATTCCTTTGGCTATATAATAGCTAGTGTAATATTTCTGAGCATGTGCTAAATAGAAGAACATTATTGTGTTATTTTTGGTGATGGTCTGAGTTGAACTCTATACAAAAATAGTTCGAATAAAATAAATTCCTAGCGACCGATAAGCTTGAATACTTACAGAACATAGCACTCTATGCTTATTTTTTATTGTTAAATGAGAAAGGAATAAATTAGCGACATCTAGGCTAAACTATTTCTTAATTAAGCAAATATAAATAAAAAATAAGTTTTTATTACAAAAAATGCTTAACGATCACTAAGCTATGATACATACAGAACATAGCGCTCGGATAATAGATTGTATGAATGGATGAAATGACATCTCAAGGCATTTTTCATGTCAGTTCGTATCAAAGGAGTGGTTTGGCGCTCACTAGGCTCTACTGTTTTTGTTTTTAAAAAATATCGAGCTAATTAAATTCGTTGTCTATCTTTGCGAAAAAGATAAGATATAGAGCATAATAAAATAAGTACATAGTTTGAACGTGAAGATGTATCTTGATCATTTTGGCCCTGCATATTTCCAAAAATAACCCATTAAACAAAATAGTCCTAAACGTTTTACTAAAAATTTAAGGAAAACATGAACACAGGTCTTGCTCAAGAATGACTGCTTCGATTTCGTGAAGAGAAATGCATGTTTTATGTTTGTCAAATATTCATTGATGAGAAGGCTATTAGCCACTATCCTATATATTGTCGACGAATCTATTTTAACAATGCAAAAAAAAATATCAACAGGTTTGAAGTCAATATTTATAATTATATTATATCTGATGGACTATCATTGAATACAAACCTTTGAGAAGGATTGTTAGGAATTCATATATAGTGCTCACATTATTCATATATTTGGATGAATAATATTATGTAATAAATTATGAGTTGTAATAAACAAACTCATAATAGTAGGTTAGTATATTATATACGTGAGTTGTTTGGGAGTTATAACAACTCACATATATATATACATTTGTGGTTGAGTTGTTTCCTATTTAATAGGAAACTATCTCCCTATATATTTGAAGCTTGTTCATTATGTAATTAATCCTGTATGAATTGAATATAGTTGATTATATTCATCTGCAAATATGTCTATACCTTTTTATTTGGTATCAGAGCGAGAACATCTGAATGAGAGTCTTTTAAGTCTTCATTCATAATTTTGTCTTGAGTATCATTTATTTGTAAACCTGGAGATGGACGTGTGCTACAGATAAGGAGAGGGCGTTTATTTGTTTCTATTGGAATTTGAGTCGTATTGCAAGAAAAATTTCTACAGTTGCGAGCTTATAGAGATACGCTCATATCTATAAAAGTATATGAATAAGGGAGACTCAAGCCCCAATTTTATCAAACGTGTTCTCTCCGTGATTCATTTGTCAACTATCCTTGATGGTGCAATTTACAGGAAATGTGTCTCCATATTACTCGACTCAGATGCATCGAGTTACATAAATCATCTTTGCATATTTTCTGTGGACTGCATTGTATTGGTTTAGATTTGTAGCGTGCAGAAGTCATTATATGCATACTCATATTTGGCAATAATTGGGAATCGAGCAAAATTTGCAAGCATTGTGAATCAAAAGAGGAGTTATGTATTTATGAACCTCCTAATGTGAAGAATTATTTCTACAAAATCCCACCGCTAGCTTGACAGCACCTGGTGCTGCCACAGTTACTGCTCCTGCTGACGTAGAGCCTAATTTCTCTATTGCTTCTCCCGCCGCCCTACACACCAGGTTTTTTGTTTGCGCCGCCTTGTTTGGAAGTACCATTTTACATCTATAATTACTCATCAAGTATTATTATCTTTCATGTTCGTGCATTTGCCCTTTAGGATTTATCTAAATGGTTGTTCTCCGGTGCGGGAGATTGAATTTAATTGTTTGAAGGCACAAGTGTAACAGACCATTTGATTTTATCTAAATGTTATTGTTTCATTTCAATTCCTATTCTTGCTTTGATTATGTTGTTGGGTTAGCTGAGACATGAGAATTAGTATTATGGCAATATTGTTATAAGTGTCGCGTCATCATTGTTAGTCAAAAGTCATATATGAGTGTGTGAGATTCTATTCAAAATTTGAGTCTTTTTGTTATTTTAAAATAGTATATGTCAAAATTTTAATTGTTTGTAAAAAGACGCAATATCGGTAGAAACCAACGTCTTGAGTCAAAATTGTAAAATGAGCTTCATTGACAAATCCACTAAGTAAGTAGCATCTTGATGGAGGAAGGAGGCATCGGAGGAAGGAGGTCGAACATCGACCTCTCGTCAGTCACCAACAACGGGGCCGCATAGAAGCTGTGGTGGCATATGTATGGTGTAAGTATATGATTTTCAGTGTGGTTTCCATTTTCTCAGTGTGCTTCAGTTTGCGGTGTTCATGTTTTGTGTGGTATTTGATGGATGTTGGAAAGAAAGTTGTGTTGGAGCGCAAATGACTGTCAGTGATCCTCTAACTGAATTGGTCCTCTGACTGCCGTACTTCTTTGGAAGATGGTCAGCTAGAAGAATACGTTCACTAGCATTAGTGACCATGTGCAACAAGACCTAACTAGCAAGATCCATTTAGGAGTATGTTCTTCGATGCATTTTTCTTCTCAGCATCTATATGAGTGGAATTTCACATTGTGGGGGGGGGGGAATACATACCAATGTTCCATTCCCATTCTGCACCCAAAATGACTTAGTCAAGGAAAGCTTCCAGTGGCAGTGGCAGTTTTCTATGTTGTTTGAGATCGAGTGGCAGCGATCAATGACAGAGACTACGATTAAGAACATTACGATTCTTATAAGAAGTAATGTGAAATTTTTTCAGTATATATTCTATTGTCCAATTTTGTGATATGCCAGTTGTGTTTCCTACATAATTCCCTGATGTAAAAGCATAGTCGACAGATGAAAGCATAAGGAAAAGCAGCATTGTGATATTGAGGTTGTTGGTTGTCCTGTAAAACCATCCCTATTGAGGTTGTTGGTTGTCCTGTAAAACCATCCATGTTGAGGTTGTTGGCTGTCCTAAAAAACCATCCAGATCATGAGCACGCACGGGCGGCACGCTGCAAAAGGAAGTGCAATTGTTTTTCTCCCATGTTCGCACTAAGGGGGGGAATGTTAGGAATTCATATATAGTGCTCACATTATTCATATATTTGGATGAATAATATTATGTAATATATTATGATTTGTAATAAACAAACTCATAATATCAGGTTAGTATATTATATACGTGAGTTGTTTGGGAGTTATAACAACTCACATATATATAGATTTGTGGTTGAGTTGTTTCCTACTTAATAGGAAACTATCTCCCTATATATTTGAAGTTTGTTCATTATGTAATTAATCCTGTATGAATTGAATATAGTTGATTATATTCATCTGCAAATCTATCTATACCTTTTTAAGGATGACTAATGACGATAATTTTTGCAACCGATAAGTTTCGTTAGTTAGTGAAAGGGAAGGATTTGTTATTGCTACGGTTGACAATTTCTTGTAATTAACATAGCCACGTAGTGTGGCAACGTTAGATCATTGTAACAGATATACATTAATTAAACCTGACGACATGTTTTTTCCATGTTGGCCTTGCATATTTTCTTAAAATCATCCTTCAAATAAAATATACCTAAAGGATCAACCACATACGAAGGGAAAAGGTGATAAAGATTATGATGCAATATTAAATGACAGACTTCTATTGCATTGATCAAATCTTTCTGATATAGTATCCCCAATAGTATGTTTGATAAAATAAAAATATTTTTGTGGGCCAAGGAAAATAAAAAACTGGGTCTAAGTGTTATATGAGCGTGTTAGAATCTCTCCAATCCTCGAAGCTAGTTTAACAAGATAGCTGCGAAAAAAGGGTGACCTTCTTCAAGATGCCAATCGCATGATTAATAACATGACTAATGACTAGAATTTTTATTTAAATGTGATTTTTTGATTGATAGAAGTTGATAATTTTGATTGATGTAAGAGAAGTGTGGTTATGCATATATGTAGTAAATTTTGAGAAGTCATTTCACAAATGCAGAAGGTGTTATTACAGAGAATGCCGAAGAGGGTATTGAGAAAATAATGTTAGTGGAAAACATGTTGTGTGTAATTTGTGTAGAAGGAATTGTCTTTAACCAACCCTGTCGATGTAATATTTTATCGATCAATTTTTTTTCCAATATACTTGTTTGTATTACCAAACTATATGATTTGTATCATGAAACAAGATGAAGTATGGAAGTTTTAGACTATTTTCATTAAATTTTAAGTAATGAGTTTTTTTTTTGTTCAAGACCACACTGATATTTTTTATTTTGAAGGAAAGCAACAAAAGGGAATTGTCTATCCTTGAGACTTGTCTTGCTCTTGATGGAATGATCAAGATTTGTGCACTTTTGGTCAGTAATTCATAGTTGATGCTTAAATTTTTTTATTTTTTGTCTTGTGATGTTTTGTAATCGGATGTACTCCTAGGATTTTTCTCTACCTAGTTTGAACTCGTGGCTTTGAGGCGTGCTTCCATACTGCTGAATTTTTTGGTGAATATTCTTATATCATTTTACTTGTTAATATAATATAAGATGTTATTCATAAATAAAACACACCATCAATCCCAAATTAGTAAATTAAAAGCATATGTAAAAATTATTGAGATTACTCGAAGGACCAAATATAGAATATTTATTTTTGAATGATTATTAATAGTTTGAAGATTAAATTTTGCAATATCATGATATTGATTACCGAGGTTGTCCCCGACTATAGATTACGGACCCTGATCCCACCCAATGTAAATTAATAAATGTATGAATCAATAAATTAAAGTGTTGGAACATTGTTGGTCCGTTGCTATTGAATTGAATAGTAATGAATTAATTATTGGAGGCGAATCTCATATTATTGCTAACGTTGCCATTAAAAAACTTGTGTGAATAAAAATCCTTTTGTACTCTTTCATTAATTACATATTGGACCTTAAATGTTATATATGGGGAGGCTACTAAAAAGGTGGATTTTATAGAAAATCATGTGATAAGATTGGAAATAAATATGTTGATCACCCAGACTCATCACCTTTTCCAATAAAGGTCGATATTAAATCCCCTAACAAGCTTATATTAATTACAAGCATGTGATGGCATAGTCACTCCACATATTTACCGATCCTTATCCTCCTTATTTTCACACCTTTTGTCTTTATTTCAACTAGATTTTCATTTCATTTGTCATGGCCTTTCTAATGTTTCCTTTCATGCATTTTTCGCGTCGGTGAGTGAAATGGACATTTTATACCAAAATTTCACGTCGTCGTTTGAAATCCATTTTTGAATTGAAATAAAGAAAGACCTAGTTGCTATTGAGGGATTTCTTGGAGATGATTATCTTTCTCTAGAGGGACGTTTGAGGGTAAATGTGGAAGTTTTTCAATGTTCGTTTGTTATCTTCTTATCATACACCCGATGAAGGATTGGGCTTTGAAGATGGGTCGTCACTAGATCAAGCCAGTGTATAGGGTTGGCATGGAAGTAGAAATGGAAAAAACCATGAGTGTTTCATGGCCCTTGCTATCTGAGGCTCGTTATAAATAGGAATTTTTTCTAGACGTGGCCATTTTTTTAAAGTTATACAAATGGTTTGATGTCCTAATGTGATTTGTGTCTAGTGTGTCCAAATGGGGTGAGACATCGAGGTGGGAGATAGTTTTCTCCCCTTTGCTTGACCTGGATGATATGTTTTCTCTACTGTAAGAGGAACCGACATGTTGGGATCTTCTTCGTCGGGAAGGTCATGAGGCATATGATTGGTTAAAGAGTTGGGTTGCTGCTAGAAAAGAGCATCTTTTTCAAGAACCTCCTGCGGAAACCGTTTTCAGGCCCATTAAGATGGAGGTTACGGAGGTGTCATTTGATTCAAATAAATAAGTTCTTCTAAAATCCTTCAGGATGTAACTTTATTTTGGTTGTTATATAGCCTTTCCAGTTGCATTGTTACCAAATCATCATGTCTGTCTTACTGGTCTGGGTTTTTTTTTGTATTCCCAATCACTTGTGTTTTTGACATAGGCCCTTAAAGCATTTTTTCACCAAAGTATTGTTAGATAGTTTAGGTTTTTTAGACTGATCCTCTCATTGTATCTGTAATGTAAAGGGAAAGGGACCCTTTAACCCTCCTTCAGTTATAAAAATCAAGAAATCATTAATAAAGTTTTTGTTGTGCGTTGCACTATGCAATTTCAACAATTAATCGCTATTAAATTTGGTTTGTTTGAAGATGTCAATTCATTGCTAGAAGTGAAGACTAGTGGCCGATAGCATCAATATATTATAGAATATATTTCCGTCAATGTAAAAAATAATTTGTACATCTTTAGGATAGAGGAGCTAATAGTGGATTGATGGTTATCTTCCCATCACTTTAAAAAAAAATCGAGTTACACTACATCATTGTGGAAACCTGGAGGTCTTCACTTTCAAAAGATATGGAGGTCTTTGAGAAAGGAATAAATTTAATTCTCTTGCAATAATAATAGAAGATATTGTAAATGGCTCTATTTCTTTTACAAAAACCTCTCCTACAACAATCTGTCTGGGGAAATTCCTGTCATTAAATTTTTTTTCATGTTTTCCTCCATACAGTTGTAGATATAAACACAAATTTTCTTTGCGTACCAATTCAATTTTATTTCTTATGGTTTTTGGATATCACCAATTAACTGATGCAAGAAATAGTATTTGTCTTTTAAATAAATTGGGTTCTAGAGACATTCTTCTATTGTTATCAAAAATTTGGCAAACTTGGATATGTATGATGTTGTCTAACAAAATTGTGGCCCAATGCAATGAACAACATCCATCTCAAAACTGGAAATTGTTTCATCTGTTAGGGTTCAGTACTACTATTGTGCATAATTATAGCTCTGTATCATTCAAATCATCCAAAGGTATTTACAAAAGGCTTTGCAAACAACATGGAGCAAGGTGTTAAAACTAACATGGCAAGACATGATTTCATATTGTATAGATTATCAGATGACAAATCAGAAAGAAATATCATATTACAATTTCTTTATTGACACATCTATTTGTTACATTTAGGTTCTCCAAGGTTGGTCATACTGCACATGAACATGGCTCTTTACATGTATGATGACATAATGACAATCACAAAAAATATTAAAGATAAATATGTAATTGGCTATGGTGCTACAAGCAATCTTTATAAATGTGATCTAAAGAATTCTAAGCCAATTGCTATAAAGAGAATGTATAGTTGCTACCCACTAAGCTTTCTTGTATTTGAAACTGATGTGGAAACAGTTGGAAGCATCAAGCATCAAAATCTTGAGATTTCTACTCCACTTGGATGATGTTTTATGATTACATGGTAAACAAAGTCTGTGAGACATCCTACATGGTGAGTAAAATGATTATGTTATGAAGAAAAATGAATATATACATTGTAGATTCAATTTTTGAAATAGAAGTGTCCAATCAACCTCTAACCTTCATAGTAAAATGGATATTTGGAAAATCTAACAATTGTTTTATTAATTTTTATTTTCGTATAGGATCATAAAAGAAGATTAAGCTAGACTGGAATGATCGGATAAATATTACTCGTGGTGTTGAAGAAGGATAGCCATATCTTCATTATGACTGTAACCCACACATTGTTTACAGGGATGTGAAGACTTCTAACATTCTTTTGGATTATAATTTTGATACAAATTTTTCATAATTTGGCATTGCCAATTGCATTTCCTCGGCCAAACACCACACCTCTACCTATGTTATGGGTACCATTCATTACATTGACCCAGAATATGCAAGAACATCAAGGCTGAATAAGAAATCTATAGTAAACTCTTTTGTTGCTTCCTTCTCGTAAATACTAGTCTCTACTTTGATAGCACCTCCACTGCTACTTTACTCAACACTACTTGTATCCAAACGGGTAGTCCCATTCTAGAGGCAAGCAAATGTATTCATGTTTTGTGCAAATAAAATTGTCCACAAAAGGTGACGACTCCTCATATAAGATTTACAAATGTATATGTATGAATTTTTAACAAATTTAAAATGTACAGATAGAACCTTTCAATGTAAAGATGATGACATATCAGTTTTGTTATTTCTTGACTCAGAAAAAATTCAATTGTGACACAATGAGTGTTTTGATTGATGTAAACTATAAAATAATGGTTCAATGTATCTTCGAGGGCATAAGACAATCATTTCTCACAAACATTTTTTTGCATTGTGTCAAGGATTATTTCATTTTCTTGCTCACAGAAGTGACTCATTGTTTATATGGAGAATGGAACAATTTACAAGCATAAATTCTACTATCTTTCAGAGTAATATAATTTTTGATATACATAAACTCCCAACTTTGTTGTTTGATTTTAATGATTACTCACAGATATAGTTTATAATAATAAACACTAGTGAACTTGTACAATCTAAAAAACCAATAATTGAGTTGTTACAAGGTATATTTCGGGGTGAGAACGTAATTTTATTGTGAGTTCCACCAGAAGTCAAAATAACACCACTAGCATTTACGGCCCATGTCAAATTTAAGGATATGTGCATACTAAACATTGAAAGTGTGTACCTCACACTTTCAAATTTTAGATTCACACTCTAAAAGTGTGAGTGTGAGACTTTGCACTTTCAAGGTGTGAATCTCAAACTTTAAAAGTGTGGGGCTCGCACTTTCAGAGGGCGAGGCTCACACTTTCAAAGTGCAAGGCTCAGATTCTTCAGAGTGTGGGGATATCACTTTGAAAGTGTGAGGCTCTGAACTTTCATAGTGTGGGGCTCGCACTTTAAAAGTTTTGGGGCTCTCAAATTTTCAAGAGTGTGGGGCTCACACTTCAAAACTGTGAGGCTCTCAGACTTTATAAGTGTGAGCCCCACACTTTCAGAGTGTGAGGCTCACACTTTAGAGTGTGGGGATCACACTTAAATACAATAGGATCATGACTTATAATAGTTACCGGAAACTAACCTTACATCAAGGCTTTTTCACTTTCATTTAATACAACGGGCTCATGACTTATAAGAGTTAGTGATTGCTCACCTTAGATGGATGCTCATGACTTATAAGAGTTAGTGACCACTCACCTTACATCGAGGCTCATGACTTATAAGAGTTAGCGACCACTCACCTTACATTGAGTCTCATGACTTATAATAGTTATCGACTGCTCACCTTAATACAATGGGCTCAACAAATAATAGTTAGCGATCCGCTCATGACTTTGAACTGGATTTTGTAGGAAGTTATTGTTAATTTTTTATTTAATTATTAATCAAAATGGGATCATGCCTTATAATAGTTAGCAGTTTCTAGCCTTACATACTCTCAACATTGAAAATCTAAAAAAATGGTGAAATAGAATCTAATAATAGCCAAATTGGAATCCAATAATAGAATCCAATAATAATGATATTGGAATCCAATAATAGTGATATTGGAATCCAATAATAGTGAAATTGGAACTAGAATAATTCCAATAATGACAATATTGGAATCCAATATTACTACTATTGGATTCCAATAATAGTAATAATGGAATCCAATATAGACAAAAATGGAATCCAATATACGCAAAAATGGAGATGGATTTCTTCCAATACTTGAAATACTGGAGTCTCAATTCACTGGAATATGTCCCAATTTAGTGAAATAAGTCGGTCATGAGAAGTGAAAAAATCCTAGGATGGATGTTGGACCCACATTTTGATAAAGAAAAATATAATAATGATTGATAAATTGGATGTAGCAGAATTTGAGATAAAATAGAAACAAAAACATAAAAGATGAAATGCAGATCTAATCCAAACAAGTTCATTTCTAATCAAACTTGGGTGGTTTGACGTTGACCTAAGATTGTTGTACCCAGTTGATGGAGACAAGAGAAACGTAGTAAGAAAAATGCAAAAAAACAGACCTCAGAGACTTCCTAAAGCCTAATCTGGAGTTGATCTGAACTGAAGATGATGTTGAGCTATTGTGAGAAGACTAGGTTTGGTGAAAATAGAAAGGATGTAAGAAAATTAATGAAAGATAAAAAACTGCTTGATAGGGTCAACAATGAATGGAGTGGGTCGGTGGCGATTGGATCTGATGAAGTTGGGATTTGAAGATGCAGGTGTGTGGAATGGAAAGATTACTGGATGCAAAAGGCTATGGGATCAGAAAGAGGAATATTGAAAGATAGACTAATAAAAAATCCCACAGATGAGGATTGGGTCGATGATGACTGGGAGTGAACTAGGGTTTAAAGAAAAAGGATGGGTGAGAATGATGATTTGTAGATGGGAATGGAAATAGGAAAGGGTAGATACATGGCCCTTGGATGATTGTTGAACCTGTAAAAGAATTGATAAGAAAAGGGTGATATGATTGTAATGATAGATCAAAGCATGCAAGAGAGAAAAAGGGCTCCAAAAATCCAATAATGAAGCACACGAACTCGATGATGATTATGACAACTGCAAGAGAAAGCAAATAATGAAGGCAAGATCACAAGAAATCTTGAATTATCTGTTGTTGCCCTAGAAATCCCCCTCTTTTTGAAGTCAATTTTTATGAATTTTGAGTTGGCACCTCTAAAATTCAGTCGATCGTTTTCTTCTTCAAGATCTTGAAACACTTCTTTTAATTCCTAATTAGTTCTTAAGTTTTTTATTAAAAGAAGTTGTAATTTAATGTAACCATTTTTGGAAGTTATTTAGCGGGTTCTCTACACCATTGTTTGTGGTTGGATCCTGGTACTCTGTAGATGTAATAGATTCAAAATTAATCAATACAAAAGTTTTTCCCTTTCTTCCTTTGTTATTCCTTCTTTCCTTGTTCGAATTTGTGAATCATCCATCTTTGCATGATAAGAAACTTTGTGTTCTTGTTAATATGATTTCGGGAACTTTGTGTTTGTGAAATTATATCTGTTATAAACGTGAATGATTCCATTCTAGATCTCCATTGATCAATACGTATAAGGTTATACTTTGCTATCTATATTTCCTGAAAGTATTGTTATGTTCTTCCTCTCTCATCTCCTTAGTTCTTCCATTCTTTCGTATTGACAATATTTTGGCATAAAACATTTCAAAGTATCAAGAATCCACACTTTGAAAGTTGTACATTTGTATATAATTTTTGTTGCTTGATTTCAATAAGGGAACCGATCCCATTAAAGAGGAGGGACTTGTTGTCCCCTAACTATGGTTTGTTAAGGTACAATTTTAAAACCCAACAATTTTTGGTGACTCTACTGGGGATTTTTGTTTCAAACATATCCCTTTCTAAAAGAAAAACTTTAAGATTATTTTTGATCTGGTGACTCTAAGATATACTCATGGTAAAAAAGACTCTCGTAATAGAATATTCCCCATTTTCAACTTCTGGAGCAACAAAACTTCTTTCTTCTAGTAAGAAGGAACAAAGGAACATGTTCTACAAGCACACCTCCTATTAAAGATAGAAATTCCAAGATTAGTATTCCTCAAGAACAACTCAGTCCTAATCTTCGTGCTTTGATACTTGTTGGTGTTTTAGTTCCCCTTCAGTCAATTTTTTCCAAAGATGGCAGCCCCTTTTGCCTAGGGGACAAAAGGTTGGGCCTCTTTCTCTTCCTCAACCATTGCATGAGTTACCTAGGGGTAACAGGAAAATTTTTCCCAAATTCCGGAGTGATGGGAAGGTTCATCCAGATGAACACATTACAACCTTCATTGTTGTATGTGGGATTATTGGGGTTGAACATGAAGATGTCTCTATCAGAATTTTTGTGAAGACATTGCAGGAAAATGCTACTAATTAGTTTTATCATCTTCCTGCTGGGTCAATCACTAATTGGAACACCATGACAACTCAGTTTGAGAAACATTTCAAATCTATTGAAGATGTGCACGATCTTTTAGCTCAAATCTCTCACATCAAGAAGGAACCATATGAGCCTATGAAAGAATTTGTGGCCAAATTCAACAAGCTGATTCATAAAATTCCACAGAACAGTCATCCTGTAGATCAAATCCAAAAATGCTTCTTACTCAATGCCTAGTTACTTGAAGTGAGTTATGCACTAAAGGATAGCTAACCTTGCAACTTTGGAGGTTGATCAACGGTTAGCTATCAGTGTTGAGGATGACATGATCATATCTGGTAAATTGAAAAGAAAACCTTCAAGTCTAAGGAATCTTCTTCTCCCTCTCCTAGAGCCAACTCAGATTAGTTAGTGCAGAAGTTAGAAAATGATCTAACTACCTTTAAAAAGAAATTGGCTCAACATACTCCTTTCCACGACATCCCAAGGAAGAATTTTTAGCCTAGGAACTGGTTACCTCCTTCTCAGACCAGATTGGCTATTGAAGGCCAACCCCATCAAGGTTCCAGTCAATGCAACTTGTGAAGTTCAAGAACCTGATGATGAGGAGTTTAATGAACTCTATGAAGAACTAGAAGAAGAGGTTGATGAAGAAATAGAGGACCTTGGTGGATCTCAAGTTCATTTCCTTACCACTGAAGGTATGGATGACGAAGAAGAATATGATGAAATAGTGGAAGAGATGAATAGTGAGTCATATGTTGTTATGACTCGGGAGAAAATGAAAAAAAAAGTGATGCTACCTGCTAAGAAATCCAAAGAATATCCTATAATTATTCCAGTAGTTATGAGAAGAGGAGATCCTATTCCCACTGCCTCCACACAAAAGGTGAGTAATGTTAATCCTCCTTCTATTTCTGTTTCCAAAACTTCTTGTCCTTCAAATCCTAAAGTTGATAAATAAAAAGTTTCTCCCGTTCCTATTAGTGATGCCCCATCCACCTCCGGGTATTTTGATATCATTGATCACCTCAAAAAGACAAAAATCCAAATCTCAGAGGTAGAATTTTACCAGACTCATCCAAAAGCTTTTGCTAAAAAGGTAAAATTTGTCAATTCCAAATCCAAAGCTTCATCCAATACTTCTAAAGGTCTTTTTCCCACTGCCTCTTCCTCACCTCAACCAAGCCTTGTGGCTGTAGTCACTTCCCTTAATGAGAAAATTAAACCAGTATATGCGACTCTTCTTATAGCTGGCCATATACGCAGTAATTGTGTCATAGAATTAGGAGCATCAAATAATGTAATTCCTGCAAAAGTAGCTCATGCTTTGGGCCTGAATCTAACACGTACCTTTGGCTCCTGCTATTCCATGGAGAGTAGAGAAGTTCCTTTGGTTGGGAGGATTAAAGATGCACAAGTAGCCTTCCCTACTTTTCCAGAGAAAAGGGTTAAAGCCACTATTTTGGTTTCTGATATTCCTCCCTCACATGGTATGTTGCTGAGTAGGAATTTCTGTAAGGAGGTAGGAGTTGAAATTTATATGGATTGGTTGCAAGCTTTGATCTTGGTCAATGGAAAAATGAAGAAGTTGATACCTGAGAAATAAACTGAATACATTGTGTAAAATATTGATGATCCAAAAGCACAAATACTCTATGAAGATATAGGGCATGGTAACTACATGATCATGTCACAAGATGAGGCAAAACCTCCTAAGGAAGTGATTCATGATCCCAATGGAATTTAGACTCTAGAGTTTGATGGAAGTTATTCTTTAGTTGGTTCTGGGGTTGGTGTGGTGCTAGCCTCTCCAGAAGGGAAGATTCATCATTTTTCATTCAATATTTGTTTTGAAAATACAAACAATACAGCTGAATATGAGGCACTCATACTTGGATTGAACATGGCAAAAGAAATGGGAGTGAAGAATATTTGTGCTCATGGAGATGCAGAGCTGATTGTGAAACAAGTTAGGGATCTTTTTCAAGTGAAGAACATGATATTGAAGCATTATAGAAATCTTGTCTGGGATTCCATTGAGTTTCTTGATGATTTCTTCATTGAAATTGTGCCAAGAGAGAAGAATACTAGAGATGATTCTCTAGTTGTCTCAAGATCTTTGTTGATTCCTCACCTAGATTTCTCTCAAGAAAAGTTTACCATTGAAATGATTCATAGGCCTAGTGTACCAGATAATGCAAACAACTGGCAGGTTTTCAATGATGATCAACATTTTCTCTCTTTCTTAGAGCTTAAGGGTAATTTTGATCAATTTTATTTAAAGGAAGTGAAGCTCTACCTAGAGAGAATGTTCCCTTTAATGAAGATGACATCGAGGAAGAGATGGATTAGGATGGTTGTATAAAGTTAAAAGGTAAAAAGATTCCGAAAGGGCTGGTGAGTCTAGAAGATATATTTGATAAGCATGATAGGTGCATTAAGTCTAAAGCTTCCCAAGGAGCTCGATAATCTACTAAATATGAAAAGGTTAATATTGGGAGTCTTCATGAACCCAAGATGGTGAACATTGGAAAATGTTGCACTCAAGAAGAGAAGAAGAAAGCAGTAAACCTATTAAAAAATTATGCAGATGTTCTTGCCTATTCATATGATGATATCAAGGATTTTCAACCAAAGGATATGCAACACTTTATCCCTCTGAAACCTGGAATCAAACCGTTCAATCATAAACAAAGGCAATACAATCCCAAGGTTGCTGGCAATATTTTTCAAGAGATCCAGAAGTTACTAAAGGAAAAGATCATTTTCCCTATACATCATTCAACATGGATTACCAACATTGTGCCTGTCAGGAAGAAGAATGGAGATTCGCATCTGTGCGGATTTCAAGAATTTGAATCAGGTACTTTGCTGGAGAAAATTCTTTCAACCTGGATTATATGGATGGATCTTCTCTCCCACTTCCTTATAGTGGGAAATATTTGAATTTTTTCAAGTCCTAGGTGATTAAGCAGTCCTTCTGTATATTGTGTATAGTTTTTTGGTTTTTGGTCATTCTTTTGTGTTATGTTTTTGGTCTTTCCTTTTTGGGTTTGTTTCTTTTCACGTTGTGTGTGTATTATATTCTATATTGGTTTTTCCTTTGACTCTATTTTCCCAATGGAACAGGCACTGGTCTGCTTTCCTAGATTTTTCTATGTTTCTTGATCTTTCCTTGTTCCTCTGTCAAATCATCCTCAGAAAGATCTAGCTATTATCGCCCTCAAAATCCCTCTCTTTTTGAAGTCAAGTTTTATGAATTTTGAATTGGTACCTCTAAACTTTAGTTGAGCGTTTCTTCTTCGAGATCTTGAAACACTTCTTTTAATTCCTAATTAGTTCTTAATATTTTGATTAAAATAAGTTGTAACTTAACGTAACCATTTTTGGAAGCTACTTAGCAGGTTCTCTATGACATTGTTCGTGGTTAGATCCTGGTACTCTGTAGATGTAATATATTCAAAAGTAATCGATACATAAGTTTTTCCCTTTCTTCCTCTGCTATTCTTTCTTTCCTTGTTTGAATTTGTGAATCATCCATCTTTGCATGATAAGGAAATTTGTGTTCTTGTTAATATGATTTCAAGAACTTTGTGTCTGTGAAATTATATATGTTATAAATGTGAATGATTCCATTCTACATCTCCTTTGATTAATACGTATAAGGTTATACTCTGCTATCTATATTTCCTGAAAGTATTGTTATGTTCTTCCTCTCTCATCTCCTTAGTTCTTCCATTCTTTCGTATTGATGATCTTTGGGTATAAAACATTTCAAAGTATCAGGAATCCACACTTTGAAAGTTGTACATTTGTATATAAGTTTTGCTACTTGCTTTCAATAAGGGAACCTCTCCCCATAAAGAGGAGAGACTCGTTGTCCCTTGACTGTGGTTTGTTAAGGTACAATTTTAAAACCCAACAGTCTCCAAAGTTATATCATGGGAAAAGGAGGGGTATGATTGGATTTATAGGGTCGACGGTGACCTGAATGGGTCACCGGAAACTATGGGGGACACTTGACTTAGGTGGTGGGATTATGCCCAACTTGAGGTAGAATGTGCCTAAAGACAGAAAATTAAGGTTTCGGTTGAAATGTATGAGTTAGGGGTTCCTGGGGAGGATAAAGGGGTAGGTGAAAGGTGGAAAACATTAAATAAGGGTAAAGGGGAGGTAAAATTATTAAATGGGAGCCTAGGGAGGATAAAATGGAGGATTTAGGGAGACTAAATGGATTAGATGGTAATTTAGGATTAATTAAGGGTGCTTTAGGGATGATAAATTAAGGGTGTGGTTAGGATAGGATTAAGGTGGGAAATAATGATTAAAGTGATAGATTAAAGTTAGGATGGGAAAGGGGATTTGAATAGGAAGAGAGGTATGTATGTAAAAAATGATGATGACAAAGAGCGAATGTGGGACGAGGGACAAGGGATATCAAAAAATGGTGTTTAAATTTTCCCCCTTTTATCAAGTGGGTTGTGTTGGGAAAACCATGAGACAAAAATGAGAAGGGATGGGAGATGATGGTAGTTGAGGTGTTCCCCCTCAAACTAGGTATCAATGATATAAAGAATAATCGATCATGAGTTTGAAAGAGATGGGTAAGGAGGTGGAAAAGGATGGAAAGGATGAGAAAAAGAGAGAAGATTCCCCAAATGAGGAAGGATAAACAACAAAAATAAAAATGAAAATATGACGGTGATTTTGGAATCACTTCTGTAGGAAGAAAAGTATGGCCTCAATGGAGATGAAAGTAATATCCTACGGACTTGTGAGTCAGTGAAAAACACTACAATATGGAGGGAATCCAATTGAATGGATGTTCAAGCCATGGGACTGATGGGTCAAAGGAAGATTATGCACAAACTAATTCAAATATTGTCGAGACAAGGGTCGTGAAAAAATGGGGGGAAGTGAATGAAATATCCTTCATATATGAGGAATTGAAAATATGTGTCAGGGGAGGGGACAAGGATAAAAATGGCCATAACTATAGACTTAGGAAAAAATATGGTGCCCCAAGAGGAACACAAAGATGATCGCGAAGTGAGATAATGGATGCAATAAAAGTATACATGATGGGGATAAGATAAGTTTGAGGGGATGGATAAAAGTGTGTTATGAAAAAAACACAAAGAAAAACTGGAAGAAAAGATCATTTGAATGGAAGGATTGATCAAAATAATATAAGTAACATTTAGGGTTGGGTCGATGATGACTGAGAAGGGTTGGTGGTAACTATGGTTAGGTCACTAAAGACAAGGTTGGGTCAATAACAACCATGATCAGTGGCTTATATAAGTTACATAAGTGGCCAATAGAGCTCATTTGCACTGCACAAGTATAAGATTGAGAGCTCTGAGTAAAGAAGAGATTTGAGACTTTAAGCGAGATAGAGGTTGGTGGAGCAACTAGGAAGCGCTAGAGGTCTTGGAGGATGGTAAGTGCCTTAGCCCTAACTTAGTTTTTTATCTATTTAATTGTTTTTTGTACATTTTTTAGAATTTTGGGGTCGGTGCAAAGGGCAGTCACCAACGACTAAAGATGGTCACTGTTGACTGAGGCCCAAAAGTAGCAACCCGAGGCCAGATGACTGTGACCCGAATTGGATCAGCATCGACTGGGCTAGGTTTAGAGGTGGATGAGTTTTTGTGATTTTTGATGAGGATTAACTTGTGTGGGGATGTTAATGACGATTTTTTTGATGGGTTTTAGAGGACAGAGACACATTATATCTCCGAGACAGAGTCCCAACATTTTATGAATAGATTGGGGGTGATTTGACTAATGCAGAATGGGATCACTTAACCGCAGTGGGGTTAGGTATATTATGACACTATTAGAGGATACTGAGAGATATGGGCTTGAATATTGATTTTATTGAGAGGTCGAATGTGTGGACTAGCACATTTTGGTTTAGGAATGGTGAGATGACATTAAATTTGGAGGATATGCACTGTATATTGAGGTTACCGATACAGGGGGAATCCATAGTTTCAATCACACCTGAGAGGAGGATGGGTGTACTGATACGATTGTTTGGAGCTGATGCCCCTAAGATCACATTTACGTTTAAGGATTTCCACATAGAGGCTTGATACGAGCCAGGGACATCTAGGAGAAAATTGATGTGTATTACTATGATGTCCATTTCATTTTATGCGCTCTTAGATTCCGGGGGAATGAAAATTCCATGGGCACTAGCAGGGGTGCTCACATATATTTTAGATCACAATATGGTGTTTAATTTTGGGCCTGCCCTATTAGCATAGTTGTATTAAGATTTTTTTATGTATGTGACTGCGAGGAAGTCGGGATTAGATGTGGTATTTTTATTACACTGCAGGGCTTCCATGGGTCACAGGTGATCCAGAGGATTTTTCACTATAAATATCTTCCTTAAAATTCCCTAAAACTAGACCATGTTGAAGGGATTCTCAAGACATTTCTGACGATATGTTGAACTTTATAATCATAGTTCGTATGAAAATTCTATCGCTAGTCAAAGTTAAGGTCGTAAACGGGTCAACCCTGGTCAATAGGTCAACAAGTGGACCAATGGCAAGGTAACATGTGGCAGTTGGCGACAAGTATAAATTGATGGTCTTGTAATGTTTCAAAATCAGTTCTATGGTATAGAACTCATCGTAATCTTTCTGACACATTTTGAACGGACCAAATCTGAGTTCATATGCGAAAGATATGCATAGTCAAAGTTGTGGTCAAATGATGACGTGACACACTCTGACATAGACAAATGACATATTATGGGCGTGAAACTTGGCAAGTTTGTGGTGGTTTTGGATTTAAAATAATAATAATAATAATATATTTAATCCATTCCACATGAATAAGGCTAAATCCCATGGGATAAGGGGGAGTTTGTAGCCAAAAAGTTATTTAAAGGCTTATCCTATCACTTTCCCACCAAATGTGGGGTCAATGGCTAAATTGGGCACCTAAACCTATGGAAGGGGGATTTGAACCCTTGACATGTGCCAAAATACTTATCATCCTTACCAACCCGCCACATTTTAGAAAGCAATAGAACATGAGATCTCTTCTATTTAAAGGCACCTTTTGGTAGGTTTGTGAATGGAAAATGAAGGACAAGTTTGCAGAGATCACCATTTTCAAGGCACTTACGGTCTAAAATTTTTCATGGTGTAAAAAGAAAATTGTTCAAAATTGTGAGATATTTTCAGAAATATAAATTTTGTTACATAAAGTGTTGTATATTTTCCTATGTAGGCATTTTTCCATCGCATTTTCACATAACAGGCACAAGGAGTAAAAAGGGAAGATTTTCATAATTTCCTGTAGTTTCCAAAAATGTAAATATATTTTATGTAGTTTTTTAAATTTCAATTTGTATATGTTTTTTGGACGTAATTGCACAGGAAACCAACAGAAGAAACATTATAGGAGCCACAGATCGTTCTTGGGGCAATTTCTAATTTTGTGCAGAGTTTCGTAGGATAGATATCAATTCATTTGTAGGTATAAAGGTTTTTTAAGTCATTAGTGAAGGGATATTATACTTCATTGGATGTTTTAAAAGATCGATTCACTTTCTGTGAATCCAGAGACGTAGCCTTCGGGTGAACTCCATTATCAAATTCTTGTGTTGTGGATTTGATTTCAGTTTTTAGAAGCTTTTGATCAGATAAAAAAAATTCATGTTAGTTTATTTGATTAATTATTAAAGCAATCACAAACTGGATTAATTGGAAGGAAGTAAATTTCAGTATCGATAACCCAAAACAAGATCTAAATACACTTATTAACTTGGATTTAAATATCAAATTGAGTGCATTCTAAATCAACTGTGATTATTTTATTTGGATTTGTGATAGATTAAAATATTTCACTTAAGTTGAAAATTAAGGATTAATTTGATCTTTTGGAAGAGTTTAAGTTTGGGGCTTTCAAGAACACCCATAATTGATTAAAAAAGGAACTCTTGATCAAGTTGAAATCTTTTAAAGTTAAGAATCTGATAATTTTCTAAGTACTGGAAAAATTTCAAGTACCATTTTCAAATCAAGTTTGGTATCATATCTAGTTTAACTCTTCATTTTCTTCAAATGATTTGGTTTAGTATTAGTTTTTTCATTTTGGCTTGATCTTTCATTGGCAGTGTGCAGAATTTGGAGGAACAAGTGTGCAAGAATCATGGGAAAGATGTCCAACAAGACCAAGTTTGAATAAATTGAAGCATGCAATCATCAGATTCAAGAAGAGAATGCCTTCCTAAGATGTCAGGTGTTAACTCTAGAGGAGAAACTTGACACATTGAACAAAGAGCTAGAATCCAATAATGAGCTCTTGATGGTGTTGCAGATTGAAAGACCTAAAAAATAGGTACCTATTACTGTTGATGCATCCATTATGACAGATGAGTACATAGTAAGTATGAAAACACTTAATTCCTCTCCCAAAGTTAAGGTAGATTCAGAAAGTGTGCTTGGTGAATTTGAAAAACACACTAAAGGTATAAGATCTAATATTTTAAGTAATATGGGTTTTAATGGAATTAGCCTTGGTAAGAACAACCAAGGCATAACTAACCCAATCTTGGTAGAGGAAAGGCCTCGACATGTAGGACTGGGATATGCTAGTGCATGGGAAAAGGTGATTGGAGAGAGTTTCAAATCAGCTGGAAGAAGACAAGCTTCTAACAATCAAGTGTCATCCCCACTAGCATCAGGTGGTTCATCCTCAATAGGAGGATCTGGTAAGAACTCACCACGGAGAGGTAGAGAAATCCCTCCACCTTCTCTTTACCATGGTTCTAAAAAGAAACATAAGCAAATTGATCCCTTATCTACATTGGAAAAATTTGGCTATGATTTTCAAGAAATGTTGAATAGTTACCCTTGCACATTTTGTGGGTTTTCTAATTATTGTGTGGCCAAGTGTAGGAAACAAAAGTCCATATTGGAACAGATTGAGAAAATGCATTCTCCTAACCGTGGCTCAGCTAAGAGCAGTCAAGGTAAGGTTCCTAAAAACGTTGTTCCTAAAAAAGTGGATCAGAAATTTTGTGGTCACTGTAAGAAACCAAGTCATGAAATTGAAAAATGTTGGAAGCTACATCCAGAATAAAAATTAAAGTTTGTTAAAAAGGATCACAGTTTTAAACCAACTATTTTTACCACTTCAGAGGCACATGTAAAAACTGAATTGAATCAACCCCCTAAAAAGGACAGTATGTTGAGTAAGGTGGGTAAGAAATTTATCAGTTTTATATTTACATAGTTGATTTGTGGAATACATGCAAACTAACCAAGTAATTTTGGAAATCCTGTTGAATTGTGAAAGGGATAAGTACCAAATTTATTTTTCTGCTTTGGTGTTGGTGAAGTATCCTTAAAAGGAAATAATCAGGTGACAGGTTTAAAATACTTGATGTAATTTTCTTTTTGATGGTTTTACAACTTCATCTTTCAGCAGCATTTACAGTTCAGTGGGCATGAGCATTGGTCGTATGTTTATATTTGGATTGTAGTTAGGATGTTGTTATTGTGCAATTTGTGGCATGTAGGCATTGTTCGTAAGTGTACAACTTGTACAAACTCTTTGTTTTATATACATGATTTTTACACATGTGTAAGTCTTATTGATATGATTAAATATTTGTAATTATCAGATGTAGTTGTAAATAGTATGTACAAGTTTTTCACTAACAAGCTATGAATGCAGGTTACATTTGCATTGTTGATAGTGGTGAGTGGAGGATCATGATGTACAGAAAAAGAATATGGTCGTTACAGTGTCATATCAATTAGAGTATAAGCCATGGGTGAAATTCCTTTTATTGGTTTTTAATTATTTCAAATTTTGCAAAAATTACCATGCTCTAAATTGGGTTTTGTGTTTGTAATATGCAGAGAACATGTGTACAATTCAACATGAGCAGAGTGAATTTCCATTTTGAGGTCAAAATGGTCTTACTAGGGAGAAGTGATCCAGAGAATTTTTCACTATACAAATCTTGCCTAAAATTCCCTAAACATAGAACATGCTTAATGGATTCTCAAGACATTTATGATGGTATGCTAAACTTCAGAACTGGAGTTCGTATGCAAACTCTATCGCCAGTCAAAGTTAAGGTTGTAAATGGGTCAATGTTGGTCAACATGTCAACAAGTGGACCAATGACAAGGTGACACGTGGAATATGGTGAAAAGGTAAAATTGATGGCCTTGTAATATTTCAAAATTATTTCCATGTTATAGAGTTCATCGCAAGCTTCCCAACGCATTTTGAATGGACCAAATCTAAGTTCGTATGCGAAAGATATGAATAGTCAAAGTTGTGGCCAAATGATGACATGAAACACTCTGACGTCGACAAATGACATATTTTGGGCATGAAACTTGGCAAGTTTTTAGTGGATTTGGATTTAAAATAATAATATATTTAATCCGTTCCACTTGAATAAGCCTAAATCCCATGGGATAATGAGGATTTTGTGGCCAAAACATTATTTAAAGGCTTAGCCTATCCCTTTCCCACCAAATGTCAGGTCAATGGCTAAATTGGGCGCCTAAACCTATGGAAAGGGGATTTCAACCCTTGAATTGTGCCAAAATACTTATCAACCTTACCAACGTGCCACTTTTTAGCAAGTGATAGAACACGAGATCACTTCTATTTAAAGACACCTTTTGGTAGGTTTTTGAATGGACAACGAATGACTAATTTGTAGAGATCACCATTTTTGAGGCACTTACGATCCAAATTTTTCCATGGTGTAAAAAGAAAATTTGTTTAGAATTCCGTGATATTTCCATAAATGTAAATTTTGTTACAAGAAGTGCTATATATTTTATTTTGTATGAGTTTTTCCATCGTAGTTTCACAGAACATGCACGAGGAGGAGGTAGATATTTGCATTTTCCAACCACTGTTAGTCTAAATCAGCCCATGGAGTAAAAAGGGAAGTTTTTCATAATTTCCTCTAGTTTCAAAAAATGTAAACCTATTTTATTTATGTGTTGTACATTTCAAGTTTTAGATGTTTTTTTGTACGTAATTACATAGGAAACTAGCAGAAGAAACATTGTAGGAGCCACGGATCGTTCTTGGGACAGTTTCTGAATTTGTGCAAAGTTACATGGGATAGAGATAAGATCATTTTCAGGTATAAAGGTTTGTTAAGTCATTAGTGAATGGATATTGTACTTTATTGGACGTTTTAATGGATCGATTCACTTTTTGTGAATCCAGAGACGTAGCCTTCGGGTGAACTCCATTATCAAGTTCTTGTGTTGTGGATTTGATTTCAGTTTTTAGAATCTTTTGATCAAATTAAAAAATTTAAGTTAGTTTATTTGATTAATTATTAAAGCAATCAGAAACTGGATTAATTGGAAGGAAGTAAATTTCAGTATCTATAACCCACAACAAGATTTGAATACACTTATTAACTTGGATTTAAATATCAGATTGAGTGCATTCTAAATCAACTGTGATTATTTTATTTGGATTTGTGATAGATTCGTATATTTCACTTAAGATGAAAATTAAGGATTAATTTTCTCTTTTGGAAGATTTTAAGTTTGAGGCTTTCAAGAACACCCATAATTAATAAAAAAAGGAACTCTTGATCAAGTTAAAATATTTTAAAGTTAAGAATCTGAGAATTTTCTAAGTATTGGAAAGATTTCAAGTACCACTTTTAGATCAGCAGTGGACCATATAGAGATACCAATTGGTTTTTTGGGATGGAAAGCCAGTCATGCTCATAAAGACAGGGGGAGAGAGGAGAGGAGTGGTATGTTGATAGATTGAAGGATTTGGATGTTGCTCAGATTAGATGGCGATCGTACCACGATTTTCCCACATGGCCTGGATAAGATATTGAGATATATGGGATGAGACAAGTTAGATGGGTACAATGGAGGAGATCAGACATTGTGGAGGTGGTGTAATTTCAGCGAGTTATGAGGTAGTTTGGTGTCATACATATTGCTTTGAGTGATCCGAGAAGATACAAATGGGATGAGGTAGAGAGGGGTCTACCTAGTTTGATGATGGATTCCCCTTTAGAGGATGCGGGAGCACCCTGGGATAGTGATGATAATGTAGGATTTGGATTGGGGTTTGCAGCATGGATGATAGAGGCCTGAGTGGCCCATGTGGTGGAGGAGAGAGATGAGTTAGGGTTAAATAAGGAGGAGGAGGAGGAGCCAATAGATGAAGAGGATATGACACTTGGAGGAGATGAAGGGTTAGAAATAGAGATAGCCCACATACAGGTGAAGTGATATGCTTCCATTCAAGAGAGATTTACAACACACTAAGAGGCGGTAGGGCTATGCCAGAAGAGGGACGTAGTCATCCAGCAGAGAGACTGATATAAGATAAAAAGAGAGGCCTATAGGGACATATTCAGAGATCTTGGTTCCATATTTGTAGCGTCAGGAGGAGAGGGACCAGCGATATAAGAGGGGACTGGCCAGATGGCACCACTTAGTACTATTCCTTTATAGCAATACATAGTACTAGGAGTAGAGGCACACTATTATGAGTACAAAGAGACGTCAAGGCTACCACGTGTTCCGAGATACATGACATACTTGGTAGAAAAATAGAGAGTAGGGGGTGTAGTGTGATCAATGACATCTGAGAGCATGATTAGTGTGGCATAACTAATACGAGACCCAGACCTTGATGGAGGTGATGATGGCCAGAGAAATGTAAAGGCACCTGCCCCAAGACGGCAAGGCTCTACACTTAGATTTTTTGATGTGCAGTTCACGTATTAGGTGGACTTTGTATGTATATATTTTTATGGCAGATTATGATGTATATATTGAGATAGATCCCATAGAGGCCTACCATGTATGTATATACATGTTTTGATAAGGATATATATATATAATTTTGTCATAGTTTATCATGATTTGTATGATAGTCTTATGTGATGGATATGGATTACTTCATTATAGCATGGATGTTAGTTTTAGATGTGATGTGGTGTTATGCTTCGATTATATTAATTTTGATGTTGATTTTGATATTGTTACTTGATTTTTGATGATGAGATGTATGATGAGGAACATGATTATATGATTAATTCGATTAGAATTTATTGTAGAAAGATCATGATAGGCATGCTTGTGATTAGATGGAGATAAAATAACATAAAGGGGACTGAGGGTAGAAATTATGGGCTGATGTGTAGATTACATTATTGGAATGATGGATTAAAATGTGGTTAGATGATGATATGGAGGAATTTGTATTTTGTTTAATATAGTGTGATGTGAGATCAAGACAACATGATATTAGCAAGATTTAGAGGGGGAAAGGTAATAGAGTGTAATTAAATAGGATGTCAAGGTTCCATGAGAATGACCAAAACATAAGAAAGTACACTTCATCATAGAGAGAAGCGCACATGGAAAAATATGCCTTTGAATATGAAGTAGGAGGTAAACATGAAAGGGAATGACACATGTAAATGCATTACACTTGCGACCATTAATAGGTGTTAACCCACAACTAACAATAGCTAGTAACACCTAAGATCATGAGGAAAAGATGGAGCGTATGCTCATAAAACCTACTGTAAACATGATAAAGGGGAGTAAGATGGATCTTGTACGGGGAAAAAATAGGTTCTCTTTAGGTGGTAGGTCCTATGTCTATTGCCCCAGCTCTGACATAGTATGGTGTAAACTGATCAATGTGGGAACTTTTCTATAAATGATAAAGTCAGATCGATGTGGGAAGATTTCTTAGAATGCTTGATTTTTTAATCTTATGCTTTTTATTTTTTGAGATTTAGAAGGTTGATCAATGTGGGAATCCTTCTACTACCATGATATGAAATGGTATCTATCTTTTGAGGGAGTGGTCTACATTAGAATTTTTTATTTTTTAATTTTAGATTTTTGACTTTTTAGATAGTAGGATAGAATATGGATGATAATTGTCCTTCGAGGGATCAGTCTATATTTTTGATAATTTTTGACTTTATATGAATAGTTTTCCTGCGAGGGATCATTCTTTTTTTGACATGATCATAGGTTTTTTATAGGAGCGTGCATAATTGTTTTTGACTTATTTAGGATAGATCTGGGGATAGCTAAGTAAAACCACTTGGGGAGGGGATGATAAGATGTAAAAATGACATCTATGGTACCCTTAGCATGTGCTTCCAGTAAGTAGATAAGTGGGTGATTAATGTAATGATTGTGGGGTTCCCACATATAAGGAGGAACGTGTGTCCCATAAGAAATGTGCTATGGGCATAGCCATGGTGCCCATATTCAAGGTCATAAACAGGAAAATGACGGTGGACAACACAATTATAAATCATTATAATGAGAGATTGAGGGGGCTAATGATGGAGATATGAACCTTCGATATGACTAGGACTATGTTGGTAGACATGTTAACAATATAATGGTCACAAGTGCAAGGCATTGAGAGGTTCCATTTTTATGGTTTACCATATATGGATGTTAAACGATAGGCCCTAGAGCTATACTTATGTGTGATAATGTTTGGTCCTAATCCAGTTGGGAGGAAAACTTTCCATGCATTGACTCCTTTCTAGTGTAGTGACATTATTGATTATTATTTAAGGACAAGGTCATCAATATTAAAGTCATGTGTTCCTTAAGATGCATTTGTTGTAAGCACGTTTGATGTGACTCTTGATAGACATGGTGATGTTGAAGAGCTAAAAGGTGATGATCGTCTAACAGCTCAAGTTGTGTTAGACGTTCCAAATGATAATCTTCATTAAAAACAAAGTCGCGAAAGAGAAACACATAAAGATGGGATTTGGAGTTCGAGAGGAAGAACGGATTCAGAGTTATAGATTAGAGAGAAAGGAGTAGTTCGCTTGTAGAGGGTATGGATGCTAGTCTGATAAGCCCACAAGGCAAAAGGAATATGAAGATGCCAATTACAACCTGGATTTATAAATGGGTTTTTGGAAACGAATATTGCAAAGGGTTTTCTTAGTTGCTTCGGATTGACCGTTAGCTTGAGGATAGTATGGAGAAGAGAAACTAAGCTTGATATTGAAATATTCCCAAATCTATCTTGAGAAATTTGTTTTTTAAAGGACTTTTTTGTTGTCCATAACAATTTTATGAGGACCATGCCGAAGCAATATATGATGTGTTAATGGACACAAATTAACGATTTGGTTAGATTTTGTGGATGTCGATTGGAATGGATTCCACCCATTTAGGTGAAATACTCAGTAGAAGTGATGATAGAATTATGGTGTTGAGAGGAACGTAGATTGATGAAGCCAAAGAGGTTGATTCCCCATTCTGAGAAAGGCCCAAAGATCCTAAGACCCGGTTATAAGGCCTAACTAGGAATGTGGATTAAGATTGGAATGTTGCTGGCATTTAACACACTTTTTGACATAATAATAAAAGTCTTGATTGAGAGAGGGACTATAATAACCCATGCAAAGGATGCATTTGGTGACATCCAAACCACTAAAATGACCACCACAGATACCGTCATGGACTTCTTGGATGGCACGGATAGATTCGAAGGCTTTTAGGCATCGAAGAAGGATACCGTTAAACCCAAATTTATAAAGGATTACTGTCAAAGATGAAATAGTGGTTAGCACATCTGAAGTAAGTACCTCCTAGCATTTTTGAATAGGTGATGAGGGAAGCTTAGACTGAGATAGATAGAGTCAAAAATTTGAGGAATACCAAAGATCTGATTGAGTTACTGTCAACGATGTGATTAACACAAGGAAGCTCATGGACATGGGATGGTTGATCAAGATGCATTGAACGATAACAAAAATATTGTATTCTTCAATTTCCCATGAGATGAGAGATGCAAGAGATGTCATGGTGTTTACAAAATGGTTGATATGAATGAGGAACAGATTGAATGGTATAAAAGTAAAAAGCTTCAAGGAGGAAATTGATGATGTCCTTATATTTTTCAAGGACCTCGTTATTGCATTGATACATACCCTTGACTTGATTTATGATAAGTTGAGAGTCACCATATATGTCAAGGATTTGGACATGTTGCAAGCATGACAGTGGTTTCAAGACCCAAGATGAGGGCTTCATACTCATACATGTTGTTAGTGCATTCTAAAGTTGAGCTTATAAGCAAGGGGGATAGGGGTATCCCAAGAAGGAATGATGATAATGCAGTGTGCCTCCCCCTTCTTGACACTTAGAACCATCAAAGAAGAGTTTCATTTTGAGATAAGAAAACATCATGGTCAAAGTTGAAGATAGAGCTCATCTAGGAAATTATTCCTAATGAAGATGATTATTAAAAAGAGGGGCTCTATGCTAGCTGATCGACAATGATTTTGGCCCTTAATATACTTTTGATATATGAACTATAGGTCAAACTCAATCATGAGTATGAGCCATCAAGTGATGCGGTCACTATGATAAGGCTTAGAATGTATCACTTTAAGGAGATGAAAAAGTTGGTGACTATGAAAGTTTAATGATTAAGGAAGGTAATAATGAAGCTTCAGAAATGGCAAATAGAAATAGCATTGCAACACATATTTTTTCACCTTAGTGTAGTTGGTTTCATATTCATGGAGAGTGCGGCTAATGTGATAAATGGCCTACTCCCTAGCCTGGCCATCACAGATGTGCCAGCATGGACACCCAAATCATGGTTAGTAGCAGAGATGTAAAGTTAGAATGAATCCCTCTCATGTAGAGGTGCAAGCACAAGAGGAGATAAAATATACTACTTGAATTCATCAAAGGCCTTTTGACAGCTAACATCCTAGTTGAAGTCAATGTCTTTGTGAAGAAGATGATGGAAAGGTTGGAAACGGTTAGAAAGTTGTGAGATGAAGCAGAAAATTTATTGAAGTTGGCCTTGAAGACTGTGAAGCTACTTTAGATTAGAAGGAGATATCATCTCGAGGATGGATTTGATTTTTTCAAGGTCAACTTCAATACCCTTAATAGAAATTATAAAGCCAAGGATTTTTCCAGTTAAGACTCCAAACACACACTTAGTTGGATTGAGATAGAGGAATAAGTGGATGAGACATTCAAAGATAAATTCAAGGACACAAAGATGATCATGAAAATGCTTAGATTTAGCCAAAAGGTAATCAACGCAGTCCTCTACTTTCTTATGGATGATATTATGAAAGATGTAAGTCATGGCTTTTTGCTATGTGGCTCCAACATTTTTCAAAACAAAGGGTATGACACAATAGCGGAAATTCCCCCAAGGAGTGATAAAAGAGGTTTTATGTTGGTCTTGGAGGGTGATGAAAATTTGATTATACCCAGAGAAACCATCCATAAGAGAAAGCATCTCATGGCCTACTGTGAGGTCTATGATTTGATTGATGTTAGGAAGAGGAAATTCATCTTTAGGGAAAGTGAGATTTAAATCCTAAAATTCAAAGCAGATACAAACCTTTCCATACTATTTGGCAACACATACGATATTAGAAACCCACTGCAGATATTTGATAGGGATGATGAAATTGGAAAAAGTGAAGGCATTTCAACTCCTCTTTAACAAGGAGAGTGACATGAGGATGCATGCGGTGAAGCTTCTCCTTAACCGACTTAGTGTTAGGTAAGGCAAAAATATTGTGGACAACAATGGAAGGATCAAGGCCCGACATGTCAGTGTACAACCATGTGAAGGATTTGATATGCCTAGAGAAGAATATGGTAAAAGATTAAAGTTTGTGTAGATTAAGGGAATGACCCAATTTGAGGATGTGGGGCTCTTATGGAGTCCCTATGTTGATGTTTATGGTGGATTCATTAAGAAGGGTGGATGTTTCTGGCGGTAAGATCTTATGAAGATAGGAATCTTCTGCCCCCATATGAGAAAGGATGGATTCGTCATTGATACACTAATGAATGTGAATGGTAGGGGAATATTCCTCTACCATATCTAGAAATTGAAGAGGGAGGGACCTAGTTTTACCTTCACACTTATAAGTGACAAGTCCTAAGGTGATTGTGGAGATTTAAAAAAAAAAAAGGAGATGGACACGGTGTCATCCATATCCATAGCCTCTTGGGATGGCAAATATGGAGGGTCAATGTCCATGAGATCTAAATATAGTGGTAGAGGGTCGATATATTTCTCTTTTAAACTTAAGAAGAACTTCTCATGGGGCTTATGAGTTTGATCAATGATGAGGTCATGTATGCCTTGTTCATAATGACCCATTCCAAATCCTTTCCATGTGCAACGATAGAGATAATTATGGGAAAAGGACTTGTTGTAAATAAATTCAAAGCCATTGGTGTAAGGTTTGGTGTGTGGTTGAGTGTCAATGTGGGAAGAAGGGCTATAAATGCTACCATATATGAGATTGGTGAAAATATGGGGTGCACTAAAGGGAATGACATCCCCGATGTTAGGTTGATACATTAGATATTTATCGTGTCTACCAATTCTATGAGTTGTGGGAAGAGCATTAAGCATAAGAAAGAAATATTCTCCCAATGATATTTGATCCATCACTTTTTCTAAGGAGTCGCCATTAGGAATTTTGGACGTGAAGAGAGATGAACTAGTGGATGCTTCAGAAGAATATTGTTTGGGAAGAATCATGTCATTAGGATGATAAGTCATGTGACATAATTTGAATGGAGTAGTGTCTTTATGGAGAGTTAGAGTTTTACCCTCATGCTCGTACTTGATGCAACAATGAAGGGTAGAAGGCACACAACACATGGTGTGTATCCATAGTCATCTAAGTAAGACATTATATTGAAACTCCCCCTTTAAAATGTACAAGACCTCATGAAGGAGATTTTCACCAACCTGGATATCAAGGATAACTATGCCCAAAGTGGGGGAAACATCATCATTGAAAGCACAAAGAACCACGGGTGATTAGTTGACAATGGAATTACAGATCTCGATATGATCAAAGGTGTGAGATGAGATTATTTTTGTGCTAGCTCCATTGTCTATCATAGAATGAAAAATGAATGTGTCATTGATACACACAATGATGAAAAGTGGAAGATCATGATCTTTTGGTAATATGTCAAAAATTTTGGTATCGTCAAAGGATATGGAGGCAGAAGTGGCAAGTTCTCAAAAAATGGCCACAAAGGGCTCAATATCATTGCTAGGGGTAGGGATACACTTTATAGATTCAACAAGAGATTTCCTATGATTTGAGGATCTTTGGAAGAGCTCATAAAGTGACATATTGACTGAGGCCTAATGAAGTTGTTTCATAACACTTTGTTCAATGGTGGTAGGACGAAGGGCAGCTAAGATCAACACTTTGGATTTTGATGAAGAAGGAGGAGCAAGATTACTAGAGGGAGTGGCAAAAAAAACTTTTGATTTGGATTGAATAGGTGGTTGAAAGTCGTGAGGGTGATAATGGATGGTGATCCGAACAACATTGATAAAAATAGGAGAACCATCTTTGGGATAAGTCATGGTTGGAGGAGGGATGACAAAAAACGTCTTGGATGAATGAGGAGATTTAGAGGTCTTGGAGAATGAATATTGGGGTGGAGAAGCGAGATTGGTATATGGAAGAGGGGGATCCCCTTCAACGAGAAGACCGTCCTCCTTAATAAGCTTATGAATAATAGTTTGAAGGGTATTACAATGTTTGGTGTCATGTCCTGGAGAATGATGGTATGCATAGATGAGGTTAGAATCGAACCATGAATGTCTCAGACCACGTGGATCAAAATTTTTTATATGTAGAAGGGTGATTGCGGGTACTTGAAGCAGATGTTGGATGATTTATGTGTAGGAAATGTACACACCCAATTTTACACATGCTACATTATCATAAATGGTTCAAATTCCCCTATGATGATTATTATATTTTCCAACGGTGTTCAAGTCTTATTTCCTATTTACAAAGTATATTTGTAGCTTACTATGCTTTCCTTAGTCATCCTCGTGTTGTTTGTGCCTTCTATTATCATTTTGCATTTTTTTTCCTTAGCACTTGACTTTAGTTTATGGAACCACTGAGGAAGTTACGGAACAAACAGGGTGGTTACACAACCACCAATATTCCCTCACTGAAGGTTTTGTAACTACCCCTGGTAGTTGCGCAACCGCCGGTGCATTTTGATCAAGACTTCTAAGGCATGATTTGGACATGTGTTACTTTCTTCCAACTCACCTTTTTTGCACGTTTCTTGGTCAAATTGGTTATTTGTAGACTTGATGGATACATACCAACCTCATCTTCCTCTTCTATTTATAATTATGAGTTACTTCCCTTCCTTTGTGTGAGGTGGCATCCCATTGTAGCCAAATGGCTTAGACCATTTCCTGGCCACTTTCCAATAAGAGCCAAGCTTCTTCCTGAAGCATTGGTTGGAGATATTTGTTGTGAATTAAATTTTTTATTCTTCAATAATCTTGCTAGGAAATACACAATCAAGCCAATTCTCTTGCATTTTTATTCTCCTACCCGCATTTCTACCAGATTTTCCTGTAACCAACCACTGCTCCAACACTTCTTCACTACTTTTTTTACACTACCCAACACAGTTCCCTAGACTCATCTGAGCATTAAAGTTGGAAAAGAAGCTAAGGGGACATTAGAGTAAACCATCACTGGATTTGTCACATTTCTACAAATTCTAGGTTGGGAGATATACTTGATTTTCCCTTAAGCTTTATTTATTTCCTTTTTTCATTTGTATGCACAATTTGACTAGAGTAGTTAAATCAATTCAATTCAAATCAATTAAATAGATAATTTATTATTGTAGCTTTACATTTCCTACACAAATATTATGGTGATAGATTGCTTCCCTGCCTATCCCTATGGGTTTGCAAGGGAAGTTTGTCCTAGAGGAAATTTCCTACATTTTTTTTAAAGTGATTGTAATTTCATTTCAATATGTAAGCTTCATTAGATATTTTTTGTTTATACCGGGGAAGTTGCAGGGGAAGAAAAGCTTTTGAGAAGATTTTATTTCTTCCTGTGTCTCTGAGGTAGGATATAGGAATTTTTAGATCCACAAACACAAATTGGAAAAACATTTTGTTTTGTTAGAGTAGTTTAGATTCATTGTACACAGATAAATATTCACATCAGATTATTTATTTTTTTAGTTTTGTTAATAGTATTATAGAACTAATTACATTTCTTCGTATTTCTTCTGTCAATTGTTAGAAAGCATAAAATCCAAAAATATTAGATTAGTTTTATTAAATTAGATGCTTCTTTTGTTAATTAGCTAAAAGCAACACGTAAGTTTAATTAATTCAAGGAAAGTAATTGAATTGTTTTACTTTAAAAAAAAGTGTTTCTATTTTATTAATTAGGAACATAGTTTAATTAGATAGAAAGCAATATGATTCTTGAATTATTCTTATTTAGCATAGGTTAAAACAACAAACTTTCCTTCAACAAATATTGTGTGTTTATTACTTCTCTAGTTTGATATTCTGAACATATTCCATATGACCTTTCAGGGTCCTCAGCAACAAAGAGATGAAGTATATTATCCCTGAGTCGTATAACCGAACGTATCTTACTTACACACAAACATTGACACGGGTCTTATAATCTTGGCTTTCCAATCCTCACCACTTCCACCTATCATCGTCTCACAATTGATAGTCCTGAACAAAGAAGCCGGCAAGGTCTATTAATTTTTGTGGAACTAGCCTGGACAAAACTAGTTCTCGCAATCCAAATGCTTTTCCTATTCATATGTTTCCTCTAGTGCTTCCATGACCTTGTCTAGAAATTTATACAAGACAAACGTAGGATGATTTCCTCGCCATCCATAACCTATCGTGAATATATTTCGTGAGCTAGAAATTGACTTCCATTTACATATCACCATCCTCTTAGGCCGTTCCATTTCACGCATGCAAGTAAGATAAAATATTGCTTCCTTAGATGAGAATATTCCATTAGTGTTCATACAAGACATTAGATTGCCTTGATCTTTCCTTATCCACATTTCAACTATTTTTATTTTTATATATTCCACATAGCCATCTATCCATTCCACATCAGTTGTCCCAACACGACCTGGGGAGGTCAAGTGTGCCTAAAATTCATGTGTTGATTTTTAGTCATAAAAAGAGGTTCCTTTGGTCCTCAAGAATCTGATGGATAATTTTTTTACAATCGCGACATGTACAAGCATCATGTCCTCTAACCCTATTAAAACCACACTACAAATTAGGATCGTAATCACAAGGTCTTTGATTTTAATTTTGTTGTGGCCCATAGTTTCTATTTTTGTTTTGTTGTTGGTTGTTAAATTTGAAGTTCGGGGGCCTTTGGCCTTGATTCTAGTATTGGTTCAGATAACCACTCGGGTATTTAACTGGCACTTGGGCTTGGACATGTTGAGGTAGGGGAGGAGGACGACTAAATTCCACCACATTAACAGAAGGGGTAAAGTTGTTACTTCTTTTATTGTTAACATTTTATTATTATTATAGTTATCCACATTGTTGGTGTTTAAAAACATTTGGCTTTTTAGATTGGTCAGTTACATCATCCATCGTAACACCACAGTTCTTATTAAGGACCTTAGGTCCTTGGTTATTGTTTTTTGAACTGTTTGGGTAGTTCAAACTACCATGAGAGGGGTTAACCAATCTCCCATTTGAGCCATACGTTTTCTGACCACTATCGATCATGGCTTGGTCAATACATAGACCACCCTCTAGGACCTCCTCGTACTTCTAATAGAATTTTTTTGGACCTCCTCCTTAGTTTCTCAGTTGAGAGAATGAAGGAACAAGTCAAAAATATCTATTTGGTCCATGTTTGGAAAACTAGCTGAGGAGTAGAGGACTTATCACCATATTTGAATGAAATGAGTGACGGAATCATTGTGTTCTTACTTAATGTGGAGGAAATATCTGGTTCCTATTCGTAAGAGGTTTTTCATATCAAAATCCTTTATAAACTTGGAAATGATATGTTTGAATGAATGTATCGAGGATTTTTTTATCATGTAGTACCAGTAGAGAGGGATCCCCTAAAGGGTTTTGGGGAAGATCTTATCTACAACCACATCCCATGGGAGTATCTCTTTGATGGAAGTTACGTACGCTTAAAAATGCACATTTGGGTCCCCCTCCCCTTTGAAATTTGAAAAATCAAGAAGTATTCATGGAAACATTACGCTTCGTATGGTAACTTTGAGGGTCTCCTTAAGATATTCATCATATGTGCCCAACGCACAAAACTCTATCATGTATGAACCTTGATGGGGAGGTGGGGGAAGAATATGAGGCTGATATGACATAACATAAGAATTCATAGAGGCGTAAGGCATCCCCTAAGGCTGAGCATATGAACCTAGGAAAGAAAACATATCCTCCTATGACAATTTAGAATACATGTGGAAGTACGGGAGAACATTATTTTGGTATGAGGTAGAAGGTGTGAAACTAGGGAATGTTGCATTGCCAGTCAGAATGGTATTTGAGAATGCACTTCCGATTGGCACCTGTGGAAGGTACCCATACAAATTCTGAGAGGGCATACCTAACGCTCCCGATCCAGTGAGAATATATCTCGGGTTAGGAACACCCATGTAAAAATGAGGAGGTGAAGGTGTCGAGGACACATAGCCAAAGTTCTACAAATGGTGGGGAATATTGCCTTGTCTTGCAAAAGGTGTAACAAAAAGGGGTTGGGAAAGCTCTAACTCCCTAAATCTATCCACCAATGTCAAAATTACATCACCCGCAGATGGTGTTTCATTTGGCTTAGGTGTGTTTTGATTCTGGTTGGGAAGTAAAGGCACATGATGTTGAGATGTTCTTAGAAAATCCTACGACACCAATGCAAAACACTCACATGGGGTCGTTTCCCTTGATAATTCTAGCCTTAAGGTTAATAGAGACCCTCTTTCGATGCACCCCATGAATGGAAAAATCAATCCTAATGTGACTAAAAAGGGATCGCCTGCTAGAAGCAACGATCACGAAGCATTGATTTTGTCAAACCAATTGTTATCTCCTCCTCTAGATGGTTAGAATATGACCAAGATGATAGGTTTGGTTGAGTTAGATAATGAACCTAAGGTTAACACAGAAACTCGTACCTAAGATTATTCCTCACAACCTCTTTCGATTTACCCCTCGGTGTTGGACAATACGTCGGTGGCTCCCAAACCAGTGGGGGCCTACGATTTAACTATGGATTTGACCAAGACCTTTTTTCACATATGCTTCTTGGATCTATTGAAGAACCCGTCTGTGCATCGAGTGGCTTTATTAGAACCATTGGTACTTGGCCATTTAATTCACATCACTCCTCCTCTAGAGGCCAAAGTTAACCACATAGACTTTGATGTTTATCCTCCAGGGCATCCTGAGAGGGATGCTAGTTACGTATTGGACATTAGCAAGATTCCAACCGATGTTGAATTGGCACAAAGAGGCGATCCTCTGTTATACATATAGGTTTGGATCTACACCAACTATGTTAATCATGTGATGATAGACGATGGGTTTTCTATCAACATATATCCTTTCTCGTTTCTTCAGAAGCTAGGCTATAGAGAAACCAATTATTCTTCAACACGAAATACGCTAAGAGGATCTGACAGACTCAAGGCAATGTCCATCAGGACTATAGTTCTTTTGGTTACCCTTGGGCCAAAGACAATGTTGAATGGTTTTTACATTATGGATCAGGAAAACATTTATAATATGATCCTCGGTCAACCTTGGATACACAAAATGAAGGAAATTACTTCTACGATGTTCCAAAAGGTTAGATTCCTACACCTAGGTAAGGTTTTCATGGCTTAGGGTGACCCAAAGCCATTTGACATTCATTTGGCCAACCTAAAGAAGAAACCTAGGATTCATACTAAGTTCAAGATCCCATCCAATCAGTTCAACAAGCCCCAAGACCCAAAGCCCGCATCCTAGCTTGTTCCAACGATTGAGTTAGAAACTCCTAAGGTAATTGAAAGGGTTGATTCTGGCGATATCAAAGCTATTGTAGTATAAACTGTCTCAACAAAAACTATAGTAAATATCATTAAGATTTTGGAGAATAATGTTCCCATCATTCTCCCATTTAATTCCTTAGGCATAGGACATGCTCTTGGGATTGGTTCTCTCCCATCTAGTGTCTTTGATGATATTTGTATGGTTGAGGTCTTAGAAGTCAAAGAGGAAGATTCTACAAATTATCAAACTTATATCTTCCCTAATGATTGCTAGACCCTCAACTATGACGGTGCGAAGTTTCATTTTAGTATTGGGGTAGGTGTGATCCGTACTTCTCTAAAGGGAAGGATCATGCCTTTTGCCTTTAGGTTAAACTTTGAATGTACAAAATTCTTCAGAAAATGAAACCTTCTCCTTGGTCTCATTGTAGCCAAGAGGACGTGCATTAAAAATGTTATAGTTTTAGGTGATTCCCAACTATTTTCTAATCATTTCTTAGAAGTTTATGAGACTAGAGAAGAGCTCCTACAGCTCTAAAAACCTTTGTTATAGAACTTAGCAAGAGATTTGTCTTTATTTCTATCGAAGCCATACCTAGAGAGAAAAAATTATTAGCCAATTGAATGGATACTTCTTCCTCTCACTTTTTTCCAAGTGAAGGTCGAAGGAAACTGAGTTTATGGTCTTAGTCTGATCCAAATCCTTAGTTCAAAAAGTGCCAACAACTATGATTCTAACATATGTTGAAGCTGAGAATGATCCTACCACAATAGAATTTATAGAGAATCATGAGTTGATCTTAGGATTTCTCAATGCATACATTGATCTTCATATCGCACACCATAAGAGATGTTTTTCTCTTATACCTCACCCTTCCTCCTACTTTGAAGATCAAAAAAAAAAAATCTTCCTCATCGAAAGGCCTTGATATCTATGAGGTAGACGGAAGAGGATTTATAACTACTTATGTCCCTACCTGGGTTCGAAGAGGTTAATGCCTCTTTGATTGAATCAATCATAGATATCAATATAGGGATGAAGGAGGATCCCAATATCTTGAAACTCGGTTCCTATCTTACTCCAGAAGAGATAGAAACACATACGAAGGTGCTCAAAAAATACTTGAAAGCCTTCACCTTCAGTTACAAGGAAATGACAAGAATCGCTCCTGACATGGTAGTTAACAACCTCGTCATGAAGCCCGTGAAGTAGAAGTCATAACCCATAAATCCAAAGGTGGATTTAATGGTAAAGGGAAGAAGTAATGAAGCTTCTTCATGTAGGTTTAATTAAACCAATGGACTATTCCATGTCGGTGTCTAACATTGTCTCAGTTTTTAAAAAGAATGAGAAGATACATGTTTGTATCGACTTTAGAGACATCAACAAAGATTTTCATAAGGATGAATTTCCATTTCCATCCATCGATGTCATTGTAGATCCAACAAATAGCTATAAGTTATTTTCACTTATGGACAGATTCTCTAGCTATAATCAAATAAGGATCTCCTAGGAGGATCAAAGTAAGACTACCTTTACCACTCCTTGGGGAACCTTTTGTTATGCAGTCATGTTGTTTGGCTTGAAAAATGTCAGAGCCACCTACCAATAAGCAATGAAATATATCTTCCATGACCTTTTCCACAAGATTATGGAATCTTACGTCGACTACCTGTTGGAAAAGGCCAGGAAGTATTACGATCACCCTAAGGTGTTCCGCAATATCCTCTCTCGTATTATCAAATACGGTGTAATGTTGAATCCAAAAAAGTGTGTAGTTAGAGTAACAAGAGGAAAATTACTAGGGTATATCATTTATTCTAGAGGAATTGATGTATATCCAACAAAGATTCGAGCAGTTATGGAGATGACTCCACCTTCAGATGAATCAGGCATTAACTCTTTTCTGGGTAAACTTGGGGTAATATGCAGGTATATTCCCAATCTAACTTATGTCATCAATCCCATTAATAACTTTATAAAGAAAGAGTGTAGTAAAGAGTATACTTCTAAATGTCACAAGGCATTTGATTCATTCAAATGTTTTCTCATGTCACCATCTACACTCATGTCACCCAAAGATGACTATCCCCTGATCTTATATTCTAGATCCACCAAGGTTTCACTAACTTGTAGGTTGGAACAAGAAGATGATGATAATTGTGAACGTACCATTTATTTCATTAGTCACACTCTACTTGATTACGAGACATGTTATATACAATAAAAGAAATAATGCCTTGTAATTATCTTCGCAATGAAAAGATTTAAGGCATTACATGCTTAATCAAGAAACGTGAGTGGTCGTCAAGTCTAACCAGCTATGAACCTTCTTGACTAAGGGTGCCTTATCTAAAAAGGTTGGAATTTTTTTCACATTGATGGGTGAATTTTAACTCACATTCATCAACCATAATTTTTTCAAAGGACAAATTATCGCTAATTGATTAGCAAACAACTCGATAGATTTTGGAGACCTAATAAACCTATATTTCCTTAATGAGTGTGTATTTTACATAGAAACAAAGCCTCCCATTGCATCGTGGCCATGGTATTCTAACATCATTAATCACATCTTGGACTATGAATATATTGAGGGAGAAACCTCACAACAAAGGTGGTAGCTACGTGTCATAGTTGTTGAATATGTAATTATAGAAGAAGTGCTCTATCGCAGAGCCTTCAATGACATAACTTTGAGGTGTGTAGACGAAGAAGAAAATTCATCACATGGGTTATTTATATCCCACCTTAGATCATGATGTTGTTGAATATGTACACAGATGCCATAAATGTCAAGAATTTTTGCATGAGATACATATTTTTGCTCATGCTCTACAATAAATTGTGATACCCTATCCCTTTTCTACTTAGGGTATGGATTTGAAAGAGAAATTTTCTCCCTCATCAACCAATGGCCATAAATTTATCATTATGTCCACATAATATTTCACAAAGTGGGCCGAGTATACACCTCTCACTGTTGTACCTGGGTCTATGATCACCAAATTCATTCTGAATCAAATCATCTACAGGAATGGAGTCCCACAGGTCATTATCTCAGATAATGACATGTCCTTCAAGAATGAAGAGGTGCATGAGTTGTGTTTTCAATTCAAAATCTCACATCACACAACCTCTTTATATTACCCTTAAGCCAATGGACAAGTTGAGGCAACAAACAAAACATTGAAGTCCATACTCCTTAAAACAGTTAAGGAGAACTAGCGCGACTAACATTAAAGCTATTTTCGGCCTTGTGGACCTATAGGACATCAGTACGAACACCTAAGGGGGCAACCCCTTTTTCTTTAGTCTTTGGATGTGAAGTGGTCTTACTATTGGAAATCAAGCTACCTGGCCTCCTCATATCTTTAAAGGCATTTTAGATGCTGACGCATATCGAGAGGAACGACTTGTTCAATTGGAACATGAAACTTGGATTAATGCTGAGAAGTGACACATAGTTTACGCTGACAAGATGGTCCATCAATATAACAAAAAGTTTTATGAGTGTAAAATATGCATAAGTGATCTAGTGTTAAGACTAGATATCTAGATCGATAAAAATACTGGCAAAGGAAGGAAGTTTAGACCAAAGTGGTTATGTCCATATCGGGTCATGGATGACTATAATAATGGAACATATCATCTTGTACCTTAGAGGGTGAGGATTTTGGTGAATCAGTCAATTCACTTCACCTTAAACGCTTCTACACATGGTTAATTTGCATTTACACATGTACATTACTGCATCCATGATATATACAATTTACATAATCATATTGTAACATTGTGAAACAATAAACTTATTTTTCAAGAAACTTTCAAAAATTTCTGATAATTGGTAAAATATTTAATCATATTTCTTCAAACATTCACTATATCATCTGTGAACTATTAAATCTTTTATCATCTTGCTAGATGAAGTTTTTACACTAATCCTACCATGGCCTACACACTTATTTCTATTCACAAATACTTTTATCTTAGTTGTTTTTGTCCATAGTTTGTATTAGAATATTCTTGGAGTCACATCTCTCCTCAAAAATCTCTCATTTAACAAATCAATCTAAATCATTTCACCCAGATTACTTGTTCGCTTGACTCAACCTTCAGTGGTGAGCCCTCACATCCTACTGGTTGCATGGGGTTGAGGCTAGGGGTAGGTTTTCCATCCAAAAATCACAATTCAAAGTTTAAAAATCATTCAAACCAATAAAAAAAGATAAAGAAATAATAAATGCAAAAATAATTTCATTTTCCAAATAATACTACACTTCTTTTCCCTACCAGTATTCAATGACGAGCCCATGCATCTTACATGAAGCACGAGGCTATCAAAGGAGGGAAGTTTCCTTAGTCACCTTTGTCATGTCCTTGGTGATGAGCCCATACTTCTTACTAGTAGAATGGGGCAATAAATAGGGGGTCCTTTCACAAAACTCATTAAGTTTTAAATAATGCAACAATTAAAAATTGCTTTGAATCCTTTGAAATAATTATAAAATGAGTTAGATGCATGAGTTATAAGATATTTAATCCATAAAACCATATTTTTTCAATCAAGAGGTGGCTTACGGGTCTAATTCTAGTTAAACTTACACGCAAACTGCATTCTAAATTAGATAGTTAGCCATGCCTAGAGTTGAGTTGGAGTGTCCTAATTAGGTCTTTGTCAAAACATTATCTTCATATCATTACTTTCATTCATCAAAGTTATATAACTCACGTCCTTATTAATTCTCAGTGTTGAGACATCGCATCTTACTGGTTGCATGGAGTTAGGAATGGAGTAGGTTCATTTCATTGCCATATCATTCTCATCAAATTTCCAAAGAAATCAGAAATACCAAATATTGCTTGAAAACCAAAGTTTAAAAGTTTGTAATTTGTCCTCATGTACATAATATGTATTAAAATAAAAAATATAAAGATATCATTTTGTTACATATTTGCATCATCATCAACATCATCATCCATACATGCATTCATAAAAGCATATAAAAATCATCAGAGATTCTACACATCTAAGAGTACACAGATGAAACTAGTCATAAACAAGTAAACTCTTACACGAGATATCTAAGCCAAAATAAATCATATATGTATATATATGTAAATAATTGAGTTTGTATAAAAATTTGTCACACTAAGAAGTGTGGGACAAAATACTTGCAACGAGAAAGCAAAATCGACATATGTGTCCAAAATATAGCAAAGCAATAACGCATATATCCTATCCCTCCCTACAGGATCTGGATGAAGGAGCATGATGAGGAATCCTACTTTGGCTCTTATGATGTGAGTGAGAGATTCCATGAATAGAATGATGAGAATGATTGTGAGACGGGGCTGGTGATCTATTTGTAGTGGTCTTGCTAAGAGAGTGGTATCGCTGTTGTCATCTCTCAGTTAGCTAGAATGTAGTATGATTGTTCCTCACCTCGGTTAGAATATTCACATCCCACTAGACCCATGAAAATACATCAGGTATAGCATCCAAAAATCGGTGGTTGCCCCACATATGCAAGAAAATCCTCTCATGTATTCCCCGTGGGAAGGAGAAATGTGTCAACCAGGATGCAATGAATAAAATATCGCCATCCATCAACAGTGGCTGAAAAATAAAAAACAAGACAATTACGAGTTAGAAAAAATTTAAAAACCCAAAAAGAATGAAAATGCGTAATTCACTAAAAATGTTAGGTAAATGGGAAGAGTATTTACATATTTGTATCTCCTGACATCCAGGAAGGGTCATCTAGTGTTGTTGGTGGTGGTGCTACTACAGGAACTTGTTCAACTGCAACCTCTCCTGAAGTGACTCGATGTCCCATCATGAACTTCTCGTCACCACCTCCCTCACTGGAAAGAGGCTCCTTAGAATAGAGAGTCTCCTTCTCCACCTCCGCCTTTGCTAGTGCTACTGTAGAGAACTCCCTGGTACCCCTCCAATTGATGTCAATGTCTCCATCGTGACCCTCCTTTCCAACCTCCTCTCGAATATCCCCCTCAGTCTTGGTCTCGGTCTCCATCCTAGTATCCTCCTCCTCATCATTCCCAATGCATGTGGGAGTGACCTTGATCCGAAGTATAACCCTGGACCTAACCGGATCTAGAGAAACTCATGCTACATTGATAGGAACTTTGGGATTCACCATTGTCCAATAGGACAGGCTTGAGCCTCTCTAACCCCATGGTAGACTGTAGGAACCACAAGGAGTGCGTAAATGTACCGTAACCCAAACTACTATGGAAATCTATCTATGGGATGGGCCTTAATTCTAGCCATCATGTCAACCAACTAAGTAGTAGTGTTGTAAGAAACTAATGTCACCCTATCATCACCCCACATTCTGACCATGTCCTGATATGGTTGAGTAATCATTTCATCGGTAGTAAGAGTGGCTACAAGATGATGTTTCCCCCTGAGAGGGGCGATGACTGTTCATCTAGTTACCCTGATAGCCACAAGATCGGCTATCCCAACTCCCCTTTAGTAGAGGATCATAACTAAGGTGGGATGGCTCAGGGATTTTCCTTGAAGCTTGACAAATTTGTATAATTCATGATAAGTGGCTCCCAATATATCAATCCCTAGGTGTAAATGTGACCATGGTGCTCAATAATATGGATAATGGGCCCCCAACAGTAAAGGAACTTGACCTCACCCTTGTCTCCTATTAAACATGAAGCCAAGATACCAATAATGGCCTTGCATAGGGAAATGATAGGTGCGGAGGCAAAAACAAAGTCTCATGCCCTGCTTGGTGCCCACATTATACACCAAGCCATCCCCCATATAAGTAGCCCACTAACAGGATCTCGTCACTTATCCTACATTGTCAAGAGTCAACCTCATGCTTATCATAGGAACACCCAAAATCCTTTACACGTACTTTAAGGTAATGGTCCACTCTCCTTAGACCCTGGGAAATCAAAAAGTCTTTGTGTCTGTCTCCCAATAGCTCAAAAGGTCACACAACAAGTGACTCACTGGCGTTACTAATGGAGTTTTTGATAGTATCCATAGTCCTTCCCTCTGTAAAAAATCTCTATCTACCTAAGACAACTGATCTAATATACCAGGAATCCAATCACACTCTCTAGCTTGTCTCTATCAGATGTAGGAGCTATGCATTCACCAAAACACCAAAAGAGAAAGTTAGAAACATCTCGTGCATAACAAGCACATCAAATACCTCATAAAACAAAAATAAAAAACAAAAAAAATCTTCATACTTGGTCCATTTTATCCTTTGCCTTGACAATTACGCAACCACCCCTCTATGCAAAGCGCTGGTTGTACAACCATCATGGACGTTATGTAACCACCCATTTGTGTAGAGTAGTGGTTGCGTAACCATTGCCTGCATAGAGCGGCGGTCGTGTTAAAAATGGCATGTTGTATCATGGGGCCTAAAGACTTCAAAAAAAGAAAAAAATGCATCATTTTTCACAAAATAAAATATGATTACACTTAGGCACCCCCCTTGTGAACATTTTGATTGTAAAATTATTGAAAATGACCCCCCTAAGTTGATATTTTCTAATTTTTCACATTATGGATTGAAAATGAACAAATGCAAATAACTCACTTATTTCTTAGTTGCTTCTATTCTAACGGGTGGGGCCATTGTCACGTCGGAATACTCTTCAAATTTACTGTACTCACAAAAAACTGTCACAGGTGATCCAGAGCTCAAAATTCTCTAAGTGGGTGAGTGAAAATGATTTCTAAAAATAACAATTTTGGTTATATATAGCATGTTTTAACTTTGTTTTGAGTGTGTGTGTTTTGTAGGGATGGAGTGTTAGCACAGGTTTATTTCTATCCATGCGTACATGGCAAGTCCTCTTGTCATTTTGATCTTAGTATATTTTGTTGATTTCATATCTATCTACACTTGATTCTCATTCGTTTCTCACAAGTAGCGGGGGCTTGGATTGGTGTCACTTTAACACACGGGCATGTTAGGTATAACTTCTAACTCCCCATTTTGGGAATGGCATACTTGGACCATACATTTTATGCCTCTTCATGGCTAGAATGCTTCTTTGAGGGGGCAATATGTACGCACCCAATTTTGCACATGCTACATTGTCGAAAATGGTTCAAATTCCTCTATGATGATTATTATCTTTTCCAATGGCGTTTGATTCTTATTTCCTATTTGCAGTGTATATTTGTAGCTTAGTATGCTTTCCTCAGTCATTCCCGTGATTTTCCTACCTTTTTTAATCATTCTATAGTGTTTTTCCTTAGCACTTGACTTTAAGTTACGGAACTGTCATGATATTTACGCAACTACTGGTCTACTCTAACTGATGGTTGTGTAATCACCTCGATGGTCCTATGCGTTTTGACTGAGACTTCCCAGGCGTGATTTGGATGCATGTTACTTTCTTTCAACTCACCTTTTGCACACATTTCTTATTCAAATTGGTTGATTGTAGAATTGATGGATACGTATCAACCTCCTCTTCCTATTCTATTGCTAATTATGATTTAACTGCCCCTCCTTTGTGTGAGGTGTCATCCTAATACTGCCAAATGGCTTAGACCATTTCCCAGCCACTTTCCTATAAGATCCAAACTTCTACTCGAAGAATTGGTTGGAGATTTTTGTTGCAAATTACACCGTTATGATGTCATAATATTGTTAGGAAATACAAAATCAAGCCAGTTCTCTTGCATTGTTATTTTCCTACCCGCATTGCTACCAAACTGCTGCTCCAACACTTCTTCACTAGTTATTTTGCACTACCCAACATAGTTCCCTAGATTCATTTGAGCATTAAAGTTAGAAAAGAAGCTGAGGGGACATTAGAGTAAACTATCACTGGCTTTTTCATAGTTCTACAAATTCTAGGTTGGGGATGTACTTGGTTTTCCTAAAGCTTTATTGATTTCCTTGTTTCATTTGTATGCATAATTTGACTAGAGTAGTTAAATCAATTCAATAGTTAATTCATTATTGTAGCTTTGCATTACCTACAAAAAGCTTCTAGTGATATATTGCTTCCTTGCCTATCCCTGTGGGTTTGCAAGGGAAGTTTTTCTGGAGGAAAGCTACTACATTTGTTTAAAGCAATTATAATTTCATTTCAATTTGTAATCTTCCTTAGATCTTTATTTATTTCTACCAGGGAAGTTGCAGGGGAAGAAAAGCTTCTGAGAATATTTTATTTCTTCCCCTGTCTATGAGGTAGGACAGATGATTATTTAGATCCACAAACTCAAATTGGAAAAGGATTTTGTTTTGTTAGAGTAGTTTAGATCCATTCTACACAAATATATAGTCACATCATATCATTTATTTGTTTAGTTTTTTTCATAGTATTGTAGAAGTAATTGTATATCTTCATATTTCTTTTGTCAATTTGTTCTGTTGTTTTCCAGAAAGCATAATATCCAAAAATATTATATTAGTTTAATTAGTTTGCTTTATTTTTTACACTTATATTATTTAATTGGAAAGAACTAAAACATTAGAATAACTTTGTTTTATTTAATAAATTAGTTTCTTCTTTTGTTAATTAGCTAAAAGCAACACATAGGTTTAATTAATTCGAGGAAAGTAATTGAATCGTTTTAGTTTAAATCTTCTTGTTTCTATTTTGTTAATTCGGAACATAGTTTAATTAGATGGAAAATAATACAATTCCCCACGTATTTTTAGTTGGCCTAAGTTTAAACATCAACCTTGCCTTCAAAGGATACTTTGCGAGTTTATTGCTTCTCTAGTTTGATAGTTTGAACAAATTCCATAAGACTATTCAGGGTCCTCAGTAACCAAGAGATGAAGTATATGATCCTCAAGTCCTGTAACCAAATGTATCTTACTTACACATAGACATTAACATGGGTATTAGAATCTTGTTTTTGCAATATTCACCACTTCCACATGTCATCATCTCACAATTGACAGTCCTAAATGAAGAAGATGACAAGGTCTACAAATTTTAGCAGAAAAATCTTGGGTGAAACTAGTTCCCGCATTCCACTTACTTGTCATATTCATTGTTGGAACATAATGATTAAGTGGTCTAGTCAACCCTTAATGTATGTGGGTCCATCACTAATATATAGATTAATATTTAATAATATGAAATATTTATATTTCTATTATTAAATATGCTAACCTAGGTATATACTTTTGGTTAAATATTTAATATCATTAAATGATTATATTTCTAATATCAAATATTATAAACCTAGGTATATGTGTTAACCGATAAGGTTGAAAAGGTGGGTTGGGAGACATATTCGATCATTTAATATAAAAAGGACTATAGGTCCTCATTTGATATGTTCGAATGAAATATCAAAGGTGAATATTATTTTACTCTTATGATTAGGGTTAAAAGGAGGAGGTGAAAGTTATTGGATGAAATTTTGGTTCTTGAAAAGTAAAAGGTTATTCTAGAATGGTTTTTACCCTATTTGGGGTTTTCCACTATAAACATTGTGTCATTGTGTCCTTACTTTTGGTATGTATTAATTAATTAATATGTTATGTAAGTTTATGTATTACATTGCATAATGTTTAACATTTAATGCTTTATGGTTTATGTTAATATTTAAATGCATTGGTTGATTAAATTCGTAATAATTAGAATCCTCTAAATTCTAAATGGTGTTAGAGCATGGTTTAAATTAAATAGGTTAGGTCTAAGTTATTCTATTTAATTTTTTACGGGTTTTTTCAACCAACCTGAAAGGGTATTTAAAATGATAAAGCCCCCCCTTCTTTCCATTTTTTGTGCAGTCTAATATTTTTGTCTTGTGAAGAACTAGTGTGAATGCACATGAGAATTTTTTTTGGAAAGATTGTTACCTTCCGTGAAAAATCATGTGAAAGACCTGGTAAGGGCTAAATAATGTGTAAAATATTTTCCTATATTTCTATAGTTTTAATTTGTGCAGGTTAAATGTTTTCAATTGTAAAAATCAAGAGTAAATACAAGAGGAGACAAGGTTCATGAAAATAGGGATTTAAATGTATTTCATTGGCCAGGTGAAATTCTTGTCCCCTCTGTAAAATCACTAGGTTAATCTATATTCTCATAAATCTACTTGCTCCTAGTAAAAACAATTAACCTGGTAAACTTTCTCTAGCGATTCCATTACCTTGTCTAGAAATTTCTATGACGCAAACGATGGAAAAATTCCCCTCCTTCCACAACCCGTTGCGAGCATATTCTGTGAGCTAGATATTTACCATCATTTAAGTGTCACCATCCTCTTAGACAGATCCATTTCACCCACGCAAGTAAGACAAGCTTCTTCTACCTTAGACCAAAATATTCCATTAATGCTCGTAAAAGAAATTAGATTGCCTTCATATTTCCTTATCACATTTTGCCTATTTCGCTTTATATATATTCCACATATTGATATATCCATTCCACATTGGCTATTTGTGAACGACCTAAGGAGGTTGAGTGCGCCTGAAAGTCATGTGTTGATTTTCAATCGTACAGGAACTGATGGGCATTTTAAATCAGAGGTTGTAGATGGAGTGGTTTTAAGGATGGTGGATGAAGGAAAGAGGGATGGTTTTCTTCGATGTAGTTTTATGGGAGCCTTTGATTTTGTCTTGGAATTAGAAGGAGAAGAAGGTAATTGTGTCTTGCTTTCATTTTTGATGATTGGTGACTTAGATGTTTAGATTTGGATTTGATAATTGGGGATGTGGATGATTTTAAATAGGGATTAGACTTGGAAGGAGGATTATATTGTTTTAACTTATATTTGTTTATAATGGGGGTCTTGGATGAAGGGCCTAACCCAAGATGGATGGTGATGCTCTTAAGAGTGATGATGTGACATTAGATTGATTAGGAGGGTTAGTATTGGGAGGAGGGATCTCCAAATTTTTGTGTGGGTGTGTGAAGTATTTTTTAATGGATATGCCAAGGCTCTTAGACTTTGGTTGTGAGGATTTTCCTATGGCATAAATGATGATGATTTCAACCAGAGGATCTTTAGAGGCTAAAACAGATGATGGAGATTGTGTTGTAGAGGTGGATATTGAAGGTGGAAGTGGTTTTTGTATGATGCGCTTGACAATATCCAAAGGGTTTGTAGATTATATAGGTCTATGATTTGTTGGTGTAGGAATTATTAGACTTGTAAATGTGGAGAGAGTGTAATTTGTAGTTATATTAAGTGGGGGTGTCTACGTATTATATTTTTAAGGGATTATATGGATGTGGACATACATTCGGATGATGATGTGGGTATGTTCATAGTAGTAGATGTGATCGATGTGTAAGTAGGTGTGGATGTACGAATGTGTGATAAAGCTATTAAGGTGGGTGTTGGGGTAAATATAGGTGAAGAAGTAGGCTTTATAGGTGAAGATGTTGTAGATTTGGATGTAGACGTGGGTGTAATTAATAATGATGTGGATGTGGTAGTTGTGGACATAGTCAATGTAGGTATAATGGGTGTATGGATAGGTGTGGATCTTGATGAATTTGTGGGTGTGAGAGAAGAATCTGAAATAGACATTGGTGAAATGGATGAAGAGATGATGGGTGCAGGTGATGGAGTTGGGTCTTGGTTTATAACATTTATTGTGTGGGAATTAGGTGTCTGTGATGTGGGGGATGGAGTTTGATTATTTTGCAGATGATTGGGGAAAGGTTGTTTGAAGACGTCGAGAGTATGATTAGGTCACACATTAGGGTTATCTAGTTAGAGGTCACCATATTCTATGAGTTTTGGACAATATCTTTAAAAGTGTGAAACTTCTCAATGTCATGTCCACAAACTTGATGATACTTAAAATAATTCTTCTCATGATACCATGTTGTTTTGGGTCATGATTCATCAAAGGGTTGGATGGGAGGAATTAAAATAATATGGACCATGTCAAATATGGAACTATAGGATTCCCAAAGAGGGGTATAGTTAGGATGTGGTCTAGGAGCTCTTTGTGGAGGCTCCATACATGGGAAGTGGATGTGGAGGGATACTTAACCAAAATGGTATTAGCGTTGTTCGTAGATTTTGCAACATGCATGGAGGACTTGTTGAATTCGGGATTGATTTTATTTGATCAAAGTTTGAGGTGGCCTTGCTCAAGGGTGAAAATTTCAAGTTTGTGAGCCATGGTAAATGCCTCTTCAATGGCTTTGAATAATTGTATTTGAAGAGTATAATAAATATGCTTCACACAATACTGTGAGAATAGTTACATTAATTCAGTTCATGGAAAAGAAAATGATAGTTGGTTGATTATACCACACCATCATGCAAAGAAATATGTGATAGACTTGTCATCATATTGTCTAATGGCGTAGAGGTATGTTATAGTTATCTTACACATAATATTGATTGGAAAATGTTATAGGAATATATTGTGTGAGTTAAGTGAAATAAAATAGTGAATGTTGTGGGTTGATGTTGTACCAATCCAATGCGGGATCAACCAATGACATGGGGAATGTGTAGAGCATAAGGTCATGATCATGAGCAATGAGGTAGCATGAATTTCTAAAAGCACGAAGGTATTGTTGTGGGTCTTCCTTGCTATTAAACTTAGAGAATTTTGGTATCTCCTAATGTGGGGGATAAGGTTTTATGAGGGCCCAATGGATTGACAGGTTCATTACAAATCTCTTCATATGAGAATGTGGTCTTGGATCTCAACGTTTCAGCTTCAAGGTTAGTCATACTACTCAATAATTTCTGCATGGGATCATTAGATGAATGGGGATGAGAAGTTTAAGGATTAAATTTTGGTACGTATGAAGTAGATGGGTTAGGTTTTGAAAGGGGTTGATAAGTTTTTAGGATGAGTAGGAATCAATGGAAGTGATTGATAAGGGAGAATACAATTGAATGCTTGTGATTAAATGGGTTGAGATATAGGTTGTTGTTGGGAAATGGGGGCATGATAAGATTGATGAGATTTCGTTGGTTGTTGAGAGATGGGGACATTGGATTGTTTTTATATACGATGAGTTGAGATGTAAGTAATGGGTGTTTGGGATGCTTGAGTAGATTAGTTATGAATGTATGTAATGCATAACACCTCAAGGAGGAGGTTGATGCATTTGAGTTGCTTTAGAAGGATGGGGTTGTGAATTTATCAGCATTTACAAGAATATGGGAAGTGGAAATGAGGGGTAAAGTTGGGTTATGTTGTTAGGCGGGGATGAGGAAGTAAATGAGACTCTTGTGATGATTGGATAGGGGTACTAATAATAGAGGTGGATGAAGAGATGGCAATAGTGTGAATGCGAGGAAGATTAGGGGGAATAAGCACCACCAATTTAGTGGTTCAGTGATTTTGAGGTATTTTTGAATAATATTGATGAGGATCAAACTCATGTTGCGCTACGGAAATTTCATTCATCACCTTACCTCATCAAGCTACTTATCACCCTGCTAGAAAAAGCATCCTTCAAACTTTATGATCAAAGAACAACTCATAAAATTTTAATACCTTGTTAAATAATAGGTTTGATATACCATTTTAAATATCTCTAAACCATCTTCACAACACAACTTGAATGGATTTATAACTCCCCATGTAGCTCCTAATATTCCACTTTTACTGAAAGCTACTCCAAAACTGCCCACCAAAAACCAATCCTCATAGATAGGGCACAATTTGAACTTTTTCAATATCACCATGACCTAAAACATTCATGAACATCTATATCAATGCCATGGCTAACATAAATTTCAATTTAGTCATTACCTTATTTAGAAAAATACTCCTTAAACTGGAACTCTTTATAAACAATAAAATTTAGGTTGGGCCAACATATCACCACATGATATAATATACCTTTCTGGAAATATAGAAGACTCCACTACAACATCCAATCAAAAAAGGCTTTGTACACTCACTTTTCTACAAGATACTCCTAGCTAGGGTTTAGCTAGGGTTTCAAACCACTTTACCTTATTAACGATCATTCATAAAAATGTGACAATAAAACCACCTAATATTGTATTGTTTGTGAAAGATTCATGACTGACCTAATAAGCTATGCCAAAGATCTCCAGTGCCCATGCAAAGAATACAATTCACAACAAACATTAGAAGGTCCATATTTTCTTTAAAATCACACTGAAACTTACCTGGTTTTTCCAAAACTTGCATAACTTGTAATTACCAAGTCAAAATGACATGAAACTTGTCATGAAACAATGAAAAACATATTATAACTTCTTAAACTCACCATCTAATCTAAATATGTTTGAAACTCTCCATCCACGGTGACTTACCTATGCCAAACTATTTTTTGCTCACCTGCTTGCTTCCCAAGGACCATGAAACACCTCCAAACCACTGAATACAAACTTTAAACTCACCATACACATCAAGTAAAATTATATAATGTTACTACCATGCTCCACCATGACTAATTAGATCCAAATTTCACATCTCTACCTCATTCTACATGCTCCAAAGCTAGAACAAGCCTAGAATGACCTGACTCAATACTGACAACCCATGAGCTGACCATGCTGACCTCATGTAGAATCATGTACACCTGTAACATACCTCATGGACCATGAATGGCCTCATGAAAATAGCTAATCACCTATGGATATCTCAAACACATCAAACTAACTCCACATGGACACACACATGGCACCATGAAACCATTTTCCATCAATGGAGTTGAAATCAATGATAAAACTAACACATAATGGCCCAAAAATATCCCCTTTGTCATTAATGGAAACCATCTTCAGAAACATTAATGGAAAACAACATGATCTAGTTTTCATGTTTCTGATTCCTCTCTCCCTAGTTGCAATCTATGAAAAAAGGATATAATGAATCTACTACATGGAAAATGAGAACACACAATGACAAAAATGAAGACAATGCACAAACTTGACTTACTTGACTTAAGAAACTCCCCATGGGACTAAAATCTCTCCTACTTTCACTCCTTTAATAGCAAATGATTATCCATGGAGCTATCATAAACCACAAACCAGATCCCCCTAAACTGATACACCTTCATTTTGTCTTCATTCATGCTTGCCATCAACTTTTAGATCTCTTTCATGCTTAAGAACACCAATTCTACCTCTAATACTGTCTAAACCACATTTAGGCTAGTTTTCCCTATTCCTCATCTTCAGTGAAAATTTACCATACTTTACCATGCTCTAGAATCTCACACACATCATAAATCATCCTAGGAACCCCCTAGATATTTACCATCAATCTCAACTAGAAAAATCAAAATTTAGACTTCTTACCTTGATTCTATGACTTGGAGATGAATCAAACACTTTATAGCATTCCTAAAGAAAACATTTAGTGATACTTTGCCTTCTTGTGTCTAATTATTTCTTTCCTTTGTAGATACTCCTTGTAGTCCCTCTATCAATATTAATATTTGTTTCTTTACTCAGCTTGAGCTCTTTAAATAACACCTTAAACATCCGATTTTAGGAAATATCATCCTTTTTCCATCTAAACACGTTGCTTGTAATACTCATTCCACTTTGGACAAAAAATTTCAACCTATTGTACCAAAATCCATATGTTCATCCTATATGTGCATACTTCACAGTCACAGAGCTATGATTTCTTCTTCATTGTAATTATTCAAGATTAATATACACCCTTCACACCTCTTGATCACTCAGACACCTGAGAATGTCATTGATTAACTAAAATAAAAATATTCTAGTGTAATCTAATGTTATAGGAGAAATAAAATAACTAAATAAATGAAGCAATAAAATAATGAATACACACCCAAGCATGCTAAGGAATATAATTTAAAGCCTTGATTTGAAAAGAGAGTTAAGAAGGGCCTTAGCTGATTCGCAGATGTTGCGAGACTGTGTCATAGTATGGAATAGGAAAACAAGAGGATAAAATCATCACACAGGAGCTTGACAAAGTATAGATTTGGATTGTCTCGATAGACCAGGGCACCTGGAGAGGGATAGGGGTTCTTGTGTGTGCCCTAGTCTAAGATGGGTACCCTGATATGTGGAAATGGCTAGGAAACCTCCTCTAGAGTTTCACTGGATGTTTTCTTCCTATCGTGTGAATGTCGTTCCATTTCACTAGATGTCGTTGTAATCCTACAATGATGAATCACCTACAAAATCCTAGACAAAGGATCAAAACCATAAAAAATAAAGATGCATATGAAAGGGTTGGACTATCCTTCACTTCCAAATGAATGGAATTATCAATGAGTGATGCACTACATATTAGATCCAATGTAGTTCTAGGTGTGTGTGTGTGTGTGTGTGTGTGTGTGTGTGTGTGTGTGTGTGTGTGTGCGCGCGTGCGCAATTGTACCCTAAGTTGCTCTTGTTCCAATCATACTTTTTGAAGTAGAGATTAAATAACCAGATGTATAATGTAATAAATGTGTGCATAAAAACAATAGAATCCCCTCCTATAAAGTGTGATGCAGATGAACCAACCTTGTGCTCCTTGTGATGGAGCTAGATATATCCAAATGTAGTTTTAGATTCCTTTGATGGATGCAACCTTAGGTGGTAATAGTAAATGCCTAATTATTGGTCCCTCATTATGGTCACATAACTTTATATTTATATGCTTCTCTTGTTCTAATTTCATAAATAACCTCGAAAAGGCTGACCACCAAAAAGATAGAAAGCTTAAATGGCTATAAATTGCCTAAAAGGTGAGAGTAAAGTGCAAAGAGGATTAAGGCACCTAAGAGGGACTAGACATCTGGGGAGCCCCAGTTAGAAATAGGAAAAACACATAATGACAATACAGACTGGGTAATTGTGGGTGCAATATTGAGCTTAATGATAGAAAGTAAAGTGAAATGGCCAAAGAAATGGGTTTATTATTACTCTTGTCACTTAAGAACCATATGAATAGTAGTATAAGACCAAGAATAAATAATGACTCAAAGTGCAACGATTTTGTGTCTATATTTTCCCCCACTTTATGTTGGTGAGTGGAAATCTTGGTAACATAAAGTACATAGAGATGCATACCTGATAATCCATGTAGAGTGATGTAGAATGCATGCTGAAAGACTAGATAAAGCGTGGAGTGATAAAAAACATGGAGCATGGAGACTAAAGATGTAAAAAAGTGTAAAAAGTGATTAAATGAACCTAGGATGGAAGCGTGTGTGTAGTGTACCTACACGGTTAGTATCGTGTGTGTGATGTACCATCCATGTGTGTGTTATTGACTGCTTGCTTCCCATACGGACATACCTGCAAAGGAGAAGACGATCAAGTAGTCAAATACACATGTATATATGTAATGTGTAAAAACTCATGTATATATGTAAAAAGCATGTAAATACAGTATGCAAAATGAAAAAGGAACATGTGCACCTGATCCGTAATGAGAAAAAATGGGGTAGGAAGGATCTTGTAAATTTCAGTGAAATGCAATTTTTTTGGGTGATCTCACGCCACTAGCCGAAGAAGTGTAGGGAGGAAAGTCTGATGTTCCTCCAACTTGTAATTGCTTCCTGAGAGTTGTGAAGAGATATTTATATTTCCTTATTTTTTTGGTGATCTAACACCACTGGACGAAGAAGTGTAGGGAGGAAAATATGATGTTTCTTTAACCTGTAACTTCTCCCCATAATTCTAAGGACAATATTCTTATAAAATCCACTGTGTATGGAGTTCTGTAGACTGGTCTGAACTCACTCACTATGTAACCCACTATTTCATGGATGCTAATTAAAAATTTAACTGTAAGGATATTGTGTTGTGTAGTGTGTGTAAACCAAATGATGCCCCCCTCTTTGGGGGCACATGCGAGGTCACATATATGAGAATGTGGGACCCAAAAGAGGACCAAACGTGTAAAACTAAAACTCTTCCCTGCATGAGGAAGGGAAATGTTCTTGATAAAGGCTAAGGCACATATAAAAAAGTGGCTAGGAAACAAGTGTTAATACGAACAAGCATGCATGTAGAAGACAAGTGTAAGCCAAACAAACAATGTCTAAGCTAGAACATAAACAGATAATGTAAATACCCAAGAAGAAGAATGTAGGCCACACAAAGTGGATTACAAACATGGGACACCACTCACGGTGTTACATGACACTCAAGGCCGCAGTGGCCACAAAAAACAAGTGCACACACAAGACAAAGGGAAAAGCCCAAAAACAAGAGAAAATAATAGTAGACAATGTAACAAATAAATATGGAAACAAGTATCTTTATAAAACAAATGTTGCACATGAAGCACCCGTTAGCATGTTAGAAAGATAAACTATATGTCCAAGCATGTATAAACCAATGTAGTGTGTTATGAACAAAAATGAAACAATAACACCTATAGTGTATGAATGTGAATTTCCCCAAGAGTAGTTATGGGACTGGTATTCAAGCATCCATGGTATGTGTTGTATCCTTGTATAGCCTGCAATCACAACTAGAAATCAAGTTGACACACATGTGTGTATGATAATGATAATGACATAAAAAAAAAAATCTAGCATGTGTAAGAAAGCGTACATGTAAAAGCAAGTGCAAGAAAGAGTAAATGCAACGATAAAATGTAGTATGTTGTGGATGGATGGAATGGAATATAGAGTGAATTATAGGAGCCACATGCCCCTCAAGTGAATGGAATTTTATGCAAATATGTCCGTTTAGTATGCCCCCTTAGCAGTTAATAATGAACCATAAACGAGGGTGCGTCATCGGGAAATGGCCAAATTATGTGTTGTGTGATACATGTTATGATGAGTGTGTATTGATGATATGTGACCTAAAGATGAAGTATGCATGAATATATAGCCTAACTGTTTATCATGACACGATGGATATAAATGGGTGGTGATTTAGCCCAAATCATATACCACTAAATGGTCAGGTGAAAGTGATGATGTATCCTATCACAAGAGGATGCTTGGAGAAGTGTGTAGACACAAAATCACACATTTTAAGCATTATTTAGTCTTGGTCTCATACTACTATTCATACAATTTTTTAGTAAAGAAAGTACTAATTAACCCCTATCCTTTGGATATTTTACTTTTCTATCTGTCATCACTTCCAACCTTCAACAAATATTTTCCCAGTCTTAATTTGTTGTTTTACATCATTCTACCTCTGAGGTACTTGTCCCCGTACTGGGGCACCCCAGGCGCCCTGAGCCTTTTTACACTTTCCCTCCACTTTTTGGGACAGTTTATAGTCATTTGAGCTTTTTATATTTTTAGTGGTCGCCCTTTTCAGGGTTGATTACAAAATTAGAACAATATAACCATATAAATATAAAGTTATGAGACCATAATGAGGGACCAAGCACTAAGCACTACTATCATCACCTAAGGTTACATCCATGAAAGGCTCCATTTGCATCCATCTAGCTCCATCACAAGGCACAAAGTTGGTTCATCTACATCACACTACATAGGAGGGAAGTTTATTCTATTCCATCCACCATTTTATTACATTTCTACACATAATTTTTTCTCGCTACTTTAACAAATTGCGACTAGCACAAGATCACCTAGGGCATGATTTCACACACACACAAAAAAAAAAAAAAACTAAATCGTGTATGAGATGTAGTGAAATGCTAAGTTAGTAAGTCCACCATTGTGTCCCATTGAGGATAGTCTGATCCCTTCATATGCATATTTATTTTTTAGGGATTTGATGTTTATCATGGGGTTTTGCAGGTGAATATTTATTGCAAGTATTGCAGTGACATCTGACGCAATTGAACAAAGATAGTGTGATAAGGAGAGAACATAGGTGAACATCTAATGACACCTCAGAGGAGGTTTTTAGATTATTTCTACATACTAGGGCACCCATATCACAGATTAGGATGCCCACGGCTGCCACCTGTCCCTCTCCAGATGCCCTAGTTTTCTCAGACAACTCGGATATGTGCTCTCTTAGGCTTATTTGTCATCGTTTCCTTCTCCTATTTTTTTGGTGCACACTGTGACATAGTCCAACACCTTCATCAAATAAAACTAAGATATTTCTAACCCTTCTTCACACATTAGGGTTTCATATTTTATCTACTTAGTTTTTTGGGTCATTTTATTTATGAATTTATCTATTATTTATTTTTTTCCTTAATATTAGATTAACCTAGAATAAATCCCACATTTTAGTTAATCATTTTGGTGAACTCAAATTCAATCTTCACACTTTTAGGATCCTCATTGTTTTCTTATCATTCTAAAAGTATAGTCATCATGAGCATTTCAATCAGTGATTATTTGCTTGGACATCCTGATGTAAGGCATAGAGTCCAACATCTTCTTGCTACTACTCGCATTCGTGTTGATATGCATCCTGACTCAGTTTATCAAACTTTTGTAGATGCATTTTCTCAACACATTACATTCAAGTCTAATCTTCCCACTGATCTTAAAACTCTTGATAATGAACCACCCTTGCATACCATGATTCACATCTTCAATATGGGTACTAAGCGTACTTTATTTTATAATGGATCTGAACTCAATTTATGTCCCATGTCAATTCTTGAGAAGATAGGAATTTCCTCTTGTGATGTTAGTCCATCCTCTCTCTCACTTCTCGCATATGATGGTTCAGTTCACCCATGTATAGGTCATGTTTTTCTTCCTATTACTATAGAGCCAAAAACTCTCCGCACATTCTTCTTTGTCACTAATTTTCTACTCTCATATAACTATTTTCTTGATAGGCCATGACTTCATGCCGTGTAATCTGTTTCCTCTATTGATACATTGTTGTGTCAAACTCATACATGAGGGTGTTGAATATACTATCCTTCGTGACCGTGACACTTACAAATATTTTGATCGAGATCCTAATACTACTCTTCCTATCATGCGCACTGATATTACTAATAAACCTCAACCAATGGATGAACTACCTCATTTTCCACCACTTGAAGGTGGACCATTTGTGTGATAGATGAAGTCTCTCTTACTCCACCTACTAGTACTAATGCTATGATTCCTTATCAGAATTCTGTCTAGCATATGGATGTAACTCTATCACGTACTACTTCACATGTACCACCTCCTGCTAGCACACCCACCTTTTAGTTGCCCACTTTCCATGAATAATTCATATTGGGAGCATATTCCATTTGACCTTACTTGTGATGAAACTATATGCACACACGAGGGTTTGGATCGATTAGGATTTTATTTTGCGGAGATTTATCCTACACCATATGCTCCTCATATTTATCATGGGTTTTTTCACCTCATGAACACTTATGGCCTCTGTGTCTTTCACCTTAGTGATCTTTCACACACATGATCTTTGATATGCTCCACTTACATTAGGGTAATTATGGCTTGATTACATTAGGTGTACTCTTGGTCCTGATCATATAGACATCTCTTTCCCCATGCATTTTGGTTGTCTTTTTATTTACAATAGTTCATTTCTTGGCTATACACAAAATATCACTCGATGGTATGCACACAGATTATCCACTTCCTCCTTTTACTGATGAGGAATATGCAATGGGTATGTACAATGCATCTTAATGGCTCATTACATGATTGACTTGATACCATTTCTTATTCAGGTCTCTAATGCCTATCCATATGATTTTGACCCTGAAACTAATGATCTCTTAGATGAAATTACATGATGGATTGCTTATCTTGTGTATTTGGGGGCATAACATTTACACATTACCCCCACCCTCATTAGCCTAATATAAAAAACTGTCTCACAATCACATTTACATATATCCATAGTATAACATTCACATAGTCATCTACACCACATACATTGACCATTACTCAATGAACACACTCTTGTGCTTCAGTTCACACTTGACTGTTGAGGGAATACTACACATGAACCCCACACATTGCATAATAGATAATAGACATTGTGACTCTTCATACATCTCACATCATATGTAATACATCTTATATCATACAGATCTACATTTAGTCTACATCATTTCACCATTTGTGTGCCTATACGTCATACATCATATTAGTCTTCATCATACATATGTCACACTCCTATCATATAAAAATCTTGCATCACATACTCCTCATTATACATAATACATAACATTGCATTACATTACATACTATAAATCACACATTACACATCACATGGTCATATTTAATCATCACACATACTACATCTTCTTGTACAAGCTCCACTCACTACCCTATGATGCACTCTAGTTCCTCAGTCCATACTTGACTGTTGAGGGTTTACTAATAAAATGGACCTTATCATACACACATGTTCATCACTTAGACCTTCCCTCATGCAGAATTCCTAGGTTAGTGACATACGATTTAGGCTAAATGGTCACCTCTTCCTTCATCTTGTAGTGGTATACTGTTTTAGGCTACATCACCACTCCCTCTATTCACCTGGTAATGATATACGCTTTAGGCTACATCATCATTCTTTCGATCATCTTGCTGTCATATACACTTTGGATATAAGGTCACACACACATCATTTATAGGTCACATATTATCAACACTACACATACACACTCATCACCACACACTACACATAACACACATATTCAACCATTTCCGATGACACACTCTCATTTTTGGTTCATTCTTGACTAGCTGAGGGGGCATACTAAATGAACCTCACTGCATACACTTCCATTCACTCAGGGGGCACACAACTTATATCATCCATCTTGCATTCCATTCCATCCATCCACAACATGTTTCATATCTTGGTTGCTTTTTACTCTTGCTTACATTTTGCTTGTTCATGTCTAATTATTACACATGCTAGCTAGATCTCTTGTATGTCATTATCTTTACCATACACACATGCACATTCATGCCCTTTTCTAGTTATGATCGTAGATACAAGTATCCCACATGCAACATGGATGCTTTCCTTCTACCACTCCTACAACGGCTCGCTAGGGAATCCACATTCATATCTTACAGGTGTTATTGTTTCATTTTGTACTTAGCACTTTACATCACTTGCTTATACACACTTTTGACATATGGGTTATCTTTATAACATGCTAATGGGTGCTTCATGTGTAACATTTCATTTACAGGATTATTTTCTTCCATGGCTATTTATTTGTTTGTTTTCTATTGTTTTTCTCTTGTTTTCTATTTTATGTGGGCCTTGCCCTTTGTTTGGTGTGCACACTTTATTTTTGTATGCGGTTATGGAGGCCTTGAGTGTCTTGTGACATCACGAGTGATGTCCCATGTTTACAACCCGTTTTGGTGGTCTATGATTTGTCTTTTTACATGTTTACTTAGCTTTCTAGCTTCTACATTATTTGGTAACTTACACTATTCTTATACATACATGTTTATTTGTACTAACACTTTATTTTCTAGCCACTTGTTTGTGTGTGTCTTGGTTTCTACCAAACACATTCCTTCCCCCATGCATGGAAAATTTTATGTGCTTGGTCCTCTTTTAGGGCCGCATTCTCCTTTCATGAATGTTGCATGCACCCCTAAAGAGGGGGGCATCATTTGGGGTTTTACACATTACACAACGCTCTCTACCATTACAGTTCAGTTTAGTTTTCCATCCTTGACATTGTGGGTTATACAGTGAGTGGGTTTATACTAGTCTACAAACCTCGTACACCTCAAATTTTACATGACATGGTTGTCCTTAGTAATTCTGGGGAGAAGTTACAGGTTATAGGATACAACATGGATTTCATCTCTACACTACTTCGAGCATTAGTGGCATAGATTACCCCAAAAAACCAAGGCAATACAAAGATATCTTCATACATCTTTAGGGAAGTAGTTACAAGTTTGAGGATAATGTAACTTTCTCCTTACACTTCTTCGACCAGGGTGGCGTGAGATCACCCAAAAAACTTGCAGTATAGGATATCCTTTATTCACCCTTTTCTCTCATCATGGATTAGGTGCACATGTTCCTTTTACATTTTTCATTTCCATTACATGGTTTTTTACTATATACATGCATTTTTACATGCATTTTTGACATATATGCATGTGTATTTGACTACTTGATCATCTTCTCCTTGTAGGTCCAACATTATGAGAAGCAATAAGTCAACAACAAAACAATCAATGACATCAATTACAACAACAACAACATTATGTGGCAGCACACACCTCATACTAACATGCAGGTACATCACACACATTGATAATTACACACACATTTTCCACCCTAGGTTCACTCTCATCACTTTTTTCTCTTTTACATCTTTATTTCCATACTCCATATTTTTGTCTTCCACGCTTTGTCTAGTCCTTTGGCATGCTTTCTACATCACTCAACATGGACATCAAGTAAACATATCTATCTACTTTTATGTTACTGAGTGTTCCACTCACCAACATAAAGTGGGGGAAAATGTAGACACAAAATCATGCACTTTAAAAATTATTTAGTCCCGGTCTCATACTACTATTCATATGGTTTTTGAGTGAATAAAGTACTAATTAACCCCTGTCCTTTGGCCATTTTAATTTGCTTTCTGTCGTCATTTCCAACCTTCAGCACATACTTTCCCAGTCTATTTTTGTTGTTTTGCATCATTTTACCTTTGACTGGGGCACCTGACCCTGTACTAGGGCACCCAAGGTGCCATGGTCCTCATTTGGGGCACCCTGAGCCTTTTTACACTTTCCCACAACATTTTGGGCACTTTTTAGCCATTTGAAGCTTTATATCTTTTTAGTGGTCATCCTTTTTGGGGTTAATTACGAAATTAAAGAACGTTGGAGATACCATATAAATATAAAGTTGTGAAACCCATAAAGAGGGACCAAATACTCAAGTCACTACTATCATCCACCTAGAGTTGCATTCTAAGGCTCTAACACGATCTCATTTACATCCATAGCTCCATGACCTAAGGCAAGAATGGATTATCTACATCAGATTTCATGGAGGAGTTTGTAAAAGTACCCAACATTATTAAATATCGTTAGTTCGACTACATCTTATATAACGTCAACAAGTGATCTACTCACCATAGCAATTATTACTCACTAGTACCTATTCACGCCACATTCAATAATGAGTGGAGCATATTAAGCTACACAGAAGCCATTTAAAGTATCTGAACAAGTCTTATAGGCAAGATTGCAAGCGGATCTTCCAAGACATAAATTCGACAAGGTAGATCCGATGGATGACAAATGTATGCAAGTTCGTAAGGCCACCATTGGCAAAACCATGCGAGGAAAAAACGACCCCTTCATATGCATATGAACTAACAAATTTTGGTTTAGGTTTTGAAGCCTATTAGGGCATGAGTTTTGCAGGTCTCCTCTTGATGGGATTGGATACCTACGATATAATTAGCCCGATACACATGAAGTTAGTGTGACATACAACGTTATGATGTTGCAAATCATCTAGCAACCCTCCAAGTTTTTTTTTTAGACCTCCTGCACATACCAAAGCTGGCCATGTAAATGCTTAAAAAAGGGCACCCATTACATCCCTATTAATCCTGCTCAAAGCCTATTAAGTGCCCCAGATTTCAACCAAATCAGTTTAGAAATCATTTGGAAAGGACTAACTCTACGTTTTTTGCCTACTTCCATGGAATATTTGGTCTAAGCCCAATTCATTGAGTGAGTTGATTGACCAGATCACTCTCTAAAACGAATCATAGAGGCAAGCATCAAATATCCTTATACTGAAGAGCTCCTAATGCAATATAGTTAGACCTGGGTTTCTAAAACACATAAGCCAATCTCAAGCATCTTCAAGCTTTAGGGAAGGCATTCAAGGTCTCCCATTCAACTTGTGGGTACATTTTCAAGGGCATCGTCAAATAGGCAGGGGTTATATATTTTTTAAGGCATCATTTTATTGTACAACAAAGTTATTTATGCATGGTTCAAATATTTAAAAGATCATAAGCATTTTGAAAGTATCTCCCCAGAGTAGAGTAGTGATCATTGCCCAGACACCATGACAAAACCTGGTGAAAAATCTTGACTAGTGATCACTTGTAATGTAGATCCAGACAATGGGTATTGGTGAGATGCATTAAAGTCTCATAAATAAGTAACCTAACACGATGGTCTTATTGACTTGTTGTAGGCAACATTCAACATACTATCATAGAAGCTTCATATGATTATTCCTTGCTAGAAACATGTTAAAAGACAGTCTGATAGTCAATGGCAACGCTCATGTTGAGTGAAAGTAAGACCTATTTATGTTGTTTAGGCACATTTAGGACCAAGAGTTGTTGTACAACTGGCAAGTGGAATCTATCTATAACAGAAACTACACATTTAATGGAAATTTGACTTGCACCAGGTATGCAACTTTATTCAATCACTCTGACCATAAAATAACTACGATGTTACATCTGGAGCCTGGAGAAACCATGGAGTTCTTGAGATCAAAGTCACCAAAGCACTACCTTTTAGCTTGCCTAGAGCTCATGTGCATATCCAAACGTTGGACATATGATCAAATGTTGGATATCATGGGACACTACCAATAATCACTACTATGTAGGGTTCAACTTCAAGTTTGATTGATCATAGAGACACTTAGACACCGTTGATCCATAGGGATCTAGAAAAACACACCACTTCATCAGTTTCATCATCACCAAGAACGAGAAACAAGAAAAGTGAGAAAAATGAGGTAAACGGAGGTTCTGGATTTCAGAACCGCCGCTCTGTGCAGAGCAGTCTTAAAAATTGCCACCACCCGTAAGGCAGTGGTATTCTTGAACCACCGCCCAGCATAGGGCGGCGGTCCTGAGACCACCGGTCTACACAGGGCGGTGGTCCTGACACTTTACAAACAAAAAACGAAGAATGGAAGCGTGAATGGACGCGAACTTGAAGCGCCCAGCCGTGTCTCTTCCCTTCCATGCCCTTTCACATCCTCCAATGCACGGGAGGACATGGGAAGGCCTATAAATGCATGAAAGGAGCAAGAGAATAGAAAATCAATCATTCAAAGATCCAGAGAGATCGAGAAGCAGAGTTTAATGAGAGCAGTGAGCAAGATCTTCAGTGTTGGAATGGAATTTGTAGGAGCAAGGTGTAGAAACAGAGCAAGAAAGTAATTGGAGAGAAGGTTTACATTGTTGCTTCTTTTCATACTTATTGTAATCTGTAATTTGTCTATATTAGACCAATAAAAGTGGGAAGAAAGAGCAGTTTCCCTTCCCGACTGGTTTTCCTCCTTGGAGGTTTCCAAGATAAAATTGTTGGTGTTGAAGTTTTGAATTATTTCTTCTCTACAATTTCCTTTCTATAGCACTAGAAAATAAGTCACGAAGCTCTAAATCCTTCAATCAAACTATGTCATTTTCCAAATTTGAAAGTACGAACAACATAAATGTGTGATTCGTAGAGTGCCAAAGTAGAAGTTTACAAATCATTTTTGTATCAGAGCTGAGTATATATCCAGGACTGTGGTATTCGAATATTTCTTGTGATTTTGTATGATAGTGACAAGGTCAAAAGGTGAAGAATTTTTACCTTGCGAGATAGATATTTCTATGAAGAAGTGGAAATAGGGAATTTGAGCTCAAATGGAGGAAGAGAACTTGGTCCGTAGAGTCGAGATGCTAGAGACCATGATGAATAGATTATATAGAAAACAAGAAGAGCTTTCAGATCTGCAAAAGACATGACTTCGGTTAAGCAAGATTCCATAGACTCAGTGGTTCGAGCACTAGCCGAGAAATTCTGTATCGGAAAGAGCCACGAAGAGGAAGAATAGGAAGAGCATGAACATATGCCAACTGTAAGTGAGAAGGTAAAATCTGCACATACACCTTTTAAAGTTGAAACAAAAGTGGAAACAAATAATTTTGAAGGACAAGTAGATGCAGAATTACTGGACAAATGGCTAAAACAAATGGAAGTCTACTTTCAGTGTGCACAATGTCACTGAGACACAAAGGATAACCTTTGCATGTCTCAAAATGGAAGGTCATGCTCTGGTTTCATGGGAAACCCATCTAGCCACTTGTGAGAAGAAGAAACGTCCTATTGTCAGTACTTGGAAAGGTTTTAAAGAATTGATTAGAGCTAACTTCTATCCTATTGGCCATAAGATTGACATGATGATTAAGTGGCAGTACTTTAGACAGGGCAGAGGTCAAAGCGTGTAAGACTACACTACGGAATTTTGGAGACAAGCCATGTTTCTTAATATGGACTTGGAGGATGAGGACATTCTGACCAAGTATTTGGGAGGACTTCACACTCACCTTCGAGAGGAAGGTAATCTCCACAAAGCCCAAGGATCTCAATGAAGCTTGTATAAAAGCATACTACATTGATGATGAGAAGAAGCAAGGAGAAATAGAGCCAAAAGAAGACCATTTAACAGAACAACAAGACAAAGAACAAGGGAAGACAAGTAGCAGAGGTAAATGAAAAGGTAAACATGTTGCTACTGCTTTGCATACTTGTAAATATCCTAAGAATTTCTGTAATAATTGTGATGTAAATGGACATACTGACACCACATGTTGGAAGTTGCATCCAGAATTGCACCCAAAGCACCGAACCAAGGATTACTAAGAAATCCATGGCCACTGTGAAGAAAGAAAGGGAGGTGGAGATTAAGGATGATTCAGATGTAGATGGGAGGCTAGGATGCATGGCCACTAACATGTACAGGGAAGGAAGAAGAAGAAGAGATGAATAAGACTATTTCAAATCAGAATCCAAATCAAGAAGACTAAGGTAAATGCTTTAGTAGATTCTGGTTCTCATTCAAATTTGATTTCTGATGTGGTTGTAAAACAACTTGGTCTAGCGACTTATGCGCATCCACATCCATACCCACTGGGATGGGTGAAGAAGGGTGTAGAAATACAAGTTACAATGAAGTGTAAGTTTTAGTTTGGGATAAACACCCAATACATATATGTATTAGAGGCTGATATTATTCTAATTGATGCATTTGAAGTTGTCTTTAAAAGTCCTTACTTTTATATCAAGTATGTTGTGTTCACAAGGAGGGAGAACCGGTACATATGGGTCAAGGATGGAGTTAGTTTTAACATCCGGGCACACCAGAGAAAATAAAATAAGGCTATTGTAAGTTCTAACCAAGCACCAAGACTTATTCAGGAAAATCATCAGTTTTGTTTTCTTTCATTAACAGAAAAGCAAAATGGATGTGAGAGCATGGATATTTCTGACCAAAGGATGGAGAATTTGGATAGCACTTGTCATTTTTTGAAGAAGAATCCACTGCATGAATTGCTCATTCAAGGAGCAAAACAAACTTTTGCTATGCAGTCACCGTATCTACCTACAGATTCACTAGACCTAACCATGGGGCAGTAAGAAGAAGAGGAGATATAAGGAATGGTGGTGACTATAGTAGCAGCATACTTGGAGAGGATTCGGCCAATCCATCTCAAGAGACAAAGACAAGAAAGTAATAAATCACTACAGTATGGGACCTTTTTCATACTTGAGCAGGTTGGAGAAGAAACCTTTAGGCCATACTTCATGCAGATGCACGTGATAGTAAGTTGCAAGAGCTCGCATCCACTAATGTCATCTATGCATGACAAAGAAGGAAAAATAAAAGAGTTACCTTACAAAGAGGATTGTACTCGAGGAAACTCAGAGGAGGATGTAGCACTGGAACAACAAACCAGAGATCCATAGGAGTCTTGGCAGGTTGGACGAGAGAAGACACCAAGGCAGACCCAGTGGTACTTGAATGAGCACGAGAGGGAGTTGTTTCCTCTACCACTCCCCCACTAATATTTTGTGTGACCAAAAGCCTCCTAAGTAGGGGAGGTATGATCCATAGGGATCTAGAAAAACACAGCACTTCATCAGTTCCATTAGCACCAAGAAGGAGAAACAAGAAAAGTGAGAAAAATGAGGTAAATGGAGGTTCTGGAAGGAACCGCCACTCTGTGTAGACCGGCGGTCTCAAGACCACCGCCCTGGCTGGGTGGTGGTCCTCCTAAGTAGGGGAGGTATGATCCATATGGATCTAGAAAAACACACCACTTCATCAGTTCCATCAGCACCAAGAAGGAGAAACAAGAAAAGTGAGAAAAATGAGGTAAACAGAGGTTCTGGAAGGAACCACCGCCCTACAGGGCGGCAGTCCTGAAACCACTACCCAGCCAAGGTGATGGTCCTGATACCACCAGTCTGCAAAGGGCAGAGGTGGTCCTAACACTTTCGAATAGAAAAGAAGAATGGAATGCGAATGGATGTGAACTTGAAGCACCCAGCCATGTCTCTTCCCTTCCAGGCCCTTTCACATCCTCCAGTGCACGGGGGGACATGGAAAGGCCTATAAATGCATGAAAGGAGCAAGAGAATAGTCATTCAAGATCCAGAGAGATCAAGAAGCAGAGTTTAATGAGAGTAGTGACCAAGATCTTCAGTGTTGGAATGGAGTTGTAGGAGCAAGGTGTAGAAACAGAGCAAGCAAGTAATTAGAGAGAAGGTTTACATTGTTGCTTCTTTTCATACTTATTGTAATCTGTAATTTGTCTATATTAGACCAATAAAAGTGGTAAGAAAGAGCAGTTTCCCATCTTGACTGGTTTTCCTCCTTGGAGGTTTCTAGGATAAAATTATTGGTGTTAAAGTTTTGAATTATTTTCTTCTCTGCAATTTTATTTCTATAACACTAGATAATCAGTCGCGAAGCACTAATTTTCGAGAAAATCTGTCATTTTCCAAAGTTGAAAGTAGAACAACATAATTATGTGATTCGTAGAGTTCCAAAGTAGAAGTTTATGGATCACCGTACAATGAAATTGTGGAGGTTTCTGGAAGAATACTTAGCACCATACGTTGGAGGTGTAGAGGTATTCATGGATAGAATATTGGATCAAATCTACTAGGGTATTTAGTTGGTGTTCAGGGTCTTATTCCATTTGTATTTAGTATTATCATGCTTAGATTGTATTGTTTGTTACAATCATGGAAGTGGATAATATATCAGTTCTATTGATGAACCTGAAGATATAGGATTTTTGTTGAACTTTGTTATCAATCTTTGTGCATGGCATTTTTTAATTCTTGCATTGTTTAAGGTTTATTCTCATGGGGTAAATTTGGAAAAGAAATTAAAGCCTATAGGGGTCCATGGTCGAGTAAAAAACTTGGATGCATGGAGTTATTCTTCAAATATCAAAGAGGCACTACAAGATTCAGCGAGCCCAAATGCCACAGATCCTAGAGTTTAAACCATCATTTGTTGATTATGGAGCTAGTAGAATACTACATATATCTCTTCTCAACAATGTGATTTAGATTTTACAATATTTTTGGGACAAAAATCCTTTCCCATTGGGGAGGCATGATCCGAAGGACATTACGGGGGATAGGATTTCCCCAAATCTTCCAGGATCACTACAGTACGGAAGAGCACTCTGAGATATTTCTGGTGACTATTTGAACACAGGGAACGGAGTTCATATGATGAAATGGTGGTTGGCCAACTCTTGGAGGGGGCTTGGTCAACTGACAAGTCACTTTATGAAAAGTGGAAAAAACAAAGCATGTGTGCTACGAGTTGGGGTTTAGATTCTCCGGTCTTTGATGAGCAAGAAGTTGGTTGCGAAAACAAGAGGCTCAACTTTTATAATGGAAGGGAGCTCGACTGCCATCAGGAGTAGTTTATTATTTCCAACGTGGTGGGTTCTCAAGCCACCACAAGTATAATTTCACTCGATATGCCTATCAAGAGTCGATATGTGGATTTATATGAAATTATGCATCTCAGGCAAGTGAGCTATTATTTTTAACTCGATGAGGTGATCAACTCCCCACCGAGTTTATCACTATATTACCATATCGGGAAGTTCCGTAGTATTTTCTATTATATTTGGTAGATTAAACATACCATATTACCTCGTCATATAACTCAGCCATATTGGATTGGTTTTTCAACGTTCAACATTCAATTTTATCATGACAACGCCTATATATATGGCGAAGGGTTTGAATATTTTTCAACATACAATGTTCGCAGGCCTATCTATATGGGTGGTTCAATGTTTAGCTTGGTGCATTTAGCTAGCATAGTGAAGAAGGGAACAAAATATAGCTAGCCTGAGTCAATGGGCATTCAAACAAACCAATCAACGTGTTAGCCCATGATTTGGGCAATACAAACAAACCTCTAGCTTGCCACATAGTGGCATTATCAATGACTCGGCTGGAATTTTAGATAGAAAACTCAGAGGAGGAGTTAGGATGCCCAAAAAAGTGTGATGGGTATGGCCTTAGCCACAAATACTTATGGGGATTGAGCCCCATTCAAACTTCATTCACACCAGGAACATGATCTGTGTGGGATAAACCCAATAGTCTATGCAAATCGGCCACACATTTACCTAAAACAGTCAGCAGTTATGTGGTTGCGAGATTTGATTACTCAACCTCTTCATTTCAAATGAAATGACCTCACCAGCCCGCCTATATAGGTAGTTATGATGAGGATAAGGGAAATAAGCGATATATACAAGTTTTGTGGGTAGTATTAGGATATAAAATACAAATCGACTCCCTTCATTCTACATGATTTTAGTATTTGTTTAAGCTTAGTGGTGGGATTTAATATAGTATTTATAATATATTATAATCTCAAAATTTATTATTGGTGGATTAGAGAATTAATATAGTATTGGGACTATATTAAATTATAATTATTTTATTAAGGCATATTTTTGTATTATTTTTGGCCTATCATTTTTAGGTGATGATAGATAAAATAATTGTGATTGGGAGTTATTATTACTACCCAATAGGCTCACTGAGCCCCATTTAAAATTGTAAAGCCTGGAGTTTTGGAATGGAGTGACATAGGGTGTCTTGCAAACATCTGGAAGGCTGATCAAATTCCTTAGGATACTTGTGCACCTGGAAGGTATAAATATAATGTTATGAGACCATAATGAGGGATCAAACACTATTATCATCACCTAAGGTTGCATTCATCAAAGGCTCCACTTCCATCCATCTAGCTCCATCACAAGGCACAAGGCTGACTCATTTGCATCACACTGCATAGGAGGAAAGTTTAATCTATTCCATCCACCATTTTATTACATTTCTGCACATAGTTATTGCTCACTACTTTCACAAAGTGTGACTGGCACAAGAGCACCTAGGGAATGATTACACACATACACATAGAACTACACCGGGTCTGAGATGTATTACAACACTCAGTTAGTAAGTTCACCATTACATTCACTGAGGACAGTGTGAACCCTTCATATACATATTTCTTTTTAGGGATTTTATGCTCGTCTTGGGATTTTAGAGGTACTTATTTATTGCACGTATTGCAGTGACATCTGATGTAGTTCAACAAAGTTAGTGCGATAATAAGAGACCACAAACAAACATCTAGCAAAACCTCAGTGGAGGTTTTCAAGTTATTTCCACAGACTATGGCACCCATTCCTAGACTAGGGAAACCACGGCCCCATGTCCCTCTCCACGTACCCCATTCTGCTCAAACAACTCGTATTTGTGCTTTCCCAAGATTCTGTGTGATTGTTTCCTCCTCCTGTTTGCTTGGTTCACACTACAACACAATCCAACACATACATCAAATCAACTAAGCTCTTTCTAACCCTTCTTCACACATTAGGGTTTCATATTTTGTCTACTCAGTTTCTTGGGTAATTTTCTTTTATTTATTTATCTATTATTTACTGTTGTCCTTAATATTATATTAACGTAGAATAAATCCCACATTTTAGTTGATTAAAGTGACCTTGTAGCCTAAAGTGTATAACACTAATCCTAGGAATGTTGTATGAGAAAAATATTGAATGATGAAAATGTGTGTGATGTTTTCCATTTTTTATGTATATCCTCAACGGTCTAGTATAGACCACGAGACTAGAGTACATCATCAGGTAGTGGGTGCAACACATAGAAGAGAATGTATGAAATGTGGAATGTGCATAGGAGGATGTATGGTACATAATGCAAGATGTGAAGATGAACTAATATATTGAGATGCATACTATATATAAGACACAATATGTAATATGTAAGGTGTAGGATGTAAAATGGAAGATGTAGTGAATATGGTGTAGTATGAGTATAATGTGTATAATGTATGTAGGAAGATGTGTGATGTGTATAACCTGTAATTTAGTGTGTAATGTGTAGATGATGTAGGATCGGGTGATGATATGTGGTGCCTAATGGATAATGACTACTGTGTAGTGTGTGGGGTTTATGTGTAGAGAATGCACTCAACAATCAAGTGTGAACAAAAGCACAAGAGTGTGTCATCGGGTAGTGATAATGCTTAGAGTATGAATGAAAAAGTGTATGCTAGAAGGTTGATGTGTGGTATGATGCTAGGGTGGGGAGTGTTTGGATGCTTTTCCCCTCTTAAGTGTGTGTAGAATTCCATCATGTAATGTCATCTAGGACATCATCATTAGCATGATCAAAACCAAATAAACAAGCATCAGAGACCTGGTAACCGATAGTATCAGGTTGGTCATGTAGTGATCCATAAGTGCATAAGTTATACATACCCATAGCATATTCTTCATCAATGAAGGGTGGTAAAGATGACCAAAGGACATGGGAAATGATATATATGTATGATTAGGGTCGAGTGTTCCCCCAATGTAATCAAGCCAATATTGTCCTAATGTAAGTGGCGAAGAGTGATAATATCGTGCAAGGAGGACTTGGAGATGAAATAAACATAGACCATATGTGGCAGTACTATAAACAAAGCCATGATAAAGATGAGAATAATGTGGTGGAGGAAAAATATCCTTAAAAGAAAAACTTAAATGAGTCAGTCCTCATGTATACATATAATGTCATCGTTAGTATGATCAAATGGAATATGCTCCCAATAAAAACTATTCATGAAAAGTGTGCATGTGAAGGGGGGTTGTAGTGTTCAAGGTGTTATTGGAGAAGGTGGAAGAGCTAAAGCAACATTCGATGTAGAGAGAGGCCCCTAATAAACAATCATAGCAGTACTAGTAGCATGGGGGATGTGGTGGAGTGGAAGAAATGACATCAATCACACAAATAGTACTTTCAAGTGGTGGAAAATGAGGTAGTTCATTTATTGGTTGAGGATCATTTATAGTATCATCTCGTGGAATAGGAAGAGTAGTATTAGGATCTCGGTCACAATATTTGTATGCATCACGGTCACGAAGTACTATATATTCAATGCCTTCATGTATGAATTTGACACAATGATGTACGATAGAAGCAATGGATTACATGGCATGGAGCCAAGGTATACCAAGAAAATAGTTATAAGAGATTGGAAAGTTAATGAAAAATAATATAGCGTTAACAGTTTTTGGCTCGACAATGATAGGTAATGCAATGTGGCCAACGCATGGATGAACAAAACCATCATATGCACATAGTGAAAGATAAGATGAACTAACATCACGAGTGGAAAGACCTAGCCTCTCAATGAATTACATGGGACATAAGTTTAGTTTAGATCCATTATCAATTAAAGTACGTTTAATACCCACATTGTAAATGTGAATCATAATGTGCAAGGGTGGGTCATTATCGAAGGTATTAAGATCAGCATGAGGATTAGACAAGAAAGTAATACATTGATAAAATGCATCCATGAATGTGTTATATACCGAGTTAAGATTCATATCAGTACGAATGCGAGTAGTAGCAAGAAGATCTTGGACCATATGCCTTAAATTAGGATTTACAAGAAAATAATCATTGGTTGAGATACTCATGATGGCTATACTCTAGGATGATAAAAAATAATGAGTATCCTAAAAAGCGTGAAGATTGAGGTTGTGTTCACTAAAATGATTAACTAAAACAGAAATATTCTAGTATAATCTAATGATATATGATCATTAAAATAGCCAAATAAATGAAGTAATAAAATATTGAAATACACCCAAGCAAGCTAAGCAATAAAATGTAAAACCCTAATGTGTAAAGAGGGTTAAGAAGGGCCTTAGCTGATTCACATATGTAGCAGAACTATGTTGCAATATGGACCAGGTGAACAGGAGAAGAAAACCATCACACAAGAGCCTAAGAAATTACATATCTAAACTATATAGATAGAATGGGGTTCTTGGAGAGGGATAGGGGCACCCGTGGGTGCCCTAATATGAGATATGGGGACCTTTCTCTGTGGAAATGGCCAAGAAACCTCCTTTGGATGTTCACCTGTGTTGGCGTCCTATTGTGTGAATTTCACTGTACTTCACCATATGTTGTTGTAAACTTGCAATGATGAATCACCTAAAAAGCCTCATACAAAGCATCATAAACGTAAAAAAAGAAAGATGCATATGAAGGGGTCAGACTGTCATCAACTTCTAAATTGATGGAATTATCACTGAGAATTACACTACATCGTAGACCCAATGTAGTTCTAGGTGTGTTTATGTGTGTGTAATTGTGCCATAGGTTGTTCTTGTGTCAGTCACAATTTATGAAGTAGCGAGTAAATAACTAGATGTGTAATGTAATAAATGTGTGCATGGAAACAATAGAATCTCTTCATATGGAGTGTAATGTAGATGAACTAGCCTTGTGTGCCTTGTGATGGGGCTAGATGGATGCAAATGTAGCTTTAGATGCCTTTAATGGATGCAACCTTAGGTGGTGATAATAAATGCCTAGTGCTTGGTCCCTCATTATGGTCACATAACTTTATATTTATATGGTTCTCTTGTTCTAATTTCATAATTAACCCTGAAAAGGCCAACCACCAAAAATATAGAAATGTCAAATGGTTAGAAAGTGCCCAAAAGAAGAGAGTAAAGTGCAAATAGGATCAAGGTACCCCAGAGGGGACCAGGGCGCCTAGGGGGGCCCAGTCCTGGCTAGGCACCCCAGTCAAAAATAGGAAAAACAAAGAATGACAATACATACTAGGAAAGTGAGGGTGAAATATTGAACTTAACGCCATAAAGCAAAGTAAATTGGCCAAATACATGGCTTAATTATTACTCTTTTCACTTAAGAACCATATGAATAGTAGTATGAGAGAGGGAATAAATAATGACTCAAAGTGAGTGATTTTTTGTCTACAGACACTATATGCTTGATCAAAGGACAACATAGCATCCTTAGACATACCTGTATCACATCAACTTAGATCACTATTCACTCTGTCACTCTGTAGATTCTCATCACTAGTTCTTGAATCCTGATGTATTTTTCATACAACCATGAATAACTTTGATCTTCAATTTGACTTGATGTATTGTCACAGTAGGATTAACACTAACTTAGCTACATTTTTTAATTTTTAAATCACATAATTGTATAGTTGATACACTGGTAATCTTTCACAAAGGCAGAGCACCCTGCAGAGATACATCAAACTCTTGACCTAGACCTGTAGCATATTATCTCATATCTTCCATGGATCACTATTATACTTGGAGCATGACATTTTGGTCTTCTTAGACCCTTTAAATCCTTACACATGACATGAACAAAGAAGTATCATATTTATGAACTCATGAAGCATGAGAATGGGTTTTTCAATACTCAAGATGTCTTAGTTAAGAGGATACATCATTGACTATTACTGGACATTTAAAAATTAAAGTCTTGACTGTAGTAGTGTCTTCATAATTTGAATAACCATATACCACTATTTAAACCTTATAGACCATCTTCAATAAGTAAAAAACATCTCACATTCAGTAAGTTAGACTAATACTACTTAACATTCCTGGGAGAGTCATTTCTTATCAAGAATATACAACAAAAGTGACATCCTTAAACTTATTTTAGAGACCTTGTATTGTACCTTTCTTTACACCTTCATGAGAGATGAGCCTTCACTAATTTTATGTCAACTTAAAACCTTATAATCCTATCAGATTTCACCCACTACAATATCACATTCTTACTTTAATACCTGTAGTAATTCATATTTTCTTTCTCATAGTCATTATGTGATTTTAACATACTATACAGTCACAACTAATCAACAATATTTCCTTTCATTTTTACTTTTCTTCATAGTTCATGTCTAAGAATAGCCTCACTGCTCCTCTCAATGTGTTTCATTGTGTCAGTCAACATGAATCCTTTATGTACAAACTCAACTAGTATGTACTAACTTTACACAACTGTAATCATTTTATATGTTAGAACTCAATGTCGTACATGAACAATTACATACCTTGATCAAGATATTTTTCACCCTTTTATACCTTGATCATTTTGAGGACCATCAACCTTTCTTTTAAACCTGTAGAACATCATACCTTGAACTAACTAGGGGTGACAAGATGCATTGTACTTGCAGTTATCCTTTTGCATTTAATGAGCCTCACTAACCTATCATAGACCTTAGCATGTGAATGTAAGGTATCTTAAAATACCACATGCTTAGGATACACAATTATTTAGATTACTTTATCAGGCCTTTGAAACTCATCTTATTACCATAAAAAAAATTTGACTCATGATACTATGAAGACTTACTCATGCAAATAACTCTTTGATACTTCTTTTGAATCAACACACAATAGACTCTTTCAAGTTCAAAATTTCATACTTTATACTTGTTACTCTTTTGACAGTAAAACTCCTGACACAAAAAATTTCATGACTATGACATCTTGGAGAACTTAACTAGGCCTCAAACATAGACTTATCTCCTTCAAAAAAATTGTTTGATACAAGACTTCATTGAGTCAACCACTTATCACAATAACACCTTGAAGGAATTTAACAATCCAAACTAGACAAAGATGTTATACACAGATTGAGACAGAGTGATATCAGACCCTATAATGAAACATCATAGACTCACTTGATGAAGTGACCACATTTCACACTCCAAGAGACCTCAAAAGAAACTTCTCTTTAGAAAAATATTCTTAACCCCCATATAGAGACCTCTAAGATAGATCATGTCAACTTTAAGATGGACACATTGGTTTAATATCATTATACTTTAATACTCTTGACCAACTGTGATACTTATTGGATTTGAAACTTTCAAAAGACTGTTTTAAGACATTTTACTCAGACTGAGACACATGTGAGGATAGATTTCTGACAGTGAGATACAAAAAATAGTACCATTGCAAACGCATGCACTCTTCTTAGAGGTACAATAATCATGAGATGATATCAAGGTATATAATATACTGAGCTACAAATCCCTTTGATGCACAACAACATACTTTTTGACAAACATATTGACTTAGATTTGGACTTATGATTATTACATACCTAGAAAACTTACACAAGCTCTAAGACACTCCTCTTCAATCTAAGAATGACATGTTAGACTTTTTACACCATTATTCCTACTCAAAAACCTTCGACAAAAAAATTCACACCACTTTGAAGCTTTCACATTGGATTTTTACACATTTGACTACATCTTCAACTTAGATCCTTTTTAAATAAATTTAGACCCTTAACACCATGTGACAAAGATGCTCAACAAGTTTAATATCTCAGGACTTCACTCATTAACTTCATAACTAAGTACCATCACAATTTAAAGAAGAATATAACAAAAAAAACATATTTTTGACCTACAGACTCATATACAAATAAAATGCCTTAAAGAGCACATTTAGACATATTTAGGTGAGATAACCATCTTGAATTATATAAAAATATCTCAAACACACTAAAAAAGGTAAAGAATAGACATCTCATACCTGGGAAATCCATGACACACTCACATTGAATTTTCATGAGGACGTCAGACTCAGACACAACAATGTTAAAGCAATTGACATCCTACAGACCTATAAGAACTTTGAAACTCATGAATGGATCATTTCCCATACCTTATTACCCTTGAAGTGTCTAATACACCTAAACTCCTTGGCTTCTCATGGATAGGAGAATGCATATCATTTAGTCACAAATGGTATTCTTCAACAAGAGAAAACATGCTTCCTTGACTTGACTTGTACCCGTCCTTGATGCCACAAGAACCTTCTTTGACAAACTTCAATGGATTAGGATGAATTTCAGACTGAGAATATGATCCCTTAGATTTAATATCTATCAAAACATCCTTAGAATCATTCATGAGAGTCCTCTTCTTAAAAAAAATCCACTTTGAACTTGTAATTTTCTTAAGTACCCTGAAGATCCTATTTGGTGAAAAAATCTTGTAATATGCCCTTGCTTATGAAAATTATGATGTACAACACCATCCTTGATCCTTCTTGGTTCAAAAAATCTTAGATTCCATCCACAATCCTTGACTTTATGGCCATACTCACAACATGAATGAAATTCACCTTTGAAGAACCTTATATCATTCCTAGGAGACCTCTTGCAATATTTAGCTCTATGACAAAAATCATGACAAACAAATCAATATCCATTGAAGTATGAACCATACCTCAGACAATTAGGTTGTCTAATGGATTTATGCCTTATCAAATCAGTCTTCTTAGTCACCATCACATCTGATTTGGAACTTGGACCAACTTCATCATCACTCTTCACATGCTTTCCTTCAAACCCTAGGCCTATTTTGTCATATGTGTCTCTTTGAAATTCTAAAACCTCATCAAGAGCTTTGGATATTTTCTCGAGCCTCTCATATATCATTATCCTTCTAGATGAAATCTCAAAATTTTGTTCTAGGGCTTTCAATTTTTCCTCATAACTGAAACAAGTGTCTTCTTTCTCCTTTAAGGCTTTTGACATACTTTCAATTTGAGATTTCAAACCCTTGATGGTTTGATCATGATTTATCTCCATATCCTTGAACTGATATTAGTAGGTATTTATCACTGACTGGGCTACTTCATTCCTCTTCTTCAATATAGCCTCAATATCTAAAGACGTACCCATTACATGTGCTTCAAAGGATCCCCTTCAAGTTACAAAATTTGCTTCACAAGGACTTGCTCTGATACCAATTGTTGGAAGGAAAATGGACTGAGAGGGGGGTGAATAAATCCTACAAAACCATTATTTCATTTACCATTCATCATTGATTATCATGTATACATTCATTCAATCAACCATGAACCATATGTGTGAATACTTAAACATAGAAACAACAATTCACAATTCATAAAAGCAAGAGCAAGGGAGTACAAAAGAACACCAAATATAAGTGAGAAACCCTCATGGGGAATAAATCCTACCAAAATATAAACATTATATTTCCATACTTCAAATTTAGTGAGGCACCAACCCCACAAGGATAACCAACCCCTAGTTTAGTAGAGCACCAACCCTACAGAGAGGACCAACCCCTAATTTAGTGAAGCACCCACTCCACAAGGAGGCTATAACCACCTAGGATGACTAAGCACCAACTATCCATATGATGATGTTTGTTCTCTGATTTTTTTTGCAGCCACAACTGATGGAGGTATATAATTCAACTAACAAACCTTTTTTTAAACCCTAGGTCTTAAAACTTGCTCGATCTTCTTCTTTCTCAACTTGTCTCACCTCTAAGATCTTGCAAACATGATGTCAAACCTTCCTTAACATAAAGAACATATGATTCGCCTTAAAATCATACCTTCATACCTGGAAAAAACTCTCCTCTAGGTCACAATTTTTCCTCTCAAGAAACTAGTTCAAAAATGAACCCAAAACCTTACTTTTATAAGCTTATCTTCTCAAAAACTCACCATAGATAGGTCCTATGCATTTTTCACGATCAATTAATCATATTAAAATCCCAATAATTTAATGAAAATGGTCACATATGACCCATATAGGTCAGCCATGCTGAAAAGCACTCATCATGCACCAAAAATACTTAAAACCCCATCACTAGGATGAGAAAATTCCTCTAACACAAAAATAATTTTATTCAAGCTCTAAAAAACACCAAACATGTGTAATATGACATAATATTTGTGGTCATAATTTTACTTTAACCAATCAAATTATTTCATTTAATGGGCCCATTGGCTCATTTCCTTCACAAAACAATTGTTTCCAACACCTTGTCTTTATCTTTAGGCCTAAAGGCCCCTCACAATGACATCAACTATGGCATGTGACCACTCTATGGAATCATTAAAAATCCTTAGGTTCAAACCACAACTATGTTTCTCTTCACCAAAAAAAGCTGCCCAAAAACTAGTTTTTCAAACTCAGATAGATTGTACCCTTGTTGATACTTTCAAGACCTTTAAATTCCTTAAATATATGTAAAATTAACCTCTCTTCAATTTCTAGGTTATATCAAGCATTAAATCAACCATGTCATGCCTCAAACAACTTAATCTTTCAGCAAGAACAAACATGTCCTGAAATCCAACATACAAACATCTTTAAAATTTTACATAAAATATCCATAAAAACACCTCATCACAAGCTAAGAAATACATCACTAAAAATATTTTGAATCAACTATCTAGAACATATTATAACTCCTTCCAAATCCAAGTAGAAGGCCTTCAACTAAGCCAATCTATGCAAATTACTTTTTAATCCTTCTTATACTCAAGAACTGATAATGAGCTCAACATACTCCATCACTTAAAAAACACTTACACACTCAACCAAAACATGGATCACACTTAAAAATATTTTCTAAGAACTCATAAACCTTCACCAAGCATGAACAACTCAAAATCATCACCTTACCTCATCAAGCTACTTAACACGTTGCGAGAACAAACATCCTTCAATCTTGAATCTCAAAGAACATATCATAAATTTTGCATACCTTCTAAAATAATAAATTTTTATATACCATTAGAAATATATCTTAACCATATTCAAACCACAACCTGAATGGAGTCCTAACTCCCCTTGTAGCTCCTAATTATTCCACTTTTACTGAAAGTTGATCCAAACTACCCCAAAAACCAGTCCTCATAGATAGGGCACACTTTGCACTTTTTCAACATCACCATGACCTAAAACCTTCATGAAAATATATATAAACTCCATGTATAAAATAAATTCCATTTTAGTCATTACCATCTTTGGACAAATTCTCTTAAAACTGGAACTCTTCAGAAATAATAAAATTCAAGTGGGGCCCACGTATCACCACATGCTCTAATATACCTTTCTGGAAAATGAGAAGAGTTAAATAAAACATCCAATCATCAATTTTGCAATGGAAATTAAAAAATGATATGTATACTCACTTTTATGCAAGCTTCTCCTAGCTAGGGTTTAGGTAGGGTTTCAAACCACTTTACCTTCTTATCAATCGTTCATAAAAATGTGACAATAAAACCACCTAATTATTTTTGTGAAATATTCATAACTTACCTAATAATATATTCCAAATATATCATGTCCCCATGTAAAGAATAAAATTTGCAACGAGCATTAGAAGGTCTATATTTTCTTTAAAATCACACTAAAACTTACCCATTTTTTCCAAAACTTGCATAACTTACAATTCCCATGTCAGAATGACCTAAAAATTGTCGTGAGGCATCATGAAAACATATTATAACTTCTAAAACTCACCATTTGATCTATATATGTCTGAAACTCTCCAGCCACAATGACTTACCTATGCCAAACTGTATATTGCTCACCTACTTGATTCTCAAGGACCCTGAAACACCTCCAAACCATTGAATACTGACTTGAAACTCACCATACACCTCAGGTACATTTCCAAAATGTTGATAAAATTCTCCACCATGATTGATTAGATCCAAATCTCACATCTCTACCTCAATCTACATGCTCCAGCGCTAGAAATAAGCTTAGAATGACCTGACTCAACACTAACAACCCATGAACTGACCATGATGACCTCATGTAGACTCATGTACACCTATAAAACACATTATGGACCATTAATTACCTCATGAAAATAACTAATCACCTCAAGAGAGCTCAAACCATGACTAGACCTACTCAACTATGCACCAGGATAACACTGAACTCACCAAACAAGGACACTACCAATCAAACTTTATGCTTGACATCATACTAATACCACATGGAGACACACATGAAACCATGACACCATTTTCCATAAATTGATTTGACATTAATGACAACACTCAAGAACTCACATGCCAACAATCACCCCCTTTTTCATCGATGGAAAAAAAATTAGTACTTCTCCCCCATTTTATATTAATGAAAAACCTCATACCTATAGCACACACTATTCATATTCCTTGGCATATAAAAACCCCCTCTTTGTTGAAAACATCAACCAAAATCATCATACAAGATCACAAACCTATTTTCCTTCACTAATATTTGTTTTGACTTCATAAGAGCATTGTAGCTCCCCTTGGGTAGAGGCATTCATAGCACAAAAACATGCCAAAAAACTATCTTTTGATTGAAAACATCATGCTTGAATAATTTTATACCTATCTCAGCTGAAAACACTCTCATAAAGGCTTGGTTTTTGCCATATATGAACTGTTAACAACTTTTAAACCTAAATCCCTGAAATTCTTCTTCAGACCAAATTATCCCAACTTCACCTTGTTTCAAGCACATATAAAACACATGGAACAACACCTTATATCTCCTCCTAGAAATATGTAATAATACTTTAACTACCTATGCAAAATCAAGAGTTCATACCTTGATTTTATGTCATGGAGATGGATCAAGAATAATACCACATTCCTAAAGCAACATGTCAATATTATTTTCCTTCTTTGCATGCTATTATAGCTTACTTGATCAAATTACTTGTTCTCCCTATCAATGTACCTACAAACACCAATGAATTTTTCTAACCAGCCTCCATGACACTTTATGCATCTATTTGATGATCAAAACTAGCTTCCCTTGCTTCAAGAAGACTTCATAGACTTATAGCTCGTCATTATATTGCAAAACATGTTACTGTACCTTTTCATGATGGATTTTTTCAACCATAAAAGTCCTGCAACATTCCTGAATTCACATTTCAAGATTAATGGGAAGTTTATCTCCTCATCAACTCATTTAATCATATCCAACACTTTGAATGACAATATTCTTCTTACTACACAGCTACTTTCTGAACAACAAACTTAGAGGCATACCTTATTTTATGATGTTCTTGCACAATTTCTACAGACTTTTTAACTTTTTATACTTGACCTATTTTCTGATTCTTTATAGTTTCTTGGATCAGATAATTCATTTTCCTTACTCCCTCTCAAAGTCTTAGCCTCTTAGTGACTATCAACGGAAAGAATCACTCCCAAAAATTTTTTAGGAGTTCAAATGTTACTTTTGGAAGTATATTTATCAAGATGTCATCTATTTCCTCCTTGGTGGACACATGTTCTAATTTGATCCTTTACTCACTCACCTGATCTCTCAAGAAATGATATTTTATTAGAATTTACCTGGTTTTGTAGTGCAACATGATATTATTAGATATACTAATAGAACTTGAACTATCAAAGTAGATAGGAGTAGGCCCATCACACTTCTCCTTATAGTCTTTTAGAGTTTTTCACATCTATAAGTACTTGTGCACAACATAGTGTTGTTGCAACATAATCAGCTTCACATGTGGAAAGATATACTAAAGATTGCTTTTTACTCATCTAAGAAACAAGACACTTACCAATAAAAAATTATCCTCCACTAATGCTCCTTCTGTCATCATTGGGTGCCTATCCAATCAGCATCAGTAAAGGCCTTTAACTATGGCCCATACTCTGTAGTCCCCGTGAGATATATAAATATCATTTTAACTGCTTATAATTATATCTCATTTGAATCCTCATTAAACCTTCCAACAAGACCTACAGCCTACAAGATCTCAGGTATAGAAACAATAGCATACAATAGAATTCCAATCATTGATTTGTACTCAGTTTGATTTACTTTGGGTGAGTTGTCTTCCTTTCTCAATTTGCACCCTATGATCATAAGATTCATAACAGGCTTGCAATATTCTATTTGGAACTTTTTTAACATTTTCTTTATGTATTTTTCTTGTGATATGAATACACTCTTGTTAGACCAATTGACTTAGAGTCCTAAAAAGAAGGAAAATTCCCGAAGCATGGACATTTCAAATTCTCTTTTCATAACATCTACAAAATTATGATTCATATGCTCATTGTCTCATATAAGTATGATATACTACAATCAATAGATGTCCTCCTTCATTATCTAATGTATAAGTTACTATCAACAACTCCTCTTTTTGAAACCTTGTTTGATTAAGTACTTGTCTAGTCTTCTATACTAGGCTCTAGGGGCTTTCCTTAATCCATAAAGTGTTTTATTTAATTTGCATACATAATCCTTCTCATATTTTAATGAGAATCCATCAGGTTTCTAAATGTACACTTATTCTTCTATATTTCTATTCAAAAAGGTATATTTGACATCCATTTGATATACTTTAAAACCTTTATATCCTACATATGCTAGAAACAATTTGATGGCTTCCATTCTAGCTACTAGTGTAAATGTCTCATCAAAATCAACTCCCTCAACCTATGCATACCCTTTACATACCAATTTATTTATTTATTTTAACTTCTCCATCCTCATTAAGTTTATTCCTAAACACCCATTTAGTTTCAATATGTTAATGTGAGTTATCCTATGTGTCCTCCTCTCATGTTGGAGGGTCATCTCACATGGGTTAGGTTTAGGGTTAGGTTTAGGTTTTCATGTGTGTCATGCACTAGGGTTACTCAGTACCCTATATGTACCCCTTTTCTATTCATTTATGAGTATGTCAAGACACTCCACTGTCTTTCCTATAGCAAGCTTTGTTTCTGTTGAGCAAGTTCTTCCATTACTGATCATTTTTTCCTTGCTATCGCTAGAGCTATTACGATTCCGTTGGAGTGCAACTACTTCATGGTGCCTTGTTTCCAATTCGATTCTCGCAAACTCTTTTCACGGTATCAAAGCTGAGATCCGGTAAACATGCACTTGATTTGTTTTTTGTTGCGATTACTCTTACTTGGTTTTGTTATTTTACTCTATGCAAGCTGAAAAGAGTTTGCGAGAATCAAATCAGAAATGAGGAACCATGAAGTAGTTTCACTCCAACGGAACTGTAATAGGTCCAGCGATAGCAAGGAAAAAATGATCAGTAATAGAAGAAAATTCTCAACAAAAACAAAGCTTGCATAGAGGAAAGATAGCGGAGTGTCTTGGCATACTCATAAATGAATAGAAAAGGGGTACATATAGGGTGTTGAGTAACCCTAGTGCATGACACACATGAAACCCTAAACCTAACCCATGTGAGATGACCCTCCAACATGAGAGGAGGACACATAGGATAACTCACACTAACACCCGCCCTTCGTTGAAGCTGGGGTAGTGGCTATGATGATTCAGACGGAAGAGGAAGAAACTCCTAAACAACTAAGAAAGATGTGTCAATGGGGCCTGGCAACTAAAGGCCTGATAAGGTGCCCATATACAAACACAATCTTCCTAGAAGAAGAAGAAGAAAAGGACTACATAGCCTGAAGAAGATGGGCAGCTATAGAAGACCTCATCCCAAGAAGAGACCGTAAGTGAAGAAACTTCATCTTAGTGAAGGGCTTAGTGAATAAATCTATAATATGATCAGTTTTCTGAATGTACTAAATGTCGATGATACCATCATGAATAAGCTCCCGTATGAAGTGCATATGGATCTCAATGTGCTTCATCTACTGATGTTGAACTAGATTTTTATAAATAGAGATTGTGCTCGTGTTATCATAGTAGATAATGGTAGGCCACTGAAATTAGATGCCAAACTTTGTCAGAATACCCTGTAGCCAAATAGCTTCTATGGCAGCATTGACTGCTCCTCTGTATTCTACCTCTATAGATGATATCGCAATTGCATTCTGCTTCTTGCTAGACCAACTAATAGGACCCGAACCAAGAGAGAAACTATAGCCAGAAGTAGATTTTTGATGATCTAAGTCACCGGCCCAATCAGAATTTGTGAATCCAATCAAGTCAATATCAACCCCTCCATGATAGTGAATGCCATCAGCATAAGTGCCACAAACATAATGAAGGATCCATTTAGCTGTTTTCCAATGCATCTCATGTGGCTCCTGCATGAATCTGGACACGATCCCAACAGCATATGATAAATCTAGTTGAGTGTGAGTCAAGTAAATCAAGCTCCCCACCAACTTTCGGTAAAGAGTACCATCAACCAAGGGAGTAGAGCAATCTAAAACCAACTTAACCCCGGAAAGAAAGGAGTAGGAGAATACTTGCAATCAGACATCTGAAACTGAGCTAGCAAATCAAGAGCATACTTAGGTTGCGAAATCAAGATTCCCGAGTCAGATTGTGAAATCTGGATCCCCAGGAAGTAATGAAGCAAACCTAAGTCAGTCATGGAAAACTTGTTGGCTAAGGCGATCTTCACATAATCAATAATAGAGGAAGAGCTACCTGTGATCAACAAGTCATCAACATATAGAACAAGAATGAGTATGGAGTCATCTTGCCATAGAATATAAACATTTGGATCATAATGACACCTAGTAAACCCTGATGTAAGAAAGAAGGAGTCCATCTTGGCATATCAAGCCCGAGGGGCTTGTTTAAGGCCATAAAGAGACTTCTTTAACTTACAAATGAGGGAGGAATCTTGGACATAACCCAGAGGTTGTTCCATATAGATATCTTCCTCTAGGTCACCATGAAGGAAGGCACTCTTAACATCCATTTGATGGACTTTCCATCTGTTCACTGTGGCAATGGCTAGGGCCAGTCGAATAGAAGTCATCTTAGCAACCAGAGCAAAGGTTTCTATATAATCAACCCCATCTATCTAGGAGAAACACTTAGCTACTAATTGCGCTTTAAAATTTGCAACGTCTCCATCTACTCCATACTTTGTTCAAAACACCCACTTACATCGAATGATTTTTCTTCCTTTCGGAAGAGTGGTGAGATCCCAAGTATCGTTCTTCATGAGAGAGGAATACTCCTCATCCATGGCAAAATCCCACTCAGGAATACCAGAAGCCTCCCAGAAAGACTATGGATTGGAAGAAGAGGTGAAGAAAGAGTGGGGTCCAACAAAGTCTAAGTGAGTACGTCTCATATCCGAAGTATCTCTAACTAAATTTCTAGCACTTTACAAATTTTTCTTGTCCCAAAGGGGACCAGAAGGATCAGGCTCAAAGTCAAAATATTCTTCACTTGAGTGAGAAGGGACATATTCCTCATCATCACTACTATCAGAATCAGAAGACTCAAATTTTTGATGGTCGGGAGGATCCAGAAGAGGAGCACGCTCAATAGTATCATCATCTGATGAGTCGGAATCTGAATCAACAAGTTGAAGAACCTCAATAGGTAGAGAAGTAGAAGTCGAACAAGACTCGTCAAACTTAATACTTCTCTCAATATACATCTCATGAGAAGTAGGATTCATCAATCGATATCCCTTCACACCATCAGGATACCCTACAAAGATACAAGGTTTGGATTGTGGTTCCAAAGCCTTGCATTTCTTCTTGGGAATCTGATCCATAGGCTTGGATCTGAAGACTCAAAAGTGCTCAACATCAGGCTTGCATCCAAACCAGGCTTCAAAGGGTGGCATCCCTCTTACTACCTTATGTGGAACATGGTTCTGAATGTAATTTACACAATTCACTGCTTCGGCCCAATACTGTGGAGGAAGAGACTTCGAGTGAATCATACAAGTGGCCATCTCCTTCAAAGTACGGTTCTTTCTTTCTATGACTCCATTCTCCGAAGGGTTATAAGCAACTATATGCTGCAGAAAGATCCCTTCAGAAGTATAGAAATCCATGAACCTATTGTTTACATATTCACCTCCATTGTCAATTTGAAGAACCTTGATAGACCGTTCCACCTGTTTCTTAGCAAGAGCCTTAAAGTCTTGAAAATTTTCAAATATTTCAGACTTAAGCTTAAGAAAATATACTCAAGTATATCATGAATAGTCATCAATGAAGGTTAGCACATAAAGAGATATAGTAAATGAAGGAGAAGGAAATGGACTAGAAACATCTCTGTGAACAAGATCCAAAGGATGAGTGGCTCTCCAGGATTTTCCTTTGTCAAAGTTCTTTTCAGGATGTTTTCCAAGGGTACAACCCTCATAAATACCCTTAGAAACCTTGACGTGAGGCAACCCGTTGACCATTTCATTTTGGATCAATTGTTCAAGGTAGCGATAATTTAGATGTCTAAAATGCTCATGCCATAGCTTACTAACCTCATTTTCATGAGTGAGCAAGGTAGTGGGGGTAGAATCAGAAGTAAAGTGGGAAAAGGTATATAACCATGAACGATGATCAGCCTTTCCCTCAGCCACTGTAGTGTCATTGTTAAGCTCATGAATAATCACCGAGTTAGGACCCAATTCCACTCGCATTCCTTCATCAAGGTGAGTAATTTGGTAAACCGATAAGAGATTGGTAGAGAAATTAGGAACACTCAACACTTGGTTAAATGTTCCCCCATCCATCTCTACCAATCCACTACTGAAAACTGACATTGTCGTGTCATTACCCATCATGATTTGGGACATACCAAAAGGTTCGAGCTTTTGGTGTGACGGAAATTCATGCAGCTCTGATACCATGAAAAGAGTTTGTGAGAATCGAATCGGAAACGAGGCACCACGAAGTAGTTGTACTCTAACGGAATCGTGATAGCTCCAGCGTAATTGCAAGAAAAAATTGATCAATAATGGAAGAACTTGCTCAACAGAAACAAAGCTTACACATAGAGGAAAGACAGCGGAGTGTCTTGGCATGCTCATAAATGAATAGTAAAATGGTACATATAGGGTGCTGAGTAACCCTAGTGCAGGACTCAATAGTAAACCCTAAACCTAACCCTAAACCTAACCCATGTGAGATGACCCTCCAAAATGAGAGGACACGAAGGATAACTCACATTAATAGTTCTCTCACTTAGTAATCATATGAATAGGTGATTAGGGCCTATAAATGTACCCAACTACGTAATTTAGTGTCGAAAGGAGAATTTTCCATCAATAAGCTTCTAAACTAGACTGTACGTAAAAGCATCTGGAATTGAATAATCGAGAAAAAGAATGAGATCCACAACATCCCATGGGGACAAGATTAACCTACATCTTATAGGTGAAGAGTGTGAAGATATGATAATGAAATGATAGAAATATCTACCAATGGATGAAACAATTAGTTTTTTTGTACAAGCAGTCTCCCCCAATGTGGAGAGTACCCGCGAATAAGAATTTTTTTCTTCTTCATTTTTGATTTTCAAATAACACTATGACTAGGGGTTTGATATGCCAGATATTTTTCTCTTTTTTCTCTTTTTACCTTTTTTTATTTTTCATCAATTAGATTTTACAATGGACTCTTCATTGTGGAAGAGGTACATGTTTTTGAATTTTGATTGGTATTGATATATGATATTTGGGTGCACGAGGTCAATGATTATGTGATTTTATTAGTCATGACTTATGAGGCTTGAGTAGATGAGGTCCAATTCAATGGTTATGTGATTTGATTGGTCTTAACTTATGAGACTTGGGTGGATGAGGTTCAAGTCAACATTATGGATGGAAAGGTTTTCGATGAGTAGGTTTGTATCAAATAGATCATCGAAGAGGCCATGTGTGGATAACTCCAAAACCTTTGTCAATGGTATCCATTTTGTTGAACCCTGGTCATTTTTTTTTTCATTGATGTCAACTGACATTGATGGCAAAGGTATGAATGTTAAAGTGAAGCTCATTCAGAGGCATGAAGGTTGATTGGTAGTGTCTTATCAGCGGTATATTAAGCATTCAAGATGGTTTCAATGTTCTACAGGCTTGGTAAATGAGGTATGATTCCATTGGAGGTATGGACATGGTTGGTAAACTTGGTATTGGTTTTCTATAGGTCATACATGGTGTTTCTAACATGTGCAAGATATTTTTGAATGAGTAACATGTTACATGATAAGAGTCATAATTGTAACTATCTCATTTAGGCCTAGTTCTAGAGCCTAATGAGGTGTGAAAGCTTGATACACATCATGACAAGACCATGTAAGCATGGAATGAGCCTAATAACTTTGTCTAGGGAATGTATAAGCAAAAAACAAGGGTTATTTCAGCTCCTGGAGGTAAAATAAAAAAGTTCACCAAAACCACCTTTGAGGACTGACAATGAATGCTGAGGTAAGTGAGATAGGTTTGATTTGTAAAGACAATTATGGCTAACCAACCTATGAAGTGTGTAGAGGGTTGTATTGTAGTGCTTCATGCCAAATTTTATTAAATTTCAAATAATTTTGTGGAGGTTATGCAATTTTTTTAAAAACTAATCTCTTAAGGAATGTAAATTGAGCACCCTAGCTTCTTCGCACCCAAAAAAAAATTCAAGCCTTCTTCAAATAAATCATAGAAATAATTTTTGAAGATAACTCCAAGCCTAAATTTTTGCAAAATTTTTGATGGAAATTGATTGAGAAATAAATAAGTTATGATCATTTTTCAGACAAGGATTTTCTCCTTCTAGACCTTCTTGAAGCAGTAGACAAAAAAAGAATTGTTTTGACTCCAAATGACTTGTACAAGTTGGAAAAATCCTCAGAAGTGTAAAATAATCTCTCCAAGATAAATTTTTTATAGTTTTGATTTCCAAGTATGCCAATTTCAATGCAATCTCTCTCAGTGTGTGCAAGTTAAGTGTCTACAGGTATGAGGTAAGAAAAGACAATCTTGAAGTTATGAATTGGATCAAATGTCGTGTTGGTATCCAAATTTGTTATCCTTTTCAATCTGAGAAGCACAATAGATATTTCATGGAGCTTAAGGATAGATCAGACCATGTTGTATGTCATTGGTAGCCAGGGATATGGTCTAGCTGGCACTCAGGTTTGTGGAGAAATGGATAGCACTCCAATAGGACTTGCTTGTCCTAGTTGTTTTAGGTTGTGCCTTGCAACCAAGGTAAGAGGACCTATTTTCTAACCTTGTAATGGTGAAGGAGGTGAAGATGTCCTTCTCTTTGCTTGGAATTCTATGATGGAGACCTTGATGAAAACATGATCAACACCCTAGATCTAAACTCTCACGAGTTGTCACTTCTGAAAACATGGGTATGTTCTCAAAACAAGGCAAAGGTTACTAGAGACATTGGAAATCCTGATCTATTATGCATACTTTTGCAAATGGATTTTGATATTTTTTAGGTATACAAATGCAAATCAGGGATAGTACATGATAGGATCTTTGTTGTTAGAATATTTTTTGGTGGGGGATTGACAAGATAAACTGGGATAGATCAGATCTTTGGCAACCACTACAATACTTGAACAACAATCAGATGAAATGCCTAAAATAATCAGGATGTTCTTTCAACTAGAAGAGGCACAAATGGAAGCCTTGGTTGCACCCTTCACATAATATTTAAGAATTCACCACAAAAGATTGAAGTAAAGAACTCAATTAAACACAAAAATCCATGATCAAACCACGCCTAAGGTACCCCCAAAGGCTTACAAGAAATATCTGCAGTCAAGGAAGGTAAAGTGATTTTAAATTTGTTTATCTCTTTATCAGATGAAGGATCTTCTGAACATGAGATTGCAAATTCCACTAAACTATCAACAAGAAATGGATATTTTGTGTGATTTCTAAAGACTTTTAGTGCAAGATTGCAACAAGAACAATGAAAACTATTTGCAAGCATTTAAAAATGATAACAGATGTCATATTGCCCAAAGAAAACATAGATTTAATTCAAAACTTGTTAGATTCAACAGCAGGGGGAGAGTTACATGAACAATCTCAAAGTTGTGTGATGGCTATACACTTGTAACCAACTCACATACATGAATTTCCAACACATGAGACATTAACCTGGTTCTTTGATGGATTTTATAGAAAATGAGCTTTCTCTCAGAATTTACTCATGATTTTCAACTTCCTCCCTTTTCAAATTTCTCCAAAATGCACTATATACCTCATGCCACATTGGAGCCTTCTTTCCCAATCAAATAATATGCCATGGGATCAATTCTGTTACAACAACTCTTCATGATTTAATGAGAATGCCATTAAACAAAAAAAACACTCGCATGTTGCCCAGGTGTGCCAAAAAGATTAAAATCATTACAAATATCTAGATCATTATCCATCCTGGAGGCATGTTTTTCATCATTAAGGCATACAAACACCTCTTACTCATCATTTTCACCTTTTTACCCTTTTAAACTACCTCTACAACTTTTGATTTTGTCATTTCACGTGCTTGCTCGGGCTCGGAAAAAAATTTACTTCAAAAACATCACAAGTCAAAGAATTAAGCCATAAAAGTGATGCTAATGATCCTGGAAGGCCAAGAGGACACAAAATCACTATAAACTTGATGAAATTTGATGCAAAAACGTGATTTCCAAACTTCTTGGAGCTCCCATGGCGGCCAAAAACAAATGGATGCACAGTAACCGTTGATCTTACATCAAGCTTTAATATCAGCCCTCCACGTGGAAGATGCAATCCAAAAATACGCTCAATATTACCTTTTTAAACTTTGGATAAGGCAGGACATGTGTCAAAAAAATGATTGGATCGGGCCCATGCCTTTAAAAAAATGCATTTGTGACCTTTTGAAAATTTGGAAAAAATTTCCACCTTTCCCTGCCTACCTCTTGGGCCCGCCACGTGTCCAAAAACAATTGGGATCATTTTTTACTTTTCCACTTTTTTGGAAAAATGGAAAATTTTGACTTTTTTCTTTGCCCCTCCACCCTTGAAATTTAGAGTTGACATGTGGCATATGGTGGGCCCCATTAGGATCGTGCTTCAATTCTGCGCATTCTGACCTTTTTTGGAAATTGGGAAAATTTTCACTTTTTGCCCCACGGGCCAGAGCTTAAAATTTTGATTTTGAACATTTTTTGGCAAAAGGGAAAAAATTCCTTCCTGCCTCCGTTGGCCCATCGACCCACCTTGCCCTCTGCCACGCGTCCATCTCTCATTTGCTGAGGACCCATCGGCTTAATCTTCATTTTACTTCCTTTAAGTCAAGGGAAAAAATTTCACATTGTCTCCGCAGGCCCAAGCCTCCAAAAACTATCCTCGACACGTGTCCTCTCCTAATTTGTTGCAGAGTTTCGGGCCAAAAATTTACGTTAACCCTTTTGCAAAAAAGGGGAAGATTTCCCATTTCGCTCTGCGGACCCACCGACCCAATCTGTGCCACTATGCTGCCACATGTCCTCCTCTGATTGGAGCGGGGGAAAATTAATTTTGAAACCTTATAAAATTAGAGCCAACAAAATCTAAGTCCCCCCCGCGGCCCGCACTTCCATTTTGAAACTTCTAGGACACGTGCCCTCTTGCGATTGGTTGTGGGGCTTCGGACCAAATTTTGACTTTAAAACCTTTGCCAAGACTAAGGTCGAAAAAACCTTAAGTGAATCTAACCATCCACCATCCTGCTTGCCAATCAGAACATGCCACGTAGGCAAATTTGGAAAAAATGGGGCCTCGGGCCCAAAAATGCCCCCATTGCCTTGAAAAGGTGAAAAATGAAAAGTTAGAGTGCCTCCCCCGCCTTTCCTCAGCCAATGCAAACCCGCCACATTGCCAATACCTTTTGAGGATGAATTTTATGGGCAAATGACACCCGTAATGACCATCAACAATGTAAAAAAATTCAGGGATGCCCTAGAATTCAATTTTTTTCACCAAGGATGGTCAGATTTATCGATTTTAAAACAAATGAAGCATGATTTTACAACATTTTCGTCCTCGGGATGGGATTTTCAATTACAAACAAGTATGAATTGATCAAATTCGATTTTTTTCATGATCTATCAAAGGGAAAAATGACATAGCCCGTGGAATTTGGAAAAAAATAGGGCACAAAAGGGGCAAAATTGGAATATTCCTTTCAAAATTAGGGAAAAACAACAAGTTTGTGAGCATTTTTGAAGCATTTCAACAAGGGGGGAGAAATTATAGGTCACCAATTCAAAGGGTAAAATGCTTTTGAGAAAATATGGACATGAAAAAATAGGGGCACACTATGCCAACTTAGAAATGGCACCAACATGTTGAACTTGAAAAATAAGTTGTTCCTCTCTACTAGTATTTGGTGAACTATCAAGAAAAAATTGTTTCATTCAAGAAGTATGAAGCAAATTTCTTCATTAATTATTAATGGTCTCACAAGCTAACTCATGAAGTGTACCCTTTGAGTTGCAAAATGTGTTTTTCACTTCTAAGCTCATGATTTTTAGAGCATTGTAGTTTGTACAATGGTATACACATTACAAGACATGCCTTAAAGTTGATGGAACTATGTAGAAGGATGAGTTGAATATTTTAAAACTCATTTGGTCATGACGTGGACCGATTCTACAGTGCAAAACATGGTTTAACAAGAAATTTTAAACCTTTGGTGTTTAGATGTTCTTGAGCACTGAAGTAAGGTACATAACACCTCATAATTCATCTCAAAATTTTCATAATATGTTTCTAGATTCAAAAGGAACTTCATGTTGACATAAAGAGCTATGTGTTTGAGTGAAAGATACTATTCATTGTTCATTTTCTTGATGACTGGGATTGGTTTTCAACACTTCACAATGATTTTGAGCAATAGACAAGATCCTAAGGATGGGAGAGTCTCACTAGAGCTAAAAAATTTCAAATTCATCAACACATGATTGAGAAATTTGGTTTTGTGCCTTCTCAGGCTTGGTCTTGCAATTAAACCCTCATTCTAGGGTTTGGACAAGAAAATCACGAGTATCTCAAAAATGAATCAAGGAAATCTCTCAAAATCTTGAACATATCTTTGTCTAAAGGTCGCCTAATAAATTCTTCAATTATTTGTGCAAACCATGCTATATCCTCTTTGTTATTCATGACAATTTTTATTAAATAAGGTCTTATCACATTTATAGTATTGAAAATGAAACTAACTTTTATTCAAATTTGAATATCTGAATCTTCATGCAAAGCCTCACAATTCCATAGGATGACCCAAACAAAATGTGATTGAATTTGAATGATCTTAAAAAGAGTTAATAGCAAAAAATAGTAAATTCCTTGATTTCATAGTGAAGGAGTTAGACAAAAAATGGTGAATTCTGAAGGCTTAATAGCCAAGGAGTAAAGGTTTTGAAAATAATAAAGGTATTGTAGAATAGTTGTAATGTGCACCTAAATTGTTTCTCCCCTTTTAATGTTAGAAAATTGCGTATGACAGTCATAATTATGTTGCATTTGGTTACTTCAGTTACTCCTGTGATGACAAAGAAATGTCAAAGGTCTAATTTTTTTGCATGAAAAATTGATGAGCAGTTTGAAATGTTGAACTTCCCCTCAATCTTTCTCGAATCCATCAATGGAAAATATGTGAAAAGTCTAAAATATGAAGAGGAAGAGACAAGTATTGGATCCATGTTGTCTTAAAAAGACTTATGCTTTCAAAATGAACAGGAATGTGTGAAATATGTAAGAAGATGCTATTTTGATATATGAATATACTATAAAGAAGTTAGTGAATGATGAAGCTAACACTGAGCTAAATGAAATCATGAGTTTATTTCAGAAAATTTATTCTTGAAGGTATGATTCTTGTGTGTAATCTCAAAGGTTGTAGAGGTATATCATCCTAAGTAGAAGAATAAACAATGAAGCTTGGGTGAGTTGTGTGGGTTACATGTAAAACCAAAAGAATATTTTGGACGAAAAAGTGATTCTTGTATGAAAATTATGAACTATAGATGAACATAGAAATACTAGCTTTAAAATATCATTATGATGGAGACATGAGAAATGTTAAAGTGGTATAGTTTTAGTTGAATTATGAGCATAAAATAGAAGGTGAGATATCATCTTGAGATAATAATGTGATGAAGTTGAAATAGGTTGAAAATGATAGCATGATAAGTTACATGAATAGAAAATCCTTGAATTTTAGATACTGGATACATGTTGAAGACATATTAGACATAGAAGTACATGAATACATAATAAAATCATACTACAGCAACAAGTACAGTAACAACATATGTATTTAGAAGGTAAAGCTTTGAAAGTGAGAGAAAATCATATGTGAATGTGCATGAAGTAAGACTGATAAATTAGATCCTTGGATTTGAACTAGTGATTAGAAAAGATAGAAATCAGAATCAGAATTGAGAAGATTGCAAGCAAATCTAGTAGTCACTATCATTTGTAGAAGACAACAAAGTTAGTGTGATCAATTTTTTGACAAATTCTAAGTTGTATCTTAGTACGTGGGGAGTTGTAGCTTCCCTATGAGTTGAAGCTCACTAAAGTTCAGTTGTTGCTAAACCAAACTTGAGAGTTGAAGCTTCCAGACAGGTTGAAGCTTGTCAAATACTGAGTGACAACTTGGTCAAACTTTTGGAGTTGTATCTCTAGGTTGAGTTGAAGCTCAACCATGAAATAAATGTAACTGATATAGGACACTTTTTTCCCAAGTCTAGTTCTTGATTTTAGTGGATTTTCTCCCATTTTTGGTTTCCCACATTAAAATATTGTGTTGTTGTGTACTGTCTCTTGTTATTTTCTTGTGTATGGTTTTATGTGCTCTTCTTAGCAAGTTTGAGAAAATGAAAATATCTGTAAAATTTTAATTAAACATTGATTCACCCCCTATCAATGTCCAAGTTTCCAACACATCATATATGGAGTTGAATATGTTGATGGAGTTGAAGTTATAGATGGTTGGGATTTGAAAATAATATCAACATCAATGTTATCCTCATTCGTGAATGGAATGGCGCAGGTATATGGGCTTTCAAGGAATCTTAATGTTTTGTAAAACAAATATCCAATGTTGCTCTATTGTTTATAAGCACTTTTTTTAATTTAATGATTAGTGATGAATGCTTTAATGTGTAAGGGATTTATGTTTAGGATGTTATATTTCAAAAGGTCGTGAGGACCAAATGATAAGATTGAATTATTTGATGAAATATTTACGATTAAAGCTTGAAATGGTTGTGTATTGATACCCTTAGGAACATGCACATTGTGGAGTGCATGTGTAAGGATGTCTCGAAACATAAGTTTTGTTTTGGGAATATCCACGAGAGGGATTTTCATAGATGCCTTCTTTGACTGTTTGATAATGTCACGATAAACAAATGAAGACTTTGCATTAGATGACTATTGTGAAATAGTAGTAGACTTAGGATTGGATGTTTGAGGTGTCATGAATGGTGTCCAAACCTTTTTTTTTGTTGCTACAACAAGGATAGGGTGTTGGTTTTGATAGTATCCATGGTGTTAAGTGTAGGATCTAGCAATGAAATGATAGAATCAAGCTCAACATTGTTTGATGATTGGACCTTATCTTTAGATTTTTCATTAGTATCGTGAGTTGTAAAAAGGTCCTAGAATACTTCTAATTTTGCATTTGGCATTTATGTATTCGATATGTTTTAGTATTTAATGTCTCTGTTATCAAGTAAATTTTGGATGTAATGGAAGAGAATTGAACAATGATCTGTGGAATGACCATTGATGCGGTGATATGCATAATATTTTTATTCTTTATACCACGTGGGTTTTGGTTTCCCTTATTTAAAAGGTCTTGTGAGGGGATAGGTTACCATTTTAGCACTTGCTAATTGATGGAATACACTAGAAATACTTTGTCCAAGAGGTGTGAATTTTCTTCATTTGACTTCATGTGGAGTAGTTTCTTTACTAGAGATTATGATTGGCTGCTTTTTTATTTTTGACTTGGGAAGCCATATGAGAGATTTGTTTTGACATCTCATGAAGTCTTTCTAATAAATATTTTTTTGATGTGTCATTTGAATGACATGTGGTTTGATTTTTATATGTCCTCATCTAAGCTCAAGGGGTTCTTGATTTGATGTTTAATTGCAAGGAAGAAGATGTTATGTTTTAGATTGAATAAATTGATATTATAATTTTTATTTTATTTGGTTGGGATTGATGTGATTTTAGAGTCTGATTGGACTGATTAGATTCTAATTTGGATCAGATTTGGATTTTATTTGGGATTTATTTGATGTGCTTAAACTTATATTTGGTGAATTCGAAGGATAAGGCTTCGATATGGTTTGATTTTTCCTTGGATTGGATATCCAAAGGCTAAAATTTAGATTTAGATTTGATAGAACACAAGGTTTGAGTTGGTTGAATAGAATACAAGTTTTGATTGGATTAGGATAGGGTTGATTCAAATTAGGATTTCCAATATAAAATTTGGAACACAAACAAATGGAATTTGTTTTTGAGATGAGGTATTTGAACAATATGAGATTAATTTTCCCCGATTTGTTAGGATTTCTAGGTGTTTGGGAAATCATCTCACCAATGGTGTTTGAAGAGTACATGCACAACAAAATATCTAGTTACAGACTTATTGGTGAAATAATTTTTCGTATGACAAATTAGGTGTTTCCACCAACCCTCACAGGGCTATGCCCCTCCTTCTTGTGTATGGGTAGGATCCCATTATTGAATGTAAACTATTCTAATCCTATTTATTGTTATGGGGTTTCCAAATAGGTTGGGGATCACACAGGAACACTTCATTGAACATGAGGAAAAGTGATTGTAAAAGGTACAAGGGAGGAATTTGCAGTGATGAGGGATGAAGGAGAGAAATTAGGAAAAGGAAGGTTATTGTTGTGAGTAGGCAATAACATAGTTCACACATAATAAACATAGTAGTTCAACATTCAATTAGAGGAAAGGAATAATGAAACATCTAGTGATACTAACAAACCCAGACACACAATTATTTAGATTCATTGATCAAGGATGCAAAGTTCCTTCTTGATCACTATGCTTGTAAAGTACAAAAAAAAAAGAAAATAGAGAAAAACAAGAGAAAGGAAAATGGAATAAATGAAAAATTAGGTGTTTCCATAAATGAGACTTTACCCCTCAATCAATTAGAAATGATTCATTACCACAAATAACTTCTAGTTTTCCTCGTGGGTGAAACTATTCAATCAATATGGGGCACTACCTTTTTCATTGTCCGGTCCTCTCAATGTGCTAGCTACTTCGGGATTCCCGTGGTACTCCCCACAATGAGTTTTAAGGATTATTCTCAAGTACTTCCCATAGTTATGTAGAAGGGTATTTATCCTTATCTGAACTTACAATGAAAATGTTTTGTATATTTTATTTTAGCATGTTTTAATTGTCTTTGACCACATAAACATGTATGTTGACAAGTATGCAGCAAATTTACAGAGAGAGATCAAATAATAAGAACACAATATGAATTATATTTTCAATAATCTTCCTACAAAATTCATTACATACACATCCATATAAATATGAAATAGCCCCCCTATAATTTAGGATGTAACTATAACAACTCACCAACCTACGTGAGTTGTTTATAATTCTCTAACAATATAGATATTTATTATTTTTGTTTTATAACAACTAATAACAAATCACTAACTTACAAAAATACTAACTTTACAATTACCTATATAATAATTACACACATAATTATTATTTATCCACATATTCAAATGGAGCACTGACATATGAATTCCTAACATTCCCCCCTTAGTGCCAACATGGGGAACACTTGTCTTGTACTGCAATGTGTCCCTTCGTAGTTTGCTCATGATCTGGATGGTTTTGTTTTCAGGATAACAGACAACCTCCAGGATGGTTTTTCAAGTGAGAAACCAATAACCACAACAAATATGGTTTTCAATGGATAACCAACAACCACAAAAAGGATGGTTTTCAATGGATAACCAAAAACCATAGTATCATGATGTTGCAAAAGTATCTTCAGTCCTCATCACATTCTTCCATCAGGAGATAACTTAGGAAATTATGCTCCTCATACACACAAAGAAAATGTAGACATAAAGGAAATGGAATATTGGTATTATGTTCCCCCCATCAATGTAAAATTTCCACTTATTCCATAAACTAGACAAGAACACTGAGATGAAAATTGTATCGAAGACATACTACTGATTGAATCTTGCTAGTTAGGTCTTGTTTCATATGGTCATCATTGCAAGTGAATGTATTCACAAGCGGACCATATTCCAATGAAAAAAGGTAGTCATAGAATCACATCAGTCACAGGATCACAAACAATCATCTGCGCTTCAACACAACTCTTTTCCAACATCCATAACCATACAAAACAAGAACACTTAAATGGAACACATCACACATAACTAAAAGTAAATGCACAACAAAATGTGCCACCAAACCTTTATGTGGCCCCATCATAGGTGACTAACGAAATGTTATTGATTGACCTCTTACCTCTGATACCTCCAGCCTCTGATGTCATGCTACTAAATCAGTCTGATTTATCTTTGAGGCTCATGATGCAAATTTATTGACGATGAAACTCCGAATCTAACAAAAAAGCCTACTTCTGATGATTTGATGATAACTTGAGAACTAAAGCTCCATTTTACAAACCATAAAATGTGTCAGAACTATGGTTTCAAGATATTTCTAATGGTACTAAGAATCACTGGAAATTTCTAAGGAATCATTGGCGATTTACCAAAAATGTTGGATTTTTTTCCTAATCATTGGCGATTGGAACTGAATCGTTGACAATTGAAACAAATCACTAACGATTATTAGAATCGTTGATGATCACTGTCAAAATTAAATAGGTCAGTCCATATCTACATTTTTACACATGTTTAAAGTTGGTTAACTACGGATTGTAAAAAATTAAGGAAGCATCCAAGGTAACTGCACGGGATGACTAAAACGCACAACTTTTAATCCAAGGAATGAATGAGGGCATAGATACACGTGGTGCAGGATGAATATTTTCCAATCTTAATGAACATTGGTGGTAACTTCATACATAGATGCTAGTGAAAATTATTTATCATACCAGACTGAAAGCATTGGCTCCTTCACACTTTCTCTACAATAGCAACACAAGAACAAAACAACAATGGAGATACAATTGATATTAGAAACGCCTCTCTATTCTGAAACATGTATATTCTCTAAAAATATCCTATCAGTTCGGGGCAATAAACAACATGGTGTGATTGCCCTCAACTCATATTAAAACTCCATTATCTCTTGAAAATACTGCTCTAATACCAGATGAAAAGTATGCAATATATTTACACAGAGAGATCAGATAATAAGAACATAATACGAAGTATATTTTCAATAATAATCATGTAAAATTCATTACATACAAACCCATATAAAAAGGAAATATCTCCCCTATAATTTAGGAGGTAGTTATAATAACTCACCAACCTACGTGACTTGTTTAGAACTCTCTAACAACATAGATATTTGTAAATGTTATTTTATAACAACTAATAACAAATCACTAACTTACAAAAATACTAACTTTACATTTACCTATATAATAATTACACACTTAATTATTATTTATCCACACATTCAAATAGAACACTAACATGTGAATTCCTAACCCATGCAAGGTGTTAGTAGTTTGTTGTTTGCTTTTGGTAAGATGTTTCAAATGAATTTATTCTGCACACAAGTGATTAATAGTTTTTTGTAACATAATGTTAGATGAAAATAAAAACAAAATATCATGACCATTTCTGATTCTCAAGATCACCCAAAGGTTTGAGAGAAGAGCATACACAGTGTTTGATTAGAACAGAAATGAAAGGAGATGAACACAAATTTAAAAATTTAGCTTTGTTTTAAATTGCATATCAGAATCAGAAATGCACAGAAAATAGCAGAGGAATGAAAATGAAAATGTTGGGATTCACAAAAAAAATGAAACTGAAGACAAAACACTAGCACATCTAATATTAACGTAAACACACCTTACAAGGTCAACATAAAAACACACTTATGTTAATAGAAACGTACACACTTAAACAAAACCACACGTGTTAATAGCTAACAAAAATGCATCTATTTTAATAGAAACACATCTTCTTAAATAGAAACACATACAGTTGTACGTAAATACATACAGTGATATAGAAACACACCTACTTTAAATTTTAGTTTTGACAGGGGTACCTTGCAGAAGGCATAACTTTTCGCTCGTTACTCCATTTGAGGTCTTCTTTATATCATTGGAAAGATTAGAATGAGATCTACATGATGGAAAAGGTGTATGAAAATGCACCTAATTTCACAGAAATTCACCTTATGAACACACAAATTCACTTTCACGAAAACACACCTAATAGCAACGGTAACGCACCAACTTGAACATAAACCCACTTTACGCAACACTAGAACATTTTGGTTAAATGATAGCGCATAGATAGAGATGTAGGTGCACAAAATAACATAGAAATGTAGGAACCTGCATATAAATGCAAATCTATAGAAAATAAAGAACAAAAAGACACAGAGTGATGATATAAACAAAGGTTAGGATGATGGAAATTTAGGTTTGAATGCTATACTAGAACACGAGCTATGATAGCGCACCAAAGAGCATAGAGATGCGCAGTGAACAATTACAGGCAAAAACTGGTAAAATATAGAAAAAGTGACTGAGTTTTTCAAAATGATCGCAATTTACTCCATGAAAAGCCCTAAAAATGGTCAGTGACTCCTAAACAACAAGAAGAACATAAAAACAAGGTTAATTTCACAAAAAAATATGAAGAAATGAAAAAGATGTTGGTTTGTCCCACCAGGCGTGCTAGAAATGTATATAGAGAAATACTTCACAATTGACAGAAAACAACAAAAAAGTGTAAACCTGGTCCTTCTTCGTATGTTCTTGTAACCTCAAATGAGATTGCTGAAGCTTGGAATGAAGCACCGAGCTTATTGAATCTCAATGATCAAATGTTTTTCGATGCTCTAAAGGTGTTTCGAATGGAAGTAGATTTCAGCTACAAGCAAAGTGATTAAATGATTGATTTGGTTGTTGATTCTTGATCAATTGAACAATGAAACAATGTGTGAGATTGAATGGAAATTTGACATAATAATGATGTAAATTTCAAATCTTCCAAAGATGATAAATGGAGAGGAATGAGTGCTTATTTTGTAGATGAGGGAAGAGAGTTCCAAATTCTTGATTTGTGTGATTGACTTGTTTGATTTGAAGCTAATTAAAGCATGATTGGAGAGATTTTTTTGAGTTTCCAACTTGATTAGCAAGATAAGTTGTTGTTTTGAGCTTGATTGAATGAGTGATCGTTGAGATGGAAAAGGTGGCATGTATTTTGAATATTTTTAGCTTTTGCGTTGAAATATTAAATTCATGTCTTTTGTTTTATTCACCCAAAAAAGTGATTTGATTTTTATCTTTGGGGAGATTTTCTTTAATTTTGGAATGCCATGCTTTATGGGATATGTTTAGTTAGCTCAAATGCATGATTTGATTTAATATAAACATGTCCTCTTGTGTATATTTAATGATTTAATATTTAATTGATGTGCTTTTCTCTAGTTAACTTGAGATGTTAATTAGTGAAATGAAAGTGGATAAGAGGTGAGGTGGAAATGGATATATGTAGGATAATTTAATTATTTTAACATGAAAATAGCTGATAAAATTAACTAATGGGATAGGGGATGAATCGTAAGAGTGATAAGATTAATTAATTAATAATAGGAATGGGATATGAATGTAAAAAGGTCCACAGTGTGAATTTTTAATAATTTGGGACCATCTGTGAGTGATAGGAATGATTAGGAAAGATGCGGAATAATGTCATAAAATTTCATTAAAGGTGGTAAAATAACAAAATATATCAAAAGTGGTTGAAAATGGTCATAATGTACTGTGAAGTAATTATAGGATGATTTCAGTGGTTTAGAATGTGTAATGTGATATTTTAGGTTGTTTATACTCATGAACTTAATGATGTTGATGTTAAAATTTTATCTCACTTTCATTAATAACTTCATAGTCATCCCTATGACCTTGATCATATCATTGAGGTACTTCTCACCTCTAAGGTTTCATGTGGTAAAAAATCTAATGATAATTCCCTTTTTTGGGTACTTCACCGAATGTCTTTCATTATGACTAAATGTACTTTTGTTACATCCACTATATCTATACCTATAGGGGCACCCCGTACTCCCCTTCAAAATATTACAATGTCGATACCTATGTCTACTATTATTCCTACATATCTTGTGCATATACCCATGGGATTTCCCATTCCTCTTCTAATACAAATTCCCTTAAGCAGCTTGTTCATAGTTTACACTTGCCTAAGTGTTACAATTACAAAAATGTGCATCTATATCTTCTATTTTCATGGACTCTACTCAATTTCTTCACAGCCCACTTGCACCCAAAGTAGCTTCCTATAAATTTTCTCATGGTTTCGTATATCCTAATCTTCCTATCTATGATGGAAAAAGTGATACTAAATAAGACCTTTATGAATTAGAGGGAAGACAACAAAGAACCATAGTATATTCACTTATTCACAAGTACACATAATTGTAGGTTGAATACAAAGTTCAAACATTGATGTATTCAACTAAGGAAAGGTTGGGATACAACATGAGATAAAATGCGGTCCAAGGCATGTATAAAGAAATGAGCTAAAAATTCCTAAATATAGAGAGACTCTTTATTTATACAATAAGAACAAAGAAAGAAGAAGAAAGAAAGGACCCAAAAATATTAATCGCATAACCATTCCCTCCCATACTCCCTTATAGAGGATCAAATCTCATATTTGATTGAAAATCCCACAAATATTTGTGAAATCCTCATTCATGTGGAGTTTCAATTCCATTTCATGCTAAAGTGGCCCCCAATTTATTCATTTCAAAATAATAAGATCTTCTATGATTATTATAATGGGGAAAACAACTGCAATAGTTAATTAGAAAACTTATTAATGAACTCAATGGGAACTATAAAGACTTGGGATACAAGAAATATTGAATGTGGGAAACCTAAAAGGAAGATTAAATATATTTTTGACTCACTAGGATCTTGGGAAAATATTATTTCCATTTGTAGAGGCATTGTGACTTGTTGGGATCTCAAAACATTAAAAGGGAGACATCAAAGTGGATGACTATCTTCTTTAGAGAAATTGGATTTTGAAGAGACATAGTGACTCACCTAGGATATCTAAATATTAAATATGGACCCTCAAAGGTATTAAGAAATGCCTAAAACAAACATAGAGAGGAAAATGAAACCCAAAGTTTTATATTGAAAAATGTGAGCTCAATGCAGACTTATTTGATCTCTAATGAAAGAATGTGGCTCCAAGTCAAAATATATAATCAAAAGAAGATTTACAGTTATGCCATTGCAAAGGGAATAAAAAGGCATGTGGCACTTCCTTATCATTTTGCAGAGTGGACACATGGTCTCATTATGATCATTGTTTGTATTTGTGGGTTCCTCATCTCCTCTTTTTTATTTGTGTGGGCCCTTTGACTCCCTACATGTGATTGTTATATGTGTCACCATCATGGATACTCATGTTTAGGGGCCCTTATTTTTATTTGTGAAGTTCATAGTACTACTTTTGATGGCCTACACACATAAAAGTAAGAATGGGCTAGCATAAAGCACACTTCGCAAGGTAGAACTGGGATAATTTTACAGGTTCACACACATGCAAGAAAAACACAACCCACTATCCATGTCATGTCAATACTCTAGCTGGCATTTTTTATAGCTTAAAAATAAATATATTCAAATACTCAAATGATTTGTCACCCTCTACAAAAAATAAAATTATACTTTTAAGTATTAATTAGGTGTACATGTAGAAAATATCACTAGGGACATCGACTACGCCAAGATTTCCCACAAAGTATAATATTAATGGCTACATAGGGCTCAAAGAGCTCTTTTCACACCCTCATGTGCACATCCCATGACACGCCTCCTTTCTAAGTTTGCCACTCATTCTTTATTCCAATGCAATATGCAACATCTAAAACATAATTCATTTGATTTATTCACATGTGATCCTTTCTCAGGATCTGTATGTATCTCGTGATGTATCCATGTGCCATACTTAGATTAAATCACTTTCACATGCTTTGTTGGTCTTAGGTTAATAAATTGAACGCGCATCCTCGTGACGATATCTTTGGTTCTGACGTGTAGAGTTTGGACTCTATTTTTCCTACTAATTACACCATAAACTTAATAATATGAGATATTATTAATCTAGGATTATGTTGTTACATAAATAGATGAATAATCAAATCATATACATTTGACGTAAAGAAACAGAAAGTAGGGTTTACTAAATGATCACACCCTAAAATTAATAATATGAGATATTATTAATCTAAGATTATGTTGCTATAGGAATAAATGAATAATCAAATCATATACATTTGATCTATAGAATCAAGTACTGAGGTTTACAAACATAAGGTATTTAGGGTTAGAATGACCACTTAGCTTACTTAGAAAATGATTTGGGTGGTATAGAGTCATGAACTAGTTGTAAATGTTTTGTAGCTACTACATTTTTCATTCTAGGAGTGTATAATGAACATGGACAAAACCATTATTTAGGTATGAAACTGTTTAATGGTTTTGTACCTATTTTCCATTTTCATAACGAAAGATGTTGGATATTTGTAACTTTATGTGCCCTTGTGATTGACTGTGATATGATTTGTTGTAAAATCTTAGGTCTCACGAATGTGCAAAACCCTTGTATGAACTAAAATAACTTTAAACCCTAACCATGTGTAGACACTCCTACAAAAAGGTCAATGGTTGGATTGAAGTACAACATGTACATCGCCTACATTGACACTAATCCAATGAAGCTCTGAGACTTGAAAACATCATAATAAGACTTCAATGGGCTCTGTAACTTGTGAAATGCGATGAACATAGCTTGATAAGCTTCGTGAAATAGATTGAGGGATTAAAAGCAATGAGTGAACACTTTTGTGCTCATGAAAGCTATGAACCCGGGCTAAAGGACCTCTATTTGGACACTAAATCATAAATAAGCCACGAGTGTCTATAAAAGCCTTGAGCTCGATTTGAAAAATATGGGGACACAAAATGGTGCTTGAGACACATTTGACCAAGGAGAAAGAGAAACAAAAATAGAGGCTTAAGAAGAGTGACCAAAATCATGTATAGTGAGGGTTTTTTACTTAAAAAGAGCACAAGGTTAACCAAAATGATCGGTGGGGCATATTTTGTTAACACTTAGTACACAATTTGCATATTAGCGGCACAACAAGAATACATCAAGTAAACCATATTACATATTAGTTTTTAGAAATATATTTAATATAAATCTTCACATGGAAATGTAGAATAGAATGTTTGATAGATCATTCAAATTTTGTTTGCCTACTTTAATAATAAGATAGTGCAATGTCTTTTTCCACAATTTAGAAAATACTCCAAAGTTGCGTACACACATTCATGCACAAATCATAATTACCATACTAAGAAATGCACTTGTGTAGAAAGTTTCCTTTGTGCACAAAATTTCCTTTATGCACAAAGTTTCCTTTGTGTAGAAATTTTCCGTTGTTACTTCAACATGATTTTGACCAAATTGCTCCCCCAACCCACTCAAATTATACCTTAATATCTGGGCACAAAAAATATTAAAACCCAACATCACAATTCTTTTATACTTTAAATTAAAACAATTTACCTCTCCTAAGCTACTTGGTAAGGACATGCCGCATAAACATACTTAAATGAAGAATTCAAAGGATATGCAAAGAAATAAACAAGTTATATACATTTTTCCTAATATAAAATAAATTCTTATATAAGCATTGTGGAAACAATAATGGGGAAGGATGATACCGGGTTTTGAAAATAAGTATTTTTGGTCTGAAACTTAATTTTGTAATTTTTAATAGTTTTTTTTTCACATAAAAATAAAATAATATGGACTTTGTAATTTTTTAATGGTGAGTATTCGTGAATCAAACCATTGATTGGAGAATGCGCTATATTCTTAAAACTTGAAAAAATCTAGCAAATATAATATTTTTCCTACATTACAGTGAAAATTAATAACATATGAAACATTTTGATCTACATTGCATTTTGCATTTTAGAGCATAATCAATACAAAAGTCCATGAAACATATCAAGTAAGAAGGAAATCAAATCGATGAGTCCATGAGTTATTAATTTTACTTAGTTTATATGCTTACTTTAAGAAATCTAACATACCTCCACAAAACGCTTTCTAATTTAAGTTCATACTTGGATGCTAAAATTAGAGACAATATTACTAACTTATATAGGATTGAGAAAAAGATAACGTGTGAGATGATCTTCTTTTAAGGAACTTTGGTAACTCATCATAAGGCTCAATTGCCATGGAAACATAATTTACAATGATCCAAGACTTTTCCATACATAGAGTTCAACATAGAGTGGGAGTTTTAGGTAGAATTCATAATGTTTATCAGGTGGTACTAATTATGGATTAACTCACTACTTCCCAAGTTTATTGAAAGTCAATTTGACTTGGGGAGCTATTTTAGCTTGATTTTTATATTATATGAATAAATGAATGAACGATTAAAATTAGATCTACAAAACCAAGCACTCTATGAGACCCAAAACCGTACCCAGATTGAACAAAGCCACCCATGAGCAACCCTAACAATTTTACCTAGAATCCATTACTCTTTTTTGTTTTGAAACTCTTATTGCGAATCTTTTCTAAAAAAAAATCACCATTTTGATTATCTTTCGTCAAACAAATATCCACGTTTGGTTTATTTTAAGTAGGTGACATATCTTCAAGTGCATTATTGAGTGTCCCACTTGTTCCCATTACACCTCCATGACCCATTATTTACTATCCACAGTACTCACGCATTTGTGCGCACTGCCTTTCCACCAACGTTATTGTCCGGATAAATTGAACGTTTCCAATTTGAAATTGATAATAATAATAAAAAAAGCGCACATTAACACTTTTACCCTAATAATATAAAATTGCATTATATATTTTAGGAAAGAGAAAAAAATACAGAATTGAAAAAACTAATATTTACAGGAAAGATAAAATCGGATCATCGATACATAAAACCTAAATAAATAAAACAGACCACGTAGAAAACAATCAGATTTCTGGTAAGAAAAAGATAAAATGGATTAGGGTACTGATTTCTGTGTTTCTTCTCTTTCAATAAGCCATTGTAGATATTCGAAGTCTGAAACCTGACAAGGAATGGTGAAGACGCCTTTCTGATTGAAGCCATAGACCTCCTCCGCTTCCCTGAGCAAATGCATGAAGAGCGGATGATTTAAATAAAAAAACAGGAATTACAAACCTCTTCTGCTCTTCTTGCATGTCGCCCACATAAACGGCAATAAACCCTTTCGGAACATCCTTTGCAGGGCAGCCATTGTTATTATTATTATCGATCCGTTCTTTCGCCTTAGTCTTACCCTCATTTCTCCGAATAAAACTGAGCTGACGCGACAGCCGACCAGGTATTTGCCATTTGCGGGAAGGCATAAGATTGAAGCAATTGCCGGAACTGTGAGCGCAGTTGAATTCGGTGGCGGAAAGAGAAGAGGTGCGAAGAGGTCGGCAGTTCGAGTCGCTGCAACTGCAGGTGCAAGACGGATCTGTGGGCGTATTCAGGCGAGAATACCGAGATCTGCCGTCGGATCGAGCGAGCCTCTTCCACAGGTTGACAATTTTGAGAACCAGTTTCGAACCCTTGACGTCCATATTCCCCTCCTCCATGTCTTTGAAAGCTAAGATAGTACATATTCGATCCTCCTCTAGGATTACAAATTACACAGATCGACGAAGCAGACCAAAACCCTCATTTTGAGGCCTTCCTTTATGCCCCGATGGCACACAACTCGGGCTGCGGAAAAGCAGAGCATCCATGGCGATTGGACAAAATTTGAAGAGATGCGAGGACACCATTATATAATGAGCAAAGTATGCGGGCGCACAACCCTAAAAAAAGTAGATGGTCTTCTTAGTTTTTCCAGTCAATCACATGAAAAAGTCTTAAAAGCATTGCGGTTGTAGGGACCTTTTCATGATAAATTTGTTACGCGTCAGAATCTGGTTGATGGTTGCTTCAAATGGCTGATCTGTTCGATTCTAGTATATGATTGCGGAAACGAAATTTCATCAACTGGAAGCCTGTTTTTCTTGTTTCTCCACCTTCTTGGTAATAACCATCCTAATTTTTCCTTTTTGGTGGTCACAACGGATGCTTCCAAATAATGTTTAAATTGGGTCCACTCCAAATGTTTAAAACTAGAATTGCACGGTAAACAAAGGAATGCAAATGCAAAGTTATCTTGGAAATATTTTTTTAGTGGGATAGTTGTTGTGTAATGTTTGTATTAACATTGTTTTATTTTGTATGTTGCGATATAAATTCGAGAAGAATGTAAAAGAGGAAAATGTTTTATAATGTATATTTTGTAGTATGGTGTTCATAGCATTTTATGGAAGGTTTACGATAACTTACATTTTGATCTTTATCTCATTCATTGATATTATCACTTCTCGATTTGTTCTCAGATTCAATTTACCTGTGGCCTGTGGTGAAGGTGATGGAGTCGATGTGTTGGTCGCTTGTTATGTTTACCACTACTTAAAACCAACGAATCATAATTACCGATATGTAAACCTCAATATATAAGTTTTTTTGGAACTGTAAATGTTTACCAATTACAATACGATAAAAACAATCATTTTACTTATGCATACATACATTTGTATAATTATCTTTAAATTCAAATCATTTACAGATTGATATCAAATTAGATCAAAAAAAGATTGAGCTCACATGATAGGACCCTTCGTCCTACCCTTGTTTTTGCATTATTATTGTAATAGATACTATGGTCGCATATGCTTTGTACATTGTCTCTTGAGCTATTAAGAATAATCTCACATGCATAGGTGGTAGTAGTTTCTAAAATAGAACTAGTATATTAGAGAGTGCTTAGGCCTAAGGAAGATGTCCATGAATATTATTGTATTGAACTTTTTCAAAAGACATTGCCCCCTCGAAGTGGCATGCGATTTGGTACTGTGATTTCAATCTTTTCATTTAATAATTATTATGCACCACATTGTGTTGTTAGACTTAATCTGTCACAAGAGGTTCATTACATCTGGTATCGAAGCTCTTTCCAAGATTGCTTCAGTTGTAACGATTTTTTCTCTAATCTCAAAGACTCACATAAAAATATGGTGGAGTTCGTGTCGTGCTTCACAATCCCAAAACCCTAACCTGTTTCCACGACTTGTTTCCCCGATTTGTTTTCCTGACTTGTTTCCCCAATATGTTTCCCTAACTTGTTCCCACCCCAACTTGTCTTCCTAACTTTTTTCCCCAACTTGTCTTCACAATTTGTTTCCTCGACTTATCTTCTTGACTTGTCTCCACGTCTTGTTTCCCCAACTTGGTTCCATGACTTGTTTTTCTTACTTGTTTTTTTATTTGTTTTCCCAACTTGTTTCCTTCACATGAAAACCCGATTCTAAAGAAAAAGTAAAAAATTAGTTTTCCCACTTGTTGGGAACCCTCACCACTATGAGTTTCAAAATGTGGAGATCATTCTGACACCAAATTATTTATCCAAAAAAATCATGTAAAAACTACTATTTTTAGCCCTTAACTTGTTTCCAAAAAATAATTTGGTCCTCAGAGAAATTATACCATTGCAGTCGTCTCATCGAATCGATCATTTTAACATATAGCTCCAAACAGAGTTTTTGGACTCGTGGAAACCCTCTTGCTCATGGTTGTAACCTGTGCAAGTACCAAAAACATTGAGGAAGAAATCATCAACTTGAAGACACAAGTGTTTGAGCTCACACAAATGATGCAAGGACTTAACCAGTAAAATGTCGTGCTCACTAAGAAGTGTTGATTTGGAACAAGGACGGAACGCTGACAATTATATTAATCTGGAAAATTCATTACAAAGAAAAAATGGCTTGTAATACTTATAGGTATTGAACAACCATGAGCGAATAAAAAATATTGTTTTAACCATATAACAATTTAAACAAATTACCTAAGGAAAATATTAACAAACTAATTACTTTGTTGAATTACTATAGTTTTACCTAACATCCCCCCCTTAATTTTGCATTGTCTCAAGTGAACATGAGAGGAATTCTTTGATCATCTCAAAGTTCTCACGTACAAGTGACTTGGTGAAAATATTTGCACTTTGTTCAAATGTTGGGTAAAACTGAAGTTGAATATTTTTTCGTTAAACATGCTCGCGGATGAAATATTGTACCTAGATATGCTTCATCCTCTAGTGAAACATTGGATTGCGAACAATTTTTAGAACACCTTCGTTGTTGACATACAAAATGGTTGATTTCTCATGTGGTAGTCCAAGTACCTCAAGTATGTGACATAGCCATATTGCTTCGCAAACACCTCCACCTGTAACGTGATATTTGGATTCTGTGGAAGAGTGAGAAAAAAAACTTTCTTACTTTCCTATGATATTGGACCAAATCCCAAAGAGAAAATAAATCTAGAGGTGGATTTCCTATCATCTATGTTACCTGCATGATCTGAGTCTGAATATATTACCAAGAATAATTTATCATTCTTCTTGTACTCTAGGCCAAAATCCATAGTACCCTTGATGCATGTCAAGATCCACCTTACTGCACTATCCAATGACAAACTTTGGGTTCCTACATGAACCATAAAAGATAGTTGACCGCAAAACTGATATCTGGCCTAGTATAAGTTAGGTAAATGAGACTCTCGATAAAGTGTCGATATAGAGTTACATTTACCTTTGGTGATGGATCTGCATTCAAGATGGCTAATGTTTTATCTCCATAGTTGTGGTAATTGGAATACAATCCATCATCTAAAATTTCTCGAGCATGGTCTTGGCATACTTCAACTAATAAACAAAGATATGATTCTCTTTTTGCCATACTTTCAAGTTGTTGTCATGATAAATGTCTAGCATGTAAAATTAAAAATTTTGGTCATGACAACCAAGCTCTCACTTGAAAATTCCTCTCTCGATCACTGTAAACGCTTCCTCTAGCCAGCCTACCCATAATGTCATCCTCATTCCATCTAGTAGGAATGTGCTAAAAATATTTTCAATTGTGTTTCATGTGTAGGGATGTTTACCTAAGGATATTTGTAAAGTCACTGAGATTCAAGGAAGAATGACTATCCCCGAAGGCCTTAAAAGGGCCATTTTGGCCATTTTGCGGCATATAGACACCCTCCAAAACTTGACAAGGAAGACCTAAACCATTTGAAGGTTGTACAAGATAGTCATGATGTTATCTAAGGTATTTTAGGGAATTTATATGGAGATAAGTGATCTCAGGAATCAAACAGGTCAAATTGGGTCATTTTTAAGTGTTGGGATGTCACATTCCAACGGTGGAAGATGATTTGTATAGATGATTTTGGAAGCTCCAGGAGGAGGTGGGAGGAAAAAAAAATATTCATAGGGAAGATACTAAAACCCTCTCTATGTTGGGTACATCTCTTTTATTCCAGGACTTAAAAATCTCATGTGATAGCTAAATACACTATTGTTGCTCCTTCATGTTAAAAGGGTGAATGGTGTTGTTGTCAAAAGACAATTGAAATTTTGAAGCTTTATAAGTCATGGTAAATGCTCGTGTTTTTCTCATGTTTCATCCCCTTGTTGAGTCTCTCCAGTCTATGAGTTAGTCAACTTTGGCATGTTTTGGGGCAATCTGGGCAGAATCGGCCTTTTGAGGAACATGTGGAACTATTCCTCTATTCCACATGTTCCTCGCATCTATACCTTGGCCTCTTTGCAAAAGAATTCGGTGAGTTCAGGTTTTCCTGGAACTCATGAATAGTTCGCTAGTTTTGGCAATTCCCTGATCACCTTTTGAACACCGATAGAGGAACTAAGTTCAAAGGGATTCAAGCATGTCGGCTCCGCTTGGAACTCACGGAAATGTTATGTTATTTCAACAGTACCCCCAAATTACTTGATAAGCTAACCCAATTGTAAATTATTACATCGGAAAAATCAGACCTACGAAGAATAATTGGAACAGTTCAACAGTTCCACTTGTTCCTCGGTTACGTGCAATCATCGCCACAAGAGGGAGTTGGCACCATGTTTAGTTAAGTCGATCTGCCATGGAACAAAGGGAACTGTTCATCCAATCCCTATATTCCCATATTTACCCCCCACTCATGAATGGATTAATGTTTGAAGGCCTAGGAGGAACTATTCCTTAGTTCCTCTATTTCTCTAGATTGCTACCTGGGTTAATGGTTTGGTTGATTTTCACAATAACTCCCAAATTTTCACCAAGAAGAGGAATATAAAGGATCATAAACTCAATTTTTGGAATGTATAAGTGTATTAATGCCCAAATTAAACGTATTAACTGATGTTTAGGAGATGGAAGATCATAATGATAAGGGGAAATGTCATATTGTACATCTATAAATTGTAATACCTTGTCCATTCCAAAGGAGTTGGAAATTATTGATTGATATAAGTTATTGAGCTTTGTACCACTACTATTGCAAGAAATAAAGTTACATTTTCTTATATTTCCTTGCCTATGTTCATCTACTCTCTCTCCACTTTCCAACTTTGCAAGCATTGTGATCTTATATAACCAAGAAGGAACTTTGTGTCCTTGATCAATGAATCTGCAAAACTCTGTCTCTAGTTTGTTAGTATTTTTGATTTCTTACATTGTTGGATTCTTCTAATTAAATGTATACCTATTGTGGCTAATGTATGTGAATTTTATAACTCTACTTACAACATTAATGTTGGATTGAGAAAGTAGCTAAGTGCAAGCCACACATAGAGGATGAAGACTATGCACAGGATGACACACATTAACCAAAAAGATATGTGTGAAGGCATGCATAAGAGCAGGGAAATAATACAAGTATGAAGTAGGGAGTGAATGTGCATGTAACGTTGAAAAGAGAACAAAGTGTGAAGGTCTTCCCAAAGGGATAAATTACAAGAGTTAGCTAGAATTATGAAGGGCTTGAAAATAAATAAAAAGTAGAGATGACACGTTCAACAAGACAAGCCTAGAAATAGACTCATTAAAGTTAAAGCACCATTAGAGGATAAAACACATGCAACGTGAACACATATTTTGCATGAACAGATCTACATATTGGACGCGAGCATGGATAAAAATAGGTTATTAATATCGTGGATGAATATATAACAACTAGTTGAAGACTAAGGCGCATACTAAAGGTACATGCATGATAATTATAGGATAGTCTATTAATAGATTAAAGCATTGTAAAGAGGTGAAGGACAATTTTCCACTGGCTATATAATTGTCATGTCTATGTAATTGGGGGCAATTATTATTGTATGAGCATTATGCTAATTCTATGATATTTTGAGATCATGTTATGTGTCTGTAATGGATGATATAATCTGGATTTCCAAGGTTAGTAGAGATGAACATGGTATAATTGGCATTCAGATTTTGTTGTTATTTGTTTACATTAATGAATGAATAATCAGACCCCTTGTTATATTTTGTCTTTGTATTGTCTTATCTTTGAATATTTTCATTATATCTTCTACCTTATGTTATGAATGGTTAAGTGTATGATCCAAATGTTGAAAACTCAAAAAGAGGAGGGACCTGGTAGGTTGTGTGTGCTTCAGGTGAGCACTTGGACGTCTGTCTAAGTGAAGTGTTAGCATGCCTGACTAAGTGGCATTAAATTTTTAAGACTACATTTTGGTTCCATTATCGGCACCTTCTTTTACTTTGATCTTCAAGATGGGTGTGCATGGCATTCCAGTTGTTATTGGAGAGTATTGAGCATTCGGTACATGAAAGGTCAAGACAATTTTACGCAGAGGTATAACACTAGTAGTAATTTTAATCCACATAAATGGGTAGAAGATAATTTGTATAATGAACTATATGAAACATTCTTTATTTTCCTCCCAGTAGATTTATATGATTAGTTAGCAGTTTACGCACATAATAGAGGGCGTTGATTGGGAAAGAAACAAGTGTCAATCTAGGATAAGCACCAAACACTCTCTGATTTAGATGAACCGCATGGACACGTACAATAGATCATTGGTGGGAAGGAGTGATGTGGAATTATACCTTAGAATACATAATTTCAACATACTTGTGCCTGGAAGAAGAAAAATTCTAGTTTTTTATGCGAGCCAAGGGGATCATATCTACCCACTGTTTCCATTAGCCACCAATATCTTAATGATTGAGCTAGGAATGGAAAACTTACCCATTGTTAGCTAAACATTTGTCATGCGGACATAGGGGAAAGGAATGGGATTGGGAAGGATTGCGTTGAGCCAGATGGAGGATACAAATAGAGAAGAAATATCTGTGACAGATATAATGATGCACGAGAGAGGGAAGTTGAAGAGGCATTGAGACATAGAGGAACGGGGCTGAGGTGATTATGAGAACCTGTGAGAGGTGAGGGACCATAGGAACATATCCCTCTGATATTGGGAAAGTGCAATAGAAGGACCCCCTTGACATATGATGAGAGTGAGTCTAATGAAGTATTAAGAACCATTGTGTGCATATGACCCACCCTAGACCCCTAGCCCTGACGTTTGGTACTTGGAATTCATAATTTCACATAGAAGATCGTCACAATGATGACAGACAGGAAAGTAATCAGGGATCTCCACGTTGGGAAGGAGATATAGGTAGGCATGTGTTAGTATCAATATAAGAATCAAAACACAATAAAGGCACGCATATGGAAACATAATAGGGTCCCTTAGTTGGAATATCAACAAGGTTTGGTTGGGAGTAATTTCAATAGGCAATGCAACGGGACAGAGCATTGGCGTGCTACCCATTGGAAGTACTCCCATAGGTGGAATATCATGTTAGACATTTGGCATGTAATTTAGCACTACTAAAGGAACGCACAAGGTAGCACTTCTATGGGTCCTCATGTACCATAGGAGGCTTTGGAGGTTTTGGCCCTCCCCAAGTGGAGGAAATCCTAGTGGGGGTTTAGGATCTAGATCTAGTCCCATACCAGGACAAAGGACCTACACTATCACAACAACCTCAGCAACAACAAGTATATTATGAGATGTCACTCTATATACCATAGTATAGGGGATTCAAATATTTCATAGAACACATGCATAAGTGTGAACTATTATGGAGGGCCAAGGGAATTACAACCTCAAATAGGAGGGAAAGTCATTTCGTAACCACATTTACAAGGCCACAAACATAGTTGGTATAGGAATTATGACCCTCATCAGACAATGGTGGACTATGATGCATTACACACTACCTTCTTGGCATATTTTCACATCCTTGAGTTTGAGAAAAAAAAGCATTAGCATGCCCTCAAGGACATAAAGAAAGGCTTATCCAAAAGTGTTAGAGAGTATGATATGATATTTAAGGCTTTATTGTCTAAACTCTCTTATGACATTCATCAAAGCCAACATGCACAATGGTTTGTAGGTGGCTTATTAACACCATTTTGGAAGGGAAATTTCGGTTAAGATGGACATTCACACCTACAAATCCCACACGAAGGGTGGTTTATTTGTATCAGGTAGCCGGTTTGCGTGGAAGCATCACTAGGAAGTGTGCATTGGTAGAGTGAGTCCATTTCTTGAAGCCCAGATTGCAGTGGCCAATGGTCCATTATAATAGTCTAGAAACATTATCTACCAATTTCAAATGGCACATGAAACTCACAAACCCACACGAAGCTCATAGTGGAAGCATATGGTGTATATAGATTGTGATGCAATAAGAGGAAACATTATATAAGTTTGGTGCATGATAGTTAAAAATCGCAGAGGGGCATGCATAGGAATGTGTGTGCGCTACTTACAGCTTGTGATATTTTCCATAAGAATCATGATGTTCAAAACTTCCCACTTTTACAATGTGCCATACACATAAGAATGTGTCATTGTATTATAAAATTTGTGACATGCACATGCATGACAATAGCCAATTATCATCTGATTGATCATATCCATGAGGCTTGTGAGATAAGAGTGCACCAGACTAACATAGAAAGTAGATCAGGTGCATGATGGGAAAAATACTGATGGGCATAATAACAATGGAAATGGATACTGCTATAGAGGAGGATACCATGGTAGATGTCATGGCATGGTTATGGAGGTAGATTCACTTAGGCTACGAGTTATACATGTGGGTCACCAAACCATTATCAACATGAGTGTATAAAGAACCATTCTTACGCATACTGTGGAAAGGGGCATAAAGTATATGAATTCTCATATTTGTATACGCACATGTGTAAAAATAAGAATGATATGGGCACAAAGATGATACAAGTTGATCACTCTAGATAGGGACAGTGGTAACCCAAGACTTTGGTTATAGCAAAAAAATTATTAGCACAATGCATGCAGAAGCTTCGCGCGTGCGAAAAAGGGAGAACAAAGCAGCTCATCATATGGGATGGGAATGTATATCTAATTACATATCCATACACGTAGGGAAGCAAAAGGAAGTCTTCCAAGAAGCCATGGGATTGATCATAGAACTTGTCTGGGAGAGATACTTTTCCTAAAGGAACAAGCATGGGATAGAGATACACTAAATAAACTGAGGTACCTGATAAGGATGTGGATGACCTCAAGGAAGTATGTAGATTATGCTTAGGACAAGAAAATATCATCTCCTTGTTAGGATAATGGTTATGGGAGTAAGTGCCATGTGCAGGAATAAAGAGGGATAGAAAATATTACATGTTAATTTTCCACCCCATGACCATGAATATGACAAGGAAATTACCTATAGATTGGTTATAGATGGTTGGTTGGTAAGTAAATTTTGATTGATACAGGTGCAAAAGTCAATGTCCTAACACTCGATGTTTGGAAAATGAATGGGAAGGCCACCATTGCAGCCATATTCAAGTGTGTTGTATATGGAAAATAAAACAAGGGCCATGCCCATTGGAGTATTAAATAATGCCACTATCACGATTCAAGGAGAAAAATTCAGAGGTGACTTCGAGGTACTAGATTTGGTGGATGAGGTAAATAACTTCTTGCTATGTTATTGGTCATCCTTGGTGTTATGATAACAATGCATAGATTTATGCTTTAACAAACTATGTTATTTAAGATTTGAGAACATGATGAGGAATGAGTAGTAATCCCTATGGATGACACTAAATATTACACCCCACAATGAACTAGTCAAGTGAAGAGGACCTCAATCAGATATACATGTAGATAATGTGCAATCTAGAGAATGTTGAGCCAACAAAGGAGGGAGTGCTTAAGTGGGGAGAAACACATTCCATTAACAACACTACCAGTGTTACTTGTGGTAATTGGGCTCATGTTATGTATAATGGTTGGTTAGAGTGTCATGGTAGAGTTTAAGAGTAATTAGACCACACCGTCCAGTTAGGCGAGTTGGGAAAGACCGCATATTGCCAAGGTATACCAGGGAAGAAAATCCTGAGTCATTCTTACGCGCAATGGAGGACTAGTTGAAGAATGAAGGAGATATAAGAAATATGTTGGTTTACTCCTTGAAGGGAACTTTGACAACATGATGGTGGGTTGTGCATAGAGATAATTTGACTCGGATGGCACAAGATAAGAATTGTTTTCTTAACAAGGTTTGTCAGGAATAATCTTCCCTTCTGAGATACCAGCTTATGATGGGAAGACATCCCCTCATATTCAAATACAAATCTGTGAGAGGAATTAGCTATGCAAGGAAAATGATGTATTACCAACCATCGTTGTGGGTTCATAAGTTCTATTCTACATTGTGCAGATGCACATGTACATGGTATATACATGTGGAGTTGAAAGAAAGAGACAAAAACTGGCATACTTTAACCTCAAGTATCGTACATATGTTTGATTATTTTTCTACTAAATTCCCATTATCAATGAAGCCCTACAGATAATGAAGTGCATCACTCTAGGAGACAACACAAAGGTAGAAGATCTATGTAACTCTAGCTTTATAAGGTGAGACTCCTCTGACTAGTGTGTGACAGATGATTGTGACTGGATGAATTCTGATGAGAAACTCATGGGAGTGTACCTGGAAGGAAAAGGAAAAAGGGAAGATCTCATTTATCTCATTGAAATGATGAAGAGGTCGAGGATCTGAAAATAGAACATGTAAAGGTGAGTGCACAAGGTTTTAGCTACCATTGCAGATGAACAAGCATGTGCACCTACCATGTGCCACTTGAAGACAAAAAGGGTAAACATTGGGACTAGACGATGCACCAAAGGAAGCGATAATTGGTGACTATTGGTCTGAGGTAGAGGTTGCAAAAATAATTGAACTGGTTTTGTGACTTACAAGACTTATTTCTAAGAGGGATACCATGATTTGAATGGTCTCCATCCATCACTAGGAGAGATGAAGATAAATCTCAAAGATGGTGCATGATTAGTTCACAAGAGGCCTTACCAGATGAATCCCAAATTACACATCAAGGTGAAGGATGAAATTGATAAAATGATGAAAGAAGGTATTATTGAACCTATTGAAGAATCAGAATGGATCATTCTAATAGTCATAAGAATCAAGAAGGATGGGAGGATAAGAATTTGTGTTGACTATAGAGTTTTAAATGTTTTGTGTGTCATTGATCCTTTTCCTACACCATTCACTAAAGAGATACTAGAGGGTGTTGTAAGGCATGAAATCTATTCTTTCACTGATGGTTTTTGAAGGATATTACTGGGTTATGATCATGTGCGAAGATCAAGCAAATATAACATTTACAAAAGAGCGGGGTTGTTTTGCATACATAATCATGCCCTTTGGATTAAAGAATGCGTCAGACAGTGTTCTCACGTGCATTATAGTACAAACATTCCATAGGATTTTATTCATAAGTTTATTCAAGTATATCTAGATGAATGGACTGTATATGGGCTGGTTAAGGATCACTATGATTGTCTAAGGCTAATGTTTGAAAGGTGCAGGTAGCTTAGTATATCCCTGAACATTAAGAAATGCATTTTCATGACACCTTTCAGAACTGTTTTTAGGACACATCATATGTAAGGAAGGCTTGTTGGTAGATCCATCAAATATTACAGTCATCTTGGGGTTGGTAGGATCCAACTAATCAAAGATAAGTGTGTGGATTTCATGGGCATATGAGATACTACCAGAAATTCATTAAGGGGTATGCCAAAATTGCTATGCCACTGGACGAGTTGTTGAAGACAAAGGGAAATTTCTATTGAAGATGATGCAACAACAAGCATTTGAAACCTTAAAGGAAAGGCTAACCATTGTTCCCATTTTATGCTTCCCTTCTTGGAATTTACCATTTCATGTCCATATGGATGCTTCTAGAAAAAAATTGGAGCAATATTGGCTCAACAAGGGGAAAGTAATGTGGATCATCCTATTTTTTTGCGAGGAGGAAGCTAACACCGTCCGAGTAAAATTATACAACCACAAAGCGCGAGGCATTTTCCATGGTGTATGCACTTCATAAATTATGATAGTATCTACTAACAACACCATTTATCTTCTACATTGATCATTTAACATGTAAGTACCTAGTAAAAAGCTAGTATTACAAGGGCACATCTATCATTGGATTATTTCATTTCAAGAATTTGAGTTTTCGGTCATAGTTAAACCTGGAAAAAGTAATTTAGGACCCGATCACTTATCACAGAGAAAATTTGGTGAGGATGCGCAGAGCAGAAAACACACTATTCCAGATGCCTAACTATTCAGATTACGATGCACACTAGATGACTTGAAAGACACATTGGAGAAGAAACAACTCTCCATTTGTGTTATACCTTATCACTTGATAGGAGGAAACTTATATAAAATGGGCCGAGATCAATTATTGCGCAGGTGTGTCTTGGAGCACAAACATGAAGCCATAATGGAAGAATCACATGGTGGGATTGTTAGAGGACATTATACAGTAAAATTTATAGCACATAACATACTACTAGCAAGATTATGGTGGGAGAAATCATATAAGGATACCAAGGACTTTTTTAAAGCTTGTGATCATTGTCAAAGAATGGGAGAACCATGACATCATGATGAGATGTTGTTATGACCCATATCAAGCACATAACCTTTTTGAAAAGTGGGAAATTGAATTTTTTGGCCCAATTGCACTGGCTACATGGAGGACATGTGTGCAATACATCAACACATGCACATATTATTTGACAAGGTGGGTTGAAGCAGTGCCCACAAAGGATTTCATCGTATTTATAACAACACGATCTTTTATGGGAGAAAATTATTAGCAGATATGGTTGTCCATTGATCCTTACTAGTGATAGTGGAACTCAATTTCTAAATGAAACAAATAGGATATTGTTAGCTAAGTTTATATTAGCTCATCACAAGACTACCACTTATCACCCACAAGCCAATATGATGCAAAGCAATATGAATCTCAATCTATTCACAATGTAACAAGACTCAAAAATTCAAATTATGTTTCTTAAGCCTGTAAAATTAGCTTTCTTGACAATTTCTCAATTACCCCTAGTCATGAAATTTATTAATTCTTCAAATCATGGTGCTAACCCAATTTTTTCAACATGTTCTTGTACATTTACCTATTTTAGTTCAACCTTTAAAATGGATCAAAACAACTAAAAGGATTAAAGGCCTTACCTTTTAGCTAAATTGCCCATATAGGCTTCTTAAGCACTTGCCTGTGGTAGACTCAAGGTTAGAGAGATATATAGATGCTCAAAACAAATGAAAACCTCTTTCCAGTACCCTTTAGTGATCTTGAGGTGTATGCCAAAGTTTAGATTCCAATTCCTTAATCTTCTCTTCCAAATCTCCACCTTTTCCTCCCAAGTTTCACTATTCTCCACTAGTCCTGTCTAAAGACAAATTTAAGAATATATTTTGAACAAGGTTTAAATTAAAAAATAAAACACTGATTCATACACCTATTTCTCTCAATTTATTTAGCAAAAAGTTTCACTTGGTCTTCTTTTGCAAGATTCCTTCAAAACTAACTTTCTAGTTTCAAACTAGGTCTTTTAGGACTAAGTTACACTGTCAAGAGGATTGTCTTGCATAAAATGAAATATATAATGAATCTATCCCTGAAACCCCTTTAATCACCTTCTTAATCACCTCAAGATGTTAGTTATAAACTTTCAATGTTCACCACTTCCTATAACTCCTTCAACTCACAAACCCTTCTCTTTCTCCTTGTAAAAGTTGTATGCTACAGTCTACCTTATATATTGTTCTGTAAAAACACAACCTTGGAGATCTAAAAAGATTAAATATTTTCAAAACGTGCATGTTAGTGATGTTATACTATTTTCTTACCATTATATTACTTTAATTCATGTATTAGTTACTTAAGAACTCGTTCTTACTCAAACCCAATATTATTTTTGTTTTTCAAGTCTGTGTTTCACTACTGTCATGTATAGAATCCAGTTTCAAGAACTTCAAGCCCTAATTTATTTGTAATATCACTCTACATACTACTCATATGTTAAATTCCCAATATCAAGTCTTTATTTTATTCCTCTCTCTTTCATTGTACCTTTCTCCTTTAGAACCCTAAGAGGGTTTCATGAGAACCCGAGAAAGTTGAATTTGCAATAAAACAATGAAATTACAATTTCATGTATTGTTTTTATCCCTAGGAATCTATGTGAACCCCATGCATGCTTATATCTTACCAGTAAGGTCTTCTTGTAGTCTCAACTTCAAAATTCATCTTGAAACTCCTCTACTCTACATACAAAACATAAGTATCTCATTCTTGCCATAATTTCACAAATGCAGGTCTTTAATCCTGTTTACAAGTTTCTCATGGACATGTAACAAATATTTTAATGTTCTAAATCCCTCTTAACTGATATATCAATCCACAAGTAAAGGTATACCCACCTACAAACCAACTTTGTTTCAACAAACTTTCAATAGACTGTGACAGTCTTAATACAATATAACCCAAATCGTATCCTACATGCAAACAATGAACTCTCACTCATTAAACAATATGAACACACAATATTCAAGATTTTACCTTCTAGATTACCTTCAAACAACATGTGCATAATTTCAAGGATCAATACAATGTACAAAAATCATTAAACACCATCATCAAAGTTGTGTATACATAGTCTTCCTCTGCTAAACTCGCTTGAAGCTTTCTTTTATTCAATGACCATTCAAATGATGGAGTTAAACAATTACATATAGGTGTGTGTGTGTGTGTGTGTGTGTGTGTGTGTATTCTTTACAATCCTTCCCTAACCAATTCTTTCCCATTAGTCACTTCATATTCCATGAGTTGGTCCTTTATTACAACATTAGGAAAGCTAGTTTAGTCTAGGACTCTAGGGTCTAAACACTAGTTCAAAAATAAGACCTAAGTAGGACACCTAGATATTAATAGAAATAATTACAAGCTCATTCATCCTTTAATTGCTTCAAGATGAAAATCACACACCAAGTAGATACCAAAATTTCCTTCAATGATTCAAATGTCATTTTTGAGGGAAATGATCTAGTTTGAATTTGTGAAGGAATTATTCAAATTCAACATACCTAGATAACTTTAGAAGACTTCTAAAACCTATCAACATACTTAGGAAGCCAAAATTGATGTTTTCACCCTATATATAGACTAGGGAAATGATGTTCCTGCATCATACTCCCAATGGGAAAAGAAAAAAATTCCACATACTTATGCTAGCTCTCTTCTCTTCTTCTTCTTTCTCTGTTTCCAATTGAAAATGACCTTTTGCAAATGTCCTTTGATTGAAGATCAACTCTGCTACACCTCTATCAATTGTCTTTTTCCTTCTATCATCTCGTTCTTCTTGTAAATCCTCAAGTTTTTTTTATCATTATTATAATTTTAGGAACGTATGTTGTATTTTATATCTAGTACTTGAATATGTATGCTTAACTTATGGTAAGACATGATGTTTCCTTTCTCTTTATACATGTTAAACTAAACTTATTATCTTATTGCTATCCTTTTTGTATCATTTCCCTTGAATTTTCTTTCTTCCTCTCAAATGCTACACTTGTATGCTCATCATTCAAAAAGAAATTACTCTCTTCAACCATGTTTTTCAAACTTTGTTTGTCCCTTTCAACTATTTTGTATGGGTCCTCTGTTAAGATTTGCAAATCATTGCCTTCTAGAACTTCTTTAGTACACTTCTCATCATTGATTTCTTCATTCCCCATGTTTGATTACCTCATTTTTCCTCCATTCCCTGCTAATTTTTCATCTTTACTCAAATTTTGTGTTTCTAAGATCTCATCTTGGTCTCCATATTCTTTGAGATCTATAAAATCTTCTTATCTTCCATCTTTCTTGTTCATTTCCTCTTGAAAATTTTTCTCTTTCCACTCTAGTTTATTCTTGCTTCTCAATAATGTGTCTACATATACACTCTTCTCACCTTTACCTAAAAAATCAAATCTCAAAACAATGTTAGATTCAAAAACAAGAGGCTTGTATGCCTAATTCCTCTCCCTCATGATTTGTTATTACTCTTTTCCATTCTTGACTTCTTTACACAACATTTTCTTGCTTCTTTCTTCTATCTCTCTTTCCTTATGACCTCTATCCACTTCTTTAACTAATTATTTATTCTCTAGACCATCTTGTTGGTGTTTAATCACCTTAACATGTGCTTCTGTTCCCTCTCTACCATCACTTTCATGTTTCTCTTCTTTATCTTCATCTTTCACCTCTTCTTGTACTGAAACCATCTTAATCTCTCTAAACACATGAAATCCATCACTATCAAAATCCTTTCTCAAATATGAATTATGTGGCTTAACAACCCTGCATAGTATATTTTTCCATGCTTCTTTAGTCTCTGTTAAAAATTTCTTACCTATCATCATCATCACCAACCATGTTTGTACTTCTTTCTCACCTTTGATAGGTAAAAGTGTGTGACTAACTCCATTTGCTAAAATAAAATAAGTTTTCTTCTTACCATTTTGGACTGTTTTCCTGTCATATTTTCATGTTCTAACTCACAAAATATGTCAAACATACATATAAAATAAATCACATAGCACCTTATCTTTGTATCTTCCAATATAAAACTCAACTTGACATTGTTCCCTAACCAAGATATGATGACCTTTCTACATCCATGATACCTGATATAGATTAGGGTGCATGGTAGTTTTCAGTCCTAGCCTCTCTACCATCTCAAATGAAACAAGATTATATGTACTTCCAATATCTATAACCACATTACAACATTTTCCTTTTTATTTACACACAGTTCTAAACAAACACCTTATTTGAGTTACCTCATTCAATATTTTACTTGGTTTCAAAAGTACTCTTCTACAAAAAAATGAGTTACCTTTGTTATGAAGACTCGTATCAACAACTTTTACATCCTTTCTTATCCATGTATTCACCTCATTGTAATCATATGCTTTGTGCCATGTATACCTTTGACACTTGTGTCATTTTCCTACAAATTTCACTATATTTCTTGTCCCATCTCTTTGTATATAAATCATCTCGGTCCTCATCTTCCTTTGAGTCTCTTCCATGCTCTCTAACCTACTCAGCATAACCTCCATCATCCTTTCCATCTTCTCTTCCCAAGTTGAATTTCTCATCTCTTTTACTTGCACCATCTGTCTTCTACCTGCAATCACTCTCAAATAAATATCTATTCCTTTTCAAGAATCAAATTCAGGCTCTGATACCACTGTGATGCAGAAAATTATGAATTTTAGTCTATTCACAATGTAGCAAGACTAAAAAATTTAAACTATTCTTCTTGATATTAGAAGTTCAATTGACTGAGAGCACTAACCCTACAAGGAGCACCAACCCCTAATTTAGTGAAGCACCCACCCCACAAGAAGGCTACAACCCCCCAAGATGACCAAGCATCAACTTAGCCACTTCATAATGATGATCTCTAATTTTTTTACCACTACAACTGATGGAGATGTCTAATTCAGCTCACACATTCTACTTCAAACCCTCATTGCTTCAACTCACTCTATCTTCTTCATTCACACTTTGTCTTGGCTCTAAATTCTTACACACATGATATCAAAAATTCCTAAACCTATAACACAATTTTTTAGCTCTCAAAATATTCCCTCATACATGCAATATAATTTTACTTGGGTCACACTTTTCACACATGTAAGACTAGCTCACAAATGGACTCAAAACTTCACTTTTATATGTTTTTCTTCTTTCTAACCCAAGGGATTTCGGTCCTTCATGAGTAATTCAACCAATAAATAATAATAAAATTCAAATAAATTCATTACAATGGTCACATATGACCCATATAGGTTGGCCATGCCCAAAACCTCTCATTTTGCACCAAAATACCTCAAAACCCCATCACCAGGATGAGAAAAATCAACCAACAACAAAACCATAATTATTCAAGATTTAAACATCATCAGACATGTGTAATATGACATTTAAACATCATCCATGGTCTCACTTTTACTTGGACTTGTAGAAATCTAAAATTTTGACATGATTAATTACGATTAATCTGTCTGACAAGTATCCCAACATCATCATAATAATTAATCGCAATATTAATTATTATTATTTAATCCTAATATTGTCTTTAATCCCTTCATCCTTCATCTTAATTTTTTCATTTATCTAATCCTATCATTAATCCCTTTATCATTTATCTAAATACCCCATTTCATCATTTATCCCTTTAATCCTTTATTTTATCCATTTTCAACTATATAATAATTAATCAGAAGATTATTTATTATTATTGCATTATAATCCATATTCCTACATCTCACCTACCACCTAGCCTTTCCATGTAACCTCACCACTAATCATCATTTATTAACCTAATCTAATTCTAATCCTAATCACATCTTTGCCTCTAAATCTAAAAGCCTCTCTAAACTTCTCCTTCCATTGAATTTTTAATTCAATGCAAGCTTCTTCCCTCCATGAAATTTGAATTTAAAATTCTAGAGTCTTCCACTTTAGAATCCTCCAATCCTCACATACACCCTCCACCCTTGATATAAATCTAACGCGGCTTCATCTTTTTTTTATTAATGATAAATAGTTTTTTGAAAGGGACTATACCCTTATACAAGAAGGCTAAAAAAGCCAGATGTGAACAAATAAGTCCCAAAGAAAAAGAACAAGAACAAGGTAAAACGTCAATGCCCAGCAGTAGGAAACAACCTGCTCAGAATAAAACCCAATACCAATAACAAATCAACATAAAAATAACTGATTTACAGTGACCAGACAGCTGCTGCCTGGTAAAGAAAGTGAAGCATTAATGAGCAGCCGAGCAGCACTGGGAAACTAGCAAGGCAGAGAAGTGGTATTCTTGGAGAACAATTTTTTCTTTTTACACACCATTATCCAGCCTGTAGAAGCCTCCACAATTGGAGGATTGAATAAAGGAGGCGTATTTTCCTTATCCTCCATATATCTAACTGGGACAACAGATTCATTATCTTCTTTCGTATTTTCCTTTCTGTCACCAACTGAATGAGGTTCTTTGGCACATTCAAAAACTGGAATTTCCGAAAGAGGGGTATCCGGGACAAAATCATCTTCAACATCTGTATTTGACTCCTCTTTGGCTTCAAAAATCAGGTGTTTAGGGAGGGCATTTTTCCACCAGTTGTTTTTTCCATTTTTTCTCTTTTCCATTCCAAAACCATCAGTAGTGTGTCCGGTAGCAAAACACTTTCTGCACCTAAAGGGCAAGCCTTCATAATCTAATGATTATGTCCAAGTTCTATTTTGGACTATAATCTCTATATTAGCAAGGATATTTTTGGATGTGTCAAGCTCAACAAGGATTCTAGCAAAGGTTGTGTGCGTGAAATCAGTGGTTTGGGGGTCAATGAAAAGGGTATTACCCAAATTATTTCCAATAGTGGTTAGACAAGTACAGTCCTAGAATTGGAGCGGTAGATGGGGCAGTCTAATCCAGACTGGTTTGCAAGCAAAGGATTCAGTGAGTGGGTTAAAAGATGGGAACCAGGGTTTCAAAATGTGGCTTCATCTTAACCATTGAATCCTCCACCCAAAAACTATAAATTGAGATCTCCTCCTCCATGAGAGATAACTTGGAAGATATTAAGAATCCATAGCCAACCTCCGCTATTTTATCAACTCAATCATTCAATCAATCCATTCTATCATCATCTAATCAATCCATCATCATTTTTATCAAGAAATCATCCAATGTAAGTGAATGGGAGGTTCTTCCCAAGTGTCTCCAAAATCTGAAGCAAGCAACTACAATCTAACATCTTGAGCACATCAACAAATCAAAGGGAGCTCTACTTCGGTAAGTAAAAGGTATTGCATTATCTTCCCTTTCCATATAGCTTAATCTGAGGTAGTGTAATAGAGTGTTAGAATAGGAATCAATTTGTTTTGTTTCTTATTCATATTTTGCACTAACATCTCTTTATCATCTACAAGACCAATCAAATGTTTCATAACATGGGCTAAAAGGCTCCTATCCCTCACCAAACATTTGTTTCCAACACCTCGTCTTCACCTTTGGGCATAAAGCATACTCCAAAACAACTAAAATATGGCATGTAGCCACTATATAGAAACATTGGGACCTGTAAATAACTTATATATAGGTTAGACACCATGAAACATCCATGTGTTCAAACCACAACAAATTTTCTCTTCACCAAATTAAGCTACCCAAACACCAAATTTAAAAACTTAACTAGTTTACAACCTTTCTTCAACTTTCAAGAACTCAAAATGCCTTTAATAGGAATAAAATTCATCCATCTTCACTCTCTAGGTGATATAAAGCATTAAAAAATCCATATCATACTTCATTCACTTCATTCTTTCAACCTGGGCAGTCCTCTCCTAAAACTAAGAAACATTCTTCTTCACAAACTAACCTGAAATACCCATCAAATCAACTCACCAAGACACAAAACCTATACTGGTGGGAGTCGTTATTCCCTTCATTTGATCAACTTGTTGTTGATGTCATATAAAAACCAAGGGTGTGTCTAAAGCTATATACAACAAGTGAAGTCTCGGGAGAACTAGTAATTGATTGTAGGTACTATTATTTTTTATTTTTCCTCTGGGGGTTCTATAGTGTTTTGAGATCTTTTGGCCAAAGCTTTATTGAAGCTAAACTATATGAAACTTATTGAAGGAAACACAAATTTTTGAAATGAACACACCTTGCAGAATTGAACACTATTGAAATAAAAATGCTTTACATAATCAAACAAACTGCTGAAATAAACATGCTTTACATAATTGAACACACTGCTGAAATAAACACACCTTGTAAATATTGTTTAAAATTATTTTAAGGAGATAGAAATGTAAACTACAACATCTGTAGGGATAATAAATAACTCAAATAACATAACTTACTTGTTGAATCAAAAGTACTGAAGAATTGCCAAATAACATAATTACACAAATTACTTGAAAGGAAAAAAATACTAACGAAAGAAAAGATACTTTTTCTCAGAGGTGTGGGCCCTTGCTCCACCTTGAATCAGGAGTTAACACAATATGTTTCTCTCAAAATCATATGGCTATTCTTATTATTGAAAATATATAATGTTGTACAGAACTAATTGAGATTTTTTTATATCTACCTTCAGTTTTATATATATCATTTTCTCATCCGAAGACACATTTACAATAATGAGTGATCAACAACTATCTTTATGCCTACAAATCCTAGTAAACCAAATAGTTCCCAAAGTAGCTATGAAATAGAGAAAAATAGCTGGATATATAGATGTTGGTCTTATACATGTATATTTGGAGTGTGAAGAACTGTAAAATTGTTGGTCTATGTTCGCTTGAAAGGCCCATTCTTTGCTCCATGATCGAATTTCAATAGATTTAGGAGGATCCCATTGATTCCGAAACTTTGGAGAAGTTCTAGAACCAAAGGGAAATCTTTTGGAACTAATTTCTAGAGTTCTGGAGCTAAGCTATATTTAGCCAACTTTCTCAAAAAGACGTTGGTCACTCCACAATTTGCTTATCTTGACCAAGTATGACCTGCTTATGCCAAAACTGAATTTCCACACCATTTGTTAGGAATTATAGAGTTTTTAGACATTTGAACTAAATCAAACAAAAGATAGAAAATTAAATCCTAAACTTATATTAGATCAAAAATTTTTTTATGAAATGCAGTCAAACTTAATTAAAAAGGTAGCAAAATGAGAGTATTCATTGCACATTTATGAGGCATATTTTAGCCTCATCATCTCCTCCAAACTTATTTGTTTGTAAGTCCTCTTACAAAATTTAATCTCCAAAAATGGGATCATAAACTCTGGACTCCAACTCACTGCTAAAATCAAATGGTTGAAATTGAATGTGTCAGGTCTTCTTATCAGAACTGATGTATCCCAATCCTTCCTCCATCTTTTGCTTCCAATTCTAAAAAAGGGTGGAATCTTGAGGTTCCCAATTTTTCCATGGAGACATGGGTGTAAGAAGGATAGGAGGCCTTATTCTCATTCCTATCCACATACCTCTGTGTGCCTTAAAAATTTAAGGAATGCTTGTACATAAATTTCTGGCCCTTTCCAGACTCCATATCAGATTTGTGGGAGAGATAACTTCCCTTCTTTTCAATGGCACAGTAAGGAATTCCCATCTTATTTTTCATGCATCATAAACTTCCTCAAAATATTCCTTTTCATATGAGGTGAATACAAAAATATCCCTTTGCAGGATGACAATGTAATGTTCCTTAATCCAGGGGTTAAAGGCATGAGCCCTGAAATCTATAACAAATGCATGTGGTTTTCCGTACTGAGCTCTCATACATAAACCTAATGAACCAACTTTTGTGAAGTTTTCAGTATTCCTTTCCTTACAGGATATCTAATTTTGGACCTTAGAAACAAATTCCTTAAGTTGGATTTCCCCCACATATAAATTAATGATAAAGCCTGTGTTCTTTTCTAACATGAAATTGTATAGATAAAATTCACAAAGAATATTTTTCTTCTCAAGAGTGGCTATGGAATATGCACCCATGAATTCTGCTTCATCCTTCAATTCATGTGGAAGGCCACATGAAATCCTCAGTAGCTGCCAATGGATGAACTATTCTTCTAAGAAGACATTATATGCAGGTGAAGGCCTTCTACATGATAGTAATTTTTCACTCATCATGCAGACCATATGTATTCTTGTCAAACATTTAAATGTTTCTTCCTCACTCTTATATAACTTTTCTTCACATTCTTCCCTTGCCTTCTTATCTTCTTCCATTTGTCTCTTTAGCTCTTGATTTTATATTTTCAAATCATTCAACTTCCTGCAGGTATCATCCCATAATTGTTTGAGTAGCAGGTATGACAACTTTGTTTGTACCATTTGATTCACTGAATCTAATTTTGTCACAGTCTCTTTGTGAGTGCTTTGTTTAGTAGCCAATTACAATTCTTTTTCTTTTTCAGCAATTTGTTGTTTTGCCAATAACAATTCTTCATTCTTACCTGTTAGCTGAGTTTTCAAAAAAATTATAGGTATTTCTCTGTGCTCCACTTTATGTTTGAGGAAGGTCAATTGCTCATCTTTTTCCCTAAGTATAATTTCTTCTCTAGACAAGAACAAAGCCTGCCTCAACTATTGTTTTTCTTCTTTTGTTGGAGGTTCCTCGGGGAATGAGCATTGTTCCTCCACCAAGGTGAATTTTCCTTTTAATCTCCAAGGTGCCAATTGTTCATCTTCATTTGATGGTACTGCCAAGTCATTTGTTTCTTGAAAATTCTACATTTCCAATTTTTCACCTTCTTTCTCCAGCTCCTCAGTTTGACCTTGTAGAGGAGGGGGACTTGACATGCTGCTAAGAATATCAACAACTTCCTTCTCCAAATTCTCCTGAACTTCAATCTTTTCTGGCTGATTTTCCCTCGGTTTCTTGTGAATTCTTTTCCTCCTATGAGTTTTAACATCTTCTGAAGTAGGTGTTTTCCTTGAACTTCTTCTGAATTTTGTTCCAGAGTCCATCCTAGGTGAACTATCACTATCAACAACATGTATTGGTTCTTATAGGATTATCCTCTCAGACTTCCTCATTTTTGGTATTTTAACCCCACTTGTTTCTTCCTTCTTCTCCTCAGAGGGAGTAATGCCTAAGTCACTTTTAGGATTAAAAGGGGTTGGTGTTCCCCTTCTGATAATATCATAAGTTTGTTTGAATTTTTGGATGAATTTCTCCCATGCTTCTTCCCCATTTTTCTTAGAAAGAAAATGATGTTGACAGACCAAATGAATTAAATAATGGTGCTTAATTATTCGTACTCCCCAAGAATATCTTTGAGCCATGGTATGGATGGAATCAAAGAGGAAACTAGGAAGGTTTACCATATAATCTTGCTTTTCTGCCCCATACCTAAGATATATCAAAATTTTAAAGACTTCCCTTCCGATAGTCCCATATTGGCCATCACATGTCAGGTATTTTACTACAAGGGTTTGGGTAGGCTAGCTCTTTTGACCCCTTTTATGAAATTTTTTGTGGTATAAATGTATTGGGGTCTAGGTTCACCTTCTTGCCTTAATGTATCTACCAATTATTTTAGATTTCCCCTTACAGGATTTGGTACATTCACAATTGAGACACCAAATACATTGCTTATTATTTTCTCAGTAAAGGGAACTATGATGCCCTTAACCTTAGCTCTAATATGTTCTAAATTCACAAAAAATTCTCTTACCAACTCATCATTGTATTTGGAGGATTTATTCAAAAACTCTAGCAAACCTGCCCGCTCAAAAATGGTCATAACCTCACCATTTGCAAGGAGTTGTGTGTCATCTTCTAGTTCTGATTTATTCTTGATACCCATGGCCAAATGGAAAATTTAAATTATTTTGCCATTTTTTGAACCCTCACTATGCCAGGAGATAACTGTGGAACTACCAAACTTAGCTGCAGAACTCCAAGTACCTTTTCTTTCACCTTCTCGAGTTTCTCCGTAACTATTTCAAATTTTTGTTTCTTTTGATTCCACCCGAATGAAAATTTATCATTAATATACCTCCACTTCATTTATTTTAACTGGCGTCGCAACATGATTGTTTTCTCTTTCTTTATAATCATGATGTACAATTAATAACTCATTATGTTGTTGATTTAAACCAAATCTATGTAACATGCAAACTTTTAATTTAACCTTTGATAAGATCAAGACATAATTACCATCCTTACCGATGTAATCTAGCCACTTTGCTATCTCATCATCCCTAAAAAGTGAAAAAGGGTTAGAAAAGATAGCTGGAATTCCAAAGAAATTTATTTTATTTGAATTAGCCAATTATTGATGAGACCAACCATCATTTTTGGTTTTCAATTGGCCTTTTGAAAGATATTTTTTATTTCATTTTTTTTTTTGGGGGGGGGGGAGAGAATTCCATTTATTGGTTTTCATTCCCTTCCCTTTATTTAGATCCTTGCATCAACTTATTTGATCATTTTGGAATAACTAGGTTCTTCCATATGATCAAATTCCTTGTCTGCTTCAATTTGCTTAAGGAATTCATCCCTGGTAGAAGGTTTCTTATAGAGTTTTAGCATGTGTCCATTGACCAAAAGTGCCTATCTACTGCCATCAATAGGAATTAGTTGAACATATCCATTATCATATATCTACTCAATTTGATAAGGTCCTAGCCACCTGGTCATCAACTTGCCTTTGAATTGTTGGTACTTGGAATCTAATAGTAATGCCCAATCTCCTATCTTGAATTGTATTTCCTTGATATGTGTATCATACCACTACTTCCTTTGATCTTGGATTATCTTTGTTTTTTGAAGTGCTTCCAATCTCAGCTCATCCAATTCATTGAGTTGTAGAATTCTTTTCTTTTGTGTTGTATCCAATGGAATACCCAATTTAGTTGTTGTCCTCAATGTTTGTAGTTCAAATTCAATGGGTATCAAGGGATTATTCCCATAGACTAACTCATATGGTGAGAACCCTGTTGTGGTATTACAAGTTGTGTTATAATCCCAGAAATCCTCAGGTAGTCTTTTCACCCAATCTCTTCTACTTGCTTCAACTGTTTTGGTGATAATGTTTTCCAATTCCCTATTTGTCACTTCTACTTGTCCATTAGATTTCGGATGATAAGGAGATGACTTACTATGATTGACCTCATAGTACATTGTAAAGGCTTGGATCATGTTAGATATGAACTATGGCCCTTGATTTGAAACTATACTTCTTGGTGCACCAAACTTCATCATGATCATGTGCCAAAGGAAATCAACAACTGCATCTTTAATAGCATTTGTTAAAGCATGCACCTCTTCCCGCTTTGTAACATAGTCAATACATACAAGAATGTGCTCCTTTCCCTATGAAGGTGGATTGAAAGTACCAACGAAATCTAGCCCCCAAATTTCAAAGGGTTCAATCACCACTTGAGGTTACAGAGGCATTTCACTAGTAAAAGTTGGTTGTCCCATCCTTTGACAGGGATCACACTTCTTGATGTATTTCTTCACATCTTTATACAGAGATGACCAATAATAACTAGTGCCAAGTAATTTGTGGGTTGTCCTTTTTACGGATAAGTGTCCTCCACTTGGTTCATCATGACATGCTCTAAGTATGTCAAAAATTTCATCTTCTCTAACACACCTGTGTAAAACCAAATCAAGGCCACATTTAAATAATATTCCCTTTAACCATTTAAATTGTGCACTTGTTTTTATTAATCGTTTCATTTGTTTCTTAGTAAAAGAAGGAGGAAACTTCAATGTTACAAGATAATTTTCCATGTTAGCAAACCATGGTGTATAAGATGAAATAGAAAATAATTGTTCATCTGGAAAATTGTCCTTAACCGGATCTTGTTCCCCTATAGTAGTTAACCTTGACAAGAAATTATCTACCACATTAGATTTTCTTGGATTATCCACAATACTAATATCAAAATCTTGTAAAAGTAATAAACATCTGATTATCCTACCTCAAACCACTGGTTTATTCATCAAATATATAATTGTTGCATGATCTGTATGTATAAATATTTTGTACCCTGTAATATAGTGTCTAAACTTGTTAATTGAATAGATCACATCAAGAAATTCTTTTTTAGTGGTGGTGTAATTTCTTTCAGTGGGAGTAAGATTTTTAATAAGGTAATAGATAACATACATCTTTCCCTCCTCATCATTTTGTCCCAAAACTACACCAATTGAGTTATTTGAAGTGTATGTTTGGATGTGAAAAGCTTCCTTCCAATTAGGCCCTCTTAATATTGGGGCAGTGATTAGTTTTTCCTTAATCTCTTCAAAAGCATGTTGACATTTTTCATCCCAGAGAAATTCACAATCTTTGGTAAGCAAACAAAACATGGGGGCAACAATTTTACTAAAATATTTGATAAAATGCCTATAGTACCCAACATGTCCTTAGAATGACTTAATATCCCTGGGGGTTTGAGGAATAGGGATGTCTGAAATAATCTTGATTTTGTCTTGGTCAACTTGAATTCCTCTTTTTGAAATGTGGTGTCTTATTACAATCCCCTCATTAACCATCATCAAATATTTCTCATGGATAAGAGATAAATGGTGTTGCTAACACCTTGTTAACACTCTATCCAAAATTTTCAAGGCATCATCAAATGTGTCTCCATGCACAGTAAAATCACCCATGTATACCTCTACACAATCATTAGTTAGATCTACAAAATTGCTAATACAGCCCTTTGGAAGGTTGTTGGAGCATTACATAGTCCAAATTGTAGTACCCTGTAGGCAAAGATACCCCACAGACAAGTAAAGGTAGTTTTATCCTAGTCTTCAGTAGTCACCCTAATTTGGTTATATCCACTAAATCCATCTAGGAAGGAACAATATTGTTTTCCTAAGAGGTTGTCCAGAACTTGATCTATGAATGGTAAGGGAAAATAATCTCTTAGTGTAGCTTTGTTCAATTCCCTGTAATCAACACAATTTCTCCATTTTCCATTATTTTTAGGCACAATTACAAGAGGAGACACCCATTGACTATCCAAAATAGGGTAGATAAAGCCTACTCGTAATAGTTTTTCAATTTCCTACTTAACTATGTCCCTTGAGGTTGGATTGATCCTTCTTTGAGGTTTTCTAACTTGTTTAACATTTTCAGTATAAATGTGATGGGTGCAAATACTTGAATGGATTAATTTCATGTCTTTATCGTCCCAAGAAAAGGCTCTAGTATGACACTTCAACACATCAAATAATTTAGCTTCTTGATCATTCTCCAACTAGCTGTTAATGTTCAAAATCCTTCCTGGTTGAATCTCAATTTGTTTGGTTCCAGAGTGTACTGAATTGATTTTTTGAAAAGGATCCATTAGAGTGTTTAGTGGACATGAATGAGGTAACAACATATGATATTGCGTAATGTCTCTAAAGTTCCCTTGAGGAAGAATACTAGATAAAGGACAATAAGAAGAGCTATGATACGTATATTGATGTTAGTCAAGCTCCTCATCACTGACATTTTCCCAAGATTCCTTACTACTTCTTGATATATATGAGACTAATGCTACTAATTCCGTAGATATTTCCTCCCCTTCTGAAGAGAAGACATGTTCCTCTGGAGTGAAATTATTTACATGTGCATCGGATTTTGATGGTTCCAGAGATAAATCTGAATGTTGCAGAACTAAATTTGAAGGTTCCAGAACTATCTTTGATTATTCCAACGACAATTGGTGACCATTCAATGGGTGATTAATACTATTCTCCACCTCCCTAACATGATCCTTTAATGTTATCATAGCCAAAGAAGACAAGTTTTGTTTATCAGTATCAGGATCATCAACCCATAATTGTTCCTGATTATCCATGAATTGACTTGCAAAAGGATATAGGGAAATTTTTTTAAACCTCTTACCATTAGAGATGGTCATATCACTTGATCTGCAATCAATTAAGGCAACAACTATAGCTAACCATGGTCTACCCAAAATGATGGGATAACCAAGTGTTTTACCTTTTGGCCATAATATAAGGAAGTCCACTGGATACTCACATGACTCCACCATAGCTGCCACATCTTCAATGATCCCTTCTGGTTTAGCTACTGATTGATATGCCATCTGCAATATGGTGTTAGTAGGTTGTATAACTGTCAATGGTAATGTTTTTAAAGTGTCTAATGTCATAACATTTATAGGTGCTCCCAAATTAACCAAAACATTATGTATATGTTTGTTTCCTATGGTAATAGAAATAACATGGCTTACAAGATCCCCATATTTGGGAAGTAAGAGTTTACTTACTAATAAGTCAACAAGTTTCCCATTTATCTTAATAGTCCTAGGGTACTGATTCTTCCTTCTAGGTCTTTTCAAGAATAACATTTTGATTAATTTGTTTAATTCAGGAATGTCCTTGATTGCTTGTAATAATGGTATTTCAATATTTAATTTCCTTAACTCTTGCACCAGTTCAAATTCCTTAGTCTTAATAACTTCTTTAAGTCTTTCCAGAAAAGGGTTTTTTAAAGAATTGTTATCTGGTTGTTTCTTTTTTTCTTTTTCATCAACCTTAGGGATGACTGAACTAGGTGTTTTAGTTTCATCTGACATCTTAGTAATTATAATAGGTGGAGTATTAATTATTTTTCCAGATCTTGTTTGAATATATTTACAGTCCATGGCATTAATATAAACTGATTTTTCTTGCTCTACTCCATAGACAGGGGTTGTTTGTTTATTTTTGGGATTAACCACTAGTTGTGCTTGTATTTGTGTTTGAACCACATTTTCAGTTTGTGAAAATTGTGCTAGGGAACCAATTATGGCTTGTTGTTTCTGGTTGAGATATGTCCTCCCTTGAGCATAGTTATTGGGTTTCCACATAGGTTATGACCAAGCATAAGGGTTACCTTGACTAGACTAGGGTTTTTGGTGTCCATGAGCATACCAAGCTTGTCCTACTCAGTCCTGGGGATTCCATGTTATTTAAGGAACCCAAGGGGGTTATACCTAATTTTGTGGTACTGTGTGACCTGCCCATGGCATCATCCAAGGATTAATAGCAAATCTTGGTATGAACTGCCCCTGGCTCTGCGCAACTTTTCTTTGGACAAATGTAGACACCTAAAATATGCTTACACCTAACATTTCCCCAATTCAACTGATTAACGACACTTCGTTAATTTCCCTTCTCTGCTCCATTCTCAAATGCCCATTTGTGACACCTTCTTGGTCATATTCTTCTTATAATAAGCTAAATGGGCTAATATCTCTCTTATTAGCTAAACATTCCTCCTTTTGACCTTTTAGAACCTCCCTATTTCTCTCTAGATCACTTCTATTGGCTACGTAGGCTATCTATCAATCACAATTGATTAACAAGACCCCTTCTAACTCTCAATGAGTCTCTAATCACTCACTAATCACATTTAACTAGCCTAAACCTACCTTAACTAAGCCTAAAGCATGTTTATCCTAATCTAATCCTAGAGTGATTTTTATACTTTAGTCCCACATGCACCCAAAGTTCAAACTCTTCCATTTGGAAAGCTATAAATGTAAGGCTAGGCCTACCCATTAAAAGACACAACTTTACATAACACAAAACCAAAACAAGCCTACGAAAACTTGGATCTCATTTGTATTAGCTTTAAGCTAATTACACATTTGATTTAAATCTTTCCTTCCTCCATTAACCTTGAGCTAATACCTCCATTTGCATCAATAATCCAAGTTTTGAGTAATCTGGAGAGAACCATTAGCCTTGAAGCCATTAATGGTGAGACTCCACTCTTGAAAGCTTGAAAACCATAAACAACTAAACACACCTTTGATAGCTAAGTTGATATTCTTAGGTTTAATGTTTAATTGGTGATCTAAAGAGTAGAGAGTAGTATATATGCTAGGTTTTGATGTTTTTTTGTCAAATTTAAGATGCATGTATAGGATTAACTCTTGTTTAGCTCGTATCTCATGGTGCATGGTTGAGTTAGTTAAGCTTTGAGGTTCTTTAGCCTCATTCCATAGCTTTGCAACTTTTCCATTGCATACATTTGGCACACCCGATGGGACCTGAAGTCCATCCTCCATTAATGGAGTCATTTTGAAGCTTTTATTTCAGTTTCTAACTTTTTACATGTTTTTGTAGGGTTAAATATTTTACCTTGGGCTTTTTAGCTAGGTTTTATGTATTTAACCCTCATTTTCATGCTTCTTTATTAAGTTTATGCTAGAAACTACATTTAATGGCTAAATTATAACCTGTTGACACTTTTGAAATTTCATTTTCCGTGTTTTTTGGTGGTTTTTCAGGTAGGGGCGTATACACCTTTCTGCCAGCGCAGGAACCTTCAGACTGTCATTTTTAGTAGAGGTGCACATGCACCTAAAACCATGTGCATGTACCTAAAAGCAAGAACACATGCCCAAATCATGGTGTACATACCCTTCTACTAGCACAAACACCCTATAACCTATCATTTTACTACCCTTCTACCAGAGAATACTGTTCTGCAAGCATAGACACCCTGTAACTTGTCATTTTTTACTAAGTGCACAAGCACCCAAAACCATGCGTAAACACCCTGTGTATTCTCGACCCTCTGTCAAAAATTTACCAGGGGCACACATGCCCAAACCATGGCACATACACCCTTCTACTAGCATAAACACCCCTCTTCCAGTGCACACGCACTGTCATATTTTTTACCATTTCTTGCTTCGCTAGCGCATGCACTTATTCTCTAGTGCATGCACACTTATGGCAGCGTAGACATCTCTCAGGTAGCATAGACACCCTACAGATCCACTAGGTTTACATAGAGGGGCGTAGGCACCTAACCCCACATGTATATACATAAACTGACACACATACACCTTGAAGGGGGTGCAGGTATCTCTGTTAGATCCATACTTATTCATATAATTTTTAATGCTCCTAGTTTGGGTCATATATTTTAACCCGTTGACCCGTTTTCAGAGTTTGAATAGGCATCAGAAAGAGAATGAAGCAAAATTTGTGAGGGAAGTTCCAAAATTAATATACCTTTGGTATCATTGATTTTATCATAAAATCCCAAAGTGCCCCGGAGACCTTCGAAAATGCAAAATACTAAAAACCATTGACACATTGCTAAAAATAGATTTCCAGAATTTTCTGATTTTCTTATTTTTCTAACTTTTTTGTAGGGTTCTAACAGTAGTTAAAGTGTTTTTGTATTTATTTTTGAAGGTTTGAAATGAGTATGCTCTTCCCTCGTGCCTTTTAAGGCAATCTTGGGCATAAAAAATGTTTCATTACCTTCTTCATACTTACAAAATGATTCAATTAGCTTTCAAAGTTGGTAAAAATGAACTCAGAATTTTGTAAAAATACTCAAAGTATTTTTTCATAAACACTTGTTTTAGTAGAGTTTCTGCGTTATGTATGCTCTTCCTTCGTGTCTTTTTGGTGACCTTAGGAATAAAAAACAACGTGTACACTCTCTTTCTTATTTGATGGAAAATTAATAACTCCTTGCATTAGGGCCTAACACTTGTCAAAGAAAGGAGAAGTCGAGACCAAACAAAAAATGTCTAAATATGCGTGTTTTCATACAGGTTTCCAAATGGTGTGCTACTTAAAACCAAATTAAGTTAAGCAGGATAAAAAACACACCATTTCACTTCACACTATATTACAAGTTTTGGAAAAGGGTACGTCTATATCTGTTCAACTGAAACATAACCCCTTTGGCATAATTCCTTAAGCTACAAAAATGGGGGTGGCTCCAAGAACCCTAAAGTAATCCACCATTGAGTAACCTCATGGATGAAATAGGAAGTGCTCCACTTACCCACTTGACTAGATTTCACATTGTAAGTTAGAGTCAAAGTTGTTTGTATCGCAACCCCAATGACGGTATAAATGAACGCACTAGTTGCTCATTATATCAGAAGGGGGTAAATTAAAGATGAGATAATCCTAAATCATTTAGTGCAAGTATTTGGGAAAATAGATCTCTCTTCTAGACAACTTGTGACACGTAGTTGAGAGATCTTATTAGGGAAGACATTCTGTCTTGGATCCCACTTTACTAGTCCATTATCGCCTCAAGCCATCACGAAGTGACTACTCACTTGGAGTTTGAACCTTGTTTCTCTAACAAGAAAAAGAGCCCATGTAAGTTAGAACTAAGTGCCTTTCATCATGAAATTAAACGATGTCTCACTTAGCTCAGTTTCATTCTCACCTTCGGACGAGGCAAAACTCTACCCAAGTGGCACTTAGTTTATTTTCATCTTTTGATCTATACCCTTGCATTCTTACCACCCATAGTCGGGGTGAGAAGGAAGCATACCTCGCGAGTCTTATCAAAGATAGTATTTTCCACTTTTTTTTCCATTTCAAATTTTAATCCTATGTCACAACTTAACAGATGGCTATGCGATCCTACTTTCCAACCTACATTACATCATCTTCTAGAAAAATGACCTAAGTCTAGATCTAAATCATCCATTCATGAGACACATGCCTCCAAGCCTAATTCCTCTCATGAATCATCTTCAGTTATCAAACTAACTTCAATCCCTCTTCAGCCCTTGAGCCCTTTCAGCCATATCGTACCATTTCATCAATCATATTCTAAAGATCAATGTCTATAACCACATCGAACCATTACAAAAAATCCATGCGCTAAGAAACATTTTCAAAGAACTATGAAAAATATTCATGGGGGTGATAAGGTCAGGCTTTCCCCTCCTTTATCTTCATTTCCCCAAGTGATTCATGCATGCCTTTAAATTCATGATACGCTCGAGGAAAAAATCCTGATAACCCCTGAGTAACTCAATGATCTTTGTCACTTCCGATTATGACCAATAGTCTCCAATTATGACCTCCTTTAGCTCAGCCTCCGAACCTATATTCACCTTCTTTGTCTTCATGGGTTCGTGATAGGCACGCATATCCTTGTCTGCACTGGCCAAGACCTCGCGCACCCCTTGTGAATGTTCAATATCTAGGTTCTCAACTTCCTCATCATCCATGATGTAAACCATCTTTCCTTTCTCTTTCTCAAGGCAAGCGTGTTCAAGGAGTATGGATTCCATTTCTTCTTCCTTTTAAAAATGTGCTTTGGAATTTGTCTCACTAAATATTTCGTGAATAATCTCTTCTGCCTTTGCACTATCTCCCATAGTTAAGCACTTGAAATTTTTTAATGCTTCTTCTACTGAAGGTTTAGTCGAGAAGTAGTCAAAGGTCTGGATCATTCATGCATTCAAATTCTACCAATTCCCAGTCTCTCTATGTAGTTCTGCATATACATACCAGGCGCGTGCACATCCTTGTAGAGTAGAGGATAATCTATGCACCCAAAGTGAAGGTGGTAATGCTTCCTGTCTTGCTGTCCAGAGTCTCTCACAGTGCTAAATGTGATGCTGAATAGGTTGATCACCATTATAAGTGCAAATATATGTAGGTGCTTTGCTCCTTAAAAACCTAGTAAGTAGGGTGATTCCAATCTCCTCCTATTCTATAAGATTATCTTTGTGGACTACACACCAGCGCATTGCTTTCCCACACAAGGTATACACTAATATATCTCTTCTCTTAATTTGATCTTTCCACTGTGCTTCCATGGATTTCAAAAAATACAGGAAGATCTTCTGCCCCATGTATACCAAGGTACTGCGATACCTATCCATCAAATAGAATGAAGTCTATTCTTGCACGTAACCGTACTTTTTACCTCACACCCTACTAGTTCATATGTACCATGAGCCCAATTGTCACAAGCAATAATCGTAGTATCACTAATAGAATGAGAGTATTCCCACTGTAGGATGCCTTCCTTTGATGGCCCGTTGACCTTCAGGTCCTGAATAGTGCGTACATAGATTCTGTTTAAGTCCTCCTCACTTAGAGGCTCAACATATGGTGTAGACTTCCCATCTATCAAAGGTATTACAACCCTTTCCTCCTTTTTCTCAAAGTTGATATACCCCTTATTGAATCTCAAATCAACATTATTCACATAACACCAAGGGTGTCCAAACAAGGCTAGAAAATTGTCTGCTTCTACAAGTGCTAATACCTTAAAATCCCCACTGAACTTGGCCCCTTGTATGGTTATATATGCATCCTTCAAAACCCCTATGGGAGTGGCCTTAGTCCGGTTTACCATAAACAACACATTAGATGATGGCTGTAATGGAGGCCTCCCCATTTGTACCCATGCATCTAATGTAAGCACATTAACTTCCGCACCTGTATCAATCAATATGTTACTCATCAGCCATCCATCCACAACACCATTCAGAGTAATTTCCTTGTCATAGTCAATGCTATTAGGGGGAATATTTGCATGTAGGATTTTCCATTCATTCTCAGTGCTTGTGCGTGGGGTATTCCCCTTCAACCAATTTCCTAGCAATAGAATAATATTTTCCTGGCGCAACATTTTACAAACCTTTATGATGTCATCAATATCAGAGGGGACTTTTTCTACTTCTTTCTTCTACTCCATCTTCCATGAATGCTCCTTTAAACACTGTATCTCACCCTAAAAATTCCTGAGGACCTCCATGGTCTCTTGATAGACTTCCTTCTGATGAGTAGGATTTGGGTACCTTGCATGCAAAACCACCTCCTTGGTGATCGTAGGCTTCTGGTGCAATGCCTCTCTTGCACGCACCGCTTCAGCTCGTGTATTAATCTTCACTGTTAATGCCTCAGGTCCTGGTGCTATCTTGGGCATCCACTGATCTTCCACCATGCACTAGATTCTAACCATCTTGACACCTTTATTTTCTTGCTTATGCTACTTATTGAGATTCTCATACAAGTCCGAGCACTCGTCGTAGCTATGGTTCTTCCCATAGAAAAAACATGCAACATTCTGAGGACATTCTCCTCTATAGTGGTTAGGAGATCCGCATGTATAACATGTTCCACGAGGGAACTCACCTCTTCCTCCACCACAGCCTCATCCTCCGAATCCACCATGGTATCCTTGACCTCTGCCAGGAATGCCTTCAAAATGCTCCTCATTCTGATTATAGCGCGCCTGATTGTGCTCCTCATCCTGATGCTCGTTATTACCATTAGAATTATCCATTACACTTGTCTGTCCTACCCCAATGTCTGTAACATCTTAGATCTAACCAATCAACTAAAAATATTTCGTATCATGGGTCGTGGACTGACAAATTTTATAGTAACAAGATACATTCTTCCTTATCGTGCACTGTAAAAAAAGACAGTGACTAGCATCATGATTCAAATGACAGATCTCATAGTCTAACAGTAATGAGTGTATAGATCTGCAAGGGCAACTATCCTTGGTGTGACCTTCTACTTCACAATCTATACACCAAATCCCTGAGTGCATTTCATGGGCTGAATTTACTGATAACTTCTCTAACTATTTTCCCATACCTGCAATCTGTGCCTCTAAGAATGGACTAATGCCAATGTCAATGCTCCTAACTACCTTAACATGCAAACCTGCTTCCAGTGCTTCATGTGAATCAGTGTGTGTCTTATGTGATAGTGCTCTTCTGAATGGTATAATCAATCTACCAATGAACCATTGTGCATGTTGGATTGTGCGAATATCATAAGAAAGCTTAGATAGGAGTGTTTTAAAATGGGTATCATACTCACGTTCACTCTCAGTAGTGCCTTGCTTAATTTCCTTGAGCACACTTATACTCTTCTGCTCAAACTCAGGGATATGGAACTCTTTCAAGAAATCATCCTTTAGCGCTACATAATCCACACAAGTTTGATCAAGGTCAAACTTCCTATACCAGTTGTGTGCATGTCCCTGTAATGTAGTAGCAAATTGACTTACCTTGTGCTCAAAATCCATGATCCCTTTTGCACACCACAATATTTCACACATGTGCACATGCTCAACAACATCCTCTATGCCTTTATACTCTGGAAGATGAATATACATCTCCATATAAATATTCTGGGGTTGGTGCTGACCTTACCCACTTGATCCAGAACCTCATGTGTTTCCCTTGCCTCCAAAACCACCAGATCCACCAGAACTAGAACCACCTATACCTCTTGATCCTCCACTTGTAGCTGGAATAGTACATGTAGATGTACTCCCCTGTGCTCCGATAGTAGTACTATACTAAACCCCTACAGTCTGTGTGGTAGTTCCACTTCCAGAGGTGAATCTAGCATTCGGTGCACTTACATTATTTACAGATGATGCACCTGAAAATGTTCCTCCAAATAACATTGAATCCATCTATCTTGCCATTGATGTACTTGTTCTCTGACTTACTCTAGTTCTCTTGTTTCCTAAATTCACTTGTTGATTACTTGTCATACTAGCTACTGGAAAACCAAGTGCAAGGGCTATGTCGTTAGGTGGATGAAGATGCATGCCCACGACCCAGGTAGTCTCTGCTAGTGCACTTCTCTGTGAGGCTAAGGGGGGATCCTTGTCATGATTTCCAAGATGGGGGAGTTCCTGATGCTCTGGCTCCATGTATTCTATGTGAGCTTCAAATCCTTCACAAGCCATCTCTCTCCTTAACGCCATACTTTCTACAATGGTACACTGCTTCTCTATCTCCCTCTCATGCGCCTCATTATACTTAAGCCACCTTTCCTCTCTCTACCTTTTTGCTACTAGGTATGCCATATTTCACCAAACTTGTTCCTCCCCTCACAAGTGGTGAGGTTTAGTTAGCCATCAGTTTACTCTTCATGTTCAAAGTTACCATCAAGATCTTGATCGCCATTGGAATTCCTTGTAGATAAGCTCCTCATGGATATCGTAAGAACTATAATTCAGCTACTTTTGGACATGAATAAGTGGAAATTAAGTACTCCAAGATATAACTATTCAGAACACCATGAAACCAAGCATCCACAACTCGAGTCCAAATTAGATCAGCATCATAAAGGTCTTGAAATTCTTCTTGTGTCCAGACAAGTGCGCGATACCTCCAATTCCACTTAGATGCATAAGTAATGAGCCACTCATATAATTCTACTAGAAAGATAGTGAAAAATCTCTCATATAATTTGTCATACAAATTCTATTCTACTCAAATCCAATGTTGAACCGCTGTGCATATTCTTCCTCCAGATCATGTATCCACTCCTCAATACTTGCTAGAGTTAATCGGTACGTCATCATCATGAACCATCCTAAAAATAACTAAAAAAGAGGTCCTGGTAACGAAACCAATGATGCAGTCTAGAATTCACCAGATAATACCCTAGATGCACTGGCACATCACTCAGCCTAGACTGAGCACTCACCCGAAGCACATAAAGGTACCAGGTCCCTCTTTAGGGTTGCTGTAGCAGAATGTTAACATGATGAAGAATTAAAGCATATGGATCCATAACTAATACATCATTATATAATGCATGACAGATCTAGATCTAGGAAAGAATAGGTTTAAACAATAATCATGATAGAAATAAGAACATGCACTACCCAATTACACACAAGAATGACAGTTAGGTTTAGTCAATATCTTCCATCTTTTAATTATCACAATAACACATAATATTCTTACAGTAATGGTAATCTATGCCGATGCGTGCATGGATCTGACACGGTAATACAGAAACAAGTACATGTCTCTGTATACTTATCCCTCACACACACACACTATATTATCTATCTCTCTATATCCATCATCTCCCTACCAGGTAATTCACTACATATATATAGGGTGGGGACTTTCCCTTCACTGTTTATCTATTCCAAAAATAGGCTGCATGCTATTAATAGCCACACACCATTTTCTTGCATAGCCACACATGCAAGTGTGGTATCTATATACTATGGATAGCTAACTAAGGTGACAATCATATTCTTAGACTATTTCTGTGTAAAAATGATCTGAATCAGATCCTTCAGAAATAGAAAATGTGTGGCGTGCACGTCTCTACATCATTGGTGTGTTTTGCACGTCATCTTCTAAAAATAGATTTTCATGCCCAAAAATGGATAGGTCCTGAATGCTGACTTGTCATGCACGAGTGGGTTCTTCTTATCCCTTTACACCCTTTAATCTGGCTTTTTTTTCCTCACGGACTTCTTGTGTGAGTTCTGTCAAGTGTTCTCTGATCGACATCTGCCTACATAATAGAGTTATCTTTGTCTACAAAACAAAGTTAGCTCAGTCTTTCCATAATTTCACAAATAGAGGTCTTTAATCATATTTGACAAGTTTCTAAAGGACATGTAACAAATATTTGAATGTTATAAATCCCTCTTAACTGATATATCAATCCATAAGTAAAGGTACACCCACCTACAAACTAACTTTGTTCCAACAAACTTTCAATAGACTATGCCAATCTTGATACAATATAACCCAACTCTTTTCCTACATGCAAACAATGAAGTCTCGGCCATTGAAAAATATGAAGACATAATATTTAAGCTTTTACCTTCTATATTAGCTTCAAAAAACATGTACAAAATTTCAAGTATTAATAAAATGTACAAAAATCATTAAACACCATCATCAAAGTTGTGTTTACACAATCTTCCTCTGTTAAACTCTCTTGAAGCTTTCTTTTATTAAATGAACATTTGAAAGATGGGATAAAGAGTTACATAGAGGTATATATATGCTTGAAAAGCCTTCCTTAACTGATTATTTCCCATTAGTCACTTCATATTCCATGATTTGGTCCTTTATTACAACATTAGGAAATATAGTTTAGTCTAGGACTCTTGGGTCTAAGGACTAGTTCACAAATAAGACCTAAGTAGGACACCTAGAGATTTATAGAACTAATTACAATCTTATACATCCTTTAAATGCTCCAAGATGACAATCACACACCAATTACATACCAAAATTGTCTTCAATGATTCAAATGTCATTTTGGAGGGAAATGACCTAGTTTTAATTTTTGAAGGACTTATTCAAATTCAACATACTTGGATAACTCTAGAAGACCTCTAAAACCTATCAACATACTTAGGAAGCAAAAATTGATGTTTTCACCGTATATAAAAACTACGAAAATGATGCTCTTACATCACAATGATACTAGAGAATCCTTCAACAAGATCTTGGGACACACATTGACAAAAATATGTGATGTGCAAACAGAATATTTGGATGATAAAGTGTCATTTATACTATGGTTATACAAGATTACTTACAAGAGGTTGAATAAGGCCACACCCTTTCAATTGGTTTTTGGCACAGAGGTAGTTTTTCTTGTAGAATTCATGCTACCCTCCCTACGTATTGTGTGCAGATGAGGACTTGTTGATGAGAAGGTAGTGGAAGAATGCATTGAGAAATTAATACAATTAGATGAACAACGCGTAATTGCGTGATGGAACTAGAAGATAAAAAAGTGAGTCAAAAGGATTGGCATGACATGTATATCAAAAATAAGTCTTTTACAGTTGGGAAAATGTCACTTTTGTATGATTTAAAATTTACGTCCCACCCAAGGAAGCTCAAAGTACATTGGTTAGGGTTGTTTAAAGTAACCAAGATTTTGGAATCTGGTGCATGCAAATTGCAGACATTGAATGGAAATATGTTTTTTGGTTACTTTAATGGGATTAGGTTTAATCCCTACTACGAATAGGATTCCTTTATAATTGTAATAAGGTAATCTTTCCATTTAGATTAGGTTTTCCTTTCCAATTTATTTTTTTGTTGTAATAAGCTTGTTTGCGTGCAGGGGTCGATCTATTTATTCTAGACTGATGAGAAGAGGACCGTGCATGATTTTAGTATGGGGTAAGTAGGTAAATATGCACGTAGGGAAACATGTTAAGGCACATGAAAGAATTATTCTTGTGATTATCTTGATAAGGCAAGAATGTTCTTAGTTTGTGTAATTGCTCATACAGATAACTCGATGGATAAAGATACACACAATATAACGTGAGGGAGGCGTCATGTAGGAAAACTACAAGGTAAGTGGCATAGATAAGAATAGGTGAAACACATGAAGGTACACACAAATGGGTCTACAGACTTAAAATTAGTTGGGTGTCAGAAGGTTATGGACTACTCAATGTGGAAGAAGCTTATGGAAAAAGGTAAAAATGCAAGAAAAATCAAGAAAGGAGAAAAAGATGCATTAAATTTAAAAAATTGGAAAATACACATTAAATCTAAAAGTAGTGGTATGTAAGTGCATTTAATGTGATAAAAATTCCAATTTTATAAAATGAGGGTGAGTTTATTCATTCTTACCTATGATTTGAGAATTGGTGTGTGAAATAGCTCTTATGAATAAGAGAAAAAATTCAGACAAGTAAGGAGTAGAGTTGTGACGAAAGTGATCAAGAAGCAAACCTCCATAATAGAACTACAGGTCTTTGTGTGAAGTTGAAGATATGTGAGGTGGAAAGGTTTGGAGAAGGGTTGTGAAGCTAGGGTTACTAAAATATTGGCAGGATTAGGGCATGAAGTTGGTTTGTATAATTGAAATAGAACATGGAGTGGGGTTTCATGATTGAGTGTGATCAATAGAGTTGAAGAAATAATTGAGAAATTATGACTTGGGTTTTCAAAACTTAGGGAAAAAATTCATAGGTTAGGATAGTTGTAGAAGATTAAAATAGAAGTGAACAATAGTGCCAAGGAAGGTAGTGAAACATAAGAGGATAAAATAGGAATCGCACGAAGAATTGTACTCAGAGATGCATTACCCTTAGGATGTCATATTCGAAAAACCATGTACCTCAAAAAATTAGAAATGTAATATTAGTAAGTATAACCACTGTGTGTCAGGCCATGAAGGAGACATCAGAAAGGAATTAATGAAGCATATGTGATACTTAATGATCGCAAGTTAAATTGTTCTCAATGACGAGGTGCACAAGATTTTTATGGATGTCGGGGTGTTACAACTATTTGAGTTACCATTATTTGGTAAGCCCACGTGCCTGTACCAATGGCTCATGTCTAGGCTACATGAGGACTCTTTCTACTTCACTAGCACAAGGATGTGATCTTGAGAATGAAAAATGACTTTGATCTTTATTTTTAACATTTTGGTTTACTTGGAAAATTCATCATCTAAGTTTCTTAAAAAATCAATCTTTCAAAAACACTTAATGGTCATTGATTTAAGTTTTTCCATTTCTACTTAGTTGGATCAAATGTTGTGTATGCTCTTCTCTTGAGCTTTTGAGTGATCTTGAGAATTAAAAACAACCTTGATCCTCTTTATAAACATTATGGTTTTCATGGAAAAATACTAATCTTTTGAGTACATTTTTTCACTTGTCAAAGAATAAAATCGAGACAAATACTAACTACACTATGTGGAGGTTTCCAAAGGTGTGCAAAATTGTTGAGTTGTGGAGCTCAATTACTTAAGTTTGGCATGATTTATCAACTTTCTTGAAAACACAGTAACTGACATCGGTTATGTAGGGACCGACATCAGTCACCTATGAATGGCATCAGTCAGGCAAGTAGAAACTGCCATCAGTTAGGGATAACTGACATCGATTACCTATGTGTGAGTATTTTATTTAACTCATAGGAATTAGATCGAATTTTAGTATTAAAGTAGATCTATTAATTGTAATTGCATGGCTAAGTGCCCTAAGTTTGTATAAGGTATTTCTAAGATATAAATCTAGGGTTAAAAGTAAGAGTTAATTATTATTGTGAAAATAATTTTGAGAGAGTTTTTCTTGGATGAGGAGAAGCTTGAGAGAAAGAAAGTATTGTACATCATGAGAGGTGTGGAAGATTGTAAATATTCATTGTATATCTTCTGAAAGCTTTGGATATTTGGTTTGTTTCTTGGTGGATGTAACCGACATTGGGTGAACCACGTTAAATCTAGCATTGATTTATATCTCTTGTTTTGTATATTTCTTCTAGTACAATATCCACTTTTATTGCATGCATGTTTAGATATGATATATTATCTGTACAACCTATGTGATAACCCCAACAACTAGTATCAGAGATTTGTTTGAGGGTTTTTTTTTATGTTGACTGATTTACTCATAGAGGAATTTCTGATTGAGTGGGAGCTACAACAATGACAAAAGACAACAAATATAAGGTAGAGAATTTTGAAAACTAGAATTATCAATTATGGAAGATGTAGATTGAGGATTATCTATTTCAAAGAGATTTGTACTTACTGTTGGATGAAAATTATAGACCTACGAAGATGACTGATGAAGAATGGAAGATTCTTGATAGAAAGGATTTAGGATCTATAAGATTGAGCTTGGCAGCATCTGTGGCTTTTAATAATACAGAAGCGGCATCTATGGTAGAGTTAATGAAATCTTTTGCTAATTTATATGAAAAACCTAGTGCTTCAAATAAATTTTATTTCATAAAAAAACAATTTAGTTCTAAGATGCATGAAGGTGGATCTGCATCTAGTCATTTGAACAATTTCTGATCTATTGTAAATCAGTTAAAATTGGTTGACATTCCATTTGATGATGAAGTGAAAGAAATCTTATTCTTATGTTCTTTGCTTGATAGTTGGGATAACTTAGTAATGGATGTTAGTAATACATCATCTACTAATAATATTTTGAAGTTTGATTATGTGGTTAGTATAATCTTGAATGAAGAAATTCACAAGAAAAGTATAGAGGAATCATCATCTAGAAATGCTTTGAATGTAGAAAGTAGGGACATGCAAAAGGAGAGATCCAAGAGTAAGAATAATGGGAAATCAAAGTCTAAGAATGGAAAATCTAAATCAAGAGGTAAGGGAATTACCTATTGGAATTATGGAAATAAATGACATGCAAAGAAAGATTATTGGTCAAAGGATAAAGAGAACCAAAACCCAAACAAAGGTAATGAGGAAAATATTACAGCAGAGGTAATGCAAGATGCTCTTATTATTTCTTTAGATAATAGAATAGAATCATGGGTTTTAGATTCAAGAGCTTCTTTCCATGCAACCCCTAATAAAGGTTATTTTAGAAATTATGTCCACGATAATTCTAGGCATGTTTATTTGGGTGATGATGAACCTTGCAGTATTACCGGTAAAGGGGAAGTTCATATAAAATTACAGAAAGGAAATACATGGGTATTGAAAAATGTGAGACATTTGCCAAGCCTTAAGAGGAATCTTATTTCTGCATGGGAAACTAGGTGAATCTGGTTGCATGGTTACATTTATAGTAGACTCTTGGAAATTCACTGAGGGTGCCTTTTTTGTGGTAAAAGGAAAGAAGGTAGGAACATTATATTTATCTACCTGTGTTACTAATTCTTTTTCTATATTATCTACTTCAAATTCAGATACATACATGTGGCATAATCAGTTGGGCCATATGATTCAAAAATGAATGTAGATATTAAAGGTTAAGGGTAAGTTATCATATTTTAAATATTTAGATCTTGATTTCCGTGAGAATTGTGTCTTTGGAAGGTAAAAGACAATGAGATTTCTCAAAGTTGGGGCAACTAAGAAGGAGCAGAAATTAGAGCTTGTATACTCAGTTGTGTGGGGACCAACCCAGGTAGCTTCTCATGGAGGATCCTAGTATTTTGTTACTTTCATTGATGATGCTACAAGAAAGGTATGTGTTTATTGTATTAAACATAAATCTAATGTTTTTGAGATTTTTAAAAGATGGAAAGCCCTTGTTGTGAATGAATCAAATTCAAATTTTTAGATCTGAAAATGGTGGTGAATACTGTAGCAAAGATTTCAATAATTATTATTTGGTGAATGGAATACGTAGAGAAAGGATGGTCCCAAGAACACCACAAGAGGATGGTTTTGCAGAAAGAATGAATAGGACAATCACAGAATGTGCTAGTAGTATGAGAATACATGCTGGATTGCCCTTGGGTAGAAGTAGTTGATACAACGGTTTATTTGATTAACCATGGGCCTTCAAGTTCACTAGATGGAGGAATACCAGAGGAAGATTGGAATGGAAAAGAGGTAGATCTTCTTTTCTTAAAGTTTTTGGTTGAAAATATTTTGTGTATATTGATAAGGAAAATAAAAAAATTTGGATGAAAAATACAAGAGATGCACTTTCATTGGTTATGGATCTAGTGATTTTGGATTCCGTTTTTGGTATTTAGAGAAGTCTAAAATTATTAGGAGTTGTGACACTGAATGGAATGAAAAGAGAATGTACAGGGATCAAATTTTGGTACCCAAGGATGAACTGGTTGATAAGTTTATGAATGAAAATGGACTCTCAGATTTAAAACTCATAACTAAAGGGTTACACAGTAATTGGTGTCAGTTGACCCTTGACCGACATTGGTCAGTTGAATTGGTATCAGTTACAGAATAGCCAAACTAGCATCAGTTAGCAGAATCAACATTGTTTACATGTGATCGGCATCGGTCACTGTCAAAATTGGAAACAAATGTTCAGGATGTCTAGAGTGAGCCTCCGATACCCCAAATTCCTGTGAGAAGGTCACAAAGGGTAAGTAAAGCTCCAAAAATATTTACACCTTCTTTATCTTATTTATCATTGACTGATAACGGTGAACCAGAAAGTTTTGAAGAAGCAATGTAGGATGAGACCCACGTTCAGTGGGAGTATGGCATGGATGAGGAGATGGACTCCTTGGAACAAAACCAAACTTGGGATTTGATTAAGTTGCCAGCATGAAAGTGGAATTTGCAAAACAAATGGGTTTACAAGATCAAAGAAGAAGAGGGTGGACATAAAAGGTACAAGGAAAGGCTTGTAGTAAAAGGATTTGCATAGAAAGCATGTATTGACTTTGATCAAATATTTTCTCCTATCGTTAAAATGAATTCCATATGTACTATATTGAGTATAATTGTAGTACACAATTTGTATTTAGAGAAACTAGATGTGAAGATGACTTTCCTTCATGGTGATTTGGTTGAAGAGATTTATATGTAACGTTCGCTTGGTTATAAAGTCAAGGGTAAGGAAAAATTAGTGTGTAGGTTGAAAAAGAGCCTATATCAGCTCAAGCAAGATATAAGGAAATGGTGCATGAGATTTGATAGTTTCATGCATGAGCATGGTTATTTGAGATGTGAATCTAACCATTGTATTTATTTCAAGAAGCTTGAAAATGGAGCTATGTTATTTTGTTAATGTATATGGATGATATGTTTATTGTAGGATCTAGTATGCAAGACATTAGTGAGCTTAAGGGAAAGCTAGCTCACACATTTACTATAAAGGATTTAGGATCTGTAAAAATAATCCTTGGCATGCAAATACACAGAGACAGGAAGAACAAGAAGTTGTATTTATCTTAGGAGGATTATATCTAGAAGGTGTTAGAAAGGTTTAAAATGTAGAATTCAAAACTTGTAAGTACACCTATGGTTGGAAACTTCAAATTGAGAAAAGATCAATGTCCTTCATCATATGAGGAGGTCAAATACATGACACGAGTACCATATGCTTCAGCACTTGGGAGTCTCATTGATCCGAAAATAGACCAAAACTTTTATCTACTCGATCTTCAGACCCTTGTAGACTTATCAAATTACCGTTTAATTTTTACCCCATTAAAATCAACTTAAAATAATGTAATAAGTATGAAACTTTGCAAAAGGGTTGATTACGAAGTTTGGAAATTGCCTACGTCTCTAGGTTCTTTCAAACCATTCCACTAGCCAAAACTTGTAAGTTATAATAGTACTTTCACAAAAAACCTAATGGAAACTATTAAGAAATTTCTTAGAATAATATCCAGACCTTCGAAGGACAAGGGTGAAATATAACACTCAACTTCCACTTTCCTGGCATATTCGGCAAGCTTTCTATACCTAGCTCCAATGTTCGGAATCCTCCAAATCTCGATTGGCCTTCTAGATGCTTCGTAATGCCTTATGACACTCTGGTCGATATTTTAGGCTTCACAATAATTTACTGTGGTGCTATGGGCTGAATAAGTAGTATTAATAAATCCTAGTCACAATAATGCCTATTTAAATAAATAGGTCTTCACAACTTTATAATAAGCCTATTAAATAGGTCTTAGAAAAAACGCTCCTCCGCTCGCTCGGACAATATTTCTCAAGCTCTTGCTTTGAGCTTCCAAGTTGTGTGTCTTTACAAAGAAATGGGTCCCCTATTTATACCCAAATGGGGCCCTAAAATAATGCATCCATATTTTATCTTAAGGCTTTTAATAGCCTAGTCTGTAGCATTTAGGTGGGTGTATAATCTCACATAATTATCCTCTTATCCATCCCCTTACAAAATTCCACGTGAGGTGGATGCATTTAAAAAGGATTACAATCCCATATGGAGAGACATATTTTGAAGTGGGTTAAATCCCACATTAGGTGGATATGAATCCCATCCGACATAGTGTGGGAATCCAATATTCTTTAGTTTTTCCAATAATTAGAAATTCTTAGATTCTTAACTTTAAAAGATTTCAACTTGATCAAGAGTTCCTTTTTAATCAATTATGGGTGTTCTGGAAATCTCCAAACTTAAACTCTTCCAAAAGATAAAATTAATCCTTAATTTTCAAATTAAGTGAAATATACGAATCTATCATAAATCTAAATAAAATAATCATAGTTGACTTAGAATGCACTCAATCTGATATTTAAATCCAAGTTAATAAGTGTGTTCAAATCTGTTGTGGGTTATGGATACTGAAATTTAATTCCTTCCAATTAAACAAGTTTGTGATTGCTTTAATAATTAATCAAATAAAATAACTTGAATGTTTTTATCTGATCAAAAGCTTCTAAAAAATGAAATCAAATCCATAACACAAGATCTTTATAACGAAGTTCACCCGAAGGTTACGTCTCTAGATTCAGAGAAATTGAATCGATCTATTAAACATCCAATAAAGTACAATATCCCTTCACTAATGACTTAACACTCCTTTATACCTGAAAATGAGCTGATTCAGACCTCTTGGAACTCTTCAATTTACTAGAAATGTTCCCAAGTTCATCTGTGGCCCCTACAATATTTTCACTGATAGTTTCTTGTGAAATTACATTCGAAAGAATGTATACAACATGAAATATACAACACCTACATAAAATAGGTTTATATTTATGGAAACTATAGGAAATTAAGAAAAACTTCCCTTTTTACTCCATGGCCTGATTCGGACTAGAAGTGGTTGGAAAATGCAGATCTCTGCCTATTCCTCATGCCTGATCTGTGAAAATGCGATGGAAAAACACATACATAAGAAAATATATAGAACTTCCAGTAACAAACATTACATTTTTGGAAATATCTTGGAATTTTGAACAAATTTTATTTTTACACCATTGCAAAATTTGGACTATAAGTACCTCGAAAATGGTGATCTTTACAAACTGGTCCTTCGTTGTCCATCCACAAACCTACCAAAATGTCCCTTTAAATAGAAGTGATCTCATATTCTACGACTTTCTAAAAAGTGGTGGGTTGGTAAGGCTGATAAGTATTTTGGCACAGGTCAAGAGTTCAAATCCACCTTCCATAGGTTTAGGCATCCAATTTAACCATTGACCCCACATTTGGTGGGAAAGGGATAGGATAAGCCTTTAAATAGCTTTTTGATTTAGGCTTATTCACATGGAATGGATTGAATAGATTATTATTATTATTATTATTTTAAATCTAAATCCACTAAAAACCTTCTAAGTGTCACGCCCATAATATGACATTTTTCCCCGTCAAAGTGTGCCACGCCATCATTTGACCACAACTTTGACCATGCATATCTTTCGCATATGAACTCAAATTTGGTCTGTTCAAAATGCATCACAAAGATGGCGATAAGCTCTATATCATGGAATTGATTTTGAAACATCACAATACCATAAATTTTTCCCTATCACCAACTACCACCTATCACCTTGTCATTGGTCCACTTGTTGACATGTTGAGCCGTTTACGACCTTAACTTTGACCGGCGATAGAATTTGCATACGAAATCTGATTATGAAGTTCAACATACCATCGGAAAGGTCTCAAGAATCCCTTCAACATGGTCTAGGTTGAGGGAAGTCTATGAAATATATACATAGTAAAAAATCCTTTGGATCACTCATGTATGTTATGGTTTATACCTAATCAGACATTACATATGTAGTGGGATTTGTGAGTAGATTTATGACCACTACAAGTAAAGAGCATTAGAAAGCATTCCAATAGATACTTAGGTATTTGAGAGGGACATCTAGCATGTGGTTACGTTATGGAGGTTAGGATATTTCTTTATGTGGCTATGTTGATTCGGATATGGCTGGAGATTTGGATGGTAGGAGGAGCACTACTGGATATATTTTCACAGTAGGTGGGACAACACTTAGTTGGATATCAAGATTGTAGAAGGTTGTGGATTTTTCTACTACAGAGGTAGACTGTGTTGTAGATACAGAGGCTAGAAAAGAGATGATATGGATGAGCAGGTTCATGGAAGAGTTGGGAAAGGAGCAAGATGATTGCAAATTATTCAATGATAGTCAGAGTGCAATTCATTTGGCAAAGAACTTAGCGTTTCATTCTAGAAGGAAACACATTTAGTTGAGATATCACTTCATACGGTAGGTATTGGAGGATGGGTAGCTGAAACTGGAGAAGATTCATATGAGTGAAAACCCTGCGGATATGCTAACAAATCCATTAGCAAAAGAGAAGTTGGAGCTACACTCTACTTCTGTTGGTCTTCGATTTTGAGACTTGAAGAGGAAGAAACAAAGCTAAGGAAAGGATCCAATAATGATGTTGTATAGGTATAATGCACTAATTTTTCTCCAAGTGGGAGATTGTTGAGTTATGGAGCTCAATTACTTAAGTTTAGCATGCTTTATCAACTTACTGGAAAACATACTAACCAACATCGGTTATGCAGGTATCGATATCAGTCACATATGACCGACATCGGTTAGGTAAGTAGGAACCGCCATCAGTTAGGGATAACTGACATCGGTTACCTGTGCGTGAGTGTTTTATATAAATCACGAGAATTAGATCTAATTTTAGTATTAAAGAAGATCTATTGATTGTAATTGCATGGCTAAGTGACTTAAGTTTTTATAAGGTATTTATAACCTAGAAAGCTAGGGTTAGAAGTAAGAGTTAATGATTATTGTGAAAATAATTGTGAGAGAGTTTATTTCTTGGAGGAGGAGAAGCTTGAGAGAAAGAAAGTATTGTACATTTTGAGAGGTGTGGAAGATTGTAAATATTCATTGTATATCTTCTTAAAGCTTTGGATAATAGATTGGCTTATTTCTTTGTGGATGTAATCCACATTTGGTGAACCATGTTAAATCTAGTGTTGATATATTATCTGTACAACTTATGTGGTAACCCCAATAAAAATCACATTAAGATCAAAGATTAAAAAAACACCATTCATTCACACTGTATTTTTAGGTTTGGATAAGAGCTTAAACCCATCTGCTTTAAACTGTGAGAAGTGCCTTGGCATAAATCATAAAACTCATTATGAGGATTACCATAGGAAACCCAAAGTAGTCAACACATTGAGGGAACTGGTTGACAAAATGGGAAGTTACCCACTACCTACTTGACTATAAATTCCTGTTAGGAGTGCTAAATGTTGTCCATATAATGCCATATTCATTAAATTTATTATGGGATAATGATAAAAATTATACCTCACTTAGACAAGTTATTGATGAGTGTTGAAAACAAAATCCTAGGGAGCCATTTGGCATTGGGGTCAACTTTACCATTATCCAAATTGAGTTTCAAAGATCCATTACAAAGCAATACTTCTTCATATTCAAAACCTTTTTTTTTTTAACAAGGTGAGAGTCCATTGAAGTTGTGTCTCATATCTTTCATCACGAATATTACAAAGTATAATGTTATCCTAGTTACACCGTGTATTGTTCATCACTAATCATAAATTCCCTTGTTATTTTTTGGCATTATTGGTCAAAGTAAAGCAACTCAAAGTGCTACTAAAATTGTGTCCACCACTTTTGCACTCACTTAAATCCGTTCCTATTTGTAATCATGATTTAAGTGTTGAAAGTGTGTTTGCACGTCTTCATATTTTGGTAGTTTGTCTTAAAACCAATATTGAGACATCTAAGTCGTATAAATATCTCACATTGATCTCACTTTGTGTCGTTACCCTGCTCGCATTATATCAATCCATTTTTCATACTTACATCTTGTTTTCTTAAACTTAATTTAAGTGTCCAAATTGTATTGTTATGCTGCTCGCATTGTATCGACCCATTGTTATAATTAAAACTTTTCTTTTATTAAAACTTGATTTGAGTGTTGAAGGTGTGTTGTTACGCTACTCACATTGTCGTAATCCCTTTTTGATACTTACATCTTATTTCTTAAACTTGATTTAAGTGTCCAAATTGTATTGTTATGTTACTTGCATTTATATCCTCCGTTTTTAGGACTTAAACCTTGTTTGTATTTAAATTGATTTAAGTGTATACTTTACATTGTTACGTTTTCAAAATCACTTCAACCCCTTTTTAATACTTAAATATTTTTTTAGTTAAAACTTGATTTAAATATTGAAATTGTGTTGTTACATTATCAAACAACTTTTGAGACAGTTTAAGAATAAGAATTTTTTTTGTTTTCGATTGTTCCTTTGTCTGGGATTTCACATATTTTCCTTGGTACTTTCATTATATGTTTCAAACATCTAGGAAAATTTTCCTTTGCAGCTGTTACATTGTCATATTTTCATCAACCATTTTCACATTTACACTTGCAACTTGTTTTCCAAACCTTACTAGATTTCCAAAATTGTGTGATCACGATGTTTTTTTCTTTGGATTCCCTAGGAAAATTACACGAGCATCACCATATTTGCAAAATGTCTAGTTAGCCATTATTGCATTGTCCAAATGGACATGGAACTTCCTTCTATTTGAAGGAGTTCAATCATATAATCTAGGTCTAGGCATTTGGTCCAAAAAAAACATTCTATGATTAACTATCACATGGTTCCTCACACTTACAATAATAGGGAACCTAGGTTTCGAAATTCACATAAAAATATTCCCATCATAACTAAACCTCGGTTGGTTCTTCACACTAGGGAATCCATTCAATTACCCCTATCCCCGCCTTCAAATCATAATCAGCAGTATGATTCTGATGCTTATAGTACATGTTATGATTATGATTCTATTAATCATTCTTATCCTTCTAATAATCCACGTCATAATTATTCTCATGATTATAATAATCCATGTTATTATTCTAATTTCCCTAAGTCTCCTGAGCCTCATTTGATTGAATTTCTTCTAAGGAATAATCAGTCACCTAAATGAAGTTTTCCTCCTCTAAGGATCTGTGTCACCACAAACTCTCCTCATCATTCATTTAATTCAACTCTTGATTTGCAGTCATCCCTTTCTTTACAGGACTCCCTTTATTATTTGCCTCAACAACATCTTCCTCTGAAGATCTGTGCAACTAAAAATTCTTCTAATCATTCATCTAATTTTAATTTTGAGTTATGGTCCACCCTTTCTCTGCAGTATCCCCTTTATCAGTCACATCAATGATGTATTCCTCCTTTGAAGATCCATGCAACTCAAAATTCCTCTAATCAATAATCCAAGTCGACCCCCATATTGCAATCTATTAAATTTATACACGATCCTATTTTTCTACATGTATTATACCATCTTCTTGGAAAACCACTACCAACCTATCCCAAATCCACATCTAAACCCACTCATGAGATATCTAAATCCAAATTTACTTCATCATATTATTTTATCAATCAAAATCCAATCCCTCTTTAACACCTGGGTCATTTTGATCATTCCTTATTCTATATTCATAAATCTTCTAAAGATCGATGTTTGCATCCACATCAAACCATTCACAAGAAACTATGTGCTAAGATATATTTTTGAAGCACTATCCAATTCATTTGTGGACACAATAAGGTCAAAACTTCCCATTATATCCATCATCAAACATCTTCTAAAGCTTCAACACTTTTTGGACCCCTTTCTTCCTATCAACCTTCTATCATCGACCAAAAATGACCCATAACGATTGATTTCTTTCAGAATAAAGAAGCCAACAGATAATTCATGGGGCTACACGATGACATTACTCAAGAATATCACGAGAAAGGATTCTCTTTTGACCTTGATACATTCATATATTACAGGGAAGAGGTTGATTCATTTTTTTAGAAAATAGAGGAAGATCCTAATATTATCAAACTCGATCCTCATCTTGTTCTTCCATCTTTACATTCCTAATTACATTGAGAAACATCTAGGTTTGTCATTGATCCATGGCCTATCTTCTCATCACCCAATCATTCCTTACATATCATAACTCCTCAATCACAATCTCTCCTTGGGTCACCTCCTAGTAGCCCATCTTCTTCTATTTTTGGGTCACATAGGGTAGCCCTTCATCTTCTTCTATATGTGAGCCACCTCTAATTATCCCATCATCTTGAATTCTTGGGTCACCTCCTGGTAGCCCATTCCCTTCAATTCTTGGGCCATATATTAGTAGCCCTTCATATCCCATTTATGGCTCACCTCCTAGTAGTCCATTCCCTTCAGTTCTTGGGCCACTTCTTAGTATCCCTTCATCTTCCATCTACGGATCACCTCATGGTAGTCCATTCTCTTCTATACTTGGGCCTTGTCCTAATATACCTTCCTCTTCTATCTATGGGACACCTCTGAGTAGCCCATCATCCTCAATTATTGGGCCACCTCCTAGCCCATTTATTTACATCCTTGGACCATATCCTCTTCATCCATCATATGTTCCCTCTATCAATAATTGTTGCAAACTCACCATCCTCCCTAACATTCCTATCATCAATCCCAAACATCCACTTTCTTCTCCCACTTCTTGGGATCAACAAAATCACATATTAGCTTGTATGAAGAACAAACAACTTCTTCATCAAGCCAAAATCAAAAATCCAAAGAGCTCAAAATTTCCCAACAAATCAAATAACCAAAAATCCAATACACAAACATGATTCAAAAATTCACACCAATGTTAATGCAAAGTATGCAACAAAGTACATAAATCTATGGATAAAGAACTTACGTTGCCACGTACAAAATCCATATTACAAGATAATTCTAATTCACTTATCGCGTATGAGCTCACAACAATCATTGAGATTGGAGATAATATCACTCTTTATAAGAAAAAGCTCATAGTATCCCTCATTAAATAAATTGTAAATATCGTTGTTAGATCTTACCACGTGAAGTGAAATTTTTGGTCCCAAATTCCCAATCATTCATCTTCATCATCTTATCCCTTCATGGTCTTCCCTTCACAAAACCATAAAAAAATAGAGAAAAACATTCAAACATTATTAAAAAAATCACAGGTAAAGATCAAACATTGCAATCAAGTATTACATACACATGGATGTTGTTTCCTTACTTTCTTCATAATCCTCTGGAAACCACCCACCATTTTCATCCCTTTGGTGATCTTTTGGTTGGTCTATTCATGCTCATTGTGTGACATTTGATCTCTAATGTATTTTTTTGACCTTGGTATTTCATTACCTTGGTAAATTAAAGAACGAATAACCTCTTAGAGATCTTATCACTATCTTCATTTAATAAAATTGTTGCAAAGACCTTTGGGTGTATTTTTTGACACTAGCCAATGTCTTCATTGCAATAACTTCCACATCCTTCCATCAGACCATCTTTGGTTCTTAAACCCCCTATCAAAAAAATCGAGAGAGATGAAATAATTTTCAAAAAGTAAAAGTCAATAAAAAAATCAAAAGAGAATCAATTTATAAACTCTCTCTAAGGGTATTTCTAGTATCTCTATTAGGGATATGCAATCCTGGATGATAGTAGAGAAATGTTACAACTAGAATTAAACACATCTCCATTGGGGTTATGGATGCCTGAATGGAAGCATAGCAATGTATGGATCTCCATCCACCCTCCATTCACAAATCACCTATCAAAATAAATCATTCCTACACATTGGATAGTGTTGCACTTGTTGCCTATCAAATAGTCACTTTAAGAGGTAATTAATTTCCATGTGTGCACATTGGATCCTGCTGAGAAAAAAAGACTAGTATGTTACCAGGTGTTGTTTGGACCTTGTTCAAACTCTTACTTTAGTCCTTATTTTGTCTCACGATTTGTGCCTTTGGCTAATCAATTTTTCATCACCAATCTTCTAGCTACATTTTCCATATCGTTCTTATCTTAAATTTATCCCCAAGTTGAATTTGGATAACCAATCATTTAAAATAGACTTAGCCATTAAAAAATCCTGGGACTTTCAGAAGGCCATCAAATTCCACCTCTCCAAAGCACTAGATGTTTGTTACACCCTTAATCATATATCTTACATTGGATGTATATAGCTGACTTGTGGCTATCATAACTTCTTATCATGATGCATCTCTTTCATACATGTTATATTATCATTAGTGGGTCAGCATTGGTGATGGCCATAACATAATAATATATATAGGGGTTAGTAGGTAATAGTTGATCATATTATTGAGCATTTGAGTCTTAAGGTATGGTTTGGAGGTTTCCCCCTTGAATTGGCTAAGCTATTATACTTACATATTGCTATCATTTATATGTAATCTTATGTTATTTAGTGTTCTATTACTAGTTATAATCAAATTTATACAAGTAATTTCATTACAAGTGGTATCAGAGCTTGATCTCGGCTAGCGCTCCGTCAAATCATATTTGTGAAGGTTCGGCTATATCTCAAAATTGGTAATGAATTTTTTTGAATTTTTTATTGGTGTGGTGAAATCAGTCAAGTAAGCTCCTCTCCAAATTTCAATCATTTTTGACTTGTTTTGTAAAATTTATAGTGGATTTTTTTTTCATATTTCGGGTCCATAGGGTGCAATTTTTAGAAATTTTCCAAGTTTCTTATATTTTCGGAAACCTTTCCAAAAAGTATATAGGGTTTCATTTTATGATTTCTTATGTTCGGCCAGTAAAGTTGTGAAAACCCAAACCCTAAATGTTTCCCTATTTCATCTACCCTAAGTCCCAAGCCCTACATCATGACCGGTAGATCTACTCAAGGCCAAGGGAAAGGTCAAGCAACTCCAAGAATGACCCCAAATAAGGAAGACATGGATTTAGATTCTTTTGGTTTGAGAGTATTTGAGGTGGTCATTCAAATTCAGGAAAGGGTAAATAATATGGTATTGATGACCTTAATAATGAGATTCTTCACCTGAAAGGTAGCCTTAGGGGTGAACTTTAGAGGAATTTTCATGCAATGAAGCAAGAGATATTTATTACTATTTCAAACAAAACTCCCAATTCCAGCCATATGGGTTCTTCTAGAAATGCTCACAGAGGTCCAAATCACTCCAATCAATGAGGCTCCTTTACTCATTTAGGTGGATCTCCTCACCAATGGTGGGGCATTATTCTAAAAGTAGAAATGCATAAATTTGATTGAAAACATCCACTCAATTGGATTACCCAAATGGATAATTTGTTTTATCTCCATCAGATCCCAACGGGAAAAAGGCAAGCATGAAATCCTTACACCTAGAACATGACCAATTTGTTTGGTATTGTTGGTTATGTGCTCAAAGGAAAAAAAATGGTCTAAATGTCACATGGACAATTTTCATTGAAGAGCTTCAATTACACTATAGTTCTAGTGTTTCAGAGAGTTACTTCAGCCAATTAGTAAAGTTACGACAAATAGGTTCAGTTAAGGAGTATGTCCATCAATTCTAAAATCTTTCCTTGCGTGTGGAGGACATTATAGAAGAGTATTTGAATTACCTATTTCTTGGGGGTCTTAAGGACCACATTGAGCATGAGGTGTTCATGTTTAACCCACTCAAGGTTTCTTATTCTATTATCATGGTGTGTAGGGAAAAGGAAAAATTTCTTTCCAGCAGAAGGAAGTCCTTCTCTAACATAAAATATCATAGCACCTTGCCTTCATCGTACCCACGGCCAGTTTGGATGACACCTCAAAAAATGAAGAAAAAATAGCCAAAGGGTTATGTTTTAACTGTGATAGAAAATATGGACCAAATCATAAATGTTCTGAGAAAAAATGTTCTATATTGAAGGGACCGGTGATGAGGGAGAATATGAGGAAACATCAAGTGAGGAAGTGGAAAAATTAGAGGAAGGATCTGAAGATCCCCAACCCACTATTTCATGTCATGCTCTATCAGGTGTTAGTACTCCACAAACCCTTCAGGTTGTGGGTTATCTTAAGAAGTAGAAGGTGACATTATTGATTGATTTAAGGAACACACATACTTTCATCAATCATAAGATGACAGCTAGACTAAAATGTTTCATCTACCTAGCACCATAATTTCAAGTAATGATTGTAGATGGTGGCATAGTCCAATGTTCAGGTAAATTCCATAAAATCATACTTATGATGGGTGACTAGACATTGGAATCTACGATGTTTTCTATTCCCATGGGAGAAGGTGATATTGTCTTAGGTGTTCAATGGCTCACAAATTTGGGCACCATAGAGATAAATTTCTAGGAATTGTTCATGCAATTTCATTCTGAGGGTAAACAATTTGAACTTCAAGGACTACAGGAAAAAGGTCCTCAGTTGGTGATTTCTCACCAAATGCATAAGATTCTTAAAAAGGGGTTTGAAGGTTTTGTAGCACAATTTTTCTCCATGGAATTTCAAGCACCAATGATGGTAGTGCATCTTGATATTCAAAATTTTATTGATCAAGATGTAGTTTCCTTCAAGGATCCTAGAGGATTACCTCCTGAAAGAGAGCACAATCATGCCATTCAGTTGATTCAAAGAAGCCAACCCCCCAACATTAGGCCTTATAGATAGCCATATGTGTAAAAGAGTGAGATCTAAATTATGGTGGATGAAATGTTGGAAACGGGTATTATTCATCATAGTCAGAGTGCTTATTCTACTCTAATGGTGATGGTGTGCCATAAGGATGGAAGATGGCGCATGTGTCTAGACTACCGAGAAATCAACAAGTACACTATCGATGATTTGTTAGATGAGTTTCATGGTGTAATTTATTTTACAAAAATAGATCTACATTCTGGGTATCACCAAATTAGAGTAAAGAAACAAGATATTCAAAAAATAGCCTTAACAAATCATTAAGGGCATTATTAATTCCTAGTGAAGCCTTTTGGTCTTACCAATGCACCCTCCACATTTTAGAGTTTTATGAATTCAATATTTAGACCATTCCTAAGGAAGTTTGTCTTAGTATTTTTTGATGATATCCTCATCTACAACAAATCATGGAATAAACATTTACAACATGTCAATACAGTCTTAAAAGTCTTAGAGAAACATCAACTATATGCCAAGCCTTCGAAGTGATCTTTTGGGGTATATGAAGTGGAATAATTGGGGCATATTGTTTCTCATGAAGGTGTTAAGGTGGACCCACATAAGATTTGGGCCATGGCAGAATGGAAAGTCCCAAGAACCCTCAAGTAATTATAAGGTTTCTTAGGTCTCACAGGGAATTATCATAGATTTGTAAAAAACTATGGCAATATAGCAACACCACTTACAAAATTATTGAAGAAAGACTCATTTCAAGGGAACGAGGAAGCCTCTAGGGCATTTGAAACATTGAAGGTGGTAAGATGTACCACTCCAATATTGGCAACTTCATATTTCTCCAATACCTTCATAGTTGAATGTGATGCTTCAGGAAATCGGATTGGAGCAATACTTATGCAAGAAGGAAATTCCATAATATTTGAGAGCTGAAAACTTAAAGGAAAGAATTTTTTCAAGCCCACCTATGAGAAGTAAATTATGGCAATATTACATGTAGTCAAACAATGGAGACCATACTTGATGGGTAGACACTTCAAGGTAAAAACTAGTCATGATAGTTTGAAATAATTCTTGGAGCAACGAATATCTTCAGAAGAGTAGAAAAAATGGGTCACTAGTATGTCGGGGTATGAATTTGATATTGTTTATAATAAAGGGAAGGAAAATGTGGTCGTTAATTCTCTATCAAGGAGGGATGATTCTGCAGAAGAATTGTTATGTGTCATATCTATACTAAATTCAAATTGCGTAGATCAAGCAAGGGAAGAATGACATAAAGATGCATCAACACATACTCTCATACATAATCTACAAGTAGATCCATCCATATCATAACAATTTATATGGAATGGGGATATATTGTGGTATAAATATAGGTTCTATCTATGTAATAACTCTACACTTAAACACCTAGTTCTTTCAAAGCTCCATTCTTCTCCACTAGGTGGCCATCCCGGGTTCTTTAAAACTTATCATAGAGTTAAGTAGGATTTATTATTGTAGGGGTTGAAAGGAGATGTTCAAAAATTTGTGGCAGAATGTTTGGTGTGTCAACAAAATAAGGGAAAGACCAATAAGAAATCATGCCTCTTCCAACCGTTGTCTATTCCTAACGAGAGATGGGAAGAGGTATCGATGGATTTCATTACAAGATTACCCAAATCATAAAGGAATAATGTCATCATGGTCATGGTGGATATAATTAACAAATATGTTCATTTTTGTTCCCTGGACCATCCTTTAACAGCTAGTATAGTTTCCATTTCATTTATGGACACAGTTCAAAAGCTCAATGGTATGCCCAAAATTATAGCAAGTGATCATGATTCAATATTTACAAGTAATTTTTAGACCGATTTGTTATCTTGTTTGGGTACCCAACTGGCCCAGAGTTCATCTTATCATCCTCAATTGGATGGGTAAACTGAGGAGGTAAATAAATGTTTAGGGGTATATCTTCGATGTTTTACTTCAGATAAACAAGAATTTTCGGTGCAATGATTTCCACTTGCAGAATGGTGGTACAATACTTCATTTCATACCTCCTCCAAAATGTCTCCATTTCTAGCACTTTATGGGTACCATCCTCTATCACTCATAGCTAGCTTGAAGGTCAAACTAAAGGTGAGAGAAGTCAAATATCACATCCAACACCAACACAAGGTACTCTCTAGTATTAGAGAGACTTTGGCAAGGGCAAAAAACCACATGAAGCAATAGACTAATAAACATTGTAGTGAGCGACACTTTGAAGAGGGTGATCATAAAATTTATCCTAAATACTATGCTCCCTACCGAGTGTTGCAGAAATTTGGTAGTGTGGCATATAAGTTGGAGCTCCCTACAGGAAGTAAAATACATCCAGTCTTCCATGTTTCTTTCTTGAAGAAAGTTATTGGGCAACACATTTCACCCAGTCAGTGCTTCCAGAACTGGATGAGGAAGGAAGGATCATATTGGAACCTAAAGGTATTCTTCAGACACGGACTAAAAGACTGAAGACCAGAGTCATTACCAAATACCTAATCAATTAGAGGAATATGAATATTAAGGATGAATCATTTGTGAAACAACATCCAGGGATTCCCAAAATTGGGGAAAATGTTGCTTTTAAGGGGAGGGGCAGGTTACACCCTTAATCATATATCTTACATTGGATGTATATATCCGACTTGTGGCTACCATAACTTCTTATCATGATGTATCTCTTTCATATATCTTATATTATCATTAGTGGATTTTCCTTGGTGATGGCCATAACATAGGAATAATATATATAGGGGTTAGTAGGTAGTACTTGATCATCTTATTGAACATTTGAGTCTTAGTGTATGGTTTGGAGGTTTCCCCGTCGAAGTGGCTAAGTTATTCTACTTGCATATTGAGATCATTTATCTGAAATATTGTGTTCTTTGGTGTAGTCTTTTATTTTAGCAAACAACCCAAGGCATACTGACACATCACTCAGCCATAATTGAGTGATCACGTGAAATGCGCAAGGGTACCAGGTCCCTCTTTTATGGAAGCTTTGTCAAGGAGTTAGCATGATAACCACACATATAAACCATATCCATAATATCCATTCAAAAGTAAAGCATAAGTAGATCTAGATCACAACCATAGTGTATGAAGAATTATACCAAAACTAAGATCAGATTCACCATACAAGATCCATAAATAGATATGTCAATAACCAATATCCAACCACATAGATCCATTGTATTAGTTAGTGTAAAACACATATGCCTAATACATACATAAGAGTGTCCCCATAAGTCATGCACACTCATAAACCAACAACATAACACTAACAAAACATGGATAAAATCCTCTAAACCGTGTAAATCAATACATATATATAGGAGTGGGGACTTCCCCTTCACCACCTAAGTATCCTTAAAATAGGATGCATGCTCAAAATATCTATGCACCACTACAAGATAAATACAAAAGCATGTAAGCTCGCTAATAATAGATTATTTAATAATAAATATAGATCTAATCCTATTATTAGCCCAAAATTATGCATGTCGCTTGATCTCCCACTTGTCCAAAATAGACTTTTATTAGTCTCCAAGTCTTCAAACCTTTGCATTCCCAGCACTCAATCCATCTTTAGCCCATCCATGTGAAACGGCTAAGTACTTGAACTCTAACTTTCCCAGGCATACCATTTCCTACTACATCTATGCGCACACCTACGTGACCTATGTCTATGCTCCCCATCCTTATGTGCCTTTAGTACTTAGGTTGTAATTCATCAGCCCAACATTTGGTGCTCTATTGCTTGTGATAATCATATTTATACAAGTAATTTCATCACACTGTTGGCATTTAAAAACCCATGGTAGGCTCAAATAATCCATTCGTAGGTTATATTTAAAAGGTCATGTGACATTCATTTGGCCATCAATTTCAATTCCAAGTATCAAGAAGTAGGCCACGTGGCAGCATCCAGGTTCTCTTAAAAGGTTTTGGATTTGGAAGATTAGTAGAATAATCCACATTCCATAATATATTGAGCCCATGGCGGAGAATAAAAAGTCAGAGAAGGTTAAAGGAAACATGGCAGCGTTAGGGGATGACATGTGGAAAAATATCAAGGACTGACGGTGTAGATGTGTCATCATTCGAGCACTCTTCAAGGAAGATACATTCCATAGACCTCAATTACAATGAATGAAATGAGTTCAATAAGGCCTTGGGCCTGAGTAGTCAAGGGTAGTCAAGGAACTATATGTGGTTGCATTCCTATGGAGAAAACAATTTTAAAGTTTGCCCAGATAGAAGTTGTGATGTGAAGATCCAACCAATGAAAGGTGAACACGTGTCATACATGGATTTTTCCTATTGGCTCATGTTTTGTAGTGGTCATAAGGGACTATTAAAGGTTTGACATTGTGAGGAGCATGGAGCTTTCTCATTGGTATGTGTTTCATGCTCTGATAAGATCCTTGTAACTAATGAGACTGAAGTTGTAAAAGTGCGTGGAGCTTTCTCATTGGATCGCACTTCACAATGGGCATACCTGATAAAGGTTTAAAGCCTCATGAAATCCTACACATTGAAGGAAATACAAAATAGAGGCCGATAAGTGACGTCATTTTGTTACAATTTAGGCCGATAGACTCAGGTGGATCTCAAGGCCCAAAATAAACGAGATTTGGTAAAGGTGTCAGATCTAGAAGAGAGAAAGATCACATAAAATGTTAGGGAAGCAGACACGTAGGAAAATCTCGATCCCGTAGCTAACCAGGTACCAACACATGGAATGGGAAAATTAATGCACACTTAGGTAGAGGAAATTCTTGAGCTAATCAAACACTGCCACATTCTTGTGCTCCACGACATGTAATTTTTCAAATGGCCATAACTTTCACCGCAGAGCTCCAAATATCACAAAATCTATATTGTTGGAAAGGTATTCTCAAGCCTTTCAATTTGGCATCATCAAAATTATATATTGATGGAATTTGGTGGGATAAATATAGGAAAAACGTTTATACATTAAAGTACAATAACAAATGGCTCAACCACCCAAATTGATGAAGTATGGGGCTCTTACCTTCTCCTAGAAGAAAAAGGACATTGTGGAATGGGTCTTGCAAGGGTCGCCATGATGTTTTTCAAATTTTAATACATGATTGATGGTGGTTGAATCTTGGAATCCGTGTTGCAGGGAAAGATAGATATTTTTTTATGAAAATATCAAATCCGATCTCTTTTTCCTCCTCTCTCTCCATTCTCTATATAATGTAAAATGATGTTTTTTCTTCCTGATCAGTTGTGATCCATTGAACCTTCATTTTGGGCTTTGTAATGTGTTCTTGTGCCTTCCTCTGCAAGTGTAATGGTCTATGCATACTTTTATTGCAATAAATATTGTTTTATGGTGTTTTCTCAACCATGACTTGTGTGTATCTACAACATTTCCTCTCTTTTACTTGATGTATTATGTTGTGCATGTATTTATCCTTTGCAAGTTCATTTTTTGTGTTTTATGTGAGAATAGATGGTAAATGCAGTTTGGGACTATGTCACTTATGTTTGACCTCTCCCTTCTCAATTTCCTTCTCCCTTCTCCCTTATTAGAGTGTTTCATCACACTTTTTCTGGTGCTATCACCGCTTGTTAGCTTAGTATTTCCCTTTCATGTATCTTTCTAACCATTTTCTCTCTCACTGGTCTCTTGGAATTGTTAGTTTAAGATTCATTAGTTTGCATTTCCGCCGTACAAGTAGTTTTAGCATTAGGAATAGGTAGAGGAACCAACATACTTTGGAGGTTTATCTCATTTTGTAAGTCCCACACTTATGAGATCATCCCATGTTAGAAAAAATTAGGGATTTGTAATGAGAAAATCCTAGGGTGCTACGCTTTTGTGATAACAGTTTGGCATGACTGGTGAGACAAGTATTGAAAGATTTATATTTTGCAGGTGTGTATCCTAGCCACATTGGTGCCTTCACTACTCAATAGTATTTTTATTCCTGGTGGTATATGTTTGAAGAGCTTTACATCTTCATTTCACAAATTTTGATGTGGTCTTGGTGATATTTCATCCTTTGGAGGCATTTTCAAGCATATCTAGTGACTCCAAGTGGTCTAACCAACCCATTTTTCTCATTTAGAGGACTATTTCCTTTCTTTCCATCATTTTATTTCTCTTTCCCATAAATTTGTGTAATTGTGACTTGATTTCCTCAAAGGATTTCACACTTTCAGAAACATTACCATTCAAATCCACCTCCAACCTTTCAAAATCCATCTTCAAACTTTTTTACACACCTCCAAATTAGAATTATGATCAAAATTAGATGGATCATGCATGTTCTTATGAGTATGCATACTTTGGAGGCCATTCTACACCTGAAGAAGATTTAGAAAGGTGATTTCAATGAATGAAGTAGCTCTTGTAAGTTTTCAAGGGGAAACTAAAAATATTGCATGCTAAAGAACCTAGTTTTAGGTAGCCTTGTCCATGGGGAGGTCTTATACCTACTTGGTTTAGCCCCCAAAAAATATCAAGATAATGAGTGAGTCTTTCACTCAAATGGTTGAGTTTATTTCATCTTTTTAACCTAAGGTTAAAGAACCCTGTCAATCAGATGTTCCCACTTACCTTCCTTATTAGTATCAAATGCCCACTCCTTATCAACCACCCAAGCCCAAGGATAAATTTCCTAGGTTCCTCAAGGATTCTCCTTCCATTCCCTCTCCTCGACAAGAATATTTTGCACCTTCCCCTTCATTGCAGCCATTATAATATCGCATTGAGACCTATCCCACCCATCATTTTGCATTCCCAAACCCATTTTGGGAAGAAAAAGATCATAAAATCAGTTAAGGAGGGAAATAAGTTGAAGAACCCAACAAATAAGAACTTATAATAAATTTGAAGGATTTTGATGCAAAGTTTGAATCCAATTAGATGTCACAATTGGTTAAGCCTTCAACAGAGGTAGGAGATGAAAAAAACAAGGTGGAGGATGATTTTATAGAAGAGAAAGCACAAGAAGGATATGATCAACACTATCTATGTTCTGATGGCACCATATTTAAAGAGGTTATTGATTCATCCCAGCTTACAAAATCATAAGAGGAGGATGAATCGGCTTCAAATGAAGAGGAAAACAAGGAGGATGAGACCCTAAGGGATTTTTTTGTAGAGCTTGATAGTGAAGAGGTTAATTTATTATCAGACTTGGGAGATTTTAGCGGTGAAGAGGAACAAATTGAACTCACTACTTTTACATTTTCACTACCTGTCTTCCACTACAAAGATCCCCTTGCTGCAAAAAACACCCAGAAATCAGCCATGGAGGAGAACATCAAAAAAGAAGATCTTGCTACCCAAAAAAATCCTCATGATGAGGAAAAGGAGGAAAACAATGATCACACCATTTCCAAATCAATCATCATGGAAGAGAAAGAGTTGTTTTAATAATCAAAGAAAATTTTGAATCAATTTGTAAACATGCTCAATGATGCAGAAGAGGAAGAAAGTGATCCTTGTAGCTTCATTCATGGAGTTACACAAAAAGAATATGGGACAAATCAAAGGATCAGCCCATTGGTTCCTAAATCCCCTTTCCCTATCATGTTTTAGCTTCTTTAGAGCCAAATAAGAAGTTACAACCATTCATGTTCATTTCAGAGAATGAGGATGATCATCAAAGTACCAAAGGTCAGCTTCAGCACCTACAACAAAATGCAGAGCAACTGGAGGATGTATATGTGTTGTTTTTATCTGATACTTTGAAGAAAATGGGAGTGAAAGGCACACTTTCATTCTGTACATGTGATTTTGTTGCCAAACAGATCACATGGCCACATTTCATGAGGAAAGAACGTTATTTCTCACTACCTTTTACAAGTTTTTTTGTAGCTTCTATTACTTTATTTAGATTAGAGTAGGTAGGTTTTCTTTCAGTAAAAGAAGTTTTTGTGCACACTCTGCATGTTTCCACTTGGAACATGTATGATTTTACATGTTTTTATATAGATTTTGTGGGATTTTTTTGCTATGCATAATTCATTTTAGGGTCAAGTCATATAAGTTGGGAAATTTACAAGTTTTATTGAGAGCCCATGAGATCAAATCAATCCATTTTGGAAGGTATAGTAGGTTTCATGGCAAAATTAGATAGTTGGGGCAGTTTCAAAGCTTCATTCAGAGCTCCACAGATCGACTTCAGGTGGTTACACTTCAGCACTAAGTTCATGCCAGCTTGGGGTATGAATTTTAATTTTTTTGATCAGTTGCAGGCTTGAATCCATACCCAATGGATGCATAAAGGCTACTAGTAAAATTTAGTAGGAAAATTACCCATGAAGGTCATCAAACTATTATCCTAAATTCACCCCCCGGATTAAATTTGGATAACCTATCATTTATAATAAAAATAACCATTAAACAAGCCTGGGACTTTCAGATGATCGTCAAATTCCAACCCTCCAAAGCACTAATAGTTGGCATTTAAAACCCCGTGGGAGGCTAAGATAATATATTAGTGGGTCATATTTAAAATTTTGTGTGACGTTCATTTGGCTATCAATTTCAACGTCAAATATCGAGCAACAGGCCATGTGGTAGGATTTCAGCTCTTCTCAAAGGTTTTGGCTTTAGCGGATGTGAGACCCGTGAAATAAGTCATATTCCATAATATTTTGGGCCCACGGAAGGGTAGAAAAAGTTAGTGAAGGTCAGAGGAAACATGACAGAGTTAAGGGATGATAGGTGGAAAAATGTTAATGACTGACGGTGGACATGTGTCACCATTCTGGAATTCTTTAAGGAAGATGCATTCCGTAGACCTCGAGACTACGGAATGAACCAAGTTCAATAAGGCTTCAAGTATAGGTAGTCAAGGGTGGTCAAGGAACTATATGTAGTTGCATTCCTATGGAGCCAATAGTTTTAAGTCCTCCCAAATAAAATTTGTGACACAAAGGAAAAATAAATGAAAGGATAACACATGGCATACGTGGAGATTTCCTATTAGCTCATGTTTCACAGTGGTTAAAATGGGCTATAAAAGGTCTGAAAATGTGTGGAGCATGGAGCTTTCTCATTATTTTGTGTTTCACGCTCTGAAAAGGTCCTTGTAACTAATGAGACTGAGATTACAAAAGTGCGTAGAGCTTTCTCATTGGCTCGCACTTTGCAGTTGGCATACCTAATAAAGGGTCAAAGCCTCATGAAGGCCTACAAATTGAAGGAAATTCAAAATAGAGGCTGACACATAGCATAATTTCTTGACACTTCAGGCAGATAGAGTCCAACATATCTCAAGCCCCAGAATGAACAAAATTTGGTAAAGGCGCCGGGTCCAGAAGAGGGAAAGAGCACAAAAGAGGTCAGGGAAGAAGACACGTAGGCAAATCTCAGCCTCATAGCCAACCAAAAATACACATGTGACAAAGGAAAAGTAATGCACACATAGGAAGAGGAAATTCCTTATCCAATCAAACATTACCACATGCCACATTCATGTCCTCCACAACATGCAAATTTTCAAAAGGTCGTAACTTTCACCCCATAGATCCAAATCTCGCAAAATTTATATTGTTGGAAAGGTATCCTCAAGTCCTTCATTTTGGAATCATCAGAATCAGAGATTGATAGTGTTTGGTAGGAGAAAAAGATAAAAAAAAATAGTTTGTTTATTAAAGTGCAATAACATATGACTTAACCACCAGATATGATGAAGTATGGGGATCTTACCTTCTCCTAGAAGGAAAAGGATATCGGGGAATGAGTCTTGTAATGGTTCCCATGATGTTTTTTAGAGTTTAATGATTTATTGATGGTGGTTGTAGCTTGGAAGCCATGTTGTAGGGAAAGACAAATATTTTCATTTATGACAAGATCAAATTTGATCTCTTTTGCTCTCTTTTTCCTCTTCTCTCTCTTTATTCACTATATATTATAAAATTATGCTTATCCTAAGGATGGACATTCTAATATGTAAAGTAAATATGTCAAAATGGTTCCTGAGCAGATGTGAGTCTTCGAACCTTCATTTTGGGCTTGACAATGTGTTCTTGTGCCTTCCTCTACAACTGTAATGGTTTTTGCATACTTTTATTGCAACAAAGTTTGTGTTGTGGTGTTTTCTCAACCCTGACTCGTGTTTATATGAAAACTTTCCTCTCTTTTAATTGATGTATTGTATTGTGCATGTATTTCTCCTTTGTAAGTTCATTTTGTTGTGGTTCATGTGAGAATAGATGGTAAATATAGTTTGGGTTTGTGTCACTGATCAGGGGATCATTTTTGATATCAAAATTTCCCTAAACATATTTAAATTATGTCAGTGTAGAATATTTTTTAGAGATCTTTCCATCGACTATGATAATGTGACAAATGGACATTTGGAGCTCCAATTATGTCTGGTCAAAGTTCAGCCAACAGGAAAGTCAACTCTAGCCAACAGGTCAATAGTGGACCAATAACACTATGACACATGGCAAAAGGGCATTGGAAAAATGGGAGAGGTTTTCACCACCGGTCTTTGATGATCGTAAAATGATATAGCTCGTGGGAACAAGAGGCTAAACATTTTTTACAGAGGGAAGCCCAACCACCGTGATGACTAATTTATTATCGCTGACATGGTAGGCCCTCAAGCCACCACGTGGCCTGCCACCATGATTGATTTGCCTATCGAGGATTGAAATTGTGCTATTAGCCAAGTCATGCAAGGATCAAGTTATATTTTAGCTTGGCAAGCTATCCATAGTGATTGAGCTCGTCTATATTGCATGGGATATATATTATCCCATTTACTTCAGTGGACAACCCCATGAAATTTTCCTCCAACTCTTCACATAGTGGCATGAACAAATGGTCAACCTCTTGGCCCACACAATGGGCACAATAAACATAGTGACCACCAATCCAAAAAACTTGGCCATGTATATCTTCCAACACCCATGTATATGCTAAATCCATGTGGTGGATAAATGGTGGGGCAAAGGCCCATGCATGGAATTTTCCACGTGAATGGAGGATGGGTAAGGTTTTTAAAAACCATATCAAAACCATAAACACTGATCCATGTGGGATTTAACCCACTCAAATATATGTCACCCGCTATGGGATTATAATCCCATCCACAATGCTATGGGTTTGGCTAATAATAGCCTTTAAATAAATTTTAAGGCATAATATTAAGGGCCCCATTTTAGTATAAATAGGGGACCCCTAACATTGTAAACAGAGAAAGCTTATTATTTGTTAAGCTTATTCGTGGCTAATAATTTTTAATAGTTTTTTTAGGGATTTTTAATATAGTATTCAAACTATATTCAAATCTTTAAAATTACTATATGCAAATATTGTTTGTTGGCCTATTATTTTTAGGCAATAGTAGATGAAATATTTGTGACTGGGAGTTTTGAAAACTACCCAATAGGCCCATTCAGCCACAATATTTTTTACTTGAGACATCTGGAGTATCGATTGGAGTGCTGAAGGACACATGGAAGCGTTGGGAAGGCCGATCAAGTTCCAAAGGAGGTTGTGCATCAGGAAGGTGGAGAATGATTCGAATGATCATTGGAAGTTCTTCAAAGGATTGGCGTACTACTAGGAAAGTGGAAATTCCGTTAGGTTTTATTTGTAAGAAATAACATTGTACTTACAATTTTTTACTAGTGGAAATGGTTCGAAAGAACCCGGAGATGTAGGAAATTGCTGAACTCTGTAATCAATCGTGTGCAATCTTCACTCTTATTCTTGCATTAATTTTTAAATTGATTACTTAAAAGGAGCAACTTGTTGGTAAATATAAAAAACCTGTAAGGGTCCGAGATCAGGTAGATAAAAACTTGATCATTTTTAGATCAAGTTGGTATCAAAGATGGTTTTACAGAGTTGGTTTTGCAGAAATGGATCTATACCTCTTCTTTCAATTGTCAGTTATGCTTGTGTTATTGGGCACCATGGTTTCGAATGATGATGACTCGACACTGAGAACATGATCACTAGATTGTGGAGTTACAAACCCACTTGGCTACTATTCGAGAATGTCATCACCATCAACAACAACACATTGTAGAGTTGTAGAGGATCCTAGATGCTCCACTTGGGAAGGTGGTTAAATCAAGTCATCTTCGGAAGTGCAAATTGAAGAGGCAACCTTCACCAGACTTGATCATGTGTCATCATTTTGGAAAATGGCACGACGTCGAGCAATGTTGGAAATTATATCTAGACAAGAGGCCTAAGTGGATGCAGAATAAAGGAAAGGTTATTGTAGGACCCAACACCAGCCAGTAAGTGGCACCATCAGCACAGAGAGTGCCAGTGGAACGTCCAGACATTATACTGTGACATGTGAGTGCCTGGAGAAATTGGATTCTGGTAGTTACATGAGGATAGTTACTCACTCTTATTTTTTATTGGACTATCGGAGTAGGATACGTGATTGTCAATTTGGTGTGCCAACTAGGAATTCCCATGACACCACTTCCTTGTACCAAGATAGTTGGTACAGAAGATGGTACTCTGTATGGAGTGTCTACCAACTATTGCTCTAAGCTTCATAGTTCGGAGAGACAAGTTTCTGACAATATCACTCTCGACATCATCCCTTTGGAGATGGAAGGAATGGTATTAGGAAACTTATACCTAACTTCTCGCCAAGGTTATATGACTGATGACAGGAGAAGAGTGGAGCTTCACATTGGACACATCTTGAAGATCAAGTTTGCGATGAGACATGTTATTCCTCTTGCACAAGGTATAGACAGTGAGCGTTCAGACTCGTATGTACCATGGGATCATTCAGATCCTAGTGCAGATTCAAACTCATATGTCCTTACTGATCAGCTGGATCCTGACTCTGAGGTCACGAAAATTCTAGCAGACCATGAGGGTCTGTATGCAGAGGAGAGAGAACTTAAGGATCTACATGACACCTATTGAGGTATCCTAGATAGACACTGAGGATTCTACATTTGGTAAGAAATCTAAGGTGGAAATAAAGTTGACTTTGTTCAACTATTGTATAGGTTTTTCCTAGCATTTTTTATTTCTCTTATTGTAATAAAACCATAAAATTTTGTGTTAGGTAGAATGTATGAATAAGACCCCTGCGTGGTCAATTTTTTTGTACATCTAACCGATTAGGACACACTAGTAAAAGAACCAATTCTTGGGAGATGTTTGTACTCTGCTATACTTGTATTTGTAAGACCCCTTAAATGGTAATTATTTTGGTAAATTTCTAATACCAGGAGATGCAGTATGTTTTTGGTCCTTATTGAGTTATTTTTCCAGTAGGAAAGAGAAAAATGAGGTCAATTTGTAATGTGATGCAATGGAGAAGACCAAATACATAAGCCATCGAGTAGGAGAAATTTTCGTGATAGGTTTATCATGTAAAACTATTTTCCTATAAAATTGGTAACCAAGCTTATTGTACCAAGAATCCAAAAATGGAGCATTTTTACAACTAATTTTGCATGATGTATTAGGATATATTTTCCTTACACTTGTATTTTGAAAGTTATATAAAAGACCCTTTTAAGGGAACATATCTCCTAATCAAATGTTTGAGTGACCATTACAGTTGGATAATCATATCTATGAGTTTGGAGATTCGTCAACCATTTATGTAGAAAATGAAGCTCACAGTTTTCAGTTCGAAACCTCATTCTGTGCAGAGGCATTATGACCATGCAATAGAGTGGTAGCTAAATTCCGTTGGCATCTAACAACATGTCAAAAATTTATTCTGTGTAGAGGCATTGTGACCATGCAACAAAGTGGTACCTGATAGTCATCGTCAATAGGAGGATTTGTACCATGTAGAGGTAGAAGCCATGCAATGGGGTTGGAATCACCATTTTTGAGATTGTAAGAAATCAGCTCAGATTTTTATTCTTTGTAGAGGCATTATGACCGTGTAACAGAATGGTAGCTGATCATCAAACTTACATCATACATTGGAGGCTTGAAGTCTTGAAAGAGGCTTAGCATCGTGCATTGGAGGTGTTGAAGTCTGGAAAGGGACGTGACATCAAGTTGCAACTTCATTGTGTGTAGATTCTATTATGACCATATAGTACGATGGTACCTGACAAGTCATTTTCCATCACTGACATCATATCAATCATAACTCTTAGTAACATGGAGTTCCTTCAAACCAGTTTGGATTCTATGAAATCAACTAGGAGCTAGGAAATGTGTTATAGATTCAAAGAAGATTTTTATTGTCAAATATCTAGAATCCCCTAGCATCGCACCACAAAGGCGTGGAGGTCTTGTTTGGATATCAGAGTGGTGTAACAGAAGCATCATGGGCCCATAACCCATAAGTCCAGGATCAGAAAAAAATTGAAGTGAGAAGGTTTCAGAGGAAATGACCAAAGGGTCTACTACAACATTACTTCCGATGGTGGCAACAGAGTTTCTAGATTTAGGACAGGATGGTGAAATGTTCCAATATAAGATTTTTGGGACAAAAATCCTTTCCTATTGGGGGAGGTGTTATCAAGGGATCATTTTTGATATCAAAATTTCCCTAAACATCCCTAAATTGTGTTAGTGCATAATGTCTTTTCAATAGCTTTCCATCGACTATGAGAACGAAAAAAATAGACATTGGGAGATTGTTATCCTCTCAAAATTTCCCCTCTTTTGAAAGTTAAAAATTGAAAACTTTTGAGTTAACACCTTTTTATGATGTCCTAGTAAAGAGAAAGGTTGAGGAGTTAGGGAAAATTCACATTTTTGAGTCATTTTAGTTATTTGTGAGTCTTTCTGACATTTTTGTCCCATATGTCCCAAGTTCTGACAGACCCTCTGTTCCCCGATCGGCCATTTTCCCTTAAATCTATTAACTTCCGGGTCTGTCAGAACTTTTTGTTCCAAATTTTCTAAGTTCACCCGATCTCTCTATTCCCCGATCACCCGTGTGAGCTGCATCAGGCCCTTTGCGTACTTTGGTCTTATCTATCCCAAAAGCGTCTGTGTATTTTGTCCCCGCATTACCTGGATCACCCGTGTCAGCAAAATCGCATCTTCTTTGTACCGTGCATTTCTAAGTTCCTGAACTGCCTGGTGCTCTTTTGGCCAACATTACCGACATCAACCAGATCACGTTTTCGCGTCCTTCATGTCCCAAATGTACCAAATACCATCTGGACTAGTTTTTTTCTGCTCTTCCTGATGCTTGCCTTTTTGAGTCGGTGCATATGAATTTAATGCACATTTATAACCTTCTCTCTCCTAAAATGACTATTTAATGGGACTACCCTCTATGCATTTTTGTACACTGCTTACTTGCTGCCATTCACTCAAAACCTTGCAATCAAGACCGTCTTCTTGTGCTCCCATTCCCCTTGCATTTTTTATTGCGGATTCGAGCTATAAAGGTTGTTTCTCTATACACTATCAACATGAAGATCAAATTTCAGGGTCAGGAACATGTTTCGCCACTCGAATATTTTGTTCCCGATATCAGGGATAGTGAGGTTCATCACCTAGATTTTGGTGATTTCTGGAGTAGGTTGACTGATCCTAATCCCTATCCTATGGCACAAATGATCGACGACAGTGGCCTTGCGTTTGCTATGGGTTTTATGATCTCAGTACAATGCACCGATATTGTGCTCGCTTGTGGAGCTCACTTCAACCCTGACACAAATGAATTATCTAATGTGCACGGGGAACTGATCACCAAGCTTGATGTTTCTTCCATTGCTACTGCTCTACGTATCCCAGAAATTGAAAAATCCATTGTTATCTCTCAAGCTCAAGCACAGATTCTCTTCGAGAAAGACAGTGATAAATACAAAGCAAGGGTAGAAAAGTCATGGTTGAAGAACCCTAAAAAAGGGAGCGTCTTGAATTTCCAAGGATCTGTTTAGGGCTGATTTTAATGAAGAACTATTTGATTTCATCATCTTGTTGGCTCGTGTCATGGGCTTAACCTCCCCCAATTAATTTCACTTCTGGATGTGCCCGCTAATCAACATCATCTGTGAAGGTAGCCAAAACATCAATTGGGCAGAGATCATTTGCATGAATTTGATAGAACAGTTGTCCAATGTGCAACAAACCAAGAAGTTCTATATGATTTCTTATCTTATGTATACCCTAGAAGCATGTCGATAATGGTTTGGTTTCACATACATCGAGGGTCAGAAGGTTGAACCCATTTATGGATATTTCCCTCAGTTCACCCTTGAAACCAACAATCATAACTTCGGGAGGGTGAATGATGCTTTCACCATGTACATTGTGAGGCTTCTAGAGAGTGATATTGCTAGAGGATTTTCTGATGAAGCCATGAACCTGATAGCAAAATATGGAGCTTTCTTCATTCAATTCAAAATATTTTCATATATAAGGTTAGCCAGTTATGAGAACACACCTCTCAAACTCCCTATGTTTTCTAAGGATAAGATGGTTTTGATTGAAGTATGTAGGCAATTAGATAAGTTACATAGAACCTGCAGGGACAAGAAAATATCTGGGTTGCATTTCCCCATATCCTTGGGTAATTATACATGTAAAAAAACTTTGGATGCTCAGAACATAGAAAGGGCCCTTTCTCCCATCAATGTTCACGTCTTTAGGCCCAGGACCTGTTTCGATTTGAAGAAGTTCATTGAGCTAAATCTCATAATCAATTATCATCACAGAGTAGATACTGAGGACTAATGGGCTGATTGTGCAAATGAATTTGAAGCAAGACGGAGGCATTATGGTAGATTCTCCCTCCAGCTGATAAAGGAGCTCAAACTATATCAAATTCCTGAAGGACTTCAAGATGACAATGCAGACCTGTTGTCATATGAATATGATACATTGATCAAGCATACTCCCTTGGAGGATCTGGACTGGTTCAAGAGGGAGAAGGATGACTTAGATGGGATTTTGGCCCCTATCCTTGTAAGAACCAAGGTCTGGTTTGACAGAAGGGTCTGAGAGCTTAGGAAGAATCCAGGAGAATCTTCCTCCAAAGACACTTCAACACCAAGGAAGGAATCACATACACCTAGCTCGGAGGTACCTACACAAACTCCTCCTCCTTCCTCAAGTAAAGAACCTGAGTCATCCACCCCTTCTTCATCTGCTCAATTCTATCAAAAGAAGGTGAAAGAGGTTAAGTAGGAGCCTACTGAGGAAGACCCCCTATTAAAACATTCAGAATTACCTTCGGGGCTAGAGAACATCATTGTTCTCAGTGAAAGCGATGATAGTGAAGTGTCTGTCCCTGCAGGAACTTCAAAAGCTACAATAGATAAAGAGAAGGAAGTGCATAGCACTAAATCTCTAGGTACCATTGATTCCTCTACCCAAGAAGCCCCACCTAATCCACTCATATCTCTACTGGAAGCAACAGTAGTGAATACTTTAAGTGCCATGAGTTCTCTTGCTCTTGGTTCTCTTGCTCCTCCTTCTTCCTCCACTTTTGCATGGGTGCAACCTTTTGTTGATAGTAGGAAGAGGAATCCCTCTTCTCAATTGACAGGGAAAAATTTTGATGTTGTGGAAGCCTTGTTGGGCACTACTCCTTCTGCTCCAGTAAAGAGAGCTAAAACAACTTCAAGGATAGTGACAAATGTCCAAGGCCAACAATTTCTAGAGATTGCAAAACCTAAGGTTGATAAGGCAGAACAAGATATACTAGCCTATGAACTGGAGCTTTCTAGGATCCTGATGGGAGAATCTACCCCTAAGATTAAGGTGCATAACCTCTAGGAAATAGTAACCAGAGTTATTGAGAGAGTAGAAAAAGGTAAGCAGACTATAGAGTAGCTGGAAGAACAATCTCAGATTCTTTCTAGTTCCATCAAGTCTTTACTATCTAAGGACAAGGTTTTGGATCCTACCCCATTAACTTCCATTCCGCCACCTGTGATTCTTAGTCAAGATGAATTCTAGAGCATTAAAGACATACACATGTATTCCATCTACGGGAGAGCTATGGAAGCCATGGTGGACGACATGATCGTTGCATGTTTGAATTTCATTGTAGAAGCTTTCAAGCTCTCCTCTGCAATTGGGACCATGGATAAAGAACTCAAACTTTGGAGCAGCTGCATAGTGGATCTTCATCTATTGGGATAGGCTGATGAAAATATATTGTTGGCCAGCAAGGTTTTTTATGATGCCAAAGATAATTTATCAAGGTCATGGGTTTTCAGCGTGGAATGGAAAATAATAGTTTTGGAGGAGGCTTTAGGAGAATTGATGAATAGTTGGCAAAAAGGAGAATCATTCAAAACTTGTGTTATATCCGCTTTCAAGGATATTCACGGTCACCTTCACAATGAAACTTCAGGTGTTCCTTTCTCCCTCCAAGAAATTAAAACTCAATTCAGGGCATTTGTTAAGGAAAACTTGTTCAAGGACTAATTAATTACCAGACAGAAGATAAAGATGTTTTTCTCCCTTCAATCTACTATTGAAGAAGCTAATAAATAATATCATGCACACACTGAGTTTGATAAGGAGATGGAGAAATTCTTAGGAACTTGGACTCAAGCTACTGCCAACACATCAGTCCCACGAGGTAGAGACATAGCGGAAGCATTAAAAAGGTTTAGACAATGGATCCTCAAGTTGGTGGGCCCTCCTCAGCAATAGGCAATTGCCTTCCCTCCCAACTTCTCATTTCCTTCTTTTTCTCAAATCAGGCTAATTGTAATTAGTTGAGGGTTTTTGTGTCAAACATCTCCTTAATTAAACATTTTAGTTAAAAGAAGTAGTTACCAAGTGTAACTAATTTGTAAAATTATTTAATGGGCTCTCTACACCATTTTGAGGGGCTGGAACTTGGTTTATTCTTGAAAGTGTAAAGGAGTAAAAAGAAATCAATACAAAAGAGCTTTCTTTCTATGTCTATCTAGTCTTGTTATTTCATTACTATATGTTAAATGTTATTGAATCATTTATCCGTGTTACTTCAAGAAGCTTTGTATTCCTGTAGATGTAATTTCTGGAACTTTGTGTCTTTGAAATAACATCTTATTATCTCAAATGCAAATGGTTCTGTTCCAAATAATTTCATTCTGGCATGCGTAAGGAATTATTTTTTTATCTATATTTCTTGAGAGTGCCTTTTTGCCCCTTCCCACTAATTCGTTCCTCTATCGTTTTGTATTGATGATCTGTTCTATTTTAACACTTTCATGATACCCAAGCTCCCCTTAAAACTATACATTGTACATGTGTAAATAATTTTTTGACTTTAAATAAGGGAACCTCTCCCATTAAAGAGGAGGGACTTTCTGTCCCCTGACTGTTGTTCTCATAAAGTCCTTTTCGACAACCAACAAAGATCTAGTTATGTTCGATCAAAGTTTAGTCAACGAAAAATTCAACTCTGGTCAACATGTCAATAGTGAACCAATAGCTCTGTGACACGTGGAAAAATGGTGTTAGCAAAGTCGGAGAGGTTTTCACCACCAGTCTTCGACAATCATAAAATGATATAGCTCGTGGGAGCAAGAAGCTCAACTTTTGTTACAAAGGGGAACCCGGCCACCGTGAGGACTCATTTATTATCACTGATGTGGTGGGCCCTCAAGCCACCACATGGCTTGCCACCATGATTGATTTTCCTATTGAGGATCGACATCGAGCTATTAGCTGAGTCATGCAAGGACCGAGTTATATTTTAGCTCAATGATCTATCCATAGTGACTGAGTTCATCTATATTGCATGGGATCTATATTATCCCATTTACTTCAGTGGACAACCCCACGACAATTTCCTCCAACTAGACACGTAGTGGCATGAAAAATTGGTCAACTTATTGGCCCACACAATGGGCACATTAAACATAGCGACCACCACTCCAAACAACTTGGCCATGTATATCCACCAACCACCATGTATATGTTAAATCCACACGGTGGATAAATGGTGGGGTAAAGGCCCATGCGTGGAAGGTTCCACATGAATGGAGGATGGGTAAGGTTTTTAAAAACCTTATCAAAACCATAAACGTCACTCCATGTGGGATTTAACCCACTCAAATATATGCCTCCCCCTATGGGATTATAATCCCATCCACATTGGTATGGGTTAGGCTAATAATAACCTTTAGATAAATTTTAAGGAATAGTATTAAGGGCCCCATTTTAGTGTAAGTAGAGGACCCCTTTCATTGTAAACAAAGCAAGCTTTGTAATTTCATAAACAGGGATGGAAGCCTGTATAATTTTATAAATGTGAAATCATTAACATGTACAATAGAATGTTGCAATTCTTATAGGAATTGTACAACAATGTAGGTACAAATATTGGTTCAACAACACAACAATAATTCCGTAAATATTTGAATGAATACAAATGTGTTTTGAACCATATAATAGTGCAACAATATGTACCCATGTATAGGTAGATACAAATAAATAGTTTAAACTACCAAACAAATAATCATTCGTGATTAAATGAAAAATATGGTTTTAAATAACCATATAACTAATTATTATAATTAATAATTAATTATCTAATGCATAAATTAACCTAACATTCTCCCCTTAATTTTGCATTGCCTCAAGGGATGAGGAGAGGAACTCTCTAAACAACTTGAACTTGTCACGTGCAAGTGACTTCGTGAAGATATTTGCTCGTTGTTCAGTTGTTGGACAGAACTGAAGATGTATATTATGCTTCAAGACATGCTTGCATATGAAATGTACATGTACCTCAATGTGTTTTGTTCTTTCATGAAAAACTAGATTGCGAAAAATTTTGAGAATGACTTCATTTTCAACATACATGGTGGTTGGTTTGTCCAATGGTATTCCAAGTCCTTCAAGTATGTGACGTAGCAATATCGCTTCATAGAAAGCTTCACCTCAGAATGATACTCAGATTTTGTGGAAGAATGAGAAATAAAGTGTTGTTTCTTTCTTCCCCATGATATTGGTCCACATCCCATAAAGAACACAAAACCTGAAGTGGATTTTCTGTCATTAATATTGCATGCATGATTTGAATCTGAATATCCTGATAAGAAGTTATCGTTCTTCTTGTATTATAGACCAAGATCCACTGATCCTTTAAGATATCTCAATATGTGCCTTGCTTCTTTCCAATGAAAAACTTTGGGTTCCTGCATGAACCTGGATAGATAGCTCACTATAAAGCTGATATCTGGTCTAGTGTAGGTCAGGTAAATGAGACTCCCAATCAACTGTCGATCAAGAGTGGTATTTACCTTAGGAGATGGATCTGAATGAGATAACTACAATATTTCCTCCATAGGTGTAGAAATCAGTGTGCAATCCATCATCTATAATTTCTCGAGTGTCGTCTTGGTATATTTTAAGTGAGAAACAAAGATATGATTCTCTTTTTGTCATACTTCCAATCCAAGACAATAGTGCATCAGCCCGAGATCTGTCATGTTAAATGATTGTTTAAGATATTTATTTGTTGCTTTGATCATCCTCACTAAATTGCCAATGATGACTAGATCGTTGACATAGACAATGACAATCACAATCTCCCCCCTTTATTTTTGAGGTAAAGATTGGGATCGTATGGATTTATAACAAATCCATGTTGTATGAGATGCTCATCAATTTTGATGTACCATGCCTGGGGTGTCTGTTTGAGGCCATACATATATTTTTTGAGTTTTCATACCTTTACTTCTTGACCAGGTACAACATATCCCTTAGGTTGAGTCATATAGACTTCTTCTTGTAAATCTTCATTCAAGAAGGCACTTTTTACGTCCATTTGATGGACTTTCCAACCAAACTGTGCAGTTAGAGCAAAGATCATCCTAGTCATTTTGATCTTAGTTATGGTAGAAAATGTCTCCTCATAGTCAATGCATTCTTTTTTGTATACCCCTTTGTTACTAGTATCACTTTATACTCATCCACTATCCCATCTACTTTGTACTTTGTTTTGAATATCTATCTGCATCCAATGGGTTTCTTCCCTAGTGAAAGATCGACAAGCTGCCAAGTGTTATTTTCATTACTGACTAATATTCAGAGTCCATGGCATCTTTCCAAGATTTTGATTGTAGGGATTCTTAGACTATAGAGGGCTCATCAGATTCAATAAATCTACTCATCAAAGTAAAGTTTACTTCTTCTCTTGTTTTACTGTGAGTCTGAGGTCCAGGGGTGGATGTATCTGGTGGAGCATCCATTCTTACATCTCGTAATGTGTTAGTATACCACTTGAGCATACGTTGAACTATTCCTATGGGCCGTGGTTCTATCATATCATTACCATCATCCCCATCATCACTTTTATCATTAGTGGGAACATCAGCTTCATATTTTATAACTGGTAAATAATCTACATCAGGTGATTCTGGAGGAGGAGACTCTACTTCCTTCTTCTCAAATAACTCAACATCTTTGATGGTGTAGAATCTCCTAGTCTTTGGATCCATCAATTTGTAGCCAAGAGTCGTTTTTGTGATTTCATATCCGGTTTCTTTCTATTTTGCTTGGGTATGTGCATACATGTTTTACACCCGAATACGCTGAGGTGTGCAACAAATGGTTTTTGCTTTGACCATGCTTCATGTGGAATTAATCTATCAAGAGAAACTATGGGCACTCTGTTCAACAAATATACTATTGTCTTTGCTACTTCTACCCAAAATGTATTTTCTAGTCCAGAATCATCGATCATACATCGCACCATTTCCATGATGGTACGATGTATTCTCTCAACAACACCATTTTGCTATGGTGTGTGTGGAGGAGGCATTTGTCGACAAATCTTGTGAGCTTGTAGGTATCTTTAAACTCATCAGTGGTGAATTCCCCCCTTGATCTGAGTGGATATTTCTGATGTGACGACCAATTTTGTTCTTAACAGCTACTTTGAACTTTTTGAAGGTTTCAAAAGCTTCACTTTTCTTGTGAAGACAAAAAATCCACATTTTTCTCGAATAGTCATCAACACAAAGCATGAAGTACTAAAATCCAGAAAGACTCAGTTGCATCAAACCGCAAAGATCGGTATGAACCAGATCAAGCTTACCATGAGCTTGAAAATTACTCTTCTAGAATGAAGTTATGTGTTTTTTGCCTGCTAGGCAGTGAAGACACTTGTTTGTATCCTTCTGAAGAGATGGTAACCCATGTACCATATTGCGCTGGAAAAGTGTCTTGAGATACTTGAAATGAACATGACCAAGTCTCCGATGCCAAAACTATGCAGAGGCAGAGTTCTTAGCCACAAGTGCCTGATCATCTATGTGGAAAAAATCAAGCTAGAAAATTCATCCCACATTGGAGCATTTTGCAACTATTTTTGAGCCTCGTGATTTGTCTCGAATTAAACATGTTTTCTTGTCGGAATGATTATAAAAGTCAAATTTTAAGTTGTAATCTAGGAGTTGACTGACTGAAAATGCATTTTTTGTTAACCTAGGGACATATAAAACATCAGATAGTCTATATTTGCATGAACCAAGGGGTAGAGAAATGTTCCCAATCCCCTGAAATGTATATGACGAATCATCACCCAACGAAACATGGTTTTTCAAAGGGGTGTCCCTCATTGAATTAAACAAATCTCTGTGGTAGGTCATGTGTCGAGTGGCTCCTGAATCAACATACCATACATCACTAGATGACGTGGAGGGTTCACTTAATCAAACAATGTACAAGTAGTTTTCATTATCTGAATGTTCTTCTTGTTCAACAATATTTCATTACTAATGGGGTCTTCTTTTCCGGTTCCCCTTTTTCTTCCCTTGATTGTAGTTTGTTTGTCCCTTGTGAGATTTTGAGGTCCAGAATTACTTGATTTCTTGTATGTATTATAACAACAATCTTTTAACTCATGTCCTCTTTTACAGATTGGACATTTCTTCTCCTGTTGTTTGTCCCCTTGATGTTGATATTAATTCTGATGTTGGGAATTTTGATAGGAATTAGGTTTAATTTTTCCTTTTCCTTTCCATTGTTTCACACAGAGGACGTTCTCAGTTCCTAGAATAGAGTTGCTTCTATCCTTTCATTCTCTTGAGAAACAGATAAGGGTTGGGGCTAGGAGGAATACCTGTTGAATGTTTGGAGGGTGTGCGCGTACCGTAGAGAGAGATCAGATCGATTGCGAAGAACTCCTTTTTGTCTGGGAAGGACTACCTGCAAGTAAGAATACAAGACCACCAGATTCTAATTAGACAATAAATGAGGGAACTACCTTGGGCCCAAGAAGTATTAAAATTCCTTTCGAAGGTGGTCAGTTCCCCTGCTAATATGAATTAACACAAATTCCCCTGCTCTTAAGAAAGTGAAAATTTAAAATTTTGAGTTTAAGTGTTTTCTCTGTTGTACTGATAATGTGAAATGCCAAAGAAATTGAGAAATCTACGTTTTTGGGTCATTTTGTGTGTTTTTCGGGCCTGTCGGACATTTTTGTCCCACGTGTCCCAAGTTCAATTGGGCCCTCTGTTCCCCGATCGGCCGGTTCACCTGAAGTCTGTTCTTTTCGGGCCCGTCAGAACTTTTTGTCCCAAATGTCCCAAGTTCACCCGGACCAAGTCTGTCCTTTAAGGCCCGTCGGACATTTTTGTCCCACGTGTCCAAGATTGGGCTCGAGCCGCGTCAGCCTTCACCCGAAGCTTTCACGTCCCACATGTCCCAAATGTCCCAAGTTCACCAAGGACCAATTGTTCCATTTTCATCCGATTCGGCCGAGTCCGCGTACTTCGCGTACTTTTGTCCCGCGTGTTCCAAGAGCATTTGTGTGTCTTTTCCCCACTTCGCCCGAATCGGCCGAGCCGCGTACTTCGCGCTTTCGCGTCCCACATGTCCCAAATGAACCAAGTGCCATTCGTGCTAATTTTTCCCACTCTACCTGAATATCTTGCTTATTCAATTTGGTAGGTATGTATTAAAATGCATTCATTGCCTTTCTCTCTCCTAAACAGCTATATAACGAGCGAACCCCCTATGCGTTTTGCACACTGCTTTCCTGCTATCTTTTGCTCGAACCTTTGCAATCTAAATTCCTGCGTGCACGTATCCATTTTCCTCTGCAATTCCTTCCCAAGTCTAGCTTGCAGCTTCGCCCTCCGAATTACTACCAACATGAAGATCAAATTTCAGGGGCAAGAACAAATCTCACCACTAGAGTCTGTCGTTCCCGATATCGGGGACAGTGAAGTTTGCCATCTTGACTTTAGTGATTTTTGGTCGAGGATGACAGACGCAAACCCTACGCCAATGGCACAGATGATTCATGACAGTGGTTTGGCTTTCGCTGGTGGTTTCCCAATCTCTGTGCAATGTGCAGATACAGTGCTTTCATGCGGAGCTCATTTCAACCCTGATTCGAGTGAATTGACCAATATACACGGGGAGCTCATTGCCAAACTTGACGCTGCCACCATTGGCACTGCACTGAGGATTCCAGAAATGGATAATGCCATAGTTGTCTCCCAGAATCAAGCACAGGCCCTGTTCAATCAAGAAAGTGAACAACTTGCAACAAAAGCTCTCTTCCACTATTGGGGTCATAGATAAAGAGCTTAAACTTTGGAGCAGTTGTATAGTGGACCTCCGCCTCATGGGACAGACCGATGAAAACATTCTTTTAGCGAGTAAGGTTTTTGATGATGCAAAGGATAATCTATCAAAATCCTGGGTCTACAGCGTGGAGTGGAAGATCAAGGTCCTGGAGGAGGCTTCGGGAGAATTGAAGAATAGTTGGCAGAAGGGAGAGGCTTTCAAAACACTAGTTGTATCTGCTTTCAAAGATATACATTGTCATCTTCAGGATGAAACTTCTGGTGTGTCTCTCTCCCTACAAGAAATCAAAGCTCAATTCAGAGCTTTTGTCAAAGGAAATCTGTTCAAGGAAAGCTCCATTTCCAAAGAGAAAATGAAGGAGATCTGCTCTCTTCAATCTGCTATTGAAGAAGCAAATAAAGACTATCATACTCATGTCGAGTTTGATAAGGAAATGGAGAAGTGCCTCGGATTTTGGACCCAGTCTACAGCCAACACGTCAGTCCCATGTGGCAGAGACATAGCCGAGGCATTGAAGAGATTCAGGCAGTGGATTTTGAAGTCAGTGGGTCCCTCCCAGTCATAAGCACCTGTCTTCTTCTCCTTATTCCTCTCTTCTCTTCCAATTCTTTTTCTCGGATTTATTGTAATAAGTTGAGGTATTGCGATTGGCAATCCTTAACTAATCTTTAGTTAAAAGAAGTAGTTACCGAGAGTAACTGAATTGTAAACTATATAATGGCCTCTCCTCGCCATTTTGAAGGAGGAAGAACTTGGCTTATTTTCTGAAAGTGTAAATAAATCATAAAGAAATCAATACAGAAGGGCTTTTCATTCTTCGTCTATCTGATCTCTTTTATCCCTAAGCTTTTCATTTAATCTTGTTAAGATCATTTGTCTATATTATATTAAGAAGCTTTGTATTCTTGCAGATGTTATTGATAGAACTTTGTGTCTTTCAAATTTCATCTTATTAGTATGATACAAATGATCTTGTTTCAATTCACTGTACCTTCGCATGCATAAAGAATTACTCTGTCATCTATAATTCTAAATGGTGCCTTTCTGCTCATTCTCATTTTCTCATTCCTCAGTCCTTTTGTAATTGATGATCCTTATAGAAAACACTTTCGTAGATATCCAAGTTCCACAAGAAAATCATGTTTTGTATATTTGTAAATAGGTTCGTTTCTGAATAAGGGAACCTCTCCCATTAAAGAGGAGGGACTTCTTGTCCCCTGACTGTTGCTCTTTGTGAAGTCCTATTTGACGACCAACAGTTTTTGGTGACTCCGCTGGGGAAATCATATTCCAGTTCTGTAATTATTGATCATCCTTTGATCTGGCGACTCCGCATTTTACTCGAGGGAGAAGGGCCCTTGGTATTGAAGATTCTCATTTCTAGCTTTTGGAGCAGCAGGGTTTTCCTTTCCCTTCAACAAGAAATAGAAAGACTCGTTCAACAAGTACTCCACCTGTCCAAGATAGAATCCCTACGGGTGGTATTCCTTCAGAGTCAATCAGTCCTAATCTTCGAGCTTTGATTCTTGTTGGTGTTGCAGTTCCTCTTCAAGCCATTTTTCCAAGAATGGCGGTACCACTGCCCTGGGGTCATCGTGTTGGGCCCCTTGCCCTTCCTCAGCCTTTGCACGAGTTACCCAGAGATAACCGGAAGAACTTCCCTAAATTCAAAGGTGATGGTAAAGTGCATCCTGATGAACACATCGCAGCCTTCATAGTTGCATGCGGAGTTCTGGGAGTTGAACATGAAGATGTCTCCGTAAGACTTTTTGTTGAGACTTTACAAGATAATGCTGCTGATTGGTTCTATCACCTTCCGGCCGGTGCTATCACCAGCTGGGATACAATGAGAACTAGGTTTGAAAACCGGTTCAAACCAGCAGAAGACGTGCATGCCTTGCTAGCCCAAATCTCTCAAATAAAGAAAGATTCACAAGAACCCATGAGAGAATTTGTGGCCCGATTCAACAGGTTGATTAACAAAATTCCACCAAATACTCGACCTGTAGATCAAATTCAAAAATGTTTTTTCCTAAATGCTCAATCACCTGAAGTTAGCTATGCACTAAGAAGGGCTAATCTCGCAACATTGGCTGAAGATCAAACTCTTGCTGTTAGTGTCGAAGATGATTTAATCATGTCAGGGAAGTTGAGGAGAGACCCTTCTAAATCTAAATCTGCTTCTTCCTCCTCTTCCACCCCTGGACCTAATACTGATCCATTGGTACAAAAACTTGCAAATGATCTCATTGCCATTAAGAAACAATTGGCTCAGCATGCTCCCTATGCAGACGTTCCAAGGAGGAATTTTCAGCCCAGAAATCATTTGCCTGCTGCTCAAACAAGGCTAGCGCTTGAAGGACCTCCTATTAAAGTTCCCGTCAATGCAACCTGTGAAGTTGAGGAACCTGAAGATGAAGAGGTTAATGAAGATTGCGAGGAATTTGTTGAAGAGGTTGATGATGAAGCAGATGAACTTGAGGGATCTCGAGTTAATTTCTTCACCACTGAGGGCATTGATGATGAGGATGATTATGATGAAATAGTAGCAGACATGAATAGCGAATCATACGCTGTCATGACTCGAGAGCAGACAAATCAGAGGGAGAAAGTGATGCAGCCCACCAAGAAATCTAAAGAACAGCCGACAACTATCCCCGTAATTGCAAAAAGAGGATCTCCTATCCCCGTTTCATCTACACCAAAGGTGAGTCCTGTCAATTCTGCTACTAAAGTTACTTCTTTTTCACCTAAAATTGATAAACCTAAGATTTCAAATGATGATAGCCCATCCACTTCTGGGTCTTTTGATATTATTGATCACCTAAAAAAGACTAAGGTTCAAATCTCAGAAGCTGAATATTATCAAACCCATCCTAAGGCTTTTGCTAAAATGATTCACTTTGTCAATTCCCATTCTAAAACTACCTCTAAAGGCCTTTTACCCACTCCTTCTTCTGCACCACAACCTAATCTGGTAGCCGCTGTCACCTCACCCAATGACAAAATCAAACCATTCTATGTGACACTTCTTATAGCTGGCCATAGGCTCAGCAATTGTGTCATAGACTCAGGAGCATCAGATAATGTGATGCCTACTAAAGTAGCTCATGCCTTAGGCTTGACTCTCACACGCACTTATGGATCTTGTTACTCTATGGAGAGTAAGGAAGTGCCCTTAGTCGGAAGAATTAAAGATGCACAAGTGGCTTTTGCTGCTTTGCCTGAGAAGAAAGTTTTGGCTACTATCTTAGTAGCAGATATTCCTCCTTCATACGGGATGTTGCTAAGCAGGAACTTTTGTAAGGATGTGGGTGGAGAAATTCAAATGGATTGGTCACATGCCCTCGTACCTGTTAATGGGCAAATGAAGAAGTTGTTGCCTGAGAAGCAATCTGAGTATATTGTACAAAAAATGGATGATCCCAAAGCACAAATACTCTATGAGGATATGGGGCATGGCAACTACATGATTATGTCTCCTGAAGAAATCCAACTCCCCAAAGTATCACCTAAAGATTCTAATGGTGTTTGGATTTTAGAGTTTGATGGAAGTTGTTCCTCAGCTGGTTCTGGAGCTGGTGTCATACTGGTGTCACCTGAAGGAAGCCTTCATCCTTTCTCATTCAAGTTGCAATTTGAAAATACCAATAATACAGCAGAGTATGAGGCTCTCATTCTTGGACTACAGGTGGCAAAAAGAACAAGGTGTGAAGAATCTTCTAGCTCGTGGGGATGCGGAATTGATTGTAAAGCAAGTTAGAAACCTCTTCCAGGTGAAAAATGGAAGGTTGAAACATTACAGGAATCAGGTGTGGGATTCCATTGAATTTCTTGATGCTTTCTCCATTGAAGCAATACCTAGGGAGAAGAATACCAGGGCTGATTCATTAGCAGTCTCTGGGTCACTGCTTATACCTCATCCTGACTTTTCCCAAGATAAGTTCACCATTGAGATGATCCATCGACCTAGTGTACCTGATAATACAAATAACTGGCAAGTTTTCAATAATGATCAACATTTGCTTTCTTTCTTAGAACTCAAAGATAATTTTGAACAGCTATACTTTGAAGGAAGTGATAACTTGCCTCGTGAAAGTGTGCCCTTTGACAAAGCAGCCACTCAAGGAGAAGAAACGGATCAGGATGGATGTATTAAACTCAAGGGAAACAAGATTCCTAAAGGATTGGTGAGTTTAGAGGAACTATTTGATAAACACGACAGGTATGTAAAGTCTAGAGCTTCTACTGGACCTCAACAATCAGCTGAGTATGACAAAATTAATATTGGGAGTTCTACTGACCCTAAGCTCGTGAACATTGGAAAATGTTGCACAACAGATGAGAGGAAGAAAGCAATTGATCTGTTAAAGAGGTATAAGGATGTTCTTGCCTACTCTTATGAAGATTTAAAAGCTTTCCAACCAAAAGAGATGCAACATTTTATTCCTCTCAAACCTGGAATTAAGCCTTTTAAACAAAAGCAGAGGCAATACAATCCCAAAATAGCTGACACAATTTTTCAAGAAATACAGAAGTTGTTGAAAGCCAAAATCATTTTTCCTATCCATCATTCAACATGGATTGCCAATATTGTACCTGTTAGAAAGAAAAATGGTGAGATTCGTATCTGTGTTGACTTCAGGAATCTGAATCAGGCTTCCTTGAAAGATAATTATCCTTTACCTATGATGGATCAGGTCTTACAAGCAGTAACAGGATCTGAAATGTTGTCTATGCTTGATGGATTCTCAGGATATAATCAGGTAGAAGTTAATACTGCAGATCAACACAAAACAACTTTCACTACCCCTTGGGGTACCTTTGCTTACAAGAGAATGCCTTTTGGGCTCATTAATGCTGGTGCCACTTTTCAGAGAGCTATGGATCTGGCCTTTGGAAGTTTGAAAGGGAAGTGTATTGTTGTATACCTTGATGACTTGACTGTGTATTCTAAAACAAGGGCAGATCATTTTCAGCACCTGGAGACAGTTCTGCTAAGATGTAGAGAACATGGGATCTCTTTGAATCCTAAAAAATCTGTCTTTTGTGTCACAGAGGGGAAATTATTAGGGCACATCGTCTCCAAAGATGGTATTAAAATTGATCCTGAGTGAGTTCAAGTTATTCAGCAAATTCCTCTCCCAACCAGCAAAAAGGGCGTGCACTCTTTCTTTGGTAAGATCAATTTTTTGAGAAGATTCATCCCTGATTTTGCAGAACTAACTCTGAATATCTCCCAAATGATGAAAGGCAAACAAACGTTTGGTTGGTCTTCTGAAGGGAAAGAAGCCTTTGAAGATATTAAAAGAGCCATTGCTAAAACTCCTGTTTTAGCATGTCCAGATTTTAGCAAAGATTTTATTATCTATTGCTACGCCACAGATAACACCTTGGCTGCGGTTTTGACTCAGGAAGATTCTAATGAGCACGAACTCCCAATTGCATTTATGAGCTATATTCTGAAAGATCATGAGTTAAAATATACCATGATGGAAAAACATGCTTTTGCAGTGGTTAAAGCTGTTAAGCAGTTTCGTTTTTACATTCTTAACTCTCACTCCATGGTGTTGGTACCAGATACAACTGTTAAGTCAATTCTCACACAGCAGGAATTTGGATCCAAGAGAGGGAACTGGGTGGCTAAGGTTCAAGAATATGATATTGACATCAAACCGACCAAGCTCGTCCGTGGAAAAGGCCTTTGTGAACTCATCGCTGAAGGAGCTAGACATGAGTTACTGGAAGATAAAGTTGGTCTTCCTACAGTTCTGTTTCTTAGCTCAGTTGACGAATGGTATGCTGATATCACCCATTTTCTCACCTATGGAGAATGCCCCTCTCATTTGACTGCCAAAGAAAAGAGGACTGTTAAACTAAGGTCAGTGCAATATGTGTTGTGGGAAAACGCCTTGTTTAAACGTGGGTTAGATGGAAGGTTTTTGAAATGTGTGGACAAGGAACAGCAGAAAAAGCTACTCTCAGCTTTTCATGATCAAGCATGCAGAGGGCACTACTCATCAACCGTCACTACTCATAAGATACTTCATGGAGGATATTACTGGCCTACCTTATTCAGAGATGCATCCAAGTGGGTTGATAAATGTGAGGCTTGTCAGACTTTCGTGGGTAGACCCAAATTGGCCTCTTTGCCTCTTAAGCCAGTTGTAATTGAAGAACCTTTTCAACAGTGGGGTTTGGACTTCATTGGAACACTTAATCCCTCTTCTAGTGCTGGTCATACTCATGTATTAACTGCTACAGATTATTTCACAAAATGGGTAGAAGCCATTCCAGTAAAGAGTACTACTTCTGAAGTAGTGTGCAGTTTCATCAAAGAAAACATCTTGGTAAGGTATGGTGTACCAAACAAGATTGTGACAGATAATGCTTCAAATTTTTCTTCAACTGAGATGATGGATTTTTGTTATGGATATGGCATCTCTCTGGCTCACTCTTCAGATTACTATCCTCAGGGAAATGGACAAGCAGAATCCACTAATAAAAATCTGGTGACCATAATAAGGAAATTAGTCAATGAGTCTCAACGAAACTGGCACAAGAAACTCTATGATGCTCTTTGGGCAGACAGGATCACACCTAAGAGAGCCATTGGAATGTCTCCTTTTCAAGTGGTATATGGAGTAGAAGCTCAATTGCCAGTAACAGTGGAGCTGCCAGCCTTGCATCTAATGAAGGCCATTGAAGATACCAGTTTCAATGATGCTTTGGATAAGAGAATAATGTACCTTCACAAATTGAATGAGGATAGATTGGAAGTTGCTGATAAGATATCTGCTCATCAACAAAAAGTTAAGGTCCTGTTTGATAAGAAAGCCAGGTTCAGAGATTTCCAAGTTGGAGACACTGTTTTGTTGTGGGATAAAAGGCATGAACCTCGTGGCAGCCATGGCAAGTTTGATTCCCTTTGGCTCGGACCTTTCAAGATCAGGCACTTTGCTGGTAAGAATTCTTTTTACCTTGATTATATGGATGGTTCTTCTCTCCCACTTCCTTATAGTGGGCAGTACCTGAAATTGTTCAAGTCATAGGTGATTAGGGAGTCCTTTGTATATTCTGTACAGTGTTTTGTTTTTCTTTCCCTTTGTTTTGGTGTGTTGTCCTCTGTATTGGTTTGATTCGATGACTCTGTTGCCCAATGGATAAGGTACTGGTCTACTTCCCCGAGTTTGTCTAAGTTCTTACCTTGTCTCATTCCTTGAATTTATGCCAAGTCATCCCCAGAAGGAGCCAGCTGTTGTCCACTCAAAATTCCCCTGCTCTTAAGAAAGTGAAAATTTAAAATTTTGAGTTTAAGTGTTTTCTCTGTTGTACTGATAATGTGAAATGCCAAAGAAATTGAGAAATCTGCGTTTTTGGGTCATTTTGTGTGTTTTTCGGGCCTGTCGGACATTTTTGTCCCGCGTGTCCCAAGTTCAATTGGGCCCTCTGTTCCCCGATCGGCCGGTTCACCCGAAGTCTGTTCTTTTCGGGCCCGTCAGAACTTTTTGTCCCAAATGTCCCAAGTTCACCCGGACCAATTGTTCCATTTTCGTCCGATTCGGCCGAGTCGCGTACTTCGTACCCGAAGTCTGTTCAAGAGAATTTGTGCGTCTTTTCCCTGCTTCGCCTGAATCGGCCGAGCCGCGGGCTTTCGCGTCAGACATTTTTGTCCCAAATGTCCCAAGTTCACCCAGACCAATTGTTCCATTTTCGTCTGATTCGGCCGAGTCGCGTACTTCGCGTACTTTTGTCCTGCGTGTTCCAAGAGCATTTGTGCGTCTTTTCCCCGCTTCGCCCGAATCGGCCAAGCCGCGTACTTCGCGCTTTCGCGTCCCACATGTCCCAAATGAACCAAGTGCCATTCGTGCTAATTTTTCCCGCTCTACCCGAATATCTTGCTTATTCAATTTAGTAGGTATGTATTAAATGTGCATTCATTGCCTTTCTCTCTCCTAAACGGCTATATAATGAGCGAACCCCCTATGCGTTTTGCACACTGCTTTCCTGCTATCTTTTGCTCGAACCTTTGCAATCTAAATTCCTGCATGCGTATCCATTTTCCTCTGCAATTCCTTCCCAAGTCTAGCTTGCAGCTTCGCCCTTCGAATTACTACCAACATGAAGATCAAATTTCAGGGGCAAGAACAAATCTCACCACTAGAGTCTGTCGTTCCCGATATCGGGGACAGTGAAGTTCGCCATCTTGACTTTAGTGATTTTTGGTCGAGGATGACAGACGCAAACCCTACGCCAATGGCACAGATGATTCATGATAGCGGTTTGGCTTTCGCTGGTGGTTTCCCAATCTCTGTGCAATGTGCAGATACAGTGCTTTCATGCGGAGCTCATTTCAACCCTGATTTAAGCGAATTGACCAATATACACGGGGAGCTCATTGCCAAACTTGACGCTGCCACCATTGGCACTGCACTGAGGATTCCAGAAATGGATAATGCCATAGTTGTCTCCCAGAATCAAGCACATGCCCTGTTCAATCAAGAAAGTGAACAACTTGCAACAAAAGCTCTCTTCCACTATTGGGGTCATAGATAAAGAGCTTAAACTTTGGAGCAGTTGTATAGTGGACCTCCGCCTCATGGGAAAGACCGATGAAAACATTCTTTTGGCGAGTAAGGTTTTTGATGATGCAAAGGATAATCTGTCAAAATCCTGGGTCTACAACGTGGAGTGGAAGATCAAGGTCCTGGAGGAGGCTTCAAGAGAATTGAAGAATAGTTGGCAGAAGGGAGAGGCTTTCAAAACACTAGTTGTATCTGCTTTCAAAGATATACATTGTCATCTTCAGGATGAAACTTCTGGTGTGTCTCTCTCCCTACAAGAAATCAAAGCTCAATTCAGAGCTTTTGTCAAAGGAAATCTGTTCAAGGAAAGCTCCATTTCCAAAGAGAAAATGAAGGAGATCTGCTCTCTTCAATCTGCTATTGAAGAAGCAAATAAAGACTATCATACTCATGTCGAGTTTGATAAGGAAATGGAGAAGTGCCTCAGATTTTGGACCCAGTCTACAGCCAACACGTCAGTCCCACGTGGCAGAGACATAGCCGAGGCATTGAAGAGATTCAGGCAGCGGATTTTGAAGTCAGTGGGTCCCTCCCAGTCATAAGCACCTGTCTTCTTCTCCTTATTCCTCTCTTCTCTTCCAATTCTTTTTCTCGGATTTATTGTAATAAGTTGAGGTATTGCGATTGGCAATCCTTAACTAATCTTTAGTTAAAAGAAGTAGTTACCGAGAGTAACTGAATTGTAAACTATATAATGGCCTCTCCTCGCCATTTTGAAGGAGGAAGAACTTGGCTTATTTTCTGAAAGTGTAAATAAATCATAAAGAAATCAATACAGAAGGGCTTTTCATTCTTCGTCTATCTGATCTCTTTTATCCCTAAGCTTTTCATTTAATCTTGTTAAGATCATTTGTCTATATTATATTAAGAAGCTTTGTATTCTTGCAGATGTTATTGATAGAACTTTGTGTCTTTCAAATTTCATCTTATTAGTATGATACAAATGATCTTGTTTCAATTCACTGTACCTTCGCATGCATAAAGAATTACTCTGTCATCTATAATTCTAAATGGTGCCTTTCTGCTCATTCTCATTTTCTCATTCCTCAGTCCTTTTGTAATTGATGATCCTTATAGAAAACACTTTCGTAGATATCCAAGTTCCACAAGAAAATCATGTTTTGTATATTTGTAAATAGGTTCGTTTCTGAATAAGGGAACCTCTCCCATTAAAGAGGAGGGACTTCTTGTCCCCTGACTGTTGCTCTTCGTGAAGTCCTATTTGACGACCAACAACCGGTACCGGTTTCTGCTAACTGATATCGGTAGGGGCAGTGGTTTAGGGGCTTTTTCGTGAAGGTTGGCTATAAGGTGGCTATGGTGTTTATAAGGCTAGTAAATGATTGGGGATAGGTAATAGGGTGATGGAGAAGGCTCAGAGGGTATGGGAGCTATTCTTGGGGCAGTGTAGGGGTAGAGGAATGATAGTTAGATGTAGGGTGTTACCGGGTAGTGGATCTGGGAGTAGACTTATAATTACTATGACTCAGAAATCCAAGAAAATGTTATTAAAAGAACGTATAAGACACTACTTACTAGTTCCTGATGAAGATATCAGGGCCAAAGACTATGATAACGAAGGCAGGGCTCAGGTAGGATGACCGGATAATCAAAGATGAGCTATCTTCTCTCCCAATGCTTGGATGAGTGTCACTGGGCTCCGGTTACTCAGTTGCAGTCTTGGGCTTGATGTCCTTCTCTGCAAACTCCTTTCTTTCCTTCACTTGTCTCTGCTCGGCCAAGTGAATTCCTGATCTTTCCAATTAATTTCCTAATTCCAGATTCTAGGTTCCAGGTTCCAGGTTTTTTGGTTGGGGGAGGTCATTACAGGGAACTGATGGCGGTTATGTAACTGACGGCAGTCGAGTAGGAACCGATATCGGTTAAGTCAAAGTGGACTATTTTTAGTAAAGTAGCTAACTTTCCCTCCTTTTCTCCCGAGGAATTAGTTGTGGGCTTGGTCAAGTCATTATTAGGTTGATTTTGGTGCGGGTGAGGAGTAATTAGTCATGGGTGTGGATGTAGACCAAATTATAGGTATTAATTAGGTTAGTTTAGGGTTAGGGCTAGGTCATGATGAGGTGGTGAAATGTGGTGGCAGGTTTGGAGATGTGGATTTATTAATTATAAGGTAATTAATAAATAATTGTGCAAGGTTTAGGTGGTGAGGCTAGGTTGAGAAGTGAGATGGGGGGACGGGGGGTCGTAAGACACAAATTTGGTGTCTACATTAGCCCCTTGTTGTCGTGTAGCTTGTCTTGTAAAGCTGCACTGACAATAATAAGAAGTGGTTACTCCTGTTAAGGGTATAGGTAATCCCCCTCAAATCTATCACAGATTGAAGTAGCGTGAAATCAAGGATAGGGTTGATAAAGGGTAAATGGTGTTGAGATGATGATAAGATGGTGGGGTAGGTCCAAGGAAGCATACGCACGTTGAAATGCAGTGGTGTGACCAGGGTACATGATTTGAAGAGCAAACAAGCAATTCATGGGCAAAGGTCGATAGTTTATCCAAACAAGGGTGATATAATCTTGGTATCCAAGGCATAGGAAGTAGCTCCAGGGGATATAACGGGTAAGGTACAGGAACGTTTAGGCATGTTCGGTAGTACCAAATGGTTGGTTTGGTTGAGATAAACGTCACGGTCTCGGTCTAGGCAAAGTTGGTCGACTGATCAAGTCAAGTACCCTAATCATGCTGAAACATGAATAGGTGAGCTCGATTGAACAAAAAGCTACATAATGGGTGGTGAAAATTGTAAGTTACGGGTTTTGGGTGAGGTATTTAAGTGGTGCAGCCTTAGGTCGGGCCTGATCGGTTGGTTACGGCCGTGGGTCAGGCCAAATGGTTGGTTGCAGCCTTGGGTCAGGCCAAATGGTTGATTGCAGCCTTGGGTCGGGCCTGATTGGTTGGTTGCGGCCTTGGGTTGGGCCAAATGGTTGGTTGCGGCCTTGGGTCGGGCCAAATGGTTGGTTGCGGCCTTGGGTCGGGCCTGATTAGTTGGTTGCGGCCTTGGGTCAGGCCAAATGGTTGGTTGTGGCCTTGGGTCGGGCCAAATGGTTGGTTGCGGCCTTGGGTCGGGCCTGATTGGTTGGTTGCGGCCTTAGGTCGAGCCAAATGGTTGGTTACGGCCTTGGGTCAGGCCTGATTGGTTGGTTGCGGCCTTGGCTTGGGCCTGATTGGTTGGTTGCGGCCTTGGGTCGGGCCACATAGTTGGTTGTGGCCTTGGGTCGAGCCTGATTGGTTGGTTGTGGCCTTGGGTCGGGCCAAATGGTTGGTTGCGGCCTTGGGTCGAGCCAAATGAAGTCAAAAAAGGCTATTTAGCAAAGGAGGGTTTAGGCGATGTGGTGAGAAAGGGAGATTGGTGAATAAGGGCAGAAATTGTGGTGAAAAAGGTATTAAACCGATATCGGTTAGCTATGACCAGATCAGTTAGATGACTGATACCGGTGGTTTAGGGCACAATATAACCGATATCGGTTATAGGTAAAAAAACCTATAAAAATAAAAATACGGCCTGTCATTGTCACATTGTCAATTTGATAACCAATACGGCTTGTCTGGGTGTTAAAAGTGATTTTGGTGAGTTTGTACGCTGAGTTGGCAGTAGTTAAGTGGAGGAGTGAGTGATTGGTAGACCCCAACGAGTAGGAGGCAGAATTTGATTGGTGGAGGACCCAGCAGATGAGATTTATAGCCATGGCACAGCCAGGAGGAGCAGGAGGTGCTGGACCAGCTGGACCACCACCACCTATCCCACCACGACAGTGTGTAGTCGTACCGGTAGGTTCTAAACCTCTAATTATGTGAATTTAATGATTTTAAGTTTAGATTTGGGTTTTGGGTAGGAATCCAAAATTTAATGAAATAATGAATAAATGGATGTAATTTGAAAAATGGAGTGGGTAGGTAGGTTAGTTAGGCTAAAACGGTAGGGTGGGTAGGTTTTTACGGTTTTCCAGTGGGTATAAGGGTAGAAATAGGCAAAAATATTGTTTTGGGGGCCGCGTCAGATTTGGCTCCGAACCTGGACAGTGACCGATGTCAGTCACTAGGCGACCGACATCGGTCACAAAATTTTTAGGCAAACTGGGTTGTTGGTAGACCGGCGTCGGTCGTATGTCGACCAGCGCCAGTGTATATCATGTGTTGTAGGGGACCGGTGCTGGTCAAGGGTGACCGGTACCGATCATTAGTTAGGTTTATTTTTGTTTTATGTCATTGTTGTTGTTGTTTTGTGTTGGTTGTTGGTGGTGTTTGGGGTGAAGAGGGAGGGGGTAGAGTTGATAAGGAAGGTGATTGGGATGGGGGGGAAATGGGGTGGTTGTGTGGTTGGTTTAGTTAGGATAGATTAGGTGTTGAGTATGAATTAGGAGGTGTTAAATTGGTAGGGGCATAGTTAGATGGCGAGAGTATATCGGGGTGGTTGGTAGGGTGTGAGATAAGGAAAGGGGATATCATAGAAGTTTTAGGGTAAGATAGGTGGGTGTAGATGTGTGTTATAGAGTCGGGGTGTGGTCAGGTGGGTAAAAGGGGGTATAGAAGGTTAAAGTAGTTGTTTTTATAAAGGGTAGGTCTAATGAAGTGGGTTGTTTTTACAGGCACGTCAGCAGCTTACGATGCGGGATCGGATGCCCCCGCTATTGAGATGGATGCGGCCACATGTGTCTGCAGCGCAGTGGGCCATTATGCGCGAGGTGGGACTCGGCGGAGTCCAGTGGTATAGGGCTGTGGATAAGGACCACAGCCTTATGGTTGACCTCATCGAGAGATGGGATCCGGCAACCAATGTTTTCCATCTCCCTACGGGAGAGATGACTATTACCCTGGAGGATGTGTATCACATCCTGAGACTACTGATCATAGGGGAGGAAATATTCCAAGTAGATGCGGAGATGGCTATGGATAGCATTCTTCAGGTATTTGGAGATGTAGCCGCATTATTAACTTATCATAGTGCGAGCATTTCCTATGGGGACATGTATCGCGCCCACAGACATGAGACACGGCTTGCCGTGTTGATGATGATAGGTATCACCTGCTTCGCCCTCCCAGACTCAAAGGGAGGCCGCTTCCCACGGGCTTTGATGGGAGTGCTGCATGAGATGGTAGAGGAGCATACGTGCTATGCCTGGGCACCAGTATATCTGGTGCAGCTATACAAAGAGCTGTGGGGTTATCGCCGGATGAGGCAATTTGGGATTTGCTCCACATTTTTGTTACACTGCTGGGCATATGAGCACATCATATGTATACGACCAGTAGGGCTGCCCCAGCAGCCAGGGCCACAGGTTATATACAGATATGGCTTTCAGAGGTGGTTGGGGGTCATGGGCTAGCCACGAGCGGTGCTCGCAGGACGGGATGTAGCCTACTACCGACATATGTTAGAGGGATTGACTGCGCTAGACATTATATGGAGGCCCTACAGAGGCCATCAGCCCCGAGGAGGAGCCCAAGCACAGATGCGCTGGATCCAGTATACTTTCTGGATAGCTGGATGGAGGCCTGGAGAGCATGAGCGGATACCCCTAGAGAGGGTACGACGGAAGTTGGGGCTGCAAAAGGATGAGCCACCTCCCTTCCCACAGTACCGGAGGAATGATGTAAAGGCCCCACTGCCTGCACCGCAGCCCGTTGACCCAGATTAGGTAGCAGAGAGGCAGCAGACGATATAGTGGATGACGCCAAGTGCACAGGTTCATTTTAGGTATGGTGGGCAGGGGAGAGAGCAGCTAGGAGAGCACAGCCCACACAGCCAGATTTAGCGGCTGTTATAGCAGAGAGGGACCGGCTCATAGGACAGGTGTAGTTGTTACAGGGGCAGCTTGCTGCTGCACAGGCACAAATCGGGGTATTACAGGGGAAGTTAGCCCAGGCACAGGTACAGCCACAGGCACCAGCACAGCCACAGGCACCACCATAGGCACCGACATAGCCATAGGCATCAACACCACCACAAGTACAGGCATAGGGTGTACCGGCAGGAGAGGGGCCACTATTACTAGGAGTCGGGGGACGAGCCCCAGCAGCCATGGTGGCACGGGCCTGCTATATGGAGGTGAGAGCGGAGGCCCAGTATTATCAGGATGTCCTTGATGGTACCGGGGCTGACTATCAGCCATATGCGGTGCACAGAGCCGAGACCTCTCGGAGCTAGAGATCTCAGGGGGGTGCAGCCACAGCCGGTGGGTCGGTGATAGGGAGGAGGCAGAAGCCAGCACAGAGACTAGCAGGGAGAGGAGCTGAGGGCGGTGGGGAGAGCTGAGACATCCCCAGAGCGGAGATGGGTGTTTTGTTTGTATATTGGATATAGGAACTGGTCTGCGAACTGGTTATTTATATAGAGGCCTGCGTGCCCACATATGATTCATTTATTCATTCTTGTTGTATATACCGGCCTGCGAGCTAAGTACAGGTTGTAGAGTTGATACCGGCCTGTGAGCTGAGTATATTTTTGACATGAGAGACCGGCCTGCAAGCTGAGTCGAGATTTTGACAGTGATAGCGGCTTACGTGCCGGCTTAGTATTATTTTGAGATCACAGAGGCCCCCATGCAGGGCAAGTTGTATATTTGAAACATTGATATATATAGAGATGATGATTTTGATCCACATGTTGTGTATAAAATGTTTTATGTGTTTTGTCGATGGTTTTTGAAATTTAATGTGTATAGATGATGAGTTAGATCCAAATGGTGTATATACTGATGTGTTAGATATTGCAATTTCGTAAGTAGTTTGTTGATGGTTGTTTTATTGTAGCTAGATAATGTTGATGAAATTGTGATGATATATTGATGTGATTTTGATGACAAATATTGATAATGGTGTCGTTTTGTAGGAAAAAGAGGTGGGCGCCACAAAAATTTGAAAAAAATAAAGAAAAGGCCTAGGTTTAAGAAAAAGGAGGCATGTGACCGATATCGGTTAGATAACCGATGTCGGTAGATTGTGGACCAATATCGGTTAGGTAACTGATACCGATTATGCCAAAATGAGCTTTTCTAAAAATAGAAAAGCTTGGGAGACAAATTAAGGTCTTATTTTTAGAGTTCTTATTTTTAGAGTCATGTAACAAGTTAAATACGTGAATGCGACGCTGTTTGACGACTGATACAGGTAATTGCATGAAAGAATTGAGTGATAAGGAGGAAAGAGATAGGTAAAGTGAGTCTGGGCTGAGATTAAGAAGGTAGAAAGGTAAGTTATATTTGAAGAGGGTGATGAACATGGCTGGACGAGGAGAAACATCCAGCAGGCAGGGATGAGAGGGAAGACAAGTTCCACCCCAAGGTGCTGCATCCCGAGAGGTAAACTGTTTGGTTGTATTTTCATTCTTGCATGTTTTGATGAATAGGCTGAGAGAAGGTAAGAGGGTAGAGATGAGAAAGAAAAGGTGATAGGCAAGGGTTTGGGATAGAGTGAGTGTTATGGGGTAGGTAAGCAGGGTGTTCACGTATGTTTATATGTATAGAGAAGAGTAAACGAGCAAAATAATTATCGTAGGTGGTGGTTTTAAGCAAGCTGTATAGGATTGACAGTGACCGATATTGTTTAGAGATAACCGGTATCAGTTAGTAAACTAGTATCGGTTATCTATAACCGATACCGGTTATTGTAGGAATTTCCAGAATGTGAGAAAAAAAACACTTGGGGATTTGATTTATTGAATGGTTGTGTGTCGTTTTAATGTATGCAGGCAGAGGCAGGGTTGAGGATGAATGATAGTGTGCCAGCTTTGTTGTCACGAATCCAAGCGGATGTAACACCAGCTGAATGGGCATTGATAAACCATGTGGGGTTAAGTGGAATCCGCTATTATTCATGAATCGCACACAATCATGCTATATTGCAGGCATTGATTGAGAGGTGGAATCCGGAAAAGAATACCTTCTATCTGCCAACATGGGAGATGACAGTGACATTGGAAGATGTGTTTAGAATTTTGAGGCTCCCAATTATAGGAAGACCAGTGTATCAGGCGTTGCCTAGCGTGGGGCGGGGAGCAATAACAGTAGTATTTGGTTCAGCTGCACGAGATTTGACACAGTGAGGTTTGACATTCACTTATGGTACAATGTATGCAACACACCCTGAGGAAACAAGGTTGGCAGTGGTATTAATGATAGCGGTGGGGTATTATGCATTACCGAGGGTGGAGGGGGGAAGATTTCCAAAAGCATTGATGAGTGTTATTTTGGAAATGATAGAAAGGAGCGTGACTTTCGCATGGGCACCCGCATATCTGGTGGAGTTATACAGGGGTTTATGGGCCTACATGCAAAAACACAAGACGACATTGGATTGTTCATACTTATTACATTGTTGGGCCTATGAGCACATTGTTTGTGTGTGACCGATAGGTAAACCCATCCAGTCGGGAGAGACAGGAGTGCAGAGGTTGGGATTCAGACGATGGGTCCAGACAGAACAAGAGGCAAGATCCCAGGCCGTGATAGATGACATCGAGTATTATAGGCAGGTATGGGAGATGGTGATGATTGCGGATATTTGTTGGAGACCTTACGGGAACTATATGGTGACGGAGCACATAGCTGAGGAGTTGAGGGGTGTAGAGCGATTGAGGTGGATCGCAGGGCACAGGCTAGGTGAGTACGAGAGGATTCCTCTAGATCGCGTGCGGCGACAATTTAGATTTGTTCAGGATATACCTATGGCTTATAGACCATACATGAGGATCGACGTGCCAAGGCAGCATTCTCACCTCCCCGGCCAACACCTCCAGAAGGGCCAGAGGAGATAGCAACCGATCGCAGGGTAATGGATGCAGGAATGACAGAGGCCTATAGATTATGGTGGGTAGCAGAGCTACGAGGTGTACGTGATCGTCCTGACATAGCTGTGATTACAGTGGAGAGAGATCGTCTACAGGGTTTAGTTCATCAGATCCAAACATGGGTGAATGAGACAACGGGATTGTTAGCGGTTGCAGAGTCACGAGTGGAGAGACTAGAGGCAAGATTCCTCCACGCAAGAGGATGTATTCGTATGTTACAGGAGATGTTGGCGGATTAGTGGGAGGAACCAATAGCAGTGGCACCTTTGAGGATGGAGAGGCCAAGTGAGTGGCATCGACGATCACGATCACCACCTGATTCGGGAGGAGGTGCAAGGGTCTAAGTGAATTTCATAAGAGTATAAGAATAAATAAGGATTTCGACCTACGCGTCGATGATAGAGAAGATGTATTTGTTTAACATCTAAATAAAACTAAATATGTATGTTGATTTGAGTTATGATAATAATAAGAATGGTTGTGTTTTGAATGTTTTGTTTTGAAAAAGGATAAAGATGAATGTGAGCGAATAGAAATACACAAATAGATTTATATATACCACACATGATAGGTTATGGTAGGGGATGGTCGAGCTAACCTTGGGAGACCCCATGTCTCCTAAGTGCTGCCTACATAGCCCATTGCACAAAGCAAGGAGGGGCCTCAGACTGATGTAGTTCTCCCTTAGGACCAGGGAGAGGTGAATTCAGGCAATTTGGTTATAGTTAGGCAATTTGTTGGCTGGTAAAAATATTGATATTGGTAGGGTAACGTTGTTGGTGTTGGTAAGGGACTGGCGATGTTGGTGTAGGTATAGGTGAAATGAAAGTTAGCTTACCCAAGTAGTAGGGAATCGTGTCCTGATTAAGGTCAACACACAATCCTAGAGTCGAGTAAAAGAGGCAAAATTGTCCCGTAGTTGAGAAGAGCTAAACAAACCACATATTAACATAGGAGGGGCTTGAATCCCTAGGTGCCTTGCATAGGCGAGAAGTCGATAGGTGAAAAGAGTCATATTATCACAATATATCAGATATACGTCACGTCCCTTGAGTTTTGTTGTGTTGATGAATGGTGAGGTGAGGTGGCTGGTATAGCTGGGGTGCATAGAACTTATTATAAGGTGATTATTCTGACGAAAGAGAACCAAACCTAAATAGACAAGTCCATGACTCAAAAGTACTTTGGAATACTGCTTTTATTTTTCTGGATATAGACTGATCAATGCGGGAAGTTCATAGGGGATATGTATTTTGTTGTTCTTGAGGTCTTCACGAAGCTGATCAATGCGAGAAGCTTCTGATAAAGGCTGACTTTGTATAGCTGTCCTTCAAGGGAGCAGTCTATTTATAGTAGCAGATGCAGTTTTTTTGTATAGCTATCCTTCGGGGGACTGTCCTTCGGGGGAGCAGTCTATTTATAATAGTAGAAGTGACTTTGCACATAGCTATCCTTCGAGGGAGCAGTCTATGTATAACTTAGAGGTCTAGATGTCCGTTTGGCATGAAGCATCTAGTTTTGTAGGAAGTTTGACTCAAGAATATCCCATAAGTGTACAATTGAGAACATGTTATTTTGATACTTTTAAGTCATAGACTAGACTGAAAAGGGGAAGGCATATTTAAGAGGAGGTAATGACCAAACCACGTGAGCTTGATTCTATTTTGAGATGCATGGAACAAAAGTGTATGAGGTAGTAAATGAGCTCAAGGGACGAGCACAAGGTAGATAAGAAGTGATATAACACTAAATTCAACAGTAGAATGGTCGAAGATGCAAGGCATTAAGGGGTTCAGGCTCAAGTTTACCATTAAGCGAAGCTAAACGGTAAGTACCTGATCCGTAAGTATGAGTGATAATGTAGGGCCCAATCCAATTAGGAGAAAATTTTCCACGTTTGCTCTTTTCTAGTTTGGTTACATGTTGATTCTCTTTGAGGACAAGATCACCAACCTTAAAGGTACGCTCATGGAGTCACTTATCATAAGCACGCTTGATGCGTTTTTGATAGATTTGAAGATGGTCAAGAGCTGTAAGATGACGCTCATCAAGAAGCTCCAATTGGGCTAACCGCTCTTGGTGGAAATCATCATTGGTGAGAATATCCTGCAGAGATATTCTTAGGGAGGGTATTTGTATTTCGAGAGGCAAGACAGCCTCGGTACCATATACCAAAGAGAATGGGGTGGCATTAGTGGAGGTGTGAATGTTAGTCCGATAAGCCCAAAGGGCAAAGGGGATGTGATCAGGCCAATTGCTTCCAGAATTGTTAACAACTTTCATGAGGATTTTGGTTAGGGTTTTATTAGAAGATTCGGCTTGACCATTTTCTTGTGGATAGTAAGGTGATGAGAAGCTATGTTTGATACCAAAGTTTTCACAAAGGTCTTGTAACAACTTATTTTTGAAAGATTTTCCATTATCTGTTATTAGGCGATGAGGAACGCCAAAATGACAGATAATGTGATGGTTAATGAATTCGACGATTTTCTCTTTTTTGGTTGAAATGAGTGGAATGGCTTCCACCCATTTGGTGTAATATTCGGTTGTTGTGATTATCCAATGGTGACGTTGCGAAGATGGTGGGTGAATCTCACCAATAAGGTCTAAACCCCATTGTGAGAAAGGCCAAAGATCTCGTGCAACCTGTAGCGGATGGCTAGGAGTATCTTGAAGGTTGGCATGTTGTTGACACATAACAAAACACTTAACATATTCATAGTAGTCGTTAATAAGAGTAGGCCAATAATAGCCTAGGAAAAGGATTCGTTTGGCCACAGCAAGGCCACTAAAATGTCCACCACAAATACCGTCGTGGACTTGTTGGATGGTATAGGTGACCTCCACACCGGTTAGACATCGAAGGAGGATGCCATCAAAGCCATGTTTATAGAGGAGTCCCCCCATGATGACATAACGAGAAACACTTTTAAGAAAATCACGTTTGCCGTTACTAGTAAGGTCAGGTGGGAGAACAGAGGTTGTAAGATAGTCGTGAAATTGGTGATACCAGATATCCTGTGAATTAGCAGACACATTATTTATCATACAAACATCTGGGGCAGAGTAAGATGGGGCAAAGAGTTTTTGGACCAAGATGAATATGTCAGAGTCAGTTGGTGAGGCAGGAATTTTTGAGGCTAAGCAAGCCATAGTATCCGTAAATTTGTTAGTGGAGCGGGGAATGGTTTGGATAGAATAATGAGTAAATAAGGTCAAAAGTGAATCCACGTAATGTTTGTACTTTTGAAGTTCCTCATTTTTACATTGGTAGATGCCCATAACTTGATTGACTACCAGTTGGGAGTCACCGAAAATGTTAATAGACTTGACACCTAAGTGTAACACAACATGGAGACCCAAAACAAGGGCCTCGTATTCCATTGTATTATTAGTACAGGGGAAATCGAGACGGAATGAAAGAGGCATAGGCTCAGCATTAAGAGGAATGAGAACAACGTTGACTCCACCGCCGCGCTGGAATTTGGATCCATCGAAGAAGAGGGTCATTGGATACGACTCCTCACTGAGTGAAAGAATGGCAATGAGTTCGTCGGGGAAATTAAAATTGGTAAATTACTCCCCAGGTAAAGGGGCTTCCGCGAGTTGGTCTGGGATAGTTTGTCCTTGGATTGACTTCTGGTGTACAAATTCAAGGTCGAGGTCAGCGAGGAGCATAAGCCATCAGGTTATGCATTGGTTTAGATGAGGTTTGGCATACATATAATGAATGGGGTCTGCGTTGGTGATGAATTTTTTTTTGTGATTCAGGAGGTAGTGTCGGAGTTTGGTGGCTACGAATGATAGAGCTAGGCACAACTTTTCTACATGTGTATACCTAGTCTCATAATCCACAAGAGTATGAATTATGTAATAAACAACTTGTTCTTGATGCTCGGAGTCACGATGTGTGAGCATGGCTCCTACAGCATGGTCGGTGGCAGAAAGGTAAAGGTAGAAAGGGCGATCGTCCTGAGGTGGAATAAGCACTAGTGGCTGCAAGAGATAGGATTTAAGAGCCTCAAAGGCTTGATGGAACTCTTCGCTCCATTAAAAGACAATGTCCTTTTTAAGGAGGTGATGGAAGGGTTGACATCGATCCGAGAGTTGGGAGATGAAATGCCAGATAGATTGGAGTTTACCTTGCAAACTACGTAATTGTTTGAGCTTAGTAGGTGGGGGAATTTCTAGGATAGCTTTGAATTTAGCTGGATCGACCTTGATGCCACGCAAAGAGATGATAAAACCAAGAAGTTTTCCTGAAAGGACACCAAAGACACATTTCTTTGGTTGAAGATGAACACAATATTGTAACAGGCGAATGAAAATAATGGTTAAAACATCGAGATGTTCACTGCGATGTTTAGATTTGCCAAGAAGATCATCGACATAATCTTCAAGGATAGTGTACATAATGTCATGAAACATGTAAGTCATAGCCCGCTGATAGGTCACACCAGCATGACACGATAACAGAAGGTTCCCCAAGGAGTTATGAAGGCAGTTTTATGTTGATCGGCCGGGGCTACCAAAATTTGATTGTATCCCAAGAAGCCATCCATGAGAGAAAGCATCTCATGGCCTACAGTGAGATCAACAAGTTGATCAATACTTGGGAGGGGGAAGTCATCCTTTGGGCAAGCGAGGTTAAGGTCCTGGAAATCCGTACATATCTGAAGTCCCCCCATTGCTTTAGTAACATGTATGATGTTAGAGATCCATGAGGATAGTCAATAGGTAAGATGAAGGAAATATAAAGGAGTCATTGAAGCTCTTCTTTGACCAAGAGGGCAATGCGTGGATGTATTTTTCTCAGTTTTTGTTTAACTGGTTTGACATCAGGTTTTAGGGTAATGTTATGGACAGCAATGTCAGGATCAATTCCTGGCATGTCAGTGTAGGACCAAGCGAAAGCTTGGTTGCGGTCACGGAGGAAAGTAATGAAGGTAGTTTGTTCTGATGCGGTAAGAGATTGTTCGATCTTCACAATGTGAGGATCGTCCTCAGTGTGGATGTTGATTTCTATAGTCAACTCATTCAACATGGTTTGAGTATCAGATGGCAAGGCGTGTTGAATACAAGAGTCGTCCGCACCAAGGTAAGTGAGGATGGAGTCGTCATTCTGGCACTTAACAACATTAATTGAAGGTGAGTCCTCTTCGATCATGTCTGGATACAGAAGGGGAAGTGAAGATGGGTCTTCATTACCACGTTGATAAGTGAGAGGACCTAGGAAGATAGCGTTTATGAAAAAAAAAGAAGTTAGGAGGGATAGATTCAGGGTCTATCGACTCTGTGGGTAACGATGGCAAAATGGGTGATGATGGTTTGGAAGGGGTGACTTCGTCGTCTTCCTAGATACAATGAATATGTGATGTTTTCAGTGTAGGGGGTTCAGAGAATCCAAGACCACGATGATCTTTTTGTTTGCGTGTAGTAATGGGAATGATTGTATGTCGGCCTTGTTCATAAAGACCAAAACCAAAACCTTTCCAAGCACAGCGAGTCAAGAAGGTGAGGGTGAAACGATGATTTTTCAGGTATTGAAAATCAGATTGGAAGGGAACCACACCAAGGGGAGGTTCAAGGGTAATAGAGGATGTGTCAACACCCCCATACGTTAGGTTGGTGCGGCAATTAGGTGGTCCGTAGGAGATTACCTCCCCCACATGATGGTCATAGGTAGGATGGGCATGTAACTGTCCATACTCCTGTGGGATATGGAAAGAGCTAACGTTATATAGGCAATACTCCCCCAGCGTACGGCATTGAAAAACATCTACTAAAGGGTCTGAGGTTGGGATGTTGTCCGCGGGAAAGGAAGTGGTATTTGCGACAGCGGTCTCATTGGTTGAAGGTGTAGGTGCAGTTGACGTGGATGGTTAAGGTGTGGTTGAAGTGGATGGTTGGGTTGGATGAATGGGTGTCTTGACTGGTACAAACACATCATTGGGGCGATATAACATATTGCAAGTTTTGAAGGGGGGAGGGTCAACTTTTACGGTATAGGACTTCCCCTCGTACTCAAATTTTATGCATCTATGTAAGGTGGAGGGAACGCATCCCATAGCCCAGATCCAAGGGTGGCCTAAGAACATGTTGTATTGGAATTCTCCCTCAAGGACATAGAGGAGTTCAGGTAAGGTACGTGGCCCTACACGAATGTTAAGGATCATAGTGCCTAAGGTAGAAGTAATAGCATCATTGAATGAACGCAGCATGGTGGGGTTGGCACACATGTAGCTAGAGGGGATATTCATTTGTTGGAAGGCTTTGGAAGAGATGATGTTTAGGCTAGCACCCTCATCAATCATAACATGACGTACACGTATGTCTCGAACGTAAGCTGAGATGAAAAGAGTGGGGTCAGGATCTTCTACACCAAAGTCAACAATTTCGTCTTCAGAGAAACTGACAGCAACGGTTTTCTATACAGGGACAGAAGTGGTAGATTGTTTGGTGAGAGAGGCAATGTGGTTGGGTGTTAAGATGGAGGTAATGGGAAAGGTTTCATTAGGTAAGACCACTATCCCTTGAAGGATTTCAACGAGAGCTTGTCGATGAGATTCAGAGGCCTGAATGAGATCATACAGTGTCGTTTTTACAGGTGATTGGTGAAGCTGTTTGATCATGGTTTGGTGGGCAACGCCATTAGAGACGGGGTAGGCAGGTCCATGAATAACCACTTTAGGTGGTGGTGTGATCGGGATGGTGGACGGAGAAAGAGAGGTCGCAGGTGTGCTTTCTTTAGCTTTCCCATTGTTTTTCTGCCCTCGAGTAGCAACACTAATCATATTGATCTCGTGAACACGAGAGGAGGAAGATGGTAGGGATAAGTCATGGTCTTCAAGAGGTGGGGTTATAATAATGATAGATCTTGGTGAGGAGGGGACAGGTGGTATAGGAGAGGGGATTGAAGCTAAAGATTTCTCCCTTTGTAAGTTGTCTTTCTTAACCTTTCTATCCGAGAGAGGTGACTGACGAAGTATGGCTTTCAACGCTTTGCATCCCTCTACATCATGTCCTGGTGTGCAATGGTAAGTGCAGATTTTAGACTCATCATAACCTATAGGTCGAGGTTTAGATGGATCATAGGGTCTAAGTGGGGGTAGGGAAATGGTCGCATTCTCCACCAACATAGCAAGGATTTTGGCGTAAGACCCTTTGAGCGGGTCAAAGTCAGAGGAAGATGAGGCTATTGACTGGGTAGGTTTCGGAAATGACTGGGTATGGTTGATTTGTATGGGTGGCGGCTTAGCCAAGGGGTTTTGATAATTGGGTTTAACTAAACGTGACCTCTTCGGCGCAGAAGTTATGTTTAGCTGGTCAGATGACGTGTGGTAGCAGAAAACAACCACGGAGAAAGAGGAGTGACAGTAAACAAATCCTTTGATGATGGAGTTTGTTTAGGGTTGATAGGTGGACAGGATACTTTGGGTGACGGTGTTGATATACCCTTGGATCTTTGTATGGGTGCAGAAGGTGTAGGTCGTTGTAAAGAAAACGCAGGAGGTATGATGTATTGATGTAAGGTGGAGGGATGAGGTCCCAATATAGAAGGTAGGTGTGACGGTGATGGTTTTAGTTGTGATAGAGACATAGGTTGGACTTGAGGAGATTGGGTCTGTCTCCTAAGTGGATGGACGGCTTTACTTTTGGATAAATCTAACCGTTTAGGTGGGTGTGTTAGACTGGGTATTGGTGAGGTCCCAAGCGTAGGGGAAGGTTTGGTTAGGTCAATAGAGGTGGATGAGGTATTTGGTAGAGATGAGGGGGGTGAAGATGAGGACATAGGCATTTTAAGCTTTTGTAAACACTTCGGGTATATGGTAGAGGCGTCTGCATCGGTCATCTGCATTTGAGTAGAATATGGTGTACTCAAACGTTCCCATAGGACTCATCTATCTTCTGAGGGATGACAATCTTCATGTGTGAATAGGAACTTTTGTATGGAAGAAAGCAGGGTTGTGATTCCGGTCCACTGTGGGTGTGATACAGGGGGTAAACGAGGCACTGTATCAATGGGCGTTAAGAGGTCAACCAGTCGCTGAAAAGATTTAGGTGATGAAGAACTAATAGGTAGGAGGGCATGTTTGAGAGGATCCGTCATGATTAAAGAATTTGGTGATGTCGGTTCAAGGGGTTTCTCGTCTAAGGATGACAAAAAAAGCGGCGAGCCTTCCTCTTGTACAACAAGAGTGGTAGAAGGAGATGTTTGGGAAATAGATAAGTTAGATAACATCCGCTCACAGTCTTGCAAGGATGTGGTGTAAGAAGGCTCATCTGTGAGAAGAGAACTCTGGGCGGTTAATTCCTTTATGGGTAAAGGAATGGCAAGGATTTCGTCTTGTCTTGATGGTGGTGAAGGGGGTTCGGGTCCCTGCGTTAGTGAAGAGGCTTGATTCAGAATTTCTCGATAGAAGTGTTTGGTTGGGAGTCAAAGACCGCATGGATTTCATGAACACTCTCCTTGACTAAGATATCTTGGTTTATGTTACTATTAGAAGAGTGGTTTGGGAATGGTTTGCTGAAGATTTTCAAATTTTGGTTAGCAGGGGCGTTAGGATTATCGAGGGTTATATCCCCTGCATCAACCATTTCCTGCACTATGTTTTTCAACATCTTGCAGTTTTCATGACTGTGTCCCTTCACGTGGTGGAAGTTACAGAAGTCATTTTCTTTGTACCAAGAAGGTATAGTGTGGGTGGAATCAAACCTGGAGTGAGGTTTAACAGGAGGTAAGGTAATAGCTCCTGCTTTGAGCAATTTTTCCAATATCACACCATAAGTTTCTCCCAAGGGAGTGTAATTGATGGGCTCAGCTTTATACTTATAGGTGGTTTTTGGTGGGGTATTAGATGGTGTTTGGGATTTGACCATCACCGCGTGTACAGCTCCTTTTGATTTCGAAGCAGTCGATGCGTGAGGATTGGTGGTGTTAGGTTTGTTGGTGGAGTCTTGGGTTCAGAAATTGGGGTTTTTGTTGCGCAACCACAATTTCTCTTCCTCTAAGGCTCGAATTTCTAGTTTCTGAGCCATAGTAAAGGCCTCGTCAAATGTGCGGAAAGTTTGAATTTGGAGGGTAGGAGAAATGTGCTTAGCACAGGCCCGTGTAAAGAGTTCGATAAGTTCAGCCTGAGGCAAGGCATAAGTAAGTTGGTTGATAAGGCCCCGCCATCGTCCAACGAAATCTGTGATAGATTCATCTTCAAATTGTCGGATGGCATAGAGGTCGGTGATAGATACTTTCTTGGCAATGTTAATGGAGAAATGATCCAAGAAAGATTGGGCTAATTGGTTAAAAGAGAAAATTGAGTGCTGGGTTAAAGCACTGTACCACTCCAAGGCGGGTCCTGATAAGGACATGGGAAAGGTGCGGAGTAGTAAGGCATCGTCATGAGCAATCAGATAGTAGGCATGTCTAAATGATCACAAATGTTGTTGAGGATCCTCCTTACTATTAAAATGAGTGAATTTTGGTAATTCCCATTGAGGAGGATATGAATGAAGGGGGATAGAAGGATGAATAGGCTCCTCGAAAAACTTGCTCGTATGTCAGGGTGCTACGGCTTCCTGAAACAGAAGCCTCCAGATTTTGCATTTTGTCCATCATTTGTTTGATGAAATCAGTGGTGGGATGAGATGATGGTGCGGTTGTTGTAAAAGGTGGAGGATTGGGCCAAGGGCCTCCACTAGACAATGGGGGGGCTAAATGTTGATAAGGTATTGAGGATGAATATGTTGAGGCAATCGAATAGGGATGTCCTATATAAGGTGTTGAAGCCACCGGATAAGTGTGTGGAAATGAAAAGGTGGGCGGAGCTTGAGAAGGAAAGCTCGTGTGGATAGGTGGCAGAGAGCAAGTTATGAAAGGAGCAGTCTGCGAGAGAGACGAGGTAGGAACAGTTGGTGGTAATGATATGTGGGGCCCTAGATTAACAAAAGGAAAGCCAATCTGTGCAGTAAGAACCTCTGAAGCCACTGAGTTGGGAGACGGGGCTAAGGATGAAGAAGGCAAGGCAGAGTTATCAGGTGGAGAAGGAGCTAAGTGAGCGGCTATACTAATAGGCATACCAACAAGGAGTTGACCATCGGGTGTACGGTCAGGGGCATGAGACAAATAGTATTATACAGTGCTAGGATTAGCGTCCAAAAATTTCACAAATTCCTTATCTCCTACAGGGATTTTGGGAACCTCACTGGTGTCCGTATGATTCCCCACAGGATGTGAAGGGGGTGATTCAGGAAAAGGCACGGAAGGCATGTGAAACCATGGCTGCAGCTTGCATGTGATAAAACCATGGACAAGAGTACACAGTAGGATGCAATCTATCAGGAACAGAAGCAGCAACGAAATGTTGGAATTGGTAGGTTACTGGTTTTGGGAACTGTGAAAGACAGTAACCGATATCGGTCAGATAACCGATGTCGATCAGGCTGTAGCCAACGTCGGTAAGTTAACCAATGTCGGTATAATAGGACCGGTGTAAGAAGCTGTAGGAAGTTGCTGATTTGGGGTTAACAGTGCTTAGTATGCCTACCAAACTGTTCTGAAGTGATCACAGAAAACAGTGTATGACAGAGAAACAGAACTAAAAACAAGCAAGATGCACAAGTAAATTAATAGATTAACCCTAGGATTAGTTTTAATTATTGTGGGCTTATGCCTTAGACACAAGATGATGTCAATCCTAAACAAAAGACCTAGGGGAAATGTCAAGTTTGTTTTGGCTTATAAGGTTACCTCAATCGAGCGGAGGAATACCGCGGAAAAAGGGGGGATGTTTGAGTTGTTGTGTTGATTATGACGTGATTTGGTATGTGTTGTGCAGTGAAAGTAAGATTAATTTCTTGTCAATACCATGGATATGACCCCCACGTGTACAACCTGTTACTTAATCTATGTTCACTAGAATTGAAAACGGCAAGCAAGAATGTGATGCACGTGTTTTAAACCCAAATCGAAAATGATATTCGATGAAGCAAAGGAGATGACTTTCACTAATGCAAAAAAAATGTGAAAGCAAGACAAATTCTTTTACCAAAAGGTAACAAAATATCTTGTGAATATTTTAGAAGAAGAAAATAGCAAGTGTGCTCCCTATATGAAAGCAAGAAAGAAAGAAAGAAACCCAAAATGGGTCCCACCGGGCGTGCCAAAATGTTTCACACAGAGGACGTTCTCAGTTCCTAGAATAGAGTTGCTTCTATCCTTTTATTCTCTTGAGAAACAGATAAGGGTTAGTGCTAGGAGGAATACATGTTGATTGTTTGGAGGGTGTGCGCATACCGTAGAGAGAGATCAGATCGATTGCGAAGAACTCCTTTTTGTCTGGGAAGGACTACCTGCAAGTAAGAATACAAGACCACCAGATTCTAATTAGACAATAAATGAGGGAATTGCCTTGGGCCCAGGAAGTACTAAACTTCCTTTCGAAGGTGGTCAGTTCCCCTGCTAATATGAATTAACACAAATTATTGCAAAATTACAATTTAATTACCTTGTTAAAACAATAGAGGAAAGGGCTAGTTTTGGTTTTGAATCACAGTGACCGATGTCGGTCACTGTCACCGGTACCGGTTTCTGCTAACCGATATCGGTAGGGGTAGTGGTTTAGGGGCTTTTAGTGAAGGTTGGCTATAAGGTGGCTATGGTGTTTATAAGGCTAGTAAATGATTGGGGATAGGTAATGGGGTGATGGAGAAGGCTCAGAGGGTATGGGAGTTGTTCTTGGGGCAGTGTAGGGGTAGAGGAATGATAGTTAGATGTAGGGTGTTACCGAGTAGTGGATCTGGGAGTAGACTTATAATTACTGTGACTCAGAAATCCAAGAAAATGTTATTAAAAGAACGTATAAGACACTACTTACTAGTTCCTAATGAAGATATCAGGTCCAAAGACTGTGATAACGAAGGCAGGGCTCAGGTAGGATGATCGGATAATCAAAGATGAGCTATCTTCTCTCCCAATGCTTGGATGAGTGTCACTGGGCTCCAGTTACTCAGTTGCAGTCTTGGGCTTGATGTCCTTCTCTGCAAACTCCTTTCTTTCCTTCACTTGTCTCTGCTCGGCTAAGTGAATTCCTGATCTTTCCAATGAATTTCTGATTCCAAATTCCAGGTTCCAGGTTCCAGGTTTTTGGTTGGGGGAGGTCATTTACAGGGAACTGATGGCGGTTACGTAACCGACGGCGGTCGAGTAGGAACCGATATCGGTTAAGTCAAAGTGGACTATTTTTAGTAAAGTAGCCAACTTTCCCTCCTTTTCTCCCGAGGAATTAGTTGTGGGCTTGGTCAAGTCATTATTAGGTTGATTTTGGTGCGGGTGAGGAGTAATTAGTCATGGGTGTGGATGTAGACCAAGTTATAGGTCTTAATCAGGTTATTTTAGGGTTAGGGCTAGGTCATGATGAGGTGGCGAAATGTGGTGGCAGGTTTGGAGATGTGGATTTATTAATTATAAGGTAATTAATAAATAATTGTGCAAGGTTTAGGTGGTGAGGCTAGGTTGCGAAGTGAGATGCGGGGCACGGGGGGTCGTAAAACACAAATTTGGTGTCTACATCCATTTTTTATGAGAAGAAAGTGCTTGCTCCTCTTCATCATCCTTATTATGCATAGCTTCCTCATGCTACAATAGGTTTATTAGTTTTTCAATACTAACTATTGTATCTGACAAGTTTAGTGTTGTTACAAAAATGTGGTAAGAAGAAGGGAAATTTCTCAAAACAATGGGAATGAGAGATTCATCTATGACCGCTTCTCCTAGGACTAGAAGTGAAGCCCTAAACTATGAAAATCTTCTCAAGAAAGCTTTAATTTTCTCATTTTGCTTGAAATTCAGTGTTTGTAATTGAGTCTGCAAATTTAGTATGACATTATTGTTTTTGGCCTCATATACCGTGCTCAACTTATCCCACGCTTCTTTGGTGGTTTTGGCATCTTGAATGTGGGTTGCACATCGTTAAACACTCCAAAAAAGATGATGATTTTTGCCTTTTGATTTGATCTATCAAACTATCATTGTTGTGTTGTATCAATAGTTGATCTGGTCAAAGTACCATTCATAATAGGCCATATCTCTTCAAACTCAAGACGTGTCTTGATGTTTGTCTTCCATGCAGCATAATTGTTTCCTATAAGTAGTTGAGAATATGGAAGAAAAATTTTGGGGGCATTGGTGCCCATTTTGCAGAAATCACTGACAGGGTTAGGCTCTTATCACTCTAGGTATAAGGTATCCTAATCTATATACTGTCAGTCTGATATACCGAACCTTTTTATATACACACCCTTCTAATATACCCGTCGGTACATGGAAGAAGCTCGACCTTTCGATATACCTGGTGATATGTGAAAGAGGCATTAACATACGTGAAATAGTTCGCTATGTGGTATCAAGACAATACTAAAAGGGGCCTATGTGATTATTGACACCAGCTCAAAGAAATATCGTCATACGCACACATAACTTTGCTATATAATTGGATAATTTCTTAGTCTCAATTTATGTTGTGCAATCGTTCACAAACAGATGGGATGGCTCATAGTGTGTGCATTTTGTCCTTATTACTCCCGGTTGATTTAAAGGGTTGATGCCCAAATGAAGTTGTTACAACTATATTAGGAATTAAGTGCAGTAGTAGTCACAACGAATTTACCCGTAAGTGCTTCCCAAAGGCACTATATATACCAAATGCTGCGAATGATATCTAGGATCTCGTGAGTGTTTTAGAACCAAATTTTATTATTTTTGAGTACAATATTCTGCCAGTTTTTGAGTAGTTACAAATTTTTCGGTTGACTATGGTAACCTGAAAATTAGTATAATATACTAAAGTATACAATCACATTCAAAACAATTGAAAAAATTAAATGAGAGGCATAAATTTTTTTTACGGGCCCTAGTGGCCTTCAGAGCCTAAAATGACCCACTACGCCAAAAATTACAAAACAATAGCTGAAAACATGATTTTTTGGTATAATTCCTTTAGCAAAAGTTTCTCGAAATGAAAGAAAAAGAGGTCTACGAGAAAAATATTTTTTGCCCTAAAATATGGTTTTTCTCACTAAAATTTTAGAAGCCTATTTAGTCATAACTAAGGATTTTAGGGACCTCTAAATTTGGTGGTTTCTCCAATTTTTCTGCTAAACTTAAATGGTTTTAAATTTTTTGTTAGGGGTGGGGGTCGAACCCCAAAACTCATCCACCCAAATCGTTCACACTAGACACTTAGGCGCTTCAATTGCATATGCAATAAAATAGAAATGCAGAAATTTAAAGTCAAATTGATTGACTATTCTTTTCCAATGTGATGTGGCTGTGAGGGGAGGCATTCATGGTAGAGTTGGAGGTCCACGTGGATGTGAGCTGGGTGGATTAGGGTTTTTAGCTAATCAAAATAGAACTAAAACTTCTATTTCCGCCACCTTATCACTTTGTTTAGTCGATGAAATTTGTTTTGATTTCTTCCATCGGGTATTGATTATGTTTTCACCATTTTTGTTTGATTATTTATCACGGCGCTTGGAAGGGAGGACTTCACTGCTGCTTATTGTGTTCAGGATTTGATTTTTTTTTCTAGCGTATGTAGGTCATGGGGGTCGTTATGTGGAGGGACTGCTTAGTGGATCAATTTCCAAACTCATCGTTCAACTCTTCAACTAATGGAAAAGGCACAACTCATTCGACTAGTGGAATGGCCCGATCCACTCCAAACAGGGGTCAACTTGTGTATGCAGGCAGTGTGGCTGACTCGGTTGAAATTGATTAGCTCAGTTCACAATAAAATGACTCAGACTTTAGCTTGCCTCAATACACAATGTAAAACACAATCTCCAACTCAGTTTGACATTGTAACTCACCAATGAGCAATGTATAGCTTGACTACCTAAGTAAAACAACTTGTTCAACATTAAAACCGCTTAAAAACCAATACAACTCGATGAATGGCTCATCCAGGAGCTCGGAAGGGGATCGGTGGGAGCTTGGTACTCTACTTGGAACATAGATAATATATCTGTAACTAAGTATTCCTCTAGATGTAGAGGCAAAACCCCTGTTGGGGAAAAATGATTTTTTTTTTAAATTAACTTCCAGGGAGAAAATTTTTCCTGATGTAGGGGGCATTAAGGCAAAAAAAAAATTCCTTATAAGCACTTGGAGAATGGCAAGAGGATGTGGGAATGTAGGGTGTTTTGGCAATTTTTTGGAGGCAACACAGACTTTCCTGGAGTGCAGAATCTTCTCCTAAAATTTTTGCTTCATCTCTCCAACCTTCCCTGCTTCACAGGTCCAAATTCTTGCTCTGGTACCAAATGTAATTTCACAAATAGGGATGGAAGCCTGTATAATTTTATTAATGTGAAATCATTAACATGTACAATAGAATGGTATAATTCTTATAGGAATTGTACAACAATGTAGGTACAAATATTGTTGCAACAGTGCAACAATAATTCTGTAAATATTTGAATGAATACAAATGTGTTTTGAACCATATAACAGTGCAACAATATGTACCCATGTACAGGTAGAGACAAATCAATAGTTTAAACTACCAAAAAATAATCATACGTGATTAAATGACAAATATGGTTTTAGATAACCATATAACTAATTATTATAATTAATAATTAATTATCTAATGCATAAATTAACCTAACAAGCTTATTAATTGTCAAGCTTATTCGTGGCTAATCATTTTTAATAGTTTTTTAAGGATTTTTAATATAGTATTCAAACTATATTCAAATCTTTAAAATTACTATATGCAAATATTGTTTATTGGCCTATTATTTTTAGGCAATAGTAGATGAAATATTTATGATTGGGAGTTTTGCAAACTACCCAATATGCCCATTGAGCCACAATAGTTTTTACTTACGCTGTCTGGAGTATCGATCGGAGTTCCAAAGGATACCGGGAAGCGTTGGGAAGGCCGGTCAAGTTTTGAAGGAGGTTTTGCATTAGGAAGGTGGAGAATGATTCAAATGATCATCAGAAGTTCTTCGAAGGACTGACATACTACTAGGCAAGTGGAAATTCCATTAGGTTTTATTTGTAAGAAATAACATTGTACTTACAAATTTTTACTAGTGGAACAGTTCAAAAGAACCCGGAGATGTAGGCAATTTCCGAACTCTGTAATCAATCATGTGAAATATTCATTCATATTCTTGCAGTAATTTTTAAATTGATTGCTTAAAAGGAGCAACTTGTCAGCAAATATAAAAATCCTATAAGGTTCTGAGATCAGGTAGATAAAAACTTGATAATTTTCGGATCAAGTTGGTATCAGAGCTGGTTTTATAGAGTTGTTTTTGCATAAATATATCTATACCTCTTCTTCCAATTACTGGTTATGCTTGCATTATTGGGCACCATGGTTTGAGTGATAATGACTCGACACCGAGAACATGATCGATAGATTGTGGAGTTACAAACCCACCTAGCTACTATTCAAGAGCGTCAGCGCCATCAGCAAAAAAGCATTGAAGAGTTGTAGAGGATCCTCGATGCTCCACTTGGGAAGGTGCCTAAATCAAGTTTGCTTCGGAAGTGTTGCTTGGAGAGGCAACATTCACTAGACTCGGTCATGTTTCATCATTGTGGTAAAGGGAACGACACTAAGAAATGCTAGAAATTATATCCAGATAGGAGGCCTAAGTGGATGCATAAGAAAGAAAAGGCTATTGTAGGACCCAAAACCAGCTAATCAGTGGCACCATCGGCACAAAGAGCACTAATGGAACGTCCATACATTATACTATGACATGTGAGTTCCTCAAGACAGTGGATTCTTGTAGTTTCACAAGGACAGTTAGTCACTCTTATTTTTTATTGGACTATCAGAGTAGGATACATGACTATCGATTTGGTGCGCCAAATAGGACTTCCCACAACACCCATCATGTCTCATTTTAGTGTTAACCATGTCTATGGTGAGGCTATCATTGGTGAGCTCATGACTCCCTATTGTAATCCTACTCTTATGCCAATTCATATCAAACATCAGCTTCTAGATGGTCAACAATATGTGCCCACTCATTTTGAATACTCTCTCGATTGGCATTAGTATTGTTGAGGATACTGATAGCCTTCACTCATTTTACACCATGTTATATGACTACTAGTGATCCTCCTAATATTTCTAAGGAAATTTTAGATGATTCTCTGTCATCAATTATATGCTTAGTATTGATCAATCGTTCACATATACATGTTGATTCTTATTCTTCTACTCCAGAACACCTACTATAGTTTCATCTCACGATTCTCCTACTTTTGATCTTGCTTCTCATGACACATCTCATACTAGCCTCCATATTCCTTCATATTATGTTAATGATCCTATTGATAACATTCCTAAGGACATTCTCATTTCTGAGTCCTTATTTGATGAAGTGGTTGATAGCCATGAATATTGTACTTTTTATTCTATCCAAGTGTGAATCTCCATCACCACCTTCTCCTGAGGTTGTATCTAACATAGTGCATGTGTCATCTCCATCCATTAATTCTTCTTCTCCTACCATTTCACCTCTTTCTTGTTACATCGTCTACGCCTATTAGGCCATCCTCTCCTACAGATGTGTCTCCATTGGTCACTTCACGTCTTAGGGATATTTCCAATGCTACTCCTACCATTGTTATGGGAATTTCATCTGTATCATTCTGTATTATATCTTCTTTGACACCTTCTACTAGTGTGCCTTTAGCATCGAAATCTCCTTTTTCATCTCTCGATATTCCTATGATCACTCACAATGGAAAATTACATCATCTTAATACATTATTACCATCTTCCACTATACCTTCATAGGATATCATTTCTCTCATACATGTCTTAGGTCAATTACAATCTTAGGTTCAATCTCTCACTTTAGAAGGTAGGGCTTACTATGCTTTTATTGACAATAATTCATTACACGGTAACCCTGTCCTTAAGAAGATTCATAACTTATGAATTCCCTAAGGACTTTATCATGGCCTACATTCATATGTTTTGATGGTACTAGGTGACCCGCATGCTCATCTGTCTGCATTACCCGCATGATTATGACCTCTTATTCTAATGATAGACTATTTATTAAGGCATTTCGATACAATCTTATTGATGAGGCATTACAATGGTACACTCATCTTCCATTTGGGTCCATTAGTAATGTTCTATGACATGGAAGGATGCTTTCCTCTATCAATTTATCATCAACAATGGCCCTAGAAGTTACTTATGACCGCTTACCCACTTGTACATCAAGGCTCAATCCGACCCTATCAAGGATTATATCTTACAGCTTCAATGCTTGTATAGATCAACTAATATTCCAACCTATTGATCTAGAGAAGTAATTCATTTTCTATCATGGTCTGATTCCCGCACTTAAGAAAAGATTGCAGTAAGATACATGTGAGTCATTCATTCTTCTATGCTATAAAGTTATCAACTTAGAACAAGATCTTATCTTCGATACATATCATTTATCCTTCACATGCATCTCTACTTGATGTTGGCTCACCTAGTTTTCCTCCATTGACATCGGTTGAGTGTCCTACACGATCTCCACCCTTTCCTAGCAAGCAATCTCAACCCACTCCATAACAACAACATACTTCCTATCTCCTACCTCTGCAATAGGCTACTTCTCCTTCCCCTCCACTCTAGGCTCATATGAGTCATTACATTTCTCTCATCACGCTTGACCACATGATGTGATGCATGTTTTAATTCATGAGTATATAATTCACTTGCCCTCTAACCAACATCGTCCAAAACATCAATTACATCAGTGTCAGCTGTGATCAACCATATTATAATTATCATCACATCAATGACCATAGGGATAATGATTGTCTTTGACCTTCATGATAGACTACGTCAATTAGAGGATAAGGGGCATAATCTCCTTTGGATCTTGCTTACATGAGAAATCCATCTTTCCTCTACCACGTACAGAGAGTTTCTACTGCAGTTGAGTCAATCTCCTCCATCGGATTCTCTAGTTCATTGGTCGTCCACCACCATCAAGTATATAACTCATGCATGCTCTCCACCACATCCATACATCACTATGTCATCCACAGTCCACTATCATATCACATTCATCCCATATCACGTGTATCCACTGTATCATGTTACTTGTTCCACATTTTCCTGTCATAGCCCTCTGCACTTTTGTCCATCCCACTGCAGCTACATATGACATTTAGTTCGGTTCATACACTCATAATGCTTCCATCCCACATGCTTCCACCACTTTGCACTACCTTGGTCTTTGGTAGGTGATTACTATAACCTTACCCCCAGATTACGCACTTGTGTTTTTATGATTCTTACACGAACTATTGAGGGTTTTTCTCTGAGAACCTTTCATCACACACTTCACCTATTCATCTAGCACACTCAATCATTTCACAATGATGAACTCTTCGCTTACTCAACTCATCCTTGACTATTGAGGGGTCTTAGTTAAATGAGCCTATTCGCTCACATATGGTGGGGGGCATCACTTAATTCACCCTCTTTCTAGTTCCTCCATACTAAATATGATCATATTACATTAGCCAATTCACCGCAACATATTACGATCACAATCATATATTCTATTATCATCATTACACTGACCACACATTATAAATACCATTCAACAACCATTTCATATAACTCATCAATCTAATTACACATGTTATCTATCATCATTCAAATTACCCATTTTTTCTATCATTATCAACATTATAGTGTGAATATACATCAATACGACAAGAATCAATATACAACATAATACCAATAACAAACATCATGAGTCATATTGTGCAACATTGATACACAACAAGATAAACTCATCATATATTCAATAACATCTATCCATATATGTATTGAATATTGTCATCATTACAGAAAAATATCTCATCAACTGTGGGGCGAATCCCCCACATCATATATGATAATACAAATCAAATCTCATCATTAATCACTGTCACTCTCAGGTACTGTGAGAGATCCCTAGAACTAGATGGCTCACCACTAACATTGTGCCGTTGTTGCATCGCAGCCTTGATACCTCTCAACTTACCTCCGTAATAAGGTAAGTTCTCCGTGGATATGTTCTCTAAAAACTGACATGCTACAAATCCACATATCATGAAAATACATCCTACGCTAAGGGACCACCACCCAACACCTCTCTGGCTCATTGAGGTCTCCTCACGTGCCTTCATCCCTCTCTCCTATCAACACAGATACATGTCACTTGCTGTTATGGACCACTGGCTCAAATAAATGGGCATGCTCACCTGTGATATCATCTACATACTCAAGTATCCCTCCACCAAGTACATCGGTTGGTTAAAATCATTCCATGTCGATGTGTGGATGGATGTGTCTATTATCAGGAACCAATACATATCGCCTACAAAATAAACAACATAGCACGTATTAGATAAGCATTAATAAAACATAAACGCAACAATAAAATACACCACATAACTATATATAGTATATATATATATACTATATATATACACACACACACTTATGCTCCGCTATAGTTGTTTCCACATTTTTAGGGGCATGTGCTTCCCTCTCTCCTACTACTCCCTGTGGTAACCCTGTTACATCTGTGAGCAATGGAAACAACAATACCCATTGATGTGTTGTCCACCATGTGTGATACTCCTCTGTACAACCTACATCATCAAAATCTATAGGCTTTATCAGCCGCATCTTCCTCATTTGGCCCAAGAGGCATCAACTAGTTGCTCGTTTGTGGGCCCTAGTTCTTGCTCCATGTCCCTCCTCGGTGCTCTAATCATATCGCAAACTATATATATGGCTCTGGGGGCACATCCTGATCCATGTTGAACGTATTGTGATACTCTCTCCACCTGAAAAATCTTGGCCACGCCTGGGAATCAATCCTCCAACCACATAGTTCTACCGAATACACTGCGTAACTCTATAACATCCTCGGACCATCCCCCATAATCATCGGTATGGCCTCCATGTAACTGCCTCGGGCCCCATCCTAACTATCAATGCCTTGTAAGTATCTAGTTTCCATCTTATTCCCATGAACATTAATCCACCTCCGTCGCGTATATCTCTTGCCTAGCCCACTCCTCTCGTGGACCCTCAACTGACTTCAACACTGATATGTGCTCATATGCCCATACATGCAATAAGTGTGGTGGCTAATATCCTACCACCATGCTCAATCTTGATTAAACCTATATAGATCCCTATATAGGTGGGCCAACACACACCGTTCCTATGTGTATCTAGTGCTCTCCTCCTCTATCCACCGAGCATATATCATGCATCTTATACAAGATGCATATACCTCCTCCCTCCACTGATATAGATGAATCAATCACAACTATTATAAACTTCCGCAAGTGCAAAACCATAGACCATAAGATCACATCCAAAATGATATGGGACTTGGTAGGTACAAGTACCTGTAAAATACCATCTAGAATATCACATCTACCTCTCCATATCCTCCAATGGCATAACATGTACTCTCTCTCTCTCTCTAACAACTGGAAACCACAGTATATCATACACATCCTCCAAATTAACAATCATCTTCCCTGTAGGAAACCAAAATGTACATGTATCTGTGCACCACCTCTCACATAATACAATCAACATGGGCATATTATGGGGCACATCCCCCATCTATGCTATGTTACATAGCCTAGCATGGTCCATAACATCCCAGTCATCATCTGATAGGTCCAATACAAGAAAATTACTCATGTGATGCCCACCAGAAAACTCCCTCGAGTTAATATCCCTCAGTAAACCACAAAACGACCACAAACATAGTGTTAGAACACCTTATAAGTACAAACATACTCGCTTATCACATTCATTTACATTAGAAAACCTATTTTTTGTCATTATACACCAAATACACACATTCTAGACTAGGGCGCCTAGATGCAGGATTGGGGTGCCCAGGAGCAGGACACTAGCTCCCAGTTCTAGGATGCTCCTGTCTTAGGGGTCACTAGCACCCTCACCATTATTGTCTAGGTCTAAAACATTGAGAAACCTTAAATTCTCAAATTTGTAAAAAAAATCAACACAAACAACTACTACACCATCCATTTTTTGAAAAAAAATTGTGCTTACCAACTTCGCAGTCGTACATGACACTACAACGGTTGCCACAACCTCAAATTGACTAGGACACGCTACTCTCACTTGTGGCATTTTCACTCACTTCACGCTCAAACTCACAATCGTGTAAACAAAAAATGAAGTGACTAAACACTTTTTCACTTCACTACTTATAGTTACTTTTCATCGCCCACTTTACTATGGTCATTATTTCACGCTTATTCTTACAACTAATACACACTACATGATTTTCGTCATATCATGAGAATTTTTACTCCGATTTACACCCTGTTTGCAGAATTATTTTTATAATTTCACCTAACATCATACCATACACATTACACATGTTTTATCTCTCTTTTGCATTGTCCTTCAATCAATACAAACACATTTTGACAATCTTTATGACAGGCTTCCTATTTATCTTGGGCTTACTTTCGGCTTAGAATTTGTTCTTCTCATCACTTCCCCTTTCACCAAAAGAAGGGCATATCATTTGGGTCATCCTATAATATCCTTATATTAATATGTGTTTGATCAACACTATTAATTTTTCCTTTTAAACATTTACTAATTTACCGCATGACATTTCACCATCAATTCCCCCTAATGACCTAAATTGGGGGCAACTAGAGTTAAAAATATTTCCATGCATATATTCACTAACTTCTATCCATTCCCCTAATGACCCAACTTGGGATAAACTAGTGTGAAATCTCTCTACGAGTAACTAATCAAACCAATAAAAAACAATTAATTAACCAATCAATGTATTCAAGTCTTTAACAATTTAAATCATACCATTCAATCAATACAATACAACACAATCAGCCTCCCAGATGACCTAACTTGGGAGTTACATTCGTTACTTTCCCAAATGACCTAACTTGGGAAGTTATTATAAATTTTTTGCACTTAGTTCCAGATGACCTAACTTTGAAACCATCACACATTTCATGTTTGATTCCAGATGGCATAACTTAGAAGCCATCACATTGCAGCGACACTCATGGAGTGGGGGCAAGAGTGCCTTTCCTATACCACTCCTATATGGGTCAATTATTTGATCAAAATTATTTGGATCCAAAAACCACAAATGTTTGATTTGAGTCCATCTGGAGTGGCTACATCTTGAGGATGTAGTTATAGGTTGGAGAATAACACACTTTTATCCCTACACTCATCCTCTAACACAAGACACCCAAATCCTCCCGTTGATTATTCATGTACACTCGTTCGGGTCGGGAACTGATCACTCCCTACCCCATCTCATCGTCATCATACAATTTTCAAAATCATCAATCATATAAAATTTCTATCATCACTCTCATTTAGTACACTTCATAACGACATTACGTTTTAGCATGCTTTCACTATCACATCTTTGCATTCTACTAAAACATGGGCTTCTTCAGATTTCTCTCAGGTATGCATCTCTAACTAATTTATGTTACTGAGCTTTCTTCTCACCAACATAAAGTGGGGGAAAATCTAGTCACAAAATCACGCACTTACTATTACATTATACTGCCAAGTATGTTGTTTTATATATGGATATTGCATAAGAAAATTATTCACTAGTGACCCATCCTCTAGTCTTGGTCCTCATCAGTTTTTGCATAGTTTTGGTTGTCTTTAGGGAGTCTTAAGTGTCATTATTTGGTCATTTTTCGTATCTAGTCTTTGACTAGGGTTCCTACGGTAGAACTAGGGCACCCATGGGTGCCCCTATCCTTATTTTAGGCACCCTAGTACTGGAAGCACTTGCATCTAATTTAGATTCTCGAGGTTGGTCTTTGTAATTTTCCCTCTCATTCCTCTACGTACTAATCGACATGTCGTGTCATTAGTGTCGAAATTTGAGCAAGAGATCCCAATATAAACATAACATACTTACTATCTTATGGGTGGACTATATACTATTAAGGGCCAGCTATCTACAAAGGTAAGGGACTACATTTGGGAATCATTACATCGCACACATTATATAGGAAAGGGAAGTCTATTCTATTCCATCCACCATTTTGCATTACATCTAGCTATTGCCTGTTATCTCTGCATCATTGACGCTAGGGCATCCTAAGCACACAATTACACACATAAAACTACATTGGGTCTAGAATGTAGTGCAACACTTAGTTGTAAGTCCACCATTGTGGTTGTTAAGGATAGTCTGACATATGCATATTTATTTTTTTAGGGGTTTGATGTTTTGTATTAGTTTTTGCAGGTGAATCTTCATTACAGGTTTACGACATCATTAGTACAATTATTACAACAATCATGTGACAAATATTGAGAAATTGCAAAGATCTAGTGACACTTCCATATTTAGGTCCTGAGTTGTTCTTTAGACCAAAGTTCCCATACTACAAACTAGGGCACCCACATGTGCTCTAATCCTCTTCCAAGCACCCCAATCTATTCAAATATCCATTTGCTACAATTTCTTGGGTTGTACCATCATACTTTGCTTCATCCGCACATCATCCTGTTTAGTCTTGAATTACAATGAGGTAAGTCATTTTCAGGTTAGCACATTTTCTCCTCCCATTTCAATTATTTTATTTCATTTAAATAACAAAAAAATTAGTTAGCATTTACATTTCAGTTTATACTAGTTATTTCATTGTTGTACTTATTTAGATTACCCCTAAAATTCATATTTTAGTTAATCAATAACAAAAACTTTGGTGTAACTTTCTTGAACAGTGTTTGTTTGAGTATGTTTGTTTGTGTTTGTTTGTTGGTTGGTTGTTAGGGTTAGCACACCAGTTGTATAGATAATATATCATATCTAAGCATACATGAAAATAAAAGTGGATATTCTACGAGAAGAAATATACAAAACAAGAGATATAAATCAACACCGGATTTAATGTGGTTCACCCAGTGTGGGCTACATCCACCAAAAAACAAGCCAATCTATTATCCAAAGCTTTCACAAGATATACAATTCAAGATTTACAATCTTCCACACCTCTCAGATGTACAGTACTTTCTTTCTGTCAAGATTTTACATCTCCTCTGATGAGGCCAGAATATGTCTGATTAATGTATAATATATGATCTCATCTTACTCTCCTTTTGATTAAGTTTTATTGCATTGTGTGACTTTTAGTTGATCTGATATGAGCTAGGATGTAACTATCTGTCTTTTATTTGATTTTGATCCTAATGTTAAAAGCTCTAAAATTCCTGACATAGTGTGTGTTTAAATTTAGTTTTGTAATAAACCAAGTCTAATTAGTCGAGGAAAAGAAGTAGGTGGCATTCAGTATGTTTTTGATAGCGTCTGTTCCTACAAAGCTTAGTTCCAGAACTTCCAAGCTAGTTCTGGAACTCCATCACATAGTCATCATTTATTCTGGAAATTTCAGACTTAGTTCCGGAACTCCAGTATTTAGTTCCGGAATTTTCAAACTTAGTTCTGGAACTCCTGGGGACAACTCCAAAAATCTCATAGGTTTTGGTTTTTAAAAATTTCCTATGGTTTCTGGAACTTCTCCAAATTTTTGGAACCAATTAAAGTTATCTATTTTAAACCACATCTGGAGATTTTGCATCTACGACCCTTTCAATCATGAAGGACGAGAAGATTTCTGAATGCAGATCCAGGAAGAGTTATCCAACAGCTATCTGATCAACCAGCATCTGACTCAGCATCTATTCTGGTCATGATTCAATTTCATCAGAATCATTAAGACAACTATGATTGTAAAATGTATATAGAAGCAGACCTGCAGTAAATAAAATAGGTATAGAGAAGGATATATAAATAGAACAGAGAAAAGAAATAGACTAAGTACTCAGATCCAGTACGTTTTGTAATACTGAATTTTTTATCAATAAAATAGCCATTCTGATTTGAGAGAATTTTGAGTTGTTAGATCCTGATTCAAGGAGGAGTAACGGCCCACTCCCCCAAGGACTTGGTATTTATATTTCTTCAACAAATAGCTTGGATCTGTTAATTTTGTATTGTTTTAGTTCTTTCAGTTAAAATCTATTGTATACTTGTTCCTGCAGGTGTTTAGATAAATTTTTATATTTCTTGCAATTATTTTCAAGCATTCTAATTGAGTGTGTTTATTTCCAAAAACAAGCGTGTTTACTTTCCCAACAAAAAGTGTGTTTCCATTCTACACGGTGTGTTTCCTTTCAGTAAAGCTTTCAGTGTGATTTACTTTTAGCAAGTTTTCATAGTTTGATTTGAATAAGGTTTTACCAAGAATTCCTTAAGACATTAAAGAGATCCCCTAGAAAATACAAAAATAGCTATAGTCAACTACTAGATCGATTAAAGTACTCTTGTTGAATATAACTTTAGACACACCCCTGGTTTGATATGACATCAACAAGAAGTTGATTAAATGAAGGGAATGATGATACCCATCATTTTTAGCGCCATTTATGGGGACCGCCAATTGGAAATTTCTAATTAAGTGTTAGCAAGAAAATCAAAACATACATCTAGTAGTTGAAGAATCTTCCCTACTATAACACAAAATATATGAGTAGACCAAGAGACTCACAGGGTAGATTCCTTCCAAAAACATCTTCACAACAATTCATAACATCCTCTAGTCAAAGTAAGGAAATTGATCAAGAATTGGAGGCACCACCATCCCCTATGAGAAAAGAAATAGAATTGCCATTTTTGGAATTCTTAGATTAGTCACATGAAGGGAGTAGAAAATTTAGGAGAATGCTTATTACCAAAGATCCATTTAGGGTAAGTTTTGATTCTCAATTGAGTAGTCAACCTCCTACTCCTGATTTTTCACCTTCCCCAAAGCATACCACTTACCACATTGATTGGGAGGAAAATTCAAAAAAAAAAATTAAAATGGCACGAGAAGCTGAGAGAGAACATGATAGGACCTTTACCTATCCAATCCAATTGGGAGATGATGACACATCAATGAAAGCTATCTCACCTGCACATTTACCCACCTTTAGAGGGATTTATCTGAAGATCCTGACCAATTTCTGTTTGAATTCAAGGTACTATGTCAGACCTATGATTATAAAACAGATAATCAAAAACTCAAGTTGTTTCCATCCACTTTGAAGGATGCAACAATGAGGTGGTTCATGGGGTTACCATCCAACTCTATTAGCACTTGGGCACAAATGGAGACTGCCTTCCTAGATAAATACCAGGATTATTACAGAGGGAGAAATAGGAAGGAAGAATTATTCAAAATCAAGCAGGAGGATGATGAAAACATAAAAGACTATTTAGATAGATTCCTCTTTGTTAGCAAAAGATGTGGATTTGTGCTTACAGAGGAGTTAAGTAAAATAATTTTTCTTAAAGGTTTGGATGATGAATCTAGAGAATACCTTAACTTGATAGGAGGTGGAGACTTGATCAAATAAGAATGAATGGAATTAAAGAGATTTTAAAAGCTATTCCAAAACAAGAGGTGGACCTAGCAAAGGAAAATTAGTGAAAAGTCTGAATCTAGATATGAACAAACTAATGGATGAGTTAGCAAACTTTAAAATAGACATTTTAGTGTAATTAACCTCTACTATGGATGCATTACAAGCTAAAATAAATTCCAAAACTGAATGATTGGCTATGTATTGTCCTAGATGTAGGAAGAAGCATGCATTAAGAGATTGTCCTTTGGATAAAATAGAAATGTGTCTTATCTGTAAATCTAAAGAACATGATACTGATGTTTTTTCTTTACTTCATGTTATTAAAAATCAGCTTAAAAAAACCAATGCCTCATCTACAACAGAAGAATTGAATTTTGTTAAGAGATAACCTAACCAAGGGTAGTTTATGCCAAGACCAGTTCCTAATCCATGGACAATGCCATGGGTTGCTCAAGCAGTACCACAAAACTGGGGACAACCACCTTGGGTACCTCAACCAACTTGGAACCCTCAATATTTGGCAAATCAAGCTTGGTATGCTCAGGGACATCAACAACCATGGGCTGGTCAAGGAAATCCTTATGCTTGGTCATAACCTAGATGGAACCCTAATAATTATTCCCAAGGAAGAACATATCCAAATTAGAATCAACAAGCCATCATGGGATCCCTTGCACATAATTCACAAACTGAGAATGTAGTCCAAACACAAATGCCAACACAGCCAGTAGCAAACCCTAGAAACAAACAAACAACTCTTGTTTATGGAAAAAAACTAGAAAAATTAGTTGATTTACATGCTATGGATTATAGGGATATTCAAACTAGATTTGGGAAAATCATTAACAGTCCACCCCTTATAATCACTAAAATGACAAAAGAAAATGAAATCCCTAGTACTATTGTTTCAAAAGAGGATATAGAAAGAAAAGAAAAGGAGCCAGATAGCAAGACTACTGAGACTCCATTTCTAGAGAGATTTAAAGAAGCTATAGAAATTGAGTCTAAATTGGTACAGGAATAAAGGAAATTGAATATTGAAATACCATTGTTACAAGCAATTAAAGATATTCCAGAATTGAACAAATTAATCAAAATCTTATGCATGAAAAATCCTGGAAGGAGGAAATAGTATCCCAAGACTATAAGAGTATATGGGAAACTTGTTGATTTATTAGCAGGAAAACTATTACTTCCCAAATACGGAGATCCTGGAAGTCCTGTTATTTATGTCTCTCTAGGAAATAAGGATGTACATAATGTTTTGATAGATTTGGGAGTTGCTATCAATGTAATGACAGTGGATACTTTGAAAACATTACCATTAATGGGTATACAACCTACTAATACCATATTGCAGATGGTAGATCAGTCTGTAGCAAAACCATAAGGAATTATTGAAGACGTGGCGGTTATGGTAGAGTCATGGGAATATCCATTTGACTTCCTTATATTGCAGCCAAAAGGTAAAACATTGGGTTATCCCATTATTTTGGGTAAACCATGGTTAGCAACAGTTGTTGCTTTAATAGATTGCAAGTCAGGTGATATGACAATCTCGAATGGTAAGAAATCTAAACAAATTTCCTTATATCATATTGCACAACCTTTTACTGACAATCATGAACAATTGTGGGTTGATTCTCCTAAAACTAATAAGCAAAATTTATCTTCTTTGGCTATGATCACATTGCAGGATCATGTAAGAGAAGTAGAAGAGATGATTAATCCACCATTAGATGAGAACCTGTTGTCTTCGGTGCAATCAGAAATAGTTTTGGAACCCGTGAAATTAGTTCTGGAACCCGCAAACTTAGTTTTGGAACCCATGAACTTATTTCTGGAACCTGTGAACTTAGTTCCGAAACCACCACATTTAGTTCCGGAACCATAACAACAGTTCTCTTTGATTGAAAATGATTTCGCTCTAGAGGAATGAGATTTCTCTTGGGGAGAGGATGAATCAGTAGCTTCAATTTCAAGTACATCAGGAAGTGGTGAAGAATTTCTGGAAAGTAACAGTGACGAGGAATTTGGCCTGTAAAGAGATAAGTATCATAATTATCATTACTGTCCTTTTTCCAGTATTCTATCTCAAGGAAATTTTGGAGATGTTGCTACATACCATGTGTTGTTACCACATGCATGTCCATTAAATAATTTAATGAAACCCTTTCCACAAATCAATTCATCACATATTGGAACCAAGCATGTTGAAATTCAATCAGGGAAAACTTTAAACATTAACAACTTGTTGAAGGAGGATGAAGAAGCTAAATTGTTTGATGTTCTAAAAATCATACTAAAGATTTTTCTTTTGATTACAAAGATATGAAGGGGATTCATCCAAGTATATGCACTCATCACATCTATACTGAAAACATTAAACCAGTTAGGCAGCCTCAAAGAAGGATTAACCCAGCTTTAAGGGATATAGTCAAACAAGAAATTGAAAAAACTATTACAAGTAGGTTTCATCTACCATATCTCAGATAGCCAGTGGGTATCTCCTCTTGTAATTTTTCCAAAAAAGAACGGAAAATGAGAATATGTGTTGACTATAGGGAACTAAACAAAGACACAATGAGAGATTATTTTCCCTTACCATTCATAGATCAAGTCCTAGATAACCTTTCAGGTAAATAGTACTTTTATTTCTTGGATGGCTTTAGTGGGTACAATCAGATCAGAGTTGCTGCTGAGGATAAGGACAAAACTACATTTACATGTCCGTGGGGAACCTTTTCCTATAGAGTGTTACCATTTGGTTTATGCAATGCTCCTAAAACTTTCTAGAGAGTTGTACTTGCAATCTTTATTGATCTAACAAATGATTGTGTTGAATTATATATGGATGACTTCACTATACATGGAGATACATTTGAAGATGCTTTGAGAAATATGAATAGAGTGTTAACAAGATGTGAATAACACAACCTGTCGCTTAGTGATGAAAAATGTTTGATGATGGTGGATGAGGGAATTGTATTAGGACACCATATTTCAAAAAAAGGAATTCAAGTGGATCAAAACAAAATTATGATCATTTCAGATTTACCTATCCCTCAAACCCCCACAGATATCAAATCATTTCTAGGACATGTTTGGTACTATAGATGCTTTATAAAATATTTCAGAGAAATTGTTGACCCCATGTTTAATTTTCTAACCAAGGACTGTGAATTTATTTGGGATGAAAAGTGCCAGGATGCTTTTGAAGAAATTAAAGACAAATTAATCAATGCCCCAATATTGAGAGGTCCTAATTGGGAAAATCAATTTCATATCCAAATAGATGCCTCAAATTATTCCATTGGTGCAGTATTGGGACAAAAGGATGAAGAAGGAAAGATGTATGCCATTTACTATCTTAGCAAGAATCTTAATCCCACTGAAAAGAATTACACCACCACTTAAAAGGAATTTCTTGCTGTAATTTATGCAATCAATAAATTCAGACATTATATTTCAGGGTACAAGATATTTGTGTACACAGATCACTCAATAATTAAGTATTTAATTAACAACATAGTGGTTGGAGGAAGATTCATTAGATGGTTATTACTTTTGCAAGAATTTGATATTACCATTGTGGACAATCCAGGTAAATCTAATGTGGTAGCTGAGTTTTTTTCAAGACTAACCACCACAGGAGAGCAAGATCCAGTCAAGAATAAATTTCCAGATGAACAACTATTTACAATCTTAGCAAGTACACCATGGTTTGCTGATATGGAAAATTATCTTGCAACAAGGAAGTTCCCTCCTTCTTTCACTAAGAAACAAATAAAGAAGTTAATTAAAACCAGTGCACAATTCAAATTGTTAAATGGAATGCTATTTAAGTGTGGTCCTGATTTTGTCTTACGCATGTGTGTAAGAGAGGATGAAATCTTTGACATCCTCAGAGCATGTCATGATGAACCAAGTGGAGGACACTATTAAGTAAAAAGAACAACTCATAAGATACTTGGCACTGGTTTTTATTGGCCATCTCTGTACAAGGATGTGAAAAGATATATCAAGAGGTGTGATCCTTATCAAAGGATGGGACAGCCAACTTTTACCAATGAAATGCCTCTTCAGCCTCAAGTTGTGGTTGAACCATTTGAGAGATGGGGATTGGATTTTATTGGTCCCTTTAATCCTCCTTCACAAGGGAAGGAATATATTCTTGTATGTACTGACTATGTGACAAAATGGGAAGAAGTGCATGCATTGACAAATGTCATTGAGTAAGCAGTTGCTGATTTCCTTTGGAACATAATTATGATCAAGTTTGGAGCACAAAGGAGCATAGTTTCATATCAGGGACCACAATTCATGTCTAATATGATCCAAGATTTCACAAGGTATTACCAAATCAATCATAGGAAGTAATCTCCTTACCATCCACAGTCAAATGGATAAGCTGAAGTAACAAATAGAGAATTGGAGAACATCCTTACCAAAATGGTTGAAGCTGGGAGAAAAGATTGGGTAAAGAGACTACCTGAAGCTGTCTGGGCTTATAATACAACTTAGAAAACTACAACAGGGTTTTCACCATATGAATTAGTCTATGGGGAAAATCCCTTTTTGTCTATAGAATTTGAGCTTCAGACACTGAGGACAGCAGTGAAGGTGGGAATTGAGTTGAATGTAACTCAAAAATAAATAATCCTTTAACTGAATGAGTTGGATGAATTAAGGTTGGAAGCACTTCAACAGACAGAGATGATTCAAGAGCAAAGGAAGAAATGGCATGAAATACATATCAAGAAAAGGCAATTAAAAGTAGGAGACTGTGCATTACTGTTTGATTCTAATTACCACCAATTCAAGGGTAAATTGAGAACCAGATGGTTGGGACCCTATCAAATTGAGCAGATTTTTGAAAATGGTTCTATTCATTTACTTCCCATTGATGGAAGTAGCAGAACACTCTTGGTCAATTGACATAGGTTGAAACTCTATAGGAAGCCTCCCACTAAGAATGAATTTTTGAGGAAGATTGAAGCAGACAAAAAAATTGATCATGTGGAAGAACTCAGTTCTTCCAAAATGATCAAATAACCAGATGATAGATCCAGCATAAAGGGAAGAAGATGAAAACCAACAAATGACATTTTCTTCCCAAAAAAATATAAAATAAAATAAAAATAGAAATTCTCTCAAGGTCAATTGAAAACCAGAAAATTGCGTTTGACCTCTTTTTGACTAGTTTAAATAAAGGAAATTTTTTGAATTCCAGTTGTCTTATCTAATCATGTTTTTCACTTGTAGGAATGATGAGTCATTTTAGAAAAATGATTACATCATCAAGAATGGTAATTATGTCTTTTAACTTATTTAGGGTTGATTAAATGTCTGCATGTGTGATGTGAATTAATTTAAAAGTAGGTATGATGAGTCATCTATTTATACATTATGATTACAAGTGTGTAATCATGAAATTGATTTGGATGGAATAAGTGGTGGCATGGTTATCATTAGTAATCATTATTGCAAACATCAAGTGAAATAAAGATTGGAGAAATATTTTGAGGGAGCAGCGAATTGTGTTTGTATTCCACAGCAAAGAACAGAGAATTAAGAAGTTTCATATCTAAGAACTAAGGTCCCGCAATGAATATACTTTAATTCTAAAAATAGATCTAATTCCCAAGAGTTAATTAAAAAATCCATGCATAGGTAACTGATGTCGGTGCACCCTAATTGATGTCAATCCTACGTGACCGATGCTAGTCCCTCCTAACTGATGACGGTTAGTGTGTTTTCCAACAAGTTTTCTATTGCATGCTAATATGAAGTAATTGAGCTCCGCAAATCAACAATCTCCCACTTGAAGATTAATTACTGCACCATACCTATACAACATTATTCTTGGATCCTTCCTTAGCTTTGTTTCTTCCTCTTCAAGTCTCAAACTCGAAGACCAACAGAAGTGGAGTGTAGCTCCAACTTCTTCTTTGCTAATGACTTTGTTAGCATATCCGCAGGGTTCTTGCTCGTATGAATATTTTATAGATTCAAGTGCCCATCCTCCAATACCTTCCGTATGAAGTGATACCTCAAGTGAATGTGTTTCATTCTTGAATGAAACGTTGAGTTATTTTCCAAATGAATTACACTATGACTATCATTGAACAGTTTACAATCATCGTGTTCCTTTCCCAACTCTTTCATGAACCTACTCATCCATATCATTTCCTTTCTAGCCTCTGTATTTGTAACATACTCTGCCTCTAAAGTAGACAAAGCCACAACCTTTTGCAATCTTGAAATCCAGCTAACTGTTGTCCCACCTACTATGAAAATATATCCAGTAGTGCTCCTCCTACCATCCAGATCTCCAACCATATCTAAATCAACATATCCACATAATAAAATATCCTAACCTCCATAGCATAACTACATGCTATAGGTCTCTTTCAAATATCTGAGTATCCATTAAACTTATTTACAATGCTCTTTACCTATATTGGCCATATATCTACTCACAACTCCCACTGCCTGTGTAATGTATGGTGTGGTACAAACCATAACATACATGAGACTCCCAATTGTTGAAGCATATGGTACCCGTGTCATGTATTTGACCTCCTCATGTGATGATGGACACTGATCTTTGCTCAATTTGAAGTGTCCAGACATAAGTGTACTAACCAGTTTTACATTCTACATCTTGAACCTTTCTAACGCCTTTTAGATATAATCCTCTCGAGACAAACACAACTTATTGTTTTTCCTGTCTCTGTGTATTTGTATGCCAAGGATTATTTTTACAGCTCCTAAATCCTTCATAGCAAATGTTTGAGCTAGATTTCCCTTAAGCTCACCAATGTCTTGCATACTAGATCCTACAATAATCATATCATCCACATATAGTAACAAAATAATATAGCTCCCATTTTTAAGCTTCTTGAAATAAACAAAATGGTTAGATTCACATCTCAAGTAACCATGCTCATGCATAAAACTATCAAACCTCATGTACCATTGCCTTGGATCTTGCTTGAGTCCATATATTCTCTTTTTCAACCTGCACACTAATTTCTCCTTACCCTTGACTTCATACCTAAGTGACTGCTGCATATAAATCTCTTCATCCAAATAACCATGAAGTATATCCATCTTCACATATAGTTGCTCTAAATTTAAATCTTCTACTACAACTAAACTCAATATAGTATGAATATAAGTCATCTTAACAATAGGAGAAAATATTTCACCAAAGTCAATACATGCTTTCTATATAAATCCCTTTACTACTAGCCTTGCCTTGTACCTTTTCTATCCACCCTCTTCTTCCTTGATCCTTTAAAACCACTTGTTCTACAATGTTCTCTTACCTACTAGAAACTTAACCAAATCCCAAGTCTAGTTCTGTTCCACGGATTCCATCTCCTCATCCATGCCATGCTCCCATTGGATGTGGGTCTTATCCTACATTACTTCTTCAAAGATTTCTGGTTCACCATTATTAGTCAATAATAAATAAAATAGAGAAGGTGTAAATATTTCTTGAGATTTACTTACCCTTTGTGACCTTCTCACAGAAGTTTGGGGTACTGGAGGCACATTCTGGACCTCTTGAAAATTAGTATCTGAATCTAACAATGACCGATGCCAATCACCTATAACTAAATTTGGTTCTGATAACCGATGTCAGTTTGGCTCTTCTGTAACCGATACTAGTTCTTCTGACTGATGTCAGTCAGGGGTCAACTGACACCAGTTACTGTGTAACCCTATTAGTAATAATTTTAAATCTGAGAGTTCATTTTCATTCACAGAATTCTCAACCTGTTCATCCTTGGGTACCAAAAATTGATCCATGTACATTCTCTTTTCATTCCATTCAATATCACGACTCCTAATAATTTTATAACTCTCTAAATCCCAAAAACAGAAACCGAAATCACAAGATCCATAACCAATGAAATTTCACCTCTTGGATTTTGCATCCAACTTTTTCCTATTTTCCTTATCAACATGCAAAAAATATTCTGAACCAAAAACTTCAAGGCCCATGTTTAATTAAATAAACCGCTATATCAACTACTTCTACCAAAAACTGCAAAGGCAATCTAGAATGTATCCCCATACTTCTAGCACATTCCATAATTGTCCTATTCATTATTTTTGTAACACCATTCTCATGTCGTGTTCTTGGAACTGTTCTTTCTCTGTGAATCTCATTCACTGAATAATAATCATTGAAATCCTTACTATAGTATTCACCACCATTGTTAGATCTAAGGCACTTTAACTTTGAATTTGATTCATTCTCAACAAGGGCTTTCCATCTTTTAAAAGTCTCAAAAACATCATATTTATGTTTAATACAATAAACTCATACCTTTCTTGTAGTATCATTAATAAAAGTAACATAATACTAGGATCCTCCATGAGAAGCTACCTAAGCTGGTCCCCACACATCTGAGTGTACAAGCTCAAATTTTCACTCCTTAGTTGCCCCAAATTTGAGAAATAACACTCTCTTTTGCTTTCCAAATATACAATGCTCACAGAAATCAAGATCTAAATCTTTCAAATTTGATAACTTACCCTTATCATTTAAGATCTGCATTCCTTTTTGACTCATATGGCCCAACCAGTTATGCCACAAGCATGCATCTAAATCTGAAGTAGATAATGCAGAAAAGGAATCAGTAACACATGTACATAAATATAGTGTTCCTACCTTCTTACCTCTTGCCACAAAAAAAGTACCCTTGGTGACTTTCCAAGAGTCTCCTGTAAAAGTAACCATGCAACCAGATTCACCTAATTTCCCTATAGAAATAAGATTCCTCCTAAGGCTTGGCACATGCCTCACATATTTCAATACCCATGTATTTCCATTCTACAATTTTAGATGAACTCCCCCTTTACTAGTAATACTACAAGGTTCGTCATCACCTAAATAAACATGCCCAAAATTTCCCTTGACATAATTTCTGAAATAACCATTATTAGGGGTTGCATGGAAAGAAGCTCATGAATCTAAAACCCATGATTCAATTATATTATCTAAAGAAAGAATAAGAGAATATTGCATTACCTTTGGTGCAGCAAGATTTGCCTCTTTACCTTTGTTTGGTTGTTGGTTCTCTTTATCCTTTGACCAACAATCTTTCTTTACATGTCCTTTTCTTTCCACACTTCCAACAGGTAATTACCTTACCTCTGGATTTAGATCTGTTATCCCTTGACTTTGATTTCCTATTACTCTTATTCTTGGATCTCTCCTTCTTCCTGCCCCTACTTTCTACATTCAAAGCATTCCTAGATGATGATTCCTCTGTATTCTTCCTGCGAATTTGTTCATTCAAGATTATACTAACCACATCATCAAACTTCAAAATATTATTAACAGATGTTGTATTACTAACATCCATTACCAAGTTATCCTAACTATCAGGCAAAGAACATAAGAATAAATTTTTTTTCACTTCATCATCAAATGGTATATCAACTGATTTTAACTTATTTACATAAGATCTGAAATCATTCAAATGACTAGATGTAGATCCACCTTCATGCATCTTAGAACTAAATAGTTTCTTCATCAAATAAACTTTATTTGAAGCACTATGTTTTTTATATAAATTAGAAAGAGATTTCATTAACCCTACCGTATAAGTCCCTTATGTAATATTAGAAGCCAATGATGTTGCCAAGCTCAATCTTATAGATCTCAAATCCCTTCTGTTAAGAATCTTCCATTTTTCATCAGTCATCTTCGTAGGTCTAGACTTCTCATCCAACAGTAAATACAAATCTCTTTGATATATATAATCCTCAATCTGCATCTTCCATAATTGATAATTTTGGTCTTCAAACTTCTCTACCTTGTATTTGTCTTATTCTGCCATTGTTGTAGCTCCCACTCAATCAGAAAACCCTTTGTGAGTAAATCTGTCAACACACAAAACCCTCAAACAAAGCTATGATATCAGTTGTTAGGGTTAGCACATCGGTTGTACAAATAATATATCAGATCTAAACATACATGCAAATAAAAGTGGATATTCTACCTGAAGAAATATACAAAACAAGATATATAAATCAACACCATATTTAACGTGGTTCACCCAGCGTGGGCTACGTCCACCAAGAAACAAGCCAATATATTATCCAAAGCTTTGACAAGATATACAATTGAATATTTATAATCTTCCACACCTCTCAGATGTACAATACTTTCTTTTTCTCAAGATTTTTCTTCTCCTCCAAGAATTCTCTCTCTCACCAAAATTTTCAAGTTCTTGTTAATTCTCTTATATCTAAACCCTAGCTTTTATGCTTCTATAAGCATTTATAAACTTAGGGCACTTATCCATGCAATTATAATCAATAGATATAATTTAATGCTAAAAATAGATCTAATTCCCTATAGTTAATTAAAACATCCACGCACATGTAACTAAAAGGAATAATAACCAGATCATACCAAGCCAAGAACATAGACGCTAATCAAACACCATGATCCATAAGATGAAAGTAATTCACCAGAATAACTTTACATAAACCTTTGCAAATAAATGAACAACAATATCATATATTATTATGGAACTCAATGAAATACAATGAGAATGAGCCTTGCTTTTATAGGCAAGGAATAATAATCTAAGAACCATTCAAGGTCATAGATCCAGCCATAAATCAAGGAAAGAACTAGTCATCAAATAACTAGTTAAGTCCATATATTTAGGAGAGAACTAGACATCAAGGATCTAGTCAATACCATATATCAAGGAAATAACTATACCTAACAACTAGATAATATCTCCCTAATATCTAAATAAATAAAATAAATATCCACACACATAAGTGAGTGAGGATAAATATAATAAAGGTAAATAAAGTACCTAGGTGAACATGAGCTAATGTAAATACCTACTCTAACACCCCCCCTCAAGTGAAGCTAGGGGCCAAAATAAAAGTGACATGTCCACAGTATGAGTCCTGGAAACTAGGCCTGATGACGTACTCATAAACAATATATCCATGAAGAAATCTCAAATCAAAAGAAGGAAAGAATCCTGCTAGAAGGAGAGAGAAAGAAGAAGAAGAAGGAAGATGTTCTTACGAACACACCCTAAGAACAACTTCTGAAACCCCAAGCATTCCACGCAACTCAAGGTAGTAAGGTGATGTAAAAGGCTTCGTAAAGATGTCTGTAATCTACTACTTAGTTGGGAGGTACTCCAAGTAAAGAACTCCATCCTGAATGTGCTGACGAATGAAGTGGATGTGTATCTCAATATGCTTGGTGCACTAGTGCTCAACTGGGTTGCGAGAAATGTGAATTGCACTTTGGTTGTCACACCAAAGTACAGTCGGTGAATCTTGTGGGAATGCAAACTCTATCAATAAATTTCGAAGCCAAAGAATTTGTTGAATTGTTGTAACTTTTGACTTGTGTTATGCCTTTGAAGATGAAAGTGTAGTAGCCTGTTGCTTTTTATACACCCAAGAAAATAGATAAGAACCAAGACAAAAAAGATAGCCAGAAGTGGAATGTCTATCATCAATAGAACCTGCCCAATCTGAATCTGTAAACCCAACCAACTAAGTAGAACCCCTAGTGTAGTGTAGGCCAAAGTGGGAACTGCTATGTAAATAGTGTAAAATCCTTTTAGCATCCTGTCAGTGACTACTATGAGGAGAATGTGTAAACTGAGATACAATCCCTACAGCAAATGAAATACCAGGGAGAGTATGGGTCAAGTACATGAGACTCCTAACCAACTACTTATACAATGTAGGATCACAAAGTGGTGTGGTACATTTGGAAGTAAGAATAACCCCAGACTAAAAAGGAGATGGACTTGGTGTGTAATCAGCCATATCAAAGTGCTGAAGAAGATCATGGGTGTACTTTTTCTGACTCAAATGAATCCCTAAATTTGTCTGAGAAATCTGTAAACCAAGGAAATAATGCAATAAAAAAAATCTATCATGTCAAATTGTGTAGAAAGAGCCCTCTAAATACTCTTAATGTGGGAAGAAGATCTTCTAGTAACTAATAGATCATCAACATACAAGAAAAGTATCACAATATTATCACCAACATGCTGGAGATACACTGTATGATTGGAGTGGAAATGAACAAAACTAGTAGATAGAAGAAAACAATCCATCTTCTCATACCAATCTTGAGGGGCTTATTTGAGACCATAGAGAGAACTTCAGAGCCTACAAACAAGAGAAGAATCCTGAACAAATCCAATTAGTTGCTCCATGTATATTTCCTCTTGTAGATCTCCATGTAAAAAGGAAATCTTCACATCCATTTGGTATATGGGCAACCCTTGTGATGTAACAATAGCAAGTACAAGGCATACAAAATCCATCTTGGCAGCGGGTGCAAAAGTCTCAGAGTAATCAATACCTTCAACTTGTGAAAAAATATTTGTTATAAGATGAGCCTTATACTTGTCAATGGACCCACCAGCTACATATTTGGTTCGATAAACCCACTTACACCTAACCATCTTTCTTCCTTTAGGAAGAGATACCAAATCCTAAGTATGATTCTTCATCAAAGAAGAATACTCAACTACCATTGCATCATACCATTCATGTATCCCATGAGCCTTTGAAAAAGAATGTGGATCCTCAAACTACTTGACACAAAAGTCCATAACCTGTAGAATGTGTGTGATGATGCCTAGTGGGTGGAAGATCCTGCATGAAAGGTGTTGCCTTAGAAACTGTAGTATGAGCCCACTTACGCATAGTGACAACATCAGTGGGAATAGGATCCTCAACGGTATCTATAAGCTCATCATAAATCTCCTTAAATAAAGGATCCTCAAGATGAGATGAAGAAGAAGGAGGCATGGAATAAGATGAAGAATCATGAGGAGTGAAGTGCTCATCAAATTGAACATGTGTTCAAAAAATAACGTCATGTGTATCAAGATCTAAAAGATGATAAGCTCTCATGTCCTCAAAATTCCCTACAAAGATCAAGGGTTTACTCTTCTTATCCAAAGCTTTCATTTTCTTCTTTGGCACAAAGGCCCGAGTATGGATCCCAAACACTTAAAAAAATGAGACATTTGTCTTAGTGTTGGACCAAGCTTCCTCTAGAGTCAAATACTCAAGTTCTCTGTGGGGGGTGTAATTCTGAATGTAGTTAGCACAATTAACTAATTCTTCTCAATAGATATGAGGTAAATATCTAGAATGCATCATACAATTAGCCATTTCCTTCAAATTTCTATTCTTTCATTCTGCTAATCCATTATGTTGTGGAATATAAGGAACAAAATGCTAGTGAATAATTCCATGAGTTGCCAAAAGTGTAGAAAACTCATTGATGAAGAACTCCCCCCATTATCAGTATGAAGGTTCTTTATGCTACTAGAAGATTGTTTCTCGACCAAATCCTTGAAAACTTTGAAGTGTAAAAAACATCACTTTTGTACTTGTGAAAATAAACCCAAATACGCCTCAAGAAATTATCAATAAATGTAAGTGCATACTTAACTCCATTGAAAGATGGGGTAGGAAAAACCATCAAGTCACTATGCACAAGCTCAAGTGGTGAAGAAGCTCTCTTAGACAAATTCTTAGGAAAATGATCTTAGTATCGTTTCCTTAATGCACAACCATGACAAACTCCCTCAAGACAAGAAACTCTAGGAATACCATCTACCATACCATGAGTGCTCAACTCCTTCAAATATTTGTAATTCAGATGTCCAAATATTTCATGTCAAAGCTTACTCTCTGAATCTGCATGAGAAACCAATCTTGTCCCTATAGAAGAAATGTCATCAAAACCCTCAAAGTGATATAGTCTAAAACTACGATCAATAATACCCTAAGCAACCAGTGAATGAGGCTCCAACAAAGTTTGTACTTCTACTCCATGTGGTGTAAAATTCACTATTTTTCCTTGACCAGAATGAAAAATTTGATATAGAGAAAGAAAATATGTACATCTAGTGCATCTTGGATACTGCCACCATCAAGTTGTATATCACATTTTCATTTAATAGAAAGAAAGGAAGAATATCCAACCTCAATTTTGGAAGTAGAACTCAAACCTAGAAAAACAAAAGACTCCTTGGAAGAAGTCATGTGATGAGAAGCACCAGAATCTATAACCCAACTGTCTACAAGTGGTGACTAATATCTCCCAACAACATTAAGTGATTTGCCATGCTGATTAAAAGGAGGTGGCATGGAGATAGAAATTTGTGTTTCTTGACTCCATCCTCTAAGGATTTCATTCACTTATAACACCTATTTCTTCATGATAACTGCCCCCCACAAAAATAGCATGAATGGCTAGACTTATTCTTTGATTTAGAAGACTCCTCAGGTTTTGAGTTGTTTTCTTTGGGTTTAGGAGCATTTTGAGATGGAGAAGGTGTCAGTTTGATTTTACTAATTGATTTTCCATTTCCCTTAGGATTAGATGCAACTAATGCCTTTTTAGAGGTGGAAGACTCAAGGTGAGACAATTTAGATTCTTCCCTAGTAAGTCTTTCACAAAATGTTTCTAAGTTAGGCATTTTGAATGTGTCACCTAAGGCATCCATGCTAGAGAAAAAGGTAGAAGAAAAAATTTGGAATGGTCCTCTCAACTTCGATAGAATCAAGTAAACACACTCTTCATCTTTCTTATCTCTTCCACTCCCCTTTAACTGTGTCAACAAATGCTTGAACTTTGTAAGATAGTCTATAATTGTTGGAAAATCTTCAGGATTAAGAGAGGTGATCTCAATGTCAAGTTGCATGGCTCTCATATGATCCACCTTACTAAATAAATCCTCTAATTTCTCCCAAATTTTGAGTGTAGAGTCACATTTTTCCAAATGAAACAAAATACTATCACTTACATAAGTTCCTATCAAACCCATACACTCATCAAATTTGCACTGGTACTAAAATTTCTCATATTATCTAGTGAACACTAGTTATTCTGAAGAAGTTAAAGCCCATAATCCTTTCCACTTAATTATTGTTTCCATTCTTGGTTTCCATGTGTGGTAATTATGTGTTGTTAATGGCTCAACATGATCTAATTTAGAATTAGATAAAGACGCCATCCTAAAAAAATCACCAAAAGAAATGTAAGAACCAAGCAATGCAACAAGAGCCACCCCCAGATTTTAACACTTTATAATGAGTGTGCATTACAATATGGCACTTTATAATTATAGTGTGATTCTCAAAATAAATATTTCCAATGGAAAGAGCATAAAAAAAAACACTTTTACAAAAACCGGCACTCAAAAACGAGTTACCAATCAAAAGATACAAGTTTTTCAATATTATGCTCTACTATTTATTTTAGTTGCCACTAAAATAGAATAAAATGCTCATGCCTTCACCACAAAAATAAATGAAAGGGGGTTGGAGTTAAGCACCTACTAGTAGGAATCACAAGCTTTAAGCCCTCATATGACCAGGGGCTAAGTGTTTTCCCGCCTTGCAAAATGAAACTTATATATAGATGTCAAAAGTAATCTCCTACTCTGATACCATAAAAGGAACATTAACCAAATCGTACCAAGCCAAGAACATAGATGCTAATCAAACACCATGATCCATAAGATGAAATTAATTCTCCCAAATAACTTTACATAAACCTTTGCAAACAAATGAACATCAACATCATATATTATTATGGAACTCAATGAAATACAATGAGAATGGGACTTTCTTATATAGGCGAGGAATAAAAATCTAAGAACCAGTCAAGGTCGTAGATCAAGCCATAAATCAAGGAAAGAACTAGTCATCAAATAATTAGTTAAGTCCATAGAATTATGAGATAACTAGACATCAAGGATCTAGTCAATACCATAGATCAAGGAAAGAACTAGTCAATACCATAGATCAAGGAAATAACTATACCTAACAACTAGATAATATCCTCCTAATATCTAAATAAACAAAAGAAATATCCACATACATAAGTGGGTGAGGATAAATATAATAAAGGTAAATAAAGTACCTAGATGAACATGAGCTAAGGTAAATACCTACTCTAACAGTAACTGATGCCGGTTCCTCCTTTCCTGACCGATGTCGGTCCTAGGTGACCAATTCCAGTCTATCCTAACTGATGACAGTTACTATATTTTCCAACAAGTTTTATATTGCATGCTAATCTAAAGTAATTGAGCTCCACAACTCAACATTGGTTTGATTTTTTACTTTCTCGTACTGTATTTCTTTATGTATTTTTTTTAGTCACTCGCTTTAGCAATGAACAAAAAATAGTATTATGTCAAATAAATAGTTACTTCCGAGCCAGATGGTACATTATTTATGTTGTGATCTTCTCATTCTCCATCTATCTTATCATCTAGTCCAATTCATTTTATAGCTATAATTTTCAATTCTTCCCCCTCTCTTGCTTCTTCCACTTGAAGCATGGGCTCCTACTCACTCAATCCATTTGAAAAATGGCCAACTAAGCCCAATTTGAATCCCATTCACCACATTGTCTTATTCTTCTATTGTGATCCTTTTTCTTCTTTTCAAGCATCAATAGACCTCTTCTATCACCCCATTGACACTCGAGGGGGTACCATCATCCATCCTACTAATTTTTCCTCTACTCCTTCAAATTGTCTAAAATTTTCTATTATATTTGAAATGGCGTTGCTTGCACTACACCACATCAAAGAGGGGAAAATGTAGACACCTAAATATGACTACACAGTCTTGATACTAAAATTACACTTCTTATCCTATTTTATATTATTTCATTATAATTAGCGATTTCCTTTTAATTAGCTAACATTCCCATTCATTTTGGTCAATTAATGACACTTCATTAATTAAGTAACCTTCCTCACATCCTAGATGCCAATTAACGACACTTCATTAGTTATAATCATTTTTTAATTAATTAATTAACCATTATTAATTAATTAATCCTTTTAATATTCTATTTAACTAATAAAACTTCTTATTAGTTAAATCCCCCTTTCAAACCATTCAAATCCTACTAATTTCCCTCTAAATCATCTCCAAATGGCTTCTATAAGCTTACCTTGGTCTATTAATTAATCCTAGTTGATTAATTAAATCACCCCCAAATCCCATGAGTTTCTAATCTCTAATTAATCTATTATAATCATACTTATCCATTTCTAATTCTACATTCCCTTTATCCCACATTCACTAGGTTACAAGTTTCTCCAAAACTTGAAAGCCATATAAAGAACCTAGTACAACTTGTCTAAATTTACACCATGTCCTTTAAGACATTAGCATATGATAAGATCATTCCAATATTGAAAATCTTATTTATCAAGAAACCATTTATATCTTCTACTTGAAAAGATTAGTAAGAGAACAACCATACATGATAATAAAGCCATATTGGTGACATCTCTTCCTCTTCCATGGAGAATTTCCTTTGATTGCACGTAGCTACGTTTGGCTCACTAAAGGATTGACTATAATCTAAAGCCCATCAAAAACATCAAAGGATAGTTTCCATTTCATGTTTTTAATATTATATGCATTAGTTAAGCTTTTCCTTTTAATGGATTTATCATGATGTTTATGTTAGATTAGATTTGTTATTGGAACTACTTGGTGTTAGTTTCTATTGATTAACTTAGATTATTTATCATGCATACACAATGATTTCATCAGTAGGGTTATCTTTAGAGGTAGGATCAAATGGTTTAGATGTAGGTTGTGTCAATGTGAGAATTGAAGATGGGGATGGTTATTGGATAGCACGATTGGTGAGAACATAAGCGGTTGTAGATTGTGTGGAATTTGGAGGTGTTGATATAGAAGTGATTGTACTTGTTAGAGATGGGGATGAGATCAAGACATCATTTGTGATAAATTCCATGGGGGATGTCCATTTGGTAGAGGTTTCAAGGGATGATGTGGATGTAGATACGGATTCAGATGTAGACGTGGATATAGCTATAGCTATAGATGTGGGTATAAAAGTAGATTTAGATGTAGGAATGGATGTAGAGATAGATGTGGGGATGGATGTGGATATAATAAATGTGGATGTAGTAGATGTGGGTATAATGGATGTGGGTAATGATTTTGAAACCTGACTTAGAGTAATGATTACATGGGCATCAGGTGCTTGAGTTGTGAGAGGATTAACTTGGTTTTTTTAGGATGATTAGGGAATCGCTGCTTGAAGACATCTAATGGTTGGTTAGGAGAATTAGGATTGTCTAATTGAAGGTCCTCATGATTGATAATTTGTTACATTAGGTCCTTGAAGGTACAAAAATTTTCGATAACATGGCCAAAAACTTGATGATGTTTTCAATAATGATACCATGTGGATTTAGGCCATGATTCATCAATAAGGTAGATGGGAGGAAGTTGGATAAGGCGTGCAACCATGAGTTTGTCAAAGATTTAGCTATAGGATTCTCCAAGAGAATTATAGTTGGGGTTGGATAAGGAGATATTTTTGGAGGATCGGTATGAGATGTGGATGCAGAAGAAGTTTTGATGAAAATGTAATTCGCTGCATTATTGGATTTTTCATTGTGGGTGGATGATTTTGGTGAATTCAGTCTTAGGTTTGTTGTAGTGAAGCTTAACACAGCCTTTCTCAAGAGCACGTAATTCTAATTCACAGACCATGGTAAAATATTCCTTGAAAGTTTGAAAGGACTGAATTTGGAGAGTGGATGAGATATGTTTGGCACATGATCTAGTGAATATTTTGATGAGTTCAGTTTGAGGTAGAGAGAAGGATAGTTGATTGATAATGCCATGTCACCTAGCAAAGAAATTAGTGATTGATTCGTCATCAAATTTTTTGATGGCATAGAGATCAGTGATGGTGGTATCACACAAAATATTAATGGAGAAGTACTCTAAGAAAAATTGAGAAAGTTGGGTGAAAGAGAAGAGGGAATGTTAGGGAATGCTATTGTACCAGTATGAAGTAGGTCTAACCAATGACATAGGAAAAGTGTTAAGCATAAGGTCTTGATCATGGGTGATGAGATAACATGAGTGCATGAAAGAATGAAGATTTTGTTGAGGATCCTCCTTAATATTGAACTTAGAAAATTTATGGAGCTCCCAGTATGGAGGATAAGAATTAACAAGTATAAATGGGTTCATAGGTTCATTATAGATTTGGTCATAGGTGAATGTGCTCGTAGGACCCAAGGTAATGGTCCCTAGTTTTTCCATCCTACTCAACAAGGCTTGCATGGGGTCATTGGATGTATGAAGGTGAGGATTTTATTGATGAGGTTATAGATTGTAAGAGGTAGATGGAGTGGGTTGTGGGTAAGGATGATAGTGTTGGCTATAATTAGGAGTTTGTGGGGGTGGTTTATAAGGAGGAACATAATTGAAGATTTTTTATTAGGGAGATTACAAAATAGGATGTTGGGAATGGATATATTTGGATGGATAAGATTGTGAAGATTGTGTTAAGATATGGGAGGATTAGATTGGGTTTGTGTTAGATGAGTTGGGATGTGTACATGGGGTGGTTGAGATGTTTTGATGGTTTGATTGGGAAACATGTGTCAAAATATTCTTTGAAGTGGTGGTTGATTTGTCTAAGTCAACTCTGAAGGGTGTGGTTACGAGCTAACAAAATTTGCATGGACTTGAGATGTGAAGAGAGGTACCGAGTTTTAAACATGTTATTCGGGTCGTGGAGGAAGTAGGTTGGATTTTTAAAAAGTTTGGGTGGGAGCATTGATAATAACGATATATGAGTATGAAATAGGGATAGAATATGTAGGGATGGTATTGATGCGATGTAGATTAGGTGGAATAGGGGGGCCACCAATTACGTGGATTGATGGGTTTAAGGGACCATGGTAGAATAATCATGAGGGATATGTTCATTTTGGGATAATGCCAACTCATTCATGGCCCTAGGAAAGAAGACAACAAGTTGGGAAGTAATAACTTCAGTGGATTCAGAATGCAAGGGATAAGCATAAAGATGTTGAATAGGAGGTCCATCGATGGGGATATTGGTGGATTTACAAGTAAGATAATCATGAAGGGTGATGGGGTTAGCATCAAGGAGTTCCTTAAACTCCAAGCGTCCGCAAAGGATAATGGGAGGTCTAAATTATCCTGAGGAAGTAGTAGAAGGAGCTGTAGTTAGTCTAGAGGGGATGGACTGATGCTATACAAAAGGAATGGTTTCAACATGCAGATTGGTTTGGATCATATGAGGCTCATGAAGAGGAATCATAAACACAATGGGTTGAGAAACCAAAGATGAGGTGACCAAAGGTGTGGAATAAGTGATAATGAGCGCAGATGTTTGTTGTGAAATAATATTTCAGATGGGGATGTTGTTGGAGGAGGTTGATTATTCCATTTTCTTGGCTTGGGAATGAGTAACAATGTGCGTGAAACAAACAAGGAGAAAACTATGCAGATTATTAATGTAACAAACAAATTAAACATCAAAGTTTTATTTATCTTTTTTATTTAAGAAATGTGAAGAGGGAAAGAAGCTCAAATTGAAGCTAAAGAAGAGGTCTCTCTAATGATGGTTTTGATTTATTTAAGGATGGAGTCCTCAATATAACTGAAGGTAAGTGAGGCACGCATCTATGATGACTATTGGTATGTGGCTTGGTATTGGGGACTACACCCACAATTCACACACCACAACGATAAGGGTGTCGAGAACTTAGCCGATATACCAATAGTCAAAAATTTGTTACATGGCCAAAACACCATGGCATATTCCTTATTGGGTGATGAAATTCTAATAGATCCACCTGGTAGGAAATGTTTAGATGTGTTGATTTGTTCGTATTTTTTGATTACGTGTGAATAAGTATGGATGAAAAATATTACCACCTACTTTAGATATGTGATCAAACAAACATGAAGAGGTGTTATTTTTAGATATAAAGCCAAATGTGATATTCGATGATAAGAAGAAAAAAAAAGGAGGTAGAAATGATGCAAAAAGGAGAAAATAAGGATTGAAAAAGGAGAAAACCTAAATAACAATTTTTTCCTTTTTTCAAATCAGACACATGTGTTGTTGATCAAGCAAGAAAACCACCCCATGCACACAAGCAAATAAGCTCTACCTGTAGAGTTAGTATAAAAAATAAAATAGAATGTATAATAGAAAATGATAATAAATAAGGAACTTACCAAAGGAGATAGGTAAGTCCCACCGAGCGTGCCATGTTTGATGAATTTTCCACTCTTGTCTCAATTAGAGTAAATTCACTAATCTAAGGGGGGGGGAATCATACAAAAATACGAAAATAAGAGAAACACGTACATTTTTTGTAATAACACATACACGTTTCTAATGCTATGAAATACGTACGTGTTTTGAGTTGTATGAAATTTGGGAGGGCATGAAGGAGCCATATTTACTAAAATAAATGTTATGTATAAAGAAATACCTTGAATTTATTTTAGTAAATATAAAAAACTAGGGTCACTCTGCACCTGATGGAAGTGGTCTCGTAGCTCCAACAATTATAATCTAGAAGATAGATTTACAAAATCTAATATAGTTAGTACTTACTCATTTTCAGGATTTCAACAAGGACCTACAACTTCAGGGCATATATATTGTAGTCGGTCTTTGTTTTGGGAAAACATATAGTCATTTAGTAGGTTTTTGACCTTTTGGATTGGATTTTGGCCCTACCACTGCTTGAATTGGTACCAATTTTGAAATTTGGTCCAGAATTCACTTTAGTGACTACGAATTAACTCTATAATGGTTGTCTACTTCTTACTAAAATGAGTTCCTCACTTTGTAGATAGAGGATTGCTCCCTAAATGGGATTCCTATCCTATGGAAAAAATAAGGAGATTGTGATGTGCCTCCTCCTTAAGGTATACTCACACTACTAGGTTTTGAATGAGTTTTTACGAATAGTACCAAGTGAATTACATCAAGTGAACTCGGATGATTGTTCATTCTTAGAAACAAGGTGCTCTATATAAAGATCATCCCCTCACCTTTCCTAACTCTAAAATAATCCTTTCATGGAATCAAATTCATGATTATAATATGTGTCTCATGGAGATGGATGATTCCTTAATACTTCACACATGATGGTCCTGGATACCTTGGTGACATGACTAGCTCATTTTAGCTTTTTCTTTGGAGAGATTTGGGTATAATGACCGAATCAGGATATGATGATGATCAAGTCACTCCTTGAGCTCAACATTTCACATTTGAAGATTATGACTCCTTCATAATTAAATTGATTGACCAATATGAAATCTATGTGTAAGCATGCTTATGGTACATAGACACCTTTTTTCTCGAGTTTCTCATCATGGAAATGAGTTTTCTCCTTCAGATAAGGGATGAATCCTTGAATGAAATTTGAGGATGATTTACATGTTCTTGACCTCCATACTTCACTGAAACTCTAAAAATCAAATTTTATAATCAATGAAACTATTCTAAAAATCTAATTATGCATGCAACTCAAAATTTAGGTCATATTTCATTTTGAACTAGGGGGCAGCTGAAGAGTTTTGCAGTACCTAAAGAAATATTTAAGCCTTGAATCAATGTTGATTATTCCATCTTGTAAAATATTATAATAGACTTATAATGCCTATTTTTCATCCTAAATCTTTCCAAACTCTTGGAATTGTCTAGAGAAGTCAACTTTCACCATTTTAGCTTTCATTCCCTGCACCTAAAAACACAGTCTTAAACATATTACTCCTGAATGATATTTTATTTCCTAAAATTTCCTAAATTTACTTAGACATCAATTCTCTCTGAAATCACCCTCAAATTCTTTATATTTTCTGTAAAAACTTCCTAAGTGTTCTCAATTAGCTATAGAATGGCCAAAAATGGCCTTTTTAGGCCTTCAAAGGAAGTAGTCTCTCATCAAAACTAAATGAGTTAATCAATCACCTTAGACACTATTCCCTACACAATGAAATACACTGAATGATCTTATTAGAAATTTTCTTTGAGCCAGGGCAAATGTTGAACTGATGAAAGACTGGCCAGATGATATAGAGTACCATGCAATCCTTTTTATATAACTTTAACTCAAAATACAACTTCCCCAATTCAACTTTCTCCTTTTCCCTTGTTTCAAGTAGGTATAGTTAGGGTTTGAAAGAAATATTAAGGGTGTAATGGATTACCACCTATTTCATCCTTACATCCACCTTTCAACACACCCATACACCTTATTCAAACACACCTTAATGCTCCATTATTCATTTATCCATCATCTTGCTAGATTTTCAACTTTTGGTTTTTTAAGAGTCCATGTTTGCTCAAGCTCTAAACAATCTTCTCAAAAACAAATTTCACATTCACCTTGAGTTTTAATCAATATTATTTTCACTCATATCACTATGCTTACCCCCTCTCCTAATCACTAATGCAAATCACTCAACTCTTCCTCTTTCACTTAAGGCTTTTCATACAAACCCTTATTCTCTCTAGGTTTCTTTATAGAACTATGCAGGATAGTCAGTAGGTCTTCTTAATTAAATTTGTATATTTATTTTCTACTGTTCCTCAAGGATTCAAAAAATTCAATCACCACTCCCTCAATGATAGATACAAATTCCTTGTGATTTTCTTTCCTATGACAACTATTTCTCAAGGTTGGTCTTGATAGTCATAAGAAATAAGCATGACTGTACATTTCTTCCTTTACCTACTAACCACTCAATACTTTGTTATTATGCCCTAATTTTATGAGTCCTTAATGCCCTTAGGCATTCCTCCATCTTGTTAGAGGCTCCACCCACTTCAAACACATGGAATAAAGACTATTTTTATAAAACTACATCTTTCCTAGCCCTCAAACTGGGAATTAACACTGTTAGATTGTATTTGCACATTCCTTTACTTTTATTCTCATTCCAACTTTTACTAGGGATTTTGAAACACTCGGTATTCTTATTACCTTCCTCCACACTTATCAAGGACTCTACCAGGCATATGTATTAACTTTTACAATTAATATTCTACTCTAGGCCCTTAATATTGGGCACACACATGTAGGATTATGAACACATATTCAATTTAATAAATCCTTCTTTAGATGTCTTATTACCTTTTCTTGAATTTGGCAACACCAAGTCCTTGTGATCAATGCCTTGAAATAGACTCAAGGATTCCATTGAATCATTATGTTCATGTTACATACTACTAAACTTCTAAAACAGGGTATAGTCTGGTCTGAGTAAGTATTTCTATCTATTTTCCATTCCCCTAGACACTGTGAGGGCTTCATGAATCCCTTAACACCATTATAGATAAGAAGACAATCCAAAACAAGATATTTAATCATGAAAATGCTTTGCAAAATAGTATGTAACCTCCAAATCTAATATCTCAATCTGAGAGGACTGTGTCACTTAACACCTAAGCCTATAACATACCTAGAGCTAGTTCAAATATTCAAATTATACATTTGGAGGGAAATTCCCTATTCTTTCCTATGGATTCCAAATGGACTAGTACAATCTATGACCATCTCAAGTGTACCCAAAATACCCCTAGTCACCTAAGAAAACTAAAATTGATTGTTGTCAAAATGTTCCTACATCACAAAAGGAAGAATACATAGTGACTTAGAAGCCTTATTTTTCAATTAAGGGCTTAGTAAAAATGTAGACATTGATTGTAGAATTTAAATGCTAAAAGCTTTAGGGTCAATGCTGAAATCCTAAAAATTACATATGTACTGACCAGATTAGATTATAAAAAACTATCTCCTAAACCATGACTCATGGATCTGTGAGACTAGTTCCATAAGGTGCAAAGCGACCCTAATTTTTTATACTTAAACATTTATTTTTGTAAATGGAAGCATGCCAAAAACACATATAATGTCTATATTATGCGGAACATGTACGCATTTTTCTTTTTCCCTATTCCAAGGTATGCCTCTAGGCTTGGATCCGGTTTGGATGCCCAAGCCTGAGGCATTGACCTAGAAAACATAGCAAACATCATGTTTTTACAGAAAATAGGTAAAATAGATATTCTGCCATGATAAAACAAACTAAAATGATCGATACATTTAATAAAAAATGACTACAATGTCGAGCAAAATTTCTTCTTTCTAAAAATATAATTTTTAAATTTTCACACTAATATAAGGTTTCCATACTAATTATTTTCAAACTATGCCTTTTTGTAGCTATTTTTTGGAGTTTATACATGCCTATCTTTCATCATGTATCTTTTATTCGACTCATCGAAATTGAATTAAAAAAATTAGGCCCAAACTAGGTTAATTCTATACATATTACAAAAATTAATTTTTGATTTTTTTGAGGTAGTTAGGGGGGCCATGGTCGGAGCTCCGTTATTTTTCAAAATTTTAAAAAACTTTGTACTATAAAAATCATAAGAAAAAATAGTCGGTAGAAAAAACTAAAAAACATCCTAACCCAAACTAGATGCTCCTATCTATCTTCCTACCAAAGGATTTTCAAAAATACTAAACAGTGCTAAAAAATGGTGGGGGGCATGAAAGACTGTCTATTATGTTTTTTAACAAAAACAGGAGCACCTGTTGGTATTTTAGTTATTTGACCCACTTAAACTTAACCATTTTAAAAAAATAGTAGCTTAGAAACTAGAATCAAAATGCTACAATTCACGTTCTTACAACATCTTCCAATTTTGAGTGTAACTATTTCAAATAACTCGTACAAGTTGAACATTTTTTATTTTTCAAAAAACAAATGTCCACTTAAGACCCCCTTTTGGCCCCCCAGATTGGTACACTTATCCGTTAATGAAATGGTATGCAAGATCCTCTTCGCAACGAGATAGATAACATGTACAACAAAGGGACAACTAGAAAAGAAAATGATTAATAGATTAAATGGTGGGATGCATAAAAAATTCAGTTCCAAAAAGTGATAAACTTCCTAAGGAGGATGTCAAACCAGGTGATTACAATATTGATTGAAAATAATAGATAAATGACATGCATGAGATAATCATAACAGAATATAGATCAAATATGTACTAGATATACTAAGATAAATATTTGATAACTATAAAAAGATGCAAATGTGACAGGGTCAATGGTGACATGAGACAGACAATGGTAGGCGACGGTGAATGTAGTAGAGCATATCAAAAGATGTGAAAACAATTGATCTAGGACTGATTCTAAGATGCTGAAGATGTCTGGGATATAATGCAGAGGCACTGGAAACAGAAAGGATGTAAATTACAGACATATAGATAAGAATTTAATGGATTCATTGTTAAACCTTGGTGCATTGGCATTGTCATTGATGTCAGGCGGCATCAATGGTAAAGGTGTAAGTTGTGAAGTGAGGATCAGTCAGGAGCATGAAGGTTGATTGGTAGTGCCTTCTCAATGGTTGTTGGAGCCTTCTAATTAGTGGTTGGTGTTCATAGAGTGGTTTCAGGATGATTTCAGGGTGCTACAAGCTTATTCTGTGAGGTTGGTGACCATTGGAGCTATGGAGATGGTTGGTGTGATTTTTAAAGGTTTCCCATAGGTCTGAAATGGTGTTTCAAGGATTTGTAAGGGCCTCTAGGGTGATCATCAGATCAGTTGTTGCAAGTCACAGTTGGAACTAGCCCATTTAGGCCTAGTTCTAGAGCCTAATAAGGTGTAAGATCTCAAAGAAGGCCATGAAAATCCTATGTAAGCATGGTAGAAGCCTATGACCACTTCCGAGAGCACTTATGAGCATCTACATGTCATATATTATCCTTTGGAGCCAAATTTGATGTTTACGCTAAAACTACCTTTGAGAAATAGTATTGTAAGATTAGAAAAACGAGATTGGTCTGGATTTTATAGGATCATTTATGAGCAACCAATAAATGGATCATATATAGGGAGTTTTTTTAGTGCTCTAGGTCAAGTTTCATCAATTTTTGAAGAGGAGTTTTGTAGATATTCATGTTTTACCAAAACTGGGTAAAGTGAGAATGGATAAAACCGCGAACTACCTTCTTAGCACTCAAACAAAATGTTAAATCCTCCTTTAAATAAATTATAAGAGGAAGTTTTGAGGATAACTCTAAGACTAAAATTTTTCAAAAAAATTGAGGTCAAATGGTTAAGGAACAAAAACATTCTATTCACTTTTCTATTAGTGATCTCACACTCTCGAAACCTCCTTCTTAAAGCGATAGGCATAAAATGAACTTATTTGTCTCCAAATAAAGTTTTCAAGTTGGTATAATCTCTCAGGAGTGTATTATAATCTACTTAGTTTAAAAATGGTGGCATCCTTGTTCCTCGTGGTTAATTGTTCCGTACAGTTTTGACTTTGTTTTGTAAGGTTTTAACACTACAATGTTATTTTCAAGAGTTCAAGATGAATCCTCTGATGTGGAAACTGTTGTTGCAAATCAGCAGCACCCCTGGATGCAAATCAAGGTTCTAAGTTGATGTTCAGGGCATCCAGTGTGATTGCACAACATTGAAACCTCTCTCCAAGTGTGGGACTTGCAAGATGAGAGAGGAATCTCCATATTAGAGGTTGGTTCCTCAAACTCCTCTGATTAGATCTATATTTACACAACTGCAGAGGTTCAGATCCTAATTTTATCCTAATTTGCAAGGAGATAGGGATAAGAAATGCAAAAATTGAAACTAAACTGATAAGGGTGATACACCAAAGGAGTGGTGAGCACTTCTTGTTCATGCAAATTGACACAAATCAGAAATTGCAACATAAAACATCATGCACAAGTTGATAAGCTATAATCAAGAGTTTGAAATGAAGCAAACAACACATACAAAGGACTGAAAGCATTCACAGAGCCTGCATTGTGATTTTCAACATCAAAATCCTTGTATTCCAACACCAAAGAGGCAGAAAAACCTGTTAGAATCCCTGGAAGGTCTGATACTTCCAAAAAACACTTGTTGAAGGTGAAAACAGAAGCTTGTTGTGCAAAAAGGTGTTCATCCTTTGAAAAATGAGCCAAATCTGGCTTTTACAGTGCATGGGTCGAGCCCAAGAGAGAGAAAACATGAAAAAACGTGGGAGCCATTCCCCATTGACCAAAATGCATTTAAAAACAGCATGGAGGTCCTTACAAACCCATGCCCTAACATTTTTGACCATGCTGGAGAAGAATGCGACCCATTTTACATTAAAATTGGTTGTTGAAACATCAGTTCTGTCCATGGGCACGTACCAGAAGCATTTTTTTTATTTTCTCCCTCCAAAATAAACCAAAATTCAAAATTGACCATGGAATATTGTAGATAATTTCACCAACTTTCCATTGATATAAAGAACGTGAAAATCTGAGCTCTGGATTGAAAGTTATGGCGATTTGAAGTTTTAGGGAAAAAAATAGGCCAAAATCGGATCGGCGGACAAAAAGTTTGAATTTTTACCCGTTTGGTCTTTGGAACATTTTTCAAATTTTCCCCACGCTCCACCACTCCAGGTGCCACATGGCATGTTCTGATTGGGTGCGGGCCCCTCCTGACCATTTTTTCCTTCAGGTCTCGCTTGGTGTTTTTTTCGCACTTGGACACGTGGCAGCTCCTGATTGGCTGCGGGCCTTCTAGGGAAAATTTTCCCACCAAAACTCCGCCGAGCCATAACTTGAAAAATACATGGATTTAGGAGGAAAAATTTACCTTTCTGGAAAGCTGAGAAAGAGCTCTATCCAATGGTGCCATTTCCAGAAGGTTTTGGTGCCTAAAAAGTAAAAATTTATGACTGAGGCACAATAGAAGGAAAGAATGAAAGGGAGTTAGCCACAAAATGAGCAGGGGGCACATTTGGATAATAGAAACATTTATGTGGTTTGGTCTTAGGTTTCATGAAAATATTTGAGAAATTTCCTTGTATATTTAGTGTGATTTCAATCAAATTTCCTTCCTTACCACTAAAAGGCTTTTTAAGCAAACCTATCATGGTGCTTGAATAAAGAGTTTGTGTAAGAGCATGCTTTTGAGTTAAGAAATAGACATGAACACCATCTACAGGACATAGATGATATGTTGAAGCGCATTATTTCTTTTTTGAATTTATATAAATTCATATTGCTCATTACTTCTCAACCGTTGAAGTGATTTGTTGAAGGTATTGCCAAAAATAACTAAAAATGATTTATATCTGCAGAGATCACCTTATAGCTCATACTATCAAGAAGTTGGAGATGGTGTAGGAACATTATTTGAAGTTTTTATGACAATGTTTGGTCATGTGAGTGAATATGTGATTATAATAAGGTTCCAAGTTAAGACTGCCATGAGTTGCTTCATGAAACCCTGCACACAGTCCCAGAATTGCATATTGTTCATGTCAATATTGTTTGAGCTGGTGATTTCTCTTAAAATGGTGAGTGACTTAAAGAAAGGATATTCTCATAAATATGCCTTAGATGTTTTGAAAAAATGTTTGCTTAATAAGGCCAATATTTTCTTGAAGACAAGGTTTAGTCCCTTTATAACAGTCAAGTAGGATTGTGTTTGCACCTTAAACCATGAAGTTATCCTTGCACCTAATGGAACGGAAGACTAGGAGATTTTCGGAAGGACCTATAATGCAGTTTTTCATACAATTATACTAATATAAAAAAGAATTGAAAATTGTTGAGATATTTTGAATGTGTAACTAGGGTTTGAGACTTAAAACCCTAACTAAACAAATCCTTAAATATCAAGAAAGTCTAACTGTGTTGACCTGATACCAGACAAAATATGGACTTGGTAAGTTATGCAAAGCAATTATCCTCCTTGAATGATGTTCTTGAAGTCATACTTGACTAATTTCGGCATATTTTGATTCAAAATATTGAAGATACAATATTGTACATGCAAATCAGGGATCTTCTTAGCAAAAAGCATACTCTATGAAGAGGGTAAGAATACTTTGCCTCCTTTGATAGTTGAAAAGTGAATACAAAACCTTATACACCTTTTCAAAGCTTAGATAGGTTCCTAAAAGATCTTGTTTGTGTCAATTCAAGCTACTCCATAACTATCATGTAGACTTTTATGTCTGTGAAGTTGAAGTGTTAAAGAAACTATGAACAAAGTGCTTCATGCCATGTTTGGTTAGTTTACAAGCTCTTGGGTTTGAATACATAGATTATATCTTCTAACAAGTCCTTTTCTTGCTATTGTTTCAGAAAATATGATGACTAACACAAAAACCTAATGCACTCATGTGTTTCTTTATGACTTGTGAAGACTAAATGACAAAAAAGAATATCTGAAGGAGTTCTTAAAGAATATTTGGGGCTCTAGTAACATATGTACATGATAATGACACCTAGGTTGAATCCCTGAATGTGCCAAAATTAAACTCACTCACCATGTATGTCAGAGAAGAGTTGAAAGTTACAAAGAGGAGAGTTTTCATGGATCAAAAGAACGATTTCTTCTATCATATGTGTTTGACTTTATCATTGGATTTCAGTTGATGTAGTTGAATCTTGATAGACATAACAACCTAGGTAAGTAACAGAAAATGATCAGATGTTATCAAGACAGCAAAAGCTAGTTTTTTGTATGAATAATTGTCATCTCCTTTCACGTAGGGAATAGTAGTAAGTTTTAAAATACTTTGAAATTTGAAGAGAAAAGGTCCTTCTTCAAGTGTTATTCTTATTTTATAATAAGTTTATTTTTTGTGTATGGAGTAGTTTTTGAAGCTTTGGAGAGAATTGTTGATGCATGTATAAAATAAAATGATAATATGGGAATAGATAGGTGTTTATTAGGGTGGTGATAAGGAGATGAAACTAGTATAGAGACTCCATAAGAGTGGGAGAGGATTATCTTTATGAAGAAGAGAACATGATTAAGGGGTGAGAAAAAGAGCAGATAAGTGCATTAAGAGGAGACTGAAGATGAAAGATTTGGTGAAGCAATGAGGAGCCTATTATTGATAGAAGTTTGATAATGAATCAATAATGCCAGTTGAGTGAAGGTTAATGTGCATAATAATTAGGTGTTGATAACCATTATTTGAAGGATATTGAAAACCATGAAACATAGAAGGAAGGACCTA